>CM062811.1:1214401150-1216801150 GCA_031772625.1 Pinus tabuliformis | reverse complement strand
ATCCACTTACAATGAATATACTTCTACAAATAATTATGGGCTCCCATGCTAGGGATAATGAACCAATTACAATGATTTACAAAAAAATCCTTTATGCCTGTTTTACTTTAGATGTACATTAATACTCATATCATGAAACACTTGTACTCATAAAAACACCTTGAAATGAACTAAAATCCAAGTGAACAAATGTACCTTTGATGAGGATATCCTATAGCAATGAATTAGCAATGATGAAGCTCTCTGTGTTGATAATGTATTGCAGTCAGATACAAATTATTCTACAAATGTTCAACTTTTGTCATCTAAGGAGAATGCCACTGTATACAACACCTTTTTCCTTTCACTCAGAAACATCAAGACTATCAAGTATACTACTATTGTAAGGAAATGATTTGACTTTGTCACTTATATCATAGTCTAGATACCATGAGATATTCAACACTATCTTCTAACGTAAATGTACTAAACCTTTTTTGAAGTCCTCACTAGAAGCAAATATGATGAGATACGGTTGCTACAAAATATTTTAAGTTGTGTCACTTCAGAAGTACTATGATGAGCCATCCTTCAAGATGAGGAAGCATTTACATTTACATTCAACATTATCACTGATTATATTATATTAGCTTAGTGACTTCAATTAAATTGGCTTCACTTCCGGATTCACTGTATATGAGTTAACATGTCACTATAGGTTTGTGATTGTGCTGAAAACAATAGTCATGATCATTGTTTATTCATTTTACAATATTCACAAGTATACAAGGTGATCCAGATTCAAGAATACTTGTAGAGCTAAACCAATAATAATATACTTCACATATTTTAGGACTATATCATGAGATATGGTCAATCAAATTGTCTCCATAGTCAAATGCATCAGATCTTCCAGACTTTATTTCTTCTTCAAGGTAGGTCTAGGCCTCAAAATGAAAAAGTCAAGAAGTAACAAAGGTATTTCAACTCATAATTATTGATCTTCTATGGGAGCCACAGGAATGGCAATGTCTTAACAATAAAAAATTTCTGGGTTCCTTTCAAAGATTACTATATTGTAACAAAGAATCCCTCCACTAAACATAGATGGGCCTTAGGTCAATTTTTCTTTTTTACATTATGCTAAGAAGGATTCCCTAATGATGACCAAATACTATAGAAGGTGACAAGGCTGATTCAAATCTTCAATTATATTTCAAGCCCATGCAAAAACAATCCCAAATGAATCCCATAACATGTGCCAATAAACCCTTTGTTGTTCCTTGACAATTAGCCCTGTATAAAGATAACGAATATTTTCTCCTTCATTGATATTCAAATCATAGAGAAATATATGTGTGATCTTAGAATATTATTCCCTAATGAGGGAAAACATAAAAGAATAATTCAGCACAAAACCTTTGATCTCCACATACTTAAGTTTCTCATCGAATCCCTCAACAAACCAAACAAAATCAAACCGTAGCCTCTTCATTTGATTTGTCTTTTCTCCACAGGGGTGAGTATAATCTCAAAGCTATATTACTCAAAAGACATTCATCAAGTGCATACCTTAGAATGGAGGTCTCATCCATTTTTATAGTTTTTGGAGGGGCTCATATAGGTAGTCATATTTCTTTTTGAAGAGAGAGTAAGCTTTTTAAATTCAAATTAGTTGAAGGGAAAAACCCCTTTGTAGGTTTTAAAATTTTGAACTATAAAACCCTCATATGACCTTGATTTGAGAAACAAATATTCATAATTATCCTTTTCCCAAATGCTATTTTAAGACTTGTTGAGGGGCTTTATGGTATGATCATTTGAATTTTCCAAGGAAAAGGTACCACATCATCACCCTTTGCAGTTTGTGCCCACAAGTTGGGGGATTCAACTTCAAATGAGAATATCTCTCAAACTGTAAGGGCTCTTGGGGCATGCCACATACCGCTAGAATTAGATTGACGAGAATAGCCCATTAAGGATGATCCGCACTTGATGAAAAATGAATTTTCATGCCATTTTGGTCAACAAAGGTGGGGCATCTCCTAGTGCTTCTTGGGTTGACGTCAATCACAACCACATAACAACAATCTCCACCTTTGTCATTGATGGAAACACACTTACTCTTCATATGATCACTACTCCCCCTTATTGCATGCCTTTGATCTTCCTGATCTAATTTCTCTCCCCCTTTGACATCAAGGACAAAGGGTGACTCTTGCTGACAAGTTGCATACTGTTGTGCACTTGTGAACTGCCTCTTCTCCCCCTGTCTACTTGGTTGGATAAAAGTATTTCAATGTGAAATTAGGAGAATCCCTGGTTTCTTTTGAAGGTACCCAAAAACCTCACATGGTAAAAGTTTGGTGGAAATGTCAGTTATTTTCTCCTTTGTCCAAATATATTACATGTTTATGTTTCTTTCTGCAACTTTCTCTAAAACAAAATTATATTTAATTGAAATGTGTTTTGTGTTTGAATGCATGTTGGGATTATTGGATATGCTTGTGGCATTGGTGTTGTCATAGAACATCAGAATGGGCTCATCAAACATCACCTAAAGATCCTATGCCAACGTTTATTTCATCCATAGAACCTGAGTACAACATGATGTTGCTACAATATATTATGCTTATAAGGAGACTAAATACTACTTCTTGATCAACCATGATACAAGGAAACCACTTAGGTAGAAAGTTGTTCCACTAGTGATTTTATGATCATAAACATTGCCTCCCCAATCTACATCTGTATAAGAAATCATGGTTAAGTTATTTCCTTTTGGATACCATAAGCCAAAATCTATTGTTCCCTTGAGATATCAAAATATTCTCTTCACTACAACAACATGGGATTCTTTTGGTGCTACTTGGAAACATGATACCAGTCTAACTTCCTGCATCACATCTATCCTAGAGGCTATCACATATAATATACTTCCAATCATATATATATAGATATCTATACATCCTTTGGTCTGCATCTTTGGATATATCATCCATACTCAACTTGCAACCAATCACCATTAGGGTTCTGATCAATTTGCAATATTCCATTTGGAATCTCTTTAACATTTATTTGATATACTTGGTTTGACAATTGAATATTCCCTTATCTTATTTAGATATTTGAAGTCCCAAGAAGAAGGTCAACTCACCAAGAAATGACATCTCAAACTCACTTTGCATATCTAATGCAAACTTGCTTAAATTGTTATCATCATCGAAAAAAATGATGTCATCCACATATACTTCAATGATAGTCGAATTGTCTTGTTCAACCTTTACATAAAGGTTTCTATCAACATTTCCTCTCTTAAACCCTTATTTCTGCAACTGCTTCTCAAGACAGGCATAGCAAGCTCTAGAAGCATGTTTGATACCATATGATGCTTTCTTCAACTTGAAAAAACAATCCTTCTTACCAGTGAGCAAAACTCCATTAGGTTGTCTTATATAGAATTCTTGTTCCATTCTCCATTCAGAAAGACTAATTTTACATCCATTTGATACTCCTTGATCTTCCTTGAACATGCATAGGCCGAGAACATCTTGATGGCTTCCAGTCTAGCGACAGGTGAAAATGTCTCTTTGAAGTCTATTCCCTCAACTTGCACATAACCTTCACATACCAATATTGAATTGTTCCTGGTAACTTGTCCATCATCATTTAACTTGTTCCTGAAAACCCATTTTGTGCCAATGACATTGTTTTCCTTTGGTCGTGGAACCAATTCGAAAGTATCATTATTTTCATTCTCATCCAATTCTTCATTCATAGTTTCTATCCAATGTTCATCATGACTATCTTCTTTAAAGATGCTAGGATCAAATGTGGCTAAGAGTGAAATATGTTATTGTTTTGGCATGGGTAGTTGGTGATTTCTTTTGGTTCCTGTGCCTTCATCGACGTTCCTAATAATATGTTCTGAAGGATGGTTCTTTTGATACCATTTATTGGGAGTATTAGAAGGTACTTGCTGTTCATTTCTTATCTCTTATTAGTTGGTTGTTGTTTCCTCATTTGATTGCACTTTATCGCGGGTTTCTTTGACCTTTACTAGTTCTACCTCTTATGTATCTAATTTGCCTGAACATAATCTTCTTTTTTTAATATTTGATCCACAAGCCTGATCAAATGTTACATTGATTCTTTCGACTATCCAAATGTGTCTCTAATTATAAAATCTATATTCTTTAATTTTGCGTGAGAAACCAACAAAAATGGCTTCATCTACCTGAGAGTCAAACTTTCTTATCTTCTGGTGTTCCCGTTTAATGCAACATTTTCTTCCAAAGACTTAAAAATGTTTGACATATGCTGGTCTTCCCCACCATAGTTCACATGGAGTCTTATCATAGTTGCTTCTAAGTAAACCCTTGTTCAAAATGTACACTGTTGTATCAACTACATGAATCCAAAATTTGTTGTCTGATTTTGAATCATTCAATATTGTTTTAGCCATTTCTTCTACTGTTCTATTTTTCCTTTCAACGAATTTGTTTTGTTGTTGTGCCTTCATTATTGAGAACTGTCCCTTTATTCCATGTTCCTCACAGAAGTGTTAAAATTCTTTGGATGTGAATTGTCCACCATTATCCGATCTCAAACATTTGATCTTCAAATCATTTTCATTTTCAACCATTTCCTTGTAGATTTTGAACCATTCAAAAGTTTTAGAAATTTTCTTTTTTAAATTGATTTTTGTCATCCAGTTATAATTGTCAATCATTAGCATGAATTATTGCTCACCATCTAGTTCTTTAATCTTCATCAGTCCACATATATCAATATGTATTAGTTCCAATGGTTTTTACATGGAATTTTCCTTGGTCTTGAATTCAACTCTTGTATGTTTTGCATGTTTGAATGTTTACATCTAGTTCTCATTATTTTTTAAATCTGCAAAATTTCTCCCACAACCTCCCTTTTACTGATTCTGGAAAGGTTTTCAAAGTTTATATGTCTCATTTTTCTGTGCCAAAGCTAACTTTCCTCTTCTTTTGCCAAGAAACAACCTTTGTTAACAGTCTTGTCTAAAGTGTATATGTCATTTTTAGTCCTAGTTGTAGTTGCTACCAGCTTACTGGATTTCTCTCTTCTTATTTCACATTTCTTTGAGTCAAATAGTAGCTTGTATCCCTAACCACACATTTGACTTACACTTATAAGACTATGATTAATATTTTCAATGAGAAGCACATCATTTTTCAATAGAATCCTTTCCTCCAAGCTTGACTGTGCATGTTCATATAACATTTGCAGATCCATCATTTCCAATGGATATTGTTCCATCCTTTCCTTATTTTAGAGATATGAATTTATTTATGTCATTGGTCATATGTGTTGAGAAAACAATATCAACATACCACACATTATTATTTCTATGAGCTTTTAGGGAAAGTGTGCAACTCTCTGTTTCCCTTTTCTATACTTTTGGAGGAGCATTTAGATATTTTTTGTGATTCCCTTGGGGGAGCGGTTAACCAACAATATTTATCCAAATGTCCAAAGTTATTTCATTTATGGAATTCTACTTCATTGATTAAACATCTAAAACATTGTGTGTTATTTTCCGGGTTCATCGCAGTTTCAAACCCTCCTCAGTGGTTCATCATCAGGATAGATCCATGAGTGAAAAATTCAAAACTAAAAGGTGAAGATAAATACTGGTGAGGGTAGGGTTGGGAATGAATGGTAGCCAAAAATATTGGTAATGTTTTAACACAATTTTTAATATTTATTTTTATTTGTTAATTTTGTTAAATTTTGTTAATTTTTTTATTTTTTATTTTAGAATTTATCATGTTTATTAATATTGATAAAATTCTAAAATTCTAAAAAAAAAAATTAACAAATAAAAATAAGTATTAAAAACTGTGTTAAAACATTACCATTATTGTTGGCTACCATTCATTCCCAACCCTACCCTCACCAGTATTTATCTTCACCTTTGAGTTCTGACTTTTTCACTCATGGCTCTATCCTAATGATGAACCATAGAGGAGGGTTCGAAATCTCGATTCCAAAAACATGAATGCGATGACTCCGGAAAATAACACACAAAGCATAGATCACAAAAGCCTCAAATAAATAATATCCAAATCCTATTAAATTTTTTCATGTAATCCTCTTGATAATTTAAAGGATAATCATTCCTAAATGATCTTCCAAAATTTCCACTGTTCCTATCATAGGCCTAGCATTTTACAACTTTAGGTCCAAAATTTCCACAAAAATAGCATACACCAAGGAATATGGTTTGATACCTAAGAGGGGGAGACCTTATTTGTGGAACTATTATCCAATAACCCTCTTGTTGATATTTAGCCTTTTGTTCTTCTAGGAAACCTCTTTCCTTATTGATAAATCCTCTAGTAATTTCCATATAAACTTTATGTCCATATCCCTTTCTTGTCATGGAGGAGGTCAAGACTTTTATGGATGTTTCCCTATATCCTAATCATGTCCCGTCATTGTGCGACATTTGACTATTCATGAGCTCATCCAAAGCTCTAGATCTATTTGCAAAATTTTGTTGAACATTTCTTCTTTGTGCTTCCTTTCGTAGAGAGACTATCTCTGCTTCTAGATCTTCCCTTGCCTTGTTGCTTTCTTCCAATTCTCTTTTGAGTGATTCTTCAATTTTTATGGCTTATGCCAACTTTACGTTAAGGTTGATGATGGTTTCATTTGATTATTTATTCTTCTTATTGAGGCTTCTAGAATGTTCTTATACTTCTTTTAATTCAACTTCCATAGATTTGATGTCTCCTCTTTCAACCTTAAGATCCTTTATAAATCTGACCATCTCATCTTGAAACTCGATCTCATCCATCTCTTATTCACCTCCTCCTTCTTCAAGAGCTTCCTTCCTCTTCTCCCTAGCCATGAATACTACTCTTCCAGATGAGGAGTTGTTTTTGTTAGAGAAAAATATTTTCCTAAAGCCTTTCCTTTTAACCTACTTTTTGAATCTTCTATGAACCTTCTTCCCTTTTATGGGTGCTTCATCTTTAGCACCAAAGTTTTTATGAGGAAATTTAGCTGCAAAGGGGCCAATCTCACCATAATTTAAACATATTAATGTAAGTTTAACTTTGAACTTACTTGTTTCTCTTTTCAACTTTCTCAAAGTTAGAAATTTATTCACTGTGAGTATTCTTCTTCTTCATAGAAACTAGAGCTTCATATTGATTCCTTTTTCTTTTTCTCAGTCTTCTTGGATGTTGTGAACGCTGCTTCTCAATCAAATGGTCTCTCTTGTTCTTTCTCATTTCGTAAGTTGTAATTATTCCATGGAATTGGTCCATGTTGAGCTTTTCTAAATCATCTCTTTCTTCTAGCACAAAGATTTTAGTATCAAACCTCTCTAGAAGTGATCTTAGTACCTTTCGAACAACTACCTTTCTATCCATTAGTTCTCACAATGCTTCTATAGCATTCATTATTTCATCAACATGGAGGAAGTAAGTTGCAATTCTTTCCTCTTGGTTCATTTTCAGCTACTCAATTTGACCTTGGTGGGTCTAGATGTTGGCCTCCTTTACCTTGTTGTCTCCTTCATATATATTTTGAAGCTTGTCCTGAATTTGTTTCATTGATTTGTAGTGCATCATTTTGACATATACAAAATTTGGCACACCATTCATCAGGGAATTTTTAGCTTTACCATTGCTTTCATAAAGCCTTTGACTATTATCATCTGAAGGACCAGTCAAATGTTCCTTGTATTCATTCAACATAACATTACAAACATGAAATCCTTGTGCTTGAAGATATGCCTTCATCTTTATAGTCCATAATGCATAGTTTTTCCCATTAAGTACTATAATTCCAAACTTATTCCACTCCATGATCTCCTTCTTGTTGTTAAACTACTAGTGAAGGAACTTGCTCTCATACCAATTGTTGGAAATACTGAGAGGGCGGTGAATCAATATTTCTTATCAATTAATAACTTACTAATATTTTCAAATCATTAATTAATATTCAACATCAAATCAAAGAATAAACAAAAAATAGATAGTAGATACCTGAATTCTTAGGTGGAAACCACTCCCAGATAAAAATCACCGAACACTTTTCTAATAATTTTGTGAGTACATAATATGCTTAAGATCCAACTGAAAGGGAAGCCCCAAATCCCTAGTACTCTAGAAAATAATTCAATTTTATAGCTCCAACTAGAAGGGCACTTCAATGACATGTTTTTATCAACAACTGTTGAAAGGATGCTTCAACACCTTAGCAAGATTCAACTTTCCCTAACACCACCCTACCACCCGAAAGTGTTTTCAGGCTCCAACATGAAGGTGAATTCAACCACCTTCCTAGCACCACCCAAGCTCCTTGAAATTGATAATGAATTTTACAACTACTTTGGGCTCCCATACCATGGACAATGAACCACTTACAATGAATATACTTCTGCAAATTATTGTGGGATCCTATACTAGGGATAGTGACCCACTTACAATGATTTACAACAAAACCATTTTTTCCTATTTTACTTAAAATGTACATTACTACTCAGATCATGAAAACCTTGTACTAACAAAAATAGCTCAACATGAACTGAAAGCCAAGTGAACAAATGTACCTTTGATGGGGATATCCGGTAGCAATGAATTGGCAATGATGAAGGTCTGTGTGATGATAACTTACTGCAGTCAGATGCAGATTCTTCTACAAATGTTCAACTTATTTTATCTAATGAGAATGTTGCTGTATACAGTACCTCTATCCCTTCACTCAGAAACATCAAGACTATCAAGTATCACACTATTGTTGTAAGAAAATAATGAGACTTTGTCACTGCTATCACATTCCAAATACCATGAGATATTCAACAGTATCTACCATTGTAAATATACTGAACCCTTTTTGAATTCCTTCATTAGTGAATTTTTAAGGTCTAAAATGGGCATAAAAAAAAAATGTACAACCAAAATCAAGTTTATAATAACCATTAGGATTCAAAATGATGATGTCAACCATGGGGGATGATTCACCATTTTTGGAGTAAAAAAGTAAAAAAAATTTAAAAACTACTTTTTCAACTCATATTTTCAATTTATCGCTCTACAATTTTACTCAGATTTCAAGCCGGAGCATTCGTTGGATAAAATATTTAATTCCTCATCCAAGGAGTACCCATGTTACATACTTTTGATGGACCTTGCTACACAAAAATTGAGAAATACATGAAAAACATGATTGCAATCATGTTTTTTCATGTATTTCTCATTTTTTTTGTATCAAGGTCCATAAAAAGAATGAAAAATGGGTACCCCTTAGATGAGGAATTAAATGATGCATCCAATCAAAGATCTTGCTTGAAATTTGAGTAAAGCTATAGGGAGATAAATTGAAAATACGAGTTCAAAAAGTAGTTTTTTCTTTCTTCCCTCCAAAATTTGATGATGTAATCTAATATTATTTTATTATTTCCACTATTATTTTATAATATTCCTTAGGAGGCCCATTTTAGACCTCAAAATTTCTCTAATGACTGGAAGCAGAGATGATGAGATAAGGTTTCTACAAACTTTTGTAAAATGTGTCACTTTAGAAGTACTTAATGAGGCATTCTTTCAAATCAGGAAGAATTTACATTTACATTCAACATTATCACTGCTTGTATTAGACTGGCTTAGTGGCTTCAATCAAATTGGCTTCACTTCCTTTTGTAAAATTCACTGGAATAAATATATATTTAAAGATATTCAAGATGCTAGAAAGACGTCACTGTAGATGAGTTAACATTTCATTGTAGGTATGTGATTGGGCCAAAAAATTTATTCATGATCAGTGTTGATTCATTGTACAATATTCACAAGTCTATAAGGTGACCTTGACTTGAGAAGAGTTGTAGAACTAAAGCAAAAACAATATACTTCACATATTTCAAGAATGTATCATGTGATAGGTTCAATCAAATCATCTTCATCGTTAGATGCATTAGACCTGTCAGAATTCAATTCTTCTTCAAGGTAAGTCTAGGTTGCAGGATGGAAAAATCAAGAAGCCACAGATGTATTTCAACTTCATAATTATTGATGTTCTAGAGGAGCCACATGAATGGAAATGGATTAACAATTAAAACTTTCTCGGTTCCTTTCAAAGATTACTATCTTGTAACAAATAATCCCTCCACTAAATAGAGATGGGCCATAGGAAAAATAAAATTTGTTACCTTCTGCTCAAAAGGAAGCCCTAAGGAGGGCTGAAGACTGTACAAGGTGACAAGGTTGCTTCTTATTTTCAACTATATTTCAAGCACATGAAAAATAAAACCCAAAAAAATCCCATAAAATGTGCCAATAAACCTTTTGTTGTTCCTTGACAAGTAGTCTTGTATCAAGAGAAGAGATATTTTCTCCTTCACTGATCTTCAAATAAAAAAGAAATATACGTGTGATCTTAGAATATTATTCCCAAATGAGGGTCAAAACTAAAGAATAATTTAACACAAAATCTTCATTCTCCACATGCAATAAGTTTCCCAATGAATCCTTCAACATGCCAAACAAAAGAAAACCTTAGCCTCCTCATTTGAAATGTATTTTCTCCACAAGGCCGATTATAATTGTAGAGCTAGATTAGTTAAAATATATTCATCGAGTGCATATATTAGGAGGGAGGTCTCATACCTTTTTATATTTTTTGGAGGGGCTCCTATAGGAAACAAAATTTATTTTTGAAGTGATAGAAACCTTTGGAAATTCAAATAAGTTGGAGGGAAAAAACCCTTTGTGGGTTTTTTAAAATTTGAACTACAAAACCCTCATATGTCGTTGATTTGAAAAATGAATATTCACAATTATCCTTTTGCCATAAGAAATATTATTTTAAGCCTTGGTGAGGGGCATCATGGCATGACCATTTGACTTAGCCAGGGAAGAGTTTCCAGATCATAACCCTTTGGGGTTTATGCCCTAAGTTGGGGGCATCAACTTCAAACGAGAATATCTCTCAAACCATGACAACTCTCAAGGCATGCCACATACCACCAGAATTGGGTTGACAAGGAGAATCTAGTAAGGATGATCTAAACTTGAAGAATAATGACTTTCCATGTCGTTTTGGTCAATAAAGGTGTGGCATCTCTTGATGTCGCTTGGGTGAACATCAATGAAAACCACATATCAATAGGGAAAGTGATGCATCCAACACTGTAATTCTACCTTAGAGGAGCATACCTATTGACATAAGGGCCATTGGAGAATCCCTCTCAAGTATCAAAAGGAGTCTCTTAAGTACCCTAATATTCATTCTTGTTGAAAGGTTATAGTGAAAATGCATTCAAAGATGTTAAAAAATCATTGTATTGGATATATATATACATACATACATACATACATACATACATACATACATACATACATACATACATACATACATATATATATATATATATATATATATATATATATATATATATATATATATATATATATATCTAGATAACAACAAGGTAACATTGGCATCCGTGGATCTAGCAGAATTGTCGAGTTTGGGGGACCATAAAATGCTTGGTGAGTCAATAGCCAATGTTCTTCTTTAGGATTGTGCTTCATCATAGGTATCCATTCGTACAATGCTTACATCCCATACAAAATAACTACTTAATGAGTTAACTAGTATCTATCAATGACTTAAGTGGGATAAACATATGCCCAAAAAATATCTACACATAAAGCAAGCGACATCTGTCATGGTAAAACTCGAGGGGAATTTCCTTTTTTCCAAGAGACATTGTAGGTGCAACATCAAAGTATAGCAAGGAATTAGCTCTATGTCCTGGGAAATCAAATAAAGAGAGAGTTGTCCTCTATAGCAATCAGGTACAATGCTATCCGCTCTTACAAGACCCATTTGCAACAATTAGTCACACCACTTGTTTATTGTATTTACATGATTGTGTATCGTCATGCAAAAAGCTTGTGGAGGAGAGCTCAATCTTATGATATAGTAGGCTTGGCTAAGGAATGCTTGTTAGATTCAATTTTTTCATTGATGAATGTTCCTAGTCAAAAGATCTTGACCTCTGTGTGAAGAAAAACAAGGTTCATGACTATGTTGAACGTTTGGTGAAAAAACAAATGCATTCTGCATGGGTGCATAAAGAATAAACATTAAAACATTGTAGTGTGCACTATTATGGAAAAATAGGGGGAACATATGCCAGAGAAGGTGATGACTCTGAATGGGATATAACAAGATAAAATAAAATGAGAAATGAGGAAAAGGGAGAGACAAATGATGATGATAGTGAGTGGTAAAATGAAGATGTCAAGAAAATAAAATCTGAGAAGCCTTCAATTTTCAAAGCTTTCCAGTTTGAAGAAGATGGACATGTGGTAAAAGAGATGTATTTTATCGACCAGAAGAACATGGTTAATATTGAAAATGCAGAGGTTGACATGAATTTTTCTTAGCTACTTACTAGAAGAACTTTAAATATATTTTTTGTGAGTCTTCTATATCTTGTCATTTTGACTCACTAAAAGTAGCCTAACTATAATAATAGGTATGAAAATGTGGCCTGGAAAACATTATCGATATACGACCAAGACTAGGCATGTTTTGCAACTACCAATATGTTGTTTGACTCATAAGTCACATTAACAATGCTTGATGAAATGAGCTCAAAAAGTTGTGAATTGCTCAAATTTTGTGACCTGGTTGTCTTTTGTTTACACGAACATCATAGTGCATGTTAGCTCCCTATAATACTAGTGATTACCCCATTACTATTGTAGTTGTATCCCTTATTAATATTGTTGTGCCCCTATTTGTCCCCATATTGTTATTACTGTGCCCCATAGAATCCCTCTATTGTTATTTTTGTGGCTATATATTATTATTATTAGGTCGACTGGGTTATATTGTGACTCCTTATACTCCTATATATAGAAATGAGGTTTTGTCATTTGAATCATCAAAGAATCATTCATTTGTGTAATGTAAAAGAGGTTTCCCCCTGGAAGAGGCTAAATTCTAAGGCATCGATCTGTCTTTTTGTGAGTTAGTTTCATAACATTTGGTATCAGAGCTTTGGATTCTAGGATTTCGCTGCTCCAAATAGGTCATCGTGGCATTTTCACTATAAATTTTTTTCTGTGGCATTTCAGATGTGAAGAAAAAAAAAACGTATTTGAGACGAAATCACATTGAACCTCGGGTCTGAATTTCAAATATTTTCGCACTATATTTGCGGAGATATGATCTGAGGAAGTTGGTCTTTTTGCAGACTCCTGAATTACATTCCAAATAGGTGACTTGGGGAAAATCATCATAACTTTCTCTCTGAGCATTAGATTGAAATTTCGTAAGAAGGTACAAAAAGAGGACAGACTGTAGTTTCTTGTATATATTTTTCAGAGCCAAAGGTCGAAATAGGGACATGTGGCACGTCATACAAGTTCGCTCTACTGAACTAGTCTATAATCAGGTCACTGTGGGAGATTTGGCATAACTCTTCCTTGGAGAATCCAATTTGGATCAGACTGGTGGAATTGGAAAGAGGACACAGAGGGATACTATAGAGCACAATTTTAGAACTAGATGATCCAAAATTACATAGATACATCAGAGGCAATATCGAGCTCCTACAAAGTGAAAAAAGGTGTGTATATTTTTTTAAATTTTTGCTTAAGCTTGGTTTGAAAAATTATTTTGAAGGAATTCAAAGGGCATAGTAGAAAATTATTAATGGTAACTGATTCCCTGAGGAAAGAAAATGCAAACACCTAGTAAGCAACCTGAAAGCTCTAGCATGACTCATGAAGAAGAGGAAGAAATGCTACATGATATACCAAAATTACAAGACCAAGTGCAACAAATGTCACTCTCACAAAAGCTAATAGAATCTAAGATAAATGGCATGGAATCTAAGATAAAGGGCATGGAAGATAAGATGGATGATTTGAAGATAGATTTGAAGACAAATTTGATGACAGGCATGGAAAATTTGAAGACAAATTTGACAAATTTTCTACAAGAAATACTTACTAATGGTGAAAGGGTAGTAAATGAAACTCATGATGTGAACAAAAGAAATGTTAATCATGATTTCATAGACTCTAATGTTGGATCGAAGACCCACCATATTCGAAAAATCAATATGAGGAAGTTTGATGGCAAGGATCCCGCAACATGGATATTACAGATGGAGCAATTTTTCGACCTCAATAATGTGCAAAACACACAAAAGGTACATATTGCAACTTTATATTTGGAACCAAATCAGTTTGTATGGTATCAATGGATTTGCTCTTGTAAACAAATTATCACTTGGGCAATTTTTACGGAAGAATTGATAGCACATTATGAGGATACAAAAAGCAACACCTTTTTTAGCCAGTTGATAAGTCTCAAACAAAAGGGTTCAATAATGGAGCACATTGAGGAGTTCCAAAAATTGAACATAAGGGTAAAAAATATTCTAGAGGAGCATAGGATTGATGTGTTCATAGGGACTTTAAAGGATAATATCCAACATGATGTTTTCCTTTGGGAACCTGATTCATTACAGAAGGCATTCAGGTTAGCAAGAAAAATGGAAAGCAAAATTATGGCAACCAGGAAGCATACCACTCACAACTATAAAGATGGAAGTGTTGTTGCCCCTAGTCTTCCACAACCTATAAGGTTGACACCACAAAAATTGGAAGAAAAAAGTGCAAAAGGTATTTGTTACAGTTGTGATAGAAAATACACTAAAGGTCATAAGTGTGCTGAGAAGAAATTATTCTACATAGATTGTGAAGAGGAAGAAGAAAAGGAGAAAGAAAGGTCAAAATAAGAGGATATACTCCAGGAACAAAGCCTAGATAAAGAAGAAATGAATCTGACCGTATCTTGTAATGCATTGGCTGGAATTACCACTCCTCAAACCATCAAGATAGAAGGACAAATCAAGAAGAAAAAGGTAATAGTGTTGATTGATTCAGGAAGTATCGACAACTTTATTCATTGTAAGGTAGCAAAAGAATTTAATTGCTTCCTATATCCAGCACCAGAGTGTCAAGTGATGGCTGCAAATGGAGGAACAATAAATTGCTCTGGAAAGTGCCATAATATCAAGCTATCCATGGGAGAATATGTATTGACTAGCCCAATTCTTTCCATTCTAATAGGAGGTGCTGATGTTGTACTAGGAGTCCAATGGCTACAATCCTTGGGTACAATAGCTTTTAATTTTCAAGAAATTTTCATGAAATTTTCTGTGGAAGGAAAGGAATTTAAATTAAGGGGTATTGCAGGGAAATTGGGAAAGATAATCAGCTCTAACGGTATGACCAAGCTTCTAAAAAGGAACAAAGAGGTGTAATTGCACAATTATGTTCGCTAGATGTTTCCACATCAGAATCATCTATTTCTCCAGATCTCTAAAAAGTCTTGGAAAATCATTCTAAGGTATTTGAGACTCCCAAAGGTCTCCCACCTATTCGTGATCATGATCATGCTATTCATCTGATTCCAGGAAGTGTTCCTCCAAACATCAGGCCGTATAGATATCCTTATTCCCAAAAGAGTGAAATTGAAAGTATGGTTGCAGAAATGCTAGAGGCTGGTATAATTCAACCTAGTCAAAGTTTTTTCTCTGCTCTAGTAGTATTGGTGCACAAGAAGGATGGATCATGGCGCATGTGTCCGGATTACAGGGAGATCAACAAGCTCACTATTAAAGATAAGTTTCCCATTCCTATCATTGCTGGATTACTAGATGAATTGCATGGATCAATTTACTTCACCAAGTTGGATCTTCGTTCAGGATATAATCAAATAAGAATGAAGACTGAAGACATTCCGAAAACAGCATTTAGAACTCATGAGGGTCATTATGAAATTTTTTCCATGCCTTTTGGCCTTACCAATGCACCTTCTACATTTCAAGGTTTGATGAATTCCATTTTCAAACCCTTCCTTAGAAAATTTGTGTTAGTATTTTTTGATGATATACTAATCTACAACAAGTCTTGGAAGGATCATGTTGAACATGTTGACAGGGTGCTACAACTATTGGAGGAGAAACAATTATATGCAAAAAGATCCAAATGTTTCTTTGGAGTACAAGAGGTGGAATATTTGGGTCATATTTTATCTCATGGAGTTAAGGTAGACCCTAGCAAAATTAAAGACATCAAGGAATGGAAAATCCCCACATCCATAAAGCAACTGCGAGGATTTCTCATGTTGACAGGGTATTATCGCAAGTTTGTTAAGAATTATGGGAGAATAGTAGCACATCTAACAACATTATTGAAGAAAGATGCATTTTCATGGACTCCAGAAGCAACAAAAGCCTTCGAACATCTTAAAGAGGCAATGTGCCAAGCACCGGTCTTAGCTACACTGGACTTCAAAAAAACCTTTATTGTGGAATATGATGCTTCAGGAGATGGAATTGGTGCTATTTTAATGCAAGATGAAAGACCCATTACTTTTGAAAGTCGTCCAATCAAGGGAAAGTTTTTACACAAAGCTATTTATGAGAAGGAAATGTTGGCAATACTACATGTGCTTAAGAAATGGTGACCCTACCTAATGGGAAGACACTTCAAGGTAAAAACAGATCATGATAGCCTTAAATACTTTTTAGAACAAAGATTATCCTCTGAAGAGCAACAAAAGTGGGTCACAAAGATGTTGGGTTATGACTTTGAAATCATCTACAAAAAAGGGAAGCAAAATGTGGTGGCAGATGCACTCTCAAGAAAGGATGAGGATGTGGAAGCATTGTTGTGCGCCATTTCTATTATCTAACCAGATTGGATAAATAAAGGAAGGGAGGAATGGAAGAATGATGAAGAAGTTTGGGAACTTATTCGAAAGTTACAACAAGATTCCAGTACATCTGATACATTTAGCTGGCAAAATGATTCATTATGGTACAAAGATCACTTATACCTCTGCAAGAATTCCCAACTCAAACAAAATATTCTTATGGAATTGCACACTTCTCTCTTAGGAGGGCACTCAGGATTTTTAAAAACTTACCATAGGGTTAAGAAGGAATTTTTTTGGGATGGCATTAAATCGGATATTAAAAAGTTTGTGGCGGAATGTTTGGTTTGCCAACAAAATAAAGTTGGAACAATTAAGACCCTGGGTCTATTACAACCTTTATCCATTCCAAGCCAACGTTGGGAGGAGGTTTCAACGGATTTTATCACAGGTTTACCCAAGTCTGAGGGAAAGAGTGTCATCATGGTGGTAATTGATAGACTTACCAAGTATGCACACTTTTGTGCATTATCACATCCATTTAAAGCCAGTACAGTTTCTACTGCATTTATGGAAACAATTCAAAAGCTACATGGAAACCCAAAGATTATTGTAAGTGACAGAGATCCCATTTTCACTGGAAATTTTTGGACAGAATTATTTTCTTGTCTTGGTACTCAGTTAGCTCATAGCTCATCTTATCATCCTCAATCTGATGGGCAAACTGAGATAGTGAACAAATGTTTGGAAGGATATCTTCATTGCTTTGTATTTCATAAACAGACACAATGGGTCAAATGGTTGCCTCTGGCCAAATGGTGGTATAACATTTCCTTCCATACAACAACAAAAATGACCCCATTTATGGCACTTTATGGATATCAACCACCATCCATCACATCATATTTACGAGAAAATTCTAAGGTTCAAGTAGTGGAACATCACATCGAACATCAACAACAAGTCCTCTAACTCTTAAAAGATAACCTCGTGTTGGCATAGAATAGAATGAAACAACAGGCAGATCAACATTGCAGCAAAAGAAGTTTTGATGTAGGTGATTGGGTATTCCTATGACTACAACCATATAAACAAATGTCCCTCAAGAAAGCTAAGAAGGGTAATAAATTATCACCAAAGTATTATGGTCCGTACAAGGTGTTGCAAAAGATTGGTACTATGGCATACAAATTGGAGCTTCCTACAGCTTCTCGAGTGCACCAAGTTTTCCATGTTTCATGTTTAAAAAGGGTTATAGGCGACAAGCTCCCAGTTCAAACAATATTTCCAGAACTTGATTAGGAAGGAAAAATTATATTGGAACTGGAAGCAGTCACAGAAACAAGAACTTGACAGCTACGAAATCGATCAATTTCGGAGTATCTCAACAAGTGGAAGAACTTATCCACTGAAGATTCCATGTGGGAGGATGAGAGTTTTATAAAAAAGCATCCATAACTACTGAAGTGTTGAGGAAAACACTTTTTTGAAGGAAAGGGGCATGTTAGGTCCCTATAATACTAGTGATTACCCCATTATTATTCTAGTCATATCCCTTATTAATATTGTTGTGCCCCTATTTGTCCCAATATTATTATTACTATGCCCCATAGAATCCCTCTATTGTTTTTTTTGTGGCTATATATTAATATTGTTAGGTCAGCTAGGTTATATTGTGACTCCTTAGTCTCCTATATATAGAAAGGAGGTTTTGTCATTTGAATCATCAAAGAATCATTCATTTTTGTAATGTAAAGGAGGTTGCCCCCTCGAAGAGGCTAAATTCTAAGGCGTTGATCTATCTTTTCTATATTTTTGTGAGCTGGTTTCATAACAGTGCAAAATTCCATGATGTGATATCCCCACATCTCACAATTCCAATATGTGATCTCGCAAGGTCGCAATTCCATCCACAGGTCACAATTCCATATTCAAGTCGCAATTTGCATCTACAATCTTATACAAGTCATAACTCCATCTACGACCTTCCAGAACTCTTGACACCACTTTGCAATATGTGATGAGACATCAATATGCTTTCACCTTTGACTCACACTTAGTTATGCATCAAAGACTTTTATCTCTAATCACAATCACAATTCTTACTCAAGCTTATATATCTATTATTGACACGAATTATGGAGTTTTGGCCTTGACAATGAGGAGAATACACTTTTCAATTCACATTAGCCTTTGTATTCAAACCATTAATCTTTGATAATACTTATCATCTCCAATAGTGATTTGCACTAGAATTACAAGGTGTGAGAAAAGGAAGTCACCAATGAAAATCTCAATTTCCATACAAGAATGTAACTTGCTCTGTCCCTAGGGAGTGTGACTTGGCCTAGGTCACATTTTCAGGTGTGATTTTTTTGGTCAATGAAGAGTGTGACCTACCCTACGAGTTGAGTTTGTGACTAAATTTATGTCGTAAATTGAATTTTCAACATTGAAACTTGCAAATGTGACCAACCTAAAATGACAAATCTACGACGTGACCAAAATCTATGACTGAGATTGTAGCTCAAGCCTACGCATGCACTGGGGATTAAATTTTTTATTAGCATGTGAGCTTTTGATCTCCATGCAAATAATGGTCAATATATTATGGCGTTGAATGTCTTTCTAATGAATGTAGTGTTTGAGTCCTTTCACCTCGTGCTATCATGGATATTCCTTAGCCTATGGGGTATTTTGCAAAGGTCCTATAAATATTCATGTAAGGGTGAAGGATTCAAAAAGTGGTCAAATCATTGTGACCTCCTAAGTGATCTTAATAATTCACTCTCTTGCTAGCTAGAAAAGGTAATTTCTTGATTACTTTGTATGTTAGTTGCACATGGCTAAAGTGATTAATAAAATCAAGAAATTGGAATGTAGGCTTAATAATGGGCACAATGCAAGTGCTATGCACATAGAGAAACAATGGTAACTCACATGAAAGAAAAGAATTATTTGCTGGATTACTTTATTATATTCTTGGCCTTTCCTTGGTTGTTTTTCTAAAGCTCAGGTATAGGATAATTATAAGCAAGTGGTTTCCCATCAAATTCCATCTTACCTCCAAAATTTGAAGGCCACTCAAGTTTAAGAAATGATACAAAGAAAAAAGTTCTTTCCTTTTGTATTGAGGATTGCTCAACATAAACATATTGAAAAAAATAAGGGATAGAATTGTGTTAATGGTAATGTGGGGCTGATTCTTTAAATATGCTAGAAATTGAGGAACAAGAATGAGTATCAAATGAACATCAAACCTAACCAACATTAATTTCAAATAGGTTGTTCCGGAAGAATATTTATGGAGCTATTTTATATGATTTACGAAATGTAAATATTCTTATGTTGTGGAATTATGGGCCAACATCCACAAGCAACCCAAAATTTTCATATCTAGAGATATTAGTGGCTATAGATTTGATATTTTTCATACATTTCTATAATCGCATCACGATATCCTTAAAAATTTTCTTCATTGGGGAATATGCTTTGTATATGATCCCTCTCGAAGAGACTTAGTAAAGGAAGCTCAAGGAAATAAAACTACATTCACGAACAACCCAAACCACAGTTATAGTGAAATTAGGTTGAAGCTGTCAAGAGAAATGATGCATGGATATATGACTATAACTGATAACAATTGGTTAATAGTTTGACCAACACCAAGGTCACCCAAGGAAATTTGGTACTGGATACAACAACTTACCACATGATGTTGTCTCTTAACCGAAGAACAACTAAATGGAAATACATATTTCTGTGAATAAAATTAAAGTAGTAAGTTGCAAAGGGACTATGGTGACCTATCACCATTTAATGAGAGAGGGTCAATTTTAGCTTATAATGGAGGAATACTAAGATTCTTTTAAAGAAGGAAATAAATGTTGGCCAGGGAATCCTTTCAAAATATTATTGGGGAAGCCTCAAGTTATCCCACATAGAGCATACATACTCTGAAAATTGGATTTGTGTTGTAGGGTAGAGTAGATCTTAATAAAATTCAACTCTTCTTCTCCATGTTAATTTACTTTGCTATAATTGTGATCATCTGATGCATGTGTTTAACTGGTTTGTAGGGATTGTGTCGACCTACGGGGGTGGGCACACATTTCTACATCCACCTAGGCCACTCCATCTCCCTCCTAGACACCTCACATTTCCTCCAAACTCTGCCATCGAGATCACTTTGCTAAGGTAAATGGAGGACACTCTGGGCACAAAAATTGGTGCAAGATATACTTCCAAGGAGTACTAGGATTGGCTAAAGGGCTCCCACACCCTTCACTCACCTTATTTTGCCTTCATCCACCTTATTCTACCTTGAAGACACCATTATATTCTTGAAAAAGTTCTTAGGCCCCCTCCTATATAAATACATGGCCTCTTGTAGCAAAACAATGATCCAAACTTAAGTAGGAACGCAAAAAAAAATAGAAATACCCATATACACAAAGATGTGACAGAAATAAAACTTCATTTCATTAATATCAAAGAATTGAAATTTATGAGAAGAGATGTGGTAGCTACATGCCTCTGAATTGTGTTACAATGAGACTCAAATGCCTATTTATTATTGAGAAACAATGCAAAACCCTAAAAAAAAGACCTAACCCTAGGAGATGACTCACCAAAACTGTGGGCCCCTTTTGGGTGAATTGGTACATCAACTTCCTGGGGTCGTAACTTTGGCATACGATCTCCATTTGGCTATCATAATACCTTGTTTTGAAGATCCCAATGGGAAGGCCAGAAAAAATTTCGTAAACTAGTTTGGGGCTTTTCCAGTATCTCTGTTTTCACTAAAAATGTATTTTAGTCCCTCAAAATGGTTCCAGAAGTTTAGGACCTGAAAAACTATCAGAAATAGTAAGTTTTGCTACAATTAAGGAAACTGAAAAGAAACAATAGTGGAGGTCCAAGTGGAATAGGTGGGTGGCCACCAATATCCACTTGGATTAGTCCTCCCCCCTTAGGAAGAAATGGTCCCCATTGCATTGAGTGTCTCCATGAGATGGGAAACTTCTGCTAAACTTGGTCCCTAGTGAGACACTTGCCTTGGTGTAGGAGTTAACTAACTTTGATAACCCGATACAGTTGGATCTTCTGCTGGCGAGTGTCCTTGATCTGCATGTCCATGATCCGATTAGTTATGGCCTGTTCCATGCAATATGGGTTTAACTCTATTGGTGTGAGTTGTTCTACAATGTTTGATGTGTCCAATAATGGTGGAAATTATGGTTGAAGGTGGTCCACATTGAACACTGGGTTTAGGCCAAGGAATGGTGGAATGCTAGCTCAAAAGGATTGTCCCCTACAACCTTAGTGATGGTGTAAGGACCATGTCAGAGTGAGTGAAGCTTGTAGTGGGGCCTAGCAAGGCACTCCTTCTGCAAATGAAACCAAACTTTGTTGCCCACCTGGACCTTGTGTGGCACACAATGCTTATCATGATGCTACTTGTACTTAGCATTGGCTTTGTTCGATATGTCATGGACTTGCTGGCAGATGTTCTGAATGCACTCAATGAATTTGTTAGCCCTGCCATATTTGGACTAGACATGAGCCGAATTTTCTTGAGTAGCTACAAATGGTATGGCCACATCAATGGGAAATAGTGGATGGAATCCCAACCCCACTTGAAAGGGACCGTGGCTAGTTGAGTTATGGAGAGCTCTATTGTAGCTGTGATGGACATATGGGAGGCTTTCATCCCATATGTGTGGATGAGTCGAGTTGTACACACACAAAATGTGTACGATCATGCTATTGACAACCTATGTTTCACCATCAGTTTAGGGGTGGTTGTGGACTTAGTGAGCTTGGTATCCAACATTTACCAGAGACTTGAACAGAATGTACTTAGGAACCTGCTATCCCAATCTGAGATAATGGACTATGGGATCCAAAAATGTACTCACACTCATTCAAGGAAGAGCTTAGAAATGACTTCTGTTGTGATACTCTTCTTGCAGGCTACCATAATGGCAGTCTTAGAGAATCTACCAATGACAACAAAAACACATTCGTTTCCATGGTTAGTAGAAGGAAGGCCCGACATGTAATCCATGGAGATGGATTCCCAAGGTCGACTAGGAGTAGGTAGAGGAGTATATATGCATTTCTTCTTAATGGTCAGTTTGGCAATGGTATACGCATTCTAGGTTCTGATATACTTCCAAACATCCTGTCGAAGGTTCAACCAATAAAATTACTTCTGTAGCACTGCCACTGTTTTATCTACCCAGAAATGTCTAATGAACCGACTCTAGTGCACCTCGCAAATCATCTTGGCACACTCACTTGAAGGAACATAGATGTGTCCCACGTGGCATAACAATGCATCTTGGAGGTGAAATTTTGGAACTTGCTTACCTTTCAGGAGTGTCAGTGATGTGCTGCCAAATTCTGGATCACTCTTGTAAAGATGTGCCTGCCCCATAGTCTCATGCCCACAAGAATCAAGCATAGTGTTCAGCGCCATGACTAGTGGTTGGTTGACGGAGTTTGCAACATTTTTGGTGCTTCCCTTCTTATACTTATTGTTCAAATGGAACTGTTGTAGGTATGTGGACCATTTCTGATGGCGAACATTCTACAACTTCCCTTGTGTTTGTACGAATTGTAGGGGTCGATGGTCTATGTGGATGACTGTCTCCTTCCTCAGAATGTAATGCTTCCATTTTTTACAGGAATGCACAATGGAATACATCTCTTTTTCATAGGTGGGATAGTTTTAGACTATGCTCGGAAGTGTCTCAAGGGGATATGCCACTAGATTCCCCTGTTGAGTATGAACTACACCAATAGCATAGTCGGAGGTATCTGTGTTGATCTCAAATGGTCACTGCAGGTCTGGTAATGTTAGAACTGGTGTAGAGAAGAGGCGATGCTTCAACTCGACAAATGCCTTCTGTAGGGATTCAAACCAAAATAAATTTGATTTCGCTCCGCCCCTAGTGACTTGACTTGAAGGCCAAGTGATATGAGAGAACCCCAACATGAACATGCAATAGATATTGGCAAGACCCAGAAAGATGCGGAGCTCTGTTAGAGTGGTTGGGGATGGCCAATACCAAATGACTTGTATCTTGTCTGGGTCCACATGAACACCCTACTCATCAATGATATACCCAATATATTTAACCTAGGTCATGCCAAAAGTTCATTTCTCCAAATTGGCATAAAACTTGTGTTGTAGCAGGGTTCGAAGGACCTGTCGAATATGGTGGAGGTGCTCTCCCCAACTCTGGATGAAGATCAAGATGTAATCTAAATAAACCAACAAGAATGTATGGGTGAAGTGTCTCATGATGTCATCCATCAATCTCATGAAGGTTGCAGGGACATTTGTCAACCCGAAAGGCATGACCAACCATTTGAAAAGGCCCCCCTTGGATTTGAAGGTAGTCTTCCACACATAGGAGGGTTCGATAGGAACCTAGTGATAATCAGACTTCAATTCAATATTTCTAAATTATTTGGTTCCCTTGAGCTGGTCTAGAAGGTCATCAATCTATGGGATTGGGTACCTATTCCATATATTGATCTTAATCAACACCTGATAGTCAATACAAAGTCTCCAGGTCTTGTCCTTCTTCTATACCAATACAATCGAGCTCGCACTAGGTGATGAGATTGGCCTAACATGCCCTTTCTATAATATCTCTTGAATCTCCCGCTTGATCTCATCGTTCTCCATAATAGAGCATCGATAGATCATTCCATTAGGTAGCGGTGCACCCAGGGCCATATCGATGGAGTGCTTGACCTGACAGTTCAGAGGTACCCCTGTAGGTGAGGTGAAAATATCCCTATACTCTTCCACGACCTTTTCCATACATTGCTGCGATGTGGAGGAGCCCTTTCTGGAAGCCGTGGTGATAAATTTCTTCTTCCCCTAATGGAAAATCATAAGGAAAACAAATTTCATGGTCTGGTAAATGATCCTATTGCATTACTTTGTAGTAATCAAAGAGATGGCAGTGGGCGAGGCTACCTCCGATATCCTGTACAACTTATCATCCAAAGTAATAATGAAAGAGAGAGGTATTGACTCATATACATCATGTCAATTCCAAAATTATGGTTATCCTAATAATACATCACAAACTTCAAGAGGAGCAACATCACACAATACCTCATCCATTAAGGGATTAATGTTGTAGGGAATGTGACACTTCTGGCTGACACAGAGATCTTTTCCTTGGTGAAGCCACCTGATGGTGTATGAATGTGGATGTGCTATAGTCAATAGGTCCAGCTATGAAAGATTCACATCCTCTGTGGAAGTGAGGTTATTTTGGCTCCTATTGTCTACAATGAAATGCAGTGGAGAACCCTTCACCCACAGTTTTGAGTGGAAGAGGCATTCCCCCTCTTCTGGATCTCCAAGCTCATTCTTCTGGATCTTAGTGGTGGCCATCGTGGCATTGGGTCCTTCGTCAATGATATTCTTCCATCTGTCATTCCCCTTGTCAGATTGCGACTTAGAGTCAGAACATGTGTATGATTCAAAAGTCTTCATCTTGGTCACCAGTGACTACTTGGCCCGACACTCACTTGTGTTGTGAATGGAGCTCTTTTGGAACTCATACCATTTTCCCATGTCCTTGTTTGTCTTCATGGTGTTGTTATTTTCTTGTGGATTTAGTGGGTTGTTCTTGGTCACCTTACCTTGGCTTTGTCCTTTGCTTAATGGTTTGGGGATCCTTTTCCTTGCTTCAGATTCGCAGATCCAAAGTCTCGCTTCTTTTGTTTAAACTTCCACTCAATCTTGATAGTGTATCGGTATGTCGTGCTGAGCAAGGAGATGTCCAGGAACTCCATCTCATCCGGATGTACTTGTGTAGATAGCCATGATACTTTAGTACCAAATACTGCTCAAAATCCTTGATACCTAGCTTCGTGCGAAGGGTATGGAAAACATTTGTAAACTCCAACGCATCTTGGTCCCTTCCCTATTGTAGGGTGGTCAAATTTATGTATTTATTCTCATAGCTCCCGATAGGGTAATATTGTTCCTTGATGGTGTCTCAAAAAGAATTCCAAGTGGGTGCAGCTGAAAATAGTGAGGATTCCCTCTCATCCTTTTTTTCACAGTAGGTTTCCCACTAGTCCTTGACGTGTGGGGCGACTTTAAGAAGTGAAAAATTAATCTTTTCCATATTGAAAAAGTCATGAACTGGAAAATATCCTTCCAACAAATTTAACCATTTATCTACGACGTCTACATCTATTTGGCCCTCAAATATGGGAATATCAAATTTAACTTGTAACTTAAAAGGAGTGGCACATCTAGAGTGGTTGTTGGATGAAGACGCATCGCCTGTGGGTAGTCCTCGAAGGATCTGGGCAAAATTATCCATCATCGTGTTCCTCTGTCATTCAAGGGCTTCCTAGAGCAGCATTTTGAAAGGATCTCCTACCCCCTCTTCTTTCCTCCATGTGAGGTCATCGGATTTTGTGAGGCTGGTCTTGCAAAGGTTCAACCAGATTGAGCCGTAATTCCTTATATCCCGAGCTTGTTAAGGACATGCAAAGAAAAAAATATAAAGAGCAAACTGCTTTGATTATTAGGGTAATTTTGAGGCCTAAAATGGGTCTCCTAATAAAACTGTACAACCTGTTAGAGTCGGTCTAGTAGCCCTCCATCAGCGATCAAAGCTCTTTGCATTTGCATAAGTAGGTGTCTCATCAGTGTCATCCTATTGCATTCCATTAGGCATGCCATAACCCTGATGGAGGAGCTTGTGTATTTTATTCCCCTCTTGGCACTACTGGATTAAGTTTGTTTCAGTCAATAAATTCTTTACAGGGTCATTGTTCTTGTCTTGAAGTCAAAGTACTAGGTCTAGGGTTTAGTCCAATTTTGTCTTTTAAGGCCATGTCTTTAAGGACAATAAATGCCCAGCAGGCGAGAGGGATGTCTATCGAAGCATCACTTCAAAGGATTTCATATTGTACAGCTAATTTTTACCTTGAATTCAAAAACCCTGTTTTTGAAGACAAGGTCATTTTCTCATATTTTGTAAAATTGGTAAAAATTCAAACTCTTCGGAAGTCAGCATGTGGCCCTGGTCCCCTTTGCCAAGACTCCTCAGAAGCTACCTCTGCAAAATTTTTCAAGAAAAAGCATCATTTCAACCAATTTCATGACAAAAAGGAAACCACAAGTCAACAACATTTAAATTTTGAAAAGTGTCATGTTATAAACATTAGAAAGTGGGTTTGAGGGGAAATTAATTCAAATCAAGTTTATAAAAGCCCCCCTCCCTTCATTTTATCATTATTTTCCTCCAAGACTCCAAGAGCAAGTGTGAAAGGCGACTTAGTGAAAAAACTGGGCGAAATTGCTGTGAGAGCCCACGCACTACACATCAGGACCTGCGCGCTACGCGTTGGGCAGGCGCTACGCGTCGGGGCAGTCATCGCAGTGGGAAAAAGACATAGGCGCTACGCGTTGGGCGCGTGCTACACGTCAGGACCCACGCGCTACGCGTTGGGGTTTACACACAGAAAAATTGCCTTCAAACCTCAAATCGACCCCAAATCTCTTCAAGGTTGCAGCATTTCAACAGTTAAAACAACAGGTTTTTGAGCAGAAGCAGCAGTACATTTCAGCCACTTTGCTCTTGAAACCATGTCAGAAACTGAAACCGACTATGAGCAAAGTGATGACCGTGAGTCAACACCAGAGGTTGAGGTACAAAGGAGGCCTCACAGGGGTGGTAAGGGTGGTCACCATGTGAGAGAGGAGGCCACCTCTTTGACCTATTTACAGGCTTGTCCACTTGCAGTCACATGTTTTCACCATCAATCATGTTATGAATTTTGCGAGAGGATTTCTCAAATTCAACACCATAGGGAATTGGTCCGCTTGTTTGTTTTTCATTTGCATGACGGGCATGTGAATCTTGCAGGGGTGGATTTTACATTGTCACTTGAGACTGTTGCTCAAGCAACAGGGATACCCAATGTTGGAGAAGAGTGGAACAAGTGCCAGCTGTTGGACAGATTTCAGTATGAGCCCTACATTAAACCTGTATATATGAGGCACATGTCTGGTGTATTTCCTTTCAGATTTTTGAAGGATGAGTATGCTCCCTTGATGAGGCTCATCATTCGCTATTTCACTTGTGAGGGTAGATTTTCACATTTGTATTCGTACCATATCCACTTGTTGATGCATTTCACACGGGTACGGATGATGAACATACCATTTTTTATGTGCCGGAATATTGAGAGGATGGTGCCCTTGATGCAGAGAAAGAGCCCAGCACAGCAACACAGGAGCATCTATCATTATGGTTTGATCAAGCTTGTGGTCATACATCAGTTGGCCCAGCAGGGTATCCCATGGGAGGATTTCATCTCTTGAGATTTCTTCACAACACCACCACCCCTTGAGGTTGTTCATGAGGAGGGAGGACCATCACAGCAGTATGACATCCCTGAGCCCAGACATGTCAGCTCCCCTCCATTGGTCACATATCAGAGAGGCCACAAGGCCTTATTTGCATCAGCTCAGCGAGTATTTTCTCCACACCATGTGGAAGGGGTCTCGCCATCTTCATCAGCACCGCGAGTGTTATCTCCACATCAGGTGGAAGGGGCCTCGCTCCCGACAGCAGCACAGGTATCAGAGAGGGGCAAGCAGCCCATGATAGAGGAGGGATTGTCAGGTGATCCAGATATCGACATCATTGATCTTGACACCCGTTCTCCTAGCTCGGAGCTTAAGGAGATCATTCAGCAACGGGAGGCTGAAAATCGCTTGTTGCAAGAAAAATTAGAGAGGGCACAATGGACAATCACATATTTAGAGCAGCGCAACAAGAAATTTGAAGATGAGCACACTCTTGATGAGTTGCGGAGGATCCATGAAGACCGCAACTTGGCTCATAAGAGACCCGGTGATTTGGTGCCCATTGAGCGAGAGGCTATGCTTCTCCAGGTCAATGCTCATTTGGAGAGGTTGCTGGCCAAGGCCAACAAAGATAAGGACCTACTCCAGAACATGAAGAACCACTATTGGGCCCGAATGCACGTATGCAAGGCGAGAATGAAGGTGCTCCAAGGACGGTTGGCCAAAGCACTAAAACGAAGAAAAAGGCCTGATCCCCTCCACATCTTGGCTGAGGCTTCCTTGAAGGAGCATGATGCTAAATGACTCAACTCCAGCACAAATTTCAGAAAATTTTGAGCATTTTTGGTCACTTGTGAATTTTTTGGGCTAAAAAACAGGTTTTCTTCACCAACGCGTAGCGCGCCGCGCGCGACCCTTAAGATGGGCAACTCCATTTCAGGAAAACTCAGCATTTTTGGATTTTTCATGCAAAAATACACTTTCTCAGCAATTTCCAAGAAATTTCACCAAGTTTTGAGCCTCCAGAAGGTCAAAAAACAAGCCAAAAATGACTTTCTGCCACCTTTTTGACACACAGGAAGCAGTCTTGGGAGATTGAAATTTTGGAGGGGCAAATGGCCACCAAATTCAAAAATTCCACTTGGGTTGGAAAGTAGACATCCCGATCGTTCCAACAAGCCCACTTTTGCCTCATTTGGACACCTGAAAGTGCCTCAAACGTTGCTCCAGAGGCGCGCTACGCGTTCAGAATCAGGGCGCTACGCGTTGGGCAATTTTCACATAAATGCACCTACAGCTCAGCAAAACGCAGTTTTGACTGGATTTGACTTTTTAGAGTGGATTTTGATCCTCCTTGTTGTAAATGATGTAATTTTATGATATTTTGACACTCATTTATCTCTTCTATAAGATTCATTCATGAGATAGGCAAAAGTTTAATGAATGAATTGGTTTCCTAGCTTATAGAGGCAAGTTGTTTTGACTGCCTAGTTTTCAGTGCTCAGTTTAGAATTGGTTGAAACAGCTCCTAGGATAGTGAGCTCGACCCCTAGAGGCAAGGAAAGATGTTAGATTGCCTATATTATGTACTTTCTTGGTCATTTTCATGGTTGGACTCTTGAGGGAGAAAGCTTCTATTGTATTACTCATTGTATTTCTGCAATTTTGGCAAAGGAAGAAAGACCAGGGTTTTGCAGTCCTTTTTGGGATTCTTATGGTTACATGTATTGATGGTGTGTTTCTATTTTTACTTGTAAGTTTGTTATGTGATTCATCTTCTTACTTTTCCTTCTGCAAATTAGGCAAATGAAGTGTTAAAGTAGAATTCATGATTGCCATGCTCTGCTTTTAAGTTTGCTTAATATCAATGTTTTCATCTGTTTAAGGAGAACTCAAGGTGTTTACTTGCTCTCCTTAGCTCTTCACCAGTCATTCTTGCCCATCTGACTCTTTGAAAGGCATCAATACAGTCTCCTACCTTGCCCCAAAGAACCCCCTGCAAAAACTGTGTCCAATCCCCGCACCCAAAATTGCATTTCCCCGATTTTCCACCAAAATCCTAAAAATCTCAAATCAAACCTTTTATCAGTTTACTAGCCTAAAATCAGTGTTCTTTATTGGTTATCTCCGCCCGTTGAAGATCTTTGCCGAGATATACCGGAGAGAGCCCTCTCCTGCCCCGTAGGGCTAGCTACGAGGCTAAGTGGTTTGATGTTGCCTTGGAGTTTGCCTTTCTCAGCCTGAGGTGAAATTTCAAGCGCTAACACAACAAAAATAAATTTTATAAGAACCAATAGGATTCAAGATGATGATGTCTACCATGGGGGATGATTCACCATTTTTGGAGTTAAAAAGTAAAAAGATTTAAAAATAATAAAATAATAAAACTAGTTTTTCAACTCGTATTTTAAACTTATCTCCCTAAGGTTTTACTCACATTTTGAGCAGGAGTACTTGTTGGATGAAAAATTTAATTTCTCATCCAAAGAGTACCCATATTGCATACTTTCGAAGGACCCTGCTACAAGAAAAATGAGAAATACATTAAAAAATGTGATTTCATGTATTTCTCATTTTTCATGTAGCAGGGTCCATCAAAAGTATGCAACATGGGTATTCCTTGGATGAGAAATCAAAATTTTCATCCAAGAAGTATTTCCACTGGAAATTTTAGTAAACCCATAGGGAGATAAGTTGAAAATACGAGTTGAAAAATTAGTTTTGTATTTTTTCCTTCTAAAATTTGATGATGGAATATAATATTATTTTATTATTTCCATTATTATTTTATAATTTCCTTAGGAGGCCCATTTTAGACCTCAAAACCCCCCCAATGTATAAATGATTTGGACTTATGCAGGAAGGCAACAAAATACAGAAATACCCATATACATAGAGATGGAATAGAACTAAACCTTCATTTCATCAATATCGAAGAACTGAAATATGCTTACATACAAAAATAAAAATAAACTAGCTCGAACGATGATAGCTTATCTTTGAGAAGAGATGTGGTGGCTACATGCCTTTGAATTGTGTTTCAATGAGGCTCAAAGGCCTATTTATTATTAAGAAATAACGGAAAGCCCTAAACATCCAAAAACCTAACCCTAGGAGGTGAAGTGCCAAAACTGTGGGCCCCGTTTGGGTAAATTGGTACATCAACTTCCTGAGGTCATAACTCTGGCATACGATCTCCATTTGGCTACCATAATACCTTGTTTCAAAGATCTCCAAGAGGAGGCCGAAAAAAAATAGTAAATTGGGTTGGGACTTTTCTGGTCTCTTTGTTTTCCCTAAAAACGTCTTTTGGTCCCTCAAAACAGCTCCAGAAGTTTAGGACCTAAAAAGTGCCAAAAATAGTAAGTTGTGCTACAATTAAGGAAACTAAAAAGAAACAATGGTGGGGGTCCAAGTGGAATAGGCGGGTGGCCACCAATATCCACCTGGATCAAACAAGGTCTCTTTTAGCAGTACAAGGCCTCCTGTAGCACTTCCTATAGCAGACTTGTAGCATTGTTTTCTTCAGCCAGATTCGCTCTAGATTTTGGCCCTTGGGTATTGAAGTTGAATAATGGACCACAAGCCTTGATTTCATGATCCGAGAAGATTCTAATACTACTCCAACTCCATTTTCTCCTAAGTGCAAATGTAAGACGTCAAATAGAATTAGAATTAACATTTTTTTCATAATTGTGTTGAAGGTTGAACTTCTCATTTTCAAGGAAGCGCAAATAGATATATGATTCATGCAAGTAGGCTCTTACATTTATTAGGTTTGCAAATAGAATAATATGGTTTACTTCTACAACTAGATTAGCATTTTTCCTTTCATGCAATTTCAATTCAACATTTACATTGAATGTATGGCACTTTCACTACTATAGTAGAATCATGTTCATCTCCTTAAAATTGTGACTTGGTTTTCTATTTGTAGTTAGCTGAAGGAGTTGTCTGAATGCCTTGATTTTATCTCATGACTAAGGGTGATATGAGTAGAAGCTAACTTGTTGTGTATGTAGCACTGTGACCTCTAAGTTTTTATGAACCTCGACTTGACAATTTAAGTTGAGAAGCCTTTGGGAGTTGCAAAATCTTTGGTGCAATACCAAGGCTCATCACTTTTTTGCATCGTTATCGGGGAGGTATATAAGTAGGTTTTGTTTCTACTTAATATTTACTACTTGTTTTTTTGTTTTTCATCAGCCTTATTGTTTTGAAAAAAAGTGAAAAATTAAAAAAACTAGTTCTTTCATGCCTCATAGGAGTAGGGATAACTAAGGGAAATTCTTACCAAAAACCCCCACCCCCTCAACCAATCACCCTTCATTATTCTTTGGTGACTATGAAATTCCCTCTGTGACTACAGGGGAGCTATAAGACCCTTTAGGTGAGCAGCCTGAAAATTTTGAGGAACCCATAGGGGAAGGAGAACATATCTCACCTACCCAAACCATGGCTAAAAATAGGAACAATGAGATTTTCCCTATCAAAGAAACCAATGGAGAGGCCAAAATGAAGAATATAATCCTTGCTTCCCTTCCACATTTCCATGGCCTAACATCTGAGGATCCTGACACCTTCATGTTTGAGTTTTTTGTTATCTATAGGACCTATGACTATGCCTATGATGAGCAAAAGCTGAAGTTGTTTCCTTCTACCCTCAAAGATGTAGCCTTGCACTAGTTCATGAGTTTACCTGGAGGAAACATCACTACCTGGGCCCAAATGTAACAAGACTTCAATGAAAAATATAGGGATTATTGTAGGCCCAAAGAAACAGAGGAAATCTTTAGGATGACCCTTGGACCTGATGAATACTTAGAGGAATATGAGGAAAGATCTCAACTCAATTATAGGAGGGCATTGTACCCTTGATCCTAAGTCACTCAAGCTAGTTCTTCTCTGAGGGATTAGGGAGGATGTAATGGAAACCCTCAACATTATGTATGGAGGAGATATCTACCAATTTCCTTATGATGACATCAAAACTATATTCAGGGTTCACTCTAGGGAAGTTAGGAAAAAGGGTATGTCTAGCAAAAACTTGGTTAGATCCTCTCCCATTACCATAACCATCAAGCATGAGATGGGAAGTATGTTGGAAGATTTTAAGAGTGAGATGTTGCATACCCTTTCCATGTAAATGGATACTATGCAAATAAAAAGGAAGCAAGAGGAATTAGAAAGGGCACTAGTTATCTTTTTCCCTAGATGTACTAAGAGGCATCCTAGGAATGAGTGTCCACTAATTGTCATAGAATTTTACTTATTCTGCAAAGAGAATCACGTAAAAGAAAAATATCCCTCTCTTCTAGGCCTAAAGGTTGTATACCAAGGAGGGGTAGAAGGTGCGTCAAATCAATTCTTCTTTATTAACCAAAGAAGGCCTCCAGTTCTTGTTAGTCTAGGTTGTCATTGGTGTCATTATGGAATTGACTAAGATGTCAATATTCTTGAGACGCCTGGTTCCAAATGATGATGTCATGACAAGGATACCATTGATGAAGCTGTCAAGTCACTAATGAAAGAATTCCTAAGAATTCCTTGAGCTAATGTTGCATGGACATGATGATCTAGACCTTAACTCTTGATTCTATCAGAATCTTGATGATACTTGATGATGTCATACACTTTATGGTGGTAACATGGTTGGAGATCATTTAAGGGTTGGAAGACTATTTTGGAGTTCTCCTAATGATGCTACACTATAACGTATCACTGCACCATTATCTGATGACATGGAAGATACACTCATTGCTGGACACTATCATGATGACGTTGATGTCTTACATGATCCTATGATGATAAAGAAGCTAAACAATGGAGAATACAAACAATGGATTAGCCAAACAAAGAGAAGTCGTATTGTCGTAGTTAGCTTCTGCACTAAACAATTTGAAGATAGTTTCAAAGAAAAATAAGGTTGAAGCTCTTGGAGGAAACCTTTCAACATGGGACCTAGACCATCTGAAAGAAGATTTTTTCCTCTTTCCAATGAGCCCTTATTTGTTCTAAAACTCCTAGTAGTTGTTGAGATATTGAATTTTTAAGTTAAGATAAATATATGTATTTGCTAGCTGACCTACACTTACACATTCATGTCGGCTCTCATGTCGAACTATTCTCCAACCATCGTGTCTTTTCATTGAGGAAAAGCCACTCTAAATATAAACCTAATATAATTTGTTTCAGTCAATTTTTTCAGTGATGATTTTAGAGGACTGTAATTCGGTGAAGAAGAACAGAGATAAGAAGAAGAAATGAACAGGAGGAGAAGAGGACAAAGAATTCAGTTTGGGAAAGATCTTTAAGTTTTTTTTGTGGTCAATTTTTGGGCCATTGGTCCTCCATTTAAAGGCCTTTTTCACTTTACAGTTTAGATTGGCTAAAACATCAAAATTGTGGACATAACAACGTTTTTTGTTTGGTCTTGTGCTTACCGGATAGACCTCGGTTCTCTGCAGGAGAATACTTCAAACTTGTGAAGATTAAGAACTAAAATTTGTGTCACAAAGCCTCAACCTCTATAGGACATCTTCTTGACATGTAAGCAAAGTTTTATGAAATAAAATCTGTAAAACAAATCTTAGACTTGTGCATAAAAGCTTCAAACCCGCGATATATTATTTTAGACCCATTAAAGTTGTTATGTTTCAAATCTGAATTTATTTTGTGAGCAACTAGAACCTGTGGCATCAATTTTAGAGCTATGACAGTTTTGGAGTATGAAACATCATTAAACTTTGAAGAAGGCTCGAATACTATGGACAGAGACTTTTTGTGGGTTATGTACAGTGGATAGTGGCTTAGATGGTTCAATTTGTATGAAGCATTGAAGGAAAAATGTTGTGACAAATGTTTCTCTCAGACCATGGAGATCAAGCCTAGATTCAAAGTTAAATTATGAGTGCAGCATCAACACTCATATCTACAGTGAAGATATAGCTATAGCGAGGGAAGGTGGTGGAGACATATATTGGAGAGTCAAGCATAGTTTTTGGAGCTCATCACATGACTGTGGTATAGCCCTCCTATGGTGAACTCTTGTGGTGATCTATATGATTGGAAAGAAATAAAATTGGAATACCTTGAAGGCACCCTTGAAGCAGATCATTGAACATCATTGAAGTATATGGAGATTTAATAGTTGGAGCCCAGATGAAGTGAATTTGGAAGATTGTACCAGTGCAACAACTTTGGAAGCCCTTAGACAATGAAGTATTAGGACCTTTGGAGCATTGAAATACTTAGAACTCTTGAAGAGTACTTGGAGCACATTGAGGACACTTTGAAGTCATCTTGGAGCACCTATTAGAGTTTGTGAAGTTATCTTGTTGGTAGCATTGTTGAAAAAATCTAGAAGACACTTGTTGAACTTGAAGGAATTTTGGAAGACATTGATGCATGATTGAATTCATCAGGGGTGACTTGAAGAAATTGCTTTCGTACCATGAAGAAAAACGAAGACACTTTCGTGTGAAGATCAAGGTTGTCATTGATGACGTGAAGTGGAAACTAAGTGAAGGGATAACTGAAGATTGGCAGGGTTCATTGAAGAAGACATTGGGAGCTGTGAAGTAAAACCAAATACATATTGACGAAGTGAAGTCAAGGATTGGAGCCCAAGAGGTTGGAGCCTAGAAAAGACAAGGTTGGTGGCTTGGAGGATAGTGTTGGAGCCCTAGAGGATCGGAGTCCTCAAGAAACCAGGTTGGAGCCTATACTAGAGAAGGATTGGTTCCCTAGGGGTTGGTGCCTCTAAACACAAGGTTGGTGACTTGAGAAGATAGGGTCGGTGCCCTAGAGGTCGGAGCCTCACAAAATTCCAAGTTGGTGCTTAGAAATAGGTTGGAGCTTGGGATATTGAAGATCGACGTCTTCATCTAGGGTTGGAGCCATATATACATTGTACTTGATTTATTGTGAAAAATAAATTAATAAAATCATTTATTCTTATTGTTCATTTTGTGTTCTAAATATAAATTATCTAATTGGTAAAAGTAACAATTGAAAATAAAAACTGATTCACCACCCCTCCCCCCCTAGTATTTCCAACAATTGGTATCAGAGCTAGTACCTTCACTCAAAGCCTAAAAACTTGAAGGTTGATCATTAGAACACAAATGACAGAGCTAAGGAAGAAAGTCTCCAATCCTTTTTAAGATGTGTCTCCCTCAACCAACGAAATTGAAGTCAATCAATTTGTGAAGGCTCCATTGTTCAATGGAAACTTTGATATATGGGAGGCAAGAATGAGGAATTTCTTAAAGGATCAAGGCATTGAAGTCTGGAAATCGGTGATTGCTGATAGCGTGAAAGATGGAGAATCCAAGGAACATAACACAAGAGAAATGAAAGAAATCTTGAATGGGCTACTTGATTCTATGAAGGACAATTTTGAAAAGTGTTCGTCAGCAAAAGGAATATGGGATACACTTCATGATATTCACTCAAAAGGAGCGTTGAAAATGATCTCTAGTCAAGAAAATGATGGAAAACAAGTAAGAAATCTAGAGCCCATCAAGGAAGTCGAAGATAAGAGTGATAACATCAAGGCTAAAGAAGACCTAGAAGAAGAAGAGAATGAAGAAGATTTTGAAGAAGATATCCTCACTAAAGTTATGGCTGCCATGGAAGAGATTAACAATTTGAAAAAGGAAAATGAGGAACTTAAGAAGAAAGCACAAGTTGGTGACCAGGAAAAGATAAGGAAGGAAGTTGACCTTGTCAAGCTTCAACTACAAGAAAGAGATGAGGAGCTCACCAAGATTAAGGAAGAATTTGATCAAAACAAGAGAAAGCATCATTAAGAAGTCATATCCATGACAAATCAATTGGATAAGACAAAGAAACGAGAAGATACCTTGTCAAGCCACCTTGAACAAAGGCACGGGAGAATGAACAAAATAGAAGTAGAGATTGGTCAATACAAGGAAGAGGTATCCTCCCTTATATATCAACTAGAAGAAGCAAAGGAAATAAGCACAAGGAGTTGAGAAGGTTATGGAAGCTTTGACGTTCATAGAAGGACAAGTTGATGAAGCAGAAAAGGAGAGAAACACCATGATATGCCAACTAGAAGAAAAGGATGATGACATCACCAAGTTAAAATCAGAAATCACTTCTCTTAAGGCCCAATCATGTGAAGAAACTAATATGAAGGAAGAGATGGAGATCATACTATAAAAGAAGGATGAAGAATGAAAGAACATGAAAGAATAAATTGTCTTTCTTAAAAAGGAAGTTGACTTGCTGAATAAGAACTTGAAGAGTTCTCAAACCCTAGATGACGTCCTAAGTCATCAAAGGTCTCCCCTTGATAAATCAAGTCTCAGCTATGTAGGTGAATCCTCAAGCAAGAATGATGCAAACCCTAATGCTTCAAACAACAAGGATGTGAGAAAGCTTGGAAGAAATGTTGATGCTCCCAGTTCCAACCAAGGCAAGGAGTAGAATCAAGAACACATTGAAAGAATTCCTACTCCAAGAAGACTTGAAAATGGTGTCAATAATAAAAAAGGCAATGAATATCATCAAATAATCCCAAGGAAAAAAATACTTCAGAAGTACATCAAGGAAACCTTCTTATCCCAGGTACCAAAGTATATTTCTTGGTTATTGTTATTCTTGTACAAACTTTGAGCACATGGAAAAAAGTTGTAGGGCATATCACAAACATAATTATTATGGTCCTCGTCAATCTCCAAGAAACAATTTTGCAAGAAGAAGTCATGAATTTTTATACATGAACAATATAGAGTGCTTTAAGTGTCATAAAATTTGACATATGGCACGTGATTGTAACTTGATTTGGGCCCCTACACAAGCTAGAACCATACCAGAGAAAAAGGTTACACAAGTATGGAGAAGGATGAAAACACAATCTGGAAGTCTCTTGAGCTCACTAGCCAACAACACATGTTGTTGACTTGATGATGTCATCCTTGATGTTCCAAGTATTTGATGGGGAGAGTCTGCCAAAAAGGAATACTATGCATACAGTTAGGGGGAGCTTATGATGATTAATCACTCTTGTAGAAGCTATCCGTTAATGGGCCCTATGAAATCCTTGATTAGCCACTTGGACATTCATTCTTTGATAGATCATCTCTCGGGAACATTTCCATCGAAAAACATGATCCCTTATTCATCCATGAACTACTATTGAAGATCTCTTCCACTTGATCACTAAGTAGGTAATCTTTCATGAGCTAGAAGAGGTCGTGCAGATAGGGGGAGTTGGTTCATCACATGAAGGAATGTAATTACATCTATCATGGACCACATTTCCAGAAAGAAGAGCACCGTGATAGGTGGAGTAAGATACCTATGAAGAAATACTAGTCGTAAAGAAAAGAAGCATCTTGATAGGGGAGTACCTTGGGCACTCCATTTACCATTGATGTCAAAGGGGGAGAGAATGTTGAAAGGGAAAAAATATTGCCATCAATGACAAAGGGGGAGATTGTTAATCTAGGTTGTCATTGATGTCATTATGGAATTGACCGAGATGTCAATATTCTTGAGATGCCTGGTTCCAGATGATGATGTCATGATAAGGATACCATCAATGAAGATTTCAAGTCAATAATGAAAGAAGTCCTAAGAAGTCCTTGAGCTAATGTTGCATGGACTTGATGATCTAGACCTTAACTCTTGATGACATATGGATTCATACACTTAATGATATCAGACTCTTGAAGAATGACCACACTTGATATTACTTGATGGGGTCATACGCTTGATGGTGGTAACATGGTTGGAGATCATTTAAGGGTTGCAATACTATTTTGGAGTTCTCCTAATGATGTTGCACTATAACATATCACTACACTATTATGTGATGACATGGATGATACACTCATTTTTGGACACTATCACGATGACGTGGATGTCCTACATGATGACGTGGATGTCCTACGTGGATTAGACAAACAAAGAGAAGTCAAATTGTCCTAGTTAGCTTCTGCACTAAACAATTTGAGGACAATTTCAAAGAAAAATAAAATTAAATATCTTGGAGGCAACCTTTCAACATGGGACCTAGACCATCTGAAAGAGGATTTTTTCCTCTTTCCAATAAGCCCTTATTTGTCCTGAAACTCCTAGTAGTTGTTGAGATATTGAATTTTTAAGTTAAGATAAATATACCTATTTGCTAGTCAACCTACACTTACACATTCATGTTAGCTCTCATGTCGACCTATTATCCAACCATCATGTATTTTCATTGAGGACAAACCACTATAAATATAAACCTAATCTCATTTGTTTTAGTCAATTTTTCGATGATGATTTCAGAGGACTATAATTCGGTGAAGAAGCATAGAGATAAGAAGAAGAAACGAAGAGGAGGAGAAGAGGATGAAGAATTCATTTTGGGCAAGATCTTTAAGTTTTTTGTAGTCGGTTTTTGGGCTATTCATCCTTCTTTTGTAGGCCTTCTTCACTTTACAGTTCAGATTGGCTAAAACATCAAAATTGTGGACAGAACAACATTTTTTGTTTGGTACTATTCCTACCTTTGGATAAACCTCGGTTCTGGGTAAGAGAATACTTCAAACCTATGAAGATTAAGAACTCAGATTTGTGTCACAAAGCCTCGACCTATATATGACCTCTTCCTGACGTGTAAGAAAATTTTTATGAGCTCAGATCTATAAAATAAAGCTCAGACATGTGCATAAAATCTTCAAACATGTGATATATTATTTTAGACCTGTCGAAGTTGTTATGTTTCAAATATGAATTTATTTTGTGAGCAATTGGAACCCGTGGCATCAATTTTAGAGTCGTGATAGCTTCGGAGTATGAAATATCGTTAAAATTTGAAGGAGGCTTGGATACTATGGACAGAGGCTTTCTATGGGTCAGGTATAGTGGACAATGGCTCAAATGGTTCAGATTGTATGAAGCATTGAAGGAACAATGCTATGACAAATGTTTCTCTCAGACTGTGGAGATCAAGCCTAGATTCAGAGTTAAAATATGATTGCAGCATCAACACTTTTATATCTATAGTGAAGATCTATCTATAGTGAAGGAAGGTGGTGGAGACCTATATTGGACAGTAAAGCACAGTTTTTTGAGCTCGTCACTTGACTGTGGAATAACCATCCTATGGTGAACCCTTGTGGTGATCTATGTGATTGGAAAGAAAAAAAATTGGAATACCTTGAAGTCACCCTTGAAGCTGATCATTGAACATCATTGAAGTATATGGATATTTTATAGTTGGATTCCAGACTAAGTGAATTTGGAAGCTTGTACCAATGCAACAGCTTTGGAAGCCCTTAGACAATGAAGTATTAGGACCTTTGGAGCAGTGAAATACTTAGAACTCTTGTAGAGTAGTTGGAGCACAATGAGGACACTTTGAAGTCATCTTGGAACACCTATTAGAGTTTTTGAAGTTATCTTGTTAGGAGCATTGTTGAAAAACTATAGAAGACACTTGTTGAACTTGAAGGCATTTTGGAAGACATTAATGCATGATCGAATTCATCATGGGGTGACTTGAAGAAATTGCTTGGGTACCATGAAGAACAACAGAGACACTTTCATGTGAAGATCAAGGTTGTCATTGATGACGTGATGTGGAAACTAAGTGAATGGATAGCTGAAGATTGGTAGGGCTCGTTGAAGAAGACATTGGGAGCTGTGAAGTAAAACCAAATACATATTCACGAAGTGAAGTTGAGGATTGGAGCCCAAGAGGTTGGAGCCTCGAAAAGACAAGGTTGCTAACTTGGAGGATAGGGTTGGAGCCCTAGAGGATCGGAGTCCTCAAGAAACTAGGTTAGAGCCTATACTAGAGAAGGATTGGTGCCCTAGGTGTTGTAGCCTCTAAACACAAGGTTGGTTCCTTGAGAAGATAGGGTCTGTGCCCTAGAGATCGGAGCCTCACAAAATTCCAAGTTGGTTCTTGGCAACAGGTTGGAGCTTGGGAGATTGAAGATTGGTGTCTTCATCTAGGTTTGGAGCCATATATACATTGTACTTGATTTATTGTGAAAAATAAATTAATAAAAGCATTTATTCTTATTGTTCATTTTGTGTTCTAAATATAAATGATCTAACTAGTAAAAGTAACAATTGAAAAGAAATACTGATTCACCCCCCCCTCTTAGTATTTCCAACAGTTCTTCAGTCATATCAACAAGGGGTGCAAGGTGCACATTATCCTCACTACAATCCAAATCAGAATGAACCTTTCCAGCCATGGTACCATTCCACTCATCCATGATGGTCCAAACCTCCCCCTTGGCCTTATGATCCTCAATATCCTCCTCAACCTATCAACCCTCCTTTTTAGCCATATCCACCCCCATCTTGCAAATGGGGAAACCCCTCACCAAGGTGGAGGCCTCAAACAAACCAACCTCCTGCTTTACTGCCTCCACCTTAAACTCAGCCACAGGTTGTTCACCATACTCCACCTAAGCAACCTCAAATTCCTTCTCAACCCAATTTGAACCCAAACAATAAGCAATCACAACAGGTTTACAGTGGGGAGACATCCTATCCTGCTTATGTTGTGGAAATCCAATAGATCAACCTTCATCTTAGGAAGGTGCTCCTAGATAGTCAACCACCTTCTCCACCATAAGAGCTTGAAAAAGAGAAGGATGGAAGTTCCCCTCAAGCTAATGTACCTCCTTATCCTGCAAGGTTGGTCCACCCTAACCAGGAAACCGTAGAAGAGGTTGAACTTCTGGGAGAATTGAAGAACTTGTGTGTCAAGATACCCCTTCTCCAGGCCATCAACAATGTTCCCATTTACAACAAGATTTTTAAGGAGAAATGTTTCAAAAGGCATTGGAGAAGGAGAAGATATATCCCCGCCATCAATGTTGTTGGGAAACTATTTGATTTGATGCTTGGAAGAGTATTGTCCCCAACATACTTGGATCTTGGTAGCCTAGTAGTGGATGTACACATTGATGGCATTATGGTCCCTAATACCTTGATTGATATTGGGGATGAAATCAATGTGATGAACATGGAAACCATGTTGAAGCTCAATATGCAAGGGGCTTTGAGGAATACCAATACAGTTCTACAACTTACAAACAGATCCATAATAGCTCCTAAGGGAGTTATTGAGAATGTCATGGTCTCCATTGAATCCTGGGAGCATCCCACTATCTGTTTGGTCCTCTAGCCCAAAACCGAGTTTAATGGTTATCCTCTCATCCTAGGAAGACCTTGGTTGGTGACTGTTGATGCCTACATTAGTTGTAGGACTGGTAACATGACTATTAAGAATGGACATTTATCAAAACAACTTGTGTTGTATCAGGCCTGCTCAACCCTCTATTGAGAATGATTTACCCTTATGGCTAGAGGATTAGGAAGAGGAAGAATTTTATTAGACAACTCTCTACCCAGTCTGCACATTGGACATTGTTATAGGGGAAGGGAAAGTTGATTAAGATGACCTTATTGACCATATCTTATAGAATCAACAAAAATAAACTAATGAAAGAATCTAAGAGTAATACTTGGAAGGATATATGCTCTATTGACTCTAGCCTAGAACATGCCAAAGTTGTGGAGATTAGCACATTCAGAACTCTAAAGATCAACCCCTCTCTCTCTGTTGAGTAGGGAGAACAATTATGTAGTGTGCTGAGGCAACACCTGGATGTTTTTTCTTTGGATTTTTAGGAAATGAAAGGTGTGCATCCCTCAATATATAATTATGATATTTACATCAAATAGGGATGGAATCCTATGTGCCAACCTCAAAGAAGGATGAACCAAGCTCTTATGGACATTATGAAAGAGGAATTACAAAATCTACTGGATGTAGGGTTCATATCTCCCATTTCAGATAGTAAGTGGGTGTCCCCTCTTATTTTATTCCCCAATAAAAATGGGAAGTTGAGGATCTGTGTTGACTACCAAGAGCTTAACAAGGCTACAAAGAAGGATTGTTTTCCTTTTGCCTTCATTCACCAAGTCCTAGATGGCCTTGCAGGGAAGATATTCTTCTCTTTCTTGGATGTATTTAGTGGGTACAACCAAGTATAAATCAGCCCTGAAGACCAACATAAGACCACATTCAAATGTCCTTGAGGTACCTTTTCCTATAGAGTCCTTCCATTTGGTTTGCGCAATTCCCTTGCTACTTTTGAATGGGAAATTCTAAGTATATTTTTTGAAATTGTTCGTGACACTCTTGAGATATACATGCATGAATTCACTCCTTATAGATGTCACTTCCAGGAAGCTCTTTCTAATCTGTGCAAAATCTTAAGTAAATGCTTTGAAATGAATCTTTCATTGAGTCCTAAGAAATGTGAATGTTTTATGAATGTAGGGACTGCCCTTGGCCATTCTATATCCAAGGAAGGGATATCGGTTGGCCCAAACAAAATTTACATCATCAAAAGGGTCTTTATCCCTAAAAAACAAAGAGATGTTAGAAGTTTCCTTGGATTAGCTGGGTATTATAGAAGGTTCATTAAAAACTTTAATAAACTAGCTTCACCCTAGTTTGGAATATTGGCTAAAGATTCAATTTTTTGTTGGACAAACAATTTTCAAGAAGCCTTCGAAGTATTAAAAGATAGGTTGACCATTGCACCCATCCTTAGAGGTTCCAACTAGGCATTACCTTTCCACATACACACAAATGCCTCAGATAAATCTATAGGGACAGCCTTAGGAAAAGTGGAAGACAACTTTCCTTATGCTATCGACTTCATCAATAAGAACATTTCTAAGTCTGAGTTAAATTATACTATCACTGAAAAGGAACTTTGGCTATGGTACATTATTTGAAAAAAATTAGGCATTATATCACTCATTATCAAACTTTTGTTACACTGATTATGTAAGCATTAAGTATTCAATGAATAAACTTGATGTCAATGCTTTGATAATTAGATGGTTTTTATTATTGGAGCAATTTGACTTGACTATTATTGACAAATGAAGGAAAGAGAATGTGGTTGCAAATTTCTTATCAAGACTAGCCCTGCCTGCAGAAAGGGAAGAGATGGTGGATAATCAAATCCTAGATGAACACCTATTTTCCATCTCAGTGATTTCTCCTTATTTTGATGATATAGCCAACTACTTGTTTCCTAGGAGGTTCCCTCTTAATTTATCCTCCAAGGATAAAGGCAAGATTGTTAGGAAAATTGCCCCATTCACTTGGATTGGGGTAACTCTTATCAGATTGAAGCGAGATGAGATCCTGAGGAGATGTGTGAGGGAAGAGGAGGTATTTGACATCCTCTCAACATGCCATTATGGACCTTGTGGGGGCCACATTGATGCTAAGAGGAAAACCTTAAAAGTTCTACAAGCAGGTTACTACCATCCCACTTTACATCAAGATGTAAGGAGGTACACCACCAGGTATGATCAGTGCTAAAGGATGGGTAAGCGCACACCTAAGGATGAAATTCCCTTACAACCAAAAGTGACTATGGAGTCATTTGATAAGTGGATCATGTATTTATTGGATGTATTGATCCCCATCAAGGGAAAATAAGTATATCATTGTGTGCACTAATTATCTGACTAAATGGCTTGAGATAAAGGTAGTTAAGGCAACAACTGAGCAAAAGGTGGTTGAGTTTCTCAGGGAGAACATCTTCTCATTAGAGGAAATTTTAGCCTAAAAGTGCTCATTGAATTTTCATGTAATTTCCATGTCATAATATGCAAACCAATAAAAATCCTTTAAATTTAAAAATAGGTACATGTAAATATTTTGGAGAAAAATGAAGAAAAACTACTTCTTTTTTAAATGTATTTTTGGCTTATCTCCTTATAGGTTTACTCAAATTTCAAGTGTAGACACTTTTTGGATGCAAAATTAAATTTCACATCCAATGAGTAGCATCATGCATACTTTTTGGAAGACCCACATTGATAAAAATTGAATATACATTACAAAAGTGTGCTCAACACGTTTTTTTAATGTATCTTCATTTTGTGTCAATGCGGGTCTTCTCAAAAGTATGCATTATGGGTACTTGTTGGATGAGAAATTTAAGTCCTCATCCAATGAGTGTCTATACTTGAAACTTGAGTACGCCTATGAGGAGATAAGCCAAAAATACAATTAAAAAAAGTAGTTTTCTTCTTTTCCCTCCAAAATTCACAAGTCCCTTATTTTATTATTTTAAGCATTATTTTATTATTTTTCCTTAGGAGGCTATTAGGATAAAATTTCCTCTAATGACAAGTTTTGATTTCCAAGAGCATTAGTCACCAATCAAGGAGCATAGTTCACATCAAATCTGATCGAAGATCTCATTATGCAACACCACATCAAGCACAAGACATCCATTGCCTATCACCCTTAGGAAAATGGGCAAGTGGAGGTCACAAACATAACATTAGAGAACATTCTAACAAGTTTGATAGCAACAACAAAAAATATTGGGAAGATAGACTTATAAGAGCCACTTGGGCGTACAACACAACTTGTAAGACCACAACTAGATTTACTCCATTCAATATAGTATACTAGAAGAAGGCCCTATTGTCCACCTTAAGGATGTTAGCTCAATTAGATTTGGACCTCACTACAACACAATAAGAGAGGCTACTCCAACTCAATGATTTAGATGAATATAGGCCGCAATCTCTCCTACACACTAAGGTAATTCAACTACAATGGAATATTTGGCTTGAAAAACACATTAGGAAGAAGACTTTTCAAGAAGGAGATTGGGCCCTATTGTATGATTCCAAATTCAGGGATTTTAAGGGAAAGTTAATGACAAAATGGTTGCATTCCTATCTAGTGGAGAGATGTCATGAGGATGGGTTTGTCTAGATTAGAACAATTGATGAGGAAGGGATTCCCTTACTCGTCAATGTTTATAAGTTGAAGTTGTATAAAAAACCTTTGTCCAAGGAAGAGTTTACTAGTTCAATCAAGAAAATTGAATGTTATTAGGAGGTTCACAACCATGAATCAACAAAGCTTCTAAAGAAAAGAAGAAAAAAGAAAAATAAAGGACCTAGATGAAAACCTCTATGAGGCATCTAAAGCCAACTCTAGGGTTTAAAAACTCTCTGAGGTAGCCCAAGATAAAAAAAATAAAAAATAAATAAATAAATAAATAAAAAGATACCAATGTGAAAAACTCCTATATGGTTCCTAGGGTAGGCATGCTCATTGAAAACCTATAAAAGGAAATATTCATGTCTAAAAAAAAAAGATGAAAAAAAATAGAATAATAAACAAGACACAAGGGATGAGTCCCTACACAAATCTGGTTAACATCTCTCTTTTGCAGGACTCCAGACAATCATAAGAACAATAGCTACAAAACAGGTTTCAACAATTCATTTCCCCATTCCTTCCATCTATCCATTGCATTTTCACCCACTTCATTCACCTCCCTACCTCTCTCCATCATCTAACCAACAATTGGACAATGCTTTTCCTCCTTTTCGAAGTGCTATAGGAATGTCCTAAATTTCTATAGGAGAAACATGAATTGCTACAAGAGGCAAATCCAATTGAAGAAAGAGAAAAAATTATCATTTTTTCCTTAGGAAATGTTGGGAGGGGTCCACCAAAATCCCTCCATCACTCATCCACTCCATCTAGCCAAAATTCATCCTCAAGATTCCACTCTACCATACATAAAGAAAGAAACCCAAAAAAAAAATTGTCTTCAACCTTTTCATCGCATACACCACCTTCTGATGATTCTAATCATGTTCTCATACCTCTTATGCTTTGTCTAAGTCTTTGAATGAAATATGAGGTCTTTAGGAGGGATGAAGTGACTACTACACTCTGACAATGAAATTTTGAACCAATTTTTTTTATCGCCCCAGAGTAGCAGATCCAACAACCTGTTGTGACCATCAACAATCCCCCTTTTTATTAGTGTTAGCAATAACATTAATAAATGGGGACCCTTCCAAAAAATCAAATCTTAGCATTTAATGTTGCCTTTTGTTTTTAGAATAAAACAAGATATCAAAGTGGAACTTGCTAAAACATGTAAATTTACCTTTTCATACTCCAAGCGCATAAAACATCACAAGGTATGAGTTTCCTTATAAAAAGCGCTACATGACCACAAGACCTAAGAAAAATATTTATAACGAAAAAATCTCAAACATTAAGAGAAGCTTTAAAAAACCCGCTTTTAAATGATATTATCGCGTTGCAAAAGGTCGCAGTGGGCATCTCTTGTAAAAGCAACTCCTTGAAAATGCGATCTGTGAGAATGTGAAATCACAAATTCTTACAACCTCATCGCATCGCAAATTCCAAATTCCGTGGCACTACTTAATGTAACATACCCAAATATCATGAAATGCGATAGCCTCTCGCAAATCGCATATTGTAGATGCTCGAAAAAACAATGGTTTTTAATGATAACAGGTTTTGCGATTTTGTGATCTGTGATATTGCGAAGCAAATCGCAAAATCGCTTTTATCACAGATCTAAGGGCTCAGATTTCTAGGACAGTACTTTCCATCATTTGATGCAAAGTTATGAACATTAAATTTTAACTTAACGGTCCATTAGTGGTCATTTATTAAAAAACGATTTGGATGAGGGTAAAGGACCATTTGACGCAAGGTGATATCTTTGATATGATTTAAGAATTAAAGCTTTCCCTTCACCTTATTTTTGTCTTTCTATTGATGTTTCCTGTATTCACTAGCATCTTGATCATATCCTTGCTCTGTGCTTGAAATTTTCAGGAAGAGTACGCAGAACGTAATACACGACAAAATGGGGAAGTAAGGCAAGGCACCTACATCTGAGAAAACATAAATGACTCCATTATTCACAGACACCACTTGTACTAGGGACACAGAGATATCTACCTGGGAAGCCATGTACCAATTGTTAGAAGAGTAAAATCCAAGAATTGTGAAGGTTATAGTTACAGCAGATGGACGCGGCTCTTCTGAAGCATCCCTAACTGAGCTTTCATGCTCGTTTCTACACCGTATTGCTATGAGGCCGAAGATACTCCCCTACATTGATATGGTGAAATGGATTATAGATCATGCAGACATATCTGATAGAGAGTTCAAGATGGTCAGTCAGCAAGTCATGGGGTCGTTTGCCCCAAATAATTTGAGACGCATGTATCACTTGCCAGAACCCCAAGCTAGCTACAACAAGTAGTTTGTAGAAAAGTTTGCGAAAGAGAATGAAGATTTGGTAGAGTGCACAAAGCACTGGTCAAACAACAAGGAAATATTGAAGAAGGATAAAAATGGTATTGATGCCACTGGATCTCTTTCTTCTCCTTATTGTTTTGCCACTGCAATGTTATGTAGATTGTTTGGGAGACTAGACATCAAAAAAATTTCATCAAAGTAGCTACCTCTATTGGATGTGGCTACCAATGCCACCATAATGGATTGGGCCCAAATTTTATCAGATAATTTAGCCTCTGCAATTTTAGGATATTGAACTAAAAGAAGTTTTACTTCAAGGGTTCACCCTCCATTCTTTTTTAGCAACTGTTATAGCTCCAAATCTCACCCTTGATATTTGTGATGCTGCATTTATGGCCTAGGGTAACCCCTCCTTCCAGACTTGGTCCAAATACTTAAAAAATAGTGTTTTACTCCCTGTACACGACTTTCCCTGAGCTAAACACATGTGTATACAGGTCAGTGTATACCCAACCCACGTATATGTCTTAAAACACCTAAAAAAATTAAATCTCCTTAATTTTGGGCGGAGATCACGGGTTTTACCTGTTGATTACCTATTAGTGCCCATGACCCAATAGTTCCCAACGAATTCCCAACTGAAAAAGTACTTTGGGAGAATTATAAAAAGGCTTCAATGGGAAGGTCTTAAGGAGGAGAGAAGAGAGAAAATTACTTTGCTGAGATTATCCCTAATCAGGTCTGAAGATCCTTGTGCTTCCAACACTTCCCCCACTACAGGAAACTCTTATTTCCTTGAGTTATGATGTCATTTCACTAGTTGAGATATCTTTGTGTGAATCATGGAATGAGCCTTTTGAAGACTTGGGATTGGATAGACCCAAAGGACGGTTCCTCTTGGAGCCAACAAGAGGAAGATTCAAGTGATATCATTCCTTGCTTTGTTTTAGTTATCTGCAATAAAAAAATATTTGTCTTGTTCCTTAAATCAATCTTCTTTATGCATATGATGTTATTGTCATGGTTTACATATGAATAATTGTTTCAATGTATAATTAACCATCTTTCAATAAGTTATGAAGTTGATTCCTATATGATACTTTGTATATATATGGCTATGCTTCTTTGAATTGGTTGTTTTGCAGGTTCAAGGATCGAGAGGAACCCCAAGAGGGTTTGAACCCTGGTTGGATCTACCCGAACGAATAACCTCCAGGTGCACCTCTGTTCACGTAGTTTTCTTATTTAAGTATCATGGCTGTGTGGAATGCTTGTTTTTTACTGTAGATAACCCCCACTCTGCTAGGGTGTTGACCCAAAACCCTAGGGGACTTTGTCCCTCAATAGAATTGGTGACTCCACTGGGGAAAACAGTATTGTTGTTCCTAGTTTGGGTTATTTTGAGCCAATTAGGGCTCAACCATTGGTGTTATTGTTGTAACTGATTTATCTGTTCTTGTAGGAACTTAGGCTTTAAGTCTAAGCAGTTTCTTCAGACCTCTTTTCTGCTTTTTATTGTGAACTGTTATATACATAGTTTTGTCAGGTTACAGTAGCGTATGTACGGAAGTTTCCCCATGTGAACCCGCATATACGTAGGTTTCTTCATGCTGAATCACGTATACATGCAACTGTGTATTGACACAGTCGCGTATACCCTAATTTTCCAAGATTTTGTCAAAGTCTTTCTGTTTCAGAAGATTTGTTTGATGGTTTGAGTCTTTCCTGAGCAGTCAAATTTTGTTGTCAGTCTTTGGTTTTGCAGCAAGTTTTCGGTTTCAAATTCTCTCCTATTGTGGAAAGTTTTGGTCTTATTTTTTTTTTTGTCACAGGTTTCATCATTTGTGTTTGAGCACACGAGATTTCTTTCTGAGAATCTTGGTTGTTCTAGTCTTCCATAGCAGAAAGATTGGTTTCAATCTTTGTGACAAACTTTATGTTATTGCTTTTTGAAAGTTGTTGAGTGACGATTTTGAAAGTTGTCTTTCTTGGTCTTTTGATCATTGTCACCAAGGTCGTTAAGAACATCTTGAAACACCTATTTTGTTGAGTTTTTTCCCACTTTGGGTTGATAACTTGCAAAGTGTTTTTGTTGCTTATTTTTTGGTCTCAAAGTTTTCAATAGTATTTGGAGCACTTTTGAAAAGTTGTTTTTTGATTTTAAAAGAAAACTTCTTAAAAACTTGGCTTTTGCTTTCTTTTGCCTTGTTTTGATTTGGTTTTTTTTTGTGAGTGAAAGTGCATTTTGTTTGTCTTGAGATTTTCTTTTAGTGTTTGGATGAAAATGAGCATTAGGAACTTATATTCTATCTAAACATCTAAAGTGGCTAATTAGAAGTGATAAACAATTTACTTTCATTCTTTGCTTTAGAGTAGTCTTAAGTTTTTTGCATTAGCATATACTCATTGCATTAGGATAGTTTGTGCATCTTTTGCAGAATCCATAGTTTTGTTAGTTTTTGTGAGTGTGAAGCTTGTTGAAAGAAAAGAAAAGAGAAATTTATTGCTTTCTTAGAAGTTCCTTAGAACCTGGTAGAAATTTCTTTCATCGAAGAACGAAACAAGTGCATTTGCATATAGTTTGGTTTTTATTAATTTCTTTTGCGTTGAAGAACACCACAAGTTTCATTTCCGTTTATCCCTTGACTTAAGAACAACCCATTTAAAAATAAGCACTAACTAGAATATACTAGAACTTTTTTATATTATCAATTTAGACACACCAACATGTTTTATGATATTTAGGGCCTTGGATTAGGCAAGTGGAGAGAAAACTCTCCAAGGCCACTTTAAACTGTCAAACATAGAAGTTTGAATAACGAGTGCAAATCCAATAGTGTTAGGGAGACTAGGAAAGCTCCGGATCTGGGAGTTAAGCACAAGGGTTTTTGAAGATAAGGAAGAGAGATACCCCCTCTCATACTTGTTGTATCTTACCTCAAGATTGTTCTGCCTAGTTTCTAACACGAGTTGGTAACCTTAGTTGCTTATCCTAGGGATCTACACAGGTGGCTACAGAGGGGAATCCCATGGCACCTGAGATCGACGTTGTATCACTCTCAATAGTACTTCTGGAGGGCACCCTTTCAAAGCTCGGGGGTTTGCACTGGCACAAGTTGTTGTTTGGAGGTCAACGTAACTTCCTCTGATACCTTCGTTGGTAGGCCTGGGCTGTCATTATCCCAGATTATCTTCAGAAGGTCCCTACTTCACTTTCTTGTATTTTGGTGTGCCATCCTCATCACCTAGAGAAGAAATACTTGAAAGTTGTTTGACTTGCTGATATCTTTTAGAGACATTTTTAGTGTGTGCTTTGTGCTCTTAGTTGGCCTAGCTTTCATTTTTTCTTGAGTCTTTAATTAGATCTTAATAAAAAATTCAAAGTTGTTGACCAATCACCTAGACGGTCTCAAAGACTTCAAGGTCTTTCACCACCAAGTTTAGAGCCTTCTCTTAGAAGGCGTAGAGGAAATACTGCCAGTGGTTTCCACCCAGTGGTAGCCGATGCATCAGGGATTGATCCTCCCCTTGGGGGCATTCGTGTACAAGACAGGCATGGTACTACCACAGAGCCAAGGAGGAACACTCTAGTTTTTTCTCGAGTCCTCTTCCAATCGGAAGATAATATTGAGGTAGAAGAACTCTCAGAGCTGTTAGCAGCTTCGAATTCTCCTCTACCTTCTAATCATACAGATGTAGTATTATACGTTGGGACTTTGACACATAGACCTTCAAGTCCAGGTCACATCATGCACATCCCTTTGATGACCACTGCTGGGAGCATGGCATCCACCGCAAGTGATATTGTTAGGGTCCCACCCTAACCCCCTTATTTATGTCTTGGGATCACGTCATAGTCAAGAGTCAATAAAGCCCATATTAATATTTGTAAGTGGTTAACCCGCAATTAATGACAGGACCACAGTTAGTTGCAAATGGGCGGAAGTATTAGATAGATGGTAAATGGGCGGTAGTATTAGATAGATGGTATTAATAAAACCCACGATATTGGCCCGTGGTATTGCATGTATGAGTCATATATAAAGGATAGAGACTCCCTGTGAGGAGCATCATGTCTTGTTTTGTAATCGAGCTATGCTCTATTGGAGGTTGCCCCCTCGAAGAGGCCTGTGAACATTTCTCTCTGAATAATAAAATCATTGCTATTCTGTGCTCTGGGTATATTTTCTTCGCATATTTTGTGTTCTCGGTATATTTTCTTCGCAAATTCTATGTTTGGGTATTACTTTGTAGTTTAAGAGCATAACAAGTGGTATCAGAGCACTTTCCAAGGCTCGGTGGGATCTCCAAATTTTAGCAAAATGTTTTTTGGCTAGAGACGTGTTCTGGCGTCTTTTAACCACGGGATCTGTCGTTAAGCGCATAAACCTGTGGATTTGGGGAGGCATGCACGCAGGAAATACAAGAGGTGGTCACGTCTGTTGGACTCCCTTGTAACCCCTGTGGGTACCCCTTCGAGTAGTAGCGCATTAGATAGAACCGCGCACGTACTGTCTTCCACGTACCCTCTCGGTATATAGGAAGCCCCCTAGCTCCCTTGAAACCTCGCCATAGATAAACCTTCGGCCGTCTTGTGGCTACAGTACACCGAGAACAGCACTCGGAGAGATTACTCGCCCGTACGATAGGGTAGTCGGGTTGTACGGCTAAGGGTACGGTATCCTCCTTAGTTAGAGCCCTGAAACATTGGGCCGAGTACTACTGTCAGACCCTTATGTATATTGCAATCTGTAGCACCTGACACTCCTCAAGACCATAGTTCCCTTTCTATCGGGGGATCACACATCACCTATTCCCGATCAGCAAGGGCAGCAGCAGCAGACATCAGTCGCGTAGCTCCATCAGATCAGCAGCAGCAGTTGTTCCACCATTCAGATCTCTCAGATCCACCAGATCGGAGTAGTTGTGAAGGGTTCCTGTCCCTGGATATAATTTTCGCAGGACTTTTGGCTGCATTGACATTCTGAGGATTTGGCGACTGCAGTATTGATCAGGAAGGAGTTTTCCGAAAAAAAAAAAAAAGTCTGAGATCTTCCGGGGCGTTTATTGGTGACCTAGCCCATCAGAATCAGGACGACGAGCTGAGCAAGGTGGTACCATTCAATTTCTTAGTAAAAATTTTTTAGGCAGTCCCAATTTTTGTCCTCAGGTTGGTGTATGGTAGAAACTCGCGCCCAAGCGATGGCCAATGAAAGGATCGACAAAATTGAAGAGCATGTGCACTCCCTCCAATCGGCGGTGAAGCTTATCGAACTTGAGCTTAAAGGAATAAGTAACCAGGTATATGATGCAATCCCAAAGGGCAAGGAGCCAGCCCATGAGGAGGCGTATAATGGCCATGAATACCATGAGTGTGAGTCTAGCCACTCTCATCAAGTCTGGCACACCCATCCACCACCTAGTCAGCGACCTCCCAAGTTGGATGTGCATAAATTTGATGGGTCTCACACGTCCGCATGGCTAGCACAAATGGAGCAGTATTTCATATTGAATCATATCATAGATGAGGGGACTAAGCTTATGGTGGGCACCATGTACTTGGACAATGAACGATGGCAATGGAAGGAATGGCATCAGCGTTGCAATGGACAGTTTCGCGATTGGGCCCAATTTGCCAAAACTCTTCGCAGTCGCTTTGAACAGGAAGACTCTTTCTTGGGGCGTCTCACTAAGCTCCGACAGATGGGTACAGTGGAGGAATATATTACTGCTTTTGAAGCCTTAGCCTTCTGCACTAGGGGTCTCACAGATGAGTTCTACATGGAATGCTTTATCAGCGGTCTTAAAGAAGCCATCAAAGCTCAGGTTCTACTCCACCACCCTCCCACATGGACAGAGGCTTGCCAGGTAGCCCGTAAGGTGGAATGTGCATTAACAACCCAATCCAGCCGCCCCAACTTCCCCACTAAAGGTCGTTCCTCACAGGCTCCCAATACGACTCAGACACTTAAGATTCAAAAGGTGTCACCTGCGGAAATGGCCGAAAGAAGGAAGCAAGGACTATGTTACTGTTGTGATGAAAAATATTCCCCGGGTCATAAATGCAAAGAGCACAAGTTTTTTCAAATAGATGCCACTGACTACAGCTCCACCGAGGAAGATCCACCACTTGAGGAACCAGAGGAGATCGAAGAAGATAACCAAAAGGAAATTGTATCTGATGAACCAATTATTTCGCTAAATGCATTGGCAGGAATTTCTTCCCCTCAAACTCTCAAAATCAGGGGTTTTCTTAAACATCGCCCAATAGTAGTTTTGATTGATAGTGGAAGTACCCATAATTTCATCCATCAAAAGATCGCTGAAGCAGCACATTGTTTCGTCCGGGCAGTTTCTAACTTCCAAGTCCAGATTGCAGATGGGGGCACAATGAAATGTGAAGGTCGCTGTGAAAATGTCAAAATTCAAATGGGGGATTATCAATTGAAAACCCACATGTTTGCAATACACATGGGGGGTTGCGACATTGTCCTAGGCGTGGAATGGCTCCGCACTCTTGGGCCAATCACAATGGATTTCCAGGAGTTATATATGAGTTTTAAGCAGAACAACTCCACACATACCCTCCGTGGACTACAGGCGGGAGCCCCCTCTATCATCAGCTCGCATAGGATGGAAAAATTGTTAAAAAAGGGCCATCATGGAGTGGTAGCTCAATTTAATGCCATCCAGGTAGTAGACACCATGTCTCCGCCAATTCATCCTGAGATGCAACATATTTTAAATAAACATCGGACGGTCTTTGACAAGCCTCTTGAGCTTCCACCCTCACGAGGGGAACATGATCATAGCATCACATTGGTTCCAGGGGCCCAACCCCCAAATGTGCGGCCATACAGATATCCGTTCACCCAAAAGAATGAAATAGAAAAAATCATCAAGGAATTGTTGGAAGCAGGTGTCATTCGTCCCAGCATTAGTCCTTATTCATCCCCAGTGGTCATGGTCCTCAAGAAAGATGGGGAGTGGCAGATGTGTCCCGACTTCAGGGCCCTCAATAAGTTAACAGTCAAAGATAAATTTCCCATCCCAGTGGTTGACGATTTTCTGGACGAACTCAATGGGGCTCAATTCTTCACTAAGTTGGATCTTCGCTTAGGCTATCACCAAATTCGCATGAAGGAAGTCGACATTCCCAAGACAGCCTTCAGAACTCATGAAGGCCATTATGAGTTCCTCGTCATGCCATTTGGTCTCTGTAATGCCCCCTCTACTTTTCAGAGCCTTATGAATCACCTCCTCAAACCATATCTCAAAAAATTTGTCCTTGTCTTCTTCGATGACATCCTCATCTATAGTGGCACTTGGGCGGCACATCTTCAGCATGTAGATCTACTCTTGCAACTGCTCCGAACGCATAAATTATTTGTCAAGATGTCTAAGTGTGCGTTTGGCATGGAAGAAGTTGAGTATTTGGGCCACATTGTGGGGCGTGAAGGTGTCAAGGTGGACCCCAAAAAGATCCAGGCAATGCAAGAATGGCCTCAACCTAAGACCTTGAAAAGCTTGAGAGGATTTTTAAGTCTCACAGGCTATTATCGTAAATTTGTCCGCAACTATGGCCGCATAGCGAAGCCCCTAACGCAACTCCTAAAGAAAAATTCCTTCTTCTGGAACGAGGAAGCACAACAGGCATTTACCGCTCTCAAAACCGCCATGTGTTCCACTCCTGTCTTAGCACTACCGGACTTCACCAAATAATTTGTCATTGAATGTGATGCTTCGGGAACAGGTATTGGAGCGGTCTTAATGCAGGAAGGGCGACCATTGGCCTTCACCAGCCAACAACTAAGTGGGAAGAATCTGGGCCAATCTACCTACGAGAAGGAAATGATGGCCATCTTACATGCAGTCGAGACCTGGCGACCTTACTTGTTGGGGCGACGTTTCCAAATCCGCACAAATCATCACAGTCTTAAATATTTTTTGGAGCAACACCTATCTTCCCCACAACAAAATAAATGGTTAGCCAAAATGCTGGGATATGATTATGAGATCATTTACAAGAAAGGGAAAGACAACAGGGTAGCAGATGCATTGTCGCGCCAATTTGAGGAGGAAAGTACTCTGCTCGCAATTTCCCTCCCCATTCCCGACTGGATTGAAGAGGCTCGCAGGGAATGGTTTTCACATCCCGGGCTCTCCCAACTCATTTCTCAATTACAGGTAGATCCTAATTCCAGCAAGGGCTACTCGTGGCAGAATGATATTCTTCGCTACAAGGACAGAGTCGTAATATCGCCAACATCCACCCTCAAAAGTCGCATTTTGGCAGAATTGCACTCATCTCCCATTGCAGGACATTCGGGCTTTCAGAAGACGTATGCTCGCACCAGAAGATCATTTTTTTGGGCCGGCATGAAACAGGACATCCTTACTTTCGTAGCAGAATGTGACGTCTGTCAACGCAACAAAGGGGAAACCGTCAACACACCAGGCACATTACAACCATTGCTCATTCCGGCGTCAATTTGGACAGAGGTCTCCATGGATTTCATTACAGGTCTTCCAAAGTCTGGGAAAAAGTCAGTCATCATGGTGGTTGTGGACCGACTGTCGAAGTATGCTCATTTCTGCGCCCTACCCCAACCATTTACACCAACCTTGGTTGCTCAAACTTTCATAGATCAGATCTTCAAATTGCATGGCATGCCCACTTCTATTGTGTCCAACCGTGACCCAATCTTCACCAGTAATTTTTGGCAGGAGCTCTTCAGAATACAAGGCACTCAACTCAAACTCAGTATTTCATATCATCCGAAAACAGATGGTCAAACCGAAGCCGTCAACAAATGTCTAGAAACCTACCTTAGGTGTTTCACTTCAGAAAAGTAACACCTTTGGGTACAGTGGTTACCTTTGGCGGAGTGGTGGTATAACACCAACTATCATGCCACCACCAAAATGACTCCCTATGAAGCAGTCTATGGAAAACTTCCGCCTTCCCCTACTTCTTATCTCACGGGGTGCTCCAAAGTACAAGCCGTGGATCAACTCCTACAACACCGCGCAACCATGCTTGCCCATCTGCGCGAGAATCTTCATCAAGCTCAAAACCTTATGAAGCAACAAGCTGACCAACATCGCTCAGAGCGCCAATTTCAAGAAGGGGATTAGGTCTTTTTGAGGCTGCAACCATATAAGCAAACATCACTCAAAGACAAGGGTTGTCAAAATCTCTCCCTAAAATTCTACGGACCATACCAAGTACTTCAGCGCATTGGAGAAGTGGCTTACAAGTTGGCTTTGCCACCTACAGCAAAAATCCACCCAGTTTTCCATGTATCGTGCCTCAAGAAAGTGATTGGGAACAATTGCCGAGTTCAAACCAGTATACCTGAATTAGACGAAGAAGGGTCAATCTGGCTTCAACCTGAACAGGTTCTAGACACACGAGACAAGCACCTGTGCGGCCGCATGATTAAGGAGGTCCTCGTCAAATGGAAAGACACCTCTCCGGAAGATGCAACTTGGGAACCAGCCACTATTCTTCAGCAGTTTCCGCAGCTTCAGCCTTGAGGACAAGGCTAGTCTTAAGGGGGAGGGCATGTTAGGGTCCCACCCTAACCCCCTTATTTATGTCTTGGGATCACATCATAGTCAAGAGTCAATAAAGCCCATATTAATATTTGTAAGTGGTTAACCCGCAATTAATGACGGGACCACAGTTAGTTGCAAATGGGCGGAAGTATTAGATAGATGGTAAATGGGCGGTAGTATTAGATAGATGGTATTAATAAAACCCACGATATTGGCCCGTGGTATTGCATGTATGAGTCATATATAAAGGATAGAGACTCCCTGCGAGGAGCATCGTGTCTTGTTTTGTAATCAAGCTCTGCTCTATTGGAGGTTGCCCCCTCGAAGAGGCCTATGAACATTTCTCTCTGAATAATAAAATCATTGCTATTCTATGCTCTGGGTATATTTTCTTCGCATATTTTGTGTTCTCGGTATCTTTTCTTCGCAAATTCTATGTTTGGGTATTACTTTGCAGGTTAAGAGCATAACAGATATAGGTACGAAGACTCCTATATTAGTACAATGGGGAGTAACCATTTCCATCCCTTCTACATCTTTATTTGGGTCTACTACTAGCACGTCTCTGTTTGGGTCTACTTCCATTCCGTCGATGAGTGGAATTTCTCAAGTGCATGCATCCAGTTCTAGATTCTTCTTGTTTGGCACCCATTCACAGGGTATCCTGTCAGTTCCGTTCAATGCCTCCACATCCATGATGAGTGGATCAGCTTCATTTCAGGGTTTTCCTTTTGGAAGTGGTCATATACCACATTCCAACCTGACAATAGGATCTATGCCTTTTTCTTCTATAGGCCAAGGCAGTAATCCCTTTCAAGGTTGGACTAACCCTACGGTTAGTGGCATAGGAACTAGGAATTCGTTTTTTGGCCAACAAGGGAATACCCCGTACTCCACAATTAGTTTGTTTCAAAGTATTCTTCCCTTAACTACTGCTTGGAATCTTTATCAAGGTTATCGACTCCTTATAATGATTTAGGAGGAAACTTCGCTGGTTTTAGAGGTGTTTCGGCTGGAGTTGGTCAAACTAAAATTTTTGCTGGATTACAAGGGTCACCTTTTGGTTCAGTAGCTTCTGCTAGTTACTTCGGGCAGCCTAGTGCCTTTCAAAATCTAGGCCAATCTTTTCAGAACTTTGGGAACTCCACCCAATCTGGGTGGAATCCCCAAGGTCCTTCTAGTCTTCCTTTTCTGGTAATGCTGAATTTTCCAGATCTCAAAAAATTGACAAATGATCTAATCAAATACAATCCGACCTAGCCTCTGGTCCCAACCAAACTCCCATTAGATATTCCAAAATTCGAAGGTAAGGGTGGTGAAGACTCGGGCAACCATGTAACCACATTCCATTTGTGGTGCTCATCAAACTCCCTCATCGATGACTCGATTAGGTTGAGACTTTTTCAACGCACCTTAACTGGCCATGCGGCCAAGTGGCATATAGAGTTGCTAGGGGAAAACTTTACATCTTTTGCCGATTTGGATAACATTTTCCCATCCGTTATGATGCCGAAACTATACTTCTGGCCAATTTCTTTCAGGATACGACAACTCACATATCTGATCATATTCAGGAATGAAGACGAAGAAAGAGGCTCATTAAAGCCGAAATTCCTCCTGAATATCGTCTCAAATGGTTCTTGAAATTGTTACAAACTGAGATTTCCAAGGATGTCTCTCTGTCCGGAGTCTATTCTGAAGAGAAAGCTAATTTTTGGGCCCAACAGTTAGAATTGATTTAGTCTCAGTCTGGGATTCTTTAGAAAATCTTGCCTGATTCTCCTAGGACTAAGGTTGATATAGCCAAATTTAAGCTAGGTCCTCATGTAGATGGTATTGTTGGATCGATAAACACTAATGTGGTGAACCTGTTGAGTCAATTATAGTAGTTGTTTTTACAAACTGATCCTGCCAATCAGGTCACATCATCTAACCCTTCACCTTCCCAACCCTCTTCCATTAACGTCGTCCAATCTTCTAACCCTAAAGAAAAACAAAATTCCAATTGGAAGAAGAAAGGACGAGGTAAGAAGAAGAATCAAGAAGGTAAATCTAACACAAACAAACCTGGCAATAGTGCTGGTGAGGGTGGAACGTAGTCCAAAAAGAAACTTAAGTTTCCATGCAAGTTATGCAATGGAGACTATTTGACTCATCTCTGCCCAAAAATTCAAGATGCTCAGTGCTTGTTAGTGTAGCAAGGGTCTTCTAGCTCTAAAATAGTGTTAACCAACCCTTTTCCCTAAGGGCAGTAGTTGCTTGCTGGCACAAATTCAAATCCTGGTACCTCTGTAGGGGGCAACCAGGAAGAGGATAAATCATCAAATGTTTTCATGATGGGTTCTCATGTTAATGTGGCCACTCGGTCACGTGATTATGGTGAAACTAAAACATCCAAGGACAAATCTGCTCCTGGAACCACCAACCCCCTTCATATTGAGCGACCCTCTGTCGAGACTACACCTTGGATACTGAAAGGTTTCGCTAAACACACAACTATCAACCCTAATGCTAGGGCCACCTAGAATTACTCCATTGTTGAGGATCTGGCTCAGAGTCCATGCGCTATGTCCACTTTAGAGGTGCTCTAGTCGTGTCCAACTCAACGAAGTGCTTTTCTTTTGGCGATAGGGGCAGTTGATCCAAATAATTCCTTAGTGCTCACTTTTGACATGCTTAATGTCAAAAAGTGACTTCCTCATCATATGGCTTTTCAAATCAAGTCTACTTATCGAAAAACTAATATTTTTTGAACAGTTGTAGATGAGGGAGCTTCCACATCTGTAATGTCTATATCATGCTAGAAGGCCATTGGATCCCCTTCGACCGTTCCTTCACCTACCCTCCTCACAGCCTTTGATGGGAATTCTCATAAGCCACATGGGATTATCCTAGCCTTTCCTATATGTGTTGGGGGAAATGTCGTTAATATCGAAGTAGAAGTCATTGATGTTAACCTAGATTACAATCTCCTCTTAGGATAGAACTGTATTTACGAAATGGATGTCGTTGTTTCGACTTTGTTTCATCTCATTTGCTTTCCTCATGAGGGGAGAATTGTTAATGTTGATCAATTGACTATTCTCAAGTTCGAGAAACTTCAGATCCTACTATTCCCTTAGTGGATAAACCCCGTCTACCTACTATGAATCTGGGAGTTGGGATGTATTCTTCATTGATGGGTACATTATATTTTCCCTCTCCTATCGCTAGAATCAATGTCATTTCATCATCCAAGGAGTCTTCACAGGAAGAGTTCCTCTGAACTCATTATTTTTTAGACCCTTGGACCTTGCCTTCGCCTACAACCACATTAGTTGAAGGAAAAGTTAGTGGAATGGCATTTCCTATGTCTGCAGCAGAGCTTAGATATCAGTTTATTGTCAACTCTACAGACAACCATTCTACTCCTTTCTCTGAGGAGGAGTTAGATGGTGATGTGGCCCCAGCTTGGACCCTTGATTCTACCTCTACTATGGACTACTTAGATACAGTTTTACCATTGGAAGAAGCAATCTTAGAAGCAATGATTGGTGTAGATCGACCTTGGGAAGACTTACACCATCATTCATATTTTCTTCCTCCATTGCAAGAAGTCGAATCTAGGTTCCTCGAGCTATTTACTAGTGATTTTTGTAAGGTATCAAATCCTTTGGCTCCAGTACACATTCGTGCCAAAGGTAACATGTCGATGATTTAAATAACTATACCTATAAACATCTCTAGGAAACTTAGCATGATAGAAAACGTCTTCATCGGAGTCGAGTGTTCCCCTGAAGAGATTCAAATTTACACCGACCTCTTCAAAGAGTTTCAGGATGTATTTGCTTGGTCTTATGAAGAAATTCCTAGTATTGATCCATCCATCGTTCAGTATGAGATCAAGATGTATGAAAATGCTAAGTCGATTCGTCAGAAGCTTCGGTCGGTCAATCCTAGGAAAGCAGCAGCTATTAAAGCTGAAGTAGAAAAGTTGCTCAAGGTGGGTTTCATATACCTCATTCCCCTAACGGATTGGGTTTCTAATCCAGTCCCAGTTAATAAAAAACAAGGAATGATCCGTGTATGCATTGACTTTAGGAATTTGAACAAAGCTTGTACGAAAGATAATTACCCCACACCGTTTATTGATCAGATAGTGGATGAATGGGTGGGTAATGAATTTTTTTCCTTCATGGATGGATTCTCTAGTTATAATCAAATATCTATCCATCCAGATGACCAGCACAAGACAACTTTCATATTTCCCCAGGGTGCCTTTGCATACAAAAAGATGCCTTTCGGTCTTAAAAATGCTGGAGCGACACTTCAGCAGGCCATGTCATATGCTTTCCATGGCATCAAGCATGTCATCAAAGTATACTTAGATGATTTAACTACTTTTTCTCGAAAGAGAATCGATCATCCTGGTCACCTTCGATTGCTTTCAAATGATGTCGTTTTTACAAGATCCAGTTGAATCCAAATAAATGCATTTTTGTGGTTACATCAAGTTGGTTGTTAGGGTTCATTGTATCAACCGAAGGGAATCGAGTTGATCCCTTCAAGGTAGAGGCAATAATTCTGTTGCCTCCCCCGTCCTCAATTCCAGAACTTCAAAGTCTTCAGGGGAATGCTAATCTCTTAAGAAGGTTTATAGCGAATTATGTCGAGATCACTAAAGGGTTTATGCATTTGCTATGGAAATGAGCTCCATTCGTATGGGACAACTTTGCGCAATGGTCATTTGATACCTTGAAAAAGGCATTAGTCTCTGCCTCGCTTTTGAATCCACTGGATTATGGTAGGGATTTCCTTTTATAACTCGTTGTTGCAGAATCAACCATAGGTATGGTTCTCGTTTAGGAAGACAATGCACTCATAGAGCATGTGATTTATTACTTGATCCAAGGCTTGGTAGGTCCTGAACTTCACTATTCTCCTATTGAGAAGTTGGCCTTGGCAGCTGTCCATGCTATCCAGTGGCTCTGTCATTATATCTTGCTACGCAAAACTTTTGTCTCAGCAGCGGCCAATCCATTCCACTTTGTCCTCAGTAGGCGAGTGATTGGGAGAAAATACAATTGATGGATTGTCATTTTACAAGAATTCGATCTCGATTTCTTGTCCGCCAAATCTAAGAAATCTTTAGTTTTCACGGAGTTAATTTCCGAGCTGCCTTGTGGAGAGGATACTCTTTATGAGGAAAGTTTTCCCGGTGAGAATCTATTCCTCATCTCTTCACAATACCCCTGGTATGGAGATATCATTGTCTATCTCTAAACTTCGAATTTTCCCTCTGCTTTCTCTAAGGATGAACGTCAAAAATTACATCACCTGGCTAAGAACTATGTCATCATTGGTGATACGTTATATCGCCGAGGGGTTGATTCGATCCTTGGACGTTGTTTAACCTTGGAGGAAGTAGAGTCTGTGTTCAATGATTGCCACAGTGGAGCTTGTGGTGGTCATCTTTCAGGGCTTGCTACAGCCCATTGTATCTTGTGTTCCGATTACTTTTGGCCTTCGCTCTTCAAAGATTGTGTTGAAGCGATCAAACGTTGCCACCCCTGTCAAGTCTATACTCGGAAGATGCACGCACATTGAGCTCCTCTTTTTCCAGTTGTCACTGTTGGTCCTTTTACTAATGGGGGTATTGATTTTACTACTTGTAATCTGCCTTCAGCAGTGAATCACAAGTACATTATCGTGGCCGTAGACTACTTCATGAAGTGGGCTGAGGCCATGCCCACTTATAAAAATGTTAGTGAAATAGTGACATTGTTCCTCTTCAATTAGATTATCTCAAGGTTCGGCATCCTGAGAGAGATTGTCACTGACCATGGCAGTCGTTTCCAGAATCAAATAATGTCTGAATTGGCTCTTAAATTGGGTTTTCGGCAGGAGCATTCATCTCCATATTATCATCCGACCAATGGATAGGTCAAGGCTGTGAACAAAACCCTTAAGATGATCTTGCAAAGGATGATTGACAAAAATTGGTCCAATTGGAATCTTATGTTGTATCCAGCTCTTTGGGCATACCGAACCTTGGTAAATACTGCCACAGGTTTTACACCCTTTCAGTTAGTTTATGGACTAGAATCTATATTTCCCATTGAATGCAAAATCCCATCCCTTAAACTAGTTGTTGAGCTCCTCCCCAAGACTTCGAGTCTTGAAGAGTGCCTCCTTCATTTGGAACATCTCGATGAGCAGCGTCGAGATGCCACCATAATTAATGAGGCTCATAAGAAAAGGGTTAAAACTTAGTACGATAAAGCTGTTTGTCCTCGAATCTTTTTTGAAGGTGACCTTGTCTTAGTCTATGACCAAGATAAAGACGCCTTGGGGGCAGGCAAGATCAAGCCTATGTGGTATAGTCCCTTTATAGTTAAACAAGTTTTAGAAAAAGGGGCATATGAGTTAGTCGATTTCAAAGGGAACAAGTTGGCAGAGCCATGAAATGGGCTCTACCTTAAGAAGTACTTTTCTTAGGTAGTAGCTAGGCAATGGCTTCTTTGTACATTTTGTATTTTTTGTACATATCTCATAGGGAGTTTTTTGATATCAACACATTTTGATCTGCTGTGGCAGGTGTTGATGGATGACTTGGTCTATTTTGGATTCGATGATGGTGCTAGTCGGCACACTTAGAACCTCGCTTCCACAGCTTGGGTGATCTACTATCCAACTGGTCAGTTGATGGTGTCAAGGGGAGTATGCATTGTTCCTACATCGAATAATATGGCTGAGTATACTGCCGTCATTAATTTACTATCCGAAGCTATTTCTTATGGAATCTATTTTTTGATAGTCTATCTTGATTCACAACTGATAGTGTCACAATTGAATAACATTTATTGGGTTAGGGATCCATGTTTATATCGCCAATATTTAAGAGTGAGGTTATTGCAAAGATCATTTACTTACATTACTTATTCGCACATTCCAAGATCTCATAATTGGTTAGCGGATTCTATTGCTAATGAAGATTTAGATTGGCACATCATTCATTCATCATGATAAAATAAAGCATCACAACTTCGAAACTGTATATATATCATAAAACATCATGAATGTACATAAGTGTGTCCAAAATAATATACAAAAATTAGGACTCAAATGCCCATAATCATGTCCAGACTATCTATGACCCATCTCAGTATGAGCAGCCAAGTATGCGACTACAGCCTTAGCCACACGCCTAAGACTCTGAACCCAGTCCCATGACATTCCAACCACGTGACGCTGCATCTCTATAGGGAGATCGTCTACCACTGCCATCAACACTCGGTGAGTTAACCACACCAATTTCTGCTGAAGTGTATATAGGACCTGCTCTACATTGGCAGCTGCCTCTTCTTCACCTTGGCTGCGACGTCCATGCCGTGGGAAACCATATGGTCATACTGGCCCAATATCTGGAATACGATAATTACATTAGTCATCTGAATCCCATCAAAAATATTTTTCAAGTTCATTTTCATATTTGAAAAATCATAAAAATCATAAAAATCAAAAACATTTGTTACCTATATTTCCCCATGTCATGCCTAGTGGTAATGCTAGATCAGGATCTCCCCAGAAGTCCAAGCTAACATAGCAGTAATCATCCATTGTGATGATTTGCTGCTCCCACCAGAAGAAGAAATTATCGTCAAAAGCTGTCTGCGGTACGTCCCCACCTCCTAGTCATTTCATTAGATCAGCCCACCTGCCCATCCGTGGATCTCACGGGCTATTGATCGGAACTAGTACTCTAGGGTGTAGCACTGGGACCTTCTCAAAAAATAAGGAGCACAGAATGGTCCCATACCCAAAGTTTTTGGTTTGGCCCTTTTTTATAGATGATAGCTGGCTCTTCAAGTTGGTGAGAAGATGTGTACACCAATAAAACACTATGGTGAGACAGTCTACTGCCAAGCTCATGGCAAGCCGTGAAGATTGGTGTAAGGAAGCTAATCCATTCACTCTGGATATAGTGAACAGGATGATCCTCAATGACAAACTCTCTACGTGCTTTATTGGAATTTCGCTTCCAATCTTTTTTGGATGGCCCAGGCAGTATATATGCACATAGTCCTCGATAGAAAGGCTACCTCGTGATCGGCCCATAGAATGTACTACCTCTCCCCTCCAGGAAAGGCCTATGATAAAATAGATATCATCAATCTCTATCCTCAATGGCATTTGATCAATCATGAATGAGTCGTCCTCGACGCTCTAGTAGTGAATGAGCATTTCAAGCAAGTGAGTATTTGCCTTCATATTTGGCATTTTGAAAATTTTTAGCAAACCACATCCTCTTAAGGCATCCAAGGCCTGTTGATCATTCATAACCTCATCATCAACAATGGCATGCTCCCTTTCCCTCCAAGTAATTGTCATCTTGAGAAAAAAACAAGTTTGGACCGTTAGTTTTTTGTTTTGAAATTAAAACAGTGTATACGCGGTCTGTTTTATACATAGTCGTGTCTAGGGCTTGCGTATACGCAGGTTGCATATAGCCAACCCGCTTATATGCCACGATAAAATTTTTGACATAAATTCAATGGTGAAATTTTAATTAAAATTCTTAAAAACAATCACAATTGATGCAAGACAAGTTTGGGGCTTACCTGGTGATTTTGGAAAGATTTGAATGGTCGGATTCAACAAAAGGAAAGATTTCTTCTTTTTCTCCACTCCTTGTGCTCTCAACTCAAACGATAACAATGGTGAGTCAAAAAACTATTTTATAAGATTTAAAAATGTCAAATTTTTTCAAAACTTTATTTTGTTTTGTCTCATATAACTTTTAACTTGGGAGCTTGGAGTGTCGAAAAAAGATTGTTTTTTAGGACATTTTGGATTCTTTTTTGACAGTTTCGAGTTGATTCCATGACAACTATACCGTCATGGTAGGTATCGTTTTCTCATTGGCATATAGGTTAGGAAAGCCATTTTTTCGTTGCATTTTGCATACTAGCCTCCATTTGTCAGTACACTTGCCATAGGGTCGATCCCATCGTATTATGGTTCGTAAACCATCTTCACTCACCGATTTTTTAAGTCATCGAACGATGTTAGAGCCATCCTTTTCATGGGCATCATAGTTAGCACCTCATTGACATTTGTTGCCCATGCTACTTCAATTTGAGTAGGCTCTGGAGTCCTCTGTAGTCCCTCCATGACTTATGCGATGAAGGCTCATTCCTCTTTGCTTCTTCGCTTCATTCTGGCCTTATACCCTAGAGGCTCCTTTATGTTGAGTTGTACTACTGCATTGCATTTTGACCATTTGCACCTTTTGGCCTTGAGCTGGCTTCACTTGGACTCATGTTTAAGCCACTTTTTGACCATGTCATCTGCAAAATCAAACTTGCAATCCCTTAGCTTCTGCAACTTGACACCCTATGACTCGTGGAAGGAACATACCTTTGAGTGTCTTTGACCAGTTTTCGCCACCCTGCATTGAGCATAGGATTGTTCCAATCCCAGGAACTAGATCATCTACTTCACTAGCACTCATTCTTTCCATTGTATTATAGCATTATTTTATTCTTTTTCCAGCTTAAAGAAAAAGAAAAAAAAATTATATATTCCAAAAAAGAGCGGGAACGGGACAATATTTCAATTTATTGTTGGTAGCTAGAGTCATTTGTGTCGCCCTTGAACAAAGCACTCAAAATAAATTCTCTCCTCCATTTTGGCGGGATTTAGTTTTACTTAGGTATGCCTTAACCTTGTTATTGAGTCAGTTCTCCTCCGATTGGTTATCTCTTGCATTCATATGGAGAGTTCGTTCGTGCCTCCTACATGACGAAATTATATAGAGTCATCATATGCTACCACATGGTCATCATTGAGTCATGCTTTTGTTCAAGGCAAGTTAGCCTGAGTCAGCCTCTCTGTGGTTTCTCTTGACTCATTTTTCAGTCGGCCATCCCTAGTTGTCAGTGTCTTGTCCATCATCACATCAGTTATATTGGTCCTTTACTCATGCTGGTTTGAGAAGGTCTCCATTGACTTCTTGTTGGCGGGTCTTGTTCTTATCAACGACAACATCTTGCTCTGAGGACAAGCCTAGAGCCACACCCTGGCCCTATTTTCATTATTGGTAGGTCACCTTGTGCTCAGCATCAATCAATATCATGGTTCTTTGACTGAGTGGTTTCCCTTATGTTCAACATTAGCTTACATTATCACACATTGGGATTCATGCAGTACCTTGGTCTCCATTTGACCCTATTGGTGGATACCTTGCCTCAGTGTCAGCTTTCATTATTGGTCGGTTCAAAGGGTTTCTGTCTTGTGCTAGCCACATCTTGCGTACGCCAAAAATGTGCTTCGATTAGGTTACTACATAGTTTTCATCCAATTCCTTCCACATTATTGGCCTGCAGGTTACACTCACACTATATGATGAAATATGCCTTAATGCCTTCCTTCTAGTGGATCTTTCCCCATCGACCTACGACTCATTGCTCTAGGACAAAGGTCTCGATTCCATTTGGTAGTACCTTGGGGTTTGCAGTCATTAGTGGCAGATCCTTCACTATCGATAGTGGGAAACCATCACTGTCTCCTAATCGATAGATTCTTCTAGGTGTTCGAATTCAGATCATTTATTCACAATTGTTAGATTGTACTAGGGTACCTTGACTCTCATTATCATCATCGATGAGTAGTCTCGCATTTGTTAACATTATACATCAATGAATGGTAATCAAACGATTTCTCACATGGTCGATTTCAGCTCATTCATTCCCATTGTATAGAAATGTACCATGGTGGTCAGTGAAGACCTTGGGTTGCATCAACATTCATTGGTTCACTTGACAGTTTCTCATGTTACTGCTAGTTGATACCATTCCTCCTTATATGTTGCAGTCATTCATGGCGACATTCTATGTGCTGGCACCCGAGTTTGCAGTGTAGTACCATCTTATTCCATCATGTTCATTTTGTACTATTGGGATCAGCCTTTGATATTAGTGATCAGCTTCATCCTTCAGCATCATTGACATTCTTATATGTGATATTCAGACATGTACTTGTTCGATCATGATCAGATGATCCATTATGTATTTCTAATCTTCGATACTTGTATACTTAGTGGATTTGCTTGTACTTGATGTGCAGACATTCTTTACTTTCTTTGAGCATGGGTATGCCCATCTTAGATAGTGTTTCTTTCTGGTCTACTTTTGTGGCTTGGCAAGCTGAAATCTGGTGAAGTCCTTCTCATTTTTTGACAGGTTTCCTTTCCATGTACTTAATACATTTTAGCCATCATTTACCCCTTCTAACCTCATATATTAGGGGGCATATGTTATAGCTCCAAATCTGACCCTTGATATTTGTGATGCTACATTTATGGCCTAGGGAAACCCCTCCTTCTAGACTTGGTCCAAATACTTAAAAAATAGTGTTTTACTCCCTGTACGCGACATTTCCCTAAGCTAAACACGTGTGTACGCAGGTCAGTATATACCCAACTTGCGTATATGTCTTAAAACACTTAAAAAAATTAAATCTCCTTAATTTCATGTGGAGATCACAGGTTTTACCATTTGATTACCTATTAGTGCCCATGGCCCAACTGTTCCCAATGAATTCCCAACTAAAAAACTACTTTGGGAGAAGTATAAAAAGGTTTCAATGGGAAGGCCTTAAGGAGGAGAGAAGAGAGAGAGTTACTCTGCTAAGATTATCCCTAATCAGGTCTAAAGATCCTTGTGCTTCCAACACTCCCCCCACGACAGGAAACCCTTGTTTCCTTGAGTTATGATGTCATTTCACTATTTGAGATATCTTTGTGTGAGTCATGGAAGGAGCGTTTTGAAGACTTGGGATTGGATGGACTCGGAGGATGGTTCCGCTTCGAGCCAGCAAGAGGAAGATTCAGTTGATATCATTCCTTGCTTTGGTTTAGTTATCTGCAATAAATAAACATTTGTCTTGTTCTCAAAATTAATCTTCTTTATGCATATGATGTTATTGTTATGGTTTACATATGAATAATTATTTCAATGTATAATTAACCATCATTCAATAAGTTATGAAGTTGATTTCTATATGATACTTTGTCTATATATGGCTATGCTTCTTTGAATTGGTTGTTTTGCGGGTTCAAGGATCGAGAGGAACTCCAAGAGGGTTTGAACCCTAGCAGGATCTACCCAAACGAAGGACCTACCAGTGCACCTCTCTTCGCGTAGTTTGCTTATTTAAGTATATGGCTGTGTGGAATGCTTGTTTTTTACTGTAGATAACCCCCGCTCTGCTAGGGTGTTGACCTAAAACCCTAGGGGACTTTGTCCCTCAACAATTCCTACATCATGGACGCCATTTGTTTTGTCTCTAATTTTCCTATTATGGGATGGAAGTGGATGGTACAAAATCCTCTTCCCATTCAGTTTTATCGCAATTACTGTGGGAATACAATTTCAACCCACATTTTTACAAGATTTGTCATGGAGTTATGCTCCCTATTCATAAAATTCTCTATAACATAGATGCCCCAAGATTTTCCCCAGAAGTTGAAGTTGACATTCTCCCTATGGGAAGGTGGTTTGGGGAGGAGTTGTTCACATACATTAGGGTGTTTGGCAGCATTGCTTCACCCCATGTGCTTCCTTTTTATGTCCTCGACAAACTAATGGCTAGGGAAATAACCTACTAGACTTGTGGTGTTGGGGGAATGAGTAAAGTACTGAAAGATTCTAAGAAGGCCATTTAGCCTCAATTTCCTGTAGTATGCAGAGCTTTTGCATTATTTGACTTAGGTCATGCTTTTAAAGAGGTTGATAATATGTTATGTTTACAACTACCAAAGTTCCTGGGGAGGCAGTATGATCCTTTTAGTGTTGTAAGTAATTTTACTACAATGGTTAAAATAAAAGTGCTTGCCAATGAAGAAGATCCCTTTAACAATGTATTTCTGCAGAAGAACACTTTTAGAGAGGTTCTACATATGGCACAAATTCAGTTTGACCAAGAAAAACTCCAAAATTTTGAAAATTATAGAAAGTAGAGGTTAACAAAGGTCCCGGTGGACCAATTTCTCATTGAACCAATAAGCGAGCCTATTCCTAGTGTTAGCATAAGTGGTAGTTCAAAACAGGAGAAGTCTAAATCAAATTCTGAAAAACAATCAGCTGAAAAGTCTGGTGATCAGTCCAAGAGTGAACATGGTAGAAGTGAGGGGTCAATTAAAGACACAGATCACTCTACAGAAAACCCTGACCAGCAGGTTTTGTCCCCGAAACAACCTGAAATTCCCACTCCCCTTACAAAGGCAACAAAGCCACTTGTAGTGGATCTAGAAGGGGAATGGGAGAATTTTAATAATTTAATCAACACTAAAGAATAGAGCGTAGAGCCACTGAAAAACCCAAGAGAGATAGCCACAGAAATGGTGGTAGAAGGGACTATCAATACTCAGGAAACAGAGCATATTCCTGTTGCTCTGTCATCTGAAATTGTACTAAAGATAGAGGAGATTCCTCCTCTAGACGTATTTTATAGCCCTCAACATAAGGCTTTCGTCAGAAGGAAAAGGAAGAAAAGAAAAATATATGTCATGCTCGCTCCAGAGGATGAACCTCTGGATGTTCTTTAGAAGGACCCAACTACATACCCATCAGAAAATCTAACGAGGCTCTCTCAGATCGCAGGAGCGTACGCTTCGGCAACAATTGATAAAGCAATAGAAGTTCAAATGCTACTAAAAGAGAGAGGATAGGATTTTGTCTTTAGAACGACAACTACATCAAGTCAGCATCAGTCAAGAAGCATAGATATAGTTGGAAAAACTCTAGCAGGGCTTCTAGCAGATGCAATTGGATCATCAAATCAGTTTGGCCAATAAAGAAGAACAGTTACAAGCTATGATAGAACTGGATAAGAATGATCCTAAGATTTGGGAGTTTATCACAGGAGCACTCGCTCTTAATTTCCAGCTCTTGTAACAGGAAGAATTACTCTGTCAGAACATCTCGCAATGCAATTCCCATTGTGAAATAAGTTATAATATTAAAAATCAAGTCATAAATTTACGACTTGATCATGATTAAATTTTTAAGAAGATTTCAAACTTCTTGAACTGACAAAGATCAGAAGAAGGGAAAAGAGTGGAATTTCCCATAATCGACGAATCGAACAAATAAATGTTACTTGCAAAATGGGATTCCCAGCTTAAAGAAGTAGAACATGTGATGGAAGAGGCACAATAGCTTCAAAAAAAAATGGAAACAAACAGCAGAAGAAAAGGAAGAGTTGATTAACCATGTAAATAGGTTAAACTAGGACACATACTGGCAGTACCTGTTAAAGCCACATAGCCAATGGATGACCCTGAAATGCCTCATAACCTCTAAGGAGAAGATAGTGCTAGCTCTTGCCAACACCGTATTTGCAGGATAGTTAAAAGCTGAAGTTGCCCAACCGATGCTCTTGAAACCGATGCTGGATATTTGCAATCTAAAGGATCAGATGCAAGATTTATCATAGATACAATTTAGTTTTATTTTAGTTCATTTTTGCTTAAAATGAGGCAGGTCGTTTAAACCTCCTCATCTATTTTTGTAATATTTATTTTTAGATTTCATATAGTAGTATTTAACCCCTTTCATTGCATTTGGAGAGGGGTCTAGAGTTTTATCAAAAACAATTCTTTAGAAGGTGTAGTTTGCCCCCCACTGAGGAGGTTTTGATAAAATGAATGGAACGAGATTTATTTTTATATGAGTTTGATGTTTGCTATTGAAATGCACTTTTGTACTCTTAGTGGATGTTGAGTGATTTGAAGATAAATCTATATTGTTGTAGCTCATGAGTATAACTTATTACCAATGATATTTTTATCTCCTAATATTTTTTACTTATGTGCCAATTGATAAATTATTTTCAATTATTGATATATGAAAGTTTGAATGTTTAGTTGTCATTATTGCACTTATATATGGTGATAACTTACATTTTATGCTGAGTATATGAATAACTCTTATGCGATATGTTTCTCATAATTGTTTTGGCTAACTTTTTATACGAAACAATCATTTTTAATGGATTCTTTTCTCGTAGTGATTGAATGATTTTCATTATCAATTGTTGTTAGAAATTATTTTAGATCGCATAAGTGAAACGTTACTCCCAGGATAGTTTAAAGTTAGATGTTTTCTTTCATTAGAATAGATTTCATATGATCATTAAAAGATAGATTAGATTTAGAATAAGAATTCACCCCATAAAATCAAAAAAGAAAAACATTATCCCATTAGTACACCCATCATAAATAGATTGGGAAACTGGTCCCATCATCCCCAGTCGAAGCCACTATTCCAAATTGAAAAGGAGTTGCTTTAAGGTCTGGACTGGGTGGTTATCCCCTTGTTGTAGACCCAATTTTTCAAGCCTTCAACATATTTGGTGCTAGAAGGATGGCCTAACTATGAATGGCAAGTAAATCCACATCTTCATGCCATTATATGAGTAAAACGCCCTCACCATCACCCTCAACTTCTCGCTCTGCATTCCAGATCTTCCATCAATAAACCAAAAGTTGAAAAGAAAAAAACAGAGCACATTGCCAAAATCCCAAACAAGCCAGATCAGTCTTCTTCAGATCCCCCTGAGTTACAAAATTTAATTCATAAGTTACAGGGAATTTCTTTATCTCAAGAAGAATCTGAGTTTTCCCAAGGTAGTGTCACTTCTCATCTCACCTCGACTCAACGACTGACTAGAGCACAAAGCGAAAAGCTAGGAATCCCACTGGTTGAGTTTCCTTTACCAAGTCATAAGAAAGCTAGGAAAACACCAGTAGAATCTCAGAGTGAGGTTTTATCATCATCTTCATCTATCATCCCATCCATATCATCACAAGTCCATTCATCCATCCCACAACTCCAGATCGTGGTTCACATTGGTACAGGAGAAACATCCTCCTCTACCCAACCACCTTCAACTACTACAACTCCTCTCCCTATCCATACTCCAATGATGGTAGGAAATCCTCCACCAAGGCCATGGGCTAATCTAGGATCCATGAGAATGCCTGCGCCCTTATCACAATTACCAGCTCATCCTAAAAAATGGCTCCCCAAGTTCAACCTTGACAATGGCATATCAACTGAAGAGCACATAAATATTTTCATGTTGTCTATTAATTTAAATGAAGTAACAGAAGAGGATGCAATTGTACGATTATTCCCTTATACTTTAAAAGGAGAAGTAAGATCATGGTATTTTTCACTACCATCAAGCTCCATTAATAACTCGGATACATTCCAAGATCAGTTTTTAACTAAATTTGGAGATGACTGATCTACAACAACATTAATCGTGACCTCTCGAATTTGAAAGTTGAACCAAGAGAACCAATTAAGAATTTCAATTCTCGCTTCAATAAATTATTAAACAAAATACTAGTAGTGTCGAAGCCTAGCAACGAAGTCCAAAATGAATGGTATATTTCCGCTTTGCCTTCAAATTCAGCCATCTTTGTGGATAGGGCTGCCAAGCCAACACTAGCTGAAAATATGAAAGAGGTGATAGCTATAGAGAAACGTATCCTAGTCGTAGAAAAGAAAAATGTTGTAGATGAAAGAATGTCTAAAAATGTAGCTTTTAGAGATTATCCTAAGAAAAAATAATCAAAGGACCCATTCAACCTGGAAGGGTTACAAAAAGTTTTAAAATCCATGTCCAACGAAATGGTTGAGATTAAAAAACAAGTAGCGGAAACCTCTTCCAAGAAACCTTTTAAAACTTTCAAGAGGAATCCTTCAACCGATCCGAAACCCCAAAATGCTATAACAAATGCAGAATCAGAAGGGGAAGAAGAGGATGTTTCGAATGAGGAACAAACTGATGATGATGAAGTCGTGGAACTACAAGGAATGTGGGACTTCATTCTTCCAGATGAAGAAGATCAAGATGTATTGCCTATTGCTACAAGAAGTAGAAATCAACTTGATCCTCCACAATCCAGTTCTAAATAGAAAAACCCAAGCCCAGCTCCTAAGGATAAAATCACAGGTAAGAAATCCTCACCAAAGGCTACTCAAACAAACCCAGTCTAATTTGATTCAACAACTCCATCTAAAACGCTTATCATCTCCAATGAAATGGAGTATAACATTGTTGAAGACATGAAGAAGACTAGGGCTAATATTACTTTTCATGAGCTAAGCAAATTAAAGCATCAACAGAAATTGCTCTTGAAAGAGCTACATGCAGTACATATTGTGCCTCTACCTGCCACTGTAATTTCGCAAGCTACTCATGAAATGGGAAGACCTCTGACTGTTATGTCAAATAAAGTCAATCCAAATGACATTGCTTTGATTGGAGGAAGGTCAAAATCCCATACTTCACCATTTCTCCTTACCTTTGAAGTTTTCAATAAAAATTTGCATAACTGTCTAGTAAATTTTGGTGCTTCTAATATTTTGCCTAAGATAATTTGCACAAAGTTAAATGTCCAACCTCAGAAATATACAGTACGCATAGTACGGTTGGATTGGTCTCAATTTGAGGTTATCGATGAGCTTAATCAAGTGACCATAAGGCTTTCATCAAATCCAAAGGTATGTCAAGTCATTGATATACTTGTTGCAAATATTCTTGAATTTTATGGACTAATTCTTAGCAGAGATTGGTCAGAGAAGCTTCACGGTTACTTTGTGACTGACTAGTCTCATATGTGGCTCCCTTACAACGGTAAGCCAAATCATATAAAGGTTGAGTGAGAAAGACACCAAAAGTATATAGTAACAGAGTTAGAAGGGGAAAACGAACCTATAACGTACAACAATAATATAATTGGAAACTATTCCATTGATTCATTCTTAGGGAATTTCAATGCTCATACTTCACCTTTTTTAGAAAATTCCATTTTATCTCAAATAGAAATTTTTTCTCAAATAGATACTTCTAGATGCATTAATTTTGTAGATAGACCTGTAAATAAATCTTTGTTTTGGAAATTATTTTTTGATGGTTCTAAGTCTAATGATGGAGCAGGAGCAGGTTGTATATTAGTTAGTCCAAAAGGAGATAAAACCATGCTAACATGTAGACTCAAGTTCAATTGCATGAATAATACTGCTGAATATGAAGCATTACTTCAAGGGTTATACAAGGCAATCAGGCTTGATATCAAATATCTACAAGTCTTTGGAGATTCTGAGATTGTTATCAAGCAGGTAAGAAATACTATACATTGTCTATCAGGACACCTGAAGCATTATTAATTGTTAGTACAAGACCTGACTTCACACTTTATGGCATTTAATGTATTTCCAGACTCCAAAATGCTAGTGCTAATCTCCTTGCTAATGTAGCTTCCAAGCTCATTCCATCAGAAGACTATAGTCCAGAAAAATTCTCAATTGAATTAATCTTTAGACCCTCCATTCCTGATAATATTACCAACTGGAGAGTTTTCAACGATGACCCTGATATTGTAAGTTTTCTGACTTCATAAGGCTCTTATAATAATCAGATAATTGATGAAGACCAACATGACAAGCAGCTAGAACAAGGAAGTAGCAATAGTGCTATACCTAAATCTGTATTCAAGTTGAAAGACCTATATGATTTAAAAGACAGATTCAAACGGTCCACCAATTCAAAACTTTAGAGTTCAACTCTGAGATATGAATTAGTGAATCTAGGGACTGACATAAAACCACAAAATATCAACTTAGGTCTTGGTCTAACACCCGAGGAAAAATCAACTTTCATTCCACTATTGAAACAATATTAAGATGTATTTTCCTGGAATTACAATGATCTCTATTTTCACAAAATCTGACCTTGATAGGCTGCTGATCAAGTAGACTCTGAGTAACTCTTTCAAACCAATCTTTTGGTTGAAGCTTAGCCTCCTCAACCTGAGAGGGCTCTCTCACTAGGTTTAGGGTTTTTGATTAATGATTAGATGGCTAACTATAGGAACAAAATGAACAAAAGTACAACTAGTTGGCTAGTTGAAACTATGATTAGTAGATATCTATTGGGCTATGGAGTCAAAATAGTATTCAACATAAAAACATGATCAGAAAATCATGGAATTCAAGGCACTTAGAGTTTAGGAATAAAATAGTAACACAGTGAAACAACGTAGTTTACAAGCATGTGAAGGAAGTTAGAGAATTTTCTAATGAATTCTAAGTATCACAAGCTCATACCACTGCAAATAAGTAATTGAAAAAAGCCATCAGAACATCAAACACATAAACTCTTTATGAATCTTGAGTAGTCAAACTTATCTCTGTATTAAGTATGAAAAACACCGTTTTTTACAATAACACAATCTTTCCTTCACTAATGAAATTTCCAACCACTATGCATCTATAAGACCCAAATGATCATCTTCAGTGGTTTCTTAGTGTGCTACGAAACTACTATGTGTGTTCTTTTTCAACACAGCCTGCAACAATCAGTGGTTTGGGAGCTTTTCCCAAAATTTTGAAAAAACTAATGTATTAACCAAAAATCAAAATCACATCCCTTCACATATATTCTTCTTTGCAGTTGTTCGACATCTATATTCCAAAATCCTTTTATGTGCCCAAAATTGTTTCAATACATCTCCTTCAGGTCTTGAAGATGGTAATTCTAACTCTTCATGAACAACAAAGGCTTCTTCTATTCTCTCCAACTCAACATTGGACTCTTGTAGCTTCTTGGATTTCTGGGTTAAGGGTTTTCTGGATTTGAAAACAAAATCTACAACCTCATCCTTAAATTCCAGTTTTTTGGAGGATTTCACTTTCTTCGACTTCCTTTGATCAACTTCTATCATACCTGCTTGCACCAATGAGGACTTTGTAATGTCAATGGCCCTTAAGATATCACTTAAGTCACCCTTCAAGCTTGAACCTTCTTCGAAATCACTATTTTCCCCTTTTCCTTTGCAATCTGGCTCCTAGTAAGTCTCCTTTGAACTGGTTTACTAGATGATTGTTCTAGTGTTTCTCCTTTAAGCTCAGATATCTTTCCCTTTATAGAATTACGAGTTTCAAGAATGATTGCTGGACTTTTAGCCGCTGAGGTTTTGCTTGCTTTTTCTTTCAGCAAACCTTTTTGCCCTAGTCATTGCAGACCTACTATCTTTTGCTGATGAAGTTTCTTTGACCCCAAAGCTAGTACCTTCACCTTGCTTTTCTGTTCCAAAATCACATACAAACAAAAACGAAGACCAATCCTTTTTTACCCTTTTGAGTTCATGTAACACTATCAATTTAATTAGGCCATGATGAAACAAGGAAGTCTCACACCCTTGGGACTTTAGCTGAACTTTATCAGCCATCTTAGCTATACTTCGAAATAGGAAGTAAGGAAAATCTAGAGAAATCATACCAGTAAAATGTAAAAGAAGTTTAAAATGATACGAATAGAGCTTCTGGTATCTGCCTTCATAGGTGAAATAACGCTGAATTTTGAAGAGCAGGTTGGTGTAGCTATCCTTGATGTAGTCTTTGGGAACTACTTTGGTTAAGTCGGTTTCTAAAAATTGTGTCTTCAGGAACACCTTGCATGATTCCATGTTGAATCTAAAGTTCTTGAACCAGGCCTCTTGTCCCCTAGGAATTTCAGTCACCAATGCTATAACCTCTGGACAAACTTGCATATCAAACATTTCGACCTTTGTCTTTAAACCATCAAAATGAAGTGCAAACTCCTTGGTTACTTGGGTATGCCCTCCTTGCAATTTTTTACAAAACTTCCAGCACCCTACTTTCTTGAAGGCCTCTACAACTGCTTTGTCTCTGCTTAGGACCTCAGTGTTTTATGGCTCAATTCTCAAGCAATGGCCAGAGCTGTGGTGCTTCTTTTCCTCCATCATCTTTTCTTCTAAGTCCCTGTAACAAAACCAGCTTGTCTTGTAATTCAATTGATCAGCCTCGCCTGAATGATGGATGAGGAAAAACCTTGGTGAATTATTCCCAAAGTTTACTATCAAAAACAACTCGGTTTCAAGGGTTTGCATGCAACTTAAGAGGATGAGACTAGCCAGCTTCTTTGAATTTTGAAATTATGATACATAATGGCCCCTAAATTCAAAATGATGAGTTTGGAGTGGTGGCATGCTCATGGAATGACTTGTGACTGACACCTAATCATGAAAATTCTAACGAGTTTTTACCGTATTGATGTTTGATAAGACTATTTTTACGAATCCATGCTTTTGTAGCACGCTATCAAAAGCGCTGCGAAAAGAATAGTGTTTCCGTAGCACAACACTGTCTCCACTATGAAAACGTAGTTTCAGAACTAACTTCAAAATTTTCAAATTTTCCTTGAGCTATGAGTTTCTAAATAGGGATGTGGGACTCATGAAACATAAGAAAGGGATGTTAGACTTTATTTGGACACAAAAGAAAAACTAAACCTTTGAGACTCCTAACATAACACCTACCCATTGAGCATAAGATGACTTGACACACTCATCTAAGACCATGAAAAAGAAAAAGTAAACTCCTGTTTTGGTGATAACAATCTCAAAACTTATGACACTTCAATAATACAACATACAATTCTGATGATCACTAATGAAAAGCTAGTCTAGCAAAAATTGAGGAAAATCCATCCTAATTTGGAAAACTAGATTAAGTCTAAGTTGAAAAAATTACTGAAAGCCAAAATTATTTTTCCTGTTAGGCATTCTATATGGGTTTCCAACCTGGTACCAGTCAGAAAGAAAAATGGAGATATCTAGATTTGTATTGACTTTCGAAATCTCAATAAAGCTTGCCAAAAGGATAATTTTCCACTACCCCCTATGGAACAGATATTACAAGTGGTTGTAGGGTCTAAACTGATGTCATTTTAAGATGGCTTCTCGGGGCATAACCAAATCTTAGTCCACCCAGATGATCAATTGAAGACTACATTTAGAATGAAATAGGGCACTTATGCACATCAAAAGATGCCATTTGGGTTGATTAATGTTGGTGCCACATTTCAAAGGGCCATGGACATTGCGTTTAAAGGATTAGTGAATAGGTCAATGGTGATTTACTTAGATGACATAACAGTGTATTCTAAAAAATGCAGTAGTCACCTTAGAGACTTAAAACATATCTTCCAACGATGTCAAAAATATGGGATCTCACTTAATCCAAAAAAGTCTTTTTTTGCATTAAGTGAAGGAAAGCTTCTCGGATTCATAGTGTCTAAATCTGGAATCCATATTGATCCAAATAGGATTAAGGAGATTTCTAAGATATCCTTACCCCATAACAAAAAAGCGATGCAATCCTTCCTTGGTCAGATCAATTTCGTTAAAATATTTGTCCCCGACTTCTCAAGAATCGTGTCACCTCTCCAAGCCATGATAAAGAAAAACTCTCTCTTCAAATGGGGTCAGGCAGAACATGAAGCGTTCAGCCTAATAAAACAAGCAATTATAAATGCCCCATCTCTAGCGACTCCAAATTTTTTTGATCCTTTCATTTTGTATACATTTGCCTCTGAGAAATTGTATGCTACAATACTCACACATGCCAATCAAGATAAAGTCGAAGCCCCAATTGCCTTCTTTAGTTCAAACTTGCAAGGAGCTAAATTAAATTACTCCGACATTGAGAAACAAGCTTATTCTATATTCAAAGCAATCAAACACTTTAGATGCTTCCTTCCCAAGACTCATACAAAAATAATAGTACCATTTCCAGCGGTAAGAAATCTTTTGGTACAGAAAGACATGGGTAAAAAGAGGGCAAATTGGGTCACAACCCTACAAGAATATGACACTGAAATCAAACCAACAAATATTGTAAACGTTCAAGGTTTTCGCAGGATGTTGGCTGGATCTTCGTACATATCAGAAATGCAGTCTCCAGACAATGAGGTACAAATGTATGAGTTAAGCCTAAACGACACTCAATCAAGATATGCAGATATCATTTTTTACTTCAAAAATGGATATGCACCTTCACATTTGAATCAAACAAGGAAAAGATCCCTAAGGCTAAAAGCTAAACAATATCAAATTGTAAATGATGTACTCTTTAAGATGAATTATGATTATGTTCTTCTTAGATGCCTTGAGAAATATGAAGCTGAAAAAGTATTGTAGGAACTTCATGATGGACCAGCGGGCGGACACTATGCAGGAGATGCGACAGCACACAAAATCTTGCACGTAGGCTACTACTGGCCAATGTTATTTAAGGATGCACATAGCTATGTAAGAAGATGTCAGATTTGTCAAACTACTGCTGGAAGACAGAGGAAACCATCGTTGCCATTACAACCAGTTAACATCGATCAACCATTTGAACAATGGGGATTAGATATAATAGGTGAGATCGTTCCTCACTCTTCTAAATAGCATAAATACATCCTTACTGCTACCGATTACTTTACTAAATGGGTGGAAGCAGTTCCACTCAAGTCAGCCAACTCTGAGAGTATCATCGAATTCATAGATCAATTCATAATTACGAGGTTTGGCTTACCTTCCACTTTAATGTTTGATAATGCATCATATTTCTCAGGTAATGCTATGACTTAATTTATGCTCAAAAGAAGTTTTAAGCTTAAGTATTCTGCCAACTATTATCCGCAAGAAAATGGGTTGGCTGAATCAACAAACAAAGCCCTTATTAGAATAATTAAATGGACTATTGATCAAAATCATAGAAACTAGCATAAGCCTTTAATGTACGCTCTTTGCACAAATCGAATAACTCAGAAAACTCCTATTGGCACTTCTCCTTTTAATTTAGTTTATGGGAAAGAAGTGGTCCTCCCAACTAATCTAGCTATTCCTTCTTTAGCCTTAGTTCAATTCATTGAAGAAACTCCTTCCTCATCCTTGCAATTAAGACAATTGCAGATCCTTAAGCTTGAAGAGGAATGAGAAAAAGCCAGAATTACCCATGCGCATCATCAACAATTAGTAAAAGCTTCTTTTGATTCAAACTTGGTATCTAGAAAATATTTTCAGCTTGGAGACTTAGTATTGAAATGGGATAAAGCCCATGAAGAGAAAGGCAAGCATACTAAATTCCAATGGATGTGGCTTGGGCCATTCCAAATTGTCGAAATCATAGGTCCATTGACTTTCATGTTACAAGATTTAGCAGGGAAAAGAGAGTCTTTACCTGTTAATGGACAAATCCTTAAAAAATATTTCCCATAGAAGATGATCTCTTCTATTTTTTGTAGATTATTGTTTTTAGTTTAGTTTTCTTTTTGATAATAAAACAGGTTGAAAATGTTTACTTTTGGTTTCCACGAAAAGAATAGTGTCTCATGTCAATTTTGTTTTTTTTCGCTTGTATAAGTGGAAGTGGTTAGGAAAATTAATCTTTATTTTTGAAACATAGGGTCAAGTGCTATTATTCTGAAAATTTTTACTTGTTCTTTTGTTTCAGCTATACAAGTTTTGGTTAAAATCAACCTTAGGAAGAAGTTTTCCTCATATCAGTCATAAAAGGTATCAATAACAAGACAAAGATTCTCTACAGAAAAGCTATTTTTAAACTCTACAATTGTCGTCCAGAAGAATTCTTAAGGAACCAATGACTTCCTCCCCACTTTAGGAAATTGCGAGATTCAAAGAGTAATCCAACTATGCACTTTAAACTTAAAGAATAAGAGGTCTCATCAAGAGCCAGCTTATCATGATCATAAAGATTATAACTAACTGAAATTGCCAAACTACATACCAAAATAGGGTAATGGCTTGAGATTTTTTCAATCAAAAAGAAAAGGGGTCTCATCACGAGCCAACTTGTTCAGTTAAGTTATAAATCAAGTGAATGGCACTGTCAATTTTTGCCACCAAACCAAGAAATTGTTCTTTAATAATTAAAAGAAAAATAAGAAAAGAAAGAGAAATAAGTGTATATGAGGATTTATCTTTGAAAATTACATACTTCTTAAGTAGGATACTGGATCATTGCTAGGTAACAGGTAACCCTGTCGAGGCTAGGGACACCTGTTGGAAGCAGAGGCTCTACCTACGACAAATGAGTATACCTAAAATAATCTAAGGAGATGTCTTTGTTTTTATCTTTAAAAACCAAGTAATGACTGATGTAAGTATAATGACTAAATTTGGGAAGAAGATAATCAGAATAAGGATAGTTGGAACAAGATGTTGTTGTTAGCAAATAGCACTATTTACCTTATATTTTTACAATAAAATTTGATTTTTAAAACCATTTCTATTCTAGAAGTTTTAGAAAATTCAAAAAACCATCAGAGATAACTGGTTCTTTTAAGTGAATCGCCAATTGTTGTGACCATGAACAACCCCCCTTTTATTAGTGTTAGCAATAACATTAATAAATGGGGACCCTTCCAAAAAATCAAATCTTAGCATTTAATGTTTCCTTTTGTTTTTAGAATGAAACAAGATATCAAAGTGGAACTTGCTAAAACATGTAAATTTACCTTTTCATACTCCAAGTGCATACAACATCACAAGCTATGAGTTTCCATATAAAAAGCGCTACATGACCACAAGACCTAAGAAAAATCTTTATAGCGGAAAAATATCTAACATTAAGAGAAGCTTTAAAAAACCCGCTTTCAAACGATATTATCGCATCGCAAAAGGTCACAGCGGGCATCTCTTATAAAAGTAACTCCTCAAAAATGTGATCCACAAGAATGCGAGATCACAAAGTCTTACAACCTCATCGCATCGCAAATTCCAAATTCTGCGGTGCTACTTAACATAACATACCAAAATATCGCGAAATGCAATAGCCTCTCGCAAGTTGCATATTGCAGTCATCTGACGAAACAATGGTTTTTAACGATAGAAAGTTTTGCAATATTGCGAAGAAAATCACATAATCACTTTTATCTCATATCTAAGGGCTCAGAGTTCTATGACAGTACTTTCCATCATTTGATGCAAAGTTATGAACATTAAATTTTAACTTAATGGTCCATTAGTGGTCATTTATTAAAAAACAATTTGGATCAGGGCAAAGGACCATTTGACGCAAGGTGATATCTTTGATATGATTTAAGAATTAAATATTTCCTGTCACTTTATTTTTTTCTTTCTATTGATGTTTCCTGTATTCACTAGCATCTTGATCATATCCTTGCTCTCTGCTTGCAATTTTCAGGAAGAGTATGCAGAATGTAATACATGACAAAATGGGGAAGAAAGGCAAGGCACTCGCATCTGAGGAAACATAAATGACTCCATTATTCACAGACACCACTTGTACCAGGGACACAGGTATATCTACTTGGGAAGCCATGTACCAATTGTTAGAAGAGGAAAATCCAAGAATTATGAAGGTTACAGTTACAGCAGATGGACGCGACTCTTCTAAAGCATCCCTAATTGAGCTTGCATGCTCGTTTCTACACTGTATTGTTGTGAGGCCAAAGATACTCCCCTACACTGATATGGTGAAATGGATTATAGATCATGCAGACATATCTGATAGAGATTTCAAGACGGCCAGTCAGCAAGTCATGGGGTCGTTTGCCCCAAATAATTTGAGATGCATGTATCACTTGCCAGAACCCCAGGCTAGCTACAACAAGCAGTTTGTAGAAAAGTTTGCCAAAGAGAATGAACATTTGGTAGAATGCACAAAGCACTGGTCAAACAATGAGGAAAGATTAAAGAAGGATAAAAATGGTATGTACACCACTGGCTCTCTTTCTTCTCCTTATTGTTTTGCCACTGCAATGTTATGTAGATTGTTTGGGAGACCAGACATCAACAAGTTTTCATCAAAGTGGTTACCTCTATTGGATTTAGCTACCAATGCCACCATAATGGATTGGGCCCAAATTTTATCAGATAATTTAGTCTCTGCAATTTTAGGATATCGAGCTAAAAGAGGTTTTACTTCAAGGTTTACCCTCCACTATTTTTGAGTGCCTACGTCATGGACGCCATTTGTTTTGTCTCTGATTTTCCTATTATGGGATCGAAGTAGACAGTACAAAATCCTCTTCCCATTCAGGTTTATCAAAAATTATTATGGGAATCCAATTTCATCCCACATTTTTACAAGATTTGTCAAGGAGTTATGCTCCCTATTCATAAAATGCTCTACAACAGAGACGCCCCAAGATTTTCCCTAGAAGCTGAAGTTGACATTTTGCCTGTGGGAAGGTGGTTTGGAGAGGGGTTTTTCACATACAGCAGGGTGTTTGGCAGAATTATTTCACCCAATGTGCTTCCTTTTATTGTCCCCGACAAACTAATGGCCAAGGAAATAGCCTACCAGACTTGTGGTGTTGGGGGAATGAGTAAAGTACTGAAAGATTCTAAGAAGGCCATTTGGCCTCAATTTCCTATAGTATGTGGAGCTTTTGCATTATTTGACTTAGGTCATGCTTTTAAATAGGTTGATAATATGTTATGTTTACAACTACCAAAGTTCTTGGGGAGGCAGTATGATCCCTTTGGTGTTGTAAGTAATTTTACTACAATGGTTAAAATAAAAGTGTTTACCAATGAAGAAGATCCCTTTGACGATGTCTTTCTACAGAAGAACACTTTCAAAGAGGTTATACATATGGCATGAATTCAGTTTGACCAAGAAAATCTCCAAAATTTTGACAATTATAGAAATCAGAGGTTGACAAAGGTCCCAGTGGACCAATTTCCCATTGAACCAATAAGGGAGCCTACTCCCAGTATTAGCATAAGTGGTAGTTCAAAAGAGGAGAAGTCTAAATCAAATTTTGAAAAAGAATCAGCTGAAAATTCTGGTGATTAGTCCAAGAGTGAACACAGCAGAAGTGAGGGGTCAATTAAAGACACAACTCACTCTACAGAAAGCCCTGACCAGCAGGTTTTGTCCCCGAAACAAGCTAAAATTCCCACTCCCCTTACAAAGCCAACTGTAGTGGATCTAGAAGGGGAATGGGAGAATTTTAATAAGTTAATCAACATTGAGGAACAGAGTGCAGAGCCAGTGACAAACCTAAGAGAGACAACCACAAAAATGGTGGTAGAAGGGACTATCAATACTCAGGAAATGGAGCATATTCCTATTGCTCCATCATTTGAAATTGTACTAAAGATAGAGGAGATTCCTCCTCTAGACGTATTTTATAGCCCTCAACATAAGGCTATCGTTAGAAGGAAAAGGAAGAAAAGAAAAATAGATGTTGTGCTCGCTCTAGAGGATGAACCTCTGGATGTTCTTTGGAAGGACCCAACTACAGACCCATCGGAAAATCTAACTAGGCTCTCTCAGATCGCAGGAGCATATGCTTCGGAAACAATTGATAAAGCAACAGAAGTTCAAATGCTACTAAAAGAGAAAGAGGATAGGATTTTGTCTTTAGAATAGCAACTACATCAAGTCAACATCAGTCAAGAAGCAGAGATACAGTTGGCAAAACTCCAGCAGGACTTCCAGCAGATGCAATTGGATCATCAAAGTAGTTTGGCCAATAAAGAAGAACAATTACAAGCTATGATAGAACTACATAAGAATGATCCTAAGATTGGGGAGTTTATCACAAGAGCACTCGCTCTTAATTCCCAGCTCTTGCAACAGGAAGAATTACTTTGTCAAAAGATCTCGCAGTGGAATTCCCATTGTGAAATAAGTGATAATGTTACAAATAAAGTTGTATATTTACGAATTGATTATGATTCAATTTTTAAGAAGATTTTAGACTTCTTGAATTGGAAAAGATTAGAAGAAGGAAAAGAGCTGAATTGCCCAAAATCAACGAATTGCACAAAGAAATGTTATTTACGAAATGGGATTCCCAGCTTAAAGAAGCATAACAAGTGATGGAAGAGGCACAACAACTTCAAACAAAGTGGAAGCAAACAACAGAAGAAAAGGCAGAGTTGATTAATCAGGTAAACAAGTTAAATTGGGACAGATACTGGCAATACCTTCTAAAGCCACATAGCCAATGGATGACCTCGAAATGCCTCATAACCTCTACCGAGAAGATAGTGCCAGATCTTGCCAATGCCGTATTTGCAGGACAGTTAAAAGTTGAAGTCGGCCAACCAACGCTCTTGAAACCGATGCTGGATATTTGCAATCTAAAGGATTAGATGCAGGATTTATCATAGATATAATTTAGTTTTATTTTAGTTCATTTTTGCTTAAAATGAGGTAGGTCATTTAAACCTCCTCATCTATTTTTGTAATATTTATTTTTAGATTTCATAGAGTAGTATTTAACCCCTCTCATTGCATTTGGAGAGGGGTCTAGAGTTTTATCAAAAAAAATTCTTCAGAACATGCAGTTTTCCCCCCACTGAGGAGGTTTTGATAAAATGAATGGAACGAGATTTATTTTTATATGAGTTTGATGTTTGCTACCAAAATGAACTTTTTTACTCTTAGTGGATGTTGAGTGATTTGAAGATAAATCTATATTACTGCAGCTCATGAGTAGAACTTATTACCAATGGTATTTTTATCTCCTAATATTTTTTACTTATGTGCCAAGTGATAAATTATTTTCAGTTATTGATATATGAAATTCTGAATGTTTAGTTGTCATTATTGCACTTTTGTATGGTGATAACTTACTTTTTATGCTGAGTATATGAATAACTTTTATGCGATATGTTTCTCATAATTGTTTCAGCTAACTTTTTATATGAAACAATCATTTTTAATGGATTATTTTCTCGTAGTGATTGAATGATTTTCATTATCAATTGCTGTTAGAAATCATTTTAGGTCGCATAAGTGAAACGTTACTCTTGGGACAATTTAAAGTTAGATGTTTTCTTTCATTAGAATAGATTGCATATGATCGTTAAAAGATAGATTAGATTTAGAATAAGCATTCACCCCATAAACTCAAAAAAGAAAAACATCATCCCGTTATTACACCCATCATAAACAGATTGGGAAACTGGTCCCATCATCCCTAGTCGGAGCCACTATTCCAAACGGAGAAGGAGCTACTTTAAGGTCAGGATCGGGTGGTTATCCCCCTTGTTGTAGACCCAATTTTTCGAGCCTTCAACAGAGCCCTGAGTCATCATGAGGAAATTTATGAAGCTGAGAAAGGACACACCATCCCTAGATAGAAGCTATCAGGTCATCCATCCATTTCAGCAACAAAAAAATGAGCACTGAAAAGAGGCCTTCACAACAAATAAAAAGAAAAGGGGTTTCAAGAGTAAAAAAATCATTATGCTATGAAGACTTGTGTAGAAGCAAAGAAAGGAAATCAACTTGTTCAAAATAATCCTATTATGAAGCCCAACTATAGCATGCATGCATCTCCAACAATTCAACATCACAAGAAGGATAAGGTATGACACCCCTCACCTCTTCTTTATGCACATAATGGAAGAATGCATTTAATGATCGAGAATGGAATTTTTGTGGGCTGGAGGTGGCTAGTAAACTTGGTCAACTTTGATTAGTTAACTACAATTTTCTCAGCCAGCATGCAACATGTAAAAGTAAAGTTACTTGGGTTGATGATTATGAGGAGTGGGGTGATGATTACGAGGAGTGGGGACAATGGTTCAAAAAAGGAAACTCATGCAAAAGCCAAGTAACCAAAGCGCTTCGAGCCTTCACCCTAAAAAGGAATAAAAAGTACAAGGCTTGACTCCATTTGTATAATCGCTCATTTCTAGAACACTGTTGGAGAAGTACAAGCTAGATACTACCATAGACTACCTAGGGTGCCACTGAGTTGCTACAAACTCAATTTGTAGGTTTAGAAGAATTGCTACAGGAGGAGTTATAGGAGGGTATCAATTGCTACAAGAAGCATAGAGGGGAAGCTACAAGGAGAATTAAGGGGAGAAAAAGGGATTCAAAACTACCAAAGGTTGTCTTCAAACCCTCATGCACATGATGTATTCATCCTGAAAAGAGTAAGTGACCTCCTCCCTCTCTAATTCCAATACACTTGCATAAGGAATTTTATTTGAATCGGGTATCCTGTAGCAAAAAATTGTGCAATATTTTCCTTTGAAATATATTATATGAGAATGAAAGATAGGGATAGACAAAAGTTTATTTTTTTAGAAAAATTAGCATCCTTATCCTCCTCTATTAAAAAAAAGGGAAATTTGATGCCATCTTTGCACCTGAGACTACTCTAAGGCCAACATTGAAATTCACCCAAAATAACCCTGAGAAGGAGCAGTAGGAGAAATGGTGGGGGGGGTTTCAATAGAAGAGAACCCCTATACACAAAAAGTATCCATCAACATCCCCTTGTTATAGACATTTTCTTAAGACATCAGTGGATGGGGTTCTTTGAGCAATTAAAGGGGTATGATGAAGCAAGGAGGATAAAGAAGTAAGTGTTACAACCAGTAAAAAATTCTTCATTCATAGAGAAAATATTGTACAAGATAAAAATGGACTGAGAAGAGAGAGACTACCTTACCCCTGGGATGAAGTGGCCTATCACATCCTCAAATATATTTCTTGTGAGGGGAGGTTGAGAATTGTGTATGCCTATCATTTTAGGCTACCCCATGAGCTAAGGCTCAAAGCATAATTACCCACTCCATAGAGACTAAGTGTTCCACATTTCCTCTTGCATTCTACCATTGAAATGAGATAGAAAGTGAGGGAAGGAAAACACCAACACATTGATAACCATGGCCTCATTAAGTTGATTCTAATGGATGCCTTGAGCCACCTAAGGAACCCAGTGCTATGGACTGACTTTGTAGACATGGATAGGGAAATTTTCATTGAAACAAAAGTCATTACCTTCATACATCAAGAAGGAACACCAGCCTCTAGTATTTGGGGTAGGGAAGGAAAGGAAGAAGAGAAGGAGGTAATAGAAACCAAAGAAAAAGAGGAAGAGAAACAAAGAACATAGGGATAGAACCTTGAGGAGAGCACCAAACCTCAAGGGAGAAAAAGACAAGGATGGCATATAAGCCTCTCACCAGGAAACATGGAGCAAGAAATATTTGCCACATTGGCCACACTTGGTACACCTGTCAAGCCCAAAATAAAGAAGCCAAGGCAAGACCCCTTAAATTTTAAAACAAGGAAGAGCACCAGGATAAGTTAAGGGAAGCCTCAATCTCCTTCAAAAATCCCTATCATCATTGATGAATCAACAAGCAAAAAGGAAGAAGTGGGACATAGTGAGGGAAATATTGAGGAAGTTACCTCTCCTAAGGCCAAGACTAAGCAACATGTTCTACCCCTAGGGAGGTCCACCATTATAGTAGTCACATTTAAAACTCTCAAGACACAAGATTCCCTATTACAAGAGGAAACATAAGAGCTACAGGAGAAACAAGGGCTACTAAAGGAGAAGTAGGGGATGCTACAAGAGCAACAAAAGGTGTTATAGGAAGAGGAAACCAATCCAAAAGAAGAGGAAAAATTCCACCAGGAACTCCAAGAGCCTGATCCAAAACCAAACCTAGCATCTTACTACAAATTTATTGAGGAAGGTAGGATTATACTTGATAAATTTTGTATCCCTCTTCTTTGAGTTAGAAAAGGAGAGAGGTAGAACACATACATGGATGCAAATTGGAAGATCCAAAAAGGTAGAATATGTGGGCCTCATGTGTTGAGAATTGCAACAAGAAATGCTAAAAATAGAAAATTATAAAAATAGCTCTGATATAAATAGCCGGGCTATAAATAGCAGTTTACCAATTGGAGATCTTAGCAACAATGGATGAAAAGTGAAAGTGCTAAAAATAGCTTTTCTATTAATAGCATTTCAGGATCCCTTCTTATTTTAGTCAGTCCCTGGACTAAACATAGGAATTAAAATTCGAATTTGGTATCAACAACAGTTTGGAAATTAATTAATTAATTCATCTTGAGTTAATTAGTTAAGGAAAATCAAACTTGAAGTCTATGTGAGGAGATGCAACAATTTCTCCTTTGATTGAGGAATTTAACCTTCAGTTAAAGAGATAAGGATGAGTTGTACTATTGAGTTGTAATTAGTTGACTTAGTTTAACTTAGTCAAGTCTAGTTAGATTAATTTAATATTTTGTTAAATTAATGAGAGTTTAGTTAGTTAATGCTTGCATGCATGTAACTACTGTAATTCAGATAACTAAAGATTCACTCATGGATAACTCACGCATGTCAGTTCAGTCAAAGCCCCAATTGTACTATCAGTTGCTAGGATATTCCTTGGTGAATATTCCTTGCATGCAGAAGGAATATTATTCCTTATGGATTGCGCAATTGGACCTGAGGTTACAGTGAGTGTGATGAGGCCAATTCACACATGTGATATCATTGGACCCCAATCAAAACTACACAAGGAAATAGGAGGCTTGGAGGGCTTGAGGAAGATATGTTCTATGTCTATTGAGTCTGTGAGTTGTATTGTTTGAGTGTAGAGAGATCAGGATAAATTGAGAGCTAATTCTTTTTGTAACTTGAACAAGATTTCCACTTGTATGATAATACAGAGTTGAGGTTTTAGGTTGGTGCTTTCCCCAATAATATATCTTCTATTTTACGGTTGATTACTTCTCATTCTCAGTTATATCTGTTCATGCTTGATGTTGCTCATGTTCAATTAAGCTTCCACTAAATTTTTTGTACAAGTAGATCAAGTGTTTTGCTTTAGTACATTGCATTACTAGGTGATCTACAGTGGGAAAAATCTACATGGTATCAGAGCAAAGGTGATCAAGTCAGAACAGTATACAAGCAGGAGAAGTATGAAGTTTGGTTTCTGAATATTGAATTGAGTTCTTATCACATCTATTTCACCGATGATGTTCAATGGCTTAAGACTTGAATATGCCCTTGATGACAGTTTAAATTATATAGCCTGGAAGGATCACATGGAGGCAATATTGGAAGATAACGGTCTCAAGGACTTCATTGATCAAGAAGTACAAAAGCAAACCAATGCTACTCAACTTGCGGAATGGAAAAAGTGTGTGGCTAAAGCAAGGAGAATCCTCTTGGAGGGAGTTCGAGATCACATTGTCTCGAGCCTCCATGGGAAGGAGACTCCGTTTTCGATGTGGAAAACATTGAAATATCTTTATCAGAATAGTAGCGATCAGAGGAAGTTGGCACTGAAGGACAAACTTCGCAAGATCAATTGCAAAAAGGGCAACACCATCTATACGTTCCTGAACAAGCTCACCACCTGCAGGGATAAGCTTGCAAGTGTAGGGGTCATGACTGTTGATGATGACATGGTGAGTCTAACACTCCTCAGTCTTCCTATGAGTTGGCATAGCTACCAGGACTCAGTTAATGGAAGAGAGAAATTGCCAGATTGGGAAAGACTTTGGTCAGACCTAATGCAGGAGGAGATAAGGTGGATCACCAGGGATGGATCTTCATCAAAACAAGATGATGAAGAAAATATAGCTTTAGCAAGTAAAGCTAAGAAAGGGAAAGGGAATGCATCCCAATCCAAATCTTCTCATGGTGGGAAAAAAGGTTGACAAGTCGAAGGTGTGATGCTTTAATTGTCATGAAGTGGGCCATTATGCTATGCATTTCCCATAGAAGAAATCCATGAAGGGTTCCTCAAAGGGATCTGATGGTGATACACTAGCTTCACAATTTGAGCTAGATTTCTCGCTTATTGCATGCATGGTTTCATCCATGGTGGGATTTGTTTGGTACCTGGACAATGGAGCTTCTTTCCACATGTTGGGTGACAAGAATATTTTCAGTACATTGGAGGAGAAGGATCCCCAGATGCAGATAGAGATGGGCGATGATGGAAAATACTGTGTCTAGTGAAGGTATAGTTGTGTTTCAGAGGGAGCATGGTGCTCCTCTCACCCTATCTGCTATTAAATATGTACCAGGTTTGAAAAAGAATCTTGTGTCTATTGCTATGCTAGAAGATAAAGGCTATGATGTAGTCTTTAGTAAAGGAAAAGTGTTCCTGAGGCATATCGGCACTGGACAAACCAAGAGAATCAGGATTCAAGTAAAGAATCTCTACAAGCTGGAGGTAGATGACTGTGCGACACTGAGTTCCAAAGCAAAGGTGGTGCAAAGCCAAGATGTTGGTGAGATGTGGCATAGAATATTGGGCCACTTGCATCATGGGGCCTTGAAGATCATGCAACAAATTTCTACCGACTTACCCAAGGGAAAACTAGAGCAAACAGATACATGTAAAGGATGCACCCTGGGTAAGTATGCAAAAGATTCCTTTAAATATCAGGATAGTAGAGTTGGAGCAATCCTGGAGCAAGTTCACTCAGATGTATGTGGACCATTCTCTATAGCCTCCACTGCTAAGCAAAGGTACTATGTTATTTTTATTGATGATTTTTCTCGTAGATGTTGGATCTACTTTATGCAAAAGAAGGATCAGACCTTCTTGAGGTTTTGTGAGTTTAAAGCCTCGGCAGAGAAATAATCTAGGAAGAAAGTAAAAGCCTTCTGTAGTGAAAATGGTGGAGAGTATATTTCCGAGTAGTTTAAAGAATTCTGTGAAGCAGAAGGAATTAAACGGGAACTGACGGCACCTCATAACCCACAACAAAATGGGTTGGCCGAAAGGAATAACAGATCTATTGTGGGAGCAACTCGAGCAATGTTTCATGACCAAGGCCTGCCACTTCATCGGTGGGCTGAGGCATGCAATACAGCAGTGTACCTTCAGAACAGAAGTCCACATCGTGTTTCGAGGATGAAGACACCTATGGAGGCCTTTTCGAAGAAGCGACAAGATGTGAGTCACTTCCACATCTTTGGATCACCAATTTTTTTTTCATGTGACCAAAGATGCTTGAAAGAAGCTAGACCCAACAACTGAGTTGGGGATACTTGAGGGGTACACAGATACACCCCACAACTATCGTGTGTTTCTGCCTACCAGTTAGAGGACTGTAGTGCACAGGGATCTGAAGTTCAATGAGTAGAGAGCCATGTGAGTGTCACTTGAGAGGGAGCTCAAGTTGCATGGCAATGAGGAAATTTTAGTTCCAAAGGAGGAGGAGCCTCCTGATGATGTGGAATAGCCACATGCAGAGGATCCAGTAGTGGAGACCACCACTCCTAGAGAGTCCTCCAGAGACGGGTGGAAACTCTCGCGGAAAGCTGACAGAATGATGCAGGATGCACGTGAGAATGTGGGGTAGGCATCCTCTCATCGCAGACAGAGGAGATATCCCGAGAGATACACTGGCTACATGGCCCTGGTTAGGGAGTGTGTAGCGACCAAACCTTCTTCTTTTTAGGAGGTAGTGTAGCAACCAGTCTAGGTTGATGCAATGGTATAAGAGTATGATTCTATCATGAGGAATAGTGTGTGGGATGTTGTCCCTACACCTATGGACAAATTAGTGGTTAGTTCCCGATGGCTTTACAAGGTAAAGTAGGCAGCTAATGCCGGTGTTGAGAAACACAAGGCAAGGTTTGTTTCCCAAGGTTTGACATAGGTTAAGGGGATCGACTACGATGGGAACTTTGCTCCTATAGCAAGCTACTCATGTATCAGATCGATGCTAGCTCTATCAGCTCAAATGGGTTGGAATATCCATCATATGGATGTGAAGACGATGTTCCTCAATGGGAAGATTGGGGAATAGGTATACATTGAGCATCCCAAAGGATTTGACACCTTCGATCGCGAGTCGCATGTCTGCCGACTCAATCGAGCACTATATGGGCTGAAGCAATCACCTCGTGCTTAGTATACCAGGATCGACAGCTATTTCACCCGTTTGGGCTTCACCAAGAGTGAAGCAGATGCAAACCTATACCACATCATGGTAGATGGTAAGCCCTTGATTATTGTACTTTATGTTGATGATCTGATTTTGAAAAGTGATGAGCAGCTGATATAGTCTTGCAAGGAGGACCTTGCAAGAGATTTCGAGATGAAGGACATGGGCCTCATGCACTACTTTCTAGGCATGGAAGTGTGGAAAAAATACGGGGAAGTATTTTTGTCTCAAGGAAAGTATGCCAATGAGATACTCAAGTGCTTTCACATGGAGAAGTGCAAACCCATGCAGACTCCTCTAGTTGGGAACTAGAGGAAGGAGGATGCTACTTCAGGTGAGGTAGTAGTTGCTACTGTTTATCGATAGATGGTGGGTTCACTCATGTATCTGGTGAACACATGACCCGACTTATGCTTTGTGATGAACTAGCTGAGTCAAGCTATGGTTCAGCCTACCAAGTTGTTTTGGAAGGCAGTGAAGCATGTGCTGAGATATCTTAGAGGCACTACACAGTATGGATTATGGTACAGACGGATAGAGGGAGTGAAGTCATAAGGCTTCAAGGATGCGGATTATGCTAGTAGTCCATCAAACCAGAAGAGCACTTCTGGAGGAATCTTCAACCTTGGTTCAGCAGTAGTTTCTTGGTATAGCAGGAAATAGAGATTAGTTGCACGTAGCTTAGCAGAGGCTGAATACGTGGCTGTGAGTCAGGCAGCATGTGAGGCCATTTGAATGTGAAATATTATAGTGGGATTGTTTGGTCAGATGATGGATCCTATGGTGATATACTATGATAATCAGAGTTGCATAAAACTCTCTAAGAATCCAGTGTTTCATGATAGGTCCAAGCATATAGATATTTGTTACCATCATCTATGAGACTATGTGATCAAGAGGATCATGACGTTGCAGTATGTTTCGACCGAGGAGCAGGATGCAGATATTTTGACAAAGGCTTTGTTAAAATGCAAGTTCGAGTTCCACAGAGATAGGATCGGTGTTGCTGATAATCCATTTCTTGTTGAGAGGGAGTGTTGAGATTTGCAACAAGAAATGCCAAAAATAGAAAATTCTAAAAATAGCACTGCTATAAATAGCTGGGTTATAAATAGTAGTTCAGCCATTGGAGATCTTAGCAACAATTGGTTAAAAGTGAAAATGATAAAAATAGCGTTTCTAAAAGTAGCATTTCAGGATCCCTTCTTTTTTTAGTCAGTCCTTGGACTAAACATAGGAAGTAAAATTCGAATTTGATATCAACAGCAGTTTGGAAATTAATTAATTAATTCATCTTGAGTTAATTAGTTAAGGAAAATCAAACTTGAAGTCTATGTGAGGACATGCAATAGTTTCTCCTTTGATTGAGGAATTTAAGCTTCAGTTAAAGAGATAAGGATGAGTTGTAATATTGAGCTTTAATTAGTTGACTTAGTTTAACTTAGTCAAGTCCAGTTAGATTAATTTAACAGGTTGTTAAATTAATGAGAGTTCAGTTAGTTAATGCTTTCATGCATGTAACTACTATAATTCAGATAACTGAAGATTCACTCATGGATAACTCATGCATGTCAGTTCAGTCAGAGACCTAGTTGAGATCAGATGGAGGGACAGTGTACTATCAATTGCTAAGATATTCCTTGGTGAATATTCCTTGCATGCAGAAGGAATATTATTGCTTATGGATTTTGCAGTTGGACCTAAGGTTACAGTGAGTGTGATGATGCCAATTCACACATGTGATATCATTGGACCCCAATCAAAACTGCACAAGGAAATAGGAGGCTTGGAGGGCTTGAGGGAGATATATTCTGTCTATTAAGTCTGTGAGTTGTATTTTTTGAGTGCAGAGAGATCAGGATAGCTTGAGAGCTAATTCTTTTTGTAACTTGAACAAGATTTCCACTTGTATGATAATACAAAGTTGGGGGTTTAGGCTAGTGCTTTCCCCAGTGATATATCTTCTATGTTATGGTTTATTGCTTCTCATTCTACCTGTTCATGCTTGATGTTTCTCATGTTTTATTAAGCTTCTGCTAAATTTTTTGTAGAAGTAGATCAAGTGTTTTGCTTTAGTACATTGCATTACTAGGTGATCTACAGAGGGAAAATTCCACATCATGGAGGAGAAAATCAATGAAATGGTAAAGGACTTGAATGACTTGAGATTAATGGAGTCATTCGTGAGGGAGCAACTCCAGGTAGAAAAAAAAAGGCTAAGAGAGAAGCTGCAAGAAAATGAGACACAAATTTCCACTATGGGAAGTTTATCTGTGGAAGTCATACAATGCAGGAATCCATCCAAATCCTATCCTAATTTACTCAAGGAGAAGTGGCTAAATTACAGATAAATACACTAGCACAATATGGCTCCTCACCTTTGCAAGACTATAGAAATTTCATTGACTTTTGCAGAAAGACAAGTATTGAGGATAGAGCCAAACTAGCTGAGTTCTACATATGCAATCTGATCATCACAGGCATGAATTCTTGGGACCCTAGCTCAATATTAGGAAACATGAAACTAATGGCATTAGCCTCTTGGCTGAGCCATCAGGAAACCAGGGCTAAAGAAGTGAAAAGGGTGAGCGAAAAGGAAGAAAAGGAGCCCTTATGTATTGGAGCAGAATTAATGAGCCCCAAGGTTGTCATCAAAAACCACAATCTAATCTCCTATGATCCTCAATTAGAACCTAGGTACATGGAAACCCAAGAACAATACATCCTAAGACACCTCTAGAATGTTGGGCACATAAGGTTTACAGGCTTGCCAAAGAAGATGGCATGCCCTGCCACACAGTTTCCAAATCAGAGAGTATCACTCTCTAGAAATATTGAGGAATTCCTTGGAGAGAACCCCACTATACAAGAGAATCATGTAAAGGTTAAAGATCTAGTGGATAGGACTCAAACTCATTCCTCCTTTACTATTGGGCCTATAAAAGATAAGAAACCGAGCAGAAGAACAAAAGGAATGGACAGACATAGAGAATGCAGGTTTCTATCCCCATGAAGGCACACCATTTGAGATGCCTTATGTCAGAGAGGCCACCAGGGCCATGAATGAGCTTCATATCAGTGTCTGAATTTATCAAAGGGTGAGAAACACCTACAATAGGGGGGTGATGATGGGTCCCATCAACAATTATATTTTGAGGCTCATTGTGCCATCCTCTAGCCCTTAAAACTCTCCTTTTCTCACATCAATTCACATTTTTAGTCATAATATGCTTAGTAAGAATACTAAATGGTGTTTTTCGTATTGTATGGTCTAATGTGATTAATATACAGGAAAAAGATGCATTTTTGGAGATATTTACTACGCACGAGGCTCGATGGAGACAACTAGAGAGAATATAGGAGGCTTGTCCACCTCATTAACTCTCCAACTCGGCTTGAGATAACAGAATCCTCACCAAAATCTTGAATTCAATAGCAGGCGAGGAACTCCAAGTACATGTGAATATCAAAGGGAAATAGATCCACAAATCTCGAGATTTTGGAGGGAATCACTCGTCTATTCAAGGGAGCTTCCCTCAACTACTTTTTGTATAAATAAACTAGCTAAAAGGATCATTAGGATTCAAATTTTTGTTGCAGCTAGGAGTAGCTACTGAGAGCCTAGTGCTTGAAATTGTTATTCTCATCTTTCATATGATGTATGTGACTCTTATTTTCTTTTAATGGGAAGTTCACTATTTTTCTGCATCTGAGTTAGTTTTGGAGGGCTAAAACCCTTGGGTTTGGGCCTAACGCAGAGGCTTTAATCATTCTCTTGTATTTCTTCCTAGCTCTTGTTCAAGTCATTGCAATTATTTTTGTTTTAGTAGGTATTATATCATAAAAAATTGTGATTGGAGGCTTGCCTATCACCTCTCTTGTGGGAAGAGTGATTGGAAGATATACAATAACCAAAAATATGTGTTTATGATTTCTTGGAAATTGTTAAGTATTGGATTGCAATCCTTCTGCATGTTTAGTTTTTGCAACTTATAAGTTAGAAACCTTGGTTTGAAAATTGGAGTTGTGTTGTAGGGTAGAGTAGATCTTAATAAAATTCAACTCATCTTCTCCATGTTAATTTACTTTGTTGTAATAGTGATTTAATGCATGTTTTTGACTGGTTTGTAGGGATTGTGTTGACCTTCAGGGGTGGGTACACCTTTCTACAACCACCTAGGCCACTCCATATCCCTCATAGACACCTCACATTGCCTCCAAACTCTGCCACCGAGATCACTCTCCTAAGGTAAATGGAGGACACCATGGGCACAAACTTTGTTGCAAGATAGACCTCCGAGGGGTACTACACACTTCAAACACCTTCTTATACCTTCATCCACCTTTGTTTACCTTCAATACACCATTATTGTCCACAAAAAGCTCCCATACCCCCTCTTGTAGCAAAACAAGGCCTCTTGTAGCACTTCCTGTAGCAAACCTGTGAAACTGTTTCTTAAGCCAGATTTCGGCCCTTGGGTATTGAAGTTGAACAGTGGCCCACAAGCCTTGAATTCATGATCTTGGAGAATTCTAAGACTACTACAACTCCATTTTCTCCTCACTCCAAACATAAGACAACAAATAGAATTAGAATTAGCATTTTTTTCATAATTATGTTGAAGGTTGAATTTCTTATTTTCAAGGAAGTAGAAATAAATAGATTATTCATGCTAGGATGTTACATTGATTAGGTCTGCAAATATAATAACATGGTTTATGTCTGCAACTAGACTAAATGTTTTCCTTTCATGCAATTTCAATTCAACATTTACATTGAATGTATGACCCTTTCACTTCTATAGTAGAATCATGTTCATCTCATTGCAATTGTGACTTATTTTTCTCTTTGTAGTTAGCTGAAGGAGTGGTCTCTGAACACCTTGATTTGATCTCATGAAGGAGGATGACATGATCTGGATTTAAACAGGAACACAACAAATTACAGATATAACCATACATATAGAGATGCAGCAGAAATAATACTTCATTTCATTACTGTAAAATACTGAAATATGCTTACAAACAGAAATGGAAATAAACTAGCCAGGGCGATGGTAGCTTATCTCTGAGAAGAGATGTGGTGGATACATGCCTATGAACTATGTTACAATGAGGCTCAAAGGCCTATTTATTGTTGAGAAACAATGGAAAATCCCAAACATCCAAAAACCTAACCCTAGGAGATGAAACACCAAACTGTGGGCCCCGTTTCATGTAAATTGGTACATCAACTTCCCGGGTCATAACTTTGGCATATGATCTCCGTTTGACACGCACAATAGCTCGTTAGAAAGATCTATCCAAGGACTACAAATTTGGGAAGAGAAACATTGGTCCATGGACACATGTTGCTCCCAAATTTCCAAAAAAATGTCGTTTAGGGCCTCAAAACAGCTCTGGAAGTTCAGGACCTGAAAAACTGCTAAAAATAGTAAATTGTGCTACAAATAAAGAAACTGAAAAACTGAAAGAGACAGTTGTGGGGGTCCAAGTGGGATAGGTGGGTGGCCACTGACATCCACCTGGATCATTCCTCCCCCCTTAGGAAGCAATGGTCCCCATTGTGTTGAGTTCCTCCATCTGCTGAAATTGGTCCCTAATGAGTTGTTCTGCAATCCTTGATGTGTCCAATAATGGTGGGAAACATGGTAGAGGGTGGTTGTTGGGTAGTGGATCCCCCCATAACATGTTTTTGGGGCTTAAAGCCCAAATTTTGGTCAATGTAATGTAAATAACTAGCAAAATGCAGGCACGGAGCATGATAATCTAGGGTTGTCCACCCCTGCAATTGAGTGTGCAGGGCAGAGTTGGGATTGTACTTGAACAGAGGATTAATAAAAGATAAGTTGATTATGAAATACTATGTGTTTATTTCTTCTGTGATATTTATGCATTTCTTTACAGTTTATGATTGGGCGCACTGGTTATAAATGTTGAATGATTAATGAGAAAATTGGGCCCATATAATTAAGTTAAGATCTATAAAAAACACACAGTTAGGAATAAGGATCTAGACAGCGCCTCTTCATGCTTGTTATAGAGCTATGCGGAAGCAGTCGCACGAGTTGCGAAGGATAGACGGCTGCATGGAGCAGCACAAGCGCACAGGATCAATTTGCGAACTTCCCAGACTTCATCACGAGATCCCTAGGGTGCAAAAACTTGGTTCCAGCACCCTCCCATACTACCTTGGGTGAGACCTCAGTCCGTGCACCGTGGACTATTGCCGATAGGGCCGGTAATTTCAGGATTTATTTGGCCAAATCACTTCTGAACCTGGGTCAAGCCCCAATAAGCCAAAAAATTGTTCTGTTGTTGGGACCGGGATCTGCCTAAGGGATGTCTGATGTCGGAACACTGGAATCCCACGAAGAAGGAAATTGAAGAGTGGTTGGATCAGAATATTCACAAGTTCATGATATAGGAAAATAGAACTCTGCAACTATCTGAGAAAAGGTGGCTAGATCACTATGTGTATACGGAAATCCACGAGATCTTCTTTACATCCTTTCCATCAAAGCTGTATCATTGGATCGTGAGGTTAGCCGATAGCCAGGGAAGGTACAAATTTGATCAACCAATAGTGTGGACTCCCGAGTTAGTGCGCATACTAGAGGCATTAGAAGATAAGATCGCGCGAGCTGTGGACCATTGGCTCAACCGGATAATAGAAGGGTTTATCACTGAGTTCACGGTAGACATGACTGTGAGCTATAGTGAAGCAGAACGACGTTTTCTTAAGGGATCGCGAGGTAGGTACATTAAATCCCTGAATAGTTGGATTAAGATGTTGTTATGTCAGAAACGGGTTATGCGAATACATTAATGTTTGGAATGACGTGGAGCGGAAAGATCTACAAAGGTATAGAGGGATTAGCAAATAGTCCCTTAATTTCACCTTTGCGCGAGAGCGAGGAAGATCTCACTCGGTTTTCTTCGAGAAGTGTGGTCAGTTTGATAAGGAAGCACATTCTGCAATTATCCCCTCCACTTACACCATCACCTGCTTCACCTACTTCACCTCCATCTTCACCTACCCCACCTCCACCAAAACCGTAGTTCAGCATGGCGAGCACAGTCAAGCTACCCATATTCAGAGGAGTAGGGAATGAGGATCCGGATCAGTTCTGGTTCATGGTAAGTGTTGTGTGGGAAGCACAAGGGGTCATGGACGACAACATCAAGAAGGCTACATTGGTGAGTGCACTGCAGGATTGCACATTGACATGGTATATCAAGCACTCTAATGATCACCCAAATGCAGGAATAGCGGAGATCCAGAATGCACTGAACAGAGAATTAAGCCAGCCAAAATCAGAGACATAGTCAATACTCAAATATAAAGATATCATGATGCTTCCAGGCGAGACCCCTTGGGATCTGGATTAGAGGCTGAAGAGTATGATCTGCGAGGCTAATATGATGCTAACGGATGCACAACACCACACATGGTTTGTAGCATCTTTGACACCACACTTGAGGATGGTGTTGTCATAGTAGAAGATTTCAACCCAGGCCGAAGCATTGGAAATAGCAATGAGGGTGCATGAAACACCAATACAGGATCCAGGGTTGGGAGTCCAACAAATCCATGCGCAACTACAGAATCTATGCTTGGAGATGCAGAGTTTGAAGCAGGATAGGGCGCCACGGCCAGAGGCACACGAAGAAGTGTGGTGCATAAAATGTAAAGGCTAAGGCCATGACAAAGACCACTGTCCAGTATTCGCAAACTACTTGGTAGGAGGGGGACCAATGCCGTTGAGACCGGAGGCATAGGCAGGGCCTAGTGCGGCACCTGCGCTATGGTGTGCAATTTGTCATATAGGAGGAAAGCACACGACAGATAACTATCACTTGTTGTATAAGTATACACAGACTCCACAACAGTTGTTTTGTAATTTTTGTAGGTCGGTGGGCCATGATGAGCAGACTTTTCATAGCTATGAGTTAATGATGGAGTGGACCCCAGTATATAGAATGCAGATAGAAATGCAAGGCCTCGACCCAGCCGCAGGGATGGCGCGCACTGGATTTCAAGGCCGATGTCGAGGACGAGGAGGAATAGGACCAGGAAGGGGCCACAGACAGTTAATCTGTTACAATTGAGGAGGACCAGGGCACTATGCTCACAATTGTACCAATCCAATGAGAATATCTTGTTCATACTATAATCAATTTGACCATGAAATGGTAGATTGTCCTATGTTGATTGCACAGATGTGCGAGAAAGGGGTACTACAACTTACTCTGACTCAAAATATCCAAATGATGAGATCTGAACCACACGAAGAAGACCCCAATGTGAATATAGTGCTCAGAAGTGGTGCGACTATAGGGGAAGATAAGGGGAAGCAGCCCGAGGAAGATACATGGGTTCACAAGGCTCCTAGAAAGGAACCTGAGTTTGACTTGGAACGCGTAAAGGAGACATTTATGGAAGCTAAGAAGAGCTTCATGGAGGCCTATACTTCAGATAGTAAGGATCAACCAGAGGTAGGAATGGATCCTTCTATGCTTACCACCTTTTTAGAGACATGCATGAAGCTGCTGCGTGACGATAGGGTAGTTAAAGGACTACAAGAGCTGATCACTAGGTGTGCAGGGTCGGGTGAACTGCGCATAGTTCAGAAACTAGGAAAACATACATTGTGCACTGGGAGGAAAATGAGATTAATGGCACAAATTGGCAAATACGAAATGGACCAGGTAATCCTAGACGTGGGTTTGGATGCGAATGATTTACCAAAGTAGACATGGGAACGCATGGGTAGGCTTGTGTTGTAGTGGTCCCCTATTTAATTACGAATGGAAAATCAACAGAAGATTTTGCCCATGGGGAGGTTGCAAGGGGTAATAGTTGATATCGAAGGCACAAGCATGCAGATGGACTTTGAAGTAATAGAGATTGTTGATGGCAGCAATCCTTATCCTGCGTTGCTAGGAATAGAACAGGCCATTGATATGAATGGAGTCATCAAACTGAAAAAGCGGAAGATAATATTTGAGAAAAAGTCCCTTCGTGTAGTCATTTCACTAGATCCAGCAGAAGGAGCATGCTACATTGAACCTGTGCACAATGATGAAAGAAACGATGAGCTAGATTTCATTTACTAGATAACGACACAAGACCAGGATCGGGTGAACCGGACTGCAGATGGGAGAATCTTACGGGTACGCGACATTTTTTGTACTTTGGATTTAGATGAAGAAGTAGAACGCTAGAAGAACTAGTTGCACGAAGTAAAAACGCTGAATTGCAACATGATGATTAGACCATTGCAATGTGTGATGACAGAAGCAAGGGAACTACCAACATATAATGGGGTAATAGCGGTGGATGAATTCTTAGACAAGTTTGAGAGTGCAGTACCGAAGCAGCAGTGGTACGGTGTGCTGGAATGGGCGGTGCGCGCGACACCTGCACGATGGTGGTGTACACATTAGAAGACTATTGGAAACTAGTGCGAATGTAGAAGATAGATGCACTTACAATTTGGAAGTCCCTAGCATTGAATAAGAGCCGGGTAGCCCGGACGAAGCAACTTGCGCACCCACCTATGTTGATGGGTGCAGACGGGTGTTGTGTAAGTACGTCCTAGACTAAGGATTGAAAATCAGAACCAGATGCAGCAACAGGAAAAGCGATAACTATCCCATGTCGAGGCATTCAAAAAGCTCTGCAGAATCATGAACAAAGTTCACTAGGCGAGACGAACTAATTGGGACCTGCGTGTACCAGCGGTTCGATGGGCCTATAGGGCCATGAGCAAAAACTGGAGCACAAAAGCGATCCCAACACTGATGAGAGGAGATGAAACCATAAGAGCAGAGGAGTATCCCCATACCACAACTCCCATAATTGGGACAACACGCGAGGACCAACGCGAAGAAATTATGCAGCCACGCGAAGACGAACATATGCAGATTCAGGAAGACATTTAGAGAGGGAAATTGAAACATCACGAGCTTGAAGAAGCATGGGCACAAATGAAGCATAAAAGCATGGTAATAGACGTGGAAATCAGAAATCTAGAGACTGAAATCATGCAAACATGTCACGTCAACGGAAGGGCAGGATAAGATACGGGCAACCATACCACTATATTAAAAGATTGTCGCCAAGAATTTCTAGCTCTTCTACCATGGATACAACCACACCTTATCAAATAAAGTAACCAAGGGAGTGCACCATATCAAGAATAACGTGAGGTGCTGACTAATTCAAAGGTAACTAAGGGAGGCCCGTGGACCAGACTGAAAGGTGACTTGAAGCCTCATACCATGGGTGCGACCAGCTGACTATCTGTAGGAAGCACAGTCTCAGCGCTCCCAGTAGTTGAAAGAGAGTGCACGACTATAAACAAGTCTATAAGAGAGTTGCGTGGGAAGGAGGTTATGCATAGGGTTAGTATGTCATAGGGGTCGCAGTAGTGCATAAGGGGCTGTGTTGTTGCGCAGGTAAGCTAGAAGTAGACTGTTGGTGTCATTGTTCATGACAAGAGGTCCAATTTTAGGTAGAAAGGAGCAGGTGGTGGGTAATTAAGATAGGAATTAAGAGCCAGATTTGGGATGATCTGCTGTCAAGAAGGTATTAATGACTCAGAATTAGAGGGAATGGTCAAATTCAAATTCAAACGATACTATAAAATCCCTTGAGTTAGCCTCGAGGCAACACTTAGTTGTTTAAGATTTGAGCCAGTACTGAGCATTAGGCACCAAGCACTCTTGCCACCCTTGAGTATGCGACCAAACAGATCCATTGTAGACACAATGTCGGTTGCGAGAACCAGAGTGTGATTCGCGGAAGTCACCCCAGAGCCCCATATGATCTAAGAGGAGCCTGGAGAGGCAACGACTGCACCAGAGGTTCCAAAGTCACCCCACACGCCGCCACCACAGAAAGACAAGTAGATGATGGGGCCAGTCTGGGTATCACCACGAAACCCATGGTTTAGTAAGATGTCAATGGCAGAGAAGGGCAAAGTCATCACCTTTGAAACAGAGGAGGAGGAGGAAGATTTGCAAGCCTTGATCGCCCAAATTGAAGCACAGGATGATGAGACAGAGAATTTCTCCCAAGTGCCTTCGAAGATAAGGTTACCCCCCTACATCCCTCGGCAGAAGGGGAAAGCCAAGATAGCAAAGGACCTGGCGGCCACGAAGAGTGTGCTCCAGACCCCACTCCTTCCTGATGAAATAAGGTTTGAAGGTCCACCGTTGGGATGAGTACCTAATATTAAGTTTGAGGACTGGGACCTCGCAGATGGCGAGAAGTTCCCACAGTTGGCTGCGGAGAAATTACTAAAGAAGATATGGCTACGCGGTGTAGAGAAGGTTGGGCTACTCTATCTACGATGGATACCCCACTACCACCATGCGCCCATCACAATTTTTGTCATCTCACAGTTGTTGTACCTAGTACATGATGGGTATCTCTAGCTGGAGGAGCCGATTCCCATCATGGCTGATTTAATTCACCGGATTTCTCCGCTGCCCATCAAAGGAAACGACCCCGCAACCATAGCAGGAAAAAGCAACGACTTGGCCCTTGCAGAAGCTATGAAGGCAAAATATAAGCTGGAGAAGAGGAAGTGAGGGTACGTAATCGTAAGCATCAAGGACCAAGGGGTGCGCGTAGCCACCCAACTGCTGGCCAAAAAGCTAATGAGGAAATGCCAGGCTGATGAAGAGCCAGCCTTTGTAATTGCGTTGGCAGAGCAGTGTGCAGAGGGGGTCCAGTTCAACTGGGTATAATTCCTCTATGATGAGTTCTTGACAAACTGTAGAGAGGCCCAAGAGCAGGTTAAGACGTTCCACTATGCGTGGTTGCTCTTATCCATCTTGTTGGTTGTAGGAGAGCTTCCGGAAGACAGCCAACTGCCACAGTTGAGGGTGACTTACCCGAAGCCATGAGGTAAACCTTGCTCTGGGCAACGAAAGATGTGATGACGATTCATGAAATAAAGGTGTTTTGGGTGTTCGTAGAGACGCGCATACGAACATGGATCAACCGCAGGTCATGCTTATCCCCTATAGTATATCGCAGCTTGCAAAGCGTAGCAGCGTTCAAGGCAGATATGCACAACCTATATATCCAGGCGTGCAAGGATCTATCCCAAACATGGGTGAAGCTTCTTTTCATTGCAACGAATGATGCAATCTTCGATGTGACGGTGTCATGGTCTCCGGAGTGGCACACCCCAGACTTGTCGGAACTGGAGAAGATCGCAGCACAACAGTGAAAGAAGGAAACCAAGCTGTGTATCACGGAGTTGGTGTAGAGAAAGTGCCAGGAACAAGAAGCAACCACGCAGCGGAAGGTGGCTGAGGTAGAAGTGGCAGTGCAAATGGCAGAGACCACAACCACACCCACCAAAGAGACTGAGGAAGGCCAGGGAATGTCCACGAAGTAGGACATACAGGGGGAGGCTGAGACAGAGGAACACACGGACCTGGCACCAACATCGACCCAACTCAAGAGGCTGTGTGTCCATGAGAAGCCAGCCTTGCAGAAAAAGACAAAGGCATCAAAGACCTCCACCGACCCAATCCAGCTCACTAAGGGAGACCTTCTTGACACTGGCAAAATAGTTCGTGATGTCACCAAGGATTCTCTTCAAGCAGTAATGACGAAGCAGAAAACTGTGTTGGGGGCACTTAGAGCATAGTTGCAGGCATTACAGGTGTGACTCCCAGGCATGATGACACCACACCTTGTAGAAGGTACATTTGAAGCTGAGCAGATGTTGCGCACCCACACAATGAACACTTTTATGTTACCAGAAGGCGCAGTCTTAGCAGCATCCGAGGGTGACACGGCCAAGGCAAGAAAAATGAGGGGTTGGGGGCTGAATTTGGCCACCCTTCCCAGGGAAACCCTATACTAGCTACAGGATGGGGTGACTGCTGAGCTCCGTGCCCTCCAAGTTTTGAGCGAGAAGAAGTTAAATTTAGAACATCTTAGCCTGTAGTGCAAAAACCTAGTTGCACAAGCACAGGGATTGGAACAGGCCGTGGAGGAGGCCTATAGTAGCATACCAGAGTTGGTCGTGTTGGTAGTACTCCTGACATCATAAAAAATTCACCAGCTAGCGATGGGAGTCCGCAAGGCCCAGGAGAAGGGCACAAAGGTTCAATTGGAGCTGAACCTACAGATCGCTAAGATGTGATTAAGGGCACAACCCTCTACACCCCCAAAAGTCAGAGAGCAATCCCACTACATCATTCAATTAGGGTTGGAAGCGATAGAGCACGCTATACAGGACTACACAGGATTATTGGATCAGTGCCTCTTCACGCTCACCTCACTGCAGGAAGATCTAACCATACAGTGCATGGAGACAGAAGCAAGGCAGCTACAGCAGGCATATGACAATATCAGGGGGACCGCATAGACGGTTACCCTTACTCAGTGACTTGCCAAGATGGAGGCCCAGGATCTAAAGGAATAGGTGGACGCCGCGCGCTAAAAAGAAGTAGCGCTTAAAGCACGCATCCAGCCTTAGCTCAAGGAAGCATTCATGGTCACTTCCATGATCGAGGGAAAGCTAGCCCAGATGCAGGATACATATGCGCTAAGGCAAGAAGGTGCCCCTGAAAACGATGCATCAGAGAGTCATGCACAACTGTTACAGTGGACAGCGGAAGAATGTGTGGCGGACGTAAGTGAAGTGCAGAGGTTGTTGGATGAACTCCATGCGAAGATCCACGCACCAACTGAGTGACTCAGGATGAGTCACGATGATTGTGTTGGGGGCCTATTGAGCAGCAGATCCCCCCATAACATGTTTTTGGGGCTTAAAGCCCGAATTTTGGTTAATGTAATGTAAAGATCCCAAAAAATACGGGTGTAGAGAGTGAGAGTCTAGGGTTGTCTACCCTAAAATAATGTAATTTAATATAGAATGTGTCGACCTACCAATGGTCCATGGACCATGGGATTGTATAAATAGAGTGAGGCTCTAAGTGTAAAGGGGTCATAGTCTTAAATTTCAGAAAAGATATTGGTTTTGGATGTTGAATTAGCTCTGAGTCTGTAAGTCTGAGTCTTGGGTTGTAGTAGTAGGAAGAGGCTCTGAAGCTAAGTGTGTAGAGGCTTAGTAGAGTCCGCAACTGTGTGCGCGGACCCCTACAATTGAGTGCGTAGGGCAGAGTTTGGATTGTACTTGAACAGAGGATTAATAAAGATTAAGTTGATTATGAAATACTATGTGTTTATTGCTTCTGTGATATTTATGCATCTCTTTACAGTTTATGATTGCACGCACTGGTTATAAATTTTGAATGATCAATGAGAATATTGGCCCATATAATTAAGCTAAGATCTATAACAAACACACATTCAGGAATAAGGATTTGGACAGCTCGTCTTCGTGCTTTTTATAGAGCTACACGGAAGTAGTTGCATGAGTTGCGAAGAATAGATGACTGCGCTGAGTAGCACAAGCACATAGGATCGGTTTCCAAACTTCCAATAATTCATCAAGACATCCCTAGGGTGCGGAAACCTAGTTCCAGCACCCTCCCATACTACTTCAGGTGAGATCTCAGTCCACGCACTGCATACTATTGCCGAAAGGGCCGGTAGTTTCGAGATTTGTTTGGCTAAATCACTTCTGAACTTGGGTCAAGCCCCAATAAGCCAACAATGGTCCACATTGAACACTCGGTGCAAGTGAAGGAATGGGGGAATTTTGTGCTCCAAAGAATTGTTCCCCACAACCTTGGTACCAGTGTAAGGACCATGTCGCTTCTTGTACTTGTCATTTTTCAGAATGAAGTGGTGATATATCGGCCTGTTGGGCAGAGGTGTTGTGGGAGTCAGATTGAATGAATGCTTGAGCTCATAGTGCAACAGTATCCCTATGGGTGAGGAGAAGATGTTCCTGTCTGCTTTCATGACCGTATCCATTTGTTGTTATTGCTTCATGGAGGAACCCTTTGCGAGGGTCATGGATGTGGCGACGATCTTCCCCTTACTTTGGGAGTGAACCAGACAGAAAATGAATTTCCTAGTCTAGGAGACGATATTATTGCATTTCTTAGCAGAGATCAAAGAGGTGGCAATAGGTGGGGCTACCTCCGGTATCCTATATAGTGAATGACCCAAAGAAATAATAACAATGCAAGGCCTTGACTCGTATAGAGCATGTCACCTCCATAAGTATTGTTGGCCTAATAGTACATCACAAACATCAAGAGGTGCAACATCACAGAATACCTCATCTGTGAAAGGCTTGATCTTGTAGGGAAGGTGGAATTGTTGGCAGACTTGGAGATCTTGTCCTTGGTGATGCCATCCGATACTGTACGACTACGGGTGTGGTGTAGTTAGTAGGCCCAACCGCTTCATGACCTTTGTTAAAATGAGGTTCTTTTGGCTGCCACTATGACAATGAATTGTATTGGTGAACCCTTCACCCACATTTGTGAGTGGGAAAGACGCTCCCCCTCCTCTGGATCTTTGGGCTCATTCTTCTAGATCTTGGTGGTAGCAACAGTGGCACTGGGCTCCATGTAAATGATTTGCTTCCCTTTGCCATTCCCCTTGTTGGGTTCTTACTCAGGGTCGAAACATGCAACTGATTCTAAAGCCTTCAACTCGGCCACCAACGATTGCTTGGTCCGACACTCACTTGTGTTGTGAGTGGGGCTCTTATGGAACTAACACCACTTTCTTGTGTCCTTCTTCAACTTCATGGTGTTGTTCTTTTCTTGCAGCTTCGACAGTTTTCTTGGGTCACCCCGCCTTGGCTTTGTCCTTTGGTCTTCAAATTCGCAGATCCAAAGTCTCACTTCTTCTATTTAAATTTTTGTTCAATCTTGACAACGTATCGGTATGTCGTGCCAAGCGAGGAGATGTTTAGGAACTCCATCTCATCTTAGATGTATCTATGTAGGCATCCACAGTATTTGAGTATCAAATGCAACTCAGAATCCTTGATACCCAACTGTGTGCGAAGGGTATGAAAAATCTTTGTGAACTCCAACACATCTTGGTACCTTCTCTACTGCAGCGTGGTCCCTTTTATGTATTTGTCCTTATAACTCTTGACAGGGTAGTACTACTCCTTGATGGCATCCCGGAATGAATTCCAAGTGGGTGCGGCTGAAAATAGTGAGCCCGTACTTTCATCTTTCTGCTCACAGTAGGTTTCCCACCAATCCTTGACATGGGGGGTTGCTTTGAGAAGAGCGGAAATAATATTTTCCCGACTGGAATAATCGTGAACAAAAAACTACCCTTCAAGTAGATTTAACCATTTATCTACGACATTTGCGTCTATCTGACCCTCGAATATGGGGATTTCAAAATTAACTTGTACCTTAAAGGGTGTGGCATTTCCAAAGTAGCTGTTGGAAGCCGATGCATCACCCCTGGGTAGCCGCTGAAGGATTTGGGCAAATTTTTCCATCATCGCATTCCTTTGTCGCTCGAGGGCTTCTTCGAGCAAGATTTTGATAGGATCTCCTGCCCCCTCATCTTTATTTTCATCTGCCATGGGAGGCTATCAGGATTTGTGATGCTGGTCTTGCAAAGTTTCAACCAGTTCAAGCCCTAACTCCTTATAACCTGACCTTGTTGGGGACATGCAAAGAAAAAAGAGAAAAAGCAGACTGCTCTAATACCTCTGATCTAGATTTAAATAGGAATGCAACAAATTACATATATAACCATACATATAGAGATGCAACAAAAATAATACTTCATTTCATTACTATAAAATACTGAAATATGCTTACAAACATAAATGGAAATAAACCAGCTAGGGCGATGGTAGTTTATCTCTGAGAAGAGATGTGGCTGCTACATGCCTCTGAAATGTGTTACAATGAGGCTTGAAGGCCTATTTATTGTTGAGAAACAATGGAAAACCCCAAACATCCAAAAACCTAATACTAGGAGATGAAATGCCAAACTATGGGTCCCGTCTCGAGTAAATTGGTACATTAACTTCCCGGGGTCATAACTTTGGCATACAATCTCGGTTTGACACGCACAATAGCTTGTTAGAAAGATCTATCCGAGGACTACAACTTTCAGAAGATCCACATCAATTCATGGACCCATGTTTCTCCCAAATCCCAAAAAACGTCGTTTAGGGCCTCAAAACAACTCCGAACTTTAGGACCTGAAAAACTACTAAAAATAGTAAATTGTCCTACAAATAAGGAAACTAAAAAACTAAAAGAGATAGTTGTGGTGGTCCAAAAGGGATAGGTGGGTGGCCACCGACATCCACCTAGATCATGACATGAGTAGAACCTAACCCGTTGTGAAAATATCACTATCACATCTAATTTTGTATGAACCCCGAGTTGATAATTTAAGTTGAGAATCCCTTGGGAGTTGCAACATCCTTGGTGCAATACCAGGGCTCATTAGTTGGGCCATGCACGAATACAGGCTTATTGGTGCCGAGATAGGGGAGTCTTTTTTGTTTTGTTCTCTGTCAAGTATTCCTCAAAAGTGGCTCTGGTGCAAAAACTTGGGAACAACATGGAGGTTTACTTTCAAGAGAAGATTCAAGATCAACAGATAATCAATTTGTACTTGTGACAAAAGACAAACAATATGATGATGTTATACTCAATCTTTAGGGGAGGGTGAGGTAGAAGAGACATATTCACTGCTAAAGCCCCTTACTGCCACTTCAGAGGAAAACACCATTCCCTAGGATGAAGACCTTGTTTCCAAGTTCTTGTTGGAATGTCTTAATGAGCCAAATAATGAACATACTACTTCTGATTCACTACAAAGTCTAGTTGGGGTTGTTGAATGGTCCAATTTAATTAATGATCCTTTTGTTGAAGTGAAGGGTGTCAACACTCTTACTGATGAAGTAGATTTTGATAAGAAATGATACACATGAACAAAGTTCAACTGATTAGAAATTACATATAGAAAGGAATGTTCACAGGGTTGATTATATGGATGGAGCAGGCATTACTGAGCAATCAAATTTCGAGGCATTATTTTCTCCAACTTATTTAGGTGGAGAACTTATTGGAGTTGAATGATCTAATTCCACCACTTGAGTCAAATTCCTTCTCTAGGTCAATATCAATGATATAAAGGCTACCACATTAGTAGCCTAAATATGGTTGGAAGTGATAAGTCTGCTTGGTTATTGTTGACAAAATCAATGTTGTGCTTTTCTTGTGAATATTAGCCTCATTCCTGAAGTAGTGTCACTGAGACTAGTGGAATCTTGCAGGATAAACCATTATGCGGTCTAGGGAACGAATTATTGGCTTTGGATGGAGATTGATCTTGATCTTCATATAATATTTATTTTAGTAGAAATAAGAGTTTATGTTTAGTAATTTAATTTTTCAAAATAGTCAAGTTCCAAATCTTCTATTCCTTCGATGTACCTTTTCATTTTTAGGGGAAATTGCTACTTATAAGTAAAATGAATATTTTCACATGAGTTTTCATATAATGAGTATTATTTAGTTTTGGCTATCAAATTAGTATGTTTAGATAATATAAAAAGAATTTTAGTTTTTCAAATAAAACAAGATTTATAGTAAAATTTAGAGAAAAAAAATAACTTCTAAATTTATTTAAAATGTAATTATTTAGTAAAAAAAAAGGCCAATTATAAACTTTACCCAACTAAACTAATACACCGTATGAAAAAAAATATTTCTCTATTCTATACTACAAAGCTTTTAGATTTAATAAGAGTAAAAAAGATAGAAAATTGTTAATCTAATTACGGAGTCCATACAAATAATTAATACGTGGAAAATTACATTAGATTAAGATAAGAATTTTATTACAGCTAAAAGAGATTAGATCAAAAAGATCATGTGTTTTATATGCATGTAATGGCTTTAAATCCCTTATCCTTGGGTTTATTTTGTTATTTTGTTATGGTTTTGTTAAGTTCAACAATGTTATCTTTGGGTTTATTTTGTTATGGCTTTGTGTCGTTTAACAATGTTATGGTTTTGTCAAATTCAACTATTTTCATGAAATTTTAAAAATTGTTTTGTCTTTATTCCTTCCTAAGTAAATTTGACAAGTAAAAAGAAATGTGTAAATTGGGCAATCTTTTAAATGCCAATAATAAAAGAGATATGAATCATAATCACATTATCAAAGTTTGATATATACATGATCAAAGATATCCCATGGGTGAGATGGAGGGGTGAGATGGAGGTGCTTTTATACTGTTAAGATTCATCCTAATATTTTTACATAAAGAATATGTCCATATTCTAAAGTTTTCTTAGGATAACTATGCCTTTAAGTAAAGAATATATCTACATTCTCAAGCTTTCTTAGGGTAACTATGTTTTAAGTGCACCACACGCCATTACATTTGACAAAACCAATGTAAAAGTATACTATGCATCATAATCATGTTTGACTTTGTCAACATGAGAAACATTGAAAACATCCTATTCATAGCATTGTTAGTAGTCCGATTGAAGGAATGTAGGTTTTGTTCTAATTAACTTAAAATTGTTAATTTTTTTAATGTTTTAGTTTATTCTTATAACTCCATACTAGATAGATTTTATAACTCCATACCAGATAGACTTTATGGCAATGCATTTTTAGGGTAAGATAATTTAGTACACATAAAACAAAGTCAACTATTAAGAGTTATAAATTATTATTAGAGAAACAACAACAATATTTTTGGAAGAACCAATTAGGAAGGTACATGGTTGACCACTATTAGGTTTTTGGTGATTACAACAATGTCATGTTGCGATGTCATCATGCTAATTGTCTTTACCTCCAGAGTTTCCAAAATTCCTTTATTTAAGGAAATATGGTATTTTATATATATATATATATATATATATTATAATTACATGCACATTTTACAACATGCATGTGTTTCCAAAATTCCTTTGTTTAAGGGAATATGGTATTTTTTTATATATATACTATAGATGTTATAACTGCATGCACATTTTACAACATGCATGTGTTTCTGGTACCCGGTTAATACTAATGCGGTCAACAAAATATATGTATAGTTTAAACTGGACATTATCAAACATTACATAATATATATTTTATAAATATAATTATCACATATTATTAAATATTTGTGTTTAGAGGTATTCTCTAGATTATTTCATGGATATTTGGTCTCGTAATATTACAAAAAAATAAAAATTAAATTAAATTAAAAAATAAAAAAAAATACACATCAATTTTAAGTAAATTTAGATTTGGAATTAGCAATTTGGATTACAAATGAAGAGTGATAGAGATTTCAAATTGCAAAATCATGGTGCAACAAATTTTTGTACTTATGCTATTATAGGCCAAACACATGTGATGTAATAAAAACACAATGGAAGAGATGAAGCAAATGCTTCTCCATAATTATGAAGGAACGCCTCATTGGGGGAGAATTGAGTCTACATGTTCTAGGGAGTTGCAAGATGGGCAATGAATTTGAATAATTTTATAGATGGGCAATTTTGAATAATCATATAATGATTTGAATAATTTTATAGATGGGCAATAAAGGTTTTGGAAATGATAGTGTTCCATTACAATGCCCCATGGATGGAATCAAAAGAAGAGCATATGGTATATTAAACAAAACATTTGTCAGCGATCAAGTGCATAGAGGATAGAACATGAACACCTATAGAATGCATTTGTTACTGAGTTTTGATCTCATAAACAAAGAATATGTTAGACAAAGGTACCTGTAGCTGATCAGAGAGGAAAATTGTGCATTATGTTTGTATAAGTAGTAGAACGGTGTAATGAGGCTTGTAACAATGTTGAATGATGACATTGTTTATCTTGCAGGGGTTGCATGTAGTTTGTAGAAGTACATAATACTTTGTATTTCTTCATATGACATATAATAATAGGGTTATGTATGTAGTTGTCCATTGTGTGGGTGAGAGAGGTATATTATTTCTAGTATATTAAGTGAGTTGTTTTCTATGCATATTCGATTGATTGTGGCATAATGGTGTTTGAGAGTGTTTTTATATTTGGAATTATAGAGTTTGGATTGTATTGAGATGACGTATTTAATGAAGAAAGGTTGTTTCTGCTTTGTTTGGGTTCTAGTATGAAACATAATGAAATGTGGCCCTAAAGAGTTTGAGGAGGTTGTGGCCTCTGATGAGTGGAGGCTTGCTAAGACATGGGTAGTGGCTCATTTCTTGTGGTGGCCAGTTAAATTGTCATAGGGGTAGAGGCTCCTTGTTGGTGGTGACCAACTATATTTCTATAGGGGTAGTGGCTCCTTACTGGTGGTGACTAGCTAAATTGCTATAGGGGTAGTGGCTCCTTGTTGGTGTGACCAACTAAATGTTGTAAAAGAAATTAAATGATTAATAGAAGAAAGAGAAGCAAAGCAATAAGAAAAACAAGGTGGTTTTTGTCCCTTCGAGGTTTCCATTGGATATCTTTGTGTCCTTTATGTTTGCTTGATATGATGTCTATGTTAACTGTTTATTATGGTTTACTTGCTCAAATCTGATGATGATATGCTATATGGTGTTTGATTAATTCATTTAGTGAATTTTTTTTAAAGATATATATTTTCGATCATTAATGAGTCACCTCGCTCTTACTAGTGGCTTGGTTTCCAACACACATACACAAAAAATACTTAAATTAATTAATCAAATCATTATATGATTTTTTTTTCTAGTGTTATAATTGTATTTATTAAATTTTACTCACATCCGTTCTCATTTCCAAAACCTTTGACATACTACCAACCTTCTTGACTTGTTAAGTCAACAAAACTATAGTGATTTAGGAACACTTCTATCCATTCTTTTTTATAATAAAAATAAAATATTAAAGAGTCTCAATTAATCTCTTATTTTCTCAAGATTAAATAGACCATATTAATTTTAGTGAACATTAATTATCATCATTATCATTATCATCACTTATATAAAAATATAAAAATCAATTTAAATTTATGAAATATATAAAAAATAAAATTTTGAGATATAAATTTTTGTACATATATATTTCTAAATATTTAATCTCTATATTTAATAAATTTATTATTATTATTTTAAAACTATTAACTTTATATATATAAATATTAAAATAAAATAAGTTTATGTATATGTATACCATTTTAAAGATGCTGATTATAAATACTAACGTTCAAGTGAGCATACTCAAAAACATATGAAAACCAATCCAGGGAAAGAAGAAAACATAGGTTAAAAATCATTTAACAACTATTAACGCTATCCACTTTCCAGTTAAAAAAAAAACATTTCCTTTCATAAGAAAAATAATCTCCATGGATATGGAGGGATGCATCTTGACCGTAAATACCGACCTTCATGTGAGAATACTCCAAGATATATGAAAAGAAGAAAACATAATGAAAAATCATTTAACAACAGTTAATGCTAACCACTTTCAAGTTAAAAAAAAAGACATTTCATTTCATAAGAAGAATAGCCTCCAAGGATCATGCAAGGATGCATCTTTGAGTGGATTGGCTTATCATAGGCACCGAGCTACCTATCTTTTTAGTAACATAGGCCTTTAAGATATTTTGTATAAGAAAATAGAGTTGTACCTTAGGTTATAAAAAAAATATTTGTAATATTTGTAATTATATTTTTTAATTATAATAAATTTTGTTATAATTTATTTTTTATTTAGAAAGAAAGAAAGTAATTATTTTAACAAAGTTACAAATAGTCTATGAGATAATTTTTTTTTTTATTTGGCTCTTGTATTTGGCTTTTTCGTTGTGAAGTCTCACAATAAACGCTCTCAGCTTCTCGACAATCCTCTCGCTGAATAGATTATCCCAAGAGCTAGTTGCCAGAATATCTGCATAAATTTCCCTGTTGTCTTTGAAGGCCTCTCATTCTAAAATGAAATGCTTTTTTGTTTCCACTTTTCGAGAAGAGAAAAAAACACATACTCTTTCCTCCCACACTTATTTTGGCATTTTCCAATGCCTTGTTTCACAATGGAGTTGATGAGAATTAGTCCTTAGTTGAGCAATAAGAATTTTGGCTCTCCAAGAAATATTGGCCCCTATGTACACTTTTTGTTGATGATTATGAGTGGGATTAAACTCTTTAATATAATACTTTTTCTTTCTTCCTAGCTCCTTCTCCCAAGTACGTTTGTGGAACTTATCCATAACAAAAGTTTTGATCTCTTTACTGTTTGTGGGACACATGCTCAAGCCAATACCCCATTTACTAAACCATTTATTATTTTTCTGCATCCAAGTCTTTTTTCGTTAGCACAATATGTCATTAAAAACAACCTTAGGCCATTTTCCCTCTTCCATTTGCTTAATTTTTTTTAAAAACAGTATGACTCACACCATAACAATTGCTTCAATAGGAGAAACCACTATTTCACTTAACAAGATAGCACAAGGAAGTGCACTTTTAATTTTGAATTTGTTTGTAATTAAACGCTTCTAAATCTTCTCAATTTGTTCCCACTTCATATTGGATGTACTACTAGCCCATAATTCACAATTATAGAGAACCATCAGAATCACTAAAACCCTAAAAAGAGTTAGAATGGTTTTCCAGTCCCATAACTCTGCCTTTGAACACCTATTTTGAAAAGCATAAAATGCTTTCCAACACCCCAAAGTTCTTTTCTTTCTACATCCATCCCAACTTAGATTTTTTTTGAAGTCAATTCCGAGGTATTTGTAATCCAAAACTTCTTCAAGAATGTTTCCTTTAAAGTAGAACTTATGTTGGTTATATTTTTTTTGTTAGAGAAAACCACTACTTTCGTTTTGCTAATATTGACTTGCACCCCCACCCTTCTACAAAAATTCTAAAGGGAATGTAAGTTCTCTTGCAAACCAAGATCATATTTAGCAATTAGAATACTCCTCCACTCTTCATGTGATGCCTACTTGTATATGCCTGCCTATTCACCTCATCAGTCAGTCGGGGAGTAGAAAACATTTGCGTACAAAAGAAGCCTTATAAAAAACTTGCCCAAATGGATACCATCACCCCCTTGCGAATTTATTCGCTTTTCAAGCTTGTCGATATAAAAATCAAAAAGGGTAGGAGAGAATGGGAAACCTTTCTTGACCCCGATATTGCTTCTAAAACTTTTAGAAATGTTTGCTGAAGTTTTAATTTTGACTTTCACCACTTCATATAGCCTGTGCATAGATGCTCTCAAATGCCTAGGAACCCCAAGTTCCTCCATTTTGTGCTAAAGCTTATCCTTAGGAAGTGTGTCAAAGACTTTTATGAAATTAACAAAGCAAAAAAAGACTTCTTCCTTTTCTCACAAACGTTTTCAATGATGTGCCTTAAAGTTATATCATGACCAACTATGAAAATCTCTTTCTTCTTCCCACTTACTGATTTTATTTTCTAACATGCTTCCAAATAACTTTGCAAATAAGGGGTTTATCATTATGGTCTTATAATTGGAGGGATTATTGACATCACTACTCTTTAAAAGAGGTATTTGCAGACTAGTTTTCCAATCTGTGGGGAACCTCTATTGTATGATGTTATTGAAAATTTTTGTAATGTGAGGTGCAAGAATTTTTAAGTCCTCTTTAGATACTGTGCTTGGAGTTCAACCAAGTCCTTTGCTTTTCCAACACCCAACTTCTTGATAGACTTATCTACCTCTTGCACTATGAAGAGTTTTGTATCAGTGTTAACCAAGGCAAGAGGGTCAACCTTGGGATCTACTCATAAATTTGTCTTGCATAGTCAAACCATTTAGAAGCTGTAATACTATTTTTAGTTTGCATCTTTCTCAGTTGGAGCTCCTCCTAAAATAATTTAGGATTTTTTTTCCCAAGGAATATTAGTTCTTCTCTCCTTGAAACCATGAAATCAACCTTTTTCTTTCTTAATATTTGCTTGTGAGATTTGAGCTTTATGCTATCCTTGTTTAACTCTTTCCACATTCCCCTTTCCTTTTTGCATTCCTCATCAAACCAAGCATTAACCGAAAAGAAATTTGTTTTAGAATTCTTAATATTTTCTCTTTTGCACTCTGCAAAGTGTGCTTTGAATTAAATGTGTTAATTCGTGAGTATGAAGGTCGTAAAAAGGGATTTTCTCCTTCTCGAAGAGCCTCTTTAGCGTTATTTTAAAGGTTTTACAATTTTCTGGAGTCAAAAGAATTTCTCCCTTTGGGAGATTTTGTTGACCACACTCAGTTTTTGACCCCAACTACTTCTTTCCGGTTCGAGAGAAACTTAAATAAATTGGCTTGTGATCTAATTTTAAGTCCCAAAGTTGATCTCCAATCAAAACTTCCTCCATTTTCTTACACAAACCATGTGAGAAAATTACATAATCTACTACACTTTCTCCATTGTAAGTATTGCAACTGAAATTACTAGACTTTTCCCATCTAGTCAAACCATTACAAATGACTAAATGGAAAGCCCCACATAGAGTAATAAATTGTTCACTAAAGAGATTACAACCCTTGTCCTCTGAAATTCTTTCCCACTGATGATTACTCTCTTCTGTAAGCCAGATAGGGTCGTAGTCTTCTTTACAACAAAGAATGGTAGCTTGTTCACTTGTAGTAATAGCATTGAAATCATCCACTATAAGGACTTCACCTAGCTGAGAATATGTTACAATATCTGCTTTTAAGGTTGCAAAGGGACCTTTGTGGTCAATCCCTCTACAAATTTTTGAAACTTGTGACACAAAATGTTGCGATTCTGAGTGATTTCCATTTTCTCATATTTTAAACCAAACAAATTTTTTATTTGAGTCTTCTTTTTTTAGCTAAATGAAATGACATTCTTTTTCTCTCACTAATGGCATGATATCCCTTTTTCCTTTGCCATTCCCTGCTTCCTTTTTCCACACTTCCATCTTCTAGTACCCTTGAAACAAAGGTTTCTTGCACCCTTCATGCTCATGTGTTTCTAGGAGGCAAATTATGTCTCTATCTTCTACAATAGGCCCTAACCCAACTCCTTGTCTCCATGGGTAATGTATGTAGTTTCAACAAACTAATATTAAGGAAACATAAGTATGACTTGATTGCTATTTGTTTTGACATGCAACACTCACAGTTGAGTCTTTGTCCCTGCTTGCCCATACTCACCTTTCTTCTTGATTTCCTGTTAAAGAGTTTGTTGTGTCTTCTTTATTATCATCTTGCTACCTTGTTTTGGAAGGAGGTCCAAATCGCGCTATCACAACTTTAACTTTATAAATCCATGCTCTCTTGCCCTCATCTCTTGCTTCCCTAACCTTTGACATTTCCTCCCTCATTTCCTCTTGTTGTCTTACAGTTAAATCTTCTTCTAGAAAAAAGAGACAACCCCTTAAGAGTTTCTTTTTGCTTAGAATGATATATTTATCACGAAAGCTAGGCATAATGACTTGTTTGGGCCCGACTCTCTTACTATTAAACTTACCTACCCTCCATGCTTGGCATATTTGTCCTTGCCATAGCAACTTGTCTTTCAAGAAATCCCTTGTAAGGTCAAGAGTACATTCATTTTTCCCATAGTCTTTCACGTTTTTAATAATTATGTTTGCTACTCCATCTTCCTTTCCTTTCTTTCTCTATCTTGCATGTTTCCAACTTGAATGTTTGCTTCTCCTTCCCTATTAGCAGAATTGCTAATAACTTGAGCCCAAGTTTTAGAAACTTTTGTGGAACCTCCTTTCCTTTCTTCTCTTGCTCTCTCTTCATGGTTAGCTATTTGGAAAACCGCTTTCCCTTTATCCTGTGATGGTTTCACATTCACTACCTCCATTTTCTCCACTACAAATTTCTTCATGTTTTGCACATCCACCTTCATGCATTGCCATTTTGTCTTCCCTATCAGGAAAGCTTCGTGTAGCAATGTCACTTGCTCCTTTAAAACTTTATTTCTTTTTGCTAAAGCCTAGTTTTTAGTTGTTATTACATGAATTGTATGATCTCTTTCCTACTATTTTAAAGCTTCTAAAACCTCCAACCTCTTTTTTTCACTTAACAATTCTTTCACATAAAGTTCAGATGACCAGGTGAGAGGTGTGGATGTGGGACTATAGAAGGTGTAATTGTCAATGACTTTTCCTCTAGGCCTGTTGTTGCCACATGTGTGCAAAGGGTACTTGTTTGAATATTGCTTATTGCGAAGGGCCCGAGTGCTTTCCTTTTGAGACCATTTTTTCCTTGTCTCCTCCCATTTTAGACGGGATAGTCTTTGTTTTAAAATCCCCCAAACTATTTGCCATTGAACCAAACCCACTTCCTAGCTTTGGCTAATGAGACAATTTTCACTTGTCTTAGATTATTTGTTTCCACAGGTTTTGAAATTTCTTGTCTTATTTTCATGTTTGAATGCATTTTTGATGCATTGTCCTTTCATCAAACGTCTTTGAAAATGTTGAAAAATCTGTCCAAAAAAACTTCTAAATGTAAGTAACCTACAACAATTGTATATGTTAAGCTCCAACCCCTTCACTGTTGCAGTTACGAACTCCTAATTCCTCCACCCAACTTCGAACAGTGCCTCCCTTAAACTCAAACCCTCTTCTCGACAAACTCCCATTCAATGTTGTAGTGCCGAACTCCTAATTCCTCCACCCAACTTCAAATAGTGTCTCCCTCAAACCCAAACCCTCCTCTCCACAAACTCTTATTTTTTTTAAAACCCAAAAAAAAAAAAAAACCTTTTCTTGCCAAGACCAACTACGATATAATAATATAAATATCTTAATAAATAAATATAATAATATTAAAAAATAATAAAATATTAATAAATGAATATTTTTTGCCAAAATTATATAATTCATTATATGAACAGCCAATTCAAATAAAATTTCGCATAGAACATGACAAAAAAGGGAAAATTCAAGTTTTGATTTCAACAAAATTCATATACAATTTTGAGTAAAACCTGACCAAAAAGGGCGAAAAAAAAACTTATGATGAGTATCCATCACTGCTTTAGAATCTTTTGGATAACCCGATTTCGTAGGATAATATAGAATAGCTTTGTCGCAAAAAGAATTAATAGATTATTTCGCACAAGATCACATGGGACATGGTAAATCTAAAGCAATGAATCTAGAATTAGATGACTGAATCAGACACATTCAGTGTGGCACATACGTACTTCATATTATTAAATATTTCTTTTACATCCTTTTTTCTGTTGCAGAGAACCAAAATGACGAAAGTGTTCCAAAAAGGACTTAAGCTTTACACTCTGAGAGTATATGCGATATGAGATAACGCAGTACTGGTGGTTTTTCCATAACATGTAATTAAACACCGGGCTTTGTGCAAAATCAGCTCTGAACTTAACACAGAGAAACAGATTCGGGGTTGGGTACTAAATATTTCACTATTTTTATTTGGAAATGAAGTCGCGTGTAACCTTTGTTAATTCCCGGATTCGTGGGGACTGTGGCTGAAGAAGTTGAAACGCATGGCCGACATCCTTGAAGATCACATGCCTCACCTTCTTACCTGCCCTTTTCAGGGCTTCGTAGTACTCCAGGTTCCGCTCCCGCATCACGTCCCGCTCCGAGACACAGAGCAGTACTGGCGGCAACGCAATATCTTGCAGCCTCGACGAATTAATAGGGTTACATGCAGGATGGTCTCTGTTGGCTCCCACGGGCAGCGAAAGCTTCCAGAAGACGTCGATCCATTTCTGGGGCAGAGCAGGGTCGGACGTTTCGCATTCCCATGCCGACCGGTTCTCTCCGCCGAAGAAGGGTTGGATGATAATCGCCCCTCTGATTTGCAGCGGCCTCACATCCGTTCTCGCCACACGTACCGCAACGTGATGAGCGATGTTACCCCCGGCACTGTCTCCGGCCAAGAAGCACCGCGAAAAATTGCAGTACGATTTCAACCACAATTCTTCCGGTTCCTTAGGGTTTTGAGCTTGCACTGACCTAACGCCCGCGGCTTGTCGACGGACCCACTCGACGGCACTGAAACAATCGTCGTAAGCCACTGGGAGGCGATGCTCGGGAGCAAGCCTGTAGCCTACTGAAATTATCACACAATTTGTGTCACTAGCCAATCTGCACATGAAGGCATGGTAAATAGACCATGCCGGCGAGCCTAGCACAAATCCCCCACCATGGAAATATATGACCAGCGGTAATTTTCCGCGCCTCTGGTGTTGATCAGCCGGAAGATAAAGCCGCGCCCATACACGAGTGGCTGCATCTATAACAACATCTTTTGAAGCCACAGGTTCAGTAGCCTTGTCACATGGGGGAACATTTGAAACAACGTAGGAGATCCTCTCTACAGACCCATCTCTGTACACTCTTAGAAATCCTTCCAGCTCCTCCTCAACTTTGCCTGCTCCGGGCACAAGGTGGGGAGTAGTTTTCCCAACAGGCTTATATGAAAAACTATCCATTTAAATCTAGCCTTTGGATTAATTTGTGTGTGGCCAATGCCTCCTTTCCCTCTACCACTGATTGCTCACTCACTCACTCTTCTGTAGAATTTAAAGAAAATGAAGAAACTACACGACCGAGCGACATGCAGACAGACTACTGACTATGACTATGACCCAATGCCCACCACTATCTTGCTCTCTGCTCTGGGCAAGGGCTGACTTTTTATAGTGAGGAGTAGCAGAAGAGCAGAACGCTTTGAAAACCTTTTTTCCACCACTTGCCCACTTCCCAGCATCAACAGTCACCTTACTGCAAAGGGAATCTAAATAGGCTAAAAATAACACTAGGAATATTAGAACCCTGTCACTTAGTCCCTGATTTGGCAGAAAAGAGGAATCCCAAATTAAAATATTAAATTCCTACAGCGTTAAGGTTTTCAGGTCTCTGAAAACATCACCCACCCTTTAAGAAACAAAAAAAAAACAGAAAACTATGTTGGCCACAGTGGTGGCTGGTGGCTACTATAGCAGCTCATCTTTCTTATTGTTTTCATTACAATGACCTAATTAGGGGTATAGAAACACCAACTACCAAAATTTATAGAAGCTGGTGGCCCTTTTTGCTTGTCATTATTAGAGTTGGAATTTTAAAAGAGACTTGCCCGTTAAATTTGATGTTTTTCACCCTTGTTGACCTGAGCTTCTTGATGGTTTTGTAATTTTCTTGTCCGTTAAATTTGATGTTTTTCATGGTTATTGACCTAATATTCTGGACAATTTTGTAATTTTTTAAAATGTATTTGAAAAGCAAATCACCCTATGACCAGCCTCAAATTCCAACCTTGCTCATTACAATGACTTAAATACTGATATATAAACATCAAAACTTACTAAATATGAAATGACACTAACTACCAATAGCTGGTGACTTTTCTTGCTTCTCATTATAATGACCCAACTACAGATATATAAACATCAAAACTTACTAAATATGAAATGGTGTAACTTGACTTTTCTCTAACTGATATGCAAACTCACTCTTGACTTGCTTTTCTAAATTTAACTCAACTCTCAATTACTGAAGTAATTACTATTTCTAACTATTTCATGCGGAATAACATGCAAACTTATAATTGATTTGCTTTTCTTAACTTAACTCTCAATTACTGAAGTAATTATTATTGTTAGCGTAATTACTATTTCTAACAAATTCATGTTTTATTAAAAGCAATGAACTAAGAGTTATTCTTAAATTTCCATTTTTTTACATAAAAATTTACAAGCGAAAAAATTAGATTCTTCTCCACTCATATCACATCGAATTTAAAATGGATGTATACTTGTCTTATTAAAAGCCATTTTTCGATCTCCATTTTCTGAGAAATTCATAAGTTATGCATCATTTCATTCTACAGTTACTTAATAATTTGCAGAGAATCCAAATTAGCTAATGTCACTAATTCTTGATGAGGGGGATCGCAGCAGCTGTTCAGTTGCGTGACATTTCACAAATCAAAAGGCAAACAAACATCGTGCAGTCCTGATCTTTCGGGCGCTCGATGTCGGCCGGAATAATACGCGATGTCGGCGTTCGGAGGGGCCCCATGTTAGAGCTGCTGAGGCGATTGCCAACCAGCCGTTGACTGTCCTACTTGGAAACGTACGCGCGCAAATTCTTTCGTGATTCCCAGCCAATGCAAATCCAGAAAAATGCGAAATTGATATCATGGATTTCTTTGCCTATTTTATGGTGTCCTGGAATTTCAAATCAAAGAAAAGGACATAAAGTTTATTATTTTACTCTGATCTGACAATTTTGCCTAGCACACTCACTCAGACATTATCCTTACTGGTTTCAAGCTTTAATCATGGAAAATCAATGTTTTTTTTAATCGCAAATTGTGAACTGTTCGTTGCACTAAGCAAGAGGACTGCCCTTTACAACTGTTTGCAACGCCAAAGTCGTAGTCGATATGGCCGTTCTATGATGCCCAGCACCAACCAACTTATGAAATTAATGCACTTAGAAAGTGGATTAAGTCGCTTACGCAACATTGTGGGAAAGTTGGAAGTAATGAGGGGAGCAAGGGAGGTGTTTTATTTGAGTCAACAAGAAACATAACATTGTGTTAATTTCCCTATGGAGTTCAGGTTTGGCTTTAATGAAGATGAAGCTTATGCTTTATATCGAGAAGTCAAAATATTTATTGTTTAGTTATTTAGAAGTTTATAATTGTTGGAGATTCTAAAAATAATTTAGTACTTTCATCTATATTCCATTCTTATATGTGGGAAGTTGAGTTCCATTTTTCATTAAATTTGATTAATCTTTCATCTGATTTATGGAATAGGCTTCTTTCGTGTCTTCCTTCAACTGGGCACAATTCCTTTATATGCCAAGTTGAGTTTGATTTTCCATTGAATTTGGTTGGCCTTGCATTTGATTCATGAAGTTGACTTCTTCTATGTCTTCTCCATAAATAAATTCCAAGTTGATTGTTTGTCAATTTAATTATTTCATTTTGTTTCATGGAGCTTCATTTGTAACTACCATTATGGAAGGGAAGTATAATATTTTTGTTTTTTTCTAATTATTGAAGGAGGATTCAATTATGCAACTTGTATAGTTGGAAGCCCTCAATATCATTTTCTAAGGTTTTTGTTGGCTAAATTTCTACACTCTATTCTTCATAATGCTTTAATAGTTATGAATTATACCATTTTCATCTTTGTTTTTTATTTCCATGTTTGGGTTTGACTTATTTTATTTTCTCCTTTTATAGTATTCTTGTGCTGGAGGACGTGAATCCTACAAATAAATCTCTTGTTAAAAAAATTGACGCCAAAAGTTTATATTTTTATAAACCAATTTCCGATTCTATCTAGAACATTCCCTCTAGAGGGCTAGCTTATTCATTAGTCCCTTACTAATATTGATCTCCACACATATATGTACATATGTAGAAAGATCAAATTGAGGCTAATCTATATTAGTTTTTAAATATATGCTCGATGTAAATTCCTAATGTCTTCATAAGGTGTTAACTCCTAAAAACCTACTAGCATATTTAGGAGGCATAACTAAATAGGCATCTTAGCGATAAAAAAGGAGAGGATGGGCTAAATTTTGGTAGTTATTGATAGCAAAAAGACCCATGCTTCCCTAGAACAAGGACTCTCCTAGATTTTTTTTTGCTTATTCATAGGATTGTGAAATTAAATAACGAGAAACCTTTTAGAGTACCTTGCAATCGTTTATCTAGTTCATATGGAACCATTAGTACAACTCTAATCTAGGAGGAAAGAAATCACTAATGCTATATATCACCATTATATTTTTGTAGTAGATAGTAGGTGGAGACTATCTCCTGCTTTACCTCAAGTATTAGAACCTCCTCCTTTATTTAATGATCATTTTTTGCTTACATATGAAATAGCCATTGTTAGAGTAAGGCCTCATCATCATTCCTTTATTATTCTATGGACTCACTGTTTAAAAAGGGCCCTCTATAAACCTATTCTAGAATTAGTGAGAAATTAATGCAAATGAGAAATCCATGGAAGAAATTATGTCGTTTCAACTAGACTTGAGTGAGAATAATTAGTGTTTGAACTTCAGGGGAAGCAATTTCTTGACCTAAATCCTTCTTTTGGCCCTTTGGGACTAAGGAAGCACCTACTATTGTAGAACCCTGTTTTGGCAAGGAAGTAGATGACTACCTTAGAGGATCTAGCAGGGAGTTTGTGAGGAGGAGCATGATGTAGTTTTATTTTGTCTAGAAAAAGACAAACCTTATGAATGTCTAGTATATAGTCATTATTTCTAGGTACCTCACAATGTGCACCAACTATTTAAAAGAGTGTTTTCTTATCAAGCATTTGTAGAAATGACTACTCACCATGTGTTTGTTGAAATGCTAGTTATTGAAATTCCTTTGATGAACTTTAAAATACCAATGTAGTTACATGAGGGTAATACCCTTACATTGCAGGTATAATCGCTAAAATATGTGGCATCCATTAAGCCAAAAATATAGAATAAAGAGGGGATCTCGATGGCCTAACAATGCATTAAATAAGCTAGAATGTAATTGCATGATCATCATATGCTATTAGATTATGACACTAGTAACAAATGCATGTTATTCCTAGATCCTCATCTTTGTGGTAGAGATGGAGGTAAGGAAAATCACTCTCATCCAAGGGACACTCTTTTAAGGATCCTTGAATGTTACTCCTATGACATCTTCCTTCTCTCCACCATGTTTTCTATACAAAATGTATAGAAGTGAAGTTGAAAAATATCAAAAATAAATCTAAAATGGGACTTGGTGGTGGAAGCATGGACTTATCTATTATAATATTTTTTAATGTAGATTAAATTATCATCCTCAATTATTAGATTATTTGATGTAACCCAACCAAATCTATGTTAGAAAATTATATATTACAGAGAAATGGAACACATAAAATATTGCAGAAACATAAACACAGAAAATCCATAAAACAAGAGAGACACAGATATATGTGGTGTTGGCTTGATGGGGCTTGACCCAGGTTCGAAGTTATTTAGCCAAACAAATCCTTGTACTACTGGCCCTTTCGGAAACAACCCGTAGAGTGCTGACTAAGGTCTCACTCGAAGCAGTATGGGGGGATGCTGGAACCAGGTTTCCACACCCTTGAGATGTCTTAGGGGTCAATTTAGTCCAACTGTGAATCCCTTCGCGTAGGTTACTTTGTGCACTTTCCTAACCTACGAGGCCTTTGCGCATCCCTAACCAGGGTTTATGGAGCTTTCGCACTGCTAGAGCAGCGATCTGCGCTATTTCCTCAAGTTACACTATGGATCTTACTTATCTTCTTATAATAGTTAGTTATTTTCGTGTAAACAAATACTTTATCTTATATTCACTTATTCAACATATTCATATAAGTTCACGCAACAAATAAATAGTAACCTTACAATTCATGCCCAATATACTTCAAAGCATAAAACAGGAAACGATACATAGAAATAATGTAAAAATTTTCTTAATTATTTCTTCAATTGGTTACGGACTCAACCTATCATGCACACTCAGCTACAGACTACTAGGCTTCTGCGCTCTCAGCTGTAGAGCCGTCTCGTACTCTACGACCCAACGACTCACCCTATACTTAGATCAGACTCAATTCATTATCATTCATCTATTTCATTCATTCTTGTTCCTTTACAACTTAGAGACTCACTCTATTTATACAATCCCATGGTTCGCGAACCATGGATAGATCTCTCAAGCCAACATTACATTACAAAAATGAGGGTGGACAATCCCCGACTCATTTACAATCTTCGCGCTCCGCACCCACACATCGCAGAGTCTTTACATTAGACTTCGTCAAAACTTGGGGTCTAAGCCCCAAAACTTTCCTTGGGGGATCTCGTGCCCAACAAGCCCACAACACAAACATCGTGACTCACCCTTGAGTCAGTCTGTCGGTGCAAAGATCTTCATGTGGAGACCTCCCAACTCTGCTCGGACCGTTAGAATGTCAGAAATGCACTGAGCGGCCTCCTATTGTATCTCCTTCAGCTAGTTAGATGGTGGGGCCACCTTTGTAAGGCTTCAACTGACTACCATTTACTTTTCTGGGGAAGAGTTCGCCATTTAGTTTCACTAGCTGCACCGTGCCACCCTCTATGACTTCCTTAATAATGTATGGTCCCATCCAATGCATTTGGAGTTTCCCCGGGAATTTATCAAACTTGCAGTCGTATAATAGCACCAAATCGTTCACCTTAAATGTGCGCAACTTAATATGTCGATCATGTCATGCCTTTTCGTGCTGCTTTTGTACTTGCTGATGAAATCCTGCCAAAAATCGTTCTTCTTCGAGTTCTTCCAACTACGCGAGCCTGTCCTCCAAGGCTCCGTGGTCTGTCATGCCTATGAGCATCGCTATGCGTAGACAAGGCATGATATATTCCATCGGCATTACGACTTTCACTCCATAGACCAGCCTGAAGGGAATTTGTCTCGTGAGTTTCTTGCATGTTGTCATGTAAGCCCATAGTATTATGGGGATGCGTAGGTTCCAATCGCTCCACTGTGCATTGCATACTTTTGTCAGCACAGTCTCTAATACTTTGTTAAATGATTCTACAGTCCCGTTAGCCTGTGGGTGATACATCGTGCTTTTCTGATGATACACCTGAAACCCTTCTATCAGTGCGCTGATCGTCTCATTCAAGAAATGTGTACCGCAATCGCTCATCAAGATTTTTGGATAATCGAATCATATCAATACATGCTTAAACAGAAACTTTGTGGTCATCACAGTTGTGCAATCTTTTACTGGTTGTGCTTCTTCCCAACGCATGAGGTATTCAGTCACAGTAATAATATACGCACGCCTGTCATTCCTTGCAGTTTGATGGGTCCTACAAAGTTGATCGCCCACTTTTCAAAGGGTTGCAATGTGATTTGCAGATTCAAAGGCATCCCATCCCTTCACAATGGCTTGCCCGTTCTTTGACATACATCACATGCCTTGCAATATGCTTTTGAATCTTGATGAAGGGTCAACCACCACAACCCTGCGTGGAGAATTTTTTGTACAAATTCTCTTCCTGCATCATGACCTCCCGCGGGCCCCCCATGAGCGTCTGTGAGGATACTGATTCGTTCAAACTCTGGTACATACCTTCGCAGTATCTCATCATTCCCCATCTTATACAGATGCCTTGCAATGACAGAAAAGTCTGTCGTGCGCACCACTAGCTCCTTTTTTTGCTGGACAGAGTAACCTTCTGGTGCAGTTCCAGTTGTTAGAAAGTGGATTATATCATCAAAGTGTCCATCCACTACGTGCACAACAAAAATATATGCATCGGGTAGTCCTTCCTCCAAACTGGTAGGTTCCTCCCCTGTCTCAATGCGTGACAAGTGATCTGGTCCCGCGTTCAACCATCCAGGCTTCACAACAACTTTGAAATCATATTCTTGGAACAATAAGAGCCACCTGCATATGCGCCCCCCCAACACAGGCTTATTGACCAAGTATTTTAGCATGGAATGATTTGTGTACATCTTGAAGTGTCCCCCTAGGAAATAGTGTTGATATTTCTGGAGCACATACACCATAGCCAATCCCTCATGTTCAGTGGTGGAGTAGTTATTTTCCATTTTAGATAATCTGTGGCTCACGAATGCAATAGGGTGATCCAATCCTTCTTCACCCTCTAGTGTAAGTACAACCCCCAATGCTATACACGACGCATCAACATGAACATGAAATTCTTTCTTCCAGTTCGAGAAGACAAGAATTGGTGCAATAACCATCTTCTGCTTCAATATATCCAGGCTTTTCTTATAGTCATCATCCCAGCAAAACATGACATGCTTCTTCAATAGTTTTTCCATCGGCGCGATGATCTGAGCGTAACTCTTGATAAACTTTCTATAGTACCCAGTGTGTCCCAAAGTAGCGTGCAACTGTTTCACACTGCACGGCACTTCTAAATTTAGAATTACCACAATTTTCACGAGGTCTACCATCAGCCCCTGTTTACAAACCACATGTCCCAACAGGTTCCCAAAAGGAACAAGAAACGTACATTTCTTGAGGTTGAGCGTGATTTGGTATCTTCAGCATGTATCCAGCATTAAGCTTAGATTCACTACATGGTTCCTAACTAACCCAAAGACAGTCCAATCATCACAATAGATCTCGAAGAACTTATGAATATACTCCCTGAACATTGCAACGACTACGCACGAGAAGATAGCTGGTGCATTCTTCAATCCAAATGGCATGATAGTGTATTGAAATCAACCCCACTCTGTCACGAAGGTTGTCTTTCTCCTATCTTCGGGCACAATCTTGATCTGGTGGTATCCTGAGAACCCATCAGTGAAAGAGTATGCCTCCTGACCGCCTACATTATCCAATACTTCATCTATGAACGAGGTTGGGAATGGATCATGGATGCACGCGTCGTTCAATTTTTTGAGATCTACATATATTCTTATTTTTTCCTTCTGTTTCTTTTCCTGTACCACCATCGGACTTACCCAATCGGATTCTTTGACAGGCTCAATAATGCCTGCCGCGAGCATCTTATCTAACTCTATGCAGACCTTCTCCTTGTACTTTGGGTTTAAGCAATACATTCTCTACTTCACTGGCTTCGTGTTGGGTTTTAACGTGATCCTCATTACTCCTACATCCCCAATTATTCCCTTTAAGTTCGTGAACTTGGTCAGGAATAATTCCTGATACTCGCGGAGTAATTCAGTGACCTTATCTACCATTGTGGCATGATTCCCAGTAGTCCCCAATCTTCGTAAATTTAGGCTCTGCCTCTGTACCAATGTTTACGTGCTTAGTCTTTACTGGCGCAGTTATGTCAGGGTTTTCGATTTGTGGTCCTTGAACCTTGCACTGACCTTCTATCTCTGGAATATCAAGGTTTCTCGTATCCTCATCCTCTTCCTTAGTAGTTACATTATAACACTCTAGTGTGAAAGTTAACTAGGCAGCCCAGTCAGGCTGAGTCAATGCTACCTGCTCCTGTGGCATTCTAAAGATGGTTGCCTTTAATTCTTGTAGCACTTCATTAATACTCTCCCATCCATCATCAAAGTTAAAGGTCATCACAAATCCTTCATGCAGAACATCCCATTCATTCGTCCTGTGGTGAAGCTCAGTTTCTATATACCAGTTCATCGGTATAACGTCCAGAGTGTGATAGAACAGGTGCACCCACTCTGGTTGTGGCTTTTCCCCATAGGCCTACGTCCACTTAGCTAGATGCATGCATGGATCATCCTTCCCATTGTATTTATCTGTGAATCATACTCGAGGCTTCCCAAACCATGTGCACATCATTCTTCTACATGCGCACCAGTCATCAAAGTTTCCTTTGTGCGTACCCCACCATCTCGCAGGCATAGCGGGTAGTACCTAATTCAAGGCTTTGAAATGTTGTTTCTCTGGTACCTCTCTCTCAAATCTATCCAAGAAAGCATCTTCCTCACCTAATCCATCATAAGTAGGTAAATCTCGCATTTCCATTGAAATGCAGCATAGAGATCTTGTCATCATGTTACAGTTTAGCGTCGTTACCTCGTGTAACCGGTTCTGCCATTGCTCTATTTCTTCATCCGAATCCGACGTAGAGGAGATTTCGCACTCCCATGAGATTCATCCATCCACGGTGGGACTTACCCAGTCTTGCTCTCGTGCGGTTATCTTGTAGATGCAGTCTAAGTTGTCATCTCTTTCATAGTCGCGCACTGGCTCAGTGTAGCGATATCTCTCAGCAGGGTCTAAAGGTATCACTACGTGTAGAGGCTTCTTCTCAAAAATCATCTTGCGCTTTTTTAGGTTAATCACCCCATTCATGTCAGTGGCCTAATTGATTCCTAAGAGCACGAGGTAGGGATTGTTGTCATCGACAATCTCTATCACCTCAAAGTCAGCTAGCGTGCTCGCTCCTTCAATATCCACTGTGATTCCCTGCAATCGCCCTAGGGGTATTATCTTTTGTTGGTTCACCATGCGCAGCTGAATAGGAGACCACTACAGCATAGGCCTCCCCATGTTCTCCCATGTTTGCTTTGGCAGAACATTCGCATCCAATCCTTGAACCAGAATTACTTGGTCCATCTCATATTTTCCAATCTACGCAGTTAGCCTCATTTCTCTTCCTATTCTTGCCTTGTGTTTTCCAATCTTCCAGACCACGCGCAGTTCTCTTGGCACGGTCCCAGTGCATCTATTAATGAGTTCCTATAGTCATTTTACCACCTTACTGTCACACAGTAACTTCATACATGTTTCTAAGAACGTCGTAAGCATAGATGGGTCCATTTCCGGCTCTGATCTATCTTTGCTTCCTAAAGTGGAGGCATTAGTGAAGCTCTTTCTAACTTCCAAGAGGGTTTTCTTAGCACGCTCTAAATCAAACTCTGGTTCTTTTGTCGGAGCCTTGCAAACCCAAGTACTATCTTCAGGTTATTTGCCTTTATCCTATCCTGTCATAATCCCACTTTGGAGCACAATGTTTACATTTGGATCTTCCTCGCGTGGCTCAGACCTCATCATTTGTAGGTTTTGAGTTAGGGGAGGTTGGAGCGCTCCCTTGTCATGCAACCTAGCTATCAGCATGGGACAATCCTCCATCTCATGATCAAATAAGGTACAATACAAACATGATGGATGCATTGGATTCATACAATCATGGGCATAATGTCCTGGCCCTCCGCAATTGTAGCATATCAGCTATCCGCGACCTCTCCCAGGTCCCCCTCCACCTCGGCCTCGTTCCCGCCCTTGAAATCCGACCCACGCCATCCCTGCGCCCTAGTCTAGGGGCCGCATTTTAGCCTGAACTTGGTAGGTAGGAGTTCTATCCATCGTTAGCTCATAACTTCTATAGGTGCGCTCATCATGTCCCACTGATCTAGAGAAATTACAGAACAACTGTTGCGAATTCTGCATGTACTTCTGTAATAGATGACAGTTGCCTGTAACATGATTTCCTCCTATTTGACAAATCGCGCACCACAAAGCAGGCACTGCGCTCAGTCCCGCTTGCGCTTCTGGCCTTACCGGCATCGGTCCTCCTCCTGTGAAATAATTTGTGAATATTGGGTAGTGGTTATTGTCATGTCCCCGAGCCTTACATTTTATGCACCACACTTCTTCACGCACTTTTGGTCGAACTTTCCTATCCTGTTTCAAACTCTGCATCTCAAGGCATAGGTTCTTCAACTACGCGTGGATCTGTTGAACTCCCAGGTTAGGATCCAATATGGGGGTCTCATGCAGCCTCATCATGGTCTCTAAGGCTTCGACCTGAGTTTTCAACCTTGCTGTGACAACGTGTTCCTCAAATGCGGTGATAGTGATGCTACAAACCATTCACTGTGTTATCCATCTGTTAGGGTCATATTAGCTTCACGAATCATGCACTTCAGCCTTTAGTCCAACTCCCAAGGAGTCTCACCTGGTAGCATTGTAATTTCTTTGAACCTAATGATTACTTGCGCTTTTGATTTCAGTTTGCTAAACTCCCTAGTTAACGCAGCTTGGATAGTTGTGATTCCCACATTCGGGTGATCGCTAGAGCGCTTAATGTACCAGGTCAGTGCGTGATCCTGCAGAGCACTAAACAATGTTTCTTTCTTGATATTATCATCCATCACTCCCTGTGCTTCCCATACAGCTTTTACCACGAACCAAAACTAGTCCGGATCTTCATTTTCCACTCTTTTGAACACAGACAACTTTATCGAGCTCGCCATATTAAAACACGGAGCTGGAGGAGGTGGTACGGGTCAAGATGGGGGTGAAGGCAGTGAAGTTGGTGGTGGTGTGGGTGGGGGTGGTACGTGCGGAATCCTCTGCCTTATCAAATTGATCACACTTCTTGATGACCTTCACAAGATCTTCCTCATCCCCTCGCAGAGGTGAAATCAAGGGGCTAGTTCCTAGTTCTGCATTACCTTCATTTCTATAAATTCTCCCACTTCGCATAGACTCGAGCATCAATTTATTTGCATAATCCACTTTTCACACAGTAGCATTTTAATCCAAGTGTTCAGATACTTAACGTACTTACCTCACGGTCCTTTGAGAAAGCATCGCTTGACCTCCCTGTAGCTTATCGTAGTGTCTACCGCGAACTTGGTAATGAATCCTTCTGTAATCTGATTGAGCTGATGATCAACAGCGTGCACAACCTTATCCTCTGATGCTTCCAATCTGCGCACCAACTTTGGGGTCCACACAATAGGATTGTCGAGATTTCACCTTCCTTGGTTATTTGCTAGCTTCGCGATCCACTCGTACAACTCAATAGGGAAGGATGTGAAGAAAATTTCATGGGTCTTTGTGTACAGGTAGCAGTCTAACCACTCTTCTTTTGTTAGTCACGAATTGTTGTTCTCCTGTTTCGTGAACTCGTGGATTCTCCCATCCAACCAACCTTCAATTTCCTTCTTAGTTGGATTCCAATGATACGACATCGGACATGTTTATGCAGATCCCAGTCCCGACAATGGAACCATTTGTTGACTTGAGGGGGCCTGACCAAAGTTCAGAGTTATTTAGCCAAAAAAAATCCCTATACTACTGGCCCTTTTGGCAACAACTCGTGGAGCACGGACTGATGTCTCACCCGAAGTAGTATGGGGGGTGCTAGAACCAGGTTTCTGCACCCTTGAGATGTCTAAGGGGTCGATTTAGTCCAACTGTGAATACCTTCACATAGGTTACTCCGTGCACTTTCCTGACTTGTCAGGCCTTCGTGCCTTGTTGTATTTGCCTTTGTGTAGCCCTAACCAGGGGCTGTGGAGCTTTCACATTGCTAGAGCTGCGATCTACGTTATTTCCTCAAGTTACACTGCAGATCTTACTTATCTTCTTATAATAGTTAGTTATTTTCGTGTAAACAAAGACTTTATCTTATATTCACTTATTCAACATATTCACATAAGTTTGCGCAGCAAATAAATAATAACCTTAAAATTCATGCCCAATATACTTCAAAGCATAAAACAGGAAACGATACATAGAAATAGTGTAAAACTTCTCTTTATTATTGCTTCAATTGGTTGCAGACTCAACCTTCCCTGCATAATTAGCTGTAGGGATCTGCGCACTCAGCTGCGGACTACTAGGCGTCTGCACAATCAGCTATAGAGCCTTCTCCTACTCTACGACCCAATGAATCATCCTATACTTAGATCAGACTCAATTCATTGTCATTCATCTATTTCATTCATTCTTGTTGCTTTACAACTTAGAGCCTCACTCTATTTATACAATTCCATGGTCGTGGACCGTGGGTAGATCTCTCAAGTCGACATTAAATTACAAAAATGAGGGTGGACAACCCTTTGACTCATTTACAATCTTCGCGCTCTGTGCCCACACATCACGGAGTCTTTACATTAGACTTAGTCAAAACTTGGGCTCTAAGCCCCAAAACTTGCCATGGGGGATCCCATTCCCAACACGTGGTTCACCCAATTTGGGCTACATCCATAGAGAAACAATCCTTCCTTCCTTTTATATTATCTAGCAAAATGAAGAGGTACAACCTACAACAGATCTGCCATAATTTCCTCTTTTTGCTCACATAGTCTCCTCTCTCATTGTCGCTCAGCATACACATATAAACAACCGAAATACAACTCCATCATATATAGTGAGGGGTTGCCTACAAGTGAAAAAATACCCTAAATTAAACATAACTTTTATCATCAGATCATCTACCTAATGAATGACTTAGATTGATTACGAAATTACAATATTTTACAAGGAAAATTTACATCTATTTTTAGCTTCATGGGCGTTGCCCCCGAACCCTAGTTGACCTTCAGACCCCCCCAACCAAGGGGGATGCCCCCCTTGTAGCCCTGTAGGGGGACAAGTCCCTCTTCGCATGGAGGGTTGTACAATATTCTTGGGGTATACATTCAGCTGAAATAAAATACCTCTGAATCAGGAAGATAATCAGGCTCCACACCCAACAAGCTCCCACTTGGAGACTAATTATAGCAACTCCACCACTTCTTCATTTGTTGGACAATGACTCTACTTTGGACCTGGATGTTTCTCATCTTCATCATCATACTTGAAGAATAATTGAAATTGAGTAGAATATCAGTTTCTCCCTGGTTACAACTTTTGTTAACATATTTGCAGGATCCTGGCTAGTGTGTATCTTTTCCAGCTTCAACTGTCCATCATCCAACACTGACTCTATGAAATGGTACTTGAGATTTATATGTTTAGTCTTGGAATGAAATTTTGAGTTCTTTGTAAGATGAATGGCAGTCTGCCTGTCACTGTATAACCTGCCCATTTCTCGCTTCTTACCCAATTCATCCATAAAACTTTGTAACCAAATCATTTCTTTACTAGCCTCTGTAGCATCAACATACTCCGATTCCGTTGTTGAAAGTGCAACAACACTATGTATTTCTGAAATCCAATTGACAGTTGTTCCACCTACTATAAACACATGCCCTATGGTGCTCCTCCTGTTATCTCTATCACCTGCCATATTTGCATCAACATATCCCTATAGAGCAATGCTTGAACCACCAAAGCATAATCATTGATTTGTGGTACCTCTCAAATACCTGAGAATCCATTTCATTGGCATCTAATGTTATTTTCCTATATTGTTCATGTACCTTCCTACAACTCCCACTACATGTGCAATATCAGGCCTTCTACAAACCATTGCATACATTATGCTTCCAACTGCTAATGCATATGGAACTTTAGACATATAATCCATCTCTTCGTAGGTCTTGGGACACATCTCCTTACTTAGTTTGAAATTCCTAGCCAAAGGTGTAGTAACTGGTTTTGCTCTACATATTAAATTTTTCCAACACATTTTGTATGTACTCACTTTGAGATAATGTTAATTTGTGATTTTTCATGTCTCTAGTTATTCTCATACCAAGGATTTGTTTAGCAACACCCAAATCCTTCATTGCAAATGAATTTGCCAATTTTTCTTTGAGCTCATTTATTTCTTGCATGTTAGACCTTGCAACAAGCATGTCATCTACATACAATAACAATATAATATAGTTTCCATCATTTTTCCTTTTGGGATAAACATAATGATTAGAGTGGCATTTAGTATAACCTTTTTCAGACATAAACCTATCAAATTTTAGATACCACTACCTTGCAGCCTGTTTTAGGCGATACAAGCTCTTCAGGAACCTGCACACTAGTTTCTCCTTCCCTTTGACCTCATACCCTTGTGGCTACTACATATAGATATCTTCCTCCAAATCCCTGTGGAGAAAGGTTGTCTTTACATCTAACTGCTCAAGATGTAAATCTTCTGCTGCTACTAGACTTAAAATAGTTCTGATTGAAGTCATTTTAACAACAGGAGAAAATATTTCATCAAAGTCTATACCTTTCTTCTGTACAAACCCCTTCACCACAAGTCTATCTTTATACCTTTTTCTACCTCCATCTTCTTCCTTCAACCTATAAACCCATTTATTCTACAATGTTGTTTTACCTGCAGGCAACCTGACTAAGTCCCAAGTCCAGTTATGTATCAAGGAGTCCATCTCTTCTTTCATGGCTAACTCATACTTCTTCCTAGTTTCTACCTGCATTGCTTATTCATAACATTTGGGTTCACTAGAATCAATCAACAATACAAAATATAATGAAGGAGAGTATTGTTTAGGGGATCTACTTATCCTGGTAGATATTCTGACACCACTTTCAGGTGTTTGAGGTGCCAATTGCTATTGTGGTAGTTGTTGCTATTGTTGTGGCTATTGATAATTATGATTTTCAGGCACCTTCAATTTTTCTATGATCTCATCAAGCATTGTGTATTCTTTGTTTTATTTTGTTAGGTTCCAACCCTAACCCCTTTATTTATGTAATAAGACCAATGGGCCAAGTCATAGTCACAATTAGTTAGAGAGTAAATAAAGTCCATAGTAATAATTGTAAGTGGTTGACTCTCATTAGAGAAAAGGGACCACAGTTAGTTGTAAACGAGGCATAGTTAATAAATAAAGTGGTTAACCCGTGTTAGGCAAGCAACCACTGGTAGTTAGGGTTTTCTATGTAATTTAGCTATAAATAGTCTTAGTTAGTAAAGGAAAGGTCATCAAGTCTTATTGCAATCGAGCTCTGCTTTGCTGGAAGTTGCCCCCTCGAAGAGGCAAGTGAACATTTAATGTATTTCTCAATATAAAATACTTGTTGTTTTTTCTGGAATTTATCGTAGGTAAAGAGCATAACAAGTGGTATTAGAGCACTTTCCAGGGCTGGTTGTACCTCCAATTTTTGAAAAATTGTTTTAGGCTAGAGACGTGTTCTGGCACCTTTAAACCACGGGATCTATTGTTGAGCACATAAACATATGGATTTGGGAAGGCATGCACGGAGGAACTATAAGAGGTGGTCACACTTGTTGGACTTCCTTGTAACCCGTGTGGGTACCCCTTAGAGTAGTAGCACATTAGAAAAAACCGCTCAAAGACTGCACTTCCACATACCCTTGGGTATATCAAAAGCCCCCTAGGCTCACCTGAAACCTAGCCTTAGATAAGCCATTGGTCATTTTGCTGATAGAATACACTGAGAACAACACTTGGGGAGATTACTCGCGCGTACGATAGGGTAGTTGGGTAGTACAACTAAGGGTATGGTCGATCCTCCTTAGTTAGTGCCCTGAAAGATTTGGGTCGAGTACTATTATTGGACCCTTGTGTGTACTACAATCTATAGCACCTGACACTCCTTTGTGACCATATTTCACTCTGCTATCTGAAGATCACCCACTACCTTATCTTCTAGATCAGATCCAACAGTTGGGGTTCTGTCGCCGCAGTGCAAATCAGATCCAACAGTTGGGGTTTTGCCATCGCCATACAAATCAGAGCCAACAGTTAGGGTTTTTCCTACCGCCATGCAACTCACATTCAACCGTTGGGATTTCACAGTGCCTATTAGACTCTTTGTGAAATGAGGCTTGCTGCTACTATAGTTTGGGCCTTATCTTCATAGGACATTGGGCAAGATCAATTTTTTTGGAATGCATCCACTATAATATTGATCAACGAGTAAAACTCCTTTTGGAGTAAAAAAAAAAAAAGACTAAGAGCATCCTAGAATGCTCACAAGAGAATTAGTCCATAAGCTTGAGGATGACGAGCTGATCGTAGTTGTACCAGTCACTTGTCAGCCTCAATTTTCTGGCAGTCCCAATTTTTTCCGAAGTGACTTCAAGTGATCCCTACCAATAGATTCCTAAGCTCTCCCTCTTTCCAAGAAGACTACTCTTAAGTAATTGACTGGGGATTGCGTATGGTAGTTACGAGATCTCAAGTCATGGAATATGAGAAGATCGAGAGCCTTGAAAAAAGGTTGGACGAGTTCCAAGGCAATATGGATCAAATTGCTTCACAGCTTTCACAACTCACCAATATGATGCAGAGGCCTAATTGGGAGGCGCATAGTGTTGATGAACACCTCAAAGGAGAATCTAGCCATCACATTCACTTCCATGGAAATCACCAACATTCCCACCCTTGGCCACCCAAGTTGGACATGTACAAATTTGATGGCTCTAATCTTGTAGTATGGGTAGCACAAATGGAACAATACTTCTCCCTTAATGATATCTGTGAAGATCACACTAAAATACATGTGGGATCCCTTTACTTGGACCAAGAGAGATGGAAACGGTGGTAGTGGCATTAGAAATGTTATCTTGAAAACATAAATTGGCACATGTTCTCAAAATCCCTATGTGACCGCTTTGAGAGGGAATCTATTTTTTTGGGTCGTCTCACTAAGCTCCAACATACCAACACAGTAAAAGACTACATTGTAGCCTTTGATACATTGGCCTTCAGAACCAATGGTCTAGGAGATGACTTCTACTTGGAGTGTTTCATCAGTGGTCTCAAAGAAGCCATCCGAGCCCATGTTCGAATACACCACCCAACTATGTGGATGGACACCTACAAAATGGCCATCAAGGTGGAACTCAACTTAGCTGCCCAGTCCAATTGTCCAAATTTCGTAGCCAAGTGGTGTCCCACCTAAGTTTAGGGCCCTACCCAAGCACTTAAGGTTCAAAAGGTGTCTCCAGTAGAAATGGCTAAACGAGGAAAAAAAGCATTGTGCTACTACTGTGATGACAAATACTCCCCAAGGCATAAATGCAAGGAACCAAAATTCTTTCAAATTGATGCTACTGATAACAACTCATCTGAGGAAGCCCCACCCCTTGGGGGGCTTGAGGACGAAGTTGAGGAAACCAAGCCTGAATATGATCTCTCAGCTACACCAGATGAACTAATTATCTCAGTACATGCTTTGGCAACATTTGTTCACCTCAAACTCTCAAAATTCAAGGCTTTCTTAAACATCAACCAATAGTGGTATTGATTGATAGTGGTAGTACTCATAACTTTATCCATAAGTGAGTCACCGAAGTTGTTCATTATTTTGTGAGGGAAGTTTCTAATTTCTAAGTCCTTATCACTGATGGGGGGACCATGAAATGTGAAGGCCACTATGAAAATATTAAACTTTAGATGGGAGACTACCACCTAAAGATCCACATGTTTGCTATTGAAATGGGTGGTTGTGACATTGTCTTGGGTACTGAATGGCTTCGCACACTGGGCACGATCACAATGGATTTCTAGTAGTTATGTATAAGCAGAATAACAATATTCATACATTATGTGGACTTCAAGTAGGTGCTCCTACTATCATCAACTCGCATCAAATGGAAAATAGTTTGAAAAGGGTCATCACGGAGTCATCGCCCAATTTAATGCCATCAAGGGCATTGAATCCACTACTCATCATATTCATCCTGAGATGCAACAGGTCTTAGACTGCCAAAAGTAGGTATTTGACAATCCTAAAGAGCTTCCATCCACTAGGGGTAAACATGATCATATCATCCCTTTGGTCCTAGGGGCTGAACCGCCTAATGTGCGCCCATACCGATATCATTTTGTCCAAATGAATGAAATTGAAAAAATCATCAAGGAACTCCTCGAGGCCGGTGTTATTCATCCCAAAATCAGTTCGTATTCATCATTAGTGCTCATGGTGCTAAAGAAAGATGGAGAATTTGCATGTGTTTGGACTTTTGGGCCCTCAACAAGCTCACTATCAAAGACAAATTTCCTATTCTAGTTGTTGATAATCTTCTTGATGAACTACATGGTGCTCAATTCTTTACCAAGCTAGATCTTCGCTCTGGCTATCACCAAATACACATGAAGGAAGTAGACATTCCCAAGACTTCCTTCTCAACTCATGAAGGTCATTATGAATTCTTGGTCATGCCATTTGGTCTCTGTAATGCTCCATCTACTTTTGAAAGCCTCGTCAACCACCTATTAAAGCCCTATCTCTAAAAATTTGTCCTTGTCTTCTTCGATGACATTCTCATCTACAACTTAACCTAGGACAAACATATTTAGCATGTAGACATGATCTTTCAACTTCTCCGGAATCACAAATTATTCTTCAAATCATCCAAGTGCTCTTTTGCTGTGGTAGAAATTGAGTATTTGGGACACATTGTGGGTCATGAAGGAGTGAGATTTGATCTAAAAAAGATACAGGCAATGCAAGATTGGCCCCAACCAAAAACCTTAAAGAGTTTGAGGGGATTCTTAGGTCTCATTGGCTACTATCACAAATTTTTCTGTAATTATAGTCATATTGCTAGACCCCTCACTGATATTCTGAAGAAAAATTCATTTCTATGGACTAATGCAACTCAACAGGTGTTTGTGGATCTCAAACAGACCATGTGCTCCACTCCCATATTGACCCTACTAGACTTCACCAAATCTTTTATGATTGAATGTGATGTTTCCACTATTGGTATTGGTGTTATATTAATGCAGGAAGGTCGACCATTGGCCTTCACCAGCCAACAACTGAGTGGAAAACTGTAGGTTTTAACCCTGTACAGAAATTACCTGCATATGAATTCTAAATCACAGAAAAATAAACAATGCGAGAGCATAACACATAAAACACATATACACAGAGATTTTACCCTGGATCCCAAAACCAGGACTACCAACTTGATTTTTCATTATGTTCCTTTCAATGTTACAATACATATTTATACATGCCGAAGCATCCAATACCATGGATCGAAAAACCATAGGTAGATTCGGCCAACCTAATATAGGGTCCAAAAAAAAATTTCTCGGGGCACTGCCCTGAACCTCGTAGAGGGGGACTACCCACCCCCCTCAAACCCCCCGGACAGGGGAGGCTGCCACCCCCCCTGTGACCCCCTCGCTGCGCAATCGGTGCAACGAAGGGGGGGCTCCAGCCCCCCCTCTAACCCCCCGGTTCACTACGTGGGTTAGTCATGGAAAGAATATAACACAACCCAACAATCTCCCACTTGTTGTTTTCTTTCCACACGGGGCCACAGGAGAGCTTAGTCATTTTTCCAGCCCCGAAATGCCCATTGTTTCTCTACACCAAGAGAACTTCTCAGAGCTCACAGATTTTGTCAATGCATCTGCAATATTCTTCAAAGTGTCCACCTTTACCAGCAACACCTTTTTGTCTTCTATCATATCCCTCACAAAGTGATACTGAACATCAATGTGCTTTGTCTTTGAATGATAAGCAGGGTTCTTTGCCAAGAAAATTGCACTTTGGCTATCACAGTCTATTCTTATAGCTCCCTGTACTAACCCCATACTTGAACACAATCTCTGCAACCAAACTGCTTCCTTGCTTGCATGAGTGGCTGCCATGTATTCTGCCTCTGTAGTTGATAGTGCCACTACAGATTGTTTCTTACTCATCCAACTGACTGCACCTCCAAATAGGTTAAACACATACCCACTTGTAGATCTTCTCTGATCCAGATCTCTAGCCTAGTTTGCATCAACAAAGCCACGAATATCCAACACTCTGTCCAATCCTGGTCTTCCTTGGTAGCACAAACCATAATCACTAGTGCCACGCAAATACCTGAAAACCCGCTTCACTGCTGTCCAGTGCTCCTTCCCTGGTTTTGACATAAACCTACTCAATACTCCCACTGCATGTGCAATGTCTGGTCGAGTATAGACCATTGCATACATTAGGCTACTGACTGCACTCGCATATGGAACACGGGACATGTTCTCTTCCTCGTCTTGTGTCTTGGGACATTGTTCAGCAGATAACCTCACACCTACAGGAATAGGAACCTTCACCGGTTTACTCTCCTGCATATTAAACCTCTGCAATATTGTCTTGACATACTTCCTCTAGCTTAACCAGAGCTTCCTCTTTGCCCGATCTCTTTTAATTTCCATGCCCAAAATATAGTTTGCAGCACCAAGATCTTTCATGTCGAATTTGGAGGACAATTGGGTCTTCAAATCCTGGATAATTTCTTTGTCATTTCCAACCAGCAACATATCATCCACATACAAGACCAGATAAATAACACGATCACCAATTAATTTAAAATACACACAGTGATCTGCTTTGCTTCTGGTGAAGCCAAGTCCCTGTATAAATGTATCAAATTTCTGATACCACATCCGTGATGACTGTTTTAACCCATACAGAGACTTCTTTAACTTGCATACCAGTTCTTTCTTACCCTTCACCGCAAAGCATTCAGGTTTCTTCATGTAGATTTCCTCTTCCAAATCCCCGTGAAGAAATGTTGTCTTCACATCCATCTATTCTACCTCAAAATCAAAAGCAGCAGCAATAGATAAAAGTAACCTAATAGAAGTTACCTTGGAAACAGGAGAAAAAATATCACCAAAATCAATTCCCGGCACCTGGGAATAACCTTTTGCTACCAACCGAGCTTTGTATTTCTCCACCTTCCCTTCTGCATTTGTCTTCTTTTTGAACACCCATTTGCTACCAATGGGTTTCCTTCCAACCGGCAACTCCACCAGATCCCAAGCCTCATTTTTGTGCAAAGATTCCATTTCATCAACCATGGCATCTTTCCAGAGTTTTCCATCCTCTGAATCCACTACTTCCTTCACAGTTCTGGGATCATCATCAGTAACAGACAAAGCAAAATTTGAACAGAAAGAAGATGGACTATACCTTTCTGGCTACCTTCTTTCTAGAATTGATCTTCTCAGAGACGGAGTTTGTGGCTCTTCATCTTCTGATTCCTCCTCTGTTGTAGAGTCTGATTCTTCCTCCTTTAGCTCAAACTCTATCCTCTTAGGTTCCTTTGGTTGAACTTCATGTTTAATAACATCTTTCACCTCTCTGAACACCACATCTCAGCTGTACACAACCTTCCTTGTTACTGGGTTCCAAAGCTTATAACCTTTTAAACCATCCTTATACCCAATAAAGATGCACTTTTCAGATTTACTATCCAACTTGGTTCATTTTTCCTTTGGAACATGTACATATGCATCACATCCAAATACTCTTAGATGTGAAAGAGAGGGTTTCTTACCAGTCCATACTTCTTGTGGAGTCTTATCCTCCAACGTTGATGAAGGTGACCTGTTGACCAAGTAACATGCAGTATCCACCACCTCTGCCCAGAATTCATGTCCTAACCCAGCACCACTGAGCATGCTTCTTGCCCTTTCCATCAATGTCTTGTTCATTCTTTCTGCGACTCCATTTTGCTGAGGTGTATATGGAGTAGTCTTCTACCATGCTATACCACACTTCTTACATAATTCTTCAAATTCCTTGCTGCAAAACTCTCCACCATTATCTGTCCTCAACACCTTTATCTTCTTCTCTGTCTGATTTTCCACCAGAGCCTTAAATTCTTTAAACCTGTCAAAGACTTCAGATTTCTTCTTAAGGAAATATATCCATGTATTCCTTGAGAAGTCATCTATAAATGATACATAGTACACAGACTTACCCAGTGATGGAACTTTCACAGTTCCAAACACATCACTGTGCACAAGCTCTAATATCTGTTTCGCCCTCTTAGCACCAGAGGGGAAACTCACCCGATTTTGCTTCCCATATACACAATTTTCACAGAAATCAAAATCCAGAGAGCTATTGCTCATACCTTCTACCATACCTTTACCATGAAGTATTCAAAGGCCCTTCTCTCCAATATGTCCAAGCCTTTGATGCCACAACATGGTATTCTCTGCAGAGACCACTAGATTTTTAGCTCCACTTTCAGGAACCACAAAACTGTTGCACCCATCAACAACAGTGCTACCTTGCAGCTTGTACAGAGTTCCAGTCTGAATTCCCCGCATCAATACCAGTGCTCCCCGAACCATCTTGCAGGTATCCTTCTCGAACACTATTTTTACACCTGCATCATCCAACTTGCTTACAGAAATCAGATTTCTGGCCAATGCAGGAATATGCAGAACACCCGAAAGTGTTCTAACCCTTCCACCTTGCAACTTCAACTTTACTTTTCCGCAACCAATGATTCTAGCCTTCCTATCATCTCCTAAGAAGACATCACCACCATCATATTTCTGATACTCGCAGAACCATTCTCTATGGGGATTGAAGTGAAAGGATGCACCTGAGTCAATAAACCATGCCTCATGATCTACATGTGTACTTGAAGAAGCCAAGTACACATCCCCACCTTCATCTGAGTTGGTTTTCACCTCTGCAGAAGGAGCATCATCAGATCCCTTTCCTTTATCAGGAGCTTTAGATTTATAGTCCCTTTTGAAGTGCCCTTCCTTTTCGCATTTCCAGCACACCACCTTTACAGGTTTTCCTGGAGATTTAGATTTCCCTCTAGATTTAGATCTCCCACTCGATGACTTATTTTTGTTTCTATTCTGGGACCGTCCTCGTACAGACAAGGCATCACCATTCTGGCTCTCCATATTTTTTCGTCTCATCTCCTCCGTCAGCAAGGCTAAGACTATTTCATCAAACTGCAAAGTAGTTGCATTGCTACCTATTGCAATAACCAGACTATCCCACGAATCTGGTAGAGAACACAACAAACTGATGCACTTATCTTCATCTGAAATTTTAATATCAACAGACGCTAACTGACTTACCACAGTATTAAATGTGTTCAGATGCTCTGTCACCGAGTCTCCATCTTTCATTCTCAGGTTATACAGCTTTCTCCGTAGGAACAGTTTATTCACCAGAGACTTAGATTGGTACAAAGTTCCTAACTTGTCCCACAAAGCCTTCGCCGTAGCTTCCCCTGATACATTCAGCAATACTGAATCTCAGACACACAATCGTATTGTGCTCTTTGCCTTTCGATCCAACTTCTTCCATTCTTCATCGGTCACTCCCATTGGTTTAGTACATGGATCTACCACGATCCACTAATCTTTATCCACCAACAGATCCTCCATCTTGAGTTTCCACAACTCAAAACTCTGACCATTGAACTTCTTGATCTCTATCTTTCCGCTGCTCACCATCTTCTTTCACCACCAGAATCGATCTCACAGATCTCCCACTGAACAAGGTCTACCACAGGCCCGAGCGAAACCCCTCAGCAACAAAGGCATCCCCTTGAAGCCAAAACAGCTCTTATACCAAATGTAGGTTTTAACCCCGTACAGAAATTACCTGCATACGAATTCTAAATCACAGAAAAATAAACAATGCGAGAGCATAACACATAAAACACATATACACAGAGATTTTCCCCTGGATCCCAAAACCAGGACTACCAGCTTGATTTTTCATTATGTTCCTTTCAATGTTACAATACATATTTATACATGCCGAAGCATCCAATACCATTGACCGAAAACCATCGCGTCCAAAACCATGGACCGAAAAACCATAGGTAGGTTCACCCAACCTAATATAGGGTCCAAAAAACAATTTCTCAGGGCATTGCCCCGAACCCCATAGAGGGGGGCTACCCACCCCCCTCAAACCCCCCAGACAGGGGGTCTGCCACCCCTGCTACGCAATCGACGCAACGAAGGGGGGGCTTCGCACCCCCTCTAACCCCCCGGTTCACTACGTGGGTTAGTCGTGGAAAGAATATAACACAACCCAACAAAAACATCTGGGTCAATCTATGTATGAGAAAGAAATGATAGCCATCCTACATGCAGTAGACACCTCATCACCATACTTGTTGGGGCGACGTTTCCAAATCGCACAGACCATCAAAGCCTAAAATATGTTTTGGAGCAACGTCTATCATCGCCACATCAAAATAAATGGTTGGCCAAAATGGTAGGATATGATTATGAGATAATTTACAAGAAAGGGTTTGACAATGTAGTAGTTGATGCTTTATCGTGCCAATTTGAAGATGAAAACAACCTGCTATCAATCTCTCTTCCCATACTAGATTGGATTGAAGAGGCTTGCAAGGAATGGTTCTCACACCCCTCTCTCTCCTATCTTATTAATAACTTGAGAGAAGATCCTAATTCCTCGACCGACTACTCTTGGAAGGATGATATTCTTCACTACAAGGATTGAGTAGTTATATCGCTGACATCCACTCTCAAAAACCTCATTTTGGAAGAGCTGCACTCATCTCCAAATGCATGGAATTCAGGCTTTCAAAAGAATTATGCTCGTGCTCATCGTTATTTCTTTTGGATTGACATGAAAAATGGCATTCTTACTTTTGTAGCTAAATGTGATGTGTATCAGTGTAACAAAGGAGTAATAGTCAAGTTACTAGGAACCTTACATTCATTGTCACTCCTTGCCTCTGTCTTGATGGATGTTTCCATGGATTTCATCACCGACCTCCCAAAGTCGGGCAACAAATCTGTCATCATGGTGGTTGTAGATAGACTTTCTAATTATGCTCACTTTTGCACTCTACCCCACCCATTTACCCCCACTTTGGTGGCTCAAGCTTTCATGGACCAAATCTTCAAACTGCATGGCATGTAGACTTCCATTGTGTCTGATCATAACCCCACTTTCACCAGCAAATTTTTGCAAGAACTTTTCAAGCTACAAGGCACACAACTCCAACTAAGTACCGCATATCATCTCCAAACCAATGGTTAAATAGAAGTAATCAACAAATGTTTGGAGGCATATCTAAGGTGTTTCACTTCAGAAAAGCAACATCAATGGGTATAGTGGATACCTTTAGTTTAATGGTGGTATAATACTAACTATCATGAAGCCACCAAGATGACTCCATACGAGGCAGTGTATGGCCAATTCCCACCTTCATGTATTTCCTATATCCCTGGATGTTCTAAGGTGTAGGAAGTTTATAAACTCCTACAAAACCATGCCGCCATGATAGCTCATCTCAAAGATAGTCTACATCAAGCTCAGAATCAAATGAAGAAACATGTAGACTGGAATCATTCTGAGTACACATTTCAAGAAGGGGATCAAGTATTCCTACGACTGCAACCATATAAGCAAACATCTCTTAAAGAAAAGGGTTTCCAGAAACTAGCACCAAAATTCTATGGACCTTATCAGATACTTCAATGCATTGGAGAAGTTGCCTACAAACTAGCCTTGCCACCAACTTCGAAAATCCATGCAGTCTTCCATGTATCATGCCTCAAGAAAGTGGTGGGGAAAAATTGCAAAATTCAAAGTAGTTTACCCGAATTGAATGAGGAAGGCTCACTCTGGCTCCAACTAGAGTAGGCCCTTGATAGCCATGAAAGACATATTCATGGCCACATGATCAAGGAAGTCCTCATCAAGTGGAAAGACACCTCTCCAGAAGAAGCGACCTTGGAAACAACCACTATTATTCAGTAGTTTTCGAAGCTCCTACCTTGAGGACAAGGCTGATTTTGATGGGGGAGGGCATGTTAGGGTCCAATCCTAACCCCTTTATTTATGTAATAAGCCTAATGGGCCAAGTCATAGTCATAGTTAGTTAGAGAGTAAATAAATCACACAGGAATAATTGTAAGTGGTTGACCCGCATTAGAGAAAAGGGACCACGGTTAGTTGTGAATGGGCCATAGTTAATAAATAAAGTGGTTAACCTGTGTTATTCAAGGGACCACTAGTAGTTAGGGTTTTGGATGTCATTTAGCTATAAATAGTCTTAGTTTGTAAAGGAAAGATCATCTAGTCTAATTGTAATCGAGCTCCATTCTTCTGGAGTTTTCCCCCTTGAAGAGGTAAGTGAACATTGAATCTATTTCTGAATAATAAAATACTTGCTTTTTTTCTCATTTTATTCTTTGTTCTGGGCTATAATATTTCTTCGCGTTTATGGTATTAGGAATTTATTGTAGGTCAAGAGCATGACATATTTTTCTTGTTTCTTTTCCTGCATCTGATCCTTATAAAAGATGTTTTCATTGAATATAAAATATGTACTCCTAATGATTTTGTGATTTTCATAATCATATAAGCGATAACCAAAATCATTAACACCATCTCCAATAAAGGTACATTTCTTTGATTTTTCCTCAAGCTTTGTTCTATTTTCTTTATTAATGTGGAAAAAGTCTTCACAACTAAAAATCTTTAAAAATGAGTAATTTACCTTTTTACCTATCCATGCCTCCTTTGGAATACCACCATACAAAGAACTTGAAGGCCCTCTATTTATTAGATAGACAAAAGTATCTACATCATCTACCCAAAATTGTAAAGGAAATCTTGCATGAAATCTCATGCACCTTGCACGCTCCATGATTGTCTTGTTCATCCTTTTTGATACACCATTTTCTTGGGTTGTTCCTGGAATTGTCTTCTCTCTGCGAATTCCAAGTAGAATTTTGTAGAATTTTTCTACATATCAGCTAGCTCTGATACCATGTAGAATTTTTCTCCACACACTCACTAACCTCTGATCTAATTGCACAAACTTGAAGGAGATAAATCCTTCTCATGGATGAGCTTCCTTTATAGGAAAAAAAATTCATCCAACTGATAGTACACTGTCTCTTCTTTGCTCTCAATTGGGTCTCTGTCTGAACTAACATGCATCAGTTATCCATGAGTGAATACTCAGTTATCTGAAAATAACAGTTTTCACATGCATGCAAGCATCAACAAACTGTATCTCATTAATTTAACAACTTGTTAAATTAATCTAACTGAACTTGACTAAGTTAAACTAAGTCAACTGATCCTCTCAATATAGAACTCATCCTTAATTCCTCAATCAGTGGAGCAAATCAAGGACACATTCCCCAATCAGTGGAGAAATTATTGCATGTTCTCACAAAGACTTCAAGTTTGATTTTCCTTAACTAATTAACTCATGGAGAATTAATTAATTAATATTCAAACTACTAGTAAGACCAAATTCGAATTCTACTTCGTATTTTAGACTAGCAACTGTTTAAAAATAGGAATCCAATTTGAACTGCTAAAAATAGAACTTCTATTTTTAGCACTTCCATTTTTCATTCCCTGTTGCCCAATCCAACACTGATGCCCAAACTACTATTTTTATCATTTCTATCTTTAGCACTCCTATTTTTAGCAATTTCTTATTGCTAATTTTCAACACTCCCTCTCAACAAGAAAGGCTTCCTCTCGAACCCGATGTTGTACCTATGGAATGTTCTGCATGCAACACATCTACCAAGTGTGGTTGCTCCAGCAACTCTCGGAACAAAAAAAATTCCCAACTGACCACTCTGTTGGGCTAGAAACATACTCTAATGCTGAAGCTCTGCCTGCTACTTACAAGTGCTCCCTCTCTAACCTCTACACTACTGCAACATCTCCATGCATCTCGCACCATTGCACTCTTCTTTGTGCTACCCTTCACAATACAACACACTTGTGCCTCTCGCATTGCTGCAGCCTGCATGCTTTGCGCTGTCCTGGGATTCCCTGCACTGTAGCTCTCTCTGCCGCTCCATCCGCATCTGTCTCTACCCAATCAGTCAGTTCCTACTACTCCACATCGGGGCTCCCGTAGCAAGGTCTCATCCAAGAGGTTGGGTACCTCAAGGATCCTACCCCTCCTCCTTGGGACGATCACTCTACATTGCCCCACCTCCTACTTGGAGGTATGGCTGCATGTGATCCCTTTGCCCACCTGGCTCAAAGTTTACCCCTACTAGAGGTCTCTGCATGAGTATATGTCTCTACTTGATCTCCACTCAGCTTCCCCTATTGTGGCTACTCCACAACCTCCTTAAGCTACTGCACCAATCGTGGCTCCTCCACAATCATCTGAGACTTCTTCTGGCACTGCATGTTGAGAGGTAATATACTCTTCCTCTCAACCACCAAGTATTTAAACTTTGCCTTGCTCCTCAAGGTTTTGCATGCATCTTGTACCTCAAGTGCATACAGGTTCTTGGCTAGCACACCAATCTGTTTCATATTTCCCGTCGTCACGGAATTTTTTGGAAAAAGAGTTGATTTTAAATCAGCGATATCTCCCTCCTCCGAACTCCGATTCAGCCAATTTTTTTTTTTTTTGATTTTGGGTATTTTTCCCCAAGGAATCCAAATATGCTATTTGTTTTTGAAAATTATATACAAAAATTTTCATATCTACTCTGAAAACCTTCGGCCCAAAACTCAAAACTTTGAAATCTCCTCTCGTTGTATATTGTTCTTCCTTGATCACCTGTGATTTGATACCATGTAGAGTTTTGTAGAATTTTTCTACACATCAGCTAGCTCTGATACCATGTAGAATTTTTCTCCACCTTCTTCCTGCTTTTCTACAAATCAGCTAGCTCTGATACCATGTAGAAATTTCCCACCTATAGATCAACCTGGTAATGCAATGTACTAAAGCAAAACACTTGATCTACTTCTACAAATAATTTAGTGAAAGCTTAATCAACCATGAGCAACATCAATAAGAACACATATAACTGATAAGAAGGAATCAATCACACATAACATAGAAGAATTTACCCAGGGAAAGCACCTGCCTAAAACCCCATCTCTGTATTATCATACAAGTGGAAATATAATCCAGATTACACAAAGCCTTAGCTCAAAAGCTATCCAGCGCTCAGTACAATCCCTCTGCTACTCATAGATAGTTAAAGGCTTCTCACAAACTTTCTCCTCCGCCCTCCAAGCCTCCTATTCCTTGTGCAGTTTCCTTGGGGTCTAGTGCTACCACCTGTGTGAATTGACCTCTTCACACACTCACTAACCTCTGATCTAACTGCACAAACTTGAAGGAGATAAATCCTTCTCATGGATGAGCTTCCTCTATAGGAAAAAAAATTCATCGAACTGCTAGTACACTGTCCCTTATTTCATCTCAATTGGGTCTCTGTCTAAACTGACATGCATCAGTTATCCATGAGTGAATACTCAGTTATCTGAAAATAACAGTTTTCACATGCATGCAAGCATCAACAAACTGTATCTCATTAATTTAACAACTTGTTAAATTAATCTAACTAAACTTGACTAAGTTAAACTAAGTCAACTGATCCTCTCAATATAGAACTCATCCTTCATTCCTCAATCAGTGGAGCAAATCAAGGACACATTCCCCAATCAGTGGAGAAATTATTGCATGTTCTCACAAAGACTTCATGTTTGATTTTCCTTAACTAATTAACTCATGGAGAATTAATTAATTAATATTCAAACTGCTGGTAAGACCAAATTTGAATTTTACTTCCTATTTTAGACTAGGGACTATCTAAAAATAGGAATCCAACTTGAAATGCTGAAAATAGAACTTCTATTTTTAGCACTTCCATTTTTCATTCCCTGTTGCCCAATCCAGCACTGATGCCCAAACTACTATTTTTAGTAGTGCTATTTTTATCACTTCTATTTTTAGCAATTTCTTGTTGCTAATTTTCAACATTCCATGCTCTGAAAAATACTTATAAAACTCTTTGTTGCAATATTCACCTCCATTGTCTGTTTTGAGACACTTCAACTTCTTTCCTATCTCATTCTCAATGAAATTTTTCCATTTCCTGGAAGTATCAAATACATTAGCTTTATTTCGAATACAATAAATCCAAGTTTCCAGTTGCATCATCAATAAAAGTGACATAATAATAAGCGCCACTGAGAGATGATACTTGAGCAGTGACCCATACATCTTTATGCACAAGCTCTAATTTTTTGCTCTTCTTTTCTTTCCCAACTCTGAGAAATATGACTCTCTTCTATTTTCCATAAACACAATTCTCACAGAAATCCAAATCAACATGCTTCAAATATGTCAACAATTTTCTTGAGTAAAGAATATGCATCCCCTTCTCACTCATGTGCCCGAGCCTATGATGCCATAATGTTGTATCTACTCCTGTGTAGGTTAAAGAATTAACAAAATTATAAATACCATTGCATAAATACAATGTACCAACCTTTTCTCCTTTAGTGACATTCCATGTTTTATCTGTAAAAGTAGTTACACAACCTTCACCTCCTAACTGCCCTGTTAAAATTAGATTTTTCTTCAAATTTGGAACATGCCTTACCTCCTTCAATAACCATCGGTTTCCATTCTAATGTTTTATGAAAACTTTACCCATTACAATGATTTTATAGGGTTTATCATCACCCAGACGTACCTATACAAAATATCCTTAAAAATAATCATGAAAATGTTTCCTATTAGGTGTGGCATGGAATGAGGCCCTTGAATCTACCACCTAGCCATCAATAATATTTTCTAATGAAATAATCAAAGCATCTTGGAACAAATCACCTGTCACATTTGCTTCATGATTGTTTTCTTGTTATGTGTCTCCTTCTTTTCCCTTCTGAGACTTACAGTCTTTTCTCAGGTGTCCTCTCTTCTCGTATTTCCAACACACTATCTTGTATCTGGAATTGGATTTGCCTTTCCTTCGCTTACTGTAATATCCTGGTCTCTTTCCCCTTTTTGTTTCTCTTTCCCTAGTCTTTGAAATCAAAGCATTACCTAATGTCTCATCAAAGCTTTTCTGTGGCATTTCCTCGCTAAGGATGGCACTAACAACATCATCAAAATTTGAAGTACTAGATCCAGAGATAGAGTTACTAATGGCCATAACTAAACCATTCTAACTTTTTGGCAATCAACACATAAATAACAGAGCCCTAAGTTCATCATCAAAATTTACCCCTACAAAAATTAACTGACTGGTAACCTTATTAAATTCATTTAAATGATCAACAACATATCCACCTTCTCACATCTTCATACTAAATAAATTCTTCATAAGATATACCTTTTTCAGGCCAAGGGTTTTTCATATAGTTTGGCCAATGCCATCATTAAACCCTCTATTTTCGTTTCCTTTTAAATATTAAAGGCTACCGATGCCGCTAGGCACAACCATATTGTTCCAAGTGCCTTTCTCTCGAGAATCTCCCATTCTGTGTCTATCATACTCGTCAACTTTTTATTTTTTCCACTCAATGGTAGCTAAAAATATTTTTGATACAAATAATCTTCCATCTGCATCATCCACAACTGGTAGTTTTGACCGTTAAATTTCTCGACCCTAAATGTACCATATTTCGTAATTTCTCCCACTGGAACCAGGAACCCTTCTCTCCTGTGAGTTTATTAGCCAAATAGAACTTTGGCTCTAATATTAGTTGTTAGAAAAATATATATTACAGAGCAATGGAACATATAAAATATTGCAGAAACAAAAACATAGAAAATGCATTAAATAAGGGAGACATAGAGATACGTGATTCACCCAATTTGGGCTATGTCCACGGAGAAGAAACTAGTCCTTCCTTTTGTATTATCCATCAAAATGAAGTGATACAACCTACAACAGATCTGCCGTAATTTCCTCTTTGCTCTCACACAATCTCCTCTCTCTTTCTCACTCAGAATACACATATACAAAACTACAACACAATTCCCTCATATATAGCAAGGAATTTCCTTCTAGGGGAAAAAAGCCATAAATTAAACATAACTTCTACCGTCAAATCATTCTTCTAATGAATGACTCAGTTTGGCCACGAAATTATAATATTTTACAAGGCTATTTTACATATATTTTTAGCTTCAGGGGCACTGCCCCCGAACTCTCGCTGAGGGCCCACTGGCCCCTAGACCCTCACCGGGGGGGGGGGGGGGTTGTTTGGGGGGAGAATTACCTCCCCTTGCATTGAGGGGTGTACAATATTCCTGGGGTATACATCCAGCTAAAAAATATACCTCTGAATCAGAAGATAATCAAGTTCTACACCCAACAATTTACACTAATGCAGTGATCATCATATTTTCCTTTCCATTCATTTTTAGGTGGAAATATTTAGATCTCTTCAACTTTGAGTCTGTATTCTCCCAAGGTATAGTTAAAAAGGTACTAAAGAACTTAATGTGTCAATCCAAAATGATTGTCTTGTATATCCAAAGGTGTATCTAAGCCTTACAAAAACATGATGGATAAATATTGTCTCATAATGGTCTTTGTGGTTTCAAGCTTGGCCTAGCACACTCACTCAGAAATTATCCTTAGTGGTTTCAAGCTTTAATCATGGAATATCAATGTTCTTTTTAATCATAAATTGTGAACTATTCGTTGCACTAAGTAAGAGGACTTCCCTATACAATTGTTTACAATGCGAAAGTGGTAGTCAATATGGACATTTTATGATGCCCAATGCCAACAAACTTATGAAATTAATGCACTTAGAAAGTGGATTAATTCAATTACACAACATTGTGGGAAAGCTGGAAGTAATGAGGGGAGCAAGGGAGGTGTTTTATTTGAATCAACAAGAAACATAACATTGTCTTAATTTCCCTATGGAGATCAGGTTTGACTTTAATGAAGATGAAACTTATGCTTTATATCAAGAAGTCAAATTATTTATTTGTTTAGTTATTTAGAAGTTTATAATGGTTGGAGATTCTAAAAATAATTTAGTACTTTTGCTTATATTCAATTCTTATATGTTGGAAGTTGAGTTCCATTTTCCACTGAATTTGATTAATCTTTCATCTGATTCATGGAATAGACTTCTTCCATGTCTTCCTTCAACTCGACACAATTCCTTTATATGCCAAGTTGAGTTTTATTTTCCATTGAATTTGGTTGGCCTTGCATTTGATTCATGAAGTTGACTTCTTCCATGTCCTCTGCATAAATAAATATGGAGTTAATTGTTGGTCAATTTAATTATTTCATTTTGTATTATGGGATTTCATTTGTAACTACCATTATGGAGGGGGAAGTATAATCTTTTTGTTTTTGTTTCTTTTCTAATTACTGAAGGAGGATTCAATTATGCAACTTGCATTATGTTGAAGCCCTTGCTTCTCCATATTCATACTATTCCTCTTAATTCTTTAATATTTGTGGCTCATATGATTTTCATTAGTGTTTTATTTCCATGTTTGGGTTTTGACTTATTTTCTTTTCCCCTTTTAGAGTATTCTTATGCTTGAGGACATAAAACCTACAAACACCTTTCTTGTTGAGAAATTTGACACCAAAAGGTTATATTTTTATAAACAAATTTCTGATTCCATCTACAACATTCCCTCTAGAGGGCTAGCTTATTCATTAATCCCTTACTAATATTGATCTCCACACATATACATGCATATGTAGAAAGATCAAATTGAGGCTAATCTATATTAGTTTTGAAATGTATGCTCAATGTAAATTCCTAATGTATGCAAAGGTGTTAACTCCCAAAAACCTACTAGCATATTTAGGAGGCATAGCTAAATAGGAATATTAGTGATAAAAAAAACAGGATGGGCTAAATTTTGGTAGCTATTGATAACAAAAGCACCCATGCTTCCCTAAAACAAGGACTCTCCCATAATATTTATTTCTTTCATAGCATTGTGAAATTAAATAACTAGAAACCTTTTAGAGTACCTTACAATCATTTATCTAGTTCGTATGGAACCATTAGTACAACTCTAATCTAGGAGGAAAAAAATCACTAATGCTACATATCACCACTATAATGTTTTTGCAGATAGTAGGTGTGAGACTATCTCCTCCTTTACCTCTAGTATTAGAACTATTATCACTCAGATTTTTCCTTAGAAGTTATCAAAAGAAGGAAGAAACCGAGGTAACCACAAACCAATCTTTTAAGTATAGGCTCTAGCCAACCTATGACTCAGAGAGGGCTCTCTCTATATAATTTAGCTTTGTTTTTTTATGGGATTTTAGGCTAGTTTTTAGTGTTATTTGGGGTTTTGGTTTCAATTTGAAGGTTGGGTGGTGGAATTCTTAGGGTAAATGGATAGAGCTATGTATTCAAGCCATTGGGATATGGAGTCAACAAATGGATAGCAAGACTAGATCAATTCATTAAAGGGAATGTTCACAGGGCAGGCTAGCAGAACAAAATGCAAATCTTTAGGCCTAATGGGTGAAGTAATTCTAACCAGGGTGAAAGGGCACTCAAGAATCCTTAGATCGGGATCAGACTGGAGAATAGAGGATAATCATGAAGAAGGGGCAATCAAGAATCCTTTGTTACAGATCAAAAGAAGTCACCTAAACTAAGGAGCAATCGAGAATTCCTTAGCTTAGATTTGTGAAGAAAACATAAAATAATGCATAACAATCAAGACAGGGTGCATTTAAGCAATTTCTGAAATATCATTCCATGTTATAACATTTAGATTTTAGAGGTACATAAAGGTTACGAAAAACTTCAAAGAAAACAACATTGAACATGAGAGAATACTTATTTGTATTTCTCTTTACACAAGAATCCTGTAAAATATCTGATATTTATTCCTTGATCTAGTAAGCCAATCGAGTCATTGATACAATAGAATTTTTGATTCGAGAGAAATAGTCTATAGATATGTTTTGGAATCCACACAAAATACTTCAAATGAAGAAGTATTTATATAAAAACTTATTACAAAATATCTCAAACAACTTGAGATTTATTTTAGGAAGTACAAATATCTTCTAGCAAGAAGATAAAGACAGCTAATGAACTGTTTCTTACTGTCCCTTTAATTACAGTTGTGCTGGCCTTTATGGTTGAGATGTAGCCCTTTATGATGACTGATAGTTGTGGCATTTTCACGTTGGAGTCTTCTTTACTTTGATATTTCATTTGATACTCTTTGACCCTGTTGTGTTGTCTTTACCTATTTCATCCTGTTGCCTTCATATTTACTGTATGGTAACTTTTAGCTATTAATTTATCATAGTAAGTCAGTTACAGTTTCCCACCATTGTGCATTTGGTAATTTCACATTTATCATCTTCCTGTAAATCTCACCAGCCTCAGTATACTTTGCAAAATTGGGCTTGGAGAGGAACAAATGTTTTACCTCATGCTCAAGGAAAAACGAGTTCTCAAATGTGTCATATAATACTTTGCCTGTTGGCAAGGCTTTAATGGATGAAGAACTAGCTTGATCCTTAGCCAATTTTCTAAGTCTATCCCCGTAGTCCGAGTTTGTCATTGATGACCATAGGACTGGGCAGACCTTTCTCCCTCAAAATCTGAAATTTACCCATGAACCTATCAATGGCTACCTGCATGTTGTGGCACTTTCCTTCTAAATTAATCATAAGGTTCCTTTTGGAAAGAACCTTCCTTATTTATAAAATGGTGGCAGTCATGTCTTCAATGTTCAGCTCTTGTAGCTCATATCTATTTTTGCTATTGAGGAAATGAATGAGTCTATTTGCATCCTCAGGCTTATTTCCCAATTCCTGCTTTACTTTCTAGATAGCTTTAGTAGCTATCTTCACTAGCTCTATTTGCTCAAAAATAACTTGGATTGATGGCCAAATATCATTGACAGAGTCGATGATATTGGCCCTATCAATGATATTTGGCCCACAGCATTTCTTTGGTTTGTCCAAGTGGCTTCTCAAGTGTTAAATCCTTTTCTAGGATTTTGATCCTCTCACCCATTCTTTGGGCTCTTTGCATTGTTGGAAATAATACTGAGAGGGGAGTGAATCAGTATTATCAGATCTATAATTCTAGTTCCCAAACATATTTATATATGCTAGTTCAGTGAAGTGAACTAGCATGTACACGTGACTGTACTTAAAGCAACCAGCGTATATGCAGAGAACTTTTGATTTAGATAATTTATCATGTATTGAGCTTCAACCAGTATATCAGAGATTTATTAGATAATGCAGTAAAAGCAGAATAAAGCATCACACATAAAAAACACACATGAACATCAAGATATAAGGTGGAAACCTAATGTGGGTATAAACCACCTGCTACTGTCATCTCTGTCTTCTTTTTAATAATAAGAAAATCTGTTTACAATCTTGTACTGGTGAAGACTCATACCAGTACGCAAGCACCCACCTGCAGAAGGTTACAACATTCTCTTGTTCTCTAGCTACTACTGGAAGGGAGATACAACCCCATAGCTCTTGTACTAGCCAATATGTTTACTAGTACGTAGGTGCCAACCTACAGAAAACTCCACTCTTCCACCAGGGACCACGTTTCATGAATTTTCAGACTAGATACTCCTAGAACACAACACCACAATCTAAAGGCCATGTTTCATCCAATTTTCATACTGGACCCTTCAACAACATTGAAACTCAGAAAATCATAACATCAAATACATCTACATCAACTGATCACTGAAACCCAATCATCACTTTCTGAATCAACCACAACTAAATCAATCAATTACTTGACAACCCATCATCATTGAAGCAAATCACAATCAATCAATCTGATCATTCAAAACACTATCATCAGAATACAGTTACCAGAACACAAAGCAGAACCCAGAATTCTACAACAACAAACAAAAACAACTGAAACTTTAAACATCATACTTCATAAGGTATACACTACTTCCATGTGTTGAACCTGCATGTATAAGCACTTTTACCAAAGGGAACCATCGTACAAATATACAAATTCAAATTTATGATGTATATGCTACTTTGATATGCTGAACCAGCATGTATATGCCCTTTACTAAATTGAACCTATGTACAGATCTTTAAATGATAACTTAAAACATCACAATTATCCAGACTTCAGTCATACTTAGATCATCACATTTATAGAATAAAACATGTGTTAGTATTCAGATCTAGACTGTTCAAGATCAAACCATATAATGATAATACTCTTAAGGCTTTATGATCCCGGTCCATCAACCTTCATCAGCCTTATAGGTGCATCCTTAGATCATATCATGCGAACCATCAGAAGCTCATTAACCTGCATATATGATTCAATACATCATAAGATATTCAAATCCTTGCACACTTTTGGCCTAATGATCTTCTCCTCCTTATATAGTTTTAGGCCTTTCTCAATACCATGGACCAAAACTACTTAGGACCAATACCTTGGACCAAATACCTTGGACCAATCAAATACCTTAGACCAAAAACTTTTGGTTTTCCAAGATTACGCACTTTTCCTTCTGTGAAAGTGCGTGTGTATGTAGACGCTCCTTTTGTTCAATAAACTTGCGTGTATACGCAGCTTGGACAAGGTGAACCTGCATATACCTTTCTTTCTTCAACCTTTGTAGTCTGATCTATAATTCTTTGTTTTTAACCTACTGTACTGTGTGTTAGTGCCTAGATTTACCTCAGGTTGAGGAAGGTAGGATCTAGGGCCAACATCAAACCACGCTTAACCTGGTAGCTAGCCCTACCAGGTCGAGAGAGGGCCCTCTCTGGGTCAATCTCAACAAATTATGATCGATGAGGGCTTGAGATGACTGATATAACTACTGATCTTAGGCTAGGTATGCGTGCAAGAAGTTGAAATGATGTTTTTGTTGGCTCTAAGGGAAAGGCAGATCTTGGATGTGGGGAATGAGGCTCAGTTTTACAGAGATGTCAATGGGGAAAGGTAGGCAACTGATTTTGGCACTTCAAATCGAATGAGGTGGAGGGATTAGATAGGTGAGGAGTTGAAGAGGGCAAGAGAAGCCATGGATCCTATCCAAACAGCTGAAAACATCAAGAAACTAAAGCAAACCTCAAGTAGAGCACTACAATTTCAATGGATTCTACTTTCACTCTTGTTTGATTTAGTTAGGAAGAAACAAGATAGATAATGTCATACATAAAACATAAATAAGTTCACAATTACAAAGAAAAGCATTGTACCAAAACAAAATGCCACAGGGATCCCCAAGAGTGTTGCAAACCCTGGTCTCAATTCCTTAGCTAAAATGCTGATATGAGTGTACAATGAAGCTCCTTGCTTTCTCAAGAGTCCAACCTTATACAAAAATCCAACCCCTACACTGTAAAATTCATAAAATATATACATTTTCTCATCCTTGTACTAAGGGATTGAGCTCAACCATTTTCTTCAAAATAGAATCAGTTACATTAAACTTGGGCCGAATTTCTGAAAATAGGTGTTGAAGATGAACTCGTATCTCCTAAACCATAGCACCTGTTACAAAACTAAAAGAGTTTTTTGGAAATAAGGACATTTTGGAGAAAAAAATCTCTCAAATTTGGGAAATGCATTTCCAATTTCTCGCAAGCAGTTCCACAAACTCATCTCTAAAACAGAAAATCATTAAAAATTTAAATATGTGAAAATGAGTTGTAAATATCTAGTCACATATCCCAATTCGTGACACCTGTGAATACACTGAAAGAGGTTTTTGTTATGTGGCTTGTGGTTAATAAAAACCTCTTTGGGTTTCTTAAAATTACTTTCCATCTATTGGAAAATGGCCCTGCACTAAAATGCCTAAAACATTAAAAAATATGAGAAATTTGCTTTGTTTTAATGTAGGCTCCAAATATCACTATATATCTCCCACATAGTAGCGCCTGTGCATAAACTGAAGGAGGTTTTTGTTATTTGGTATATCATGAACTAAAACCTCTTTCACTTTTGAAAAATTCCTTACCATTATTTCAGAAACGGATTTTGTACTAAACTTTTCATTGTGTGCAACAACTGACCTCAAAACATGCATAACCAAGAATCACTCATTCATTTCGATCATATCTTCTAATCTAGAAACCAATTATGGGAGTGTGATATACCATTGGAAATATTTTTCTGAGCTTCTTCGGATGGACACACTTGTGGCATGTGTTGTGTTGAACATCATGTGCAAAACATCTAACAAAACCAGACATAGTAAGAGCTCATGTTGATCCCTGGTGACAGGCTGCGAACACTGGAAATAACATGATTCAAAGGGAATTTTGAAGAATAATTATTATTCATTGATTACCCAAAGAAAGAAAATAGAAACACCTAGTAAGAAACCTGAAATCTCTGTTGGAAATAATACTTTGGGGGGGGGGGGGGATGAATCAATATTATTAGATCAATAATTTAATTTTCCAAACATATTTGTATACGCTACTTCAGCTAAGTGAACTAGAGTGTATACGTGAATGTACTTAAGCAACCAATGTATATTAGAAATTTATTAGACAATGCAGTAAAAGCAGAATAAAGCATCACACATAAGAAACACACATGAACACCAAGATATGGTGGAAACCCAATGTGGGTGAAAGCCACCTGTTGCTATCATCTCTGTATTCTTTTAATAATAAGAAAATTTATTTACAATTTTTTACTATTGTAGAGTTATACCAGTTCGCAGGCTTCTACCTGTGGAAGGTTACAACCTTCTCTCATTCTCCAGCTTCTCCTGGAAGGGAGATACAACCCCCTAACTCTTGTACTAGCCGATATGTTTACTAGTACATAGGCTGTGACCTACAGAAGGTTACGACCTTCTTTCTTCCTCCAAGAACCACGTTTCATAAATTTTCAGACTGGATCCATCAACAAAATCATAACTGTAATTCAATCATCAAATACGTCTGCATCAACCAATCACTTTTTGAACCAACCACAAACGAATTAAGTAATCACTTTGACAACCCATTCAGAATACTGTCACCAGAGTGCAGTAACCAGAACCCATAATTCTATAATAGTAAACAAAAACAACTGAAACATATTTTAGAAGGTATATGCTACTTCCATGTGTTGAACCTACATGTATATGCACTTTCCTCAAACCCAACCAGCGTATACATCTGTAAATATTAAATTTATAATTCTGTAGCTATTCCAAACTTTAGCTATACCTAGATCATAATATTTACAGAACAACACATGCTTTAGTATACAGATCTAGAATAAACATGTTCAAACCATATAAAGATAGTTCATTTCAAGCCTTAAGATCTTGATCCATCATTAGATCTTATCTTCCATCAACCTCTAAGGTTCATCCCTGGTTCAGATCAAGCACATCACCATACGCCAATAACCTGCATACTAGATCTCACACTTCATCAGATATTCGATACTTGCACACCTTGGCCTAATGATCTTCTCCTCCTTTTATAGTTTTAGGCCTTTCTCAATACCATGGACCAAAACCACTTAGGACCGATACCTTGGACCAAATATCTAGGGTCAATACCTCGGACCAGATACCTTGGACCAATACCATGGACCAAATACTTCGGACCAAAAACTTAGTTTTCCAAGGTATACACACTTTCCCTTCTGTGAAAGTGCATGTGTATGTATACGCTACTTGTGGTCAGTGAACCTGCATGTATACGCAGCTTAGTCAAGGTGAACTTGTGTATACCTCTCTTTCTTCATTCTGTGTAGACTGATGTGTAATTCTTTGTTGATAACTTGTTGTATTATGGTCTTTCATCTGAGTGAGTTGCCATCAAGGACAATACCTGTATCATAATTCCAACAATCTCCCCCTATGGACTTGATGGCAACAACAACACCAGGTCACTCGCCCCATTTGACATTAAGGGAAAAGGGTCATGCTCCCCCTAAGTACATGCTAAATTCTCTGATACGATGAAGTGTACTAATTGAGCTCCCATGATTGAGTCCATGCTCCCCCTGAGCACAAGCAAAATCTGCAAACACATTTGCTAAAAGAATAGCATACATCACCAATGACTCATACATACATCCATCTCCCAACCAAGTGGGGATATACCAATTTTGACTCATCCACCCAACCAAGTGGGGACATACCAGTTGTTTATACATGACAAAAACAAGAAATATTACATCATCAATCCCATGCATAGTGTGGTCACAAATTAGGCCTTTTCATGAGCTTTACATTAAATGATATGCATGACATTTATAATAAGGACAACCGATCTAAACAATACCATGATAGTTATCAGCAACTATCATACACCATGTATGATTTGCACCATCAACAACATCAGGATCAACAGCCTAAATATTTCCATCATCAAAAAAGTCACCTGAATCAAAACAATTATGCGGATCTGTACAAAGATGTTCTAAGATAATGCCAACAATGCATTCTTAGAAGTATATGCTCCCCCTGAACCTGTGCCAGATTTTCATTGTCAGATCTAATTATTGCATATATCAATAAGAGATATCAAAGCATCATCATCAATTAGATATACATCAAGTTATCAACAACTTTATGGGGACCAATATATTTCCACATGTTATCAGCAGATTGTAACCATCATCAAACAAAGCAGATAATTGACAGAACCATATAAGACCGCTTTTTCTTGAGTTTGGCCCACTGCTTTTCCTCAAACCAACATATACGCGATTTTTCCCATAGAAACCCGTTTATGTACGCGACTACGCTTCATGAAACTCGTGTATAGCACCCTTTCTCTGAAAAATAAGATTTAGCAGCAGGATTATGTAGCGACTACTCCCAACTTTTGTCTGAGATATTCAAATGTCTCTTTGGGCAATGGTTTAGTGAATATATCAGCAACCTGTTCTTTGGAGGGAACATACTCGAATTTGACCTTTTGTTCAAGCACTTTTTCACATAGAAAATGATATTTTATGGGTATGTGCTTGGTCTTGGAGTGCATGATTGGATTCTTTGAAATACTGATAGCACTTGTATTATCACATAGAATGGAGATGGGAGGAGTACATGTGATCTAAATGTCTTGTAAGGTTTGCATCATCCAAAGTAGTTGTGTGTAGCAAGATGTAGCAATGACACATTCTGCTTCAGCTAATATAGATAATGCAATTGAACTTTGTTTCTTGCTAAACCAAGACACTAACCTGGAACCCATATAGAATGCACCACCACTAGTGATTTTTATGTCATCAACACTTCCTGCCCAATCTGCATCTGTATATGCATGAAGAGTAAGATATGTATGTCTAGGATACCATAAAGCAAAGTTCTCTGTTCCTTGAAGATATTTGAAAATCCTTTTGACTGCCTGAAGGTGTGATTCCTTTGGATTTGCTTGGAATATTCCAACTATTCCTACTACATGCATGATGTCAAATCGGGTACCTGTTAGATAAAGTAAACTGCCAATCATGGATCTATAAGTTGGTTGATGTACTGCTGCTGATTCATCATTTGAGCTAAGACTGCATCTTGTTACCATTGGGGTACATACTGGTTTAGAATATTCCATGTCGTACTTTTTCAAGATCTGTTTGAGATATTTGGTTTGTGAAAGAAAAATACCATATTTATTTTGTTGAACTTGTAGACCAAGAAAATAGGTAAGCTCACCAAGCAAGGAAATTTCAAATTCTTGCTACATTACTGAAGCAAAATTCTAACTCATGGATTCTTCATTGCTACCAAAGATGATATCATCAACATAAACAACAATTATTAGTGATTTACTAGTGTCAATCATTGTATATAGATTGCTATCTGTTGATCCCTTTGAAAAACCCTGTTGGTGGAGATATTTGTCAAGATGGTAATACCAGGCCCTTGGAGCCCGTTTTAGACCATAAAGAGCCTTTCTGAGTTTGCATACAAGTTTTGCATCATTTCCAAGAATGAATCCTTTTGGTTGTTCAATATAGACTTCTTCTTCTAAGTCTCCATTAAGGAAGGAATATTTTACATCCATTTGGTATGCTTTGAATTTCTAAAAACTAGAAAGAGCAAGAAACATCCTTATGGCTTCAAGTCTAGCAACAGGTCCAAAAGTTTCTCCAAAATCTATACCTTCTCGTTGAGCATATCCTTTACAAACAAGTTTGGCCTTGTTTCTAATAACTTCTCCATTTTTGTTCAGCTTGTTTTTGAATATCCATTTAGTTCCTATGATATTCTTATCATGAGGTCTAGGAACTAATTCCCAAGTATTATTATTTTCAATTTTCTCAAGTTCTTCATTCATGGCCTTGACCCAACATTCATCTTTACATGCTTCATTTACATTTTGAGGTTCGGTGGAAGATAGTAATGCTAGATAGCTTGAGGTTTCTATAATAGTTCTTCTTGTCTGTACACCTACCTCTTTTTCCCCTAAAATTTGAGTTTCTGGATGATTTTTCTGAACATACTTGGACGGGGTCTTTTCTTCTACCATTATCCCTTCTTCTGGTGCTTCATTGGTTTCTTCTTCAAAATCAGTGTGATTTGATGTGGGAAAATAATCCCCATCTTCTTCATTGTCATAATCTTCAGTTTTTATCTGTTTTGGATTTTTGCATGCGTCATCAACCACAACATCAATACTTTCAATAATTTTCCCAACTCTTTTATTATAACATTTATATCCTTTACTTCGGGAAGAGTAACCAAGAAGAATACCTTCATCTGCTCTGAATTCAAACTTACCAAGTTTTTCATCAGTCCTTTTGATGTAACATTTTCTTCCAAAAACTTTAAAGTATTTTACAGTAGGAATGTTACCATACCAAAGTTCACGTGGAGTTTGAGTGATGCTTACCCAAACATTTCCTTGGTTGAGAATAGTGACGGCGGCGAATGCAGCTTCACCCCAGAAGGTTGCAGGAGTTCCAGATTCATCTAACTTAGCTCGAGCCATTTGTTGAACAGTTCTATTGATTCTTTCTACCGCTCCATTTTGCTGAAGAGTCCTTGTGGTGGAGAACTGCCTTTTTAGTCCATGTTGTTCACAAAAGTCAAAGAATTCATCCGAGTTAAATTCCCCTCCTTGATCAGATCTGACGCATTTGATTTTGCGATCTAATTCATTCCCAACCAAAGCTTTGAAGGCTTTGAACTTTTCAAATGCTTCATCTTTATGCTTTAGAAGACCTATCCAACACATTCTAGAAAAATCATCAATGAACAATATAAAGTATTCTTCTCCACGAGGTGAATTTTTCCTTGATGGTCCACATAAATCAGTATGAATAGGTTCAAGAAGCTTACTAGCTGACCCTTGTTTTTCAATGAAGTGAGATCTGGTTTCCCTACTGAATTAACATCGTTTGCAATTGCATTTTTAGGAATGTTGATATTTAGAAGATCACGAATAGCCTAGAATCTACATTCTTTTCTTATTTGAGAAAAGCTTAGATGTCCCAATCTTTTGTGCCATAGCTATTTTTCATCATTTTTACTTAGATAGCATTGTTTTTGTTCTCCCTTGAGTATGTATAAGTTGTTTGGAGTTCTTGTACCTTTGATCATGGTTCCTCCTGTATCAAGCTCACGAACAACGCATCTGTTTGATCGAGACACCACTTCATTTCCTTGATCACACATTTGACTGACACTCAACAGGTTATGCTTTAGACCATCAACATACATAACATTCCCATCTTTAACCTTTTCTTTCAAGAAAATAGAGCCTTTACCTTTTATGACAGCAAGAGTGTAGTTTCCAAATGAGACATTCTTTTCCTTTTCTAAGGCATTATATGAGTGAAGTTTTTCTTTGTCACCTGTCATGTGTTTTGAGCATCCACTATTGATGTACCACTGATTTTCTTGTCCTTCTGCATGCAAGGCTATACCACATCTTTCTGTTTATGGTTCATTCTTTCTCCATATTTTGGGATTTAATGGAGTTTGCTCCTTTTGAGATATTTGTCAAAATTTACTCTTGCATTCATATTTTTCATGGCCAAAGTTGTTATAGATTGAGCATTCTATTTCATTTTCAAGAACAGAAAAGTTATTGTAAAAAATCTTCTTGATCCCTATCACATTCCTTTGATTTCGTGCTTCTCTAGTCATGATGGTCTTGTAAGCAACACATTGAGCAGCTTTGTGTCCAAAATTATGACATGAGAAACATTGACCATTAAAGAAGTTCCTACGATTATCGAATCTATTAACCTAGTGATTGTAGTTTCTATTGATATTCATCTTTGAAGAAAATTGATTATAATTTACCTAAGGTTGGTTGTGGCTTTTGTTCATCCTTGAAGTAAATTGAGCTTAATTTACCTGGTGATATGTTTTATGCCTTTGCTGATAAATGTTCTTTGCTGCATCAAGATAGCTTTTAGTGGTGGTTGACGACTTCTGTGATTGAAATGCTTCTTCAGTATATCCAAGACTATCTTTATCAGAGGAGAACCCTACACTTTGATAATTTCATTTAAGGTTTCTGATCCTTTAGCAAATCTAAGATTGAGAGATTTTGTTTTCTCAAGATCCTTTCTTAGACCCACAATTTCACATTCTAGTTTTTCATTGTGTTTTTCTCTTTCAGCAAGTTGGTATGTCAAGGTATCTATAATCATATTCTTTTCTTCTAAACAGATTTTGAGTTTAGAGATTTATTGATGAAGGTCATCTTCTTCTAAATCATCCCAAAAATTATCATCTTCATAAGCCATTAGAAGTCTATAGTCATTGCTATTTTCATATTCATCATTATTTGATAAACCATCACTATCTTCATGAGTATAGTAACTCTTTTTACTTACACTTTGTTTTCTATTCTATTTTGTAGATTCCTTCCCTTTATCATATTTATCTTTATGAGGACATTTGGCAGCATAATGACCGACTCTACCACAGGCAAAAAATTTTAAAGGTAGTTTACCTCTAAATCTTCTGGAACCCCATTGAAGCTTCTTGAAAAAGTTTACTTCATCTTCTTCTTCTGAAATATGTCCTAATTCATTGAGTTCTTCCTTTCCTTTTTCTGAAGCTTTAAATGTAGCTTCTCTCATATCTGATGGGCCTCCTTTTCTCATCTCAAAGGCAGTTAAGATTTCGTGAAGCTGTGTCATAGTGATAGTCTGTAGATCCTGTTTTTCTTCTATGGCAAATACTTTTGATTCAAATTTAGCAGACAAGGATCTTAAAAATTTCTCAACTAAGGTAACTTCCTTTATCTCTTCACCCAGGTTCTTCATGCAATTAAAAACCTCATCTATATGTAAGAAGTAACTAGCTATACTTCCATCATTGTGCATCTTAAGGGTTTCATATTGAATTCTAAGAGTTTGTAGTTTAACACATTTTACGTGAGAGTCTCCTTCGTGGCTTAGAATGATTTTGTCCCATATTTCTTTGGCTAATTTGAGCTGCATAACTTTGACAAACTCTGATGGTGATAGACTTCCAAATAATGTATTGACAACCCTGGCATTGGTTTTATATTTCTTTTCACCTACTGTATCTGTAGGAATTGTTGATGGAAAAGTATATCCTCCTTCCATGATTTCCTAGACATATGTTCCAAGTGATTGTATATAGGTTGTGGTTCTTATCTTTCAATAAACAAAGTTTCTCCCATCAAAGTTTGGCGGTCTGATGGATTCCATGCTTTCTTTATTACTCATGATGACGGATCTCCCTTCAAGTGATCAAGCTTCTTCTGAAGGACTTGCTCTGATACTAATTGTTGGAAATAATAATGAGAGGGGGGGTGAATCAGTATTATTAGATCGATAATTTAATTTTCCAAACAGATTTGTATACACTACTTCAACTAAGTGAACTAGCGTGTATATGCAATTGTACTTAAGGAAACTAGCGTATATGTAGAGAACTTTTGATTTACCCAATTTATCATGCATTGAACTTTAACCAATATATTAGAACTTTATTAGAAAGTGGAGTAAAAGAAGAATAAATCACCACACATAAGAAACACACATGAACACCAAGATATAAGGTTGAAACCCAATGTGGGTCAAAACCACCTGCTGCTGTCATTTGTGTCTTCTTTTAATAATAAGAAAATTTGTTTACAATTTTGTACTGGTGCAGACTTATACCAATACGCAGGCTTTTACCTGTGAAATGTTACAACCTTCTCTCATTCTCCAGCTTCTCTTGGAAGGGAGCTACAACCCCCTAACTCTTGTACTAGCCGATATGTTTACTAGTACGTAGGTTGTGACCTACAAAAGGCTATGACCTTCTTTCTTCCTCCAAGGACCACGTTTCATAAATTTTCAGACTGGATCCATCAACAACATCATAACTGTAATTCAATCATCAAATACATCTACATCCACCAATCAATTTCTGAACCAACCACAAATGAATCAATTAATCACTTTCACAACCCATCAATCTGATCATTTAGAATACTGTCACCAGAGTGCAGTAACCAGAACCCAAACCAGAACCTAGAATTCTGCAACAGTAAACAAAAACAACTGAAACATATTTTATAAGGTATACACTACTTCCATGTGTCAAACCTACGTGTATACATGCTTTTCTCAAACCCAACCAGTGTATACATCTGCAAATATTAATTTATAATTCTGCAGGTATTCTAGACTTCAGTTATACCCAGATCATAATATTTACAGAACAACACATGCGTCAATATACTGATCTAGAATAAACATGATGAAATCATATAAAGATAGTTCGTTTCAAGCCTTAAGATCTCGATCCATCATTAGATCTTATCCTCCATCAACTACTAAGGTTCATCCCTAGTTCAGATCAAGCACAACACCATAAGCCAATAACCTACATACTAGATCTCACACTTCATCAGATATTCAATATTTGTGCACCTTGGCCTAATGATCTTCTCCTCCTTTTATAGTTTTAGGCCTTTCTCAATACCATGGACCAAAACCACTTAGGACCAATACCGTGGACCAAATACCTAGGGTCAATACCTTGGACCAGATACCTTGGACCAATACCATGGATCAAAATACCATTGACCAAATACTTTGGACCAAAAACTTAGTTTCCAAGGTATACACTCTTTTCCTTCTGTGAAAGTGCATGTGTACATATACGCTACTTGTGGTCAATGAACCTACATGTATACGCAGCTTGGTCAAGGTGAACCTACGTATACCTCTCTTTCTTCATTCTGTGTAGACTGATTCGTAATTCTTTACTAATAACCTGTTGTACTGTGATCTTTCATCTGAGTGAGTTGCCATCAAGGACAATACCTGTATCATAATGCCAACAATATCTACTATGACACATGAAGAAAAGGAAGAAATGAAACATGATATATCAAAATTACAAGACCAAGTCCAACAAATTTCGCTCTCACAAAAAGTAACTGAAGCTAATATGGATGGTTTAAAGAATGGAATGGAGGCTAAAATGGATGGCATGGAAGCTAAGATGGACGATATAGAAGAAAAAACTAAAGGCAACATGGAATATTTGAAGATATATTTGACAAAGTTGCTACAATAAATGCTTACTAATGGCAAAATAATAGTAAAGGAAACTCGTGATGAGAACAAAATAATTGTTAGTCATGATTTCATAGACTCTATAGTTTGATTGAAGACCCACCATGTTCCAAAGATTGATATGAGGAATTTTGATGGCAAGGATCCATAACATGGATAATACAGATGGAGCAATATTTGGATCTCCATACTGTGCAAAGCACACAAAATGTATGCATTGCAACTTTATATTTGGAACCCAATCAGTTTGTATGGTATCGATGGCTTTGCTCTCGTAAACAAATTGTCACTTGGGAAAATTTTATGGAAGAAATGATAGCACACTATGTTATGAAACTAGCTCAAGAAAAAGATAGAAAAGATAGATCAACACCTTAGAATTCAGCCTCTTCGAGGGGGCAACCTCCTTTACATTACATAAATGAGCAATTCTTGGATGATTCAAATGACAAAACCTCCTTTCTATATATAAGAGTCTAAGGAGTCACAATATAACCCAACCAACCTAACAATAATAATATAAAGCCACAAAAATAACAATAGAGGGATTCTATGGGGCACAGTAATAACAATATGGGGATAATAGGGGCACAACAATATTAATAAGGGGTACAACTACAATAGTAATGGGGTAATCACTAGTATTATAGGGACCCAACATGCCCCTCTCCTTCAAAAAAGTGTTGTCCTCAACGCTTGAGAAGTTTCGGATGCTTCTGTATAAAATTCTCATCCTCCCATGTGGAATCTTCAGCAGATAAGTTCTTCCACTTGATAAGATACTCCGAAATTGATCGATTTCGTAACTGTCGAGTTCTTGTTTCTGTGACTACTTCCAGTTCCAATATAATTTTTCCTTCCTCGTCAAGTTCTGGAAATATTGTTTGAACTGGGAGCTTGTCGCCTATAACCTTCTTTAAACATGAAACATGGAAAACTGGGTGCAATTGAGAAGCTGCAGGAAGCTCCAATTTGTATGCCATAGTACCAATCTTTTGCAACACCTTGTATGGACCATAATACTTTGGTGATAATTTATTATCCTTCTTAGCTTGCTTGAGGGACATTTGCTTATATGGTTGTAGCCGTAGGAATACCCAATCACCTACATCAAAACTTCTTTCGCTACGATGTTGATCTGCCTGTTGTTTCATTCTATTCTGTGCCAACACGAGGTTATCCTTTAAGAGTTGGAGGATTTATTGTTGATGTTCAATGTGATGTTCCAGTCCTTGAACCTTAGAATTTTATCTTAAATATGATGTGATGGATGGTGGCTGATACCCATAAAGTGCCATAAATGGGGTCATTTTTGTTGCTGTATGGAAGGAAGTGTTATACCACCATTCAGCCAGAGGCAACCATTCGACCCATTGTATCTGTTTATCATATACAAAGCAACGAAGATATCCTTCCAAACATTTGTTTACTATCTCAGTTTGCCCATCAGATTGAGGATGATAAGATGACCTATGAGCTAACTGAGTACCAAGACAAGAAAATATTTCTGTCCAAAAATTTCAAGTGAAAATGGGGTCTCTGTCACTTACAATAATCTTTGGGTTTCCATGTAGCTTTTGAATTGTTTCCATAAATGAAGTAGAAAATGTATTGGCTTTAAATGGATGTGATAATGCACAAAAGTGTGCATACTTGGTAAGTCTGTCAACTACCACCATGATGACACTCTTTCCCTCAGACTTGGGAAAACCTGTGATAAAATCCATTGAAACCTCCTCCCAACATTGGCTTGGAATGGATAAAGGTTGTAATAAACCTGGTTTCTTAATTGTTTCAACTTTATTTTGTTGGCAAACCAAACATTTCGCCAAAAACTTTTGAATATCTGATTTAAGGCCATCCCAAAAAAAGCCCTTCTTAACCCTGTGGTAAGTTTTTAAAAATCCTGAGTGCCCTCCTAAGGGATAAGTGTGCAATTCCATAAGAATCTTTTGTTTTAGCTGGGAATTCTTACAGAGGTATAAGCGATCTTTGTACCATAACGAATCATTTTGCCAGCTAAATGTATCAGACATACTGGAATATTGTTGTAACTTTCGAATAAGTGCCCACACTTCTTCGTCATTCTTCCATTCCTCCCTTGCTTTGTTTATCCAATCTGGTTGGATAATATAAATGGCACACAACAATGCTTCCACATCCTCATCCTTTCTTGAGAGTGCATCTGCCACCACATTTTGCTTCCCTTTTTTGTAGATGATTTCAAAGTCATAACCCAACATCTTTGTGACCCACTTTTGTTGCTCTTCAGAGGATAATCTTTGTTCTAAAAAGTATTTAAGGCTATCATGATCCGTTTTTACCTTGAAGTGTCTTCCCATTAGGTAGGGTCTCCATTTCTTAAGTGCATGGAGTATTGCCAACATTTCCTTCTCATAAATAGCTTTGAGTAAAAACTTTCCCTTGATTGGACGACTTTCAAAAGCAATGGGTCTTTCATCTTGCATTAAAACAACACCAATTCCATTTCCTGAAGCATCACATTCCACAATAAAGGTTTTTGTGAAGTTCGGTGTAGCTAAGGCGGTGCTTGGCACATTGCCTCTTTAAGATGTTCGAATGCCTTTGTTGCTTTTGGAGTCCATGAAAATTTATCTTTCTTCAATAATGTTGTTAGATGTTCTGCTATTCTCCCATAATTCTTAACAAACTTGCAATAATACCCTATCAACCCGAGAAATCCTCGTAGATGCTTTATGGATGTGGGAATTTTCCATTCCTTAATGGCTTTAATTTTACTAGGGTCTACCTTAACTCCTTCATGAGATACAATATGACCCATATATTCCACCTCTTGTACTCCAAAGAAACATTTGGATCTTTTTGCATATAATTGTTTCTCCTCCAATAGTTGTAGCACCCTGTCAACATGTTCAACATAATCCTTCCAAGACTTGCTATAGATTAGTATATCATCAAAAAATACTAACACAAATTTTCTAAGGAATGGTTTGAAAATTGAATTCATGAAACGTTGAAATGTTGAAGGTTCATTGGTGAGGCCAAAGGGCATGACCAAAAATTCATAATTACCCTCATGAGTTCTAAATTATGTTTTCGGAATGTCTTCAATCTTCATTATGATTTTATGATATCCTGAACGAAGATCCAACTTGGTGAAGTAAATTGATCTATGCAATTCATCCAGTAATTCATCAATGATAGGAATGGGAAACTTATCTTTAATAGTGAGCTTGTTGATCTCCCTATAATCCGGACACATGTGCCATGATCCATCCTTCTTGTGCACCAATACTACTGGAGCAGAGAAAGAACTTTGACTTGGTTGAATTATACTAGCCTCTAGCATTTCTGCAACCATACATTCAATTTCACTCTTTTGGGCATAGGGATATCTGTACGGCTTGATGTTTGGAGGAACACTTCCTGGAATCAGATGAATAGCATGATCATGATCACGAATAGGTGGGAGACCTTTGGGAGTCTCAAATACCTTGGAATGATTGTCCAATACTTTTTGGAGATCTGGAGAAATAGATGATTCCACTGTGGACACGTCTAGCGAACATAATTGTGCAATTACACCTCTTTGTTCCTTTTTTAGAAGCTTTGTCATACTGTTAGAGCTAATTATCTTTCCCGGTTTCCCTGCAATACCCCTTAATTCAACTTCCTTTCCTTCCACAGAAAAATTCATGAAAAGTTCTTGAAAATTAAAAGCTATTGTACCCAAGGATTGTATCCATTAGACTCCTAGTACAACATCAGTACCTCCCATTGGAATGGAAAGCATTGGGCTAGTCAATACATATTCTCCCATGGATAGCTTGATATTATGGCACTTTCCCGAGCAATTTACTGTTCCTCAATTTGCAACCATCACTTAACACTCTAGTGCTGGATATAAGAAGCAATTCAATTCTCTTACTACCTTACAATGAATAAAATTGTGGGTACTTCCTGAATCAATCAACACTATTACCTTTTTCTTCTTGATTTGTCCTTCTATCTTGATGGTTTAAGGAGTGGTAATTCCCACCAATGCATTACAAGATATGGTCGGATTCATTTATTCTTTATCTAGGCTTTGTTCCTGGAGTATATCCTCTTCTTTTGACCTTTCTTGCTCCTTTTCTTCTTCCTCTTCACAATGTATGTAGAATAATTTCTTCTCAGAACACTTATGACCTTTAGTGTATTTGCTATCACAATTGTAACAAAGCCCTTTTTCTCTTTTTTCTTCCAATTATTGTGGTGTCAACCTTATAGGTTGTGGAAGACTAGCGGAAACAACACTTCCGTCTTTATAGTTGTGAGTGGTATGCTTCCTGGTTGCCATAATTTTTCTTTCCATTTTTCTTGCTAACCTGAATGCCTTCTCTAATGAATCAGGTTCCCAAAGGTGAACATCATGTTGGATATTATCCTTTAAAGACCCTATGAACACATCAATCCTATGCTCCTCTGGAATATCTTTTACCCTTATGTTCAATTTTTGGAACTCCTCAATGTGCTCCATTATTGAACCCTTTTGTTTGAGACTTATCAATTGGCTAAAAAAAGTGTTGCTTTTTGTATCCTCATAATGTGCTGTCAATTATTCCATAAAAATTTCCCAAGCGATAAATTGTTTACAAGAGCAAAGCCATTGATACCATACAAACTGATTTGGTTCCAAATATAAAGTTGCAATACGTACCTTTTGTGTGTTTTGCACATTATTGAGATCGAAAAATTGTTCCATCTATAATATCCATGTTGCGGGATCCTTGCCATCAAACTTCCTCATATTGATTTTTGGAATATGGTGGGTCTTTGATCCAACATTATAGTCTATGGAATCATGATTAACATTTCTTTTGTTCTCATCGTGAGTTTCCTTTACTACCCTTTCACCATTAGTGACCCTTTCTTGTAGCAACTTATTCATATTTATCTTCAATTCTTCCATGTCTGTCTTCAAATCTATCTTCAAATCATCCATGTTAGCTTCCACGTCATTCATATTAGCTTCTACACCTTTCTTTAGACAATCCATCTTAGCTTCTATGCCTTCCTTTAAACCATCCATCTTAGATTCTGTTCCTTTTTGTGCAAGGGATAGTTGTTGCACTTTGTCTTGTAATTTTGATATATCATGTTGCATTTCTTCCTCTTCTTCATGAGTCATGCTAGAGCTTTCAAGTTCCTTACTAGGTGTTTACATTTTCTTTCCTCGGGGCATCAGTTACCGATAATAATGCTCTACTATGCCCTTTGAATTCCTTCAAAATAAATTTTCAAACCAAGCTTAAGCAAAAATTTAAGAAAATCTACACACCTTTTTTCACTTTGTAGGAGCTCGATATTGCCTCTGATGTATCTCTGTACTTTCCAGTCATCTAGATCTGAATTTGTGATCTGCAGTAGCCCTCTGTGACCTCTTTCCAATGTCACAAGTCTGACCCAAATTGGATTCTCCAAGGAAGAGTTATGTGAAATCTCCCACAGTGACTTGATTATAGACTAGTTCAGTAGAGCGAACTTGTATGACGTGCCACGAGTCACTGTTTTTACCTTTGGATCTAAAAAATGCATAAACAAAACTACAGTCTGTCCTCTTTCTGTACCTTCTTACGAAATTTCAATCCGATCCCTAGAGAGAAAGTTATGACACTTTTCCCCAGGTCACCTGTTTGGGATGTAATTCAGGAGTCTACAAAAAGACCAACTTCCTCAGATCATATCTCCGCAAATATAGTGCGAACAACTCTGAAATTTGGACCAGAGGTTCAGCACGATTTCTTCTCAAATGGGTTTTTTTTATGCAACTTCTGAAACATCGCAAAAAAAGGTTATAGCGAAAATGCCACGATGACCTGTTTGGAGCAGCGAAACCCTAGAATCCAAAGCTCTGATACCAAATGTTATGAAACCAGCTCAAGAAAAAGATAAGAAAGATAGATCAACGCCTTAGAATTCAGCCTCTTCGAGGGGGCGACCTCCTTTACATTACATAAATGAGAAATTCTTGGATGATTCAAATGAAAAAACCTCCTTTCTATATATAGGAGTCTAAGGAGTCACAATATAACCCAACCGACCTAACAATAATAATATAAAGCCACAAAAATAACAATAGAGGGATTCTATGGGGCACAGTATTAACAATATGGGGATAAAAGGGGCACAAAAATATTAATAAGGGGTACAACTACAATAGTAATGGGGTAATCACTAGTATTATAGGGACCCAACACATTATGAGGATACAAAAAGAAACACCTTTTTTAGCCAATTGTTAAATCTCAAACAAAAGGGTTCAATGGTGGAGCACATTGAGGACTTCCAAAAATTGAATATAAGGGTAAAAGATATTCCAGAGGAGCATAGGATTGATTTTTTCATAGGGAATTTAAAGGATAACATCCAACATGAGGTTCACCTTTGGGAACCTGATTCATTGGAGAAGGCATTCAAGCTGGCGAGAAAAATTGAAAGCAAAATTATGGCAACAAGGAAGCCTACCACTCACAACTATAAAGATGAGAGTGTTGTTGCCCCTTGCCTTCCACAACCTACAAGGTTTACACCACAACAATTGGAAGAAAAAAGAGCAAAAATTCTTTGTCATAGTTGTGATAGAAAATACATTAAAGGTCATAAGTGTGCTGAGAAGAAATTATTTTACATAGATTGTGAAGAGGAGGAAGAAAAGGAACAAGAAACATCAAAAGAAGATGATACACACTGTTATTGGGAAAACTAGTGTCCATTCAGAGTTGCTAGTTCCACTAAGACAGGTAGCTATCTTAGAAACAAACAAACTAAAGTTACTTGTGTTTTCCTTTATGAGAGATAGATGAGAGAGAAGCAGAGAGTACCAACCTCAGTCTTTCGCTAGTCTCCTTGCTCGTTTCCTCTCTCCCTTGATAGAGATTTTGCCACTCCTTTCTCACTTGTCCCACTTCAAAGAACACCTATAGAGTCAAAGCAGCAAAATACCATCAAAGCATATAGATCTATAACCATAAACAATGTAGGATCAGATGTACTCTAACCATATAAATGCATATACAAATACAAGATTCAGAGATATACAAGCATATGGAGGAAAACTCAAATAGCTTTATTGATAAAAGTAGTAGAAGAGAGGATTACAAACAATCTGTCTGATCCAGCATCATCCTCCTATCATGAAATCCCTCTTCACCTGATATAAAGCAAGATCACCCAACAATACAATGTCTTCAAAGAGAAACCAACAACACTTACAAATTACAAAATTCTAGCGTCTGGATCTCTAAGATGAGGGATCCATATATAGATGTTTGTAGGAGAGTGAGTCAGCTTCTGGGATTTTGATTAGTGTCATTTCACTGATAGTTCTTGGTTCCACTTGGGTATTTCATGATCTCTTACTCATCCTTGGGCGAATTCAGAGAGGCAAGTGTCATATGAGCAGTTTGTAGAAGATTCTTTGAGTTTCCACCTAGCAAACTGCTTCTACCATTTATCTACTCTCACTCATCGCACCCTACAGAAGGGATTTTCAGTATGCATCGCATCGCCCATGTGTAACAGGTGAGATGCATCGTACCCTCAGCATGGAGCAGTCTGTATGGTCCATTTTTGACCAGTTCTGAGCAGTTTTCCAGGGAGAACTTCTGGGAAATTATGTAATCAGCTGACCTTGTTCCTTTAGGGTATGAAACAACACTTTTAGGGTTTAGAAGCCCTTGGTTTATGGACATATGTGATTGGGGTTGCAGTGCCCAAATATGTCTATTATAGTTGCCCCCTAAAGCATGAGCTCGTAAATCTTCTGATGTCAGGTGAAATGCTTTACTATGAGGATCCGAGGTTTTTCGAACTGGAAGGTGACCTGTAATAAGATACAATAAAATAAATTATATTCATAATATTTTCATGATCTAGCTGAGGCAGGCATTCCCATGCTCAACTTTATAAATTCATTTGCATGTACATAAGATAGACAATCGTTTGTGTGGCAGACTGATGATTCTGGTAGAGCCATCATCCCTTAGTTTGGATGATTATCTGTGCAGCTATGATGTACGTTTGATGTTTTTATTTTCCTGAATATATATCATAGCCCGGATGGATTAAACTAGATCTGGGGTCTTCAAACTCGTTCAATCTTCGCCCGAAGTACAAGTCGATCCATGTGAAAAGATGTTTTGATGTCGAACATGGAAAGACATCACCTGATTACCAGCCAATGATGTGAGCTGTTAACAGGCATGAGAGGAATCACCGATAATGATAATGACACTCAAAGTACTGTTGGAAATAATACTGAGAGAGGGGGTGAATCAGTATTATCTAGCAATTTAATAAATCTTCCTTATTTGATCTTTGAATTATTTTTGCATGTCAGTACCATAAAATAATGAGCATGAACAAAGAAAATAGATAGTCACACCAAAGAACACAAGATGTAAGGTGGAAACCCAATGTGGGTGAAAACCACCTGCTGCAATATGTCTCTATCTTCTTTCAAATTAGAAACTCCTTTTACAATGATTTTGTACTGGTGCAGTCCTTTACCAGTACGCAGGCTGCAACCTGCAGAGAGCTACAACTCTCTCTCTCATTTTCCAGTCTTCTCCTAGAAGGGAGCTACAACCCCCTTACTTCTTTTCATAAAGCATCAAATGATCATCAAGTACATAACAGTTATAGTCCACTACAGTTATCAGATCAGTAATAACAGAACTAACCCAGAACACCTTATCAACAGAGAAATTCAATCAACAAAACATCTTAAGACAGAGACGCAGTTTTCCCTTCTGTGGCCTGCGACCAGACGCAGCTAACCTTCTTCTCCCCTGCGTCCACACGCAGAGATCCTTTTGTTGCGCTGCGTGCCCGCGCACTGTTCCTTCAACTGCACTGCGTCCTGTTGCTGCAGGGACGCACCCAAAAACACTGTCGCGCCGCATTCTTTTGCTGCAGGGACGCACCCAGAAATACTATCGCGCCACGTCTTTTTGCTCAGAGACGCACCTGATCCTTATTATGCTTCGCGTCCCCACGCAGTGCGCCTGTTACTGTACTGCGTCCCGAACGCACCTGAATCTTGCTCTGCCCTGTGTCCCCACACAGGTCTCTTCTTACTGCACTGCGTCCCGGCGCACTTGCCTTTCACTGAACCTGCGTACCTTCGGGTATGAATGATTTCAAGACTTTAAGAGTAACCCAAACAGTCAGATCTATAGATCTGATCATGCGCCAAAGAGATCTCAGTCTTTCAGAAGATTCGCCTTTTTAGATCTAGACCAGATCTAACCTCATAAGATATTCAACCAAAGACATACCAAACCAAATGATCTCCTTTGCTTTATATAGGCAAGCTCCTCCTCAAATCATGGAACAATACCACGAGCCGACACCATAATAACACAATACCGTCAGCTAGATACCAAGAGTAAAACACAAGAAACCCCCACGTGACCTTGAAAAGTGTGCACTGGGTGGACGCACCTCCTGAACGGCTGGCCTGCGTCTCTGGACGCGGCTACTGCATGGTGTACCTGCGGGTACGCACCTTCTGAACTGATTTCCTGCGTCCTTCTTAATTTTTCAATAAATTGAGAGCCTTGTCATGGGAGTTTCCATCAAGTACAACATCTGTAACATATAGCCATACCAGAGAACATAATGCCAACAATCTCCCCCTTTGGACTTGATGGCAACCTTACAATCTTCAGCTTCATTCTCCCCCTTTGACATCAAGGGCAAAGGGGTATGCTCCCCCTAAGATCATGCTCCCCCTGAAAAAGAACCAGATCTGTAACAAAGAACCATAATCCACCATGAAAGAGATAGAGACATATTGCAGCTATTTCCAAGATCTCCTTCTGACCATCCTCCATAATGCCAACAATGCATTATATGCTCCCCCTGAACCTGTACCATCAATCAGAAAAGATTCAACAATAAGATGATGCATCAACAACCCCCAGCTTTTGCCTGAGGTATTCAAAAGTGTCCCTGGGCAATGGTTTGGTGAGAATATCAGCAACTTGTTCCTTAGAAGGAACATACTCCAACTTGACCTTCTGTTCAAGCACTTGTTCCCGGAGAAAATGATACTTGATTGGTATGTGTTTGGTTTTTGAATGCATAACCGGATTCTTTGAGATGCTGATTGCACTTGTGTTATCACATAAGATGGGGATAGGTGGTGTACAAGTGATTTGAAAATCCTGCAAAGTCTGCATCATCCAAAGAAGTTGAGTGCAACAAGATGCAGCAGCAACATATTCCGCTTCAGCTGTAGACAAGGCAATCGAACTCTATTTCTTGCTGAACCAAGATACCAGTCTGGAACCCATAAAGAATGCACCACCACTTGTGCTTGTCCTGTCATCCACGCTTCCGGCCCAATCTGCATCTGTATAAGCATGAAGTGTAAGATCCGTATCTCTAGGATACCATAAGCCATAATTTTGAGTCCCTTGAAGATATTTGAAAATTCTCTTCACTGCCTGAAGATGAGTCTCCTTCGGATTTGCCTGAAATATTCCAACTATTCCAACTGCATGCATGATGTCCAGTCGGGTACCTGTCAAATATAATAAACTTCCAATCATAGATCTGTAGGTTGGTTGATGTACTGCTGCAGATTCATCATTTGCACTGAGACTACATCCTGTGACCATGGGTGTACATACTGGTTTTGCATCTTCCATGCCATATTTCTTCAAAATCTGTTTGAGATAAGAAGATTCCTCCTTCTTTTTGTTGGATTTGCAAACCAAGGAAATATGTCAGTTCTCCTAGCAAGGACATTTCAAATTCTTTCTGCATGACCGAGGCAAAGCTTTGACTCATAGCTTCTTCATTGCTGCCAAAAATAATGTCATCTACATACACAACAAGTATTAGCAATTTGTTATTTTCAGCTTTTATATAAAGATTGCTATCTGCTGAACCTTTTGAAAAACCTTGTTGATGAAGATATTTGTCCAAACGGTAGTACCAAGCCCTTGGAGCTTGTTTGAGACCATAGAGAGCCTTTTTCAATCTACATACAAGATTTGGATCATTTCCAAGAATGAACCCATCTGGCTGTTCAATGTACACTTCTTCTTCCAAGTCTCCATTCAGAAAGGCTGATTTCACGTCCATTTGAAATACTTTGAAGTTTTGAAAACTTGAGAGAGCAAGGAACATTCGGATGGCCTCAAGTCTTGCAACAGGAGCAAAGGTTTCTTCAAAGTCTATTCCTTCTTGCTGCGCATACCCTTTACAAACAAGTCTGGCTTTGTTTCTAATTACTTCTCCATTTTCATTCAATTTATTTTTGAAGACCCATTTTGTTCCGATAACATTCTTATCCTTTGGTCTAGTAACCAGCTCCCAAGTGTTGTTCTTTTCGATTTGCTCAAGTTCTTCATCCATTGCTTTCACCCAACATTCATCTTTGCATGCTTCTTTCACATTTTGTGGTTCAGTAGAGGAGAGTAATGCCAAATAGCTTGAGGCTTCTGCAACTGTTCTTCTTGTTTGTACACCTGCTTCTTTCTGCCCCACAATCTGAGATTCTGGATGATTCTTCTGAACATATCTGGATGGAGTCTTTTCTTCTATTCTTGTTTGCTCCTCTGGCTCTTCTTGAGGTTCTTCTTGAGGTTCTTCTTCTTCATCATTCTGTCTTTGAGGGTAGCCTTCATCTTCTTCGATGTCTTCATGATGGACTTGCCTAGGAATGTATCCCTTCTCATCAACCACTACATCAATGCTGTCAACAATTCTGCCAAGTCTTTTATTGTAGCACTTGTATGCTTTGCTATATGGAGAGTAACCAAGAAGAATGCCTTCATCTGCCCTAGGTTCAAGTTTGCCAAGCTGCTCATTAGTATTCTTGATATAGCATTTTCTCCCAAAGATTTTGAAGTGCTTTACCGAAGGAGTCCTGCCACTCCAAAGCTCATGAGGAGTTTGAGTGCTGTTCACCCGAACATTTGTTTTGTTGAGAATAACAACCGCAGCATGTGCAGCTTCACCCCAGAAAGTTGCGGGAGTTCCTGATTCATCAAGCATAGCACGAGCCATTTGTTGGATTGTTCTGTTCATTCTTTCAACAACTCCATTTTGCTGAGGAGTTCTAGCTGTAGAGAATTCTCTCCTTATCCCATGTTCATCACAGAAATCGAAAAATTCATTTGAAGTAAATTCCCCACCTCTGTCGGATCTGAGGCACTTAATTTTGTGACCTGATTCATTTTCAACCAAGGCTTTGAAGGATTTGAATTTTTCGAATGCTTCATCTTTGTGCTTCATAAGTCCTAACCAGACAAACCTGGAGAAATCGTCAATAAATAATATCAAGTATTCCTCTCCTCTAGGTGTTCTTTTCCTGAATGGACCACATGTATCTGTATGTACTAGCTCAAGAGGCATGCTAGCTGATCCTTCTTTCTCTGGAAAGTTAGTTCTGGTTTGTTTTCCAAACTGACATGATTTGCATATGGTGTTGTCAGGAATTTTGATATCTGGAAGATCGCGAACTGCCTGATATTTGCATGCTTTCCTTATTTGTGAGAAGCTTAGATGTCCCAACCTTCGATGCCATAACCAATGCTCTTCATCCTTGCTCAGATAGCATTGTTGTTGTCCTTCTTCAAATATGTACAGATTATTTGGAGTTCTTTTGCCTTTGAGCACTGTTTTACCTGTATCAAGATCACGAACAAGACATCCATTTGATCTGAATATAACCTCAGTTCTTTGATCACACACCTGGCTGACACTTAGAAGATTATGCTTCAATCCATCAACATACAAAACATTTCCAGCCTTGACCTTTTCTTTTAACTGAGCAATGCCTTTTCCTTTTATAGTTGCAGGAGTATCATTTCCAAAAGAGACTTTATTTCCCTTTTCTAGAGCAGAATAAGATTCAAGTTTTTCTTTATCACCTGTCATATGCTTCGAACATCCACTGTCAATGTACCATAGATTTTCCTGTCCCTCTGCATAAAATGCTATCCCACATCTTTCTGTTTGAAGTTCCTTTATTCTCCATGTTTTGGTGCTTGAGGCTTGTTCCTTTTTCTGCTGGAACCTGCTCCTGCATTCAGAGTCTTCATGACCAAAGTTATTGCAAATAGAACATTCAACTTCATTTTCAAGAACCGAAAAGTTGTTATAGGTCCTTTTTGTAATCCCTGTCATACTTCTTTGTTTTTGAGCTTCCCTAGTCATGATTGTTTTATATGCAACACATTGAGCTGCTTTGTGACCAAAGTTATGGCAAGAAAAGCATTGTCCATTGAAGAAACTTCTGCGGTTATCAAATCTACCGGCCAAATGATTGTAACTTCTATTGTCATCCATTCTTGAACCAAATTGAGAAGATTTTACCTGTGGCTGGTTGTAGCTTTTGTTCTCCCTTAATATGGATTTCCCCTGATAGTTTCTGTTTGTAATTCGTCCTTGCTTTACCTGATGATCTTCATTTTGCTTTTGCTCATTTCTTCTTGCTGCATCAAGATAACTTTTTGAGGTGGATGCTTGAGAAGTTTCTCCATTATAGCCTAGACCTGTCTTGTTTAGAGGAGATCACTGCACATTGATAATCTCATCCAAAGTTTCAGATCCTTTGACAAACTTGAGATTAATAGCTTTTGTTTTCTCAATCTCTTTTCTAAGACCGACAATTTCACCTTCTAATTTTTCAAGATGTTTTTCCTTTTCATCAATTTGAAATTGTAGAGTATCAATGATCATGTTCTTTTCTTCTATACATCTCTTGAGTCTAGTAATTTCATCATAAAGGTTATCCACATCTACAGCATCCATATAATCATCATCTTCAAATGCCATTAACAACTTATATTCATTACCTTGTTCATCTTCATCACTGTTTGATAGATCATCACTATCTTCATGGGTGTAGTAGCTTTTCTTATTTGCACTTTGTTTCTTGTTCCATCTAGCAGGTTCCTTTCCTTTATCCTTATAAGGACATTTTGCAGCATAATGACCTACTCTTCCACAAGCAAAGCATTTAAAAGGTAACTTACCTCTGAACCTTCCAGAACCTCTTTGAAGATTTCTGACAAAATTTGATTCTTCTTCCTCTTCTTCTGGGACGTGGCTTGCTCCATAATAATCTTCTTTACCTGATGCCTTGAAAGCAGCTTCTCTTCTGTCTGATGGACCTCCCTTTCTCATTTCATAAGCAGTTAGAATTCCATGTAGCTGAGACATAGTGAGAATTCGTAGATTTTCCTTTTCTTCTATAGCAGATACTTTAGATTCAAACTTGGGGGACAATGATCTTAGAACCTTTTCAACCACTATAGCCTCTCTTATTTCTTCACCCAAATTTTTCATACAATTAACAATCTCATCTACCCGAAGAAAATAGTTAGCCACACTTTCATCATTATACATCTTGAGAGTCTCATACTGAATCCTGAGAGTTTGAAGTTTAGCACGCTTTACCTGTTCATCTCCTTCATAGCTTGTGACAATTTTGTCCCATATCTCTTTTGCGGATTTGTAGTGCATTACCTTCATGAATTCCGTTTGGGATATACATCCTAATAGAGTACTGACTGCTTTTGCATTTGTTTCATACTTCTTTTTCTCTACTGGATCTGTAGGAGTAGCTGAAGGAAAAGCGTAGCCTGTTTCTACAATGTCCCAAACTTCTGTAACAAGAGATTGAAGATATGCAGTAACTCTTACCTTCCAATAATTGAAGTTTGTCCCATCAAAAACCGGTGGCCTAATTGATGCTTCTCTCTCGTAGTTGCTCATGATGAACGATCTACCTTCAAGCGATCAAGCTTCTCTGAAGGACCTGCTCTGATTCCAATTGTTGGAAATAATACTGAGAGGGGGGGTGAATCGGTATTATCTAGCAATTTAATAAATCTTCCTTATTTGATCTTTGAATTATTTTTGCATGTTAGTACCATAAAATAATGAGCATGAACAAAGAAAACAGATAGTCACACCAAAGAACACAAGATGTAAGGTGGAAACCCAATGTGGGTGAAAACCACCTGCTGCAATATGTCTCTATCTTCTTTCAAATTAGAAACTCCTTTTACAATGATTTTGTACTGGTGCAGTCCTTTACCAGTACGCAGGCTGCAACCTGCAGAGAGCTACAACTCTCTCTCTCGTTTTCCAGTCTTCTCCTGGAAGGGAGCTACAACCCCCTTACTTCTTTTCATAAAGCATCAAATGATCATCAAGTATATAACAGCTACAGTCCACTACAGTTATCAGATCAGTAATAACAGAACTAACCCAGAACACCTTATCAACAGAGAAATTCAATCAACAGAACATCTTAAGACAGAGACACAGTTTTCCCTTCTGTGGCCTGCGACCAGACGCAGCTAACCTTCTTCTCCCCTGCGTCCACACGCAGAGATCCTTCTATTGCGCTGCGTGCCCGCGCACTGTTCCTTCAACTGCACTGCGTCCTGTTGCTGCAGGGACGCACCCAAAAACACTGTCGCGCCGCGTTCTTTTGCTGCAGGGACGCACCCAGAAATACTATCGCGCCGCGTCTTTTTACTCAGAGATGCACCTGATCCTTATTATGCTTCGCGTCCCCACGCAGTGCGCTTGTTACTGTACTGCGTCCCGAACGCACCTGAATCTTGCTCTGCCCTGCGTCCCCACGCAGGTCTCTTCTTACTGCACTGCGTCCTGGCGCACTTGCCTTTCACTGAACCTGCGTACCTTCGGGTATGAATGATTTCAAGACTTTAAGAGTAACCCAAACAGTCAGATCTACAGATCTGATCATGCGCCAAAGAGATCTCAGTCTTTCAGAAGATTCGCCTTTTTAGATCTAGACCAGATCTAACCTCATAAGATATTCAACCAAAGACATACCAAACCAAATGATCTCCTTTGCTTTATATAGGCAAGCTCCTCCTTAAATCATGGAACAATACCACGAGCCGACACCATAATAACACAATACCGTCGGCTAGATACCAAGAGTAAAACACAAGAAACCCCCACGTGACCTTGAAAAGTGTGCACTGGGTGGACGCACCTCCTGAACGGCTGGCCTGCGTCTCTGGACGCGGCTACTGCATGGTGTACCTGCAGGTACGCACCTTCTGAACTGATTTCCTGCGTCCTTCTTAATTTTTCAATAAATTGAGAGCCTTGTCATGGGATTTGCCATCAAGTACAACATCTGTAACATATAGCCATACCAGAGAACATAATGCCAACAAGTACTGCAGTACAATTCGCGTGGTGTAAATACATGAGTTGATGTCAAACACCACACAAAATCTTTGGGTCGAAGGCCATTGATGTAAACCTATCGCTGAAAGTGAGAAACTTGCCATTAAGTCATGCAAGCTTCAAATTACTAAAAGGGTTGTTCCTAAGTCAACTTCTTGGATAATAAGCTGATGTCGACAAGAAGTAACCCGTCATAGGAGGGCCTTAATGAATCCCACATCTATGACATGGAACAGAGCAAATGATTTTGTGGAGGTGAAAATGATCCGATGATACAAGGTTCAGGGTGGCGGTCATGAAAAATGGAGAGTGAAGGTATTGCAGCGGATGAGGCGTTAGCTGGGTTGGTGAATTCTCTGAGTGACTTCTATTGAACATATCAGCGACACTGAAATGGATTGGTAGCATTAACCCCAAAATGGATGGTATGACAAACCAATGGTGATATGACTGGTGAATAGAATAACCCAACCTGACTCAATCATGGTGATGGAGTGAAAGTGTCTTGTTCAAGAGCGACTTGCTACCAATGAAGTTATTCAAGTTTTCTTCCCTTTTTCCCCGTCATTTCTGACCAGTACCTCTTTATTTTTGTCAAGCTTGAGGAGGATAACATATGCTTGCTCTATAATTTTCCCTTTAGGCAAACCTATCACTATGTTTTAACGAGCCTAGCGATAGTGAAACTCACTCTTGTCTGCATGGACAAGTTTGTCGCTATTGTTTTAACGAGTTTAATGACAAAGACAACTCGGTCCTTTTCAATTTTATAGAGTCTAAAAAGAGATGTAAAGGCAACTCCAACAGTCCTTTTTCATAATATAATCCCTTAAGTTCGAAAAAGTATAAAATAATACAAAAGGGATGACTTCTCGATAGTTTTAATGAGCTGAACAAGACAAGTGCTCGATATTTTTGTGTAATGATCCCTTAGGTCCAAAAACATTAAAATCTAGAGGAGGGATGGCACTTCCGATCGCTTTAACGAGCTGGATAGGCCAATTGCTCGGCAATCTTTTCATATTTTACGAGTTAGATGAAAAGAGCTTAAAGGAGACTCGTTTTTTGAGGAACGAGTGATGTTTTTGGATAGCAACTGGTTCCAAGTAAGGTTTGGAACTTTTCAATCATGGTAGTGTAAAGAAGGTGGCTAATAGAATCACTCATCGCAGCTATTCCTCAAAAGGGGTAAACAATCAAATGGAGGCGTATGATCAGCTAAAAAAGAGTGGAGGTGATGGTAAGAACATGACCAAGGTTCAAAAGCTGATATTATGTGATCACAATGGTTATTTACCGAAGGTGGGTTCAGTTTTTAATGAGTTTGAACTCTAGGGGAACATTTGCTCATTTCTAGGTTTATTTTTTAGCGAGCTTGAACTTCGCATAAAACTGTTCATGCCAGTCGTATAATAAGGATGTCTCTCATTAGACGTTCATTTTTTAGGGAGCTTGCCCCATCGAAACTTTGCTCTGGAGCCTTTCATATGCAAGCTAGGAATGACCAACCTATGAGTTTAAAGGGTTGAGAGCCTACAAACTAAGAAAATAAAAGATCATTTTTCACTTGCATGAAAAAAGGTTTGCATGCCCCCAGGTATAACGAAGTAGAGTTTCCAGGTTACCATACGAAAGTTCTTGCATTAGCAAGATTGTTCCATCTGCATGGCAGACAAAACACTTCCTTGGGTTTTTTGATCGAAATGGACAAAGGTGATTCCAGTTCCAATCACCTAACCTTTGACGGAGGAATCCTTTTCTAGACTAATCCATTTTCCTAAATGGACAGGATTGTCAGACTAGTCATATTCCTATGCGGAAACCTACCTTATATCTGGGGTTTTCTTGCCGAAGCAGACTAGGGCGCATGCCTCCTAGGTTTTAGTCACAATCACTGAATCACTCGCGCTTATCATGTGGACGGACTAGAGATTGATGAAACATTCCTTGTGCAAAAAGACCAGTTAGGGATAGCATTTGACTAATAGCTGTGTTTGAACCAAGGAATGAAAGGTGGTCAACTATGTGGACCACTCTGCCTTCATGCGGAAAACACATCACTCGAAAGAGTGAGGAAACAATGGCTCCCATGCTATAAATGTAGTCACACCCAAGGATTAGATTGTAATCTAGAGGCCCTTGGACTACCATCATGTTTAGATGAATGGTTTTCCTTCTCAAAGTTATAGGAAAATTTGGAAGGATCCCTAATGGTTGACTTGTTCCTTTATTGAAGCCTGTCAGATTTCGAATCTCAGGCAGAAGCAATGGTGAACCAAGAGCTTTCCAAGAAGTTGAGGAAAGGATACCCATAGAAGCCCCTTCATCTATGATAGTACCAACCATGATCATTCTGTAAGCTTATACTATGATTCTTAATGGTACATTAGATGGTAGGCAGGGTCTCCCTAATAGATTCCAATTGAAGGAAACGACTAGATTGCTTGGAGGAGGGAGTGAATAAATGGCCAGGTAAATCTCTGATGAACTTCCTTCCTGCAGTAAAGGAACGGGTAGATTGCCCCCATGTTCATCGGATTCTGTGTTAACGAAAAGAATTTGAATAGTGTCATTCTCATTCTCTTTGGTGACAGTATCATCTGAAGGTGGACCCTTTGAAGACAAGACTGGGTCGACTGCCATCTCGACCTATTGACTTTGGTCTGGTGTGGACTCAGAGGGTCTATCTTCAGTGATAGGTGCGTCGACCGACAAAAACGGTGTGTCAGTCAGATTTTCAACAAGCGATGGACTCGGAAAGAGTTTCTTGTATCCAGGAGGAAGTCACTGCAGTGAAGCAAGATGGTTATCTAAGACTCTTTTAGCTTCGTCCAGGAAAGGACAACAGTGGAGGACACGATCACCTTCACACAATCTACAAGGAAATTTAGATCTTCCTTTCTTTCCATTGGCTTTGTTTTCACTAGTTGATGGTGTGCTCTCAACATGATTGTTAGAGGTTGAAGACATTGGATTGTGCAAGCGAGGAGACCAATCCCTCAAGATTCGTGGGATGCAGGGACATTCTCGATGATAGTAGTCTCCCTTGCAAATGACACATGGAGATTTAGGTTTGGAAGGTGCAGTGTGTGGATTTTCACCAGATGATGCATGGTGCCCCCTTTCCCCGTTGGATTCTTCTTCTTCTGCTCCTTCCCTTTCTTCTTCTTCTCAGTTACTTGGTTTTTAGCGTTACTAGCTTCACCAAGTGAAGAGGAAGAAGGAGAGCGAGAAACAAATGAAGTATAAGGTAGGGGAGTGACTTCAGTATCATCTGGTTTCTTATTTGATTGCTGAGGAATTTGAACAACAGAGGTCCAGAAAAGCCATACTGGCAGGTCAATTGTGAGTCCTGGAAGGGACAATGTGGCCATGTGTCGAGCACCAACATCTCCCCAAGAGGAGAAGGGACTAGGATTTCCTTGGTAGACTCTATTTTCTCAACCTAAGATCAACGAGGGAATAGTGACGTTATTCTGATTAAAATAAATTTTATGATGCTTTGACACAACTTGCTTTTTCAATTTTTAAGAGTCAAGAAAAAGCTAAAGATGACTCTAGTTGCCTTTGATTTTTAATGAGCCTAAAGTGACAAGTGCTCAGATGGACCTTTTCTTTTAAGGAGTCTGAAAAGGAACAAAAGTGACTTCTCTGGAAATCTAGACAGAGGGATTACCAAACCAATCGTAAAACTGCAGAATATTTTTTATGGTATGGCAGTCAATCTTCCCGAATGCTATGTTTAGTGCATTGTGATCGATAGGGTGGCAGAGACGACTTCCTAAGGAAAAAGGATGTAGCCTATTGTGGTCTCCCAATATATACTCGATGGTAGATGGGAGCACAAGTCCATATTGGCACGTGTCATCTCAAAGAGGAGGAATCACCCAACCTATGATGAAAGCGATAGTTACCAAGCTTTACGATGCCAGAATACGTCTCTAGCCTAGACTTCTAAATGTTGTGCGTAAGGTTCCAAAGAATTTTTATGTTCATTGAGGTTTATTTTACAGTTGATCTTTCTTAAAAAGTTTGCCTTTAAGGTTCACCACGTGATGTAGATATACAATTCCTAAATGTGAAGTCTAAGATGATAAACAATCGTTTACTTTCTTTTTGCAATGAAAATCCTAGCTACTAGGGAAAGAGAAATGAAATTCTTTCAACACAGAGCAGAGAGCACACACTAGATGCACTTTTCCTAAATCAATTATGGCATGCAGTCTAAATGCAAATGCACATGCATGTATTTGTTTTTCAGTTTCCTTAATGTGAGAATGACAAAAAGAAAACTAAGTACAGATCTAAACTATCTTCTTTCAAAGTGACAGTACTAATAATTTTCTCTTCAAAAAATGAAAGGAAGGCTAAGACGACACTTTGCGATTTCGAATTCAAAAAATGAAAGGAAGACTAAGACGACACTTTGCAATTTCGAATTCAAAAAATGAAAGGAAGACTAAGACAACACTTTGCGATTTCGAATTTAAAATTGCTTTTGACACTTGAAATACTATTAATTCAAATCAAATATAGTGGTAAAAGTGTAATCGACTATCTAAAAGAGGAATACTTTACGACACTCTTTTTCTTGACTGAAAATGACACTTGCGACACTTTCAAATCAAGAGACGACAGTTTGATTAAGCTACTATTTGCAAAGGAGAACTGTAAATGATGAAAAATACATAAAAACAATTCACAATTCCTTCTGATGGAGGCTGAAATAATGCAAAGGAAGATGGTTTCAACACTGATATACTGATCATAGACAACAAAACTACTGAATAAAGCTGAAGACAATGAAGAAAAACCAAAATATGGAGGTAGAAATAGTCTTACTCAATCATCGCACCTGTAACACAAGGAAACAGGGATGCATCTCACCTACAACACACTGGAGCTGCGATGCATCCAGATTTCTAATGAGAGATAGTGCGATGGTCCAGGGATGAGACTGAGCTTGGTTTTCACTCACAGTTTGTAGCTAAGTTCATGGATTTAAGCTGAGCTAATGATTGTCAGTAAACACAAAGTATAGGGGCTGATCTAATGAGGTTATTTGAGCTACCACCAGGGCACTTAGGATGTTTTCAAATTAGATGTTTAGTTCATAAACCAACCCCGAGATTGACTGAAGCAGCGTTGATCTACTTTGCAGTTGCATAGCAAAAGCAGTTCGAAGGCTAGCTGGCTTAACTTCAGGCTCCGTCTATGGTTTATAAAGCAAACAATAGTAACAAAACAAACAAGCTATTCATTCCCCAGCGGAGTGTTAAATAAACAAGTTTATGTCTGAACAAGGTTATACTAGATGTCACTCTGATCATTGTGTTTATCTGAAAAAGCAAAATGATGGCAACTATATTATATTGTTATTATATGTAGATGACATGCTTGTTGCAGGGTCTAACATGCAGGAAATAAATGTGCTCAAAAGAAAATTGGCCAAATTCATTTGCAATGAAGGATTTGGGAGCTGCAAAAAAAATCTTTGGTATGAGAATCACTAGAGACAGGAAAAATCGCAAATTAACATTGTCTCAGAATGAGTACATACAAAAGGTGTTGAAAAGATTTAATATGCACAATGCAAAACCAGTTAGTACACCTTTTGCTAGCCATTTCAAACTTAGTAAGGAAATGTGCCCAAAGACAAGAAGACATGGATTATATGTCTAAAGTTCCATATGCATCAGTAGTTGGAAGCTTAATGTATGCAATGGTTTGCACAAGGCCTGATATTGCACATGCAGTGGTAGTTGTAAGCAGGTACATGAACAATCCAGGAAAGAAATTGAAGTGTCTTAGATCAGACAATGGAGGTGAATATTGCAGCAAAGAATTTGATAGGTACTGTTCAGAGCATGGAATTCGCAGAGAGAAGACAGTTCCAAGAACACCACAAGAAAATGGTGTGTCAGAAAGGATGAACAGAACAATCATGGAGCATGCAAGGTGCATGAGATTGCATGCAGGATTGCCTTTACAATTTTGGGCAGATGCTGTAGATACTATTGTTTATCTAATAAATAGAGGGCCTTCAAGTTCCTTGGATGGTGGTGTTCCAGAGGAAGCATGGATAGGTTAAAAGGTAAACTACTCCTTTTTAAAGCCTTTTGGTTGTGAGGCCTTTGTCCATATTGATAAAGAAAATAGAACAAAGCTTGAGGGAAAGTCAAATAAATGTACCTTTATTAGATATGGTGTTAATGATTTTGTTTATCGCTTATATGATTACGAAAATCACAAAATCGTTAGGAGCATAGATGTAATATTCAATGAAAAGGTCTTGTGTAAGAATCAGTTGCAGGAAAAGAAGCAAGAAAAAAGAAAACAAGGAATATGCAGTTCTTGACGAAATCACTGAAAAAGTAAAGGTGCCTGAAAATAATAATAATCAACAACCACAACAATAGCAACCACCACAACAGCAGCAAGCACCCCAAACACCTAAAAGTGGTGTTAGAAGATCTACCAGGATAAGTAGACCCCTTGAATGATACTCTCCTTCATTATATTATTGATTGTTGACTGATTCTGGTGAACCCAAATGTTATGAAGAAGCAATGCAGGTTGAAAGCAGGAAGAAGTAGGAGGCGCAGGAGGAGTACGCAGGTGCAGAATGAGTGCAGAGGCTGGTTTTGCGTCAAGACAAAACCTGCACTATGTCATCTCAAAAGTGGTTTCGAACGGTGTAGATGAGGATGAGCACTTGGCATGCCCATGCAGGATCAAAACCGGTGGTATTCTGTGGCAATGATTGGACGACAGCCACCTCTTCCACGCCTACCGCTGCGGTTTACAATCAACGTTTCAAGTATTTTCTGGCTTTCCGCAGCTGAAAATGAAGGTATGAATGCCACAAAATAAGCATGTCAATGTGCATGGTTTTAGGTAGGGTTTTGTGAAGATTTGAGGGTTGTATTCAAGCGGTTTGATAAAAGTTTTTTTTGAGCAAATCAAATTGAGAGAGGAAAGGTCAGAATAGCAGCAACAATTAAAAAAAAATTATTAATGAAGTCAAAATTATTGCATGTAAATGGGCATACTACTGTAAGACCTAGTAAGGCATGTGTACCCCTGGATAATCACTAGTAAAGTCTGGTTAGACCTAGGTGATAGGGGGGATGTCGGGTTAACAATACCCCAGGTAAAAACTCTGAGGGGGGTAAGGGCTAGAGTGAGCAGGATTGTCTCACTTAGCAGGTTTCGCTGGAGTTAGTCAAGGAACCCCAAGTCAAGTTTAAGGGGGGAATTGTTAAATAAACTTGACTCAGGATAGAGTCAAAGCTGACCAGGTTAAATAGTGATGGTTTTGGGGCACATGGTATTGTGCACCCATAGTATTCTGCCCGTGGTATTATCTGTAATGGAGCTTATAACAGCCAGAAGGACTTCATTGTAATGTAAGGCCTGGATGTTAGCGGTGAAGGCTCACTTGGTCAGATTGGCCAGGGTTTTGGTCAATGCTAATGAGATATCACTAGGTAAATTTCTAACACAGAGTCTCCATTTTGTTATCGGGAAAACTAGTGTCCATTCAGAGCTGCTAGTCCCACTAAGACGGGTAGCTATCTTAGAAACAAACAAACTAAAGTTACTTGTGTTTTCATTTATGAGAGATAGATGAGAGAGAAGCAAAGAGTACCAACCTCAGTCTTTTGCTAGTCTCCTTGCTCGTTTCCTTTCTCCCTTGATAGAGCTTTTGCCACTCCTTTCTCACTTCTCCTACTTCAAAGAACACCTGTAGAGTCAAAGAAGCAAAATACCATCAAAGCATAAATATCTATAACCATAAACAATGTAGGATCAGATGTACATTAACCATATAAATGCATATACAAATACAAAATTTAGAGATATACAAGCATATGGAGGAAAACTCAAATAGCTTTATTGATAGAAGTAGTAGAAGAGAGGATTACAACCAAGTTGTCTGATCCAGCATCATCCTCCTAGCATGAAATCCCTCTTCACCTCATACAAAGCAAGATCACCCAACAATACAGTGTCTTCAAAGAGAAACCAACAACACTTCCTTACAAATTACAAAATTCTAGCCTCTAGATCTCTAGGATGAGGGATCCATATATAGATGTTTGCAGGAGAGTGAGTCAGCTTCTAGGATTTTGATTAGTGTCATTTCACTAACAGTTCTTGGTTCCACTTGGAGATTTCGTGATCTCTTACTCATCCCTGGGCGAATTCAGAGAGGCAAGTGTCATATGAGCAGTTTCTAGAAGATTCTTTGAGTTTCCACCTAGAAAATTGCTTCTGCCATTTGTTTGCTCTCACTCATCACACCCTACAGAAGGGATTTTCATTATGCATTGCATGCCCCGTGTGTAACAGGTGAGATGCATCGCACCCTCATCTTGGAGCAGTCTGTATGGTCCAGTTTTGAACAATTCTGAGTAGCTTTTCAGGGAAAACTTCTGGGAAATGATGTAATCAACTAACCTTGTTCCTTTAGGGTATGAAACAACACTTTTAGGGGTTTAGAAGCCCTTGGCTTATGGAGATATGTGATTGGGGTTACAGTGCCCAAATATGTCTATAACAAACACCAATAACAAACCCTAGAGAAAGAAGAAATGAATCTAACCATATATTGTGAGGCATTGGCTAGAATTACCACTCCTCAAACTATCAAGATAGAAGGACATATCAAGAAGAAAAAGGTAATAGTGTTGATTGATTTGGGAAGTACCCCTAATTTTATTCATTGTATGATATCCAAGGAATTGAATTGCTTCCTACATCTAGCACCAGAGTGTCAAGTGATGGTTGCAAATGGAGGAACCATAAATTTCTCTGGAAAGTTCCATAATATCAATCTATCCATGGGATAATATGTGTTGAATAGTCCAATTCTTTCCATTCCAATTGGTGGTGCTGATGTTGTACTAGGATTCCAATGGCTACAATCTTTGGGTATGATAAATTTTAATTTTCAAGAACTTTTCCTAAAATTTGTTTCAGAAGGAAAGGAATTTGAATTAAGGGGTATCATAAGGAAATCAAGAAAGATAATCAGTTCTAATGGAATGACAAAGCTACTAAATAAAGAAAAACGAGGCATAATTGCACTATTATGTTCACTAGAGGTTCCCACATTGGAATCATCTATTTCTACAGATCTCCAAAAGGTCCTGGACAATCATTCCAGGGTATTTGAGACTCTTAAAGGCCTCCCACCTACTCATGATCATGATCAAGCTATTCATTTGATTCCAAGAAGTGTTCCTCCAAGCATGAAGCCTTACAGATATCCCTATGTCCAAAAGAGTGGAATTGAACATATGGTTGCATAAATGCTAGAGGCTGGTATAATTCAACCTAGTCAAAGTTCTTTCTCTACTCCAGTAGTATTGGTGCACAAGAAGGATGGATCATGGCACATGTGTCTGGATTATAGGGAGCTCAAGAAGCTCACTATTAAAGATAAATTCCCCATTCCTGTCATTGATGAATTATTGGATGAATTGCATGGAGAAACTTACTTCACCAAGTTAGACCTTCATTCAAGATATCATCAAATTAGAATGAAGACTGAAGACATTCTAAAAACAACATTTAGAACTCATGAGGATCATTATGAATTTTTGATCATGCTGTTTGGCCTTACCAATGCACCTTCTACATTTCAAGGTTTGATGAATTCCATTTTCAAACCCTTCGTTAGAAAATTTGTGTTAGTAGTTTTGATAATATACTAATCTATAGCAAGTCTTGGAAGGATCATGTTCAACATGTTGATAGAGTGCTCAAACTATTGGAGGAGTAACAATTATATGAAAAAACCTCCAAATGTTTCTTTGGAGTACAAGAGGTGGAATATTTTGGTCATATTGTATCTCACGAAGTTGTTAAGGTATACCCTAGCAAAATTAAAGACATTAAGGAATGGAAAATCCCCACATCCATAAATCATATGCGAGGATTTCTTAGGTTGATAGGGTATTATCACAAGTTTGTTAAGAATTATGGGAGAATAGTGGCACCTCTAACAACATTACTGAAGAACGATGCATTTTCTTGGACTCCAAAAGTAAGAAAGGCCTTTGAACTTCTTAAAGGGGCAATGTGCCAAGCATTATTCTTAGCTACGCCATACTTCACAAAAACCTTTATTGTGGAATGTGATGCCTCAGGAAATGGAATGCAAGAAGAAAGACCCATTTCTTTCGAAAGTCATCCAATCAAAGGAAAATATTTACACAAAGCTATTTATGAGAAGGACATGTTGGCAATACTACATACACTTAAGAAATGGTGACCTTACCTATTGGGAAGACACTTCAAGGTAAAAACAAATCATGATAGTCTTAAATACTTTTTAGAAAAAATATTATCTTCAAAAGAGTAGCAAAAATGGGTCACAAAGATGTTCGGTTATGACTTTGAAATCATCTACAAAAAAGGGAAGCAAAATGTTGTTGCAGATGCACTCTCAAGAAAGGATGAGGATGTGGAAGAATTTCTTTGTGCCATTTCTATTATGCAACCAGATTGGATAAATGAAGCAAGGGATGAATGGAAGAATGACAAAGAAGTGTGGGCACTCATTCAAAAGTTGTAACAAGATCCTAGTACATCTGATACATTTAGATGGAAAAATGATTCGTTACAGTACAAATATTGCTTATAACTCTGTAGGAATTCCCAACTCAAACAAATGATTCTTAGGGAATTGCACACTTCTCCCTTTGGAGGGCATTCAAGATTTTTAAAAGCTTACCACATGGTTAAGAAGGAATTTTTTTGGGATGGCCTTAAATCTGATATTCAAAAGTTTGTGGCGGAATGTTTCATTTGCCAAAAAAATAAAGTTGAGACAATTAAGACCCCATGCCTATTACAACCTTTATGCATTCCAAGTCAATGTTGGGAGGAGGTTTCAATGGATTTTATCACAGTTTTACCCAATTCTGAAGGAAAGAGTGTCATCATGGTGGTAATTAATAGACTTACCAAGTATACATACTTTTTTGCATTATCTCATCCATTTAAATCCACTACAGTTGCTACTACATTTTTGAAAACAATTCAAAAGCTACATGGAAACAAAAAGATTATTGTAGGTGACAGAGATCCTATTTTCACTGGAAATTTTTGGACATAATTATTTTCTTGTCTGGGTACTCAATTAGCTCATAGCTCATCTTATCATCCTCAATCTGATAGGTAAACTGAGATAGTGAACACATGTTTGGAAGGATATATCTGTTTCTTTGTATCTAATAAACAGACATAATAGGTCAAATGGTTGCCTCTCACTGAATGGTGGTATAACACTTTCTTCCATACTACAGCAAAGATTACCTCATTTATGGTGCTTTATGGATATCATCCACCATCCAACACATCATATTTAAGAGAAAAGAATAAGGTTCAAGCAGTGGAAGATCACATCGAGCATCAACAAAAATTTCTCCAACTCTTAAAAGATAAACTCACTTTGGCACATAATAGAAAGAAACAATAGGCAGATCAACATCACAATGAAAGAAGTTTTGATGTAGGTGACTAGGTATTTCTACGGCTAGAACCATAAAAAAAATGTCCCTCAAGCAAGCTAAGAAGGACAGTAAATTATTACCAAAGCATTATGGTTTGTACAAGGTGTTGCAAAAGATTGGTACTATGGCTTACAAAGTGGAACTTCCAGCATCTTCCTGAGTGCACCCAGTTTTCCATGTTTCATGTTTAAAGAAGGTTATAGGTGACAACCTCCTAGTTCAAACAATATTTCTAGAGCTTGACGAGGAAGGAAAAATCATATTGGAACCTGAAGCAATCATAGAAACAAGAACTCGACAGTTGCAAAATCGATCAATTTCAGAGTATCTCATCAAGTGGAAGAACTTACCCGCTAAAGATTCTACATTGGAGGATGAGAATTTTATACAGAAGCATCCAGAACTACTCAATGTTGAGTACAACACGTTTTTGAAGGAGAGGGGCATGTTAGGTCCCCATAATATGAGTGTATTTCCTTATTATTATTATCATTGTACCCTTATTATTATTCTTGTGCCCATGTTGTCCCCATATTGTTATTATTGTGCCCCATAGAAGCCCACTATTGTTATTTGTGTGCCCTTACATTATTATTGTTATGTCGGCTCTGATTATATTGTGACCCCTTAGACTCCTATATATAGAAAGGAGGTCTTTTCAATTTTATCATCCAAGAATTGTTCATTTGTGTAATGTAAAGGAGGTTTCCCCCTCGAAGAGGATATGTTTTAAGTAGTTGATCTATCTCTTTCTTCTATTTTGTGAGCTACTTGCATAACATTTTTTCCCCCATCACTTGGTTTAGTTGAAATGGATCCCGAAGACCTAACCCCCATTCCATTTTAGGTTTAATCAACCGATCCCATGAAATGAGTGCCCATTTTTTAGCTTCCTAAGCCCTCTACCATAGGATTTTTTTTGAAGATAGTTGTCATATTAAAGAAATCAATTGTAGGAGAAGCTAGACTGCAGATTTGATATATTGGGATCGATTGTAGCATATCCTTCAGTAAAACCACTCTCCTAACAATGTTCAAGGATCTGAAAGACTAGTTCTGAAGTCGAGATTGGATTCACTCAAGGAAGGTTTTCAAATAGGAGGTCCTAAGAGAGTTAGTCACTAGGGGAATTCCTAGGTATTTGGAAGGAAGGGATCCAATGTGAAATCCCAAAGTCCTGGCCAGGAAAGATTGGGAAGGAATCGGGGTGTTGAGGAAAAATATATTGGATTTCCCATTATTGATCTGAGTACTAGAAGCTTGCATAAAGTCTTGCAGTATGGTTTTTAGAGCCCTGGATTCTCGAAGGGAGACTTAACATAATAACATTATATCATCCAAAAATTGTTGGTGGGATAAGGGAAGGCCATTTCCGCACAGATGAATTCCTTCTAAATGGATATCTTGAACAACTAATCTTATATATCTTCCCAGCCCTCTGCAGCCAAAATGAAGAGGAAGGGTGAAATAGGGTCACCTTAATTGAGGCCTTTGGATGTGTTGAAGGTGTGGGAGGGAGAGCCATTTATGTCGATCAAGAATACTGGGGAGGAGATGAGAGAACAAATCCATTGGATCCATTAGTGGTTAAAGCCAAAGGCTTTCAATATGTTCTTCAAAAATGACTAACTCATGTTGAGAAATGGCAACAAGAAATTCAAGTTTAATTTTGTTGGAAGAATCACCACACCTCTATGGAATCCGTAATTTCCACCCTCGGGATCCTAGTTACTAATCTTTACTAAAACCTGCGGGTTTTGGTGTAATGGCAAACCTCCACAAATTTGTCCTTGAATTAAACTCTGAATTAAAATATAATTCTTTTCTCATAGCAATTTGAAAATAATTAATTAAGTTTAATTAAATTAATTAATTTGGGAAATTCGGATTGGAAGCCTTTTAGAAGGCATGTCTATGTTCTCCCTAACTTATAGGAGTTCATTATGAGTTATGAATGAGTTGTAATTAGTTAACTCAGATTATTGAGTTAAGTATAGTTAAATTAGTTCCAATCAGTTTCAGGAACTAATAGTGAGTAAACAACCAGTTGGGACACTAGTGACCCAATTAATGCTACTCCAATTAATTGAAGATTCCACCATCTGAAACTCATGCATGTTGATTCTGTGAAAGACCTAGTTGAGACTAGAGTGCATTTAGTGTACTATTTGTTTTAGATTTTTTTGGGTTGCACTAATAGTGCATGCAATCAAGAACTAATCCTTAAGAGATTGCACTATTTTTAGAGGCTTTATTTCCCTTTAAATACAAGCTATTATTCATAGAAATTACACATTGGAATAGAGACTTTGAGAGCTTGTGAATTGGCTAAGCTTTGGCCTTGAGCTTGCTTATGAGTTGCATATTGAATTTGATGAGTGCTGGGATTGTTCTAGAGAAAACAAGCATTGTTATTTCATCTTTGTAGGTATTAACCCCGTACCAAAATTACCCGCATTCAAATTCTAAAACACATAAAATAAATAATGCGAGAGCATAACACATAAAACACATATACACAAAGATTTTCCCCTGGATCCCAAAACTGGGACTACCAGCTTGATTTTTCATTATGTTCCTTTCAATGTTACAATACATATTTATACATGCCAAAGCATCCAATACAATGGACCGAAGACCATCGCGTCCAAAAACATGTGCGAAAATCATGCACAAAACCATAGGTGGGTTCACCCAACATAACATATGGTCCAAAACCAAAATTTTCCGGGGTGCTGCCCCGAACCCCATAAAGTGGGGTTATGGGTACACCTCAAACCCCTTGTGACCCCACCCCCCCCTCGCTACACAATCGGTGCAATGAAGGGGGGGCTCCACCCCCCCTCTAACCCCCCAGTTAACTACTTGGGCTAGTCGTGGAAAGAATATAACACAACCCAACATTCTCCCACTTGTTGTTTTCTTTCCACAGGGGGCCAAAAGAGAGCTTAGTCATTTTTCCAGCCCTGAAATGCCCATTGATTCTCTACACCAAGAGAACTTCTTAGAGCTCACATATTTTGTCAATGCATCTGCAGTATTCTTCAAAGTGTACACCTTTACCAGCAACACCTTTTTGTCTTCTATCATATCCCTCACAAAGTGATATTGAACATCAATGTGCTTTGTTTTTGAATGATATGCGGGGTTATTTGACAAGAAAATTGCACTTTGGCTGTCACAGTCTATCCTTATAGCTACCTGTACTAACCCCATACTTGAACACAATCTCTGCAACCAAATTGCTTCCTTGCTTGCATGAGTGGTTTCCATGTATTCTGCCTCTATAGTTGATAGTGTCACTACAGATTGTTTCTTACTCATCCAACTGACTGCACCTCCAAATAGGTTAAATACATACCCACTTGTAGATCTTCTCTGATCCAGATCTCCTGCCCAGTCTGCATCAACAAAGCCACGAATATCCACATTCTGTCCAATCCTAGTCTTCCTTGGTAGCACAAACCATAATCACTAGTGCCATGCAAATACCTAAAAATCCACTTCACTGCTGTCTAGTGCTCCTTGGTTTTAACATAAACCTGCTCAATACTCCCACTTCATGTGCAATGTCTAGTCTAGTAGAGACCATTTCATACATCAGGCTACCAATTGCACTTGCATATGGAACATGGGACATATCCTCTTACTCTTCTTGTGTCTTGGGACACTGCTCAGCAGATAACTTTACACCTACAGGAACAGGAACCTTCACCGGTTTATTATCCTGCATATTAAACCTCTGCAATATTTGATGGGCTCCAGTATTGCAGCAATAATGCTGCAACTCCTGGGACTCCCTTCTTTACTTTTATCAACCCGGTAGTTCATAACAAACTTGGAAGCAACGGTGCTATATGCACAAGTACTAGCTCTTGCCGCAACTGTCACTTGATCAGCTGGCACAAGTTCACTAGGAGCTTAAGCCAACTTCTATGAGCTCTTAGAAGAATATTTTAACTGATGGATGAAAGCTAACTCCAAGGAGGCTAATCTACTTGCAGAAAGAAACTAAAAGCTGAAAGGAAATGCAAACCCTAGCAAACTCTAGTTTTACCAACTAACCCTACTGATGTAAGAAAAATGATGAAAGCTACAGAAAGGGATGCCATTGATTCTAGAAAGTAAAATGCATGTGACTAAGCTACTTCTAAAGTGAAATATGGGAAAAAACATCTTTTTGCATTTTTGAGTAATTTTGCAGAATTATTATGCATGTGCTTTACTATTTTTTACTGTGCAGAGGCGAAAGGAAATGGAGTAGGTGCTTGCATGAGGTTGGGAAGGTGAGAAGAGGGCCTAAGGGGTCCCTAGCACCCTTCTAGAGAGTTTCACAGTGACCGGATCTCAAGAAACCGCTTTCGTGAGCTTCTACAGGAAGTTTGCAGGGGGTTCTACAGGATGTACTGTAGCTTTTACAAGATGTTTCTATAGGAAGAGCCGAGAGAGGATTTTTGAGGGTTTATGGAGGAAAAACTGATGGGAAAGTGGAAATGGAGGTTGGATGAGGTTGTGAAGAGGTCTAGGACCAGGTGCATGAGGTTGAGGAGTGATTAGGGCGATTGGGTTGGTTCAAAGATAGGAGAAGCAATGATGCACAAGAATGTAGAAATTAGGGCAAAGTGAGAAAATGTGGCAGATGAAAGGAAAGAAACTGAGTTAGAGGATAGAGTAGGTTGTATTGATGGAGTAAGGGTAGGCAAAGAGATATCACAGGTGTTCTGCACATTATTTTCCAAAACTAATCAACAAAGACTAAGAAAACCAAAGATCTAGCTATTTTGACCTAATTTGACCTAGAAACCATAAGCATGATGAACAGAAGTTTATTGGAAAAAAATCATGTAAAACAACTATGGAAACCAAGCAAGAATGGATCTTAGCATGTAATCACAACTGGTACTAACTTTTGCAACTAAGAATCTAACACTAGAAATTGCATGAAGAAGCAAGAATAGTGTTTTTATGGGAGCAAGTATGCCTTGGTCTCAACTCATGGTCCCAAGGAGGGAGAGGTGAGATCAAGGGTTTCTTGATGGCCTTTTCTAAAGATCTTTTCTGTACTCAAACTATCAAATCAACCTGAAGCATGAAAAGTTATTTTAATCATCAAAAGCAACCTAAATTAAAAACAAGATTTTAATCTAAATAACATATTTTATTCTAAGAATGCAACAAAGACACATCAAAGTACACAAAGGAGTTATTGGGCACTTGAGTTGGGCCCAACCCCAAGAGCTACAGCCTCCTAAGGAAGATTAGAGCTGGAGAAAAGCTGGATTCATCTTTATTGAGCAAGAAATAATAGTTACATCCCAAAAACTGTCCACAAGAAAAAGCTTGAAAAGGTGTTGAAATGCAGAGCTAATCTACTGCCTAAAAAATGACTAAAATCGAACTGCTAACTAGCTAACTGAAATGAGGCCCTAAGCCTTCTTATTTATACAAATTGAGGACCCCAACAGTCCTTCTAAACTTTAAGGACTCGGCTACCAAAACTTGCAGTTAACAACAACTTTACTAGCCCTTGCTCGGTTGCCCTTGTGATAATCGATGTGGTGGCCCTTGAACTCCAAGCTAGTGGTGGAGAATTCAAGGTAAGAGCCCATAAATGAAGGGGACACCTTCCTACAAATCCTATCCGCGAATTTAGCTACCAAGTACTCATTTAAACCTTTGATTTTGTCTCAAAATTGACTAAAAATCTGCATAACGAACACATTAGACTTGTTGGCATAATGACTAACCCAATTCACTCTATTAGCATAAATATAATAAAAAACATGCAATAAACTAATGATAATGGCAGATTAAGTCAAATTAGGAGGCTGAATGAGCCCATATAATTACTCATTTTTTGGGCTCATCAGTATTGTCTTGACATACTTCCTCTGGTTTAACGAGCTTCCTCTTTACCCGATCCCTTTTAATTTCCATGCCCAAAATATATTTTGCAGCACCTAGATCTTTCATGTTGAATTTGGAGGACAATTGGGTCTTCAAATCCTGGATATTTTCTTTGTCATTTCCAACCAGCAACATATCATCCACATACAAGACCAGATAAATAACACGGTCAACAATTAATTTAAAATACACATAGTGATCTGCTTTGCTTCTAGTGAAGCCAATTCTCGTATAAATGTATCAAATTTATGACACCACATCCTTGGTGACTATTTTAACCCATACAGAGACTTCTTTAACTTACATACCAGGTCCTTCTTACCCTTCACCGCAAAGCCTTCAGGTTGCTTCATGTAGATCTCCTCTTCCAGATCCCCGTGAAGAAATGTTGTCTTCACATCTATCTATTCTACCTCAAAATCAAAAACAGCAGCAACATATAAAAGTAATCTAATAGAAGACACCTTAGCAATAGGAGAAAAAATATCACCAAAATCAATTCCCGAAACCTCGGAATAACCTTTTGCTACCAATCGAGCTTTGTATTTCTCCACCTTTCCTTTTGCATTTGTCTTCTACTTGAACACCCATTTGCTACCAATGGGTTTCCTTCCAGCCGGCAACTCGACCAAATCCCAAGCCTCATTTATGTGCAAAGATGCCATTTCATCAACCATGGCCTCTTTCCAAAGTTTTTCATCCTCTGAATCTACTGCTTCCTTCACAGATCTGGGATCATCATCAGTAATAGATAAAGAAAAATTTGAAAAAAAATCATATGGACTATAGCTTTCTGGCTGCCTTCTTTCTCGAACTGATCTTCTCACACCTGGAGTTTGTGGCTCTTCATCTTCTGATTCCTCCTCTGCTGTAGAGTCAGATTCTTCCTCCTTTATCTCAAACTCTATCTTCTCAGGTTCCTTTGGCTAGAATTCATGTTTAATAACATCTTTCACCTCTTTGAACACCACATCTCAGCTGTACACAACCTTCCTTGTTACTGGATTCCAAATTTTATAACCCTTTAAACCATCCTTATAACCAATAAAGATGCATTTTTCAGATTTACTATCCAACTTGGTTCATTTCTCCTTTGGAACATGTACATATGCATCACATCCAAATACCCTCAGATGTGAAAGAGAGGGTTTCCTACCAGTCCATACCTCTTTTGGAGTTTTATTGTCCAACGCTGATGAAGGTGATCTGTTGACCAGGTAACATGTTGTCTCCACCGCCTCTGCCCAACATTCTTGTCCTAACCTGGCACCAATGAGCATTCTTCTTGCCCTTTCCATCAACTTCTTGTTCATTCTTTCCGCAACTCCATTTTTCTGAGGTGTATATCGAGTAGTCTTCTACCGTGCTATACCACACTTCTTACAGGGTTCTTCAAATTCCTTACTGCAAAAATCTCCACCATTATCTATCCTCAACACCTTTATCTTTTTCTCTGTCTGGTTTTCCACCAGAGAATTGAATTATTTAAACCTGTCAAAGACTTCAGATTTCTTCTTAAGGAAATATATCCATGTATTCCTTGAGAAGTCATCTATAAATGATACATAGTACACAGACTTACCCAGTGATGGAACCTTCACAGGTCCAAACACATCACTATGCACAAGCTCTAATATATGTTTCACCCTCTTACCACCAGAGGGGAAACTCACCTGATTTTGCTTCCCATATACACAATTTTCACAAAAATCAAAATCCAAAGAGCTATTACTCATACCTTCTACCATACCTTTACCATGAAGTATTTGAAGGCCCTTCTCTCCAATATGTCCAAGCCTTCGATGCCACAACATGGTTTTCTCTCCAAAGACCACTAGATTTTCTGCTCCACTTTCAGGAACCACAGAACTGTTGCACCCATCAACAACAATGCTACCTTGCAGCTTGTATATAGTTCTAGTCCAAACTCCCCACATCAATACCAGAGCTCCCTGAACCATATTGAAGGTATCCTTCTCGAACACTATTTTTACACTTGCATCATCCAACTTGCTTACAGAAATCAGATCTTTGGCCAATGCAGGAATATGCAGAACACCCGGAAGTGTTATAACCCTTCCACCTTGCAACTTCAACTTTACTTTTCCGCAACCAATGATTCTAGCCTTCGTATCATCCCCTAAGAAGACATCACCACCATCGTATTTCTCATACTCGCAAAACCACTCTCTATGGGGAGTGAAGTGAAAGGATGCACCTGAGTCAATCAACCATGCCTCATGATCTACATGTGTACTTGAAGAGGCCAAGTACACATCCCCACCTTAATCTGAGGTTGTTTTCGTCTCTATAGAAGGAGCATCATAAAATCCCTTTCCTTTATTAGGATCTTTAGATTTACAGTCCCTTTTGTAGTTCCCTCCCTTTCTGCATTTCTAGCACACCACCTTTATAGGTTTTCTTGGAGATTTAGATCTCCCTCTAGATTTAGATCTCCCACTCGATGACTTATTTTTGTTTCTATTTTGGGACCGTCCTTGTACAGACAAGGCATCACCATTCTGGCTCTCCATATTTTTCCGTCTCATCTCCTTCGTCAACAAGGATGAGACTATTTCATCAAAATGCAAGGCAGTTGCATTGCTACCTATTGTAATAACCAGACTATCCCATGAATCTGGTAGAGAACACAACAAACTGATGCACTTATCTTCATCTAAAATTTTAATATCAACAAATGCTAACTGACTTACCAAAGTATTAAACGCGTTTAGATGTTCTATCATTGAGTCTCCATCTTTCATCCTCAGGTTATACATCTTTTTCCGCAGGAACAGTTTATTCACTAGAGACTTAGATTGATACAATGTCCCTAACTTGTCCCACAAAGCCTTCGCCGTAGCTTCCCTTGATACATTCAGCAATACTGAATCTGAGACACACAATTGTATTGTGCTCTTTGCCTTCTGATCCAACTTCTTCCATTCTTCATCGGACACTCTAGTTGGTTTAGTACTTCGATCTACCACGATCCACTGATCTTTATCCACCAACAGATCCTCCATCTTGAGTTTCCACAACTCAAAACTTTGACCATTAAATTTCTCGATCTCTATCTTTCAACTGTTCGCCATCTTCTTTCACCACTAGAATTGATGTCGCAGATCTCTCACTGAATAGGCTCTACCACGGGCCCAAGCAAAACCCCTCGGCAACAAAGGTGTCCCCTTGAAGCCAAAACAACTCTGATTCCATATGTAGGCTTTAACTCCATACAGAAATTACCTGCATTCGATTTATAAAACACATAAAATAAATAATGCGAGAGCATAACACATAAAACACATATACGCAGAGATTTTCCCCTAGATCCCAAAACCAGAACTACCAGCTTGATTTTTCATTATGTTCCTTTCAATGTTACAATACATATTTATACATGCCAAAGGATCCAATACCATGGACCGAAAACCATCGCGTCCAAAACCATGGACCGAAAACCATTGCGTCCAAAAACATATACGAAAATCATGCACAAAACCATAGGTGGGTCCGCCCAACCTAACATAGGGTCCAAAACCAAAATTTTCCAAGGCACTGCCCCGGACCCCATAAAGTGGTTTTACAGGAACACCTCAAACCCCCTGTGACCCCCCCTGCTACACAATTGGTGCAACGAAGGTGGGGCTCCATCCCCCCTCTAACCCCCCGGTTAACTACTTGGGCTAGTTGTGGAAAGAATATAACATAACTAAACAATCTTGATTTTCTGGAGTAATACAAAACAGATAGTGGGGTTTTGAACTGTGGCTTTTCCTAGATATTTATTGTGTTATGTGCTTTGATTCTCTTCCTCTATTGGTTATTGTTTTCTTGATGTGTAGGGGCTTCCACTGTAAATAGTAGAAGTAGATTCTTGTCTCTTGTTTTGGTATATTACATGAACTTGTGAATCTATAGGTTTTTCTACATGGTATCAGAGAAAGATTGTTTTTTTGGGCTGATAGTTTGCAAAGAATTTATGAGGATTTATACGAAACATTTTCACAAATAAATTGCATATTTGGATTCCTTGGGAAAAGGTACCCAAATTAAAAATACAAATCATCTGAATCGGAGTTTGCATGAAGGAGATATCGCTAATTTAAAATTAGCTCTCTAGAGGAGATTTCGAAGTTTTGAGTTTCTGGGTTACACATGGAAGTTGAATTTGCATGCATACTTCAGGATCGGCAGATAGTGTTCCATGGTTTGACACTAGAGTATGCCTTGGAAGGAAGATCGAATATTAGAGCCTGGAGGGACAGGATGTAGGTTGTGCTAGAAGATAATGGCTTGAAGGAATTCGTTGATCAAGATGTTCCCAAGGTAGCAACTATGGATGCACAAAATTTGTCTGAATGGAAGAAGTGTGGGGCAAAGGCAAGGCAGGTAATCCTTGAGGGAGTTCAAGACCACATTTTCTTGAGTCTCCATGGCAAGGAAACTCTGCATGCTATGTGGAAAAAATTAACGAACTTGTATCAGAATAGCAGTGATCAAAGGAAGTTGGAACTGAAGGATAAACTTTGTAAAATCAAGATGGAGAAAGGCGAGATGATTCCAAATTACTTTACCAAGTTCACTCAATGTCAGGATGAACTTGGAAGTGTTGGAATCACAGTTTATGAGGAGGATATGGTGAGCCTTGCTCTTCTTTGAATTCCAAAGATTTGGCATAGTTATCAGGACTTTGTTAATTGTCGGGAGAAGTTGCCAGATTGGGAACGACTATGGTCGGATTTGATGCAGGATGAGATCAGGAGGAACACCAGGGAATGCTCTTCATCAAAGACTGACGATGAAGAGAACTGTGCCTTAGCTATTAAGGCAAGGAAGGAGAAAGGTAAAAATTCTCATTCCAAATCAGGTTCTTATCATGGAGGTAAGAACAAGGACATAACAAAAGTTAAATGCTTTCATTGTGACAATATGGGTCACTTTTATACAAACTATCCATTGAAGAAGTCCAAGGAGAAATCCTCAGGAGGAGAAATAGGTGAGGCTTTGGCCTCCCAATTCAAATTGGACTTTTCCCTCATTGCATGCATGGTGTCTTCAATGATGGGAAGTGTCTGGTACTTAGACAATGGATCTTCTTTCCACATGACTGGCGACAAAGAGTTATTTAGTGAACTCGAGGAGAAAGATCTCAAGATGCATATCGAGATGGGTGATGATGGTAAGTATAGTGTTACTGGTGTGGGCACTATTACTTTTCAGAGGAAGCATGTGGCTCCACTTGTTATCACTCAGGTTGTTCCCTTTGACTCCCAAGGGAATACGGCCGAGGTAACCACTAACCAATCTTTGGACTGCAGGTCCTAACCTACCTACAATCAGAGAGGGCTCTCCCTTTATGAATTAGCTTTGTTGATGATGATTTTAGGCTAGTTATTGATTTCAAGGGTTTTTGTTTAAGTTTTGGTGGGAAGGATGATGCTTCTAAGTAGAGAGGTAGGTATAACATGAGAGTTTCACACCATTGGGCATAGAGTCAAGGAGTAGGACTACTGGTGTGTTTTCTTGGTCACAAGAGGAAAATGGAGCAAGATAGCTACACATGAAACAACTTTCAAGCTAAATGGAGATGGATTGAAGGCTAAGGAATGAGAGGCAATTAAGGATCTCTCTTTCAGCTTAACAGAGGGAAGGTGAATGAGCTCTATCTAGGAGCAGTAAAGAATCTGTAGATAACTGTAAAACATGGGTGAATCGGGGAAAATATGAACCAAAGGGAATTCATACTCATTACCAATTCAGAGGGAAACATAAAGAAACAACAGAAATTGAGCATAGAGTGCAGTTAAACAAAGTCAAAGCTATTCATTTTTCCTGCTATTTTAGATGGTGACATATGTGTGATATGAGCATATAAAAATGGAAAACAGAGGTAGAAAACACTTATTGAGTCATGTTGCAGCACAAGAATTCCATATTCATTCTTCAAAACAGTAATAACACAGCAGACAGTCCATCCTCCAATCTTTTCAACAGTCTTTGATTAAAGAAAACATCAAGTATACAGAGCGAGTCTCTAGTGGAGCAGATCAACCAACCAACCCCCTAAACAGTAAATTAGGTTGGTTTTATAAGCAAAATATCTACAAAAATTAGATCTAAGACAGATCTGATGCAATAAGTGTCTTTAACCTAACATATGCTTGAAATACATGCCAAAATATCTATCTAATGCTGCGCTGGGGGCAGCTGCCTCAAAAATGAGTAACTATGATGTCCTTAGAGCTCTGTGCTGGCATTTGGCCATAACTGTGCTTTGATTTTTGATCCCCTACTCTTGAGTGGTTTTGAGGTGCATTAACTGTGATTTGAGAGTTTTAAAATAGCTTCACCACTTTCTTTGACTTTGCTTGGGGCCTTCAATGTTCTCCTGCTTTGGAAATACAGATTTCCACCAAAAATACTAACTGATAGTCTTCGCCGCTTCATCTGATACACTTTCACTGAACCTAGGCTCCTTATTGTCTTCTGAATGCTTCAAATTGTCCCATCAACATTTTATTGCTGCTGTTCGGCCCTTTGTTGCCTTAAGAACTGTTTTTGCCCCTTTTCTGAATCCTGCGTGAAGAAATTCCTATCAATTTTGTGAATTTCGGGCCTACTGGCAACCGAGCCATGACGAGGCTTCCATTTTGGCCTATTTTTCTTGGCACTAATCGCGCATCAAAAACTGCCTCGGTTTTTCATTCCGGGCATCCCTTGCTGCGGATTTCGTAGTTCGCACCCTTTTCGGTGATGACGTCAGCGGTGGGTCCCAGTACGGTGGTGATGTGGCAGGGTGACGTCAGCAGTACGGCAGGGTGACGTGGCAGGGTGACGTCAGCAGTACGACAGGGTGATGTGGCGGTGACACGGTGGCAGTGACGTGGTAGTGACGTGGCACAGGACACGATGGCAAGAGGCCGATGCAGGTTGATGACGTCATGAAGACGTGGCGCTGGCGTCATTCGGCGGAGGCGATATCCGGTTTTCTCCCGCACCGCTTTTTCGCGTAGGTGGTATTGGGGGAGGGGCCTCCGAACACACCGGGAGGCTGACACGTGGCGGGGGTACGGCAGGCAAACCGCCCATCCCCCGGATGTTAACCTCCGGCAGATCGGTATGTGAAAACACCTGCCCACCGATGGATCTGAAGCGCTGGGCATCGGACGGCTGGCAGGTTAATTCCGGTGGCACGCAACTTTGGGGTAGGCCTGCCTTTTATTAATATTTTATTCCAAGTGGAGGGGGGTCAAAAGCTTTGGAAATGTGGGTTTTATGGGTTAGTTTTAAGCAGGGGCAAATGATAATTTAATGTTTAATAAAACATTTAAACATTAACTTTGGGAAAATGACTGTGGAGGGGTAGAAATATAAGGTTTTATGGGTGAAGGGGTAGATATCAGTTATTGGCCTAACTAGGGGTTTAGACCAATCCCAGAGTTATGACACCGATGGGTTCATAATAGTCCCAGGTGGACTATTATGTCTCAGAACTGTATGTACATAGCTTATAGTTCTATAGGGTGGGATATGTAATATTTTTGGGATTTTACATAGTTTTTTGTATAATAGGGGATAAGGAAATGATCTAGGGAGCTAGATAGTAGTGTTAGGAGTAAATATGAATTTGTGAGGTGAAGTGTAGGGGAGAGGCTAAGTTTGTGAGCTGAAACTTAGACATAGGAAGTGAATGGACTGTGGAGACATGATTTTTACACAAGAGATGTGGCTTCTTTTCACTGAAGACAGTCAAAGCCTGACTTGGTTTTTTACAAAAATGAAGTGATGACAGGACTGGTTGGGCAGATCCCAAGGTCCTCAAGGGGATGTTAGTGAGTGATTTGGAGATTTAGAAGAAAGGGGAATTAGACATGCCTTGCTTGAGCTCCTCCAAAGGGAAATTGCCTTATACTTGTGATATGAATAGTTATAACATTAACAAACATGAAATGGATCACATAGCTTGATTCTGCAACCACAAAACTACTTACCAAGCCTACTTACCTAGCATTTTTTCTTCTTTTTGCATGGGTGCACTTGGAATTGCAGACCCTAATTATCCTTTTTTCTTTTGACTGCCCTCCTATCTAAACGTACCCTTATATCATCCAGGGGCTCAGATTAAGCTATTGAGCACCCTTGTTTCTCTACCTATCTACAAATCTGCCAAGATTAAGCTGTTTGGACAGATATTTATTCTCTATATTCTACAACAAGAAATTGAAACCTAGGGAAGCCAAGATTAAGCTGTTTGGACTTCCCTTAACTGAAAAAACTCATCAAAATGGATTAACTCATCAAAATTTGGAATACAGCAGTGGCATTTAGACTGGCACACTTTCATGGCCTCTTCTTTGGCCTCTTTCTGGAAATATGGAACCTTGCAGCATGAGAAGATGACATATTTGGCACTTTTAACTGTCAATCATGAAATATGAACACCTATTGCAATAGGAGGCTAACAGTGGCTCCACTTGGGGATGGCTTTTCCTTGTGAAAAGCCAAGAACAGCAGGTCAGACTACCTTGATCTTCTATTGTTGCTGTAGACTGAAATTTCCCTTGTGCTAGCTGTCAAATGATTCAAAATTTGAAACCTGAACACAACATTCTCATAAACTGAATTTTTATACAATAGCAACACGACCTGATTTCTTCTGCGTGCTCTATTATTACATGCACCTGTGCCTGAGAACCTGCCTTTGAAATAAACACAACATAGGGGAACAAAACTGGAGCACTTCCCTTGATTCTGTTTTGAAAAAAGGGTGCTGATGTAAACTGAAAATCCTCCTTTCTTTTAATACTATTGACTGAAAAACTGCCTGGTCTTTTGCTAAGATTAATGCAATGATAGAGATCTGAATGGAGGACTTGCTTTGGTTCTGCCTTTAAAGAATTTTGCTGCGATGTTCCATTATTCGGCCTACTATAAAAACAAAGTGCTGAAAGTTACAAGTATTTATGTACAAATATAATACGGCTGCGTTGTGTTCAACAACAGGGATCATAATAATGCTTTAGCATTCGGCCATTGACAGGGCCTTCTTCAGTTATGTCATCCTCTACAGATTTGAGGAAATATGTGTTATTGCCCTACACAGCGCTAATAACAAATGGACCTTTCCATAAAAATTCAAATTTTGCATGTTTGCGCTTGTCTTCTCTTCGTGAGTCCCACCTTAGAACTTTGTTGCCAACACAGAAATCCTCAGCCTTAGCTCTCTTATCAAACATCCTTTTGAGCTTCTCTTGCAAAATTTGAGCTCTGTCATAGACCTGCTCTCTTGTTTGCTGAAGATGAATGGTCTGGTTGATTCTTCGTTGAACATCATTTGGTTCAGCTTGGATCTCTTGTAACAGCTTGATGATAGGAATGCCCAAGGAAGATGGAAATCTTTCCTCCATGCCATACACCAGCTCATAAGGGCTCATCCCAGTGGATTTCTTTGTTGAAAGTCTGTCTGCCCATAGGGAATTTGTGAGCTTTCTATGCCAGTTCTTCTTGTTTTCTTCTAGCACTTTCTTTATGATGTTGATGAGGCTTTTGTTGGATGATTCGGCCAAGGAATTACCTTGAGGGTAATAGGCTGTGGAGTGGCCCAAGGTTATGTGAAATTTATGACAAAAATTGATCATCTTTTTGGATTTGAAGGCAGCGGCGTTGTCAGTAATGATCTTCTCAGGGCAGCCAAATCTAGAAAGGATGATGGTCTCAAGGAATTGGATAATGATGGAGTCATTGACCTGTCTACATCGGATGGCTTCAATCCACTTAGTGAAATAGTCGGTGGCTGTTAGAATCCACTTATGCTGGCCTGAGGAAGAGGGGTGGATATCTCCAATGAAGTCAAGACCCCATTGTTGAAAGGGTTTTTCGGTTGAGATGGGCTTAAGAGGCAAAGGTAACAGCTTTCTTTTGCCCTCAAAGATTTGGCATTTATGACATGAGATAGCAAACTTCTTTACATCTGCAAACAAGGAGGGCCAATAGAAATCGGCCCTTAAAATTTTATCAGCAGTGGACTTCCAATATAGATGTCGTCCACAGTCCCTTGCATGGAATTCTTTCATGACATTGTTAGTTTCATTCATGGTTAAACAATTAAGCAATATGCCTTCATGATTTTTCCAAAATAAAGCACCATCTAAGACATAAAACTTGGAAGCTTTCATTTTTAAAAATCTTTTCTTGGTTCTGGACAATCCTGGGGGAGCAAACATGTTTAACAATACAAAACATATATCAGCATACCATGGGGATTGCAAAAAGGTTTCACTGATCTGTGGAGTCACCAGCTCCTGTTCATTGTCCAGTTGGTTAATGTCTAAGGCTTGAAAGTTTGTTTTGGACATCAGTTTGGCTAAACCTTATCCCTTTATGAGCTTGGTTGGTTTTATTTCTATGTCATACTCAAGGATGTTAGCAATCCACTTGCCTCTTTTACAACAGGCATAATATGTCTTTTACAATAGCATTTGGGACATAGGCAATCCCATGTGAATATAAAATGTAAACTCAAAAATCTTTGATTGCTTTAACAAGGGCATAGGACTGCTTCTCCATGATTTGGTATTTCAAAGGGGCATCTATTAAGGCTCGGCTGAAAAATGCAATTGGCTTTTCAGCTCCTTGATCATCCTTTTGCAAAAGGACAGCAGCTATGGTGTGCTCAGATGCAAAAGAAAAAAATGATAAAATCTTTGTCAAATTGTGGACTTGTGAGGACAGGGGCTTGGGTTAAGGAAGTTTTGATACTCTCAAAGGCTTGCTTGGTTTCAATAGACCATTTTATCTTGGAATCCTTTTTTAACATGTTTCTTAACAGTCTTATCAGCTCGGCTAGATTTGGGATAAATCTCCTTAGGAAATTGATCTTTCCAAGGAATGCTTGCAACTCTTTTATGTTTCTTGGAAATGGGATTTGAAGGATGGCTTGAATTCTTTCAGGATCAATTCTAATCCCATTTTTGAGATGATATGGCCCAATAATTTTCCTTCTTCTAGGCTGAAGAGAGACTTCTTGGGGTTTAGGGAAATGCCATATTTCCTACATGTCATGAATATTTGCCTTAAGTGTTTGAGGTGCTCTTGATCAAATTTGGAGAAAGGGGTAAGGTCATCAATATAGACAACCAAGAAATCATGGTTTTCCTTGGCAAATGCAATGTCCATGGCCCTTTGAAAGGTAGCACCAGCGTTTTTAAGTTCGAAAGGCATCTTCACATATTTAAATGTTCCCCACGGCGTGGTAAAGGCTGTCTTGTCTTGGTCATCCGGGTGAACCATTATTTGATTAAAACTTGAAAAGCCATCTAGCAAAGAGATTCTAGATGACCCCACTACTCTTTGTAGGATGTGGTCCATTTTTGGCAATGGATAGTGGTCTTTTAGGGAGACTTGGTTTAAATTTCTTAGATCTACACATAGCCTAATCTCACCTGTCTTCTTTCTTGTGGGAACAAGATTGGATACCCATTCAGAAAATCTGATGGGTGCTATGATACCTGCTTCAAACATTCTTTTCACTTCCTTTTCAATCAAAGGGAGAAGCACATGATTGATTCTCAGTTTCTGTTTGAAGGGATTTTGATTTGGTTTTAAGGGAATGGTGTGTTGGATTGCTAAGGTGTCATAGGACTTCAAGTCCTCATAACTCCAAGCAAATACATCTTGAAATTATTTAAACAAATCAACATATTTGGGCTTTTGATCGGGTGGCAAAGATTGAGATAGTTTGATCATTTTGGGCTTCTTTGTTGTCCCAATGATGTGTTCTTCTATAGCAGTGTTTAAGGGTTGCATTTTTGGCTTTTTGGGAACATCATTTGCATCAAACATATCTTCTAGCGAAGTGAGGCCAGCAGGGAGAAAGTTATCTTTTAGATCAACGATCTCGGCCTCTGTTTCGGCTATTTCCTCCAAATGCATCTTTTTCAGCTCTTCTATGTTTGCATTGTCAAAAACGGTTGGGTTTAGCATTTGTTTGGCTGTTACAGCTGTTACAGCCTGCTGATTTTCATTTGTTTACTGTTGTTGATCCGTCATAGCATCCACGTCAATGTTAATATTTGATAACTCATGCTCAAGAGTGAGGAAATTGTTAATCTGGGCATCATTTTCAAACAGTTGCCAATCTTTAACATTATTTGGGATAGTAGGCCTATGTTTTATCTCAGCAGTGAAATGGTGATTTGGCTCAAAGGGCAGCTTGCATGTACTAGCAAAAGTGGCTAGGCTGTGTGCATGAATGTTATGATCTCTTGAAATCTTGGCAAGCTTGGATTCAGTGAATGTATTGAGTATATTAGTGGCAACAGTCCTATAGGCCCTCATTCTATTGTCATTAGTGACAAAGTTGCCTTTCATTTGCTGTATGACTAAATCAAAGTCACCTAGAATGGATACTTTTGCAGCTCCTAGAGCTTTGAGCAGTTTAAGGCCTAAAAGGAGAGCCTCATACTCTGCCATGTTGTTGGTACATTTGAAGTTTAGTCTGTAGGCATGGCCTTCTGCATGATTGTTGTGTGTATTGTGAATCCATACACCTGCCCCTGCTCCTAACTTGTTAACAGAGCCATCAAACTCCAAATACCATGTGATTTCTTGCTTGTGGTTAGTATTAAGAGTTTCAGTCATTCTTGCAGTGGGAAGATTTGAACTTTCTATTTGGGGAGGTTCTTCTTGTATGCTGGTTGCCTTGATTGTTTTGACAGTTTCATCAGTGTGGGCGACTGATTCTTCATTGATATGTGTGTCCAGTTCTAAAGCCAATGGCTTAACATCAGTGGGAGGACTTGTTTCATCATTAAATAAAATAAAAGAATCCATATCAGAATGGATTGAGTATATAGGGAAGTTTTGGGGATTTTCCTCACTACTTACCACATACTTCATCAGTGTTTCTCTATATAGTATCTTTGGTTGCCCAAAGATAGATATAGTGGCATAGGAGAGGTCTAGTTGGAGAGATCCTTGGAGTTTTGCTCCCCAGGATCTTGACAATAGCATGCCATACTTTGGTGGAATGTCAACAACCACCACATCCATGAGGATTGTCTTGTTTGGGTATTGGACTAAGGAGACACATAAATCTTTGATTAAGTCTAAACACTTGACCTGACTTGAGTCAAAGGAGAATAAGTCTTTGTAGGGTCTTGTAACATCAAGGTTTAGCTTCTCCATTACAGCTTTGGGCATAAGGTTGTGTGAGGCACCTGAGTCAAACATAGCATTATGCAATACTTTATCATGAATGTGCAAACTGACATAGAATGGTAACACAGCTCCATGTCTTGATTTACCATTGACTTCAAGACCGAAAAGGAGCTCAGGTTGATCATCTAATACATTCACATCATCCCTATTTTATGACATTTGCAGCGATCTTTTGATTTGCTGCCTATAGATATCATGTTTGGCAAGTTCAAATAAAGGGATGGATATCTTCAGTTTACCTATTTCTGCCTCTAAATCAAAAGGTTTTTCTGACTGTGATTTAGTATTGTGATTGGTAGATTTTCCCTTTTCAATTGCACTTTCAGCGGTTTTCTCTTCTTCTTCATTGATTTCTTGAACTATTTCTGATTTGGAAAGGTTTTTAAGAGAGCTGTTCAAATATTCTTTTGAGGAAGAAGGTGACAGAGGCTGATCATTAGAGGGCTGCATGTCTGTAACATCCTCTATGGTGACATCCTTTGGATTTGGGACTATTTTATTAGCAGTTTCTATGAGGGCAACCTTTTCTTTGATCTTCTTAGGCTGTTTGGTATCACTTGGTTTAACCTTTTCGGGCACATCTATGGTTCTTGTCCTCAGCTTATACTGTTTGTGGACCTCATAAACAGCTGAATCATAACCTTGCTTAAAATCAAAAGACTCACCTGACTTAGTCCGAAATTGATTTATTTCATGGTCATCTTGGTCTTCTTGGGTTAGGAAAATTTGTTGCTCACCCTTTAGATCCATCAAATTCATGTGAGTGTCTTCTGTCTGCTCACTAGATGTGGATGCTTCTGTGTAGTTCTCTTGGAAAGGAGGCCTTATATCATGGTCTGGGCTAGACCTACCAGCATTTGTGTTCTGAGTTTTCCTAAAATTTGGGTTCCTTATGGTATTGGGCTATTGTCCTTCCCATGTAGATTTCCTTTCGACGCTTTCCACTCTATCTCCCAGCCTGTGCATGTCACTGATAATAGCATCCAACTTTTGGTCTAAGGCTGTGGGTTCTTCCTTACAGGTGGTTCTTCTCTCAGTTCTAGCTCTGTTTCTTTTGGCAAACATATTTGCTTCTACGCTAACAACAACATCTTGCATGTCTACTAGGCTTTGAGGGGCTCTTTCCCTTAACTGATAAGCCATGTCAGTATCAAAACCATCAGGGAATTTATCCAAAGCAAGATCAAGTGGAGGTCTTAACTCTGTGGTATTGCATTATAAACATTATTAAATATCACACAATAGTCTAAGATAGACTCTTGAGGGCCTCTTTTGATGGTGTCATATTCAAATAATATGTGCAAGGGATCTTTATTTTTCTCCCATCTGTTAAGGAATGTTTGGTAAAGGGCCTCTGGGTTAGCTATGGAATTTGCAGCAAGGCTTCTGAACCAGGGTCTTACATCTCCTGTTAAGCTTTGGACAAAAATCTTCATTCTCACACTATCATCATCTATCTCGTAGTTATCAAAATAGTCTTGCATTTTCTTGGTATGCTGAAGGGTTGTGCAAGAACCAGTACCATCGAAGTATGTGATTTTAGTTTGGTAATCTTGAGGCATAGCCCCTGGATTAGCAAGCAATTGTAACGGAGCATATCTATTCGCCATATTCACAGGGATAAGTGGAACAGCAGGGATAAATGGAACGACTGGAACAACGGTAATAATAGTGGTAATGGGAGTATGTGCAGTGAATGGAGGTGTGGAAGGAGTGCTTTGAGAGGTGGATGATGAACTAGGGGAAGTAGGGGTTGAACGAAATAAAACTTTGACAGGGGTTGGAACACAGCTTGGCTGGACTATTTTAGGGCTAGAATCAGCAAAATATTCTCTTCGCTCTAGCTTCCTGAGGTTCCTTGGGATTAAATTGGGATTTTCAAAAATAACTGGGGGATGTGGGTCTGGATTTGACCTTGTATAACGTGAATTCCTTTTGGGAGCCAGATTCTAAACTTGTTTTGGTATTTTCTGTGAATGTTTTTAGAATTAGCAAGGAACTGATCAAATTTTGGAATAGCTATCTACAGCTTAAAGCTAGCATGAAGATTGACTGAAGTAGCTTTTATTTACTCCTTTTAATGCAAAGCAAGAACAGTTTCAAAGGCTCCCTGGCTGACATTCAGGCTTCATCTGTAGTTTTAAGGAATATACAGCAATTAGAAAATTCATTGGGTCCCCAGTGGAGTTGCCATTACATTATCACTCAGGTTGTTCCCTTTGACTCCCAAGGGAATACGGCCGAGGTAACCACTAACCAATCTTTGGACTGCAGGTCCTAGCCTACCTGCAATCAGAGAGGGCTCTCTCTTTATGACTTAGCTTTGTTGATGATGATTTTAGGCTAGTTATTGATTTCAAGGGCTTTTGTTTAAGTTTTGGTGGGAAGGATGATGCTTCTAAGTAGAGAGGTAGGTATAACATGAGAGTTTCAAACCATTGGGCATGGAGTCAAGGAGTAGGACTGCTGGTGCATTTTCTTGGTCACAAGAGGAAAATGGAGCAAGATAGCTACACATGAAACAACTTTCAAGCTAAACGGAGATGGATTGAAGGCTAAGGAATGAGAGGCAATTAAGGATCTCTCTTTCAGCTTAACAGAGCGAAGGTGAATGAGCTCTATCTAGGAGCAGTAAAGAATCCCTAGATAACTGTCAAACATGGGTGAATCGGTGAAAATATGAGCCAAAGAGAATTCATACTCATTACCAATTCAGAGGGAAACATAAAGAAACAACAGAAATTGAGCATAGAGTGCAGTTAAACAAAGTCTAAGCTATTCATTTTTCCTGCTATTTTAGATGGTGACATATGTGTGATATGAGCATATAACAATGGAAAACAGAGGTAGAAAACACTTATTGAGTCATGTTGCAGCACAAGAATTCCATATTCATTCTTCAAAATAGTAATAACACAGCAGACAGTCCATCATCCAAGCTTTTTAGCAGTCTTTGATTAAAGAAAACATCAAGTATACAGAGCGAGTCTCTAGTGGAGCAGATCAACCAACCAACCCCCTAAATAGTAAATTAGGGTGGTTTTATAAGCAAAATATCTACAAAAATTAGATCTGAGATAGATCTGATGCAATAAGTGTCTTTAACCTATCATATGCTTGAAATACATGCCAAAATATCTATCTAATGCTGCGCTGGGGGTGGCTGCCTAAAAAATGAGTAACTATGATGTCCTTAGAGCTCTGTGCTGGCATTTGGCCATAACTATGCTTTGATTTCTGATCCCCTACTCTTGAGTGGTTTTGAGGTGCATTAACTGTGATTTGAGAGTTTTAAAATAGCTTCACCACTTTCTTTGACTTTGCTTGGGGCCTTCAATGTTCTCCTGCTTTGGAAATACAGATTTCCACCAAAAATACTAACTGATAGTCTTTGCCGCTTCATTTGATACACTTTCACTGAACCTGGGCTCCTTATTGTCTTCTGAATGCTTTAAACTGTCCCATCGACATTTTATGGCTGCTGTTCGGCCCTCTGTTGCCTTAAGAACTGTTTTTTCCCCTTTTCTGAATCCTGCATGAAGAAATTCCTGTCAATTTTGTGAATTTCGGGCCTGCTGGCAGCCAAGCCATGAAGGGGCTTCCATTTTGGCCTATTTTTCTTAGCGATGCACCGTGCTAATCGCGCATCAAAAACTGCCTCGGTTTTTCATTCCGGGCATCCCTTGCTGCGGATTTCGCGCTTCGCACCCTTTTCGGTGATAACGTTAGCATGATGTCAACATGACATCAGCAGTGGGTCCCAGTACGGCGGTGACCTAGCAGGGTGACGTCAGCAGTACGATAGGGTGACGTGGCAGGGTGATGTCAGTAGGGTGACATCAGCAGTACGGCAGGGTGACGTGGTGGTGACATGGTGGCAGTGACGTGGTAGTGACATGGCATAGGACACGGTGGCAGGAGGTCGACGCAGGTTGATGATGTCATGAAGACGTGGCACTGGTGTCATTCGGCGGAGGTGGTATCCGGTTTTCTCCTGCACCTCTTTTCCGCGTAGGCGGTATTGGGGGAGGGGCCTCCGAACACACCGGGAGGCTGACACGTGGCGGGGGTATGACAGGGAAACCGCCCATCCCCTGGACGTTAACCTCCGGTGGATCGATATGTGAAAACACCCGCCCACCGATGGATCTGAAGTGCTGGCATCGGACGGCTGGCGGGTTAATTTGGGTGGCGCGCAACTTTGGGGTGGGCCCGCTTTTTATTGATATTTTATTCCAAGTGGAGGGGGGTCAAAAACTTTGGAAATGTGGGTTTTATGGGTTAGTTTTAAGGGGGGGGAAATGATAATTTAATGTTTAATAAAACATTTAAACATTAACTTTGGGAAAATGACCGCGGAGGGGTAGAAATATAAGGTTTTATGGGTAAAGGGGTAGATATCGGTTATTGGCCTAACCAGGGGTTTAGACCAATCCCAAAGTTATGACACAGATGTGTTCATAATAGTCCCAGGTGGACTATTATATCCCAGAACTGTATGTACATAGCTTATAGTGCTATAGGGTGGGATATGTAATATTTTTGGCATTTTATATAGTTTTTTGTATAATAGGGGATAAGGAAATGATATAGGGAGCTAGATAGTAGAGTTAGGAGTTAATATGAATTTGTGAGGTGAAGTGTAGGGGAGAGGCTAAGTTTGTGAGCTGAAACTTAGACATAGGAAGTGAATGGACTGTGGAGACATGATTTTTACACAAGAAATGTGGATTCTTTTCACTGAAGATAGTCAAAACTTGACTTCGTGTTTTACAAAAATGAAGTGATGACAGGACTGGTTGGGCAGATCCCAAGGTCCTCAAGGGGATGTTAGTGAGTGATTTGGAGATTTAGAAGAAAGGGGAATTATACATGCCTCGCTTGAGCTCCTCCAAAGGGAAATTGCCTTATACTTGTGATCTAAATAGTTATAACATTAAAAAACATGAAATGGATCACATAGCTTGATTCTGCAACCACAAAACTACTTACCCAGCCTACTTACCTAGCATTTTTTTTTCGTTTTTCATGGGTGCACTTGGACTTGCAGACCCTGATTATCCTTTTTTCTTTTGACTGCCCTCCTATCTAAACGTACCCTTATATCATCCAGGGGCTCAGATTAAGCTATTGAGCACCCTTGTTTCTCTACCTATCTACAAATCTGCCAAGATTAAGCTGTTTGGAGAGATATTTATTCTCTATATTCTACAACAAGAAATTGAAACCTAGGGAAGCCAAGATTAAGCTGTTTGGACTTCCCTTAACTGAAAAAACTCATCAAAATGGATTAACTCATCAAAATTTGGAATACAGCAGTGGCGTTTAGACCGGCACACTTTCATGCCTCTTCTTTGGCCTCTTTTTGGAAATATGGAACCTTGCAGCATGAGAAGATGACATTTTTGGCACTTTTAACTGTCAATCATGAAATATGAACACCTATTGCAATAGGAGGCTAACACCACTCACCATGAAGAATGTTATTGATCTGAAAATGGGGCACTTAGGCTTCTTTTCTAACTTACAAGAATCTCTCCCACTTCCAAAGCTTTAAATTTTCCCAAGTCTTATTGATTAACCAATGCGGAATTAATGAGTGCTTCATAATATGGGTATATGCTTGTATTTGTGTTCAACTGATTACTTGCTTTAAAAGTTGTTGTTTTAGCTGATATGTAAAAGTGCTCGAACCTAATATATAAATGCATATAATAGTAAGTAATGCAGCAGTAAAAACAAAAACATAAGATAGAAGTTTAATTAAGTGTTCACCCACAACTCTTGGGCTACATCTCCGTGAGCTCTAGTCAACTCAACAAGGCTCTCTGGGATTATGGTATAAGTCGTTTTTCTCAAGCTCTTGGCTTAACACCTACTGTTTTACACAAAAATAGTGGGTTCAGACACCATGCTATTCCATGGCTCTTGAATCTCTGGCTCTTGGCTCTAGCTCTTGGCTCTTGATTCTGGCTTATGGCTCTGGATATGGCTCTTTGGCTCTTGGTTCTGGCTCTTGGCTCTGACTCTAGCTCTCTGGCTTTGGCTCTGGCTCTCTGGCTCTTCAGCTATGGCTTCTTTCTGCCCTCTATCAGTTCACAAACCTCTTATCTTTTCACTTGGCTTCCAAGTGACTCCCTTGGCTACCTTTTTTCTTTTGCGCTACCTCTTTTGCCTTAGCTTCCTACTTTGGCTTTACTTTCAACAACCAAAAATCAACTACAGCAACCAACAACAGCCTAGCAACCATCAACAACCTATCTCTATCATTTTGTGGCTTTTAAGCCAAATCGATGTTGTTGGTTCATCTTCACTCTCCGGCTCTCTGTCTTCCTGCCATAGTCCACTCAAATCCCTTCTCTAAGCATTAGAAATCATTGCTAAATGCCCTCAGGGATGAGTGCCACCTATTCTGTAACTGAATGGGTCATTGGCGCTTGAAATCCCTCAATATAGCCATTCTCGACTTACACAAGAAAACATACCAAACACGGGAAAAATCCGTTGAAAACATTGTTCACCGGACTTAAAATTCCCATAAATGTGCTTAATAATATTATCGGGTCCGCCTATGAGTCGCCATCGCATGTCGCAAGGGCCTGCCCCTTTGTATTTTTAGAATTGCATTGAAACACTACAAATCCCGCTTATATCGTGATTTCCCTTTGTATTGAAAATACATAAAATACGTTGTAAATCCCACTTACTAGACTTGAAATCATATGTAACAGCATTAATAAGCCCTTTCGGGTCCACAATATCACATCGGGCACTTCCCTTCATATTTCATTTACTAAATGAAATATGCAAAATATATATAAAATGGTCATTTGACGGATCTCAAATTTTATGAGATATCACCCATATCTCCCTCTGAACCAGCTATCGCATTGCGCAGATATATATATATATATATATATATATATATATATATATATATATATATATATATATATATATATATATATATATATATATATATATATATATATATATATATATATATATATATGTCTATTGGTCCTGCTCCATTGTAATGTGACGATGTGATACTGTGATGCGACAAGTCACAATCGCAGATCACACAAGTCCAAGGTCTTTCCCATATAGTATAGTGTATGCCAGCACCGATTACGATCTGTCGATATCGGCAATCACGGTATCAGATTGGCCCAGTCCCATCACATGTTATGCCTCTGATATCTTCCGACTGCCATCGCCGATTTTGATTATTGATCAGATCTGGACCGTTGATGGGCCAGATCCGATGGCTCCGATTCAAGGTTGCTTTGACTTCCGATAACCCTGTTTTTGCTCATTTCTCTTGGTTTTTTTCCTTCCGATAGTGTAAACTGAGAATTATAAAACTTCCCCTTTTGCGATGGATTTTTGGGTTTTTAAGAAGACTTGAAGATTTAGAGGGTTATCCAGGATCCATTTTTGGATCATGCCTTACCACTAAGAGAACTTTTGGTCTCCAAAAGACTGATATACTAATCTAAATAGTAAATGAGAGTGACTCACCCTCTTCTTTCAGCCTCCCTACACTTGTCTTTGCATCGTGCCTCTAAACCAATATTTATCACCACTTCCCTTCTTGGATGGGTTAGTCTTCCTCCTTGCCTTCCTGTATAAATTCTACTGAAATGGTCATTGAAGTTAGTTTGAACTTCTTTGCCTTGATCATTGATCCAAGGTGGCTCAAACAAATGTGAAGTACATCTTCTCCACAGAAATTTCATTTGTACCTCTATGAAAGGTTGCCAACAACAACTGTTAACAACAATAGGCATACAGACAACAACTGCATGGAATAAACTCCTGCTTCAACAAAAGAAATAGATTTCACATCTTGTCAACACCTCCATGCCTTACATCTGCATACAAAGGATGGACTAGACAACAAGCCCACAAAACATGCCTTTAAACAAACAAATGACCCTTCAAGTCAAGCATGTAGAAAACGACCATTACAACTCTTTTTCAAAAGATGAAACACTTCATCATTATCTCCATTTAGAGGCCAAGAAAACATCTCCCAAGTCAACATGGCATCACATGCATGTCAAAGCAATCAACCCTACAAGTTAATTACACATACATGTTCAAAAACAAGGAAATCATCAACATCCCTGTGTTCATGCATCTCATGCTCATGCATGAATTTCATCCTTAAACTTTCACTTAAGCACACTGTACTTTCGAAGCTGAAATGAAATATAATGTAGATGCATCAATAGACATGCAATCTTAATCAGATAATAACTCTAACCGTTCCTTACCAATCCCTTTCAAAGGTACTACCTTTGTCTACACATCAGCATCATCATGTGAATCATTCTGAGACACATCATTCATGGAATCTTCACTTCCATTTATGCCATCTTCTGTTTCCACTTTCTTCAACTTTTCTGGAAGCATTGCTAGATTCAGAGTCCAATATTTTGCAGTAATATGTCCTTGCTTATGGCAGTAAGTGCACTGTATGTGCATCCTCTTGACAGCATAAATTGCTTTGTCCAATGGACCTTTGGCTTCTTGCTTCTTTTCCTTGAAAAGTTTCCTGTATGTGGTCATTCTCTTCCAACATCTAGAAACATTATGGTTATCCAACCCACAAAAGGAACATGCAATTATTTTCCCATACATATGTGGAAATTTATCATGCTTTGCACAATCAAAAGGAAAATGTTTGGAACCAGATTTATACCTTTCTCTTTCACCTTTATTGCCTTCATGAGGAGGTGAAGCAAATGAAGAAGTGGCTCCCTTTGGAACATCATCAATCTCTTCAAGGTTGTTGGAGTCTCCCCAACTCTCTAGTTCAAGCGTGTGCTTCTGAACAGCTACATCATGCAAATGATGTTTCAAGCTATTGCATTTTTCATGAATACAATATTCACACTCTGTAATGCAACCCCTTCTTGGAGTTGTTTCAATGACCTTCATGGTAGCCTTGGAACTTTCTCCATAAGCTTGTCCATAGCCAAGACCCAAATAATTAGGCCTTTCCTCAATCATTATTGGCTCAATAATACCTTGTGCATGTCTACCCAAGCCTTTTCCTTCATAGCCCATCTTGGACATTAGCTTGGAACCTATGCCTCTAGTATGTTTTTCAGAAAACCAATATAAACATCCTTAGAGGAATTTGAAGACAAACTGGAATGGCTTACCTCTTCTTCAAGTTGATACTTGACTAAGGTTTCTTGGGCAACAAAGGGCTGTGACTCCAACTCATGCATCCTTTTCAGGTTCATATTTGCAATATGAAGTTGCCTCTCCATTTTCTACAATTTGTCAGAAAGCAACTACTTCTCCTCCTCCATGGAATTCAACTGATCTCTAGGCATGCTGCTCTTCCTTCCATCCTCATACATTTCTCTCACCATGTTCATCATGATGAACAAGTCTTTCTTCATGTCTTCATCAAAGAATTTTGTGAAGAAAGGATAATTTGAGGACTCACTTGAAGAAGTTGTCATTATACCAATGAACAAAAGAGCTTCAAACAAGAATAACAAAGAGCTTTATTCAAGAAACCTTCTACAACAAACCTCTTGTGCTTCAACGATTGCTTTGATGTTCTTTGGGATAGAAGAATGCCTTCAGCCCTTCTCCCTCTTGTCCTTCCCAGACTAAGCAATCAATAGCTTTCCCTTCACCTCTGCAACTCAGAAAATAGTTAGTCAGCAAACAAGCATACAATCAATCAGACAATGAATCCTTGACTGCCCAAACACCTTTCAAACAAGCAATCTTTGCTCTCTCAATCAAGCATTTTGATATTACCTTCTTAAAGGTGTGGTTAATCAACCTTAACCTTCGATACCACCTGATCTGAAAATGGGGCACTTAGGCTTCTTTTCTAACTTACAAGAACCTCTCCCACTTCGAAAGCTTTAAATTTTCCCAAGTCTTATTGATTAACCAATGTGGAATTAATGAGTCCTTGATAATATGGGTGTATGCTTGTATTTGTGTTCAAATGATTACTTGCTTTAAAATCTGATGTTTTAGCTAATATGTAAATGTGGTTGAACATAATATATAAATGCATATAAAAGTAAGCAATGTAGCAGTAAAAACAAACACATAAGACAACAGTTTAATTAGGAGCTCACCCACAACTCTTGGGCTACATCTCCGTGAGCTCTAGTCAACAAAACTAGGCTCTCTAGGATTATGGTATAGGTATTTTTTTTCAAGCTCTTGGCTCTTGATTCTAGCTCTTGGCTCTGCCTCAAGCTCTTTGGATCTTGGTGCTGGCTCTTGGCTCTAACTCTGGCTCTCTGGCTTTGACTCTGGCTCTCTGGCTCTTCAGCTCTAGCTTCTTTCTTCCCTTTATCAGCTCACAACCCTCTTGGCTTTTCACTTGGCTTCCAAGTGACTCCCTTGGCTGCATTTTTGCTTTTGCGCCGCCTCTTTTGCCTTAGCTTCCTTCTTGGCTTTACTTTCAGCAACCAACAACAACCCAACAGCCATCAACAACCTGTCTCTATCATTCTATGGCTTTTTAAGCCAAATCAGCGCTGTTGGTTCATCTTCCCTCTCCGGCTCTCTGTCTTCCCGCCACAGTCTGCTCAAATCCCTTCTCTGAGCATTAGCAATCATTGCTAAATGCCCTCAAGGATGAATGGAACCTATTCTGTAACGAAATGGATCATCAGCACTTGAAATCCCTCAATATAGTCATTCTTGGTTTACACAGGAAAACGTACCAAACACGGGAAAAATCCGTGGAAAACAATGTTGACCGGACTTAAAATTTCCATAAATGTGCTTTATAACATTATTAGGTCCGCTTATGAGTCTCCATCGCATGTCGCAAGGGCCTGCTCCTTTGTATTTTTAGAATTGCATTAAAACGCTGCAAATCCCACTTATATCGCGATTTCCCTTTGTAATGAAAATACATAAAAAAAAAAATTGAAAATCCTGCTTACTGGACTTGAAATCATATGTAATGGCATTAATAAGCCCTTTCGGGTCTGCATTATCACATCGACCACTTCCCTTCATAATTCATTTACTAAACAAAATATGTAAAATATATATAAATGGTCATTTGACGGATCTCAAATTTTATGAGATATCACCCATATCTCCCTCGGGTCCAGCTATCACATCACACATCTATCTATCTATCTATCTATCTATCTATCTATCTATCTATCTATATATATATATATATATATATATATATATATATATATATATATATATATATATATATATATATATATATATATATATATATATATATCTGAGCCCCACTCCATTGTAATGTGCCGATGCAATACTGCGATGTGACAAGTTGCGATCGTAGATCGCACAAGCCCAAGGTCTTTCCCATATAGTATGGTGTATGCCAGCATCGATTGCAATCTGCCGATATCAAAGATCACAGTATCGGATCGGCTCAGTCCCATCGCATGTTATGCCTCCGATATCCGCTGACTGTCACCGTCAATTGCAATTGCCAATCGGATCTTGACCGTTGATCGGCCAGATCCAATGGCTCTGATTCAAGGTTGATTTGACTGCCGATAAGCCTGTTTTTGCTCATTTCTCTTGTTTTTTTTGCCTTCCGATAGTGTAAACCGAGAAGTCTAAAACTTCCCCTTTTGCAATGGATTTTTGGGATTTTAAGAAGACTTGAAGATTTAGAGGGTTATCCAGGATCCATTTTTGGATCAATTATCCATGTACTCAGACTAGAAAAGAACTTGGTATCCATTGCCATGCTTGAGTATAGAGGCTATGATGTGATATTTTCCAAAGGAAAAGCATTCCTTCGACACATAGCTATGGGTCAAGTAAAGAAGATAGGGATTCGAGTTCAGAATCTCTATAATATAGAGGTAGAGGATTATGTTTCTTTGAGTTCAAAAGTGGAAAGGATGTTGATCCGAGACGTGGGCAAGTTGTGGCACAAAATATTGGGCCACTTACGTCATGGGGCTTTGAAGATATTGCAACAAATCTCTACCGGTCATCCCAAATGTATGGTTGAGCAAGTTGATACATGCAAGGGTTGTACTTTGGGAAAATATACCAAGTCTTCCTTTGGAGACAAAGACAGTCGAGCAGAGTCTATTCTGGAGAGAGTCCATTCAGATGTGTGTGGACCATTCTCGACTGTATCCACCACCAAACACATGTATTATGTTATATTTGTAGATGACTATTCTTGTAAATGTTGGATATTTTTCATGTAGAGAAAGGATCAGACATTCACAAAATTTTGTGAATTCAAACATTGGCCGAGAAAGAGTCAAGAAAGAAGGTTAAATATTTACGGAGTGATAATGATGGATAATATGTCTCCAATGAGTTTAAGAAATTCTATGAAGCAGAAGGGATTAAATGGGAGTTGACGGCACCTCATAACATTCAACATAATCGTGTTGTTGAGAGGAAGAATAGGAGCATAGTAGGGCTAGCAAGGGCGATGTTGCATGATCAGGGCCTACCACTACACTTTTGGGCTAAGGCATGCAACACATTGTTTTATGTTCAAAACCGTAGCCCACATCATATAATTGAGAGTAAAACACCAGAGGAAAATACCTGAAAACCTACTTCACTGTTGTCCAGTGCCACGCAAATACCTGAAAACCCACTTCACTATTTTCCAGTGCTCCTTCCCTGGTTTTGACATAAACCTGCTTAATACTCCCACTTCATGTGCAATGTCTGGTCTAGTACATACCATCGCATACATCAGGCTACCAACTGCACTTGCATATGGAACATGGGACATGTCCTCTTCCTCTTCTTGTGTCTTGGGACGTTGTTCAACAAATTACTTTACACCTACAGGAATAGGAACCTTCACTTGTTTACTATCCTGCATATTAAACCTCTGCAATATTGTCTCAACATACTTTCTCTGGTTTAACTAGAGCTTCCTCTTTGTCCAATCTCTTTTAATTTCCATGCCCAAAATATAGTTTGTAGCACCAAGATCTTTCATGTCAAATTTGGAGGACAAATGGGTCTTCAAATCCTCGATAATTTCTTTGTCATTTCCAACCAGCAACATATCATCCACATACAAGACCAGATAAATAACACGGTCACCAATTAATTTAAAATACACATAGTGATCTACTTTGCTTCTAGTGAAGCCAAGTCCTCGTATAAATGTATCAAATTTTAGATACCACATCCTTGGTGAATTTTTTAACCTATACAAGGAATTCTTTAACTTGCATACTAGTTCTTTCTTACCCTTCACTGCAAGGCCTTCAGGTTGCTTCATGTAGATCTCCTCTTCTAGATCCTCGTGAAGAAATGTTTTCTTCACATCCATCTGTTCTACCTCAAAATCAAAAGCAGCAACAACAGATAAAAGTAATCTAATATAAGTTACCTTGGCAAGAGGAGAAAAAATGTCACCAAAATCAATTCCCGGCACCTAGGAATAACCTTTTGCTACCAACCGAGCTTTTTATTTTTCCACCCTTCATTTTGCATTTGTCTTCTTGTTGAACACCCATTTGCTGCCAATGGGTTTCCTTCCAGACGACAACTCCACCAGATCCCAAGCCTCATTTTTGTGCAAAGATGCCATTTCATCAACCATGGACTCTTTCTAGAGTTTTCCATCCTCTGAATCCACTGCTTCCTTCACAGTTCTGGGATCATCATCAGTAATATATAAAGCAAAATTTGAAAAAAAAGTAGATGGACTATACCTTTCTGGGTGCCTTTTTTCTTGAATTGATCTTTTTACACCCAGCTTTTGTGGCTCTTCATCTTCTGATTCCTCCTCTATTGTAGAGTCTGATTCTTCCTCCTTTAGCTCAAACTCTATCTTCTCAGGTTCCTTTGGTTGGACTTCATGTTCAATAACATCTTTCACCTCTATGAACACCACATCTTGGCTATACACAACCTTCCTTATTGCTGGGTTCCAAAGCTTATAACCCTTTAAACCATCTGTATACCCAATAAAGATGCACTTTTCAGATTTACTATCCAACTTGATTCGTTTCTCCTTTGGAACCTGTATATATGAATTACATCCAAATACCCTCAGATGTGAAAGAGAGGGTTTCTTACCAGTCCATACCTCTTGTGGAGTCTTATCCTCCAACGTTGATGAAGGTGATCTGTTGACCAGGAAACATTCTATCTCCACCGCCTCTGCCCAAAATTCCTGTCCTAACCTGGCACCACTGAGCATGCTTCTTGCCCTTTCCATCAACATCTTGTTCATTCTTTCTGCAACTCCATTTTGCCATGGTGTATATGGAGTAGTCTTCTGTTGTGCTATACCACACTTCTTACAGAATTATTCAAATTCCTTACTGCAAAACTCTCCACTGTTATCTGTCCTCAGCACCTTTATCTTCTTCTCTGTCTGGTTTTCCACCAGAGACTTAAATTATTTAAACCTATCAAAGACTTCATATTTCTTCTTAAGGAAATATATCCATGTATTCCTTGAGAAGCCATCTATAAATGATACATAGTACATAGACTTACCCAGTGATGGAACCTTCACAGGTCCAAACACATCACTATGCACAAGCTCTAATATTTGTTTCGCCCTCTTACCACCAGAGGGGAAACTCACCCGATTCTACTTCCCATATACACAATTTTCACAGAAATCAAAATCCAGAGAGCTATTACTCATACCTTCTACCATACCTTTACCATGAAGTATTAGAAGGACCGTCTCTCCAATATGTCCAAGCCTTTGATGCCATAGCATGGTCTTCTCTCCAGAGGCCAGTACATTTTCTACTCCACTTTCAGGAACCATAGGACTATTGCACCCATCAACAACAATGCTACCTTGTAGCTTGTGCAGAGTTCCAATACAAACTCCCCGTATCAATACCAGTGCTCCTCAAACCATCTTGCAGGTATCCTTCTCGAACACTCTTTTTACACCTGCATCATCCAACTTTCTTACAGAAATTAGATTTCTAGCTAATGCAGGAATATGTAGAAGACCTGGAAGTGTTCTAACCCTTCCACCTTACAACTTCAACCTTAATTTTCTATGACCAATGATTCTAGCCTTCCTATCATCCCCTAAGAAGACATCACCACCATTGTATTTATCATACTCGCAGAACCACTCTCTATGGGAAGTGAAGTGAAAGGATGCACCTGAGTCAATCAACCATGCCTCATGATCTACATGTGTACTTGAAGAAGCCAAGTACACATCCCCACCTTCATCTAAGGTGGTTTTCGCCTCTGTAGAAGAAGCATCATCAGATCCATTTCCTTTGTCGGGAGATTTAAATTTACAATCCCTTTTGTAGTGCCCTTCCTTTCCGCATTTCCAACACACCACCTTTACAGGTTTTCCTGGAGATTTAGATCTCCCTCTAGATTTAAATCTCCCACTCGATGACCTATTTTTGTTTCTTTTATGGGACCATCCTCGTACAGACAAGGCATCACCATTCTGGCTCTCCATATTTTTTCGTCTCATCTCCTCCGTCAACAAGGATGAGACTATTTCATCAAACTGCATGGCAGTTGCATTGCTACCTATTGCAATAACCATACTATCCCATGAATCTTGTAGAGAACACAACAAACTGATGCACTTATCCTCATCTGAAATTTTAATATCAACAGATAATAATTGACTTACCATGGTATTAAATGACTTTAGATGCTCTGTCACCGAGTCTCCATCTTGCATCCTCAGGTTATACATCTTTTTCCGTAGGAACAATTTATTCACTAGAGACTTAGATTGGTACAAAGTCCCTAACTTGTCCAACAAAGGCTTCATCGTAGCGTCCCCTGATACATTTAGCAATACTGAATCTGAGACACACAATCATATTGTGCTCTTTGTGTTTTGATCCAACTTCTTCCATTCTTCATCTGACAGTCCCATTGGTTTAGTACCTGGATCTACCACGATCCACTGATCTTTATCCACCAACATATCCTCCATCTTTAGTTTCCATAACTCAAAACTCAGACCATTAAATTTATTGATCTCTATCTTTACACTGCTCGCCATCTTCTTTCACCACTAGAATTGATCCCATAGATTTCCCACTGAACAGGGTCTACCACAGGCCCGAGCAAAACCCCTCAACAACAAAGGCATCTCCTTGAAGCCAAAACAGGTCTGATACCAAATGTAGGTTTTAACCCCATACAGAAATTACTGCATACAAATTCTAAAATAGAGAAAATAAACAATGTGAGATCATAACACATAAAACACATATACACAGGGATTTTCCCCTGGATCCCGAAACCGGGACTACCAGCTTGAGTTTTCATTATATTCCTTTCAATGTTACAATACAGATTTATACATGCTGAAGAATCCAATACCATGGACTAAAAACCATCGCGTCTAAAACCATGGACTGAAAACCATAGGTAGGTTTGCCCAACCTAATATAGGGTCCAAAAAAGAAATTTCCGAAGGCGCTGCCCCAGACCCTGTAGAGGGGAGCTACCCACACCCCCTCAAACCCCCCTATGACCGCCCCACTACACAATTGGTGCAATGAAGGGGGGGATCTGCCCCCCCTCTAACCCCCCAGTTCACTACATAGGTTAGTCATGGAAAGAATATAACACAACCGAACAGTGCCTTTAAGCTCTTGCTGAGGATTGACACATTCTTGACTGGTTTTTGTTCGATATACCTAGGTTCTAGTGATGGCTGAAGACGTTTTTGGTTGGGATGTTTCTCCATTCTTTATAAGAGGAGAACATGAAGCCTTGATGATTTCACCTAAGGTTTCTGATCCTTTAGCAAATCTAAGATTTAGAGGTTTTTTCTTCTCAAGTTCTTTTCTTAGACCCACTACTTCACTTTATAATTTTTCATTGTGCTTTTCTATTTTAGTGAGTTGATGTGTCAAAGTGTCTATGACCATATTCTTTTCTTCCAAACAGATTTTAATTTGAGTGATTTCTTCAAGAAAATCTTCTTCTTCTAAGGCATCCATAAACTCATCATTTTCATAAGCCATGAGTAGCTTAATATCTTGTTTAGATTCACCTTCATCAGTATTAGACAAGCCATCACTATCTTCATGAGCATAATAACTTCTTCTATTAACAAATTGTTTCCTATTACCTTTTGTAGAGTCCTTTCCTTTTTCATTGTTATCTTTATGAGGACATTTGGCAACATAATGACCAACTCTACCACAAGCAAAAAATTTGAAGTGAAGCTTACCTTTGAATCTTCCGGTACCTAGTTGAAGTTTCTTCACAAATTTTACCTCGTCTTCTTTTGATATATATCCTGATTCCTTGAGATATTCCTTTTCTTTTCTTTTGCAGAGGCTTTGAAGGTGACTTCTCTGATTTCTGATGGACCTCCTTTCCTGTGTCTCTTCAATGGCATATACTTTTGACTCAAATTTAGAATATAGAGATATTAAAATTTTCTCTACTATAGTAGCCTCCTCTATTTCTTCACCCAGATTATTTATACGATTTACAATCTCATCTACTTGTAAAAATTAACTAGATATACTTTCATCACTATGCATATTGAGAGTTTCATATTGAATTCTGAGATTTTGGAGCTTAGCACATTTTACCTGGGAGTCTCCTTCGTAGCTCTGAATGATTTTGTCCCATATTGCTCTGGTTGTGTTGAGCTCCATGACTTTGATGATTTCTGATTCTGATAGACTTCCCAATAATGCATTGACGGCTTTGGCATTGGTTTCATAAGATTTATTTTCTGCTGGATCTATGGGGACTGCTACTGGATATTGATATCCGCCTTCCACAATTGCCCAAACATCAACTCCAGGTGACTAAAGATAGGCTTTGGTTCTTGTCTTCCAATATGTTAGGTTATTTTTGTTGAAGATTGTGGTCTGATAGATCCCATTCCTTTGTGATTTCTCATCTTGAGAGATATTCCTTCAAATGATCAAGCTTTTTCTAAAGGACCTGCTCTGATACCAATTGTTGGGAAAAACATTAAGAGGGTGGGGTGAATCAATATTTAAACTTTCACAATAAATATTTTCTTTTTCAAACTGAATACGTTATTTTATTGAAACCAACCATCGTATGTCTACGCTTATAAAGAATGAAACTAGCGAATAGATAATAAACTTCGATAAACAGCTAATTCATTGTCTTAAATAAAAGTGTGATGCATTTAATAAGCAGTAAACATATGCAGTAAGAACATAATAAATCAACACACATAAGTAGCACACATGAACACCAATATTTTTTAGGTGGAAACCCAATGTGGGAAAAAACCACCACTACTATCGTCTCAGTCTTCAATCTTCTTATCATAAAAGTGTTTACAAATTTTGTATTGGTGTAGAATTTTTCTAGTATACAAGCATCTACCTCTTGAAGGATACAACCTTCACTCATTTTCCAGCTTCTACCGGAAGGGAGATACAACCCCCTAGTTCTTGTACTCGCTGATATGCTTACTAGTATGTAGGCGTCGACCTACAGAAGGATACCACCTTCACTCTTCCTCCAAGGACCATGTTTCATAAATTTTTAGACTGGATACTCTTGGTACACATCAACACAAAATGTAGGCCATGTTTCATCAAATTTTCATACTAGACCCAAAATAACATTGAATCTCAAAATCAATCACCACTACAATATAACCATGAAATAAAACTACATATATCAACAATCAGTCAATCTAAAATGTCAGATCACTATCACCAAAACACAGAGCTAAACCCATAACATTGCATCAACAATCAAAACTGACTGTAACATAAAAAATCATATGTCAAAATGTATACACTACTTCAATGAAGCCAACCTGCATGTATACACTACTTTCTGTAACCCAACCTATGTATATGTCTAAAGATAATGAATCATAAAACTTATGAACCATAAACTGAACTTCCCTAAGACATTGTAAAGATTTATTGTCATGTTACAAGGTTCTAAATAGATAGCAGTAAAAATCACCCTTCTTACTCAATCAATCAATCAACCATACTTAATCACCTTATACAATTAGTTTTATTTCATATCTACTCAAGACATCATTGACAAACAATAGTAAAATAGTAGCATTGATCAAATAGATCAGTCATCTCTAAACAACGAGCTTTTCTTCTACATATGCTACTTGGAAGTGTTGAATCTACGTGTATAAGCGCCTTCACCAAGGCGAACCTGTGTATAGATATGCAAATAATGACTTGTGAATTTGCAGATTTTCAAGACTTCAGATATACCGAGACCATAGCATTTAAAGAATAAATCACGTGTTAACGTTCATATCTAGCCCATCCATTATTAGATCATACAATGATAAGTCATTTCAGGTCTCCTGACCATGATCCAACATTGTATACAAAGGTGCAAAAGATATTTTAGAATCCATATCATAAATATAGCCCTTACAACATAAAATATACTTCAGATAGAAGTATTCATGAAAAACCCTTTCAGTTGCACACTTTTCCCTTTGAGCTTCTCCTCCTTATATACTTAGAGCCTTTTTTAATACCTCGGACCAAAAAAACACTTAGAACCTATGGTATTCTTAGACAGGATCAAGTAACTATTATTCTGCTCAATATTGTGGGCTAATACCATGGTATGGACCCCTGGTATTCTTTAACCTTAATTTCCATCGCATATTCTCTTTTCCTTCTATGTACCCACGTGTATATGCTACTTGGACTAGGGTAAACAACGTATACAACTTAAACTATTCTCTGTCCTTAATTGCTTGATTCTGATAAGTAATCCTTTGTCCCATAATCATGTTCTTCTATACCATTACTCTGTTACCTCTGAATAGACCTATTACAATGTGAGTTTCCCTTTATCAATGCTGATCTGACCTGTTTGTGGGTTTCCATCAAGGACAACGCATGTACCATAATGCCAATAGAATCCTTAATGGTTGTGGTTGACATGTTGAGCAAGGTAGCTCACTTCATTGCAGTAAAGGCTACTAATTTAACTAGTTAAGTGGCTCAAGTATTCATTAAGAAGATAATGAGGTTTCATGGAGTTCCCAAGAGGATTATATCAGATAGACATGCCAAGTTCACTTCCAAGTTTTGGATGGAGTTGTTTACAGGATTGGGGAAAAATTTATTCTTTAGTAAAACTTATCATCCGCAGATAGATGGATAGATAAAGAGATTCAATAGGATTATTGAGAATATGTTGAGGATGTATGTCATAAATCTTCAAAGGAAGTGGGAGGAGTATCTTCCACTGGTGGAGTTTTCTTATAATAATGGGTATCAGGAACCCTTAAAGATGAGTCCATTTAAGGCTCTTTCTTGGAGGAGTTTTAATACTCCTATCATCTCGAGTGATCTAGTGAGCATTGTTTTTATTGGACTAGATATGCTGAGAGAGATGAATTAGGAGAAGCAGGTTATCAAAACGAATTTGAAGGTAGCGTAGGATAGGAAGAATAGCTATGCAAATCAACATATATCATTCAAGGAATTTCCGGGTGGAGACCATGTGTACTTGCACATCAAGCCCAAGAAGAAGTCCTTGAAGATTGGGTCATGTGGCAATTCAACACCTCAGTATTTTGGTCCTTTTGAGATCCTTGAGAGGATTGGACATGTGGCATATAGGATTTGTTTTCCTCCATTGGTGAAAATACATGATTTTTTTCATGTTTCTATACTTAAAAGATATGTACGAGATGTTGATCATGTGATTGATTGGTTTGTATTGCAGGTGGAACCAGAAGGAGAGTTCTAGCTAGAGCCTCAATGCATCCTACACCAGAAGAAGCTCATGCTTCAGAATTGAGCAATAGAGAAATTTAAAGTGTAGTGGAAGCAATTTCGGTGCATGAAAGCAACATGGGAGATGACTGATCAGATGTAGGCCTTATATCCTTCCTTATTTGTTAGTTGAATCAAATGTGCTTATATGTGTGTGTGTGTGTCATTGTAAATATTGCATTGAGATGTATTGTTTATAAAGCTACATTAATAAGAAGTATTTTTTCCATGTTTTTCATCAATTTTGTCTTGTCATAAGTCTCATAGAATGCCAAGGACAATGTCCTCCCAAGGAGAAGGAGTTTTTAACAACCTCGGGTTAAGGTTCCATATAATAAAATGACATTAAAAAGAAACCAAGGTCTTGGGACACGTATTCCAACCTTAATGAAGGGAAGAACATTACATTTGAATCACATACAATTAATGATTTATTTATAGGCTATGGAAATTGACATTGGCATTGGAAAGAGGCAAAAGACAATAAATGGAAAATTATTTATTAGAGAATAGAAAGGACATTTGGCAAAGTGCAAAGGAAATAAAAGAAAATGAAATAAATTCTACTTCAAGAGGTTGGAAAGAGGAAGAGACAAGAAAAGGAGAAAATAGTAAAAGAATATGCTTGGAAGGGAAATTGAGGAAAAAGGAAAAAAGAAAAGAAAAGAATGGGGAGAGACTTCTTTATGGAATTATTTTCCTTTTGGAAAGAGAAAGAGAAAACACTACAACAAGAGGAGAGAAAGAGAGATAAATCACTTGAAAAAAACTTGGGTAGAAGGAGAGCTGAGAAAGGAAAGAAAGGAGCGCAAAATGAATTTGATCAATAGAAAGAAAGGGTAGAAGTCAAGCAAAGGAAAGAGGAACCATCAAGAGGATTTTTGTAGGCAATTGTGTGCATGTGTGATTTATCATGTTGGGTTCATGATGCATGATTCAAGCATTGGATTAAGGGTCATTTTGTTGACATTGGCATGGGATTTTCCTAGATTGATAATCATGTACAACCTTGCCTTATGCCATTTCCTGGATAACCATTATGTAGTGGGTTCCCTATTTGGTTAATCTTTTGATTGTCAGAAGATTTTGGTTCTTGGTTGAGGTGGTATTAGGAAAATCCCAAGGGTTGATGGTGAATATGGTTTTATCCAGGAATCTCTTGATAGGTGGGTGGAGACAGGAAAATTCCTCTAGGTATGGTGAAGGAAACTTGAGGCATCCAAACTTGTTTCAGTTTTGGTGATTGTTGGACTAGATAGGTGAAATCACTATAGATTGAGGGTGGAGGTGGTTTAACCTCCGCACCTCCTATTTGGTTATGTTTGGTTTATCCCATGTGATCCCACATTCATGCTTGGAATATGGCATGGGGGTGATTGAGTTGAAAGAAATATTTGGTTCAGTCCCAATCTATGGTTGGGTGGTACGTGGAAGTCCCTGACTTGGTTTACACTATGCATATTTTATCTTCTTATCCTATTGGACATTGGATAAAACAATGCTCCCTGTGTGTTTCATGACATGGACTAACTGCCTCTCATGGATCCTTATCTCTAGCGATTCGATCATTGACTAACACCTATGGTTTTTGGTCTACTGACAATCGTGATTCCCAACAAGTGGTATCAGAGTGTAGGTCATGAGTTCGATACACACTCAACTTGCGTTGGGAGGGAGATTGTTGGACATTGGATAAATCAATTCTCCCCGTGTGTTTCATGACATGGAATAACCGCTTGTCATGGATCCTTATCTCTGGCGATGCGATCATTGACTAGCACTTACGAGTTTTGGTTTGATGACAATCATGATTCCCAACATGTCCTTTATTGAGATAAATGAGCATAAGTTATAGTTTAATGCGTGATTATATGATTGGTTTTCCATGGCTTCATTATGGTTAAATTTCTGTTACATGCATGGTACACTTCTTATTATATTATTTTCTCTTACGATTAATCATGCTCATGGTTTGACACATTATTGAATAGTTATATGAATGCATGAGCTAATGTGTGTTTATTACAACTAGTATGAGAGGGAAGTGAACCTTCTTGATGGATCTTTGATGAAATTAATGAAATAGTGAATAATTATGCATTTAGGAGCTACATGTACCATATTTACCAAGTGTTTACAAAAATGACTAACATGTGTTGTGTAAGCTTGAGCAAGAATTGAACTTGGAAATATATTATGAAGCCTTATATAGGCTTTTGATAGAGTTATGGGCATTTCTGGGTAGTTGGATGCCTATAGGCTAGCCCTAAAAAACCAGAATAGAGGCTTTGGTCACACACTTAGGATTGTGTAACTTTGGTTGTATTCGCACTAAGGTTGAGTTATGTGTGCTTCTGGGACCCTATGGCCACAATGATTGGCCTTTTTGTGTGTGGTTGGGCTATAATTTATCTCAAGGAGTGGCCTAGACTCAGGGAAAAGGTCGCCAATGAATTCAGGTTGTAAAATATGTGATCAGGGGTCCTTGATTGTTGCAGTAAGTTTTGGCCAAGTGGACACGATTTCCATAACTAAATCTTGGAAGTTGGGTCATGAATAGTAACTATCAGCACATGTTTACCCTAGCGAGCTTGTAAAAGTGGGTAAATGTGAGGTGGTGTGTCACAATAGGATTGCATAGATTCCTAGTTTTTCATATTCATTTCTATGAGTTAATTTTTCATAGAGAGGATGTGATTCAAGTTGTTGACCTCATACACCCTGACCAACTTGTCATAAATATCCTTAGACTTCTTCAAGATACTGTTGTAGCGGCTACAACCACCCTCCAAAATTTTTCCGTAGCTTTGTTTTGGAGCCTTCCTACCAACCTTTCACAACAACATGTCTTGCTTCGTAAAGTACAAAAGCTTCAGTGATTTTCTTGCAAAGAGACAGCGTGTCCAACAAAGCTTGTTGCATTCCCCTCATAGGTTGTTTCCCCAGACTTGGTCTAGCTATAGGCTAAGCATCTCCCTCAAGAAATTGCACAATTCTAGAGGGTAACTAGCCTTCTCTCCAGAAATTGTGCTATTCTGTCTAGCAGCCTACTTAGCTCCAGAATTGGGAAAATCTGCCAGTCAAGCTTCATCCAGAAAATTGTGCAATTCCTCCTAGCAGGGCCGCTCAGCCTAGGAATTGCACAATCCTAGGTAGCAGTCAATTGCTCTACCCATAAATTTCACAAATCTCCTAGGCAGACAACCCAGCTCCCTCCCAGAAATGCACATTTTTTTTTTCCAGTAGTTGAGCAGGCTCTTGCATGTGTAGTTGGTTTGACTAGTTCCACTCGGGACCAAGGAAACTTGACTTGCATGCATGGGTTGCTTTTGCCCAGAATAGAAAAATCAACATGTAAAAGGCATCCCTAGATTTTAGGGAGCTATTTTCTAGCACCTGGAGGTTACATGCAAAGATCATTTTAGAATCTTTACTCCATGTGTCACTTTTTCCTAGATTTGTGGCATGCACATCATAAGCTTCAAACTTATTTATTCGATGCATCAAATCTTATTTCTTCACATCGATCTTGGAGCTCTGAGATCCCACAGCACATTGAGGACTCTTCGACACATCTAGCTCAGTTATTCATGGGTAAGTGGTCTCAACTTGTCTTTTGCAACATTTCGGTCGCTTTTTGTGTTTTTTCTTTTGTGACTATTGTTTGCTTGATTTCTTTGAACACTTTTCATCATTTACATGCATACTAGCTTGTACTAGCACGTTTCAGTTTTCATTAGCATCTCACTACTATCACATGCATGAAACTATTTTGCATGAACGGTTGCCGATTCGAAAACCCGCTTCACCCATAAGCATGTTGTTCCATTTTCTGAATCTTCCATTCATTGTTTGCATGCACGATCATTTTCTTCCGCTTACATTCAGTATCACCATTCATTTACAATCGCATTTACTTTCAATTACCTGTCGATGAGTCTAGGCAGCCTGGGCTTGGACTCTGCCTCAACAAGACAACATTGCTCAATGCTAAGAAGGAATGCTTTTGCCTTCCTCTCAAGAAATGCAATTTTGTGCCCAAGAGCTATCCTCCAGGCTTGCATTGCGCAATTTTGAGGGATAGTGGCTGCTGGTCTAGAAAATTTCAGAATGCAGTCATTGAGCCTACAACCATTGCCAGCTGAAATTCCGCATTTCATAATTCCAGTAGCCAGCAGGCTAGCCTGGATTGTGCATTGTGCAAATCCAGTAGCCAGTCAGCCTCCCTAGATAGCCCAGATTGCCTCTTGCATATTTCTGGCAGCCACTCACCTAGACTCCCAGAAGAAATTGTGCAATCCTTTCCTATCAATCCATAGGTATGTTACATGTCTTTCCTTGAGTTTTCTTTTGTTTTTGCTGACAAATTTCTTGCCATGCATGTCGCTTTGTCTCCAGATGTAGTAGGTGTTTGTCCGCCTCTTTGTAATTTAGGACCAATGGCCTCCAAGAGAGCAGGATCAAAGGACACTAACGGAAGTGCTACTCGAGCAGCAGTTGAGCGAGTGTCCACAAGTCTACTGGTCTATGAAGATACCAAACTGATTCTAGAAAATGACATCAAGCTGAAAAGACAAGAGGTAAACGATGCATTTTTAGGCACATTAGCGGAAGACCTCAAAGACCGCTAGGTGTATGTGAACATCCACATGTCCGGCTTGTATGGGATTACATGCAAGTATCTCGTGCTCCCATGTGTAGACATGATACATTGGATCGTCTTGCACAATGATCCCGAGATGATGACGTTAAGCAGTGTCATCGGGACAGAGACTGCTACTTTCAGGGCACATGATTATGATAAGATGTATCAAATGACAGAGCCTGTGACCATCATGGAGACACCCTATAGCTTACCTAGTAGTAATTCCAACTCTAGAGACATTTTGAAGAACTGGGTGAAGGAGCTGACCAAATTCAAGATGACACCCAACCAGGTCTACAAGACGAAGATACTACGGAAGGTGTATCAATACTTGGTCACTTTTTCACATCGTCTGTATGGCCAAGAAAGCACGGAAAACGTCCCATAGAGTTGGGTGATCGTGCTAGACCAACTGGCTAGAGAGGGAAAAGCATGTAACTGGTCGAGCATGTTGGCTCATCAGCTGAAGGAACAAGTAACAAGGGATTGACAACCACCCAAAGGTATGCAAGCAAACATCTACATTTCTACCTACATCTTGGATGAAATCTTCGCCTGATAGGAGTTCCTAGGCTCGAAGTGGGCATGGACATCGACAGAGACTGTTGTGAGCACTTACTGTAAGATGTTGTCCAGATGATATTCGAACAGGATCCATGTTACATGTCGAAGGCAGCAATGGAGGCACTGATAGACATTACTAATTGGTATGCCCCACTGCCTGACACCTTTATATGGATGTATAGCATAGAGAAGCCTCCGCATGTTCTACCGATGTTTTCTTTGGACATACTCATCATGAAGGAAGTAGCATATCACACCTCGATAGGATTGATAGCTAGGCTACACTAGAAGAAGAAGACACCTTGGCCCACTCTTCCATTGCGCATTGGGTTATACGAGATCCAGAGTATCAAGAATGCAAATGTTGAAGCAGAGCAGATGAAGAAGTATCCATTCGACCTCCAAAGTTCCAATCCATATGACCCGCATTGTCTTGTGAAAGATCATTGCATGAGAGTAAAGTTCAACTAGATCCATGCGGCATGTCATTGGGTAGAGGAGGACCCATGGAGATACTGTTACAACTCCTCCAGACCCAATGTACTGGTCAGCTTCACTGTGGAATGGCTAGCTATGCAATGTGAAGTAGCATCTCATAGAGCACCAGAAGAAGCATCAACAAGAGAGGTGAACATACTAGTTCGCAATCAGGGCAAGCCGAACATTATCAATCTCATGGAGGAAGAGAAAGGCTACAAGTTCTGAGTAGATCCACTTGTGGAGAAAGTAGCTATGACTATAGAGGCGAAGAGGCAACAACACGATAAGAGAAACACGCAAAGGCAGAGAGAGAAATAGAGAATGGAGGAAATAGAGAAGGAGTTGCATGAGTTGAAGGAGCAACTCTGGAAGGAATAGGAGTTGCATAGACAGGAGAAGAAAGCGCATGAAGAATAGGTATAGTAGGGGCGCATCTTGTGGAGATGGATGAAACAACACCCATACCTATATTGGAATCATCAGAATAGCTGGCATTAGGAAAACACGGTGAGCCATCATCACAAGAAGAGGACTTTGCTCAAGAGATAGAGTATGCACTTGAGCAAATGGATACAGATATGGAGTGGCAGGAATTAGAGTAAGACACCGACCTCATGCCTCACCACCAAGAGGTTGACCCACTAGCTTCACCACATCTAGAATACGAGCAAGTCCTAAGTGACCAAGGAGACACTGAGATCCTTAGAGATCAGCTGGAAGAAGAGATGCACAACATCTCATTCAACGAATCTCAACATAGAGTTGTGCAATCTCGCAGAGTGTTGATTCCAAAAGATCACACATCTCCTGCACAGTATGAGGAATGAGTGATCATGTCTGACATGTGCAAACATCGAACAGCATGGGCCGATGCTACTAGAGCTTATGCTGAAGCCACTAGCTCAAGTGTTCACTTTCTGATAACTAAGAACAAGCGAATGGCGAAGGCCAAGTAGGGAGGAGAATTGGTTACAACATCCGCCCGAGCAGAATTGAAGAAGGCAATACTAGATGAAGTGTTGTCCCTTGACATAGTCATGTGGGCATTGTATTCCAAGTTTGGTACTGTGCATAAGGAATTTGTCCATCTCAACGGATGGCAACAACGATGTGCTAGAAGAGCACGTATCATGTTGAACATGCCTGCCTATGTTGATTACATGCAAATATGGATGATGAGATACAAGGGAGCCTCACTTCACTTGCCTAAGACAATGAAGCCCAGAGTGGTGGATTTGAAGGCATGCATCCAGAGTTAGATCCAGAACTATGAAGAGTTCTTGCAGCCCATCACTATTTACAGGCTTCCCATGCATGTGTGTTCAAGAGTATATGAATGTTGTGGTGCATGCACATGCAATCCCATCTATTGGGACTCTCACCTAGGAGAAGACAATTTTAGCCTCACTCTCATAATAAAACAATTATAAATACAAAATTATAATTAAATAAATCAAATCTTGAGAATTAGGTGTTAGTTCATCAAGCTAGGGAGTTTATTTAGGATGAGAGATTCTCTCCAACTAGCTCTCCTAGAGTAGTGTTTTGTTGATAATGTATCTCAACCACGTTTGTTCAAGATAGATGCACTATCTTGAGACAACTTGATCATGTATTTATATGTATCATAAACATTGGATTATATTGACAGTGAGAAATATAATACAATGAGGCTCGCAGGCCTTTTCCACCATGTCTGGTTTGGGAATATTTCTGCTATTTCTTTTATGAGTGTTTTAGTTGTTTATTAAATTTATTTATTTGGTATCAGAGCTTGGTGGGTAGAATATGGAATATACATTTGTGCAGCATTGAAGAGTGAGTTGATCGGAGCTGCCAAGTTTATTTAATAAGAAGTCTGTGTAGTGACTTGTTTTGAGTCAAGTTAATGAATAGTTTTTTGTAAAGGAAGGGAACAGTTCATAGAGAAGCAAAGCACAAGCCAGGAGCATTCTGCATCAATTACAGTAGTTTAAAATTAGATCTTGAAGGATGGAATCAAGGTAATCATTCAAAACTCGATTAGCTTGAATTACTCTTTAATGTGACGAGGTTCCTCTATATTGAAAACTAGATAGAATTTAGTTGAATGAGTTGAGCATGTTGGATGATGGACTTGGTTTAGATCAAGGTTGATGAAGTCTAATTTCAAAGGATTTATTGGTTGTATCAAAAGAAAGGGATTTTTTCTGTGTATGCATTATGTGTCAAATAAATACAACATTGAATTGACTTCTGCGTGTTTATGTTGACAAGTTAATAAGTTAGGAATGATATTGTTCTATAAATCTAGAGTTAGCTATGAAATTTACACAAGAGGAGTTGCCATTAGCCAATTGTAGAATCCTAGTGATTAGGAAATATCGAGTTTGGTTTCATTGTATTTTAGAGACTGTACATGTCTTGTTATAGAGATCTGTGAAAGGGTTAGATGCAAATTGAGGAGAAGGAGAAAGAGTAGACTATGATAGAATGAGTAGAGTTCATGTCATTTGGCATCGCAATCACGATAAGGAAACTACAATGAGTACAGTAAGATGAAGTTCAAGTGTGTAGTGGTGTTTGCGTTCATACTTCGGCCTGAGGGGAGTATTTTTAGAGGAAGCATCGATCAAGAAGAGCTAGTTGAGTATGTGAAAAGACGAGAGCGAGCTGTGTTGGTAGTCTGGTGGCCAAGCTAAAATTTTGAATTGACATAGCTTTGTTCCAACCTCAAGGTAGAGCTGAATTTTGGGGTGTCACCCTACACCCAAAAATTGGAGAAGCTACAACTATACATATAAAGTGGGAAGTTGAAACCCGTGATCTGAAGAGCCTGCTTTCATTTAAATTATTTAAATTTCTTCTTCATGTGGTACCACAAAATTGAATTGTCACAGTTTTCTACCACATATTTGAATTTCCACAGATTTATATGAGAAATTTGTAAATGGAGATTCGCGTCCTCATCATTAAATCGGTGATCAATGTATTAGGTATTAGACTCTATTTCGACTCAAACAACTAGATCGTTGCAATTCTAGGGGTTGGAGAGTTTGACAAAAAACAAATTATGAATGCATGAATCCAGAAAGCATTGACTGTTGAAGAGCAAAAGGCCAGTGTCTAGTTTGGTTGTCCCAGGAAGACAGGAACAAACCTATCAAGCAACGTTTGCATTATGATATTTCCAGGACGTTCCACAACTGAGCTGGGAAGCAAAGAGAATGGGAGGGTGTGAACCTCCAATATCACATTTAACTCTACATTGACATCTACAAACCGCTCCTTGCATTCTGTATTCCATATTATATAATTTCTCGCCTTTGCATAAAATCACTTGTTTTGACTTTCCAATGTTTTGGAGCCTTCGATTATGCAAGAAAGCATTTCCACAATGTAGTCTTCAGGTGTAGTGATCACTCAAAAATCCAAAATAGGAGCAACTTCAAAGTTTAGAAATTCAATTTTCTGCAACATGCACCTATATGTGTTGGGGCCCAAGCATTCAAAGTCTTGTAGTGCGCTTGTGTTTAGCATTGATGTGGTTGCTAATGGATGACTAAAAAATTTGTTTATTGGTTGAGGCATCCCAATGGAGTCTTTGTATACAGGAAGGCTAATTCTTTCACTTCACTTTGCAAATAAATTCGCTTTTCTAATATTTGGTTCTTCTAGTTCTTTTTCCATATTTGATTCTTCCAATTCTACTTTCCACACTTGTATCAATTGCACATTTTTCCTTTGAATGGATAGCATGCAAGTATTAGTCCATCTAAGGCTATGTCCAGCAGCACCCAACACATCCACCGCAGGATATAGAGTTCTTCCCTAGACATAAATTTTGGCTGAAAACATATGAGAAGAGCCTCTTATGTTATTGTTGTTGTAGCTGCAGCACGGGCCTATAAAGGCAGGAAACTGCATTCCTACTAAGGTAAGGTGTATATGTTTAATTTTGAGTGATTTTTGGAATGGATCAAATATTTTTATTTAGGAGTTATAAGGGTGAAGATTGGATTAATTTTGAATAAGGTTGATGATTTTTGGAATGATAAGTTGAAAGTATTTTGAAATTTGGAGCGATAAGGTGTGATTTATAAATCTTTGAAGTGATAAGTGAAGTTTTTTAGAGAAAGTCATTGTTGCACTCCAAAGTAATATTTTACTTTGAGAGAGATTGAGTAAGTGAACATCCAGATTTTGAAGACAATTTGCTTCCAAAGTTTGCAAGTGTGACATTCTCATTGAGAAGTTTCCATGATAAAGTTGTGACATTGAAGAATGATGTACTCCAGTAATTAATAAAATCATAATTTTTGTGGTGCTTGTGTCCTAGATCTACCTGAAATTGAATAAGGAAATCTTAGGTACACCATGTGTAATGAATGCTTGTGCATGACTTGCATTCAGATTATCAAAATTCTCTCTTTGTATTATACTTAAACAACTACATGCACATAAGCAAGCTTAAGTATAAGAATGCTTAATCAAGCTCCTATAATCAAGCTTAAGTACACAAGCACAAAGTGTCACATCATCAACTTGATAAGATGATCTTCCAAGCAAGCACATTTCACATCATGTAATCAAAGGGATCAATTTAAGGATGCTACAAAAGCAAGCATTTCAACCCAAGACAACATCAACACTTTTTGTATCACTTGCAGATAAACATTTTTTAATTGAATTGTACGGGTGCATTCTTGGTTGTAACCGACACCCTAATTTGAATTGTTAAGGTGCATACATTGAGTCAAGTAAGTCTTCAACTGATTCATCAAGATTGAACTTGTCATTTGTCTCTTGGGTGCATTTTCGATAGGTTTCGACACCCTTCCTTTTTTAAAATCAGCACATTCAGTGAGTACATTCAAGAAAGCATAAAGTGTCAATAATCAATCAAGCAAGTTCAAGCAAGCCATCTAGCAAGCAATCATCATCAAATGAGTGTGAATTATAGTATTCTATTCTTCAAGTGAGCATCAAATCAAGCCAATGTTTAACACAAGTGCAATAAGCGATAAATCAAGGGAGCGTGTCATTCAAACAACAAAGCAAGTGAGCGTGTCATTCAAACAACAAAGCAAGCGAGCGTGTCATTCAAAAAACCAAGCAAGAGAGAATGTCAAATTCAAGTGTGAAAGTTCAAAGCATGACATCTACAACAAACGATCTAGTGTGAAGTTGATTGAAGCATTCACAAAGTGTCATTGAAGCATTCAAGCAAAGCGATCGTCATCAAGCAAGTGTGAAATCAAGAGTTCAAGAAATCAAGTTATAAAACTCTAGCAAGTGTTTAAAGCGTCAACAATAAGCAATAGTACAAGCAAGCTTGAATTCAAAGTGAGCAAGCTAACATGGCGACACACATTCAACTGTCCCAAATTATTAAAATTTGATTTTATCATCAGCTGGCGATATGGTGAACCTCAACAAAACAACTCTTGCTGATATCCAAGTGAATCTTCAACATGCACATGAAATGAATGAGTTCCTTCAATTGGAGTTGCAACTACAAAGAATTGAGTTGCTAGAGAAGAGTGATGATTCCAAGTCATTGATCCAACCAACTTAAAGTGTTGAAATGGTTCCTAATCCAGTTCAACTTTCTTCCAAACCAGTCATCAAGCCATGGGAAGAAATCCAAAGTAACAGAAATTGATGAGGCTTAGGATATGTCAAATATGACGCCAAATTGTATATCCCAGATTATTCAAGGCCCATTAAGTTTGTCAGTGCAAGGTTTCTTGCACATATCACATTGGCTAGTTTTGAGAAAGTTGGATACAAACATAAATACACACAAAATGAAGTTGCAATCAAACCAAAATGCCTTCATTGTCAAAGAAAAGGTCACATGGATGTTCAATGTTTTGATCTCCATCTTTGTCACCATTGTGGCAAGAAGAATCATACATCAGAGAATTGTTGCAAACAAGACCAACCTGCCAGATTAAAGATCAATTATGCATGGATTGATCCTTGGGAATGGTTGTCAACAGTAAAACGATTGTATAAGTTTTATAACAGAATTCAATCTCAAATATTGCAGCCAACAGTCATTGAAGATGGTACTCTCATGCATGTAAAAGTAGGAGTACAACAGTGAAAATCTCTCCTTTAAGCTGACAAAGAGGGGAAAATGTCAATGAAATTGATAGTGGTTATCAAACTGAAAGTCTCGACAACATTAGCGAAGAAGCCAGTGAGCATTTTTATCAGTGAGTGAGAATAAACAAATTCGCGAGTGGGCGATTGACAAAAAAGTCAGCAGTGAGAAGTTTTCAAACACACCAAAAGCAACAGTGAGTTGTTTTTCAACGTCATCAGCCAGTGGGTGATCATCATTAGCAGATTTTCCAGTGGGTGTTCTCAACATTTTGTCAGTGGACAAAGGATGTTGATTGAAAGCAAAGGATAGATGGATCCTTTTGTAGCTTGGCACGTGATGAAGTTTTCAAGTGACATTTAGAGATTAATCAGACATGCAGCTAACTAATGGTCTCTTCATATTGCACTTTCTTTAGCATCTAGCTTTGGCGGTTTTTTAGGAAAAAAAATTTTGACGATCAACTTGAGAACTTGGAAGAGGGTTCCTTGTTCTTATTTTGGATTTATCATTGGGGGGGGAGTGTTAGCCTTACTCTCATAATAAAATAATTATAAATCCAAAATTATAATTAAATAAATAAAATCTTGAGAATTAGGAGTTAGTTCCTCAAACGAGGGAGTTAAGTTAGGATGAGAGATTCTCTCTAACTAGTTCTCCTAGATTAGTGTTTTGTTGAGAATGTATCTCAACCAAGTTTGTTAAAGATAGATGCACTATCTTTAGACAACTTTCTCATTTATTTATATGTATCATAAGCATTGGATTATATTGAGAGTATGAGAAATATAATACAGTGAGGCTCTGAGGCCTTTTCTGCCATGTCTGGTTTGGGTATATTTCTGCTATTTCTTTTATGAGTGTTTTAGTTGTTTATTAAATTTCTTTAGACAAAGGCACATGTCTAACTAGAGATTGACTCATACTTTGATGAGTTGATGTGCATAGCCACCAGCCCAGACTTTCCAATCAGTGAAAAAATCATGCACAAGTATGTTGTTGGTCCGGCCATGGATGCGCATGCTTTTAGACGAGTTGGACAGAGGAGCCTGAGCAATGTACTTGTTTGCTAAGGAGGCAAGATTCAAGTTCCAAAAGGATGTCACCTTGGAGTACATGGACACCATTGCGGAATATCGATCGTGGCATCATTTCGCTACTATCGATCATCGAGAGGATGTCGAAGATTTAGACTTCCCACGATCGTCCAAGTCATAGTGATGTTTTGCATGGCTTACTCAAGCCATTTTGTCTCACTTGGGTACATGTGCATTGTAATGTAACGTCTTGTCAAGTGTAAGTTCAAGTGTCGATAGTTGGATGTAATAGTCATAGAGTAGATGAAGAGTCATGAGGGTAAAGAACTATCACAAAGGGGAATGTCAAGAGTCACCCCACCCTTTACTATAAATAGTCCCTCATAAGTCATTGTAAAGGATTTTGGTCAGCCAATATTATATAGGGCTTTTTTAGAGAAAGCTTGGACAATATTGTAATGCGCCTTGGCTTCTCCACTGCACAGAGCTAGTATATCTCTTTGGAGGAGTAGGCAGTTGTGGCTATAACATTCCACTATTGGAACTAGCGGGTGTACATGGATGTATTGTATGACTGGAACTTACACTTCTTAATATAACAGAGCCAACACTTTTTCATGCACATGTTGTTCTTATAGTTGGACTATTCTGGTTGCTGTAGCAATGTATCTTATTTAACTTAAGCATTTGTGTATGAACTATTTTTTATGCAATTGTATGAATCGTCTTGCAGATGTGTTGTTGGTTTGAACATCACTTTGGATTTCTAGCTACCTTTCTTTCCAACCGGTGATGTATCTTTGCTCATGTGTTCCCTTCTAAGCTAAGTATTATTATAGGTTTCCAAGGGGTGCACTCACCTCACTCCCCATGTGTTAGAACCCCTCATGCATATTCCTTGAATCGCCGCAGCTGTCACACACTTACTACCAACAGGGACATCTTACTTGCCTCTGTGCGAAATCATGGTCAAGGCATTACTATACGACCCACTACTGGGACTCCTACACCAAACAGTCTAAGGTCTAATTGTTACCTCTTACCAGGGAGATCCACTAACATGTTGGCGGGTCCAGCACCATCAACACATCTAGTGCCAGAAAGAGGGCCAGATGACAAGAAGTGTCCTCTCAACATGCTTTGAAACTTTACATATCTATCATGGATTCTTGCACTCTTCTCTCTCCACGATGTTTTTCGCATGCCCTATCTATTACCATCACGAGGAAGTTTTTCGATCTCTTGTCCACATACATGTATGATGGTTAAGGTGAAGTGGTGTGAACTGAGTTCTTACATGAATTTCTTTCCATGCTTCAGGAGGAAGATGGATGTTCTAACAAACAGTCCAGTTTGCTTCTTTCATACACACTTTGCAAATCTCCACATCGATGGTTGTGCAACTTGTCAGCTGAGAGCGTGCACTCATTTGAGCACTTATGTGATCTCATTGAAGACACTTTCTATCATTTTGATCCAGAACATCTTGACCAAAAACTATTACAAAAATGGAAGGCTCTGCATGAATCGCCTATGGATTTTTGGCAACAGTTCCATCATTTGTAGTTTCAAGCTCCAAAGAATCAGATGAAATTTTTCCATCTGTTAGAGTCGGTCTGGTCATCCCTCCATCAGAGATAAAAACTCTTTTTGCATTTCATTTTTAGGTGTCTCGCTCGTTTCACTCAGTTGCATTCCGCTAGGGGCATGCCATAAACTCTGTCGGAAGGGCTTTTGTCATTCATCCCCCTCATGCTTTGCACTGCTGGCTCAGGTCTATTCATCAAAATCAAGTTTTCATGTCTTTTGATCAGTAAGAGTTATTTTCAGTCACTAGGTCTAGGGTTTCACAAAATGTGTCTTCATTATGTCCAATAAAGTCAGTAGGCCAGAGGGAGGTTCTTTGAAAGTTGTCATTTAAAGATTTTCATCATCATATGGATGGATTATGACTCTTCTTCAAAACTATGTTTTGAAGAAAAGTCAAACATTTTGCCCTTTTGTAATAATTTTCAAAGTTTTCAGTTCTTGAATTCTTCAAGCACAACCCTGGTCTCCTTTGCCAAATTCCATGTCAGCTATTCCTGCAAAACATTGCCAAGAATTTCATCATTTCAACCAAAAAATCAAGGAGGAAACAAAAAAACAGAGTTGTATTAATTGTGAAAAAGTGCCAATTTCAAAATATTACAAAAATGGGTTTTGAAGAACCTAAAATCAAATCAATGTCTTTATAAAGGCTTTTCCATGAATATCAATGTTATTCTACATGCCAAGGTCAAAGAGAAGCATTTCAAAGTGAATTGGGTGAGCAAGTGCATGTTTTGGGGTGAAATTGCTTGCAACTAGCCGGTGCGACGCACTAGGAGAAATTGCCCAGTGTTATTCTGAACGGGCGCGGTGCATTGGGAGCACGCAGTGCACTGGGTTCTTGGCACGACGCATACAGTCCACAACCTGAATTTGCTTGAAATTTCTCCAAGTTTCTCATTCCTTGCGTGGATTTTCCAGGTAGAGCCTTCTTCTTGATGTTGCATCAAATTTTGTGATAAGTGATGGTGGTTTATGGGTGATAATAGTTGAAACAAAAATCCAAACCCTACATCTAAAGTGCCTTCAAAGGAAGATTGATGTGGGTTCTTAAATCTTTGATTTGTCACCAAGGACTCTCCTCCTTCCCCATTTCTCCCTTGTTTCATCATTTCCTACCCCCCCCACTAAGCTCATTAATCCTACATTTTCTTTCCTACCTTCAAATCCCAAAACCCTAAAACCCTAGCCCTTATAAAAATTTCCTAACCCTATAAATAAATCCCCTCAAACCCCCCTCCTTTCCCTAATCAAATTTATTCTAATATTCCCTAATCCCTTACTGTTTTCCCCTTCCTAACATTCCCTTGTTGCATTTTTTCCCCTTGGTGGCAAAATCCAACTATATTGCATTACAACACAGTAGTTTCATGCATCATTAAAGAGCAGTCCAAGCACAGTTCATATACAACAACATCTTTTCTTCAAGGTATTTTGTACATCAGTCATGGCATCTGAGCATTCATCGGACTATGAAGTAGAAACCCAAAGTGACTCACCCTTGGAAGAGCAGGCACCCTGGAGGCCTCATAAAGGTGGCAGACATGTTAGGGAAGAACCGACCACCCTTACAGAATTACAAGCCTGCCCTCTTGCCATGTTTTGTTTTCAGCATCAGTCATGCTATGAGTTTTGTCAAAAGGTGGCTAGTGTCCAATTTCATCATGAGTTGGCTCATCTTTTTGTGCTGCACTTGCATGGAGATCAAGCTGTCTTGGCTGGTGTCACCTTCACACTTACACCAGAATCTGTCTCATTAGCAAACGGTATACCGAACATTGGTGAACCATGGCACAAGAAACATAAGATTGACCGGCAGCATTATGAGCCATACATTAAAACCAGTTTCTTGAGGCAGCTCAAGAGAGTGTTCCCATTCCGATATCTGAAAGATGAATATGCTCCACTAATGGAGTTGATCATGAAATATTTTAGCTGTGAGGGACGGTTCTCTCGTCTCTATGCTTATCACATCAGGTTGCTCATGCATTTCACCAAGGTACGGATGACGAACATTCCGTATTTCATTTGCCGGAACATAGAGAGGATGACCACCTTTATGCAACACAATAACCCTCAGCAACAACTTAGCAGTGTCTATCATTTTTCTCTTATTAAGATTTTGGTGGTTCATCAGCTTGGAGTATAGGGCATCACTTGGGATGATTTCATCTCTCGTGACTTCTTCAGAGCTTCACGGGGATTATCAGAGGTTAAGCATGAAGGTGGACCTTCTCACCAGTATGAGCACCATGATCCCGCTAGTGTGCCGATATTCATCACATATTAGAGAGGCACTAGACATTTGTTTGCAGCGGCAAAGGAGTGTTATCTCCACCCGGGGTGGAAGGGACCTTGCTTCCTCCATCAGTATTACAGGTATAGGACAAAGACAAGAGGCCAATGCAGGATTAGGGGCCTTCAGGTGAGTCTTCAGGTGAAAGAGAGACCGACTTCATTCTCATTCATGATGATGATACAGATACGAGCCCACAAAGTGCAAAACTTAGGGAGATCATCCAGGAGCAGCAAACAGAGATCCAAGCCTTATCCCTTGACTTGGAGAGAGATAAGTGGACCATGAAGTACTTGGAGCAGAGGAAAAAATAGCTTGAGGATTAGCAAGCGATCATGGAGCTACAAGACATTCGTAAGAATCGCCAGGCTGCACAAAGGAGAAGAATTGAGCTCACGTCATTGGAGCAAGAGATTAATGAGGATCGGGAGGCCAATCTCGAGAGAGTTAAAATGCACTTAGAGAGGCTGTTGGAAAAGGCCGACAAGGACCATGCATTGTTGAGACACATGAATTTCCACTACATGGCACGAAATAAGGTCTGCAAGGCCCGAATCAGGAATTTAAAGGCAAAATTGAGAAAGGCAATAAAGAAGAAAAAGAGGCAAAGGGAGCTCGATCGTCTTCAGATATTGGCCAAAGCCTCTTTAGCCTAGCATAACACTTAATGAAGAAGATCCATCCCAAATTTCAAGAAATTCGGGGCATTTTTGGTATTTTTGCAATTTTTTGTACAAAAAACAGGGTTTTTCTCCCTGTGCGTTGCGCCACGTCGCGCGCGCTTATGATAGGAGGCTCCAAATGCAAAAATTTTATATTTTTGGATTTTTCATGAAAAATCATGACTACTGGTGCATGGCCAAGAAGTTTGGGCAATTTTTGAATCCTCAGGAGGTCAGAAACACCCTAAAAATGACCTCTCTGCCCCTAATTTCACACGTAGGAAGTAGTCTTGGGAGATTGAGGTTTTGGAGGGGAAAATGGGCACCAAATTTAGAAATTCCACTTGGGTTGGAAAGTAAACAGGTAGGGATTTCCAACAAGCACACTTGGGCTCAATCTAGACTTCAGGAAGTGCCTCAAACTCAGTCTCAAAGTGGCACGACGCACAGACAAATTGGCGTGGCACACAGAGAAATTGGCGCAGCGCACAGAGGTTTTTTGCCCAATTTTTCACCTTCCAGCTCAGAAATTTGGCTATATTGACTACTTTTGCTTTGTGATGTATTTTTTGGTCTATCTTGATGTAATTGGATGAACATGATGTAATTTTGGCACTTATTTACTTGTTCTAGAGGATTCATTCACCAAAAAGTGAAAATTTAATGAATGAATAAGTTTCCTACCTTATAGAGGCAAGTTGTTTTGATTGCCTAGATTTTAGTGCTTTGTTTAGAATCGGTTGAAACAGCTCCTAGAATGATGAGCTCGACCCCTAGAGGCAAGGGAATGGGTTGGGCTTGTCTATATCATGTAATTTCTAAGTCATCTTCAGGGTTGGACTCTTGGCAAAGGTTTCACACTCTATTGTACATTCTATCTCTGCATTTTTGGCTAAGGAAAGACCAGGGTTTTGCAGCACTGTTTGGGATCCATGTGGCTTTATGTTTTGATGGTGTGCTTCTTTGAGTAATTGTAAGTTCATTAGTGTTATGTATATCATTTTCCTCTCTTTTTTTATGAATTTGAACAAATGAGTGATTAAGGTGGAATCCATTAACTGTTATGCTCTACCTTTGAATTTGTTTAAATTTCCATGTTTTCATCTGTTTAAGGAGAATTCTTGAGATTCTCTTGCTCTCCTTAGCTCCTCACGAGTCCAATCTATTCATTCACTCAATTTAAAGCATCAAAACAATTGCCTTCCTTGCCCCAATCAAAACTCTGCAGAAACTGTGCCTCATCCCCGAGCCCAATTTGCCTTTTCCATTTTTTCAACAAAAATTACCAAAAACCAAATCAAATCCTTGCACTTAATACCTAGCCTAAGATCAGTTGCAAATTTAATCATGTCGAGCCTCATCGATTACCTTTTTCCGAGACTGACCCGGAGAGAGCCCTCTCCTGTCCTCGTAGGGCTAGCTACAAGGCCGAGCGTGGTTTGATGTGGACCTAGAACCTTGTCTTTTTAGCCTGAGGCAAATCTAGGCTCTAACATAGTGGCGACTTCACTAGGGAAGAAAATGGTTTGCTTGTTGATGTCATTGGTTTTCTAAGCTACAGACAGAGCCTGAAGTTATGCCAGGTAGCCTTCGAAATGCTTTTGCTTTGCATTAGCGCAAGTAGATAAACTCTGCTTTAGTCAATCTCTGGTCTAGCTTGTAATCGTGACACTTGACCTGTAAATCACCCCAGTACATTTGAGAATTCTAAGCTTTGGATGATAAGTTTAGAATCTGAAAGGATGAATAAGTTGTCTATGTTCCTTTGATTTCTTGAAAACAACAGCTGGCTTGAAAGAGATATACCAGAGCTAATCCAGATCCAAATTCTCCCCCGTTTTATGAAAATCCCAATCTGATTTCAAGAATTGTTCGTCAAGAGAGCTCTATCACTCCTGTGTTTAAATCTCGTTCATGTCCTGCAATTTTTAAGTATCTTGAAGAGCTTGATTTTGATGAAAAATTTGAATTGTCATTGTTTGAAACCAAATCCGATAGTGCTCTTGGTTCTATAGTCCCAAATCTTGACTTTGCTGCAGCTCTTGAAGTTGAAAGAAATAATAAATCAATTGAGATTTTTATCTTGAAGCACCTCCAAAGTGAAATTCACACTTCAAATATCGCGGATTTCCTAGAAGCCGCATCTGCATCCCTCGGATCTTCCGTAACGACATCCACTTCGAAAATCCCTACTGAACCTCCCTTCATTCCCACCCTTCCCCCGCAGCCTAACATTGCTGATCAAAAGTCTGCTGTAAATTCACCTCCATCTACTCCTTCTACATCCAAAATTGCTTCACCTCTGCATACACCTCACACATCAGCTGCTCCCACTCCTCCAACATCCCCCAGACCAAATCCACCAAGAGCAATGGCTGCTCGGTTTGCACCTCTTGTGTTGCCTCAAGTTTTGAATGACATGCCCGCAGATTATCAGAGCAAAATTCCTTTGTTTGATGGAATGCCTCAGGGTATCACAGCTCAGCAAATGTGGACAAAATGACGGATTTCTTCGATCTCCATGAGATCGATGCAGAAAATGTGACCATGATGTTATTCGTACATACTTTCAGTGGCGAGATAAGAAAATGGTTCAGAGCTTTGTCGGCCAGAAGGATTCCTACATTAGAAGAGCTTAAAAGACAGTTCTTGGAATTCTGGGAAGTAAAGAAAGATCCTCTGCAAATCACTTCTGAATATACCAAGATCAAGCGAAATGCTGGTGAGTCCGTTCAAGACTATTGTATTAGATTCAATGCGATTTATAATGCAATTCCTGATGATTTAAAGCCAACTAGAAGATCAACTTTGCTTAAGTTCCCAAATGGATTTGATCCAGACATGGCTTATCAGTTAAGGGAGAGAGATCCAACTACCTTAGAAGAAATGCAAAAAATTTCCGTTAGTGTTGAGGCAAATTTGAATGACAAGAGAGCTAGATTGAAAGAAGAGAAGAAAGTCTCAATAAAAGAAGAAGCCTCTACCTCATATCAAGTGCTCCACAAGGTAGAAAAGATGATCAAAAGGTTGACACTTGATAAGCCTGAACTACAGATTCAGAATCCCAATTTCCGTGGCCAATAGTAGCCACAATTCAGGATCAAATAGCGTGAGCAACGAGCACAAGAAACGACATCACAACAACAGCAATTATAGACACCTCTTTAGCAGAATTTTGTTGGTCCTGAATCTGATGATGAAGACCATGTAATAGGAGAAGAAAATCACTTCTTTACTCCTGATGATATGCCCACATTTATCACTGAAGATGATGAATATGTAGAAGCAAGCCCTTGCACTTGTAAAAGCACTGAAAGATTTCCGTGTGTACATTCTTCATTCCCATATTTTAGCTTATGTTCCTAACGCTACTGTCAAAGATGTTTTGGTCTAGACAAATCCTGAATGAAGACGTGGCAAGTGGATTGTAGCTTTGCTGGAGTATGATGTGGAGATAAGGCCCACAAAGCTTGTTAAAGGTCAGGGATTAGATAAGTTGATGGCTGAATCAAATCTGCACGTCTTAGACATAGATTTTATTGCTGCTATGTCCGATGAAAATGAGGAAAGTTCATCACTTCAGGTATCAGAAATGTTTGTTCTTTCTCCATGGTATTCAGATATCATATATGTCCTTCAGAATTTGTCCGCGCTGCCTGGTATTGCTAGAAACGAAGCTAGAACTCTTAAGTTAAAGGCTGCTAAGTTTTGTATTTTGAATTCTGCACTTTATTGGAAAGATCCCGGTGGCATTTTGTTAAATTGTTTGGTGGAAGAAGAGGCGAAATAGGTCATGGAGGATTTCCATAAAGGAGATTGTGGTGGTCACCTTTTTTGGAAAACAACGACAAATAAAATTCTGAGGATTGGATACTATTGGACGACATTGTTTGCTGATGTGTTCAATACTGTCAAGAGTTGTCATAACTGTCAGATTTTTGAAGGAAAGCAGAAATTACAACCTTTGCCGCTTAATCCCATTGAGGTGAGTGCCCCTTTTCAGCAGTGGGGGTTGGATTTCATTGGTGAAATTCATCCCGCTTCTTCAGGTTAGCATAGATGGATCCTCACGGCGACAACTTATTTCATGAAGTGGATCGAAGCAATTCCCACTAGGCAAGCTACAGATGCAGTAATAATTTCATTCCTTAAGAATAATATTTTATCTCGTTTTGGTTGCCCGAATAAGTTAATCACTGATAACGCAGCAGACTTCAAGTCAAAAAGGATGGTTGAGTTTTGTAGTAAATATCATATTACTTTGGGGCACTCAACCACTTATCATCCACAAGGCAATGGATTGGCGGAGTCTTCCAACAAATCTTTGGTTAATATCACTAAGAAGATGCTAGAAATCAACAAGAAGAGTTGGCATAAGAAGTTGGTTCATGCACTTTGGGCAGACCGTGTGAGTCAAAATAAATCCATTGGTATGTCCCCCTTTGAGTTAGTTTATGGAGTTGATACAGTGTTCCCTACCTCTCTTGCAGCTCCAATAGTCAAACTTCTTCAAGAGGCTGGTAGTGAAGAGGATCCAATGTAGATAATACTAAATCAAATGATCCATTTGCAGCAGACATGGGAAGATGTTTTTCAGAACACATTCAAGTTGCAGGAGAGAATTAAAAAGATTTATGATAGAAAAGCAAAGGCGGACACATTTTAGTTGGATGATGTGGTGTTAAAGTGGGATGCAAGGAATGAGGAAAAGGGCAAGCATGGTAAGTTTGAAAATCTCTGGAAAGGTCCTTTTAAGATTGCAGCATATCAGGGTCAAAATGCCTTTCTTCTGAAGGAGATGAATGGGGAAGATTGTCCAGGAGGGTCGGTCAATGGTCGGCTGCTCAAACGGTACCATTTCTGAGTTATTTCTGTTGTTTTCATTGTCATTGTAAATACCATTTTATTTCAGTTTCACTGCAAGTGTGTGCTGTGATCTTTTCTTTAGTCTGGGGCCCAAAGTGAAGGCTATAATTCTGAAGAACGATTTCAGTTTCGAATTCAGTTTGTCAAGTCAGTTTTTCAGTCATTTTAGTTTCATCATCGAGTCGTTTTGAGTCAAGTTTCAGTCAAATAAATTGATTCAGAGTCTTCTGTTGTTTGTCGAAATAATGACTCCATAGCCCAGTGGACGAAGGCACTGTCTAGCTCTTCCAGAGATCTGCCATTCTTGGCACCTCCAAGGAGCTACCATCCCCATTGGATCCAATGTTAGAGTCGGTATGGTCTTCCCTCCATTAGAGATCAAAACTCTTTTTGCATTTCATTTTTAGGTGTCTCGCTCGTTTCACTCAGTTGCATTCCGCTAGGGGCATGCCATAAACTCTGTCGGAAGGTCTTTTTTCATTCATCCCCCTCATGCTTTGCACTGCTGGCTTAGGTCTATTCATCAAAATCAAGTTTTCATGTCTTTTGATCAACAAGATTTATTTTCAGTCACTAGGTCTAGGGTTTCACAAAATGTGTCTTCATAATGTCCAATAAAGTTAGCAGGCCAGAGGGAGGTTCTGTCAAAGTTGTCATTTAAAAATTTTCATCATCATATGGATAGATTATGACTCTTATTCAAAACTCTGTTTTGAAGAAAATTCAAACATTTTGTCCTTTTGTAATAATTTTCAAAGTTTTTAGTTCTCCAATTCTTCAAGTGTAGCCCTGGTCTCCTTTGCCAAATTCCATGTCAGCTATTCTTGCAAAAAATTGCCAAGAATTTCATCATTTCAACCAAAAAATCAAGGAGGAAACAAAAAAATAGAGTTGTATTAATTGTGAAAAAGTGCCAATTTCAAAATATTACAAAAATGGGTTTTGAAGAACCAAAAATAAAATCAATGTCTTTATAAAGGTTTTGCCATGAAGATTAATGTCATTCTGCATGCCAAGATCAAAGAGAAGCATTTCAAAGTGAATTGGGTGAGCAAGTGTATGTTTTGGGGTGAAATTGCTTGCAACTAGCCAGCGTGACGCACAGAATAGGTGGCGTGGCGCACTGGAAGTGCACAACGCACTAGAAGCGTGCAGCACACTGGAAGCGTGTGACACACTAGAAGTGCATGGCGCACTGGGAGAAATTTCCCAGTGTTATTCTGAACAGGCGGGGCACATTGGGAGCACGCGACACACTGGGTTTTTGGTGCGGCGCATACAGTCCATAGCCCAAATTTGCTTGAAATTTCTCCAAGTTTCTCATTCCTTGCATGGATTTGCCAGGTAGAGCCTTCTTCTTGATGCTGCATCAAATTTTGTGATAAGTGATGGTGGTTTATGGGTGATAACAGTTGAAACAAAAATCCAAACCCTACATCTAAAGTGCCTTCAAAGGGAGATTGTTGTGGGTTCTTAAATCTTTGATTTGTCACCAAGGACTCTCCTCCTTCCCCATTTCTCCCTTGTTTCATCATTTCCTACCCCCGGCCCCCCCACTAAGCTCATCAATCCTACATTTTCTTTCCTACCTTCAAATCCCAAAACCCCAAAACCCTAGCCCTTATAAAAATCTCCTAACCCTATACATAACCCCTCAAACCCCCCTCCTTTCCCTAATAAAATTTATTCTAATATTCCCTAATCCCTTACTTTTTTCCCCTTCCTAACATTCCCTTGTTGAATTTTTTTCCCCTTGGTGGCAGAATCAAACTATATTGCATTACAACACAATAGTTTCATACATCATTAAAGAGCAGTCCAAGCACAGTTCATATACAGCAGCGTCTTTTCTTCAAGGTATTTTGTACAACGGTCATGGCATCTGATCATTCATCAGACTATGAAGTAGAAACCCAAAGTGACTCACCCTTGGAAGATCAGGCACCCCGGAGGCCTCATAAAGGTGGCAGACATGTTAGGGAAGAACCGACCACCCTTACAGAATTGCAGGCCTGCCCTCTTGCCATGTTTTGTTTTCAGCATCAGTCATGCTATGAGTTTTGTCAAAAGGTGGCTAGTGTCCAATTTCATCATGAGTTGGCTCGTCTTTTTGTGCTGCACTTGCATGGAGATGAAGCTATCTTGGCTGGTGTCACCTTCACACTTACACCAGAGTCTGTCTCATTAGCAACTGGTATACCGAACATTGGTGAACCATGGCACAAGAAACAAAAGATTGACTGGAAACATTATGAGCCATACATTAAAACCAGTTTCTTGAGGTAGCTCAAGGGAGTGTTCCCATTCCGATATCTGAAAGATTACTACGCTCCACTAATGAAGTTGATCATGAAATATATCAGTTGTGAGGGACAATTCTCTCATCTCTATGCTTATCACATCAGGTTGCTCATGCATTTCACCAGGGTATAGATGATGAACATTCCGTATTTCATTTTTCGGAACATAGAGAGGATTACCACCTTTATGCAGCACAAAAACCCTCAGCAGCAACTTAACAGTGTCTATCATTTTGCTCTTATTAAGATTTTGGTGGTTCATCATCTTGGAGTACAGGGCATCACTTTGGATGATTTCATCTCTCGTGACTTCTTCAAAGCTTCATGGGGATTATCAGAGGTTAAGCATGAAGGTGGACCTTCTCACCAGTATGAGCGCCATGAGACCACTAGTGTGCCGATATTCATCACATATCAGAGAGGCACCAGACATTTGTTTGCAGCGGCAAAGCGAGTGTTATCTCCACCCGGGGTGGAAGGGGCCTCGCTTCCTCCATCAGCATTATAGGTACAGGACAAAGACAAGAGGCCAATGCAGGATGTGGGGCCTTCAGGTGAAAGAGAGACCGACTTCATTCTCATTCATGATGATGATACAGATATGGGCCCACTAAGTGCCAAACTTAGGGAGATCATCCAGGAGCAGCAAACAGAGATCCAAGCCTTATCCCTTGACTTGGAGAGAGCTAAGTGGACCATGAAGTACTTGGAGTAGAGGAACAAATAGCTTGAGGATTAGCAAGCAATCATGGAGCTACAAAACATTCGCGAGAATCGCCAGGCTGCACAAAGGAGAAGAATTGAGCTCACGTCATTGGAGCAAGAGATTAATGAGGATCGGGAGGCCAATCTCGAGAGAGTTAACATGCACTTAGAGAGGCTATTGAACAAGGCTGACAAAGACCATGCATTGTTGAGACACATGCCTTTCCACTACATGGCACGAAACAAGGTCTGCAAGGCCCGAATCAGGAATTTAAAGGCAAAATTGAGAAAGGCAATAAAGAAGCAAAAGAGGCAAAGGGCAATCGATCATCTTCAGATATTGGCTGAAGCCTCTTTAGCCTAGCATAACACTTAATGAAGAAACTCCAACCCAAATTTCAAGAAATTCAGGGAATTTTTGGTATTTTTGCAAATTTTTGTACAAAAGATAGGGTTTTTCTCCCTGTGCACCGCGCCACATGGCGCGCGCTTATGATAGGAGGTTCCAAATAAAAAAGAATTTATATTTTTGGATTTTTCATGAAAAATCATGACTTCTGGTGCATGGCCAAGAAGTTTGGGCAAGTTTTGAGTCCTCAGGAGGTCAAAAACACGCTAAAATGACCTCTTTGCCCCTAATTTCACACACAGGAAGCAGTCTTGGGAGATTGAGATTTTGGAGGGGCAAATGGGCACCAAATTCAGAAATTCCACTTGGGTTGGAAATTCAACAGGTAGGGCTTTCCAAGAAGCACACTTGGGCTCAATTTGGACTTCAGGAACTGCCTCAAACTCAGTCTCAAATTGGCGTGATGCATAGAGAAATTGGGGTGGCGCACAGAGGTTTTTTGCCCAATTTTTCACCTTCCAGCACAGAAATTCGGCCAGATTGACTAGTTTTGCTTTGTGATGTAATGTTTTTTCTATCTTGATGTAATTGGATGAACATGATGTAATTTTGGCACTTATTTACTTTTTCTAGAGGATTCATTCACCAAAAAGTGAAAATTTAATGAATGAATCAGTTTCCTACCTTATAGAGGCAAGTTGTTTTGATTGCCTAGATTTTAGTGCTTTGTTTAGAATTGGTTGAAATAGCTCCTAGAATGATGAGCCCGACCCCTAGAGGCAAGGGAATGGGTTGGGCTAGTATATATCATGTAATTTCTAAGTCATTTTTAGGGTTGGACTCTTGGGAAAAGTTTGACACTCTATTGTACATTCTATCTCTGCATTTTTGGCTAAGAAAAGACCAAGGTTTTGCACCATTGTTTGGGATCCATGTGGCTTTATGTTTTGATGGTGTGCTTCTCTGAGTAATTGTAAGCTCATTAGTCTTATGTGTATCATTTTCCTCTCTTTTCTTCTGAATTTGAACGAATGAGTGATTAAGGTGGAATCCATTAACTGTTATGCTCTGCCTCTGAATTTGTTTAAATTTCCATGTTTTCATCTATTTAAGGAGAATTCTTGAGACTCTCTTGCTCTCCTTATCTCCTCACCGGTCTGATCTATTCATTCAATCAATTTAAAGCATCAAAACGATTGCCTTCCTTGCCCCAATCGGAACTCTGCAGAAACTATGCGTCATCCCTGAGCCCAATTTGCCTTTCCCATTTTTTCAACAAAAATTACCAAAAACCAAATCAAATCCTTGCGCTTAATACCTAGCCTAAGATCAGTTGAAAATTTAGTTGTCTCGAGCCTCATCGATTACATTTTGCCGAGACTGACCCAGAGAGAGCCCTCTCTTGTCCTCGTAGGGCTAGCTACGAGGCTGAGCATGGTTTGATGTGGACCTAGAACCTTGTCTTTTCAGCCTGAGGAAAATCTAGGCTCTAACACCATCTATGGGACTGATTCGAGTACTGTCTTAAGAGATTTTCTTATCCCAAGAAGAAGTTTGAAATCAAGCCTCACTCATTATTCTTTATTGATGGAGTTGCGCAATCATAGATGGATGTGGTCACTGTCACAAGTGACTGTCCGTCGTCCCCTCATCAAATAGCTCCACCACTATAGAGTGATGCAGGAGATCATGCTCACACATTTTTTCAGCTATCACATCCTCCCAACATCACTTCGCTTACTTTTCATGCAGATTTGGTTGTGAGTCCATCGAGTTGTTATATGCATATTGTACCACAACCTCTGTTTTTATACTTGGTTGTTCCACTGGATGATATTTTCCTGTGTTCTTCCATTTTGTACTCTACACCTGCTGTGAGCGAGGATCAAGGCACTGATGGAGTTGGTGTTGCACAACCAACATGCACTGTCATTCATGAAGAGTATGACCACGATCTTGAGCATCAACACTTGGCGAAGGATGACTCCCTTGTTGTCTTAATGGGTCCTGAACCAGGTTCAGATTTAGTTGTGCCAAAAAAAACCCTACACTACTGGCCCTTTCGGCATCAACCCACATAGCGCGCACTGGAGTCTCACCCAAAGAATTATGGGGGGATGTTGTAACCAAGTTTCCACATGCAGAGATTAGTGTGATGTCCCGTTGCGCCCTAGATCTCCCTTCGTGCAGATATTTAAGCCCCAAGGGTTCAATGTTGTAATTTCCTTCAATTGACCCCGAGAACTTCGCTATGATTTATGATTGAAATTTGCGGACCTTTAACAGATAGGTTATCTACTTACGTGCATCATATGCTAATCTCATATCGAAATCTAAAGAGACTTTCTTAAGTGCTTAATAAACTTAACATAAAGTATTATATCCTTCGCGTAAACACTTAACATTCATTGCATTCAATTAAAGAGATTCATCCAATAGATTCGTGCATCAATACATCATTAATTCATAAAGACATTCCTTCATCATAAGATATATCATAAACATAAACATCATAAAGAAATAGATAAAACATATGAATTTCTCCAATAGTCTTCTTTATTGATCTTCAATATAAGGTTACAAACTCAAAACTTCCTTGTGCACTTAGCTGCAGGGGTTTGTGCACTCAGCTGTGGACTCTACTCTAGGCCTCTCCGCACTTAGCTGCAGAGCCTTTCCCTCTCCTAAGACTTTCTTCTCTACGCTAACTCTCTAGCACTCCATCCGGCATACCCAAAGACAAAGACATAGATCTGCCTTAGACTCTCTAAGACGCACCTATTTATACAATGCCATGGTCCGCGGACCAAGGGTAGAACTAAAAAATGACTTGATATTTACATAAACAAGGGTAAAAACCCTTTTTGACTCCTATCTACCGACGCGCTCTGCATCCACAATTCGCAGAGACTTTACAACGTTTTATCAACTTTACATCAAGACTTGGGATTTTACCCCAAAACTAACCCAAGGGACCCCATCCCAATAGGCCCCCAACACAAAGATCATTACTCGCCCTCGATTCACTTAGCTGGTGCGGTGATCTTAGTGCGAAGATCCCCCAGCTCCACCTGCACAGCTACTACCTCGGTAATCCTCTGTGTAGATTCCTGCTTCACTTGTTTGACGATTGCTCCATAGCTGGTCCTTCGTCGACCAGCTTGATCTTCTATTGTGCGAGCTACAAGTTCGTCAGCTTCTCTTGAATGTTGGTTTATACTTGTTAGGCTTCTTCCAACTGCCTCTTTTTTCTGAGCTACTTTCTCGCCCTAACCTCGTCATACTTCTTTTGGAGCTTGCAGATATTTTTACTTAATATCTACAGGTTGGGGTCTTTCTGCAGCATCATGACTAACTCCATTGCCTATTTGAACAAAGCTATGCAGTCTACAATGGTGACATCCATAGTAGCAATCCCTTCCTAGATGGCGGCTCCGGATTGTTCCCTGACTTCGGGTGGAATCAAAGGCTGTGACTTGAGCTGCAGCTCCATTATTTTCATATTATGTTCAAATTGAACTCTTTCCACCTCTTCCTTTGCATTGCAGATGCTTATAGCTAGTTTTCAGATCTTGGCCTCTAGTTGTGCGTCCTTAGGTATGTGCAATTCGGTCACTATTCAACACGCCTCTACAACCACAACCACTAATAGGGAGCTCTACGCTTAGATGGTATCCCTCTCCTTTAGGGCCTGTGTCTTTTAGGTAACCATTTGTTCATTGTTCACCCGATACTTGCTTATTAAACTGAGAGCGCGCTTCTCCTGAGCTCTTAGTTCCATTGTCACTCCTATCTCTAATGCGTGAAGAAATTCATTCGGGAGTGCTACAATATTGAGGCCAATGTTCTTCAAGGTACATAGGATGATCTTGTCATCAACCGATTCTGTGCTCAGGGACCCCTCTAGTAGAGCAACTGTTCTGAGTTCCACTATCCTTACCAGTTCTGCAGCCTGACTTGTCCCTAGTGCCAAGCTCATATGTGCGGCACTCACCTGTCTTGTGCCCACCTGTATTCTGCTGGCTTGGATTTGCAGTTCACATAGATCCTTCTAAACATTTCCCAGTGACTGCATGTATTGTTGCTTGAATTGCTACAATAATTTGTTTGTAGTGTCGCGCACCTTGTCACCAATCTCATCGAGATCACGCTCTATCAGGGTGATGGTATCTTGTGATTTAGCCGATTTCATCTTTTTACGGGAACCCGTTTGCTGCTACTGGTTGCTATGCTTCCGTAGTGTAAATTGGGTGCTCTGCCCCTCATCACCACCACCACCCTACTCAGAATTCTCTTCCTCCTCTATTTCAGCTGAAGGGGATTTGCCACTTTGCTCAGAGTCACGTTGTTCCTATTTGGCCTGTTCCTTTGTGGCACACTCCTTTTCCATTCGAGCCTTTTCTTCTACTTCCTTCTTCTGCTATGCGGCCAACTTCTGTGTCGCCTATTTTGCTGCATCGTTTTGTTTTTTCATAACTGAGCTCCTTGTGCCTTTGCTGGTGCCTACTTCTAAGTCAGATGGGGTGTGCCAATCTGTCATCCACTGCTTGATCACTTCTTGTATAACATTATGGTGACCAAGTACGGAAAATCAAACAACTTCTGTTGCAGGTCCTTCCACACCTGAATGTAGTCACGGTGGAAATCTGCCTTGAACTCATCATATGTGGACAGTTTCTCATACAAGGTTGGGGACAACGTTGGGCACTGGTTGATGATTTAGCAGCAGATATTCAAAGATTTTAGCGTTAAATGTCACCTGCCCACTCCTCTTACCCATATTCTAGCTATCAAATCATGAACAGTGACTCTAATGGTTACTTTCTAGCTATTTTATGCGGTATCCCCTTTCCTAGCACAAGTCCCTTCGTTCAACTCCTGATACTATAGCATCTCCCTTTTTTGTGCATCCCCCTTGTTGCACAGTTCTTTAGACCGGGCAGTGTAGTTGATAGTCCCGCACTCCCTTGCAGTGGTCTGGAGCACTAAGACTGTTTGACTGTCATATAGTCATTGAGTCCGGTCTCCTTTATATGGCTTCAATCAACTTCCATTCACCCTTCCCAGAAAAGTTTCTCCATTCATGTTCATAAGATGAACTGCGCCTCCATCTGTAATTTCTTTGTTGACATATGGCCCCAGCCAGTGCATCTAAAACTTTCCTGGGAACTTAGCAAACTTACTATCATATAATAAAATGAATTCATTTTCCTTAAATGTGCGCAACTTGATGTGTAGATCATGCCATGATTTTTCATGTTCCTTCTCTACTTGTTGATGAAATGCAACCAAGAATTTGTCCTCTTCGAGCTCAATCAGTTGCACGAGCCGCTCTTCCAAGGCTCCGTGGTCTGCCATTCCTATGAAAACTGCTATGCACAGACTAGGCGCGATATATTCCATAGGTATCATAGCTTCTATGCCATAGACCAATCAAAAAGGCGTCTGACCTGTTAGATTTTTACAAGTAGTCCTATATGCCCACAGTACTGCTAGTACGCGCACGTCCCAATAATTCGCTGCACATTACAAATCTTCATCAGTGTGTACTCTAGGATCTTATTAAAGGCCTCCACTGTTCCATTAGCCTATGGATGATACGGTGTGCTCTTCTGATGATAAATCTAGAACTTTTAATTCAACATACTGATTGTCTCATAGAGGAAGTGTGTGTCGCGATCTCTCATTAATACTTTTAGGCAGCCGAATCTAGTTAACACGTACTCAAACAAGAACTTTGTTGTTGTGGCCCTTCTACAATCCTTCACAAGTTGTGCCTCCGCCCATCTGGTCAGATATCCCATCATCGTGATGATATAGCACACACCTATTTTCTTGCCTAGGGCCGAAATCGGTCCTACAAAGTCAATTTCCCATTTCTCAAATGGTTGTAACAACACCTGAGGGTTCAGTGGAAACTCATTCCTACGTGATGGTTTTCTCGTTCTCTGACATGCATCACATGCCTTACAATATGATTTGGTATCCTTATGTAACGTAAGCCACCACAAACCCGCGCGCAAAATATTATGCATTGTGTCTTTTCCTGCATAGTGTCCTCCTGAAGCTACTCCATGAGCTTCAGCGAGGATGCTATTTTGTTTAAAATTGGGAACATACCGTCAGAGTATCTCATCTGAACCCATCTTATATAAATGTGATGCAATTACTAAGAAATATGTCACACACACCAATAACTCTTTCTTCTGCTGACTGGTGTATCCTTCTTGAGTTGTCCATGTAGTCAAAAAGTGGATAATATCTACAAAATGGTTATCTGCTACGTGCACCGTGAAGAGATGCGCATCTGGAAACCCTTCCTCCAAATTAGTAGGCTCCTCCCTTGTTTCAATCTGCGACAAATGGTTAGGTCTTGCATTCAACCTTCCTGGATTCACAATTACCTCAAATTCATATTCCTAAAATAGCAGCAACCATCTGCATATCTTCTCCCCCAACACAGGCTTATTGACTAGGTACTTTAAGGCGGAGTGTTCTGTGTACATCTTGAAATTATCGCCCAATAGATAGTGTCTGAACTTTTGGATCGCATACACCATAGCCAATTCCTCACACTCTGTCGTTGAGTAACTCTTCTCAGCCTTTGATGATTTCCTACTCATAAAGGCTATAGGGTGATCTATCGCTCTTTCGCCAACCTATGTTAGCACTACTCCCAACACAATACACTAGGCATCAACATGTACAAGGAATTACTTCTTCTAATCCAGAAAGACCAAGACTGGCACGGTGACCATATTTTCCTTCAAAACATCCACACTACGTTGACATTCTTCATCCCAATAGAATGTAGTGTCCTTATTTAGTAACTTCTCCATAGGCATGGTAATCTAAGCATAAGCCTTAATGAACTTTGGATAATACCCAGTATGGCCCAACATTACGCATAGCTATTTGAAACTCCTCAGGGCCTCCAGATTGACTATTACCATGATCTTTGTAGGGTGCACCATTAGTCCTTGCTTTCACACCACAAGAACCTAGCAAAATCCCAAAGGGGACACAGAATAAGAATTTCTTTAGGTTCAGCGCAATCTGATATCTTCAGCATGTAACCAACATCAAGCATAGACTGGCTACATGGCGCTTAAGTAACCCAAACACTATCTAGTCATCAAAATACACCTCCAAGAATTTGTTAATAAATTCCTTGAACACCACAATGACTACGCGAGAGAATATCGCTAGCGCATTCATGAGTCCAAACGGCATCATAGTATATTGGAAACAACCCCATTCTATCGCGAAGGTCTTTTTACTCCTATCTTCTGGTGTAATCTTAATCTAATGGTATCTAGAGAACCCATCAGTGAATGAGTAGGACTCATGCCATCCAACATTATCCAGTACCTCATCTGTAAATGATGTTGGAAAAGGATCATGGACATATGCATCATTAAGCTTCCTAAGATCTATGCAAATCAGTATTTCTCCCTTCTGTTTCTTTTCTTGGACTACCATTGGGCCCACCCAATCAGATTCCTCCATAGGTTCAATAATGCCTACCTCAAGCATCTTGTCCAACTCCAAGCAGACCTTTTCCTTTTATTTGGGGTTAAGGTGATATTGCCTTTGCTTAATAGGTTTCACGTCCGGCTTCAAGGTAATATTCATCATTCCCAAATCACCTATGATGTCTTTCAGGTCTGAAAATTTTGTAGGAAATGTTAACACCCAGGTTGTTCCCTATGACTCCCAAGGGAATACGGCCGGGGTAACCACTAACCAATCTTTGGATCACCGCTTCTAGCCTAACAGTGATCAGAGAGGGCTCTCTCTTTATGATTTGTAACTGTTTGTTGTAGGGTTTTAGGCTAGCTATTATGCACTGTGTTTTGTTTATGTTTGGTTGGTGAAATTCCTTTTAGGTTCTAGTGAAGTAGTTTTCTGAGAAGTTGAGTACCATTGGGCAATGGAGTCTGTAGCTGTATGTGTTTGAAGTTTTGAGATGAAAGATGGGACTTACAGGGCCATTTGGGAGTTTAATAGAACAGATTTTTGATTAAAAGACTGGAAACAGGTAGCACGAATAGTGAAAGCATTCAAGAATTTCCACTATTTATCTATGTGTTCCCAACAGATAGCTTTAAGAAGAGAAAACAGAGGTCTTAGGGGCAAAGTTGAATCCCTGAGAATGACTGTTATAATAAAAACACAGTTTTGAATTGCAGCATTTAAGAATTACAATTCTGTTACTGTATAAGAGGAAAACATTTATAATAGCTCAGTTTGAGTCCAGGGTAAACATAGTTAAATCCTGGTACTATCCTTTCACCTTGCTATCAAGTGTAAACATAAGAACAGTAAAGAGAACAAAAGACTCAAAACAGACACGACAAAGAGATTTGGGAATACTTATAGTTTTATGCAACACCCATGGAATCCTGTAACATGCATCCTTCACCACAAGATATCAAACACACCAAACTTCTGGAAGTTCCATTCCTCCTTTGTATTAATTCTCTGAAAATATTACAGCAGATGGAAGTTATCCAAGAGAAAATTCCAGCAACCCCTTCAGCATCTGTGAAGGGTCTATATATACTAGCGGTGGTCTACAGAAATATCTGAGTTCTGCGTTATCTCAGTCTTTACATTCTCACCAACTATCTAAGATATTATGTCGAAAATTTATTACACATTTAATACACAGCACAGGCATCTTAATGCTCTGTCAGAAGATATTTAGCTTTATAAGAATAGCTAAGTCGGTCTGAATATTTGGAGTTAATGCATAGAAAACCCGACTGTAGGCTGGTACACTATGTCTCGGACCTGTCAGCTATGACTTTGACTGCTGCTGGTGGCGAGTGACTGGTCTGGCTGAGTTGGCTCAGCCTCTGCCTTTTCATGTGGGTATTAATTCCCAAAATTGTCACTGTATGTGCCTGCTTCTTCCTTCTGCGCTATTGGTTCTGGCCTGTCAAAATTGTCTGGGTCAAATGCCTCCAGACATCCTGTGTGGGCAGTTGATGTGCCAAAATTGCCCCTAGAGTCTCATCTGCTTCTGTGAACTTGAAGAAATTGGGTGGTGTATCAAACAGATGCTCTATCTCATTCATGAGAAAAAACAGGTTCTCCACTCTGTCATACATCATTTGCCCTGTAGCTGGCCCTGGCTCCTTTGAAGTGCTGGGAGGTTTTGCAATCTCTGCTACTGCATGGGCATCAATTCTCTTGTTATAGTTGTCCAGGGTGAGCAGTCTTCCCACGCTGCTCAAAATGTTGGGGAGGCCTCTGTTCTGCAGTGTTACAAACTTCTCCAGGAACCTGTTAATTTCTGTTTGCATGTCCTGTGTCCTTCTCTCCAAGGTTCCAATCAAGTTTCTCAATGTAACAACTCTCTTGGCTATGGCAATTGTTTCTGTCCTGTTGTTGATTCCCATGCTAGCCAATTGAGTGCTGGTTTTATAATTCAGGATATTGATCATCCTGGTAGCTGCTTCTGGCATGTGCCCAAGGCTTGCCCTTGCTCTCTGTATTTCCTTGTTTGCTTTGGTGATGAGCACCATTTGTTCATCCATGGTTTCAATGTATTGCCACTGTTTGGCAATGGATCTCCCAATGTTGCTCCACAACACTGCTTTCATATCAGCTGTCACCCTTTCCAGTGCAAGCTCTTTTTCCAGCTCAGCAATCCTTCTCTTAAGGGTTTTCACCTCTCTCTCCTTGGCTGCCTCATTTTGTTTGCTTTTATCAAATTTCTCATTAACATTAGCCAAGTTCTGTTTGAGCCCATCCAGCTCTTTCATTTGAGCTTCCATAGCTCGGATCTCTGCTTGTAGCTTCTGCATGTCTAAGCTAGCAGCTTGCTCTGATGTTGTTGTGGGGGCTGTGGATGGTGCTGTAGCTCCTGTTTGCTGAGGAGGAGGAGTGATGATCGGAGGTGTTTCCTCAAGATTTATTATTAATGGAGGAGGCTGGGAGGATTGACCTTCCCCTTTCTGTTTCATGGCTTCTTGTAGTGCTGCCTTTGCAGCTTCAGTTTGTCCTAGCTGGTCTTGAGTCCTAACCAGCTCTTTGTATAAGGATACCAGCAGGTCTGTGGTATCTTTTTCTTGCCGTTGCTGGGCAACTTCATCTGTTTGTGGATGGATGGTGGCCGGGAGTTTGATTTTCTTTCTTAGGGCTGCCATGTCTGCATCCCTTATTTTCAGCAGTTCTTGGATGCCTTTGACATCCTTGGGATCATGTCCTATCTCTATGATTACCTCCTCCAAGGATTTGATCCTGTTGTCCTTGGCCTGTGAGGATGCTCGTTCCAATTCTAGCTGGGATGATGTATTGTCTAGGCTGCTCTTCAACTTGTAATTTTCCAGTGTCTCATCTGCCAGGGAGGCATACACCATTTCACCCGTTTGTTTGTGTAACTCTATCTTATCCATGGGGTGAATATCTTTAGCCAGAACCTCCATATTTGTTCTCAAATAGTCTGAGGTGGACTGAGGATGTAGAGTTGTGGGCATGAAATGGCTCATTATCATTTTTCCCTCACTCACATCAAAAGCAGACATTAGTCTCTGCTGGTTGCTGGGAGCTAGTTTTAACAAGTGATCATAGAGTTGCACTTTTATGGGATCACTCCTTCTCTTGATTTCTATGAACTGCTGCTTTATACTTGAGTGCCCCTCTCTATGCTGACCAGAAGAGCTGACCTCTCCTCCCATTGTCATATCTGGTCCTCTTTGAGATGAGCTGGCCGAGAGTTCTCCACTGGGTGGGCCCATGCCCATGGCCTGCCTTACTGCTATGTCCTCCTCTTGGGAGTCATTCAATCTTTGTCTCTTCTCTCCTCTGATAAAGGATGAAGTCTGGGGAGTCTCTCTTTCTCTCTTTCTGGTTAAGTCCTCCTTCTGAGGTGTTTGGAGGACTGAGCTGTCCACATTGATGTCTGTTCTTGGAGGCAACTCTGTTTGGGGCTGCTGTTCTGTAGAACCGGGCAAATCTGTCTCTTTATTTTGATGTAATGGCTGCTGCCCACTAGTTTGTGGTTTATCTTGTTGCTGCCCCAACTCCCGTTCTTCCATTTCTTCTTGCTGCTGTAGCAAGGTGTCAACCTGTTCTTCTGTTAATATAGGTGGTTGTTCCACCTGTTTGCCTTTGTCCTTGCTTGCTGCTTGGGTTGTCTGCTTGGCAGCTCGCTGTTGTGTTGCTGGTGTTGTGGTGGCTGCCCCAATTTGCCTCCTGTAGGAAATAGGCACCTGTCCACAAGTTTCCAAGTCAGCTTGTTTTTGGACATTTCTAGCCTCTTGCTCAAGTATTTCTTCATTAGTCATTTGCTCTACTAATGTGCCCTCTTCCCAATCTGGTGCATTTGCATATTTTTCAATTTCAGGTAATCTGGCATGAGCATAGTTGCCTAACTTATACCTGATCCTCCTGAGGGAAATAGAGTGGTTAGGGTCATATGGAATCCACTCAAAACTAGTTTTCAACTGGAGTCCTTCCAGGATCCTGTCTGCCTCTTTCCAGCCTTCTTCCTTCCTGTTGTATAAGAAGGGACCTAGCTGATTTCTCACTTTCAACTGTGATTTCTTGTTTTTACTCTGAAAGTGTAGGTAATCTGAGTTCCCAAATTGCCTGAAATATTCTAAGGCAAACAGTCTCATGGGAACGTACCTTGGCAGCCTAAATGGATTTAATTCACATCCATACACCCTAATGACTGTGTGATTCTGGTAGAAGTACCAGTTGCCGATGTTGTAAAGCTTGTTCAAATGAAGAATTCTTTTCATGTCATCGGTCAGTCTAGGAGAAGGGGCACCTTGCAGCACTGCTAGGGCTGGATGAACAAATAAATCAATAAACTCACAGTATGTATAAGGTGATAGTGAGGTACGATGGAACACAGGGGTCCAAAAAACAACTGATCTTGGGGTTCCTTGGGCGTTGAGTGGCCTCAAAGGGACAGAGAAGGTAGCTGGCTGGTTGAACAAGAACAGATGGTATATGTAGGAGGTGTATCTGAACAGCCTCTCCCTCTTCAAGTTCATGAACTGGTCATGAATCTTCTCAGCTATATAGGTTGCATAATCATAGTGGATAGCTGGAGGCTTACCTGGGGCAAATATGGACAGCATTGCCAATATGCAGTCATCTACATCTTCTAGTCCTCTGAATCCTAGGACATAGCCAATCAAGTCCACCATCATCCTGCCCAACTCATTCAGGTATTGGTATCCAATGGGAGGGGTTCTGACTGCTTCAGAGCTAGGTGTGACAAATAGCTGGTTAATCTTCACAATCTGGTCATTAGACAGGTTATTTCCTCTCTTTATCAAATCTTGCATGGAAAGAGGGGTCAACTTCTTGGCTGTATGGAAATGCAGCATCTGATTTATACTCTCTGGAGTGATCTGAAACAGGACTAGGCCTGTGGGGCTAATGACTGCCCTTTGGCTGGGGTCATAGCGCTCTTGGCAACTGTAGATAAGCTCTGGCATGGGATTAACTTGGGGAAGGTTGTATATGGGCAAATTTGATTCCCAAATTCCCAGGATATCTGCTCCACTCATGTGCTGGGCTCTCAGTTCATTTAACATTTGGATATTATACTTAGTTCCCATAGGAAACCAGTCCAACATCTGGTAATCCATGTCTCCCAGGGCTTGCCATGCTAGTTCTCGGTGAGGAGCATTGATAGGCTTGATATTTAATGCAATAGGGGTCTCCATAGCTTCTGAATGGGCAAATATTGCAATTTGACAAGTGACTGGCAAAAACAGACTGCAGACTGCCCTCAGTGGGAAAATAACTTGATTTTTTGAATTGTCAGAGGGGAATTTACCAGCTAGAAATTGAAATACTGCTGGTAATTGGTAACAGAGCCTCTTTGGGGCCTAAGTGAGCTTCTGGTAGTAGTTCGGAGGTATTTAGCAGTGAATTTGCCGGGGAAACGCAGAGCTGAGGGGTTTTTAGATGAATTGCAGTTTGTTACAACTCTGCAGGGAATTTTTGGACTTCACCGAGACAATGGTGGAGATATAACCCGGTTCTAGCGGTGAAAAAGTCTGTTTTACGGTCCTATTATGCTTGTGAGCAGATTAGAGCAGAATGCAGGCCGTATGGAGGGCAGGGCAGGGTAAATACCTGTAATTCGACGTGCAGAGGTCGTGGCAAGGTGTACTGCAGCTGCTGACGTGGTCGCTTGGGCTAATTGTACCGGTTGGCGGAAATCCAGGCAGAAATGGCTGAGCAGAGTGTACAGACGAAATAACAGTGAAATGGTAAAAAACGCGCAAAATTCGGTTAATATGAGTTTTTTACCCATTTGGCGCTTTTTTATGATGACGTCAGCATGACGTCATTGGTGGGTCACGGTGATGTGACGTCAGCTGACGTCATCGGGGAGGACGTGGCTGAAGACGACAGGTCAACGGGGGTGAGGTGGCAGTCCAGTCAGCGGTGAGCTGGACGTGGCAGAACGGTCAATAGCGGACGGGCGGAGGTTAAGCCGTGAAGGTTACGGTTAAGGCTCTAACCGTCACGGTCTCTCGGGGCGGTTAGAGTACGGCGCCCAGGGTGTCAGAGGGAGCTCCGAGACGGTCTAACGGGCGACGCGTGGCAGAGGCATGACGAGGCGCAACGTCATGTTCTCGGGAGTTAACGCGCGGACGTGGACGGCGTTCCGATATTGTTATGGGCCGTCGGATCTGGAGGGCTTGATCCGACGGCTGGCGGAGGTGTAAGGTGCACGGCGGATAGGGCGGCGGAAAATTTAACGTTTATGGGTTTTGGCATAGTTTTTCAAATGTTTTTTCTGCCCACCCGCGCTTGCCTTTGGGAATGTGCCGAAAGCGGGATTTGATTTTTGTAAGGTTTGCAGAGGGTTTTGTGGGCTAGAGGGGTTTAAAGAGGGGTTTTTACCCATGCAAAGGTATTTTTTGAGGGGAAATGATCTGCAGCAAAGAGAGAGTATCGGAGATAGGTTCACCATGGTGGCCAGATGCCACTATGATCCCTCTTTGCAGATTTCTCGGCTATTATGCCTAGGGGAGGGAATATATAACATTTAGGGCTTTATACACCTTAGTGTTATTATTATTAGGGCAAGGGGTAGAATAGGGAGTTAAATAGTAGAATTAGGAGTTAGTGAAGTGAAGGAGGGGAATCTTTGAGAAAGGGGATGTTAATGATGGAGTAAGGGGGAAAAAGTGAAGTTAGTGATGCTTTCTGCTGTGAATCCATGAAATTCACCACCTTTTCTGCTGATATGTCCATTGCCTTGGCAAAATATCTTTGACAACTATGTAATGGTGAACCTGTCCTTTCTGCAACCACAACTGCCTACCCAACTATTTCACCTAACATTTTTTAGTTTCTTCTTGGAGGGGCACTTAGACTTGCAACCCTCAATTGCCTTTTCTTTTCTTTGGCTTTTTCCTTTTTTTTTTACTCTATCTGTTTCTACCCTTATCTCTTCCAAGGTCCCAGATTAGGCTTTTGGGAACCTTTGTTTCTCTACCTGAACTACTTATCTGCCAAGATTAAGCTGTTTGGACAGACTTCTTTCTCTATTCTACAACTCAAAATTGAAACATGGCATGATCCAGATTAGACTGTTGAATCATCCACAAAAATGTAATAAGGTCCTCAATATCTGAAGTAATTTCACACACCTCTGATTTCCCGGAAATATGGGATCTTTGTAGTAACAAAGCAGAGCATATTTGGATTTTCGATAATCAATCATGAAATATGAAACCTATTACTATAGGTATCCAACAGTGGCTCCATATGGGGATGGTTTTTCTTTTGAAAGACCAAGAACAGCAGGTCAGATTGCCTTGTTGCTCGATTGTCCATCTTAATCTTTGAGCTCTGATACATGTAACCTGTCAAAATAGTGTGCTTCTTTCTTGGGGAACCTCTGATATTATCTGCCTGTTGCTGCTAGTTGCAGCACTTGGGAAAACCTCTTTATACAATATATAAAAAAAAAAGAATATGTACAATTGCATATATACAATGAACCTTTGGATCCTTATCATATTGAACCATCATAATAGTGCTTCAGCATCCTGCCATTGACAGGACCTTCATCTAGTTCAGTCACAGTCAAGCTTTTAAGGAAATAAGTGTTATTACCTTGCACTGCTTGGACAGCAAATGGTCCTTTCCATAAAGAATCAAACTTCCCATGTTTCCCTTTGTCTTCTCTTCTTGCATCCCACTTTAGAACTTTGTCTCCCATATTGAAATCTTCTGCTTTGGTTCTTCTGTCAAAGGCCTTTTTAAGTTTTTCCTGTAGTATTTGCACTCTGCTGAAAACTTGTTCTCTGGTTTGCTGTAAACAGATTATCTGGTTGATCCTTCTTTGCATGTCATTTGGCTCTGCTTGACTTTCTTGTAGAAGTTTCATAACTGGCACCCCTAGTGATGAAGGAAATCTGGCCTCTAATCCATAAACTAACTGATATGGGCTGGTCCCAATTGATCTTTTGGTGGTTAATCTGTCTGCCCATAAAGCATTTACTAGCTTCTTGTGCCAGTTCTTTTTGTTCTCTTCTAGCACTTTCTTTATGATGTTTATCAAACTTTTGTTTGATGATTCAGCAAGACCATTTCCCTGAGGATAGTAAGCTGTAGAATGGCCCAAAGTAATGTGAAATTTATGACAGAAATTTATCATTTTCTTGGATTTGAAGGCAGCAGCATTGTCTGTTATTATCTTTTCTGGGCAGCCAAATCTAGCCAGTATATTGTTTTCCAAAAATTGAATGATTACTAAATCATTTGCTTGTCTGCATGGGGCAGCTTCAATCCACTTGGTGAAGTAGTCTGTTGCAGTCAAAATCCATCTGTGTTGTCCTGAAGATGAGGGGTGAATTTCTCCAATGAAATCCAAGCCCCATTGTTGAAAAGGTCTTTCTGTTGAAATGGGCCTCAAAGGAAGTGGCAGCAGCTGTCTTTTGCCTTCAAACAGTTGGCACTTGTGGCATGATGTTGTGAATTTCTTCATATCTGAGAACATAGTGGGCCAGTAATAACCAGCCCTTAATATCTTGTCCACAGTGGATTTCCAGTACAGATGTCCACCACAGTCTCCAGCATGGAATTCTTGCATAATTTTATCAGTTTCATTCTCAAGAAGACAGTGCAGCAAAATACCTTCATGGTTTTTCCAGAGTAGATTCTCATCTAACACACAAAATTTGGATGTTTTCATTTTTAGGAACCTAGACTTAGTTCTGGACAGTCCTGGGGGAGCACACAGGTTTTGTAACACATAACAGATATCAGAGTACCATGGAGATTGTTCAAAGGCTACGTTGATCTTTGGAGTCGCCAGCTCTGTTTCACTGTCCAGTTGGTTGATATCTAAGGCTTGGAAATTTGATTCTGTCATTAACTTAGCCAAACCTTGCCCTTTTATTAACTTTGTAGGCTTTATTTCAATGTCAAATTCAAGTATGTTTGCAATCCATTTTCCTCTTCTACCCTCTAAATTTTCTTGGGTGAGAATGTCTTTGACAATAGGACTCGGTACATAAGCCACAACATGAGAGTAAAGGATATAGATCCTAAAATCTTTGATAGCTTTGATTAATGCATAGGCTTGTTTTTCCATTATTTGGTATTTCAAAGGAGCATCTCTAAGAGCTCTGCTGAAGAAGGCAATGGGCTTTTCATTCCCTTGATCATTTTTCTGCAATAAAACAGCAGCAATAGTATGCTGGGAAGCAAAAGAAAAAATAATAAAGTCTTTGTCAAACTGAGGATTAGTTAATACCGGGGTTTGGGTTAAAGCCAGTTTTATGCTTTCAAAGGCTTGCTTTGCTTCCACAGTCCACTTAACCTTTGAATCTTTCTTTAGCATATTGTTTAGCAGTCTGATCAATTCTGCTAAATTTGGGATGAACCTTCTTAAAAAATTGAGTTTTCCTAAGAATCCTTGCAACTCTTTGACATTCCTAGGGTGAGGCATTTGTAGGATCGCTTGTATCCTATCTGGATCAATTCTTATGCCATCTTTTGAAATGATGTGTCCTAAAAGTTTCCCTTCTTCCAAACCAAATAAAGACTTCTTGGGGTTTAAGGAAATGCCATATTTTCTGCATGTTATGAAAATCTGTCTTAAATGTTTCAAATGTTCTTGGTCAGATTTTGAGAAGGGTGTAAGATCATCTAAGTAAATGACCAAGAAATCATGAATTTCTTTTGCAAAAGCAATGTCCATTGCTCTTTGAAATGTTGCCCCTGCATTTTTCAATCCAAAGGGCATTTTCACATACTTGAAAGTACCCCATGGGGTAGTAAATGCAGTTTTGTCTTGATCGTCAGGGTGTACCAGGATTTGATTGAAACCTGAGAAACCATCCAACAATGATATTCTTGAGGCTCCCACTACTCTTTGAAGGATGTGGTCCATTTTGGGTAAGGGATAGTTGTCTTTGAGTGACACTAGGTTCAAATTCCTTAAGTCTACACAGAGTCTTATCTCACCAGTTTTCTTTCTTGTAGGGACCAAATTTGAAATCCACTCAGAAAACCTGATTGGTGCTATGATCCCAGCTTTGAACATTTTTTGTAATTCCTTTTCAATGGAAGGAAGAAGTACAGGATTGATTCTCCTCAATTTTTGTTTGAATGGTTTTTGATTAGGCTTGAGGGGAATGGTGTGCTGTATAACAGAGGTATCATAAGACTTCAAGTCTTCATATCCCCAGGCAAAGACATCTTGGAATTCTTTAAAGAGATCAACATATTTGGGCTTTTGATCGGGGGGCAAAGAGGCGGACAGCTTGACTATCTTAGGCTTTTCCATAGTGCCAATATTACATTCTTCAATTGTTGCATCTAATGGCTGCATCTTTGGTTTCCTGGGGACATCATTTGAGTCAAAAATGTCCTCTAGTGGGGTAAGGCCTGCTGGAAGAAGATTGTCTTTGAGTTGTATGATTTCATCTTCAGCACTGCCCAGCTCTTCACAATCAATTTGGTGAATTTGCTGAATGTTTTCTTTGTTGAAAATGGTTGGACTGAGTAGTTGTTTTGCTGTCCTAGGTGACATTGGGTGAGCAGATTGCTGAAACTGTAATTGTGATTGACTTGCTCCATCAACAATTTGAGATTGACTTGCTGTCTCAAGGTCAATATTTAATCCTGTAAACTCTTGTTGCAAAGTTAAAAAGTTGTTTATTTGCCTATCATTCTCAAATACTTGCCATTCTTTGACATTGTTTGGAATAGAAGGCCTATATTTGACTTCTGCTGTGAAACAATTGTTGGGTTGTAGTGGGAATTTGAAGGTGCTGGCAAATGTTGCCAAGCTGTGAGCATGGAGATTGTGGCCCCTTGGAATCTTTGTGAGAACAAACTCGGAGAAAGTTTCTAGTATTTCAATTACAGCAGACCTGTAGGACCTTAATCTTTTGTCATTGGTGACAAAATCCCCTTTTACTTGTTGAATTACTAGATCAGAGTCCCCCATGATTGAGAGGCTATGTGCTTGTAATGATTTAGCAATCTTGAGACCTAGTAGCAGAGCTTCATATTCTGCCATGTTGTTAGTGCATTTAAAGTTCAGTCTATATGCTCTGCCTTGTGCACAGGCTTTCTCTTTGTTATGTATCCATACTCCAGCTCCTGCCCCTAACTTGTTAACTGAGCCATCAAACTCTAGGATCCACTGACTATCTTGCTGTTCAGGAGATTTGAGGTTCTGTTCATGGGATGGCAGTGTGAGCATGAGTTGGGGTTTCTTCTCCCATTTGTCTCCTAGGATAATTTCATCAGTTGTTTGACAATTTTTGACAACTAAAGGAGGGTGAATGGGTATTGTTGGGCTGATTAAATTTTTGCAGGTGCCACTTGTTTGATGGATGTTTTGCTCTGGTTTAAATGTCTCCGTGCTATTGTGACTGCCCGAGAGGCCTATGCTGTCATTAAAGAGGATGTAAGAGTCTACGTCTGAATGGACAGCATATATTGGAAAATTTTGAGGCTTTTCTTCACTGCTGACCATGTATTTCATGAGTGTTTCCCTATAAAGTCTCTTGGGTTGCCCAAAGACAGAGATGGTTGCATATGACATGTCTAATTGCAGGGAGCCTTGGAGCTTGGCTCCCCATGATCTTGATAAGAGCATTCCATATTTGGGTGGGATATCGGCAACAACAACATCCATTAAAATGGTTTTGTTGGGAAATTGAACCAAGGACACACACAAATCCTTAATCAGGCCCAAGCATTTGACTTGACTAGAATCAAAAGAAAACAGGTCTTTGTATGGTCTTGTTATATCCAAATTTAATCTTTCCATGACTGCTTTAGGCATGAGGTTATGAGATGCACCTGAGTCAAACATTGCATTGTGCAGTATTTTATCATGAACGTGCAAACTGACATAAAAAGGTAAGACCCCTGTGACTACTGTTTTTCCATCTACCTCTGGACCAAACAGTAATTCTGGAGTGTCATCTAGCACATTTACATCATCTCTGTTGTTGGTGAGCTGAAGGGATTTCTTGATCTGTTGCTTATATATGTCATGCTTGGCTAGCTCTAAAAGGGGAATTGCTATCTTTAACTTGCCAATCTCTGTTCCTAGGTCAAAGGGTTTATCCACCTGAATTTTAGGGTCACGGACAGCAGTCCTTTCCTTGTTCAATGAATCTTCTGGTTGGATTTCATCTTGATTTTGGAACCTGCCCCCCATGTCCATGTCTTGAGGGGTGATGTTCGGATTTGGGTGAGAGGATGAGGTTGCTGTGGGCTCTTGTGGTGTGGACAGAAATTCAGTGACCTCCTCAACCACTACTTCCTTTGCAGGCAAGTTTGTTTTGTCATTAGGTTCAGTGACTGAGGCTTCTTTAGATTGCTGTTTCTCCTTTACCTTTTCAGGCTGATTTGCATTTACAGTCCGACTTCTTAGTTTGTACTGCTTATGGACTTCATAGACAGCAGTATCATATCCTTGCTTAAAGTCAAAGGATTCTCCTGATTGTGTTTGGAATGTTTTGTCTTCATCCTCATCATGGTCTTCTTGTGTTAGGAAAACATGGCTTTTACCATCCAGCCCTATTAAATTGATCTCAGGATCTTCATTGAGCTGATTAGCCGAGGAAGTTTCTGCATAATTTTCTTGAAAAGGTGGTCTGATATCTTGGTCAGCACCTGTTTTTCCTGTATTGGGGTTTTGTGTTCTCCTAAAATTTGGGTTTCTAGGAGTATTGTTTTGTGGCGCTTCCCAGGATGACTTTCTTTCTACTGATTCCACTCTCTCACCTAGTCTTTTCATGCTGTTTAGTATTGCATCCAACTTCTGATCAAAGCCCGAGGGCTCTTCTTTGAAACCAACCTTCTTTTCCAGCTTTGCCCTGTTTCTTTTGGCAATTAGGTTGGCCTCTACAGTGACTGCAAGTCTTTGGGCTTCTGCAAGGGTTGGAGGGTCTCTTTCTCTCAACTGATAGGCCATATCAGAGTCAAAACCATCAGGGAAGTTATAAAGGGCCAAATCAGGAGGGGGCCTTAAGTTCTGGGGAATAGCATTGTATATGTTGTTAAACCTAGCACAATACTCCAACACCGTTTCTTGGGGACCTCTTTTAATAGTGTTATATTCACCCAGTATATGGTGTGGATCTCTCTTTTTCTCCCATCTGTTGGTAAATTCCTGGTATAGAACTTCAGAGGTTGCAATGGAATTTGCATTCAAGGATCTAAACCAAGTTCTGACATCCCCAGTTAGGCTTTGGACAAAAATTCTCATCCTGACACTATCATCATCAATTTCATAGGTCTCAAAGTGGTCTTGCATCTTTTTAGCATGCTGGATGGCTGTCAAAGGGCCATGGGAATCAAAAAATGAGAGTCTGGTTTGATAATCTTGGGGTAGGGCTGGAGCATTGGCTGGAATCTGCAATGGTGCATATCTGTTAGCCATGTTTATAGGATTAATAGGGTTGATAGGAACAAATGGGACAACTGGGATTACAGGTGTACTGGGGTTAATAGGATGGGTAACAAGTGGAGAACTGGTTGAGTGAGTATGTGCAGATGGTGAAGATGGAAAGGTAGGACTTTGAGGGGTTGAAGATGAACTAGGGGAATTGGGTGTGGAACGAAAAAGGACTTTGCAAGGAGTGGGAATGAGGATGGGTTGGTCTGACCTTATATCTGAATCAGCAGGTTTATCCTGCTTGTGCTGTTTCCTTATGTTCTTTGGGATGATATTTGGGTTATCAACAATGATGGTTTGGTCAGGGTCAGGGTGTGCCCTAGTGTGCCTTGGGTTTCTTTTAGGAGCCAGCTTCTAAGTGTTCTTTCAGAATTTTATATAGAACTTTTGTATTTACAAGGGCAAAATAAGAACTCTGGAATGACTATATATGTTTCAAGGCTAGGATAAGTTTCCCTAGTTAGCTCTTCCTTGAGACTGAGAAACAGTCCTAAGATGTCTCGGCTAGTTTCAGGCTTGATGAAAGCTTTGGAAAATAGATCGTGATTGAATAGTCTTAAGTCCCCAGTGGAGTCGCCAATTATGTTAACACCCAGGTTGTTCCCTATGACTCCCAAGGGAATACGGCCGGGGTAACCACTAACCAATCTTTGGATCACCGCTTCTAGCCTAACAGTGATCAGAGAGGGCTCTCTCTTTATGATTTGTAACTGTTTGTTGTAGGGTTTTAGGCTAGCTATTATGCACTGTGTTTTGTTTATGTTTGGTTGGTGAAATTCCTTTTAGGTTCTAGTGAAGTAGTTTTCTGAGAAGTTGAGTACCATTGGGCAATGGAGTCTGTAGCTGTATGTGTTTGAAGTTTTGAGATGAAAGATGGGACTTACAGGGCCATTTGGGAGTTTAATAGAACAGATTTTTGATTAAAAGACTGGAAACAGGTAGCACGAATAGTGAAAGCATTCAAGAATTTCCACTATTTATCTATGTGTTCCCAACAGATAGCTTTAAGAAGAGAAAACAGAGGTCTTAGGGGCAAAGTTGAATCCCTGAGAATGACTGTTATAATAAAAACACAGTTTTGAATTGCAGCATTTAAGAATTACAATTCTGTTACTGTATAAGAGGAAAACATTTATAATAGCTCAGTTTGAGTCCAGGGTAAACATAGTTAAATCCTGGTACTATCCTTTCACCTTGCTATCAAGTGTAAACATAAGAACAGTAAAGAGAACAAAAGACTCAAAACAGACACGACAAAGAGATTTGGGAATACTTATAGTTTTATGCAACACCCATGGAATCCTGTAACATGCATCCTTCACCACAAGATATCAAACACACCAAACTTCTGGAAGTTCCATTCCTCCTTTGTATTAATTCTCTGAAAATATTACAGCAGATGGAAGTTATCCAAGAGAAAATTCCAGCAACCCCTTCAGCATCTGTGAAGGGTCTATATATACTAGCGGTGGTCTACAGAAATATCTGAGTTCTGCGTTATCTCAGTCTTTACATTCTCACCAACTATCTAAGATATTATGTCGAAAATTTATTACACATTTAATACACAGCACAGGCATCTTAATGCTCTGTCAGAAGATATTTAGCTTTATAAGAATAGCTAAGTCGGTCTGAATATTTGGAGTTAATGCATAGAAAACCCGACTGTAGGCTGGTACACTATGTCTCGGACCTGTCAGCTGTGACTTTGACTGCTGCTGGTGGCGAGTGACTGGTCTGGCTGAGTTGGCTCAGCCTCTGCCTTTTCATGTGGGTATTAATTCCCAAAATTGTCACTGTATGTGCCTGCTTCTTCCTTCTGCGCTATTGGTTCTGGCCTGTCAAAATTGTCTGGGTCAAATGCCTCCAGACATCCTGTGTGGGCAGTTGATGTGCCAAAATTGCCCCTAGAGTCTCATCTGCTTCTGTGAACTTGAAGAAATTGGGTGGTGTATCAAACAGATGCTCTATCTCATTCATGAGAAAAAACAGGTTCTCCACTCTGTCATACATCATTTGCCCTGTAGCTGGCCCTGGCTCCTTTGAAGTGCTGGGAGGTTTTGCAATCTCTGCTACTGCATGGGCATCAATTCTCTTGTTATAGTTGTCCAGGGTGAGCAGTCTTCCCACGCTGCTCAAAATGTTGGGGAGGCCTCTGTTCTGCAGTGTTACAAACTTCTCCAGGAACCTGTTAATTTCTGTTTGCATGTCCTGTGTCCTTCTCTCCAAGGTTCCAATCAAGTTTCTCAATGTAACAACTCTCTTGGCTATGGCAATTGTTTCTGTCCTGTTGTTGATTCCCATGCTAGCCAATTGAGTGCTGGTTTTATAATTCAGGATATTGATCATCCTGGTAGCTGCTTCTGGCATGTGCCCAAGGCTTGCCCTTGCTCTCTGTATTTCCTTGTTTGCTTTGGTGATGAGCACCATTTGTTCATCCATGGTTTCAATGTATTGCCACTGTTTGGCAATGGATCTCCCAATGTTGCTCCACAACACTGCTTTCATATCAGCTGTCACCCTTTCCAGTGCAAGCTCTTTTTCCAGCTCAGCAATCCTTCTCTTAAGGGTTTTCACCTCTCTCTCCTTGGCTGCCTCATTTTGTTTGTTTTTATCAAATTTCTCATTAACATTAGCCAAGTTCTGTTTGAGCCCATCCAGCTCTTTCATTTGAGCTTCCATAGCTCGGATCTCTGCTTGTAGCTTCTGCATGTCTAAGCTAGCAGCTTGCTCTGATGTTGTTGTGGGGGCTGTGGATGGTGCTGTAGCTCCTGTTTGCTGAGGAGGAGGAGTGATGATCGGAGGTGTTTCCTCAAGATTTATTATTAATGGAGGAGGCTGGGAGGATTGACCTTCCCCTTTCTGTTTCATGGCTTCTTGTAGTGCTGCCTTTGCAGCTTCAGTTTGTCCTAGCTGGTCTTGAGTCCTAACCAGCTCTTTGTATAAGGATACCAGCAGGTCTGTGGTATCTTTTTCTTGCCGTTGCTGGGCAACTTCATCTGTTTGTGGATGGATGGTGGCCGGGAGTTTGATTTTCTTTCTTAGGGCTGCCATGTCTGCATCCCTTATTTTCAGCAGTTCTTGGATGCCTTTGACATCCTTGGGATCATGTCCTATCTCTATGATTACCTCCTCCAAGGATTTGATCCTGTTGTCCTTGGCCTGTGAGGATGCTCGTTCCAATTCTAGCTGGGATGATGTATTGTCTAGGCTGCTCTTCAACTTGTAATTTTCCAGTGTCTCATCTGCCAGGGAGGCATACACCATTTCACCCGTTTGTTTGTGTAACTCTATCTTATCCATGGGGTGAATATCTTTAGCCAGAACCTCCATATTTGTTCTCAAATAGTCTGAGGTGGACTGAGGATGTAGAGTTGTGGGCATGAAATGGCTCATTATCATTTTTCCCTCACTCACATCAAAAGCAGACATTAGTCTCTGCTGGTTGCTCGGAGCTAGTTTTAACAAGTGATCATAGAGTTGCACTTTTATGGGATCACTCCTTCTCTTGATTTCTATGAACTGCTGCTTTATACTTGAGTGCCCCTCTCTATGCTGACCAAAAGAGCTGACCTCTCCTCCCATTGTCATATCTGGTCCTCTTTGAGATGAGCTGGCCGAGAGTTCTCCACTGGGTGGGCCCATGCCCATGGCCTGCCTTACTGCTATGTCCTCCTCTTGGGAGTCATTCAATCTTTGTCTCTTCTCTCCTCTGATAAAGGATGAAGTCTGGGGAGTCTCTCTTTCTCTCTTTCTGGTTAAGTCCTCCTTCTGAGGTGTTTGGAGGACTGAGCTGTCCACATTGATGTCTGTTCTTGGAGGCAACTCTGTTTGGGGCTGCTGTTCTGTAGAACCGGGCAAATCTGTCTCTTTATTTTGCTGTAATGGCTGCTGCCCACTAGTTTGTGGTTTATCTTGTTGCTGCCCCAACTCCCGTTCTTCCATTTCTTCTTGCTGCTGTAGCAAGGTGTCAACCTGTTCTTCTGTTAATATAGGTGGTTGTTCCACCTGTTTGCCTTTGTCCTTGCTTGCTGCTTGGGTTGTCTGCTTGGCAGCTCGCTGTTGTGTTGCTGGTGTTGTGGTGGCTGCCCCAATTTTCCTCCTGTAGGAAATAGGCACCTGTCCACAAGTTTCCAAGTCAGCTTGTTTTTGGACATTTCTAGCCTCTTGCTCAAGTATTTCTTCATTAGTCATTTGCTCTACTAATGTGCCCTCTTCCCAATCTGGTGCATTTGCATATTTTTCAATTTCAGGTAATCTGGCATGAGCATAGTTGCCTAACTTATACCTGATCCTCCTGAGGGAAATAGAGTGGTTAGGGTCATATGGAATCCACTCAAAACTAGTTTTCAACTGGAGTCCTTCCAGGATCCTGTCTGCCTCTTTCCAGCCTTCTTCCTTCCTGTTGTATAAGAAGGGACCTAGCTGATTTCTCACTTTCAACTGTGATTTCTTGTTTTTACTCTGAAAGTGTAGGTAATCTGAGTTCCCAAATTGCCTGAAATATTCTAAGGCAAACAGTCTCATGGGAACGTACCTTGGCAGCCTAAATGGATTTAATTCACATCCATACACCCTAATGACTGTGTGATTCTGGTAGAAGTACCAGTTGCCGATGTTGTAAAGCTTGTTCAAATGAAGAATTCTTTTCATGTCATCGGTCAGTCTAGGAGAAGGGGCACCTTGCAGCACTGCTAGGGCTGGATGAACAAATAAATCAATAAACTCACAGTATGTATAAGGTGATAGTGAGGTACGATGGAACACAGGGGTCCAAAAAACAACTGATCTTGGGGTTCCTTGGGCGTTGAGTGGCCTCAAAGGGACAGAGAAGGTAGCTGGCTGGTTGAACAAGAACAGATGGTATATGTAGGAGGTGTATCTGAATAGCCTCTCCCTCTTCAAGTTCATGAACTGGTCATGAATCTTCTCAGCTATATAGGTTGCATAATCATAGTGGATAGCTGGAGGCTTACCTGGGGCAAATATGGACAGCATTGCCAATATGCAGTCATCTACATCTTCTAGTCCTCTGAATCCTAGGACATAGCCAATCAAGTCCACCATCATCCTGCCCAACTCATTCAGGTATTGGTATCCAATGGGAGGGGTTCTGACTGCTTCAGAGCTAGGTGTGACAAATAGCTGGTTAATCTTCACAATCTGGTCATTAGACAGGTTATTTCCTCTCTTTATCAAATCTTGCATGGAAAGAGGGGTCAACTTCTTGGCTGTATGGAAATGCAGCATCTGATTTATACTCTCTGGAGTGATCTGAAACAGGACTAGGCCTGTGGGGCTAATGACTGCCCTTTGGCTGGGGTCATAGCGCTCTTGGCAACTGTAGATAAGCTCTGGCATGGGATTAACTTGGGGAAGGTTGTATATGGGCAAATTTGATTCCCAAATTCCCAGGATATCTGCTCCACTCATGTGCTGGGCTCTCAGTTCATTTAACATTTGGATATTATACTTAGTTCCCATAGGAAACCAGTCCAACATCTGGTAATCCATGTCTCCCAGGGCTTGCCATGCTAGTTCTCGGTGAGGAGCATTGATAGGCTTGATATTTAATGCAATAGGGGTCTCCATAGCTTCTGAATGGGCAAATATTGCAATTTGACAAGTGACTGGCAAAAACAGACTGCAGACTGCCCTCAGTGGGAAAATAACTTGATTTTTTGAATTGTCAGAGGGGAATTTACCAGCTAGAAATTGAAATACTGCTGGTAATTGGTAACAGAGCCTCTTTGGGGCCTAAGTGAGCTTCTGGTAGTAGTTCGGAGGTATTTAGCAGTGAATTTGCCGGGGAAACGCAGAGCTGAGGGGTTTTTAGATGAATTGCAGTTTGTTACAACTCTGCAGGGAATTTTTGGACTTCACCGAGACAATGGTGGAGATATAACCCGGTTCTAGCGGTGAAAAAGTCTGTTTTACGGTCCTATTATGCTTGTGAGCAGATTAGAGCAGAATGCAGGCCGTATGGAGGGCAGGGCAGGGTAAATACCTGTAATTCGACGTGCAGAGGTCGTGGCAAGGTGTACTGCAGCTGCTGACGTGGTCGCTTGGGCTAATTGTACCGGTTGGCGGAAATCCAGGCAGAAATGGCTGAGCAGAGTGTACAGACGAAATAACAGTGAAATGGTAAAAAACGCGCAAAATTCGGTTAATATGAGTTTTTTACCCATTTGGCGCTTTTTTATGATGACGTCAGCATGACGTCATTGGTGGGTCACGGTGATGTGACGTCAGCTGACGTCATCGGGGAGGACGTGGCTGAAGACGACAGGTCAACGGGGGTGAGGTGGCAGTCCAGTCAGCGGTGAGCTGGACGTGGCAGAACGGTCAATAGCGGACGGGCGGAGGTTAAGCCGTGAAGGTTACGGTTAAGGCTCTAACCGTCACGGTCTCTCGGGGCGGTTAGAGTACGGCGCCCAGGGTGTCAGAGGGAGCTCCGAGACGGTCTAACGGGCGACGCGTGGCAGAGGCATGACGAGGCGCAACGTCATGTTCTCGGGAGTTAACGCGCGGACGTGGACGGCGTTCCGATATTGTTATGGGCCGTCGGATCTGGAGGGCTTGATCCGACGGCTGGCGGAGGTGTAAGGTGCACGGCGGATAGGGCGGCGGAAAATTTAACGTTTATGGGTTTTGGCATAGTTTTTCAAATGTTTTTTCTGCCCACCCGCGCTTGCCTTTGGGAATGTGCCGAAAGCGGGATTTGATTTTTGTAAGGTTTGCAGAGGGTTTTGTGGGCTAGAGGGGTTTAAAGAGGGGTTTTTACCCATGCAAAGGTATTTTTTGAGGGGAAATGATCTGCAGCAAAGGGAGAGTATCGGAGATAGGTTCACCATGGTGGCCAGATGCCACTATGATCCCTCTTTGCAGATTTCTCGGCTATTATGCCTAGGGGAGGGAATATATAACATTTAGGGCTTTATACACCTTAGTGTTATTATTATTAGGGCAAGGGGTAGAATAGGGAGTTAAATAGTAGAATTAGGAGTTAGTGAAGTGAAGGAGGGGAATCTTTGAGAAAGGGGATGTTAATGATGGAGTAAGGGGGAAAAAGTGAAGTTAGTGATGCTTTCTGCTGTGAATCCATGAAATTCACCACCTTTTCTGCTGATATGTCCATTGCCTTGGCAAAATATCTTTGACAACTATGTAATGGTGAACCTGTCCTTTCTGCAACCACAACTGCCTACCCAACTATTTCACCTAACATTTTTTAGTTTCTTCTTGGAGGGGCACTTAGACTTGCAACCCTCAATTGCCTTTTCTTTTCTTTGGCTTTTTCCTTTTTTTTTTACTCTATCTGTTTCTACCCTTATCTCTTCCAAGGTCCCAGATTAGGCTTTTGGGAACCTTTGTTTCTCTACCTGAACTACTTATCTGCCAAGATTAAGCTGTTTGGACAGACTTCTTTCTCTATTCTACAACTCAAAATTGAAACATGGCATGATCCAGATTAGACTGTTGAATCATCCACAAAAATGTAATAAGGTCCTCAATATCTGAAGTAATTTCACACACCTCTGATTTCCCGGAAATATGGGATCTTTGTAGTAACAAAGCAGAGCATATTTGGATTTTCGATAATCAATCATGAAATATGAAACCTATTACTATAGGTATCCAACAGGAAACAAATCCTGATATTTGCGGAGCAACTCAACAACTTTATCCACTATGGCATCATCCCAATAATCCTCAATCTTCACAAATTTTGGCTTTGCTTTAGTACCAATGTTCACTTGCCTAGTCTTTAATGGTGTGGTGATGTCTAGATTCTCTATCTGCATACCTTCAACTATGAAATGGCCTTCTGCCTCTAGAATATTGATATTTCTTGGATCCTCATCCTCCCCTTCGGGAGTCACATTATAGCATTCCAACACATGGTGTAGATGGCTGCTCTAGTCTATTTGAACTCGTTCCAAAGGGTCCTGTGATATTATGAAGATCACAGCCTTAACCTCCCGTAGAGCTTCATCAATGCTTTCCAAGCCATCTTCAAAACTAAAGGTCATTAAGAATCCTTCCCTTAATATATCCCACTCCGTGGTGCCATGGGCAGAGCTCGGTTTCCAGGTACCAATTCATAGGGATTATATCCAAAGTATGCAATAATAAGATCACCCACTCTGGATGTGGCTTTGTTCCATAGACTTTAGTCGATTTCACCAAATGATCGCGCGGATAATTTCTCCCATAATATTTCTCGGGTAATATTACCTTCGAGCGACCAAATCGCAACATCATCATCCTCCTGTAATCAGGCCATTCATCAAAGCTATCCTTGTGCACACCCCACCACGATGCGAGCATAGCACGCAGTGCCAAATCCATCGCTTGAAAGTGATGATCCTTAGGTACTTCTCTTTCAAGGGCATCCAAAAACTTATCTACATCCGTTAAACCATCAAACCATCATAATAGGGTAAATTTATTACCTCAAATCACACACAATGCAACGATTCAGTCATCATGTTACAGTGTAGCGTAGATACTTCGTGCAACTGATTCTTCCAATGCACCAATTCAACTGATTCTTCCAATGCACCAATTCTTCATCTGAATCTGAGGTACAAGAGCTTTCGTGGTCCCACGCAATCCGCCCATACACTGTTAGATTAATCGAGTCTTGGTTTCGCACTATAATCTTGTAGATTTAATCCAAATCATCATCACTTTCTTCAGTCACGGATTGGTTCACTACAGCGCAATCCTTCTACACAGTCCAAATGTACTACCATGTGGAGTGATTTCCTTTCAAACGACATTGTCTGCTTCTTCTAGTTGATGGCCCCATTCATATCAATAGCCCAATCAATTCCAAGGAGCGCGGGGTATGGATTGTTGTCATCGACAATTTCTACCACTTCAAAATCAGTCAACACGCTTGCACCTTCGATATCTATTGTTACTCCATGTAACCATCCCATAGGGATGATCTCTTATTGGTTCTCCATTCTAATATGGATCAGAGACCACTACAGTGCAGGTCTCCGCATTCTCTCCCATTTCTGTTTATACAAGCCGTTCACATCAGACCCCAGATCCAAAATAACTTGGTCTATTTCATAGTCTCCTATTTGCATGGTGAGCCTCATCTCGCACCCTATTCTTACCTTATGCTTGCTAATCTTCCAAACTACGTAGTGTCCAGTAGGATTACTTTCCTTACTAGCACAATTATTTATCAATTCCTGTAGCCCCTTTATAGCCTTGCTATCGCGCAATAGTTTCATATAAGTTTCCAAGAACGTGGTGAGTACAGAGGGATCAATCTCTATGGGAATGCTGGTTCCTGGTAGTTTTCCCTGACTGTCTGAAGTAGATGCCTTAGAAAAGTTTTTCTTTGCTTCCATAAATGTCTCCTTCGCACATTCCAGATTAAAGCCAACTTCCTTTTCTGGGACCTTGTGGACCCACCCACTTTCTTCATGTTGTTTTCCTTTATCATCACCAATCGTTATTCTGCTTCTTAGCACAATATTCAAATTCAGATCTTTCTCTTGGGCTTAGATCTCATCATCTGCAAGTTCTAGGTAGGATACTGAGGCTATGCCTTCTTCTCCTGCATCTTAGCTATCAACACAGGGCATTATTCTATTGTGTCGTCAAATTGAGTGAAGTATTGACACGACGAGCGTGTCTGGTTCGAATACCCCTGCGCATAGTTCCCTAGTGTCCCACAATTATAGAAAATGACTTGTCCATGACCTCTACCAGGTCCCCCTCCTCCTCAGCATCGTCCGTGGTCCTGATATCCTCTGCGTGCTCCCCAAATGGCCTGATCCGGAGGCTGAGTTTCTGCTTGTATTCGGTATGTAGGAGCCTCTCCATCATCAATTCGTAGCTACGACAGTGGCTCATTGTGGCCCACTAATTTGTAGAAATTGCAGAATAGTTGTTGTAGTGTCTGCACAAACATTTTCAACAAATGACAATTAATTGTTACGTGTTTTCCGGTCACCTAACAAATAGCACACCATAGCATGAGTCCCACACTTGGTCCTACTAGAGCTTCCTGCCTCAGGGGCATGGGTCCGCCCCCCCCCCGTGATATAATTTGCTAAGACAGGGTAGTGATCTTTATCATACCCCTGGGTCTTACACTTGAGGCACCAAACTTCTTTGCGCACCTCCGACCTAGCCTCTTTTTCTTTTTTTCAAGATATGCAATTCCAAGCCGAGGTTCTGAAACTATGAGTGAATCTATTGGACTCCCAAAGATGCATCATGAATAGGTGTTTCATGCAATATCATTGCGATTTCCAGAGCTTCTGCCTGAGTCCCTATCTTCTTCTACGATAAAGCAATCCTTAGGTGGGGCAAGAGCAAGGCTATAAACCATTCGTATCGTTGACTATCTTTGAGGTGCATATTAGCTTCACGAATCGCGCACTTCAATCTTTGATCTAACTCCTAGGCATTTCACCGACCCTCATTGTGATTTCCTTGAATCCAATTACTGATTACAAGTCAGACTTGGGCTTACCAAATTCCTTGTTCAAAGTGGCCTAAGTGTCTGCTAATGATGCCAGCAGGTTATCGGTGTAGTACTTCATGTACCATTTCAGCGCATGATCCTATAGAGCAGTAACCAATCCTACCTTCTTTATATTATCATCCATAATTTTTTGTGTTGCCCGCACAACCTTCACAAAAAACCAAAACTGATCTCCATCCTCACTCCATAGGCATTTGAAAACTAGAATCTTCATCGTATGTGACATGTTAAATGGCGGTGGTGATGGTGGCAGTATGAGCGAAGGTCTGTGCTGTGGAGGTGAAGGTGGAGGTGGAGTGGATGGATGATGTGTCCACAAAAAACCCTTCCTTATCAATTGGACAATGCTCTGTGTCGATTCCTGTACCTCTCCTTCGTCGTCACTTGAAGGAGGTCCAATCAACGGGCTGTATTCAAGACCTACTTTTTCTTGATTTCTAAAACTTTGTCCACTTCGCGTAGATCCAAACATCAAGGCAATGACATAACCCTCTTTTCACATAAGAGCATCTTAATCTAGGTATTCAAAGATCTCAAATACTTACCTCGTGGTTCCTTGAAGAAGGGTCACTCTACTTTGCTGTAACTGACTGAGGTATAAATAGTGAATTCTGTTACAAATCATCCTATAACTTGATCAAGCCAGTGATCAACAACGTGCACGATCTTATCTTTAGATGTTTCCAACCTTCGAACTCGCTCCGGAGTCCACACTATTGGACCGTCAAGTGTCCACCTTCCTTGGTCAGCTGCCAACTTAGCTATCCACTCATATAGTTCGAATGGGAAGGTGCAGAAGAAAATTTCGTGTATTTTTGTGTACAAATATCTATCCAGCCACTGTTCTTTTGTCAAGCATGGATTTTTGTACTCCCGCGCTGTGAATTTATGGATATTCCTATCCAACCACTTCTCAAATTCCTTTTTGGTAGGATTCCAGTGATGCAACATCACACATCTCTTTATGCAGATCTCGATCCTGACAAAAGAACCATTGTTGGCTTAATGGGTCATGACCTAGGTATATTGTTAGTTGTGCCAAACAAAACCCTACACTACTGGCCCTTTCGGCATCAACCCGCATAGCGCGTACTGAAGTCTCACACGAAGAAGTATGCGGGGATGCTCGAACCACGTTTCCACACCCAGAGATCAGTGTGATGTCATGTTTTTTCCTAGATCTACCTTCACACAGGTCTTTAAGCACCAAGGGTTCAACATTGTAATTTCCTTCAATTGTCCCCTAGACCTTCACAAAGACCTATGATCGAATTTTGCAGACCTTTAACAGATAGGTTATCTACTTACGCGCATCATAGACTAATATCATATTGGAATCTAGAGAGACTTTATTAAGTGCTTTATAAACTTAACAGAAAGTGTCATAACCTTTGCATTAATACTTAACATTCATTGGGTTCAATTAAACAGATTCATCCACTAGATCCGTGTATCAATACATCATTAATTCATAAAGACATTCCTTCATCATAAGATATATCGTAAACATAAACAACAGAAAGAGACAAATAAAACATATGAATGTCTCCAATAGCCTTCTTTATTGATCTTCAGTATAAGGTTATAGACTCAAAACTTCCCTACGCACTTAGCTGCAGGGGTCCATGCACTCAGCTACAAACTCTACTCTAGGGATTTACACACTCAGCTGTAGAGGATTTCTCTCTCCTAAGACTTGCTTCTTCGTGATAACTCTCTATGACTCCATCTATCCAACCCAAAGACAAAGACATAGATCTGGCTTAGACTCTCTAAGACACACCTATTTATACAATCCCATGGTTTGCGGACTATGGGTAGAACTCAAAACCGACTCAATCTTTACATAAACGAGCATAAAAACCATTTTTCACTCCTATCTACCTATGTGCTTTTCATCCACAATTCATAGAGACTTTACATCATGACTTGGTATTTTACCCCAAAACTGACCCAGGGGACCCCATCCCAACATCCCTTCCATCCGAGCCCCCTCTGTTCTTCCCTGACAACTTTGGTGAATCTGTCATCCATGATTTCGCATGTGTGTCTTCATCTATGGATGCACCGACTGTTGATCACTCATAGGAGACACTAGATATCATTCCATCATCTGGCAATGGAGAGGATAAGTTATTAATTAAAATCCACTTGATCTTTCATCTACCTTTTCTAGAAACACATACGATGAGTTTGTTTGCTTCTCATCTACCCCTCTGTTTGATTCATTAGATCATGAGGATGCTGATGAAATCTTTGATTTTTCTGATCGTGGCTATTGTGATAAATTTACGACCATATTTTATCACGATGATGATTTTATCACAGTTGATTTTTCGAAGCCATAGATTTATGATAATCTAGTGGACGATGAATTTGAAACCCCCCAGAATATTGAGGCACTTCAGCCCTAGCTGATGGTTGTGTCAGGCCCTTTCTATCCTAAGGTTGGTTTCACTTCCAATCAGGAAATTGCTCAATCACCTGAGCCTCCTCATCACTCATCTGTATGCATTGAATATCAATCCCACACACAAATCATGCTTCCTCCACTTGAACTGCATGATCCCATCATTCATGCATTAGATGAATCTTACATTTCAAGCACACGTGCATGACACAAATTGTCTATGCTTCTTTTTTTTTCTTGCATGTCATAGTCAAGAGTATGTGTATGCTTTAAAGCTGCATGCAGTGTTGCACAACATCGTGACAAGTCCATGGACCACATGTCATGCACTTGCACTTGATTATGTCCTGTGGACACATTGAAACATGAAGTATGTTTGTCTTCATTGTTATATATTTCTTGTCTGGTGGTTCTCACAACCGGGTTGCTCGTGGACCAAGCCTTCACCAACATGGGTCAACCAATGTGCTAGTGGCTTCATTGGAAATATCACTTCACACGATCAGGCCCATGCACCATTAACTTAGGAGTAGGAGTAGTGTTTTCTTTCAGTTTGTTTTCTTGCATGCTTGTTTACTTACTTTCTTTTCTTGTTTGTGTTCCTACTTGTTTGCTTACTTTGCTTTCACATTTTCTTCTGCTTCTACTTTTATTTGTTGTTTGTTTTCTTGTTTTGTTCGTAGGTTAGTTTTGCATGAAACCATGTCTGACTCTTGAAGCAAGCTGGGTAAAATACAAGAGGCCTTGTGTAGCTATCACTACTCGGTTATCTATCAACCTGCATATGTATGAAAAACTTGTTACTTTTAGTCCATGATACATCGATGGAAAATACGTATTGTTTGAAGTGAACCTTGGTTAAAACACAACACTTGTGCACTAACTAGTGTCACCTATTCTAGTCGGTTGTTTTTGGGTTAACCCTTGTCAGCTCAGTCAAGTAGAGTAAGGTGAAGGGGAAAACCTTAACAAGCATGTTAGAGGTATATAATAAAATACTTCTCTGAAGGAACAACATCTTCTTCTCTCAATAAGTTGGGATCCCTCTTCCACCTTTGAAATGAATAAGTGCTATGCATAGTTAAAAAAATGAAAAAATGAATAGTGAAAATGAAAAAATGAAAAGTGAAAATGAAAAAATGAAAAATGAATAAGGAGAAAGAAGATAAAGGCTTCCTGCATAGAGAGGTGATGCAAGTAACTCTGTCTGGGTACTGACGAGGCTCACAGGTAGTGGAGCGACGCTTGTGTTCCTGCGTGACTCCACTGGGGTACTATCTAGGCCCGTTGGTAGCGAAGCAACACTAGAGATGAAACTAAGACTCTGAAGACTATATTGCTAGCGCACCAATATACCCCTCAACCCCAAGCAAAACAACTATGTTGCCTTGGCTAGGAATGTGTGTCAATCGACCAATATCTTAGCAGATGCTACATATTACAATCAAGCTAGTGTGAAACCAAGATGATCTAAGAATTGAACAATAATTCCAGAGGTGTTAGACTTGCTTTTCATGAACAAGGTCCATTCAGAGAGTTGGATTTATACCAATGTGTCACCAAGTGTTGTAGCGGCTACAACCACCCTCCAAAATTTTTCCCTAACATCGTTTTAGAGCCTCCCTACCAACCTTTCACATCAGCATGTCTTGCTTTATCAAGTACACATGCTTGAGTGATTTTCTTGCAAAAAGGAAGCCTATCCATCAAAGATTGTTGCATTCCCCTCACAGGGTGTTTCCCTAGACTTGGTCCAGCTAAAGGTTGAGCATCTCCCTCAAGAAATTGCGCAATTCTAGAGGGAAACCAGCCTTCCCTCTAGAAATTGCACAATTATGTCTGGTAGCCTGCTAGGATCTAGAATTGCGAAAATATCCCAATCAAGATTCATCCATAAAATTGCGCAATTCCTCCCAGTAGGGCTGCTCAGCCTAGGAATTGTGCAATCCTGGGTAGCAGTCAACTGTTCTGCCCAGAAATTTCGCAAATATCCTGGGAAGCTAGCTGAACTCCCTCCCATAAATGAGCATTTTTTCCCAAAAGTTGAGCAGGCTCTTGCATGTGCAAATGGTTTGACCAGTTCCACCTAGGACCAAGGAAACTTGACTTGCATGCATGGGCTGCTTTTTCCCAGAATAGAAAAAGAAACATGGAAAAGCATCCCTAGATTTCAGGGAGCTATTTTTTAGCAGCTGGAGGTTACATGCAAAGATCGTTTTAGAATCTTTCCTCCATGTGTCGCTTGTTCCTATACTTGTGGCATGTGCATCATGAGCTTCAAACTTATTTATTCGACACGTTAGATCTCATTTCTTCACATCGATCTTGGAGCTCTCACATCCCATAACACATCTAAGACTCTTCGACACATCCAGCTCAACTATTCACAGGTAAGTGGTCTCAACTTGTCTTTTGTAAAAATTTTGTTGCTTTTTGTGTTTTTTCTTGTGTGAGTGTTGTTTGTTTGATTTCTTTGAACACTTTCTATCGTTTACATGCATAATAGCTTGTACTAGCATCATTTCATTTTTCTTTAGCATCTCACTACTGTCGCATGCATGAAACTGTTTTGCGCGAATGGTCACCGATTCGGCAACCTGCTTCACCCACATGCATGTTGTTCCATTTTTTGAATCTTTCATTCACTATTTGCATGCATGAACATTTGCTTATGCTTACACTCAGTATCACCATGCATTCACAATCATATTTTCTTTCATTTCCCCGTCGACGAGTCTAGGCAGCCTTGGCCCGTACTTTGCCTCACTGGGACAACATTGCACAATCTTGAGAAGGAAGGCTTTGTCTTCCTCTTAGGAAATGTGCATTTCTTCCCAGGAGCTATCCTCCAGGCTTGCATTGTGCAATTCTGAGGGACAATGCAGTCACTAAGCCTGCAACCATTGCCAACTGAAATTGCACATTGCACAATTCAAGTAGCTAGGAAGCCAGCTTGGATTGCGCATTGTACATATCCAGTAGCTAGACAGCCTCCCTAGATAGCCCATACTGCCTTTTGCATCATTCTAGTAGCCAATCAGACAGCCTCCCAAAAGAAATTGTGCAATCCTTGCTTATCAATCCCCAAGTATGTTGCATGTCTTTCCTCAAGTTTGCTTGGTTTTTGCTAACAAATTTCTTACGATGCATGTCGCTTTATCTCTAGATCTAGAAGATATTTGTCCACCGCTTTGTAGTTCAGTACCAATGGCCTCGAAGAGAGTAGGATCAAAGGAAACTGAAGGAAGTGCAACTGGAGAAGCAGTTGAGTGAGTGTCCACAAGTCTACCAATCTATGAAGATACCAAGTTGATTCTAGACAAGGACATAAAGCTGAAATGGAAAGAGGTGAATGATGCATTTTGTAAGCACATTTAGGGAAGACCTCAAAGACCTCCAGGTGTGTGTGAACATCCACAAGTCTGGCTTGTACCATATTGCATGCAAGTGTCACGTGTTCCCATTCGTGGATGTGATAAATTGGATCGTCTCGCACACTGATCTCGAGACGATGAAATTAAGTAGTGTCAACAGGACGAAGATTGATACCTTCAAGGCAAAAGATTATGGTAAGATGTATCAGATGATGGAGTTGATGACCATCATGGAGACACCCTTCAGATTACCCAGTAGCAATGCCAACTCTAGAGACACTTTGAAGAACTAGGTGAAGGAGCCAGCCAAATTTAGGATGACACCCAACCAGGTCTATAAGACAAATATACTTCGGAAGGTGTATCAATACTTGGTAATTTTTGCATGTCACCTGTACAGCCAAGAAATCACGGAAACTTTCCCATAGAGTTGGGTGATCGCACTGGACCAACTGGCTAGAGAGGGCAAAGCATGTAACTGGTCTAGCATGTTGGCTCATCAGTTGAAGGAACATGTAACAAGGGATCGACAACCGCCCAAAGGTATGCAAGCAGAGATCTACATGCATGCCTAAATATTGGATGTAATCTGCACCCGACATGAGTTCCCGAGCTTGAAGTGGGCATGCACACCGATGGAGACTGTTGTGAACACTTACTGTAAGATGTTTTCTGGATGCAGCGTCACAGGACTTATCACACGGTTTTCGGATCATTTTTTCACCCCGATTTACAAGATGATATTTGAACAAGATCCAGCCTACATGTCAAAGGCAACAATGGAAGCACTGATAGACATTGCTGATTGGTATGCCTCACTGTCTAGCACCTTCATATCGATGTATAGTACAGAGAAGCCTCCACATGTTCTATCGAAGTTTTCTTTCGACATACTTGTCATGTAGGAAGTAGCATATCACATCTCAGCAATATTCACAGCTACGCTGCACCGGAATAAGAAGGACCCTTGGCCCGCTCTTTCACTATGCATTGGGTTATATGAGATCCAGAGTTTCAAGCATGCAAATGTCGAAGTAGAGCAGATGAAGAAATATCCATTCGACCTCCGAAGTTATAATCCGTATGACCCGCATTGTCTTGTGAAAGATCACTGCACGAGAGTACAGTTCAACTGGATCCATGGGGCATGTCATTGGGCAGAGGAGGACCCATGGACATACTGCTACAACTCCTTTGGACTTAATGAACTGGTCTACTTCACTATGGAATGGTTAGCGAAGCACCGTGAAGCAGCAGTAGCAGCAAAGGTGAACATACAAGTGTGTGACAAGGGCAAGAGGAAGATTGTCAATTACATGGAGGAAGATAAAAGCTGCAAGTTCCAAGGAGAGCCGCTTGTGGAGAAAGTAGCTATGGCTATAGAGGTGAAGAGGAAACAATGCAATAATAGAAATGTGCAAAGGTGGAGAGAGAAATGGAGAATGGAGGAAATAGAGAAGGAGTTGTATGAGTTGAAGGAGCAACTCTGGAAGGAAAAGGAGTTGCGTAGATAAGAGAAGGAAGTGTAACAAGAAAGGTAAAACATGGGGCATATATTGTGTAGATGGATGAAACAGTTCCCATATAGGTAGTGGACTCATCAGAATAGCTGGCATCAGGCAAATAGTGTGAGTCATCGCAAGAGCAGGACTTCACTTAGGAGAGAGAGCGAGCACTTGAACAAATGGTACGTATATGGAGTGACGGGAATTAGAGAAATACACTGACCTCATGCCTCACCACCAAGAGGTCGACCCACTAGCTTCACTGCATCCAGAATAAGAATAAGTCCTAAGCGACCAAGGAGATAATGAGATCCTTGGAGATCAGCCGGAAGGAGAGATGCACAACATCTCATTTGACGAGTCTCAACATAGAGTTGTGCAATCTCACACAATGTAGACTCTGGAACATCACACATCTCCTACATAGTATGAGGAATAAGTGATCGAGTCTCACATGTACAAACATCCAGCAATATTGGCCGATGATATCAGATCTCATGTCAAATCCACTAGCTCGAGTGTTCACTTTCTAATAGCTGAGAACAAGAGAATGGTGAAGGAACTACAAACAACCAAGCAGGGAGGAGAATTAGTTACACCATTTGCTCGAGCAAAATTGAAGAAGGAAATACTATATTAAGTGTTGTCCTTGACACAGTCATGCCGGAGTTGTATTCCAAGTTTGGTACCATGCATAAGGCAGTTGTCCATCTCAACGGATGGCAGCAGTGATGTGCTATAAGAGCACATATCTTTTCAAACATGCATGATTCTATTTATTACATGCAAACATGGATGATGAGATACAAGGGAGCCCCACTTCACTTACCTAAGATGATGAAGCCCAGAGCAGTCGAGCTGAAGGCACACATCTGGAGTCATATCCGGATTTATGAAGAGCTCCCGCCACCCATCACTAGTTTACAGGCTTCCCATCCATGTGTATTCAAGAGTATGGATGTTGTGGTGCGCGCACATGTGATCCCATCTATTGGGATTCTCACCCAGGAGAAGACAAAGGAACAGGTTTGACTAGAGCTTGACTCGTACTTTTACCAGTTGATGCACATAGCCACTAGCCCAGACTTGCCAATCAGTGCAGACATCATGCACAAGTATGTTGCTCATCTGGCCGCATTGAGGACAATGATGTGCATGATTTTAGATGAGTTGGACAGAGGAGTCTGAGCAGTGTACTCAGATGCTATGGAGGCAAGAGTTAGATTCCAGAAAGATGTCATCTTGGAGTACAGGGACACCATTGTGGACTATCAATCTTGGCATCATTTCGCTATTGTCGATCATCGAGAGGATGTCAAAGAGTTAGACTTCCCACGGTCATCTGAGTCATAGTGATGTTTTGCATGGCTTGTTGAAGCCATTTTTTCTCACTTGGGTACATGTGCATTGTAATGTAAGTTTTTGTCAAGCGTAAGTTCAAGTGGCGATAGTTGTATGTAACAGCCATAGAGTAGATGAAGAGTCATGAGGGTAGATGAACTGTCACAAAGGGGAATGTCAAGGGTCACCCTGCCCTTTGCTATAAATAGTCCCTCATAACTCATTGTAAAGGCTTTTGGTCAGCTAAGCTTCAATAGGAATTTCTTAGATAAAGCTTGGATAGTATTATAATGCACCATGTCTTCTCCACTACGTAGATCTAGTATATCTCTTTGGAGGAGTAGGCGATTATGTAACGTTACACTATTGGAGCTACCGGGTATACATGGATGTATTGTATGACTGGAACTTACACTTCTTAATACAAAAGAGCCAACACGTGTTCATGAATATTTTGTTATTGTAGTTGGACTATTCTAGTTGTTGTAGCAATGTATTATATTTAACTTACACATTTGTGTATGAACTATTTTGTATGCAATTGTATGAATCTTATTTCTGATGTCATGTTGGTTTGAACATCACTTTGGATTGCTCGCTATCTTGCTTTCCAGCAGGTGATGCATCTTTTCTCGTGTGTTCCCTCCTAAGCCAAGTGCTATTATAGGTTTCCAAGGGACGCACTCACCTCACTCCAAATGTGTTAGAACCTCTCATGCATCTTTCTTCATTCACCGTAGCTATCACACCCTTGCTACCAACAGGGATATCTTACTTCCATCTATACAAAATCACGGTCAAGGCATTATCGTATGACCCACTGCTAGGACTTCTACAACAAAATGTCTAGGGTCTAATTGGGAATGCTTACTAGGGAGATCCACTGACATGTTGGCAGATCCAGCACTGTCAACAACTACCAACTTAAACAAGAAAACCATCTTGCAAATGATCAATGAGAATTTTCTTGGCTTTGAGCTCAACTTTCCTGTACTTGAATTTGATAGCATCATAACCATTCGAGGAAGGCTTAAGTACCTTTCCTTGCACATATTCCCAAACATTGTTGTCATCCAATATAACTTCCAACCTAATTTTCCAAGTAGCAAAGTTAGATGAGTCACCCAAATTATCTTTATCCTTGAAGAAAGAGGTAGACATTTTTTCTAAGCCAAATAGACTCCTTCAACTCCTTTCATAGATGATTGCTCTTATCTCATTGAACTTGTGCTGGCTTGAGGGGGCTTGGACATAGGTTCAAAGTTAGTTGCGCTAACAAACAAAACCATACACCACCAGCCCTTTTGTAAACAACCTTGTTAGCACAGGCTACAATCTCATGTAGGACAATATTGGGGGATGCTAAAACTAGGTTTTTGCATCAGAGGGCTACGTGATGTCGATTTAGGGTGTTTCTTTAGCTTCAGGCTTGATTCATCCTTCGTGAACCCTTATCCATGAAATCCTTAAACTTAAATCAATTTTCAGTTAAAAAAAGTTATGAACTTCATGTAAATGTTTAATCATGCATAAAATAACATATAAGAGTAGATCTAGATCTTCACGAAGCACTTAAGACAAAAATACAGATAAATGGAATCCAATTATGTGTAAATATAGGAAATGCATAAGTATATAAATTGGACACAAAAGTGCTTGAAATATTCTTTATTACCTCAAATCTTCCTTATACAAACTTCACAAATCCTGTGCACATAGCTGCAAGGGCCTACACACTCACTAGCAGAGTTACCATGGTCTCCCCCACTCAGCTGCAGGAGCCTTCACCTTTGCCCAAATCACAGAAAGGTCGTACAGACTCAAAACATATCAAAATATCCTTCTACTCCTTGATTCTCTTTTAGACTTGCTAAGATCCCCTTTTATACAATTTTTCCCATTACAATCCCATGGTCTACAAACCATGGGCGGATCTCAAAAAAAGATAGAAACAAAGGGGCTTTGATCTTCCTAAAGCCCACTTGACTCCTAGTGACCTGCGATACTCACGCTTCGCTACTCAAAATTCGGAGACTTTACAATATCTTATCAAAACTTTACCCAGGAGACCCATCCTAATAGGCCCCCAACACAAAGATGTGACTCATACCCGAGTCACTTTGCTGGTATATCCTCGACACATGCTTTGAGGCTGCTGAATTTGGACTTCAAGGCTTGAAGTTTTGTTGTACTATGCACAGTTGCCTGCCTTACCTCTTCAACCAAATTTTTGGTAGTTGGCCCTGCAACTGCTAAACTCATCATCCTCTGCATCTGCTGAAATGATTTTAATTTTCTTTGGACGTTATGCAACATTTGGCTTTCTTTGTCAGCCCATAGTTGCATCCTTGCTGAAATGATAGAGACCTTCTAACGCTTGCTTGCTTCAAGCTCGCTTGTAGAACACTGGTCTGTACTTGCAATTCCTAAAGGCCATTTTGGACCTTCGTTAAGATGGACTAGTATTTCTCTTCTATGTGACCCCATATGTCTTCCATAGCGAATTAGACAATATCCCCAATTTCATCGAGATCTCCTTCTGTAAGGGCTAGTGGCTCTACGTTGGTGGACTTCTTTGATTTTTGTTTCTTCCTTGCACTACTAGCACTACACTTTTGTTGCTTCCTCATAATGAATGGAGACTCAAAGTCCTCCGTGCCCAAAAAAGGGTCTTTGCCACCCTTTTCTTCATCGACAGTTTTTGTGCCGACTGTGCGTTTTGTATTTGGCACAATGGTTTCCTCCATGTCAATCGTGATCTTCATGGGATCCTTTTGGGAATCCTTCATGGGATCCTTCTTGGAATCCTTCTGTTGAGAAATGAGAAGAATAAATTCTAGTTTAATTTGTCCTCGAATTAAACTAAGAATTAAAATCGAATTCTATTCTTAGAGAAACTTGCAAATAGTTAATTAAGTTTAATTAACTTAATTAGCTTAGGAATTTCAAGTTGGAAGTCTTTCTGTAGTCATGTATATGTTATCCCTAAGTCTCAGGGGTCCAGTATGAGTTTAAATTGAGTTGGAAATTAGATCACTCGGTTTACTGAGTTAAATTAAGTTAAATTAGTTCTAAATTATTTTTGGAACTAATACAGGACTAACAATCAATTGGTTCACTAATACATCCACTAATGTTACTCCAGTTAACTGAAGATTTTCTCACCAGAAACTCATGCATGTCAATTGAGAGAAAGACCCATTTGAGACTAGAGTGTAGGGACACTGTACTATCAGTGGTATGATTTACTGAGTTGTATAGATCATGAATGCAATTAGGAACTGGACCTAGTTTGGATTGTGTAGTTTTCGATGCACTGGATTCCCATTAATATGGGTTATTCAACCATAGGAATTGCGCAAGGAAATAGGGCCTTGGAGAGCTACAGAATAGGCTAAAGATTTAGCTTCAAATTGCTTGTGAGCTAAGGGAGTTGAGCATACTTGTGCGGAATTGTTCTAGTGAGAACAAGATTCGTATCTTCACTCATATTTTTGATATATGCAATACATATAGCGGGGTTTTGAGTAGTGGCTTTCCCCAGATACCTCTTGTGTAAGTGCCATTGATTTATCTTCTTCTCATTCTTATTATTTTCATCGATCTATTGGCTTCTGCTGGATGAAATTAGAAGTGGATTCTTGTCCTGTGCTTTAGTAAATTACATGAGCTTGTGAATCTATAGGATTTTCTACACCTTCTTAGGATCCTTCTTCTTAGCCTCGGTTTGTACAACGGTGTTGCTTGTACCTACTACTGTCATTGGCTCGATAGGGGTGAGCCAATCGCTTGACCACTTACTGATGGTAACAAAAATATGTTATTTAGCTACTAGATATTGTAGTGCATGACATTCTTCCGTCTAATCCTTCTTAGCCCAGATATAGACATTGTGAAAATCAGCCCTAAATATCACAATGTCACGATAACGATCAAATAGGGTAGGTGATAACTGCATCCATTGATTAATTACCATGCGTAGCTATGTTTTGAACAAAACCCAAAAGATCTTATTCTCCATGGCCCTTGTAGGGTCTTTGGATGCCTATAATGAGGCATATCGAGTAGCTCCACAGGTATCGGGGTCCACCGTAGGAAACTGTGATTCCTATGGTGCCTTCCAAGCAATTAACACAATCAAAAGAAATAGCCATGCATAATGGAATTACTTTTCCTCCTCCTATGCTTTGTGATAGTCATTGAGGAATTCCTGGCACATGTACCTTTCTGAGTTGGACTAGACCCCCTAGCTGCACTGTGTGGCCAACGACATAATAGGGGCCGCCACTTCATTTGCGTGACACTTTTGCATAATCTTCCTTGCCAAAATAGAGGTGGAAAACCACATAACCTCATCGTTGATAGAGCTAATAGCATATCCCTGGGACTTCTTGATCAATCCAAAGTCACTCTTCATTTGATCTATTAGTTTCTTCTCCTGTGACTTGCCTACAAAAGCATCATCCAGATTTTCCCCCTGACAAGGCAGTGCGGTAATTCGTTTGATCCGCATCTCATCAATAACGATGGGCTCTCCCAACCATAAGCACCCATCATGGACTAATGCCAATAACTGGCACACACAAATAGTGTTGATGCTACTACACTCAAAATGGGGAACATACAACATGTTCAACAAACCCCCATGCTCAATTCGAGCAACCGACTTCATAGGTTCAAAGTGTGTGACACCTGCTTCTTCATAATAGATGGATTTGAGGTACTAACTGGGCTCAAACTAGGGATATTTAATGTAGTCATTTAAATCCCAATCTTCCATCTTCAGGGATTGTACCTGGGCCAACAATTCACCCTCAATAGGTATGTCTTTAGGTAGGAGCAGAGTGAAAACCTTATATTTAACCGCATCCAGATCTTTCATGACTTTGGATGTTGACTTCGTGGTGGCATATATAGAGGCAACCTAGAAACAAGTTTTACATCTTCTGCACTGATGTCTTCAAAGCCATGAACCAACTCCTCCGCATCCAAGTCTAATGGTTCCATTGGCTTCTTGTTCTTATCCATTTGACCCTTCTGTCTCTACTCGGTTGGAATTTTCCATGGTGATTTCCGAACCGGGGTCTGCTGTGGCTTTTTCTAATTCTTAGCTACTATTGCTGAGGCAGCAAGCTTCTGCCTACGACATCTCGGTGTTGTAGTATGGGTAGGTTGTGTAGCATTCATGATATATCCAAGGACTCTTTGCAAGAATTCCCTTTCTAATTCTGCTCAACTCCACTCAGACATCCAATAATTCTCACAACTCACACTTAGGTGCAAAATCACAACATAAGCTCTATGAAATAAAAGTTTTTGAATGTGGAGTGCGATACCATATTTATATCCTAATTCAAATTAAAATTGTTTGTTCCCCTTCAGGTCTTCCTCATAAATGCCAATTTGGTGGTAGATTTTCCTTGATTGATGACTTAAATGCATTTCCACTACTCCTTTTAATGACAAGGTCACTGTCAAATCAACTGTAGCTATTCCAACGATCACTTTCTGGCCATCTCTAGTGGAAACATGCCTTGTGGCACAACTACCTCATCGCAGCTTCCACAGGCACCATCTTCCAAAACATTCTGTAGGTATCCTATTTCAATAAAACTTTTCCTTGGTAGAGTAGTTTATAGTCTTGCACTCTCTTTCAACTTCCAGAAGCACTAAGAATTTCCTACTGTCATGTAGTAATTGCACAGGGGCAAGATCATCCTTGTAAACCTTCAACCTGCTCCCATCAATCCTACCATGAAATACTTAGCCATTCAGCTTCACGTAAACATTTAATAATGCATAAAATAACGTATAATAGTAGATCCAGATCTTCGCAGAGCACTTAAGACAAAAGTACAGATTAATGACATTCAATTGCATGCAAATACAGGAAACACAAAACCATATAAATTGGACACATAATTTCTTCAAATATTCTTTATTACTTCAGATATTCCTTATACAAACTTCCCATATCTTGCACACACAGTTGCAAGGGCCCGCGCACTCAGCTGCAAACTTACCAAGGCCTTCGCGCACTCAGCTACAGGAGCCTTCCCCTTCGCCAAAATTATAGAGAGATTGTACAGACTCAAAAAATATCAAAATACTCCTTGATTCTCTTGTAGACTCGCTAAGCACCCTTTTATATACTATTTCCCATTACAATACCATGGTCTGAAAACCATGGGTAGATCTCAAAGCAATACAAAAACTAAGGGGCTTTGAACTTCCTAAAGCCCCCCTTAACTCCTAGTGACCTACACTACTCATTCTCTTCTCCTCAAAATGAGGAGACTTTGCAATATCTTAGGAAAACTTGACCTAGGGGACCCCATCCGAACAACTTCTCTTCACCTTAGCTTTAAAACAATGTTAATTTTCCATTGTTCTATGTTATTACAATCACTTTAGCCAAATTATTTTCTTGAATTAGAAATATTTCAAAACAATTTAATCTTCCAATGGTAAGTAAAAATTGTAGATAGAAAAATAAATGCAATATACAATAGAAGACAACCAAGATAAATAACAAGAGACACTATGATTGGTCAAGGACCAGGAAAAATCCCACAATGAGGAAAACACTTTCAAATTCTTCTTCTTATTAGATTGTCATATAATGTTCAGAAAAGAGAGATTAAAATTTCCCAATTCACCAATCAAAATTCAAAGTCAATCCTTTGAATATACAAAAAAATCAACCAAACAATAACCAATATATGAGCCCATTAGAAAATTTGTTCAAAGTCAAAGCATCCAAAACTGATCCAAGCATGCGGTCAACAGTTAAAAATATCTTAGGTCACAACTGTAGATCTAATGATTATCAGTGTGGCTATAGCCCTCCATCTGAAGGGAACACCTTATCAACCAAGTGATTGTAGCCAAGTTTTCCTTGAACCAGGGCTTGTGGCTCCAGTTAATTTCTTCTTTTCACATGTGTGAGCTAAGACCCTACAATTTTAAACCTATGTGAACCAATCCAGAGAAAAAAGAGATCAGACCTCTGAAAAGAAGAAGAATGAATATGTGATCTGTGTCCAAATGAGGTTGACTTGCCTTGTATTGATATGCTTCCAAGGGGTGCCCAATTTCTCTTTAAATTCGACCTATAATTTTTTACACATGTGGGTTTTCACATTAAAAATAATTTTTTCCTTAATCAAATTAAATTCTTCCAAGGGCTAGGTGTTACACATCATTGTGTTTCATTAGACAAATGACCATCAGTTTGGATCTTTCACTATCCACAAGTGTGTTCCAAAGCATTCTCATGCAAAGTTAGAATCCAACCTATCCCAAAGAAAGTGAAATTCCTAGATCCCATGAATTAAAACCATGTTTTTGGCTTCCTAAGAAGTTACCTATTCAATCTTTGTTCATAAGCATATAATTACAGTAGAAACTCCACATAAGTGCACTCTATCTTACACTATGTTCTACACACATGAATTAACAAATGTAAAAATAAAAACTAAAGTATATAAGCATTGCTAGTCATATCTATCCCAACTAGAAAGCTTCGAATGGATGCCTATTCAACCCTGATCCCTCCCATCATGGAGCTACTCCCTCTCTTTATGGAACCCCTATCCCACAATTAGTGGATCTCATTCCTTGGAAAATGGATCGCAAACTTCCCACTCTTGGCCTATAAAGCTAACAAAGGCTTGGCGATTGAGGCGGATTGTTGGAAGTATACTTATGCTGCAGGAATAAGGTTGGAAGGTTATTCATTCAAGAAGAGGGTTTGAGATTGTGGGAGGGGACTTGCAACTTCAAGGCTTGAAGGTTGTAAGTCTATTCTCCATTTGATTAATATAAATGAAACTGTTTTTTCTCAATTATGTCTTTGTTGATACATTTTGTAGGATTCCCTGATCACCTACATAGATTATGATTTCATATTGATCCATTTTGATATATGATTGATTTAATTAGTTCGTTTATCTCTTATGCTATATACTGGATGCTTTGATATCATGTATGTTTCTGTGTATATAGATCTCCTTTAGGATATCATGGAGAAGTTGTGGGATGTAATGGGAAGAAATCTAAAGCATCAAGGAGAAGAGGATGGTCGAAATCTCTGAAGAGGACTTCATTAGGAATTTTTTATTAAATGGTAAGTGACTTCTCTCATAATATTTGTTTCAGCCAATCGTATTCTAGAGAAAGGCAACAATTCCTAGTTGTTTATTACTAGATTTCTTTGAGGGCTAGGGAGATCACTCTTGTCCATAAGAGGCATAAGTCCACATAACACTAGGAGGGGTATGTCTTGAAGAGGAAGGTTGTCCAAAGGAGGGAATTTTTCCCTAAGCTTCCAAATTAACACAATCTAAAAAAATCCTCCATAGGCCTACCCTTATAAGTTATATTTCAATCATATAATGATAAAACTTCAAGAAATAAATCTAGGATTCACTTTTCAAATTGGATCTAAACCTTAGATTACATATATACCTAGATATGCATACATTTAATCATGTATTCAAGAAATCATATCAAACAAAACATGGTAACAAAATTATCTCATGACCATAAGTCCTCAAGCTTCAAATCCAAGGAACAAATACATATTTTACTTAAATCAATGACACACTTCCACATATAAATACTTCACACTGAGATCTATATATTGAAGCAACAAACATACACGAGATCAGTAAGTTGAATTGGTGGGTACAACCCAACTAGCTCATTGCCTCGATTAAATTAAATCTAGGAATAGAGAGATTACAAACAAAAAATGTTAAAACCTATCATTAACCTTCTTTTTATGAGATCCAAAGTCTTTTACATAGGGCACTACAATATAATCCAACCCAGTGGTCTTGAGAGAAACATAAAAGCTTAAAATAACAATGCAATTGAGTATTATGACTGCTAACCTAGGCCAAGGCCAATGTTAGGCTTATATACAAATCAGAGTATAGAAAGATGTTTAAATTAGCCATTCTTGCTTACAATACAAAACATAGAAAGACACTATCCAAATTGTCTTTTGTCTTAAATTTAAATGATGATTGTGTTAGTCAAAGGGTAGGATGAGCTGAAGCAATCTGGAAGAGGACTCAAAGTGGGAAACCCCAAATCTCAGGCATTATAAAAAAAACAACCAAATGTGAAATTCCATCTAGGGTTCAAATATCTTGACCTCAAAAGCATCCACAAAGTGACTAAGTGCCCTAACAATGCAGTCCACGGTCCCACGTGTTATATTTCCATTGGAGGTTTTATGCACAAATAAGCTAACCCTAGTTGCAAGACCTCATAACCTCATTAGTAACATTTTGAAATAATAATTAAACTTCATTAAAACATTTAAACAATATTTTCTTGGTATAATTTTAAACTTCAAGTCATAACCTTGAAGAATGTCTAGATTTAACATAATAACCCATTGTTGTATGCAAAAGGAGTCATAGGAGCATAAAATGAAGTATTAAGGGAGGAAAAAAGGGTGTTGTGGAAGAAAAAATGTCCTCAATTACTAGCCCCGACATTCCCACTCTATCTCTTTTCCTCCCTCTCCCACTTCTACCCTCTCTCCCTCTCAACCCATCTATCCTTCCACCCTCTCTCACCGCCTCTCTCTCATTTCCATTCTGTCTCTTCTCCCATCTTTCTCTCTATGTGCCTTTCTCTTCCTCCATTACTCACTACCCCTGTATCACTTCCATCTCTTTCTCTTCCCCTTTTCCACTCTCTCACTCTCTCACCCTCTCTTCCCATGCACTCCTCTCTCCCTCACTCTCTACCACTGTCTCCTCTTTTTAATGAGACAAAGAGGGAGTGAAGAAGTGAGAGAGAGATAGTGATATAGGGATATAAGGAGCAAGAGGGGTATAAGGGTAGAGATAAGAGAGGGTGGCAGGGGAGAAAGAGAATGTGTGTGAGAGAGAAAGAGAAAGGGTAAGTGAGAGAGAAGGTAAAGAGGGAGAGAGATGGCATAAGAGAGGTGGAGAGTGAGATGGAGAGAGAACAATGGAGGGCAAGAGAGAGAGAAGAAGAGTGTGGGAGAGAAAACGATGTTGTGAGAGAGAGGGGTGGGGTTAGCGAAAGGGGTTGATAGGGACCGAGAGAGAGAGAGAGAGAGAGAGAGAGAGAGAGAGAGAGAGAGAGAGTGGGAGGGAGGGAGAGAGGTGATATGGGGTAGCATCGGATGTGATCTAAGCCTTAAATTTTGCAAGGAGGCTTGGACACAGGTATTCCAAAGAACCCAAAAAGAATTTTAGGAAATTCCACCCATAAGTGATTTTATTAAAATAATTAATATTTTTAATGGGGTTCCTAAGTCTAAACTTAGTAAAATTAAAATATTAATGGGTATTAATCTAATCAGGGGTGAAACTTCTAGGAAAGGCCACGGATCAAGCCAAAACAATATGAGCCTTTGATTAAGATGTAATTTAGGCCATTGGTTTTCCAACAAAAAGATATAAGAAGGGGCTTGAGCGTCATTTGGAAAATGAATAGAGAGATTCAGAAAATCAATTTACGAAAGTGAGAAGTTCTCAGGAGGAAAATCGATTGAGGATATCTTGTAGTAGATGGGTAGTGAGAATCTGAAAGAAGGAATTTCCGGACAGTAAGATGCAAAGAGAGGATAGAAAGATGTCCAAAGGAAGGTTGACGCTGGTCCACGTAGAGCTGACACAGAGGCAACCCAATCCTTGAGGGGAAGTCTAGTTTCCTGCTGAGGGAATTCGAGTTTTAGTTTCCAGGAGATAGGGTGTGACTCTGGGAGTAAAAAGTTCAGTTTTCTTAGCCAACAGAGGATTCAAAAGAGGGGCAATGTAATACCCAAGAGGGGTGATGCAAAAACTGCCGGGAGTGACAGACTTCTAGGTAGAGACCATAGAAAGGGTAATGCAGAGCCTCCAAAGTAGCATGATCAGTCACTGATTCTCCAATGATAGGGTAATATCATTTCACCAGTATTTTGTTTAGTATTTTCTCTGTATTGGATTGCTAGTTGAGCATCCTAAAATTGTACTTATAATTTCTCTTGCATAATAATAAAACCCTCAGAGTTGTTGCACTAATTTTCCTCTATTAGGTTTTTCTAGGGACTATTGTCCAAAAATAATTGTCCTATGTGTTTCTATTTTCCTTTCTTAGTTTCTATGTTTTAGAATCATATTTAATTGTTGTAGGTTGCTTCAGTAATTTGCTTCGATATTTCATGAAGAAATCTGAAATACGTTTGCAACATAATTTACAATCTAGGAGAAGTAGATTTAGTTGGTTGCAGTAGAATTCCTAAAATTGTTAGATCTAGGAATGTTCACATGGTATCAAAGTTGTTGATGTGAAACAGGGAAGCACGGATCTAGCACTAAAGTAAGGGCCAACTTACTACAACAATCAGCGGTTTGAATCCCCTAAGGGATTGCACAGTTCTAGCCAGGAGGGTTATATTTTCATGGATGTCTCTCTCTGAGTGAGCCGACAGAGAGGTAAGACTACCAGATTGACAATTTTCCGAGGCAAAGGGAGCTATGCAGAGCCATGCAGAGCTAGAGTGATGCAACTTTTTGCAAGCTGAGTGTTGGGCAGAAAACACGTCAGAAGGAAACAGATCACATGGGAGGGAATACTTCCTTAGTGATTTCTTGTTGAGGAAATTAATATTTCTCAGTTACTGGGTAGCAGAGGAGCACCAGCATATTAGCTCCATTAGGGAGTGAGTAAGGCAGCCTAGGAGCTATGTAGTAGGGAGAAAGAGGGAGTTGTTTGATAGTTTTCATAGGATATGGAAACCAATGGCTTTAGTGATCGAGACAGGTTGTACGGGGCTTCCAACTATGCCATCTGGAAGGCTAGGATAACTTTCCTTCTAGATCAGCATGCCCTCAAGATGTATGTTGATAATCTGGTAGTCGTCGCAGTGGATGAAAATCCACTAAAGAAGTACAGAGCTGAGATGGCTAAGGTGAATAGGACGATCCTGGATGGAGTCAAGGATAGTTGGTGTGCCATTTTGCTAGCAAAGGAATCACTAATGAGATGTGGGATACCTTAGCTACATTGTATCAAGGATCTTCTGAGCAACAAAATATGTACTTAGAGAAGAAGTTGAGACATGCTCAGATGCAGAAGGGAGAATGTGTGGATTCGTTCCTCATGAAATTGAAGGAGACCCATCATGAGCTTTCAGCTGTGGGACATACAACTCAAGATTCAGAGTTAGTGAGACTAGATCTAAATTTTGTCTTGGATGAGTGGAAAATATTTGTCCATAGTATCCTGAGCAGAGAAGTGTTGCCAAATTGGGACGAGATGTGGGCATGTCTAAAATAAGAAGAGCTGAGGAGGGACCTGCTCAAGGTCAAACTTCATAGGTCTGAGTAGCAGCAGCAGTGGGTCGCAACCCAAAGTAGAGGAGGAGGATAATAGAGCCCTTAAATCAAGGGACAATAGGGGAAACAGAGATGAAAGAAGGATGTCTCCAAGGTGAAGTGCTTCAGATGTGGCGATATGGGCCACTATGCATCACAATGTCCTTTGAAGAAAAGGGACAAGGATAAGAAGCATGGTCCAAAGGTTTCAACCATGAAAATCAATGAGGAGGAGTTCACCATGACAGGCAAGATGCCTCCAGGAGGGAGGTGGGATGATGTAGAACTGTAGTTCGATAGAGTTATAGATGGACAAGGTCCTTGAGGAGTCCACCTCTTAGATTGTAACCTTGCTACGGGAGCCCATGATCAGGAGTAGCAGGATGGTGGAGTATCAGTTGGTGCCATGGAGTGTTTATTTGACAGATTCAGTGGTTACTAGAGCCAAACTATGAGCAACGTAGAGCAGAGAAGTAACAGTGCAGTGAGGTATAGTGCAGACCTTCAGCGATGCAGTGGCTTCAGAAGAAAGCATGAGACTAGAAGCACTCAATATTTCAACATCGAGGTGTATCCATTGGATACTTGTCCAATTTTGGGTGTTTTGGGTGTTTTTCGTTGCTTCTCTCAGCCACTGAGTTACAGTACAGATTCAATGTTAGTATTGGCAATGCTAGCAGCATAGCAAATGTAGTGTTTTAGAGGGAGTTGTAGTACATATGTAGAATTGGTAGTGGTAGTTTCAAAGGGAGTAGTGCAGTAGTAGAAGCATCGAAGTAGTTGGAGGACAACATGTTAGACATCAACAGTGGAGGGACGATGCTTCAGAGTCCGAGTGGTATGCAGTAGCAGCGTATTGCTAGAGCACATTCCTCGCTAAGAGGGAGTGTTGATTTGGGGTGACATTGGATGTGCTATAAGCCTCAAATTTTGTAGGGAGGCTTGGGCACATGTATTCCAAAGAACCCAGAAAGATGTTCGAGAAATTCCACCCAGAAGTGATTTTATTAAAATAATTAATATTGTTAATGGGGTTTTGTTGACGGTGCTGGAACCACAACATGTCAAGGGATCTCCCCAGTAAGAAGTCCAAATTAGACATCAGCCCATTTGGTGTAGGAGTCCCAGCAGTGGGTCGTATGGTAATGCCTTGAAGTGTTTTCTCACATAGGCAAATAAGATAACTCTATTGGTAGCAAGGGTGTGACATATGTAGTAAGCCAAGGAAGATGCATGAGAGGCTCTAACACATAGGGGTTGAGATGAGTGCGCCCCTTGGAAACTTGTGATAGCACGGAGTTAATAAGGGAACACACAAGAAAGGATGCATCACAACATGGAAGCCAAGTTAGCTAGCAATCCAAAGTAATGGTTAAACCACCCACACATTTCAGAAAGATTCATGCATACATACAAAGAAATAGATATACATGCATGTGTAAGCAAACAAATACATATATTATTTAGAGTAAACAGATAGGTGAAATACAATACAACATATGCATGAAACATGCTCACTCTTATTATATTAAGAAGTGTAAGTTCCAGTCATACAATACATGCATGTCCAACGACTAGTTATGAAAATAGAATGTTACAGCCACAACCGCTTGCTCCTCCAAAGAGATGTACTAGCTCTATGCAGTGGAGAAGCCAAGGTTCATTATAATACTATGCAAGCTCTCTCTAAGAGAGTCCTATCAGAAGCTTGGATGACCAAAAGCCTTTACAATGAGCTATGAGGGACTATTTATAGCATAGTGTGGGGTGACCCTTGACATTCCCCTTTGTGACAGTTCATCTACGCTCATGACTTTTCATCTACTCTATGAGTGTTACATCCAACTATCAACACTTGAACTTACACTTGACAAGATGTTACATTACAATGCACATGTACCCATGTGAGACAAAAATGCCTTAAGCTATGTAAGACATCACTATGACTCAGACAACCATGGGAAGTCCAACTCTTCAACATCCTCCCGATGATCAACAGTAGCGTATTGATGCCAAGATCGGTAGTCTACGATGGTGTCCCTATACTCCAAGGTGACATCTTTCTAGAACCTAACTCTTTCCTCCTTAGCATCTAAGTACACTACTCAAGCTCCTCTGTCCAACTCATTTGAAAGCATGCACGTCATTGTCTTCAACGTGGTTGGACCAACAACATACTTATGCATGGTGTCTACACTGATTGGCAAGTCTGGGCTGGTGGTTATGTGCATCAACTCATCAAAGTATGATTCAAGCTCTATTCAGACCTATGCCTTTGTATTTGGCTGGGTGAGAGTCCCAATAGATGGGATCGCATGTGCATGCACCAAAACATCCATACTCTTGAATACACATGCATGGGAAGCCTGTAGGCTAGTGATTAGCTGCGAGAGCTCTTCATAGTTCCAGATCTGACTCCAGATCCTTGCCTTCAGCTCAACGGCTCTGGGCTTCATCATCTTAGGCAAGTGAAGCGGGGCTCCCTTGTATCACATCATCCACATTTGCATGTAATCAGCAACAACATGCACGTTTGACAAGATACGTGCTCTTCTAGCACATCATTGTTGCCATCCATTGAGATGGATGACTACCTTATGAATAGTACCAAACTTGGAATACAATTCCCACATAACTATGTCAAGGGATAGTACTTCATCTAGTATTGCCTTCTTTAGTTCTACTTGGGCATACACTATCACCAACTCTCTTCCTTGCTTGGTCGTTTGTAGTACCTTAGCCATTTGCTCATTATCAACTATCAGAAAGTGAACACTTGAGCTAGTGGCTTCGGCATATGCTCTAGTGGCATCACCCAAGGCTGCTGGATGTTTGTGCATGTTAGACACGATCACTCATTCCTCATACTATGCAGGAGATGTATTATCTTCCAGAGTTGACACTCTACAGGATTACACAACTCTATGTTGAGACTCTTCGAATGAGATGTTGTGCATCTCTCTTTCCGACTGATCTCCAAGGATCTCAGTGTCTCCTTGGTAACTTGGTACTTGCTCATCTTCTAGATGTGGTGAAGCTGGAGGGTGGACCTCTTGGTGGTGAGGCATGAGGTTGATGTCCTTCTCTAACTCCTATTGCTCCATGTCCGTATCCATCTATTCAAGTGCTCGCTCTATTTCCTGAGCAGAGTCCTCGTCTTGCAATGGTTCACCCAGTTTGCCTGAAGCCATCTATTATGATGAGTCCACTGCATGTACGGGCGTTGTTTCATTTGTATACACATGTTGCACCCCCTCTTATACATGTCGTTGTTGCACTTCTATCTCCTTTTTGCGTAGCTCTTGCTCCTTTCGGAGTTTCTCCTTCAACTCATGCAACTCCTTCTCTATTTCCTCCATTCTCCATTTCTCTCTCTGCCATTGCGTGTTTCACTTGTTGCGTTGTTGCCTCTCTTCCTCTATGGCCATAGATTCTTTGTCCACAAGTGGATATACTCGAAACTTGTAGCTTTTCTCTTCCTCCATGCAATCGAAAATATTCCTCTTACCCTTGTCGTGCACTCGTATGTTCAACTCTACTATTGCTGCTACTTCTGGTGCTCTTCGAGATGCTGCTTCACGTTGCTTTGCTAACCATTCCATAGTGAATCCGACCGATTCATTGAGTCTAGAGGAGTTGTAATAATATCTTCATGGGTCCCCTGATCCATGTGGATGTTGGTGGCCCCTGCCTATCCCACTTGGACCCCCACAACTGTCTCTTTTAGTCTTTTAGTTTATGTAGTTGTAGCACAATTTACTATTTTTAGCAATTTTTTTGGGTCGTCAACTTCCAGAGCCATTTTGATGCCCTAAACAACATTTTTTGGGAAATCTAGGAGAAACATGGGTCCATGGACTAATATTGCTCTTCCAAAAGTTGTATTACTCAGATAGATCTTTCTAATGAGCTATTGTACACGTCAAACGAAGATCAGGTGCCAAAGTTACGACCCTGGAAGTTGATGGACCATCTTACCCAAAACGGGGCCCACAATTTGGCGTTTCAGAGGCATGTAGCCGCCACATCTCTTCTCAGAGATAAGCTACCATTGCCTTAGCTGGTCTGTTTCCATTGTTTTTGGTAAGCATATTTAAGTATTTTACATTAATGAAATGAAGTATTATTTCCACTGCATCTTTGTGTTTATGGTTATCTGAATAATTTGTTGCATTCCTGTTTAAATCCAGATTAGTGGTATCAAAGCGGTCTGCTTTTTCTATGTTTTTATTTGCATGTCCCCAATGAGGTCCGGATATTAGGAGTTAGGGCTTGCACTGGTAGAACCTTTACAAGACCAGCCTCGCAAATCCCGACGGACTCCCATGCCAGATGAAAAGAAAGATGAGGGGGTAGGAGATCCTATCAAAATCTTACTTGAAGAAGCCCTTGAGCGACAAAGGAATGTGATGATGGACAACTTTGTGCAAATCCTTCAACGGCTACCCAGAGGCAATGCATCGGCTTCCAAAGCTACTTTGGAAATGCCACACCATTTAAGGCACAAGTTAATTTTGAAATCCCCATATTCGAGGGTCAGATAGATGCAGATGCCGTAGATAAATGGTTAAATCTGCTAGAGGGTTATTTTTCTATTCATGAATTTTCGAGTCGGGAAAAGATTGTTTTCGCTCTTCTCAAGCAGCCCCCCATGTCAAGGACTAGCGGGAAACCTAATGCGGGCAGAAGGTTGAAAGTACAGACTCACTGTTCTCAGCCATGCCCACTTGGAATTCCTTTCGGGATGCCATCAAGGAGCAATACTACCCTGTCAAAAGCTATGAGGAAAAATACATAAAGTGGATAATGCTGCAGCAGGGACATGACCAAGATGCATCGAAGTTCACAAACATTTTTCATACCCTTCGCACAATGTTGGGTATCAAACATTCTGAGCTGCATATAGTACTCAAATACGATGGCTACCTACATAGATACATCCAGGAATAGATGGACTTTCTGAACATCTCCTCGCTCGACACAACATACAGATACGTTGTCAAAATTGAGAAAAAGTTCAAACAGAAGAAGAGAGACTTTGGATCTAAAAATCCAAAGACCGAAGGACAAATCCAAGGTGAGGTGACCCAAGACAACCCATCGAAGCCACAAGAAAATAACAACACCATGAAGTTGAAGAAGGACACAGGAAAGTGGTGTGAGTTCCATAAGAGCCCCACTCACAACACCAGTGTCGGACCAAGCAGTCGTTGGTAGCAGAGTTGAAGGCTTTAGAATTAGATGCATGTTCCAACCCCAAGTTAGAACCTGACAAGGGGAATGGCAAAGGGAAGCAGATCATTGATGCGGATCCCAGTGCCATTGTTGCCACTGCCAAGATCCAGAGGAATGAGCCCGAAGATCCAGAGGAGGGGGAGCATCTTTTCCACTCATAGATGTGGGTGAAGGGTTCATCACTGCAATTCATTTCTGATAGTGGGAGCCAAAAGAACCTCATTTCAGCAGAGGTCATGAAGCGGTTGGGCCTACCAACTACACCATACCCCCAACCATACAGTATTGGGTGGCTTCACCAAGGACGAGATCTCCAAGTTCACCAGCAGTGCTAACTTCCTTACAGCATCAAACCCTTCATAGACGAGGTATTGTGTGATGTTATGCCTCTGGATGTTTGTGATGTACTATTAGGCCAACCATACTTATGGAGGCGACATGCTGTGTATGAGTCAAGGCCTCATGCTGTCATTATTTCTTTGTGTAATTCATTATACAGGATACCGAAGGTAGCCCCACCTACCACCACCTATTTGATCACTTTGAAGAAAGGCAGCAAGCTCATATCCTAGACTAGGAAATTCATTTTTTGTCTAGTTCGCCCCCAACATTTGGGGAAGATTGTCACTACATCCATGACACGCGTGAAGGGTTTCTCCATGCAGCAGCAACAGCAAAGGAATACGGTCATGACAGAACACAGGAAGAACTTCTCCTCACCAACAGGGGTACCACACAAGCTTTACGTGGGCAACAAAGTCTGGTTGCATCTGCAGAAAGAACACCTTACAAGAGCCCATAAGAAGCTCTGACCACACCGACATGGTCCTTACACCATCACCAAGGTTGTGGGAAATAATGCTTTGGAGCAAAGAATTTCTCCATTCCTTTGCCTACAACAAGTTTTCAATGTGTACTAACCTCAACCATGCTTCCCACCATTATTGGACACGTTCGAGATTGCAGAACAGCTCACCAAGGACCCTGCTCAGCAGAAGCTTCCTCATATCAGGGAGGAACTCAATGCAATGGGGACCATTGCTTCCTAAGGGGGGAGGAATGGTCTAGGTGGATGTTGGTGGCCACCCACCTATCCAACTTGGACCCCCACAACTATCTCTTTCAATTTTTCAGTTTTCGTAATTGTAGCACAATTTACTATTTTTAGCAGTTTTTCGAGTCCCGAACTTCTAGAGCCATTTTGAGGCCCTAAACGACGTTTTTTGGGAAATCTGGGAGCAGCATGGGTTCTTGGACCAATGTTTCTCTTCCCAAATTGGTATTGCACAGAGAGATCTTTCTAACGAGCTATTGTACGCGTCAAACGGAGATCGAGTTCCAAAGTTACAACCCCGAGAAGTTGATGTACCAACTTACCCAAAACGGGGCCCACAATTTGGCGTTTCATCTTCTAGGGTTAGGTTTTCGGATATTAGGTGTTTTATGTTGTTTCTCAACAATAAATAGGCCTTCAAGCCTCATTGTAAAACTATTTAGAGGCATGTAGCCACCACATCTCTTCTCAGAGATAAGCTACCATCGCCCTAACTGGTCTATTTCCATTGTTGTTTGTAAGCATATTTCAGTATTTTACATTAATGACATGAAGTATTATTTCCTCTACATCTTTGTGTTTATGGTTATCCTTATAATTTTTTGCATTCCTGTTTAAATCCAGATCATCCTCCCCCACCCAATGACATGCCCTATGGATCCAGTTGAATTTTACTCTTGTGCAGTGATATTTCACAAGACAATGCAAGTCATATGGATTGTAACTTCGGAGGTCAAATAGATACTTCTCCATCTACTCTACTTTGGCATCTTAATGCTTGAAATTCTGGATCTCGTATAACTCGATGCATAGTGGAAGAGCAGGCCAAGGTGCTTTTCCCTTCTAGTGCAACCTATCTATGAATCCTATTAATATGTGATATGCCACTTCCTGCATGACGAATACATCCAAGGAAAACTTCAGTAACACATGCAGAGGCTTGTTATAGATCTGATCCAAAAATATAAGAGAATACAAATAAACCCAGAAATGAGATAGAAATAGATAGAAATGCTTCTTTATTGATATCAAACCCTTAAGGTAGGAAAACACCATACATTCACTCCTTAAGGAAGGAGAACACTCCACAAGCCATATGCCTGTTCATACAATATTCCTTTCCCATCCTTCAATGTGGAGTCTCTAGCCTATTTATAGGCCTCATACATACAATACCATGGGTCATTACCATGGTTCCCTCAATACCATCTATCTAATACCATGGGCCCATTACATTATTACTAACTACTTGTGGTCCCTTACATGATATGGGTTAACCACCTTATTTATTACTATAGCTCATCCCATTATTACATTATTCCCTTGGATACCTCCCTTTGTACCCCATGTTATCCCCCCTAGGTATATAACATTCCACCCCCCTTACATGTTTCGTTCCCGAAACATGAGAAGAACACAAATAATAAGATCTACTCAAAAGAGTAGTCCACCGGTACCATGCACGTGCATCTAGCCATCCAAGAGAAAGGTGAACCCTCGATCTTGCTGGTGCCTCGCTCACTTGAGATGGAAGTTGACCGTGGTAGCTCTTCTGTGTTGATGTGTAGTAGGTGGATCTTCGCTCCTCTCTATCTGTCATGCGGGGGTTGTTGTCCTTGTGGCTAATTGGTTACCATTTTGTTGGTTGTTTTCTTGCAGGGTGATGTGGGTGATGATATGTTGAAGTTTTAACCCACGGTATCTTTTTATTTAATTCACCCTGCTGTGGTGCCTGTTGTGGTGTCTTCTTTTCCAATATAACTTCAACCACTGAACCCTCATCATATGTGTCAGCACCTGTTACCTTTTCGGCTTCATCTTCTATTTGTGTTTGATTGTCGACCATCAACTACTCATCATCTAATATGTTAGTCCCTGGAACATCTTCTGCGTCAACCTCCGTGGACTCTACCTGTTTATTGATGGAAATATCTTTTAATGTAATTTTCTTCTTTTTATACTAGAGCTTCAAGAATTTCTTCTGCACATTAATATTGATAGTACCCACAGATTCCATCCAAGGATATCCCAAAAAAACATCCATATTATCCATCTCTGAAGTATAAAAATCACCATGCAACACATACTTATCCATAGAAATCTTCAAATCCTTATACACTTGAACATCCTCATCCTCCACGTGTGTGTTTTTAATGTTTTTTGTAGGAACTTGCAATTTTTTTGCCAAATTAACATGGATGAAATTATGCTTGCAACTAGGATTTATAGAAACAATGATCTTCTCTTTCTAAATCAATCCATGAACCTGCAATAAGGAGACACCTGTAGCAAATAATCCCTTATGTGTCTCATTCTCTTTTTTTCTAGCCCGAGACCATTTGTCCAAAAAGAGTTTTTCAAATTCTGCATCTGAAAGTTTGATCAATTGCTTGTGGTCAAGTGATAAATTCCATTTTTCAGCCTCATCTCTCATATTAAGCACCACTGGAATCTTCCAATGTGTTCCATGTGTGGACTTGTATCTCTGTATGAATTCTTCAATAGTAGGACCATCATCTTTCCCTGTAAAATATAGCTTCTCCATGAAGAGGGTTTGAGAAAATTCACTTGGCGCAAATTTGAAATTGTCACAGTTTCGTCAATATTGCTTAGAATCTCTATTATGACCTGTTTTCAGAAATGGAACAATCATTCTGCATCTACCCATGTGATAGAAATCTTGATCCCGGCACTAAAATTTCATATATGCGTTGCAACGCTTCTGTCGTCACCAAAATTTCTACAAAAATAGCTGATTTTAAATCAGCGATATCTCCCTCATCTGGACTCCGATTCGACCGATTTGTTTTTTGAAATTGGGTATTTTTTCACATAGAATCCATATCTGCAATTATGTTTTTCAGATCTTGTACCAAGACGTCTAGATCTGCGCCGCAAAATCACTGCCCTGAAAATTGTCTGCAACCCCACTGATTTTTAGATCAGCGATATCTCCTTCATCCGGACTCCGATTCAACCGATTTTTTTTTTGAAATTAGGTATTTTTTCACAAAGATTCCAGATCTACAATTAGATTTTGTAGATCATGCACCAAGACATCCAGATATCCACCGCAAACTCGTTGCCCTGAAAATTTGTCTGCAACCCCACTGATTTTTAAATCAGCGATATCTCCTTCATCCGGACTCCGATTCGACTGATTTTTTTTTTTAAATCAGGTATTTTCTCACATAGAATCCATATCTACAATTAAATTTTACATATATTGTACCAAAATTTACAGATCTTATCTGCAAACTCGCCGCCCTCGAAACCTTGCAAAAAATAAAAAAATAAAAAATCTCCACGGTTTGCCCAAGAAAGTGCTCTGATACCATTTGTTATAGATCTGATCCAAAAATATAAGAGAATACAAATAAACCCAGAAATGAGATAGAAATAGATAGAAATGTGTCTTTATTGATATCAAACCCCTAAGGTAGGGCAACACCATACATTCAATCCTTAAGGAAGGAGAACACTCCACAAGCCATATGCCTGTTCATACAATATTCCTTTCCCATCCTTCAATGTGGAGTCTCTAGCCTCTTTATAGGCCTCATACATAAAATACCATGGGTCATTACCATGGTTCCCTCAATACCATCTATCTAATACCATGGGCCCATTACATTATTACTAACTACTTGTGGTCCCTTACATGATATGGGTTAACCACCTTATTTATTACTATGGCCCATCCCATTATTACATTATTCCCTTGGATACCTCCCTTTGTACCCCATGTTATCCCCTCTAGGTATATAACAATTTCCATTGTTGTTTGTAAGCATATTTTAGTATTTTACATTAATGACATGAAGTATTATTTCCACTACATCTTTGTGTTTATGGTTATCCCTATAATTTTTTGCATTCCTGTTTAAATCTAGATCATCCTCCCCCACCCAATGACATGCCCTATGGATCCAGTTGAATTGTACTCATATGCAGTGATATTTCACAAGACAATGCAAGTCATATGGATTGTAACTTCGGAGGTCAAATGGATACTTCTCCATCTACTCTACTTTGGAATCTTAATGCTTGAAATTCTGGATCTCGTATAACTCGATGCATAGTGGAAGAGGAGGCCAAGGTGCTTTTTCCTTCTAGTGCAACCTAGCTATCAATCCTATTAAGATGTGATATGCTACTTCCTGCATGACGAATACATCTAAGGAAAAATTCAGTAGCACATGCAGAGGCTTCTCCACGTTGTACATCCATATGAAGGTGTCAGAGGGTGAGGCATACCAATCAGCTATTTCTATCAGTGCCTCCATTACTACCTTTGACATGCAGGGTGGATCCTATTCGAATATCATCTTGTAAACCGGGGTGAAAAACTATCAGACAACCGTGTGATAACTCCTCTAAAGATGCATTCAGACAACATCTTACAATAAGTGTTCACAACAATCTTCGTTGGTGACGATGCTCACTTCAAGCCCGCAAATCCTTGTCGGGAACAGACTACATCCAAGATGTAGGCAGACATGTATATTTCTTCTTGCATACCATTGGATGGTTGTCAAGCCTTTGCTACCTATTCCTTCAGCTGATGAGCCAACATGCCGAAGTAGTTGCATACATTGCCTTCTCTAGCTAGTTGGCCCAACTCAACCACCCAAATCTGTGGGAAGGTTTTTGTGCTTTCTTAGCCATACAATCGACATGCAAAGATGACCAATTATTGACATGCCTTCTGCAATATCTTCATCTTGTAGATTTGGTTGGGTGTCATCCCGAATCTAGCTGACTGCTTTACCCAATTCTTTAGAATGTCTCTGGAGTTGGCATTGTTGTTGGGTAAGCTGAACGAAGTCCACATGATAGTAACATGCTCTGCTATATAATACATCTCATCATAATCCTATACCCTGTAGGTTGCAATCTTCATCCCACTGACACTGCTCAAGGTCATCGTCTCGAGATTAGTGTGCGAAATGATCCAGTGTATCATGTCTGCGCATGCGAATGCGGGGTATCTTCATGCAATCTAGTACAAACCAGACTTGTGTATGTTCCCGTATACCTGGAGGTCTTCGAGGCATTCCCTAAATGTGCTTGCAAATGCATCATTGACCTCTTGCCATTCCAACTTGATGTCCTTGTCTAGAGTCAACTTGTTATCTTCATAGATTGGTAGACTTGTAGACACTCGCTCAACGGTTGCTCCAGTTGCACTTCCGTCAGTGTCCTTTGATGCTGATCTCTTGGAGGCCATTGATCCTGAACTGTTAAGAGGCGCATGAACACCTGCTAGATCTGGAGACAAAGCGACATGCATGGCAAGAAATCTGTCAGCGAAAACCAAAGAAAATTTGGGAACAACGTAACACATACCTGGGGATTGACTGTCAAGGATTGTGCAATTTATTTTGGGAAGCTGGGAGACTGGCTTCATGACTGGTGCAAAATCAGTCTAGGCTGTCTGGGAAGAATGACTGGCTGCTGGAATTTCGCAATGCACAATCCACGTTGACTGCTGGAATTGCGTAATGCATAATTTCAGCTGGCAATGGCTCCAGGCTCAATGACTGCATTGCGCAATTTTTTGGGCCATTAGTCGTTGTCCCTTAGAATTGCACAAATTAGGCTTAGGGGATAGTTACTCAGCAGAAATGTGCATTTCTTGAGGGGAAGACAGAGCCTTCCATCTCAGGATTACATAATGTTGTCTTGGTGAGGCAGAGTCTGGGCCAAGGCTCTCCAGACCTGTCGATGGGAAATTGAAAGCAAATGTGAAAGTGAATGCATGGCGATATTGAGTGTAAGCAGAAGCAAATGATCATGCATGCAAAGAGTGAATGAAAGATTTAGGAAATTGAACAACATGCATGAGGGTGAAGTGAGTCATCGAATCAGTGTTTGTTTGTGCAAAATGGTTTCATGCATGCGATAGCAGTGAGATACTAACAAAAACTGAAATGGTGCTAGTATAAGCTAGTATGCATGTAAACAACAGCAAGTGTTCAAAGAAATAAAGCAAATAAAACTCACATAAGCGAAAACACAAAAAGTGACAGAAATGTTGCAAAAGACAAGTTGATACCACATACTTGTGAATAGATGAGCTGGATGTGTCAAAGAGTCCTAGATGTTCTATAGGATGTCAGAGCTCCAAGATCAATGTGAAGGAATGATCTTTGAAGTGTCAAATAAATAAGTTTGAAGCTCATGACGTGCATTCCACAAATCTAGGGAAGAGCGACAATTGGAAGAAAGATTCTAAAACAATCTTTCCATGTAACCTCTAGCTGCTAAAAATAGCTCCATGAATCAAGGGATGCTTTTTGCATTTTGCCTTTTGCTATTCCGAGAAAAATAAGCCCATGCATGCAAGTCAAGTTTCCTTCGTCCTAGGTGGAATTGGTCAACCCAACTACACATGCAATAGCTTGCTCAACTACTGGGAAGAAATGCACATTTCTGGAAGGGTTTGGATTGGCTACGTAGGAGATTTTCACAATTTATGTGCAAAGCAGTTGACTGCTTCCCAGGATTGCACAATTCCTGGGCTGAGCAGCCCTCTTGGGAGGAATTGCGCAATTTTCTGGATGGAGCTTGATTGCCAGATTTGTGCAATTCTGGAGCCCAGCAGGCTGCCAGACAGAACTACGTAATTTCTGGAGGGAAGGTTGGTTTCCCTCCATATTTGTGTAATTTGTTGAGGGAGTTTCTTAGCGTGCAGCTAGACCAAGTCCAAAGAAACAACCTATTAGGGGAATGAAACAAGCTTTGATAGATAGGTTGTCCTTCTACAAGAAAATCACTTAAGCGTATGTACTTGACGAAGTAAGACATGCTGCTATGAAATATTGGTAGGGAGGCTCTTAAAACAAAGCTAAGGCAAAATTTTAGGGGGTGGTTGTAGTCGCTACAACACTTAGTGACACACTAGTAGAACTCCAGTTCTCTGAATGGACCTTTTTCGTGAATAACAAGTCTAACACCTTCAGAAGTATTTTTCAGTTCTTAGTTCATCTTGGTTTCACACTAGCCTGATTGTAAGATGTAGCATCTACCAAGCTCTTGGACGATTGACACACTTTCCAAGCCAAGACAACACAGTTGTTTCGATTCAAGTTGAGGGGTATATTTGTGCATAAGTAGTATAATCGTCAGAGTCTTCTTTTCATATCTGGTGTTGCTTCGCTACTAGTAGGCTTGGATAGTACCCTGGTGGAGACATGTAGGAATAAAATCATTGCTCCACTACCAACGAGTCTCGTCAGTACCTCGGCGGAGTTATTTGCATCACCTCTCTATGCAGGAAGCCTTTCTCTTCTTTCGCCTTATTCATTTTTCACTTTTGAATTTTTTCATTTTTTTTAATTTTTTCTTCTTTTCTCATAACCATGCATAACACTTATTCATTTTAGAGGCAGATGAGGGATCTTGACTTACTGAGAGTAGAAGAGGTTGTTCCTTCAAAGAAGTATTTTATCCTCTAATGTGCTTGTTAAGGTTTCCCCCCTCACCTTAGTCTACTTGACTGAGCTAACAAGGGTTAACCCAAAAACAACCGACTAGAGTAGGTGACACTAGTTAGTATGCAGGCCTTGTGTTTTCACCAAGGTTCACTTCGAATAGTACGTATTTTCCTTCAACATATCATGGAATAAAAGTAACAAGTTCTTCATACAGAGGGAGGATGACAGATAACCAAGTAGTGATAGCAGTACAAAACCTCTTGTACTTTACCCAACTTGTTTCAAGAGTCATACATGGTTTCATGCGAAATTAACCTACGAAAAAAACAAGAAAACAAACAACAAAGCAAAGCAAAAGAAGAAGCAAATGCAAAAGCAAAGTAAGTAAACAAGCAAGGAAACAAAGAAGCGAAGAAAGTAAGAAAACAAGCATGCAAGCAAACAACTGAAAGAAAAGACTACTCCTACTCCTAAGCTAATGGTGCATGGGCCTCATCACGTGAAGTGATATTTCCAAGGCAGCCATTGACGCATTGGTTGACCCATGTTGGTGAAGGCTTGGTCTGCAAGAAACCCATTTGTGCGAACCAGCAAACAAGAAAGATATAACAATGAAGACAAACACACTTCATGTTTAAAAGTCTCCATAGGACATAAGTGAAAGTAAGTACATGACAAGCAGTCCATGGACTTATCTTGGTGTTGTTCGACACTACGTGTAGCATTGAAGCATATGCATACTCTTGACTATGACATGAAAGCAAACGAAAAGAAACAAAGACAACTTGCATCACGCACGTGTGCTTGGAATGTAGGATTCCTCCAATGCATGAGCGATGGGATCGTGTAGTTTGAGTGGAGGAAGCATGATCTATGTGTGAGACTGATCTTCAATGCATACATATGAGTGATGAGGAGCCTTGGGTAATCGAACAATTTCCTCATCATAAGTGAAACTAACCTCAAGAGAGCAAGGGCTTGACATAACCATCAGCTCGGGCTTAAGTACCTCGACAGTATTGGGTGTTTCGACTTCATTGTCAGAAAGATCATAATAAACTGGTGGCTTTGAAAAATTGACTGCAATAGAATCATGTTCATTATTGAATATGGAAGTAAATGGATCACGATAGCCACGATCAGAAAATCGAAGTTTTCATCAAGATCCTCATGATCTGATGAATCAAACAGTCGAGTAGATGAAAAGCAAACCAATTTATCCTCAGTGTTTACGGAAAAGGCAGATGAAAAATCAAGTGGATTTTCAATGACTAATCCATCCTCTCTGTTGTTGAAGGATGGAATGACATCTGGTGTGTCCTTCGATTGATCAATAATGGGTGCATCTGGAGATGAAGATACACATGTGAAATCATGGATGACAGGTTCACCAAAAATTTTAGGAAAGAACGGAGGGGGCTCGGACGGATGGGACTCATCCTTCGCAGAGTGTTGATGCTCAAGCTCCCAATCATACTCTTCATGAATAAGAATGCATGTTGGTTGTGCAACACCAAATCCATTGATGGCTTGATTCTCATTCACAACAACTGTAGAGTCCGGAATCAAAGAACACAAGATAGTATCATCTGGAGGATTAGCCAAGTACGAAGATGGAGGTTGTGGAACAAAATGCATATGAAAACTCGATGGAATCATAACCAAATCTGGGGGAAAATTAAGAGAAGTGATGTTGGGAAGATGTGACAGATGAAAAAAATGTGTGAGCATTGTCTCCCGCATCACTCAGTAGTGGTGGAGTTGTTTAATGAGGGGACCGTGGAGAGTCACTTGTGATAGTGACCATATCTATCTATGATTGCATAGCTCCATCACTAAAGGATCTGGAGCAAGGCATGAGTTCAAACTTATTCTTAGGACTAGAAAATTTCTTAAGGTAGTACTCGAATCGTTCCCAAATATAGAATAATTTCATCTTGCTCTTCGGAGCTTCAAACTACAAATCACAGAAGCACTGCCAAAAATCCATAGGCAATTCATGCAGAGCCTTCCGTTGTTGTAACAATTTTTGGTGAAGATGTTATGGATCAAAATGATAGAAATTGTCTTCAATGAGATCACATAAGTGCTCAAGTGAGTGCATGTTGTCAGCCGACAGGTTACACAACCATCGATGTGGATATTCGCGAAGTGTGTATGCAAGCAGCAGACTGGCCTGTTCATCAGAACATCAATCTTCATCATGAAGCATGGAAATAAATTCATGTAAGAACTTAGGCCAGGCCACTTCGCCTTCACCATCATACATGTATGTGGACAAGAGATCAAAAAACTCCCTCATGATGGTAACAGATTCGGCATGCGAAAAACATCGTGGAGGGAGGAGAGTGCAAGACTCCATGATAGATATGCAAAGGTTCAAAACATGATGAGAGGACACAACTTGTCATGCAGCCCTCCTTCTAGTGCCAGAAATGTTGATGGTGTTGGACCTGCCAACATGTCAAGGGATCTCCCTAGTAAGAAGTCCCAATTAGACCTCAAACCATTTGGTGTAGGAGTCCTAGCAGTGGGTCATACGGTAATGCCTTGACCGTGATTTCGTAGAGAGGCAAGTAAGATAACTATGTTGGTAGCAAGGGTATGACATATGCAGTAAGCCAAGGAAGGTGCATGAGAGGTTCTAACACATGGGGGTGGAGATGAGTACGCCCCTTGGAAACCTGTGATAGCATGGAGTTAAGAAGGGAACACACGAGAAAGTTTGCATCACAACATGGAAGATAAGTTAGCTAGCAATCCAAAGTGATGGTTAAACCAACATCACATTTCAGACATATTCATACATACATACGCATAAATATCTATACATGCATGTGTAAGCAAACAAATACATATATCATTTAGAGTAAATAGATAAAGGAAATACAATACAACATATGCATGAAATGTGTTGGATCTTGTTATATTAAGAAGTGTAAGTTCCATTCATACAATACATCCATGTCCAACCACTAGTTCTGACAACGGAACGTTATAGCCAAAACCACCTACTCCTCCAAAGAGATGTACTAGCTCTATGCAGTGGAGAAGCCAAGGCTCATTACAATACTATCCAAGCTCTCTCTAAGATAGTGCTATCGGAAGCTTGGATGACCAAAAGCCTTTACAATGAGTTATGAGGGACTACTTATAGCAAATGGTGGGGTGACCCTTGACATTCCCTTTTGTGACAGTTCATCTACCCTCATGACTCTTCATCTACTCTATGATTGTTACATCCAACTATCAACACTTGAACTTACACTTGGCAAGATGTTACATTACAATGCACATGTACCAATGTGAGACAAAAATGGCTTGATCAATCCATGCAAGACATCACTATGACTCAGACAACCATGGGAAGTCCAACTCTTCAACATCCTTGTGATGATCAACAATAGCATATTGATGCCAAGATCAATAGTCTGTGATGGCGTCTGTGTACTCTGAGGTGACATCTTTCTAGAACCCGACTCTTGCCTCCATATCATTTGGGTACACTTCTCAGGATCCTCTGTCCAACTCATTTGAAAGCTCATCATTGTCTTCAACACGGTTGGACCAACAACATACTTGTGCATGGTGTCTGCACTAATCGGCAAGTCTGGGCTAGTGGCTATGTGCATCAACTAGTCAAAGTATGAGTCAAGCTCTAGTTTGACCTATGCCTTTTTCTTGGCCTGGGTGAGAGTCCCAATGGATGCGATCGCATGTGCACACACCACAACATCCATACTCTTGAATACATGTGCATGGGAAGCCTGTAGACAAGTGATGAGCTGTGGGAGCTCTTCATAGATCCGGATCTGACTCCGGATGCATGCCTAAAGCTTGGTTGCTTTGGGGTTCATCATCGTAGGAAAGTGAGGCAAGGCTCCCTTGTATCTCATAGTCCATGTTTGTATGCAATCAATAGCAGCATGCATGTTCGACAAGATACGTGCTCTTCTAGCACATCGTTGTTGCCATCCATTGAGTTGGACGACTACCTTATGCACAGCACCAAATTTGGAATACAATGCCCACATAACGGTGTCAAGGGACAATACTTCATAAAGTATTTCCTTCTTTAGTTCTGCTCAGGTGGATTTTGTCACCAACTCTCCTCCTTGCTTGGCCGTCTGTAGCTCCTTAGCCATTCACTCATTCTCAGCTATCAAAAAGCAAACACTTGAGCTAGTGGCTTTGGCATATGCTCTAATCGCATCGGCCAAGGCTGTTGGATGGTTGTGCACCAGATAAGATAACTCATTCCTCATATTGTGCAGGAGATGTATGATCTTTGAGAGTTGACACTCTGTAGGATTGCACAACTCTATGTTGAGACTCATCGAATGAGATGTTGTGCATCTATCCTTCTGGCTAATATCCAAGGATCTCAATGTCTCCTTGGTCACTTGGGACTTTCTCATCTTCTGGATGTGGTGAAGTGGTGGGTGTACCTCTTGGTGGTGAGGCATGAGGTTGATGTCTTGCTCTAACTTCTGCTGCTCCATGTCTGTATCCATCTGTTCAAGTGCTTGCTCTATTTCCTGAGCAAAGTCCTGCTCCTGCGATGGTTCACCCTATTTGCCTGATGCCAACTATTATGATGAGTCCGTTACCTGTACGGGCATTGTTTCATCCGTCTGCACATGTTTCTCCCCCTCTTGTACATACTGTTGCTGCACTTCCCCCTCTTGTTTACACAAATCCTGTTCCTTTCGGAATTGCTCCTTCAACTCATGCAACTCCTTCTCTATTTCCTCCATTCTCTGTTTCTCTCTCTGGCTTTGCACGTTTCACTTGCCGCGTTGTCATTGCTTTGCATCTATGGACATAAGTTCTTTCTATGCAAGTGGATCTCCTTAGAACTTGCAGCTTTTCTCTTCCTCCATGCAGTCGACAATCTTCCTCTTGCCCATGTCGCGAAATGGTATGTTAACCTCTACTGTTGCTGCTACTTCTGGTGCTCTACTTCTGGGATGCTACTTCATGTGCCTTTGTTAACCATTCCACAATGAAGCCGACTGGTTCATTGAGTCTGGAGGAGTTGTAACAATATCTCCATGGGTCCTCCTTCATCCAGCGACATGCGCCATGGATCCAGTTGAACTATACTCTCATGCAGTGATGGTTCACAAGACAATGCGAGTCATACAGATTGTAACTTCGAAGGTTGAATGGATATTTCTTCATCTGCGCTACTTCGGCATCCACATGCTTGAAACTCTGGATCTCATATAACCCAATGCGCAGCGGAAGAGCGGGCCAAGGTGCGTTATTTTTCTGGTGCAGCCTAGCTATCAATCCTGTCGAGATGTGATATGCTACTTCCTACATGATGAGTACGTCCAAGGAAAACTTCAGTAGCACATGCAGAGGTTTCTTTGTGTTTTACATCTGTATGAAGTTGCCAGATGGTGAGGCATACAAATCAACTATGTCTATCAGTGCCTCCATTGTTGCCTTCAACATGCAGGGTGGATCATGTTCGAATATCATCTTGTAAACGGGGGTGAAAAAAATGATCAGATAATCATGTGATAACTCCTTTGAAGCTGCATTCGGATGACATCTTACAATAATTGTTCACAGTAGTCTTCTCCGGTGACCATGCCCACTTCAAGCCTGGGAATTCATGTTGGGCATAGGCTGCATCCAAGATGTAGGCAGACATGTAGATTTCTACTTACATACCCCTGGGCGACTGTCAAGCCTTTGTTACCTGTTCCTTTAGCTGATGAGCCAACATGCTGGACTAATTGGATACTTTTCCTTGTCTGGCCAGTTGTTCCAGTACGACCACCCAAATCTGTGGGAAGGTTTCCATGCTTTCTTGGACATACAATTGACATGAAAATATGACCAAGTATTGATACGCCTTCCGTAGTATCTTTGTCTTGTAGATTTGGTTGGGTGTCATCTTGAATCTACCCAACTCCTTTACCTCATTCTTTAGAATGTCTCTGGAGTTGGCATTGCTACTGGGAAAGCTCAAGGGAGCCTCCATGATAGTCATGGGCTCCAAAATCTGATACATCTCATCATAATCCTATGCCATGAAGGTTACAATCTTCGTCCCGGTGACACTACTCAAGGTCATCGTGTAATGATCAGTGTGTGAGATGATCCAATATATCATGTCTCCGCATGGGAATGCGGGGTATCTGCATGCAATCCGATACAAGATAGACTTGTGGATGTTCATGTATACCTAGTGGTCTTCGAGGTCTTCCCCAAATGTGCCTGCAAATGCATCATTGACCTCTTGCCATTTCAGCTTGATGTCCTTGTGTAGAATTAGCTTGGTATCTTCATTGATCGGTAGACTTGCCAACACTCACTCAACTGCTGCTCCAGTTGCACTTCTGTCAGTGTCATTTGATCCTCCTCTCTTGGAGGCTATTGATCCTGAACTCTTAAGAGGTGGATGCACATGCAATCCGATACAAGATAGACTTGTGGATGTTCATGTATACCTAGTGGTCTTCGAGGTCTTCCCCAAATGTGCCTACAAATGCATCATTGACCTCTTGCCATTTCAGCTTGATGTCCTTATGTAGAATTAGCTGGTATCTTCATCGATCGGTAGACTTGCCAACACTCACTCAACTGCTGCTCCAGTTGCACTTCTTCAGTGTCATTTGATCCTCCTCTCTTGGAGGCTATTGATTCTGAACTCTTAAGAGGTGGATGCACACCTGCTAGATCTAGAGACAAAGAGACATGCATGGCAAGAAAACTGTCAGTGAAAACCAAAGAAAATTCAGGAATGACATAACACATACATAGGGATTGACTGTGAATGATTGCGCAACTTATTTTGGGAGGTTAGGAGACTAGCTTCCTGACTTGCACAAAAGTAGTCTGGGATGTCTGATAGGCATGATTGGCTGCTAGAATTACACAATGTGCAATCCAGGCTGACTACTGACTGCTGGAATTATGCGATGCACAATTTCAGCTGGCAATGGTTGTAGGCTTAGTGACTACATTGCACAATTTTCTGGGCCAGTAGTCACTATTGCTCAGAATTGCACAAATCAAGCTTGGGGACAGTTACTGGATAGAAATGTGCATTTCTTGAGGGGATGACAAAGCCTTCCCTCTTAGGATTGCACAATGTTGTCTTGGTGAGGCAAAGTTCTGGCCAAAGCTGCCTAGACCAACCGATGGGAAACTGAAAGCAAATGTGAAAGTGAATGTATGACGATACTAAGTGTAAGCATAAGCAAATGATCATGCATGCAAATAATGAATGAAAGATTCAGAAAATAGAACAACATTCATGTGGGTGAATGCAAAAACAATTTCGTGCATGCAAAAATAGTGAGATACTAACGAAAATTGAAACAGTGCTAGGATAAGCTAGTATGCATGTAAATGACAACAAGCATTCAAAGAAATCAAGAAAACAACACTCACACAAGTGAAAACACAAAAAGCAACAGAAATGCTGCAAAAGACAAGTTGAGACCACTTAGACGTGAATAGTTGAGTTGGATGTGTGGAAGCGTCCTGGATGTGCTATGGGATGTTAGAGCTCCAAGATCAATGTGATGGAATGAACTCTGAAGCATCAAATAAATAAGTTTGATGCTCATGACGTGTATGCCACAAATCTAGGAAAGAGAAACACTTGGAAGAAAGATTCTAAAACAATCTTTGCATGTAACCTCCAGCTGCTAGAAATCACTCCCTAAATCAAGGAATTCTTTTTGCATGTTTCCTTTTACTATTCTGAGAAAAGGAAGCCCGTGCATGCAAGTCAAGTTTCATTGGTCCCGGGTGGAACTGGTCAACGAAACTACACATGCAAGAGCCTGCTCAACTGCTGGGAAGAAATGAGCATTTCTAGAAGGGGGTTGGGCTGACTACCAAGGAGATTTGTGCAATTTCTGGGCAGAGAATCTGATTGCTATCGAGGATTGTGCAATTCCTCGGCTAAGTAGCCCTGCTGAGAGGAATTGTGCAATTTTCTGCATGAAGCTTGACTTGCAGATTTGTGTAATTATGGAGCCAAAATAGGCTTCCAGACAAAATTGTGCAATTTCTAGAGGGAAGGTTGGTTTCCCTCTAGAATTGTGCAATTTCTTGAGTTTCTCAGCTTGTAGCAGGACCAAGTCTGAAGAAACATTTTGTGAGGGGAATGCAACAAGATTTGATAGACAGGTTGTCTTTCTGCAAGAAAATCGTTGAAGCTTGTGTACTTGACAAAGCAAGACATGCTGCTATGAAAGGTTGGTAGGGAGGCTCCAAAACGAAGCCAAGGAAAAAATTTGGAGGGTGGTTGTAGCCGCTACAATAGGTTCCTAAGTCTAAACTTAGGAAAATTAAAATATTAATGGGTATTAATCTAATCAAGGGTGAAACTTCTGGAAAAACCCATGGATCAAGCTAAAACGATCTAAGCCATTGATCAAGATGTAAACTAGGTTTTTGGTTTTCCAATAGGAAGATATAAGAAGGGGCTTGAGGTTGATTAGGAAAATGCACAGATAAATTGAGAAATTCAATTTTCTAAAGTGAGAAGTTCTCAGGAGGAAAATTGATTCAGGATATCTTGTAGCAAAGGGGAAGTGAGAATCCGAAAGAAGGAATTTCCAGAGAGTATGAGGCAGAGAGAGGATAGAAAGACGTCCAAAGGAAGGTTGATGCTGGCCCACACAGTGATGACGTAGAGAAAGCACAATTCTTGAGGGGAAGTTGATTTTCAGTTGCCGGAAGCCGGGGTGTGAGTCCAAGAGGGAGAAGTTCGATTTTCTTAGCCATCAAAGGATAGGAAGAGGGCCAATGTAATACCGAGGAGGGATGATGCAAAAACTACTGGGAGTGACACAGTTCTGCGCAGAGACCATGTAGAGCCTCTAGAGAATCTGGATCAGTCACTGATTCTCTAGTGAAAGGGTGAGATCATTTCACCAGTTTTTTGTTCAGTATTCTCTCCGTATCAAATTGCTAGTTGTGTATCCTAGGATTGTACTTAGAATTTATCCTAAATAATAATAAAACCCTCAGAGTTGCTGCACTGGTTTTCTCACATTAGATTTTGCTGGAGACTATTGTCCAAAAATACTGTGTCCTATGTGTTTCTATTTTCATTTCTTAGTTTCTATGTTTCAAAATCATATTTAATTGTTGTAGGTTGCTTCAATAATTTTCATTGATATTTCATGAAGAAATCTGAAATACGTTTATAACATAATTTACAATCTAGGAGAAGTAGATTAAGTTAGTTGCAATAGGATTCCTGAAATGGTTAGATCTAGGAATTTTCACACAGAGGTGGGGGTCAGTGAAAGGGGGTGATAGGGATGGAGGGGAGAGAGAAAGAGAAGGGTTTAAAGAGGGAGGTACAGATAGTGATGAAAGGAGGAGAGAGAGAGAGAGAGAGAGAGAGAGAGAGAGAGAGAAGAGAGAGAGAGAGAGAGAGAGAGAGAGAGAGAGATGAAATAAAAATAAGGAGGAGAGAGAAAGAGAAGGGATTAAAGAGGGAGTGAATGAAGGATGGAGGTAGCAAGAGAGAGAGAGAGAGAGAGAGATCTCGAGAGAGAGAGAGAGAGAGAGAGAGAGAGAGAGAGAGAGAGAGAGAGAGAGAGAGAGATCAAGAGAGAGTGAGAGAGAGAGAGATGAAATAAAAAATAAGGAGGAAAGAAGAAGGGGTTAAAGAGGGAGTGAATGAAGGGGAGAGAGAGAGAGAGAGAGAGAGAGAGAGAGGAAATAAAAATAAGGAGGAGAGAGAAAGAGAAGGGGTTAAAGAGGGAGTGAATGAAGGGGAGAGAGAGAGAGAGAGAGGTACAAAGGCAGAGAGTAAAGAGTGGCACTCAATGAAAGACATATAAGGGGGAGAAAAACAGAGGGTGGTAGTGTTAGTGCCTAAATCTACCTCAGGCTGAGAAAGGCAAGATCTAGGGTAACATCAAACCATGCTTAACTTGGTAGCTAGCCCTACCAGGTCGGGAGAGGGCTCTCTCCTTGTCAATCTCAAAAAATATGGCCAATAAAGCTTGAGATGACTGATGTAATGACTGATTTTAGGCTAGGTATGTGTACAGAGGTGTTTGATTGAATTTGATGATGTTTTGTTGGCTCAAATGTGAAAGGCAGATTTGGGTCCAGGGAATGAGGCTCAGTTTTGCAGATATCTCTATGGGACAAGGTAGGCAAATGATTTGGTACTTGAAATTAAGTGAGATGGAGAGGTTTAGATAGGTTAGGATTTGAAGAGGGCAAGAAAACCTCAGGGATCCTCTTCAAATAGCTGAAAACATCAATAACTAAGCAAACCCTAGGTAGAGCACTGTAATTTCAATGGATTCTACCTTTATCCTTGTCTTTTTTAGTTAAGAAGAAGCAAGATAGATAATGGCATACATAAAACATAAGTAAACTCACAATTACTAAAGGAAACACAATACCAAAACAATATTCCACATGAATCCCATAAAGTGTTGCAAACCCTAGTCTATTCCTTAGCCAAAACTGCTGAGATCAGTATACAATGAAGCTCCGAGCTTTCTCAAAAGTCCAACCATGCTAATGACTGTAAAATCACAAGATATAAGCAAACCATAAGTCATCCTAGCCTCTAGGGCTCAAGCTCATAATTTTAGGAGTTTTTCCAACTAACTCTAAACTGAAAACTAAAAATTAGGTAGTGGAACAACTTGCCTCTAGAAACTAGAGCACTGATTCATTTAGTTGCAAACTACTTTTTGATAGATGAATCTACCTCAATGAGTGAAAATCTGACATAATTACATCAATATCCATCAATTTACATTAAATTACATCATAAGTTTGACATTAAGAAGGAGAAAATTCAAACTGTCAAGAAACTAGGTGAAAAACAGAGTATTCTGGTCAAACTGGGCAAAATTTCCACAATGCACTGTGCTGATTTCCCTATGCATAGCACCTTTTTGCAACTGATTTTGGAGGCCTTCCCGATGTCCAAATTTCCTCAAGTGGGCCTATTGGAAAGGCCTGCCTATCTACTTTCTAGAACAAGTGGAATTTTTGAATTTGGCCTCCATTTTCCCCTCCAAAACTGAGTTCTCCCAACATTGCTTCCTGTGTGTCAAAATAAGGGCAGTAAGGTCATTTTTTGGGTGTTTTTGACCTTTTTGGGGGCTCAAAACCTGTCAAAATTTCTTGGCCATAGGTAGGCATGCATATTTTTCCAAGACAAATGCAAATATGCTGAGTTTTTGTCATTTGGAGGCCTCCATAAAAAATGACCGCCAGGTGGCACGGCGCATTGGGCAGAAAATTTTGTGTTTTAGCCCAAAAATTTCAAAAATGCAAAAAGTGTCCCAAACATTTTGAAATTTGGGTTGAGTGTTCTCCATCAAGTGTTGTGTTGGGAAAAGGAAGCCTCAGCCAATATCTGAAGTCTATCTTGCTCCTTTCACCTCCTCGATGCCCTTTTGAATTTTGCCTTCAAGCTTCTGATTCTTGCCTTGTAACTTTTATTTCTCGCCATGTAATGATAGCCCATATGCCCCAACATTGTTTTCTCCCTATTGGCCTTCTCTAACAACTTTTCCAAGTGGATATTAGCTCTTTCAAGCCAATATTCTCGATCAGCATTGATTTCTTGCTCAAGTGATGTGAGCTTCACCTTCCTCCTTTTGGCAGCTTGCCGGTTTTCTTGTATGTTTTGAAGCTCCATGTTATAGCTCCAAATATCACTCTTATGGTTTGTGATGGTGCACTCATGGCCTAGGGCAACCCCTCCTTCCAGACCTGGTCCTAAAATTTAAAAAACAGTCTTTTATCCCTTATACGCGACATTGCCCTGAGTTAAACGCGTGTACACGCGGGTCTGTGTATACCCAACCCGCGTGTATGTATTAAAACACTTAAAAAAATAAATAATTCCTTTTTTTCGGGCGAAGATCGCGGGTTTTACCTGTTGATCACCTGTTAGTACCCGTGGCCCAACTGTTCCCAACCAACTCCTAACTAAAAAACTACTTTGGAGATGGTATAAAAAGACATCAAAGGGAAGGCCTAAGGGAGAGAGAAAAGAGAGCAAGATTATTATGCTGAGATTTTTCCCTTAGACCAGGTCTGAAGTCCTTGGTGCATTCTGCACTTCCCCCATTCTGCATAGGAAACCCTTGTTTCCATGTGTATTGGTGATCACTCATCCTTTATATCACCATTGAGTAAGACTTGGAAGGAGCTCTTGTTGGAGGCTTGAGGCTGGAACGAATCCGGGAGGAAGCTTTGCTTGGAGCCTGCTGAAGGTGTTTCAGGTGAAATCTTTCCATCATATGTACTTTACTTGCCTTTATATAAAGAAACACGTCTTGGTTCCCGAAACAATCTTTCTTTGTGCTTATGAGATTCATGTTTTGAATTCTTATGCAAGTAGTTACTTAAAGATTTTTATAACTAACTTTATAGCATGAAGATGGTTTATGTATAAGTATTTGTCCATGTACTGCTGTGCTCTTTGATTTGTTTGTTTTACAGGTCAAAGGAGAAGATGGGAACTCCAAGAAGGGTTTGGACCCTAAAGGCCTTCTCGAACGTAGGACCTTAGGTACGTACCCTCAACATTAGAATTTGCTTACAGTAAAGATAATGGTTGTGTGTGTGTTTCTTTGAATAAGTAATTTTCAGTCTGGTAGAGTCTTAACCCAAAGGACCCTAGGGGTACTTTCCCCTCAAGCAGAATTGGTGACTCCACTGGGGAACAACACTCTTGTTGTTCCTAGTTTGGGTAGTCTTCAAGCCAATCAAGGCTCAGCCCCTCTGTTTGCTAGCTCTGACTGTCTGATCTGTTCTTGAACTCTAAGATTTTCTAGTTTTTTCAGTCTGTATTTTTTATTTTTCTTGAAAATATTCAGATACGTTGTTTTGCTGGATTACAGAAGCGTATATATGCAAGTTTTACTAAGTGAACCCACGTATACGTAGGTTTCCTCAGTTACAGTCGCGTGTACACGCACTCTGCACATCACTGCAGGTGCGTATATTATATAATTTTCAAGATTTATAAATTTTCTTTTTGCTGAATGTTTGTCTGGTGGTTTGGGTCAGTTTGAAGCAGTCATTTTCCAGTAACAGTCCTCTGTTTAACAGGGGGCATCTTGTTCTGAACTCTCTCTAGTTATAAGGAGTATTAGTCTTGTTTTCGTTGATTGCAAGCGTCATTGTTTTTTGACACACAAGATTTCTGGTTAAGAATCTTGACTGCTCTGTTTTGGTAGAGTAGGAAGATTGGATTCAATCTTTGTGTTCATTTTGTTTTGGTGACCCTTTTTGTTTCCTTGACGAAATCATTTTTGTGACCATTTGCTCCTTCGTTTCGGGAAAGTTATTTGTTATCACTTTCTTGAGACTTGTCTTTTGATCTTTTGGACTTTCATTGCTGCTTTTGATTGTCAAGAGCGATTTCAAACACATTTATTTTTGTTGGGTTTTCATCATTTGAAAGGTGTCAATTCGCAAAAGTGTTTGGTTGCCTATTCTTCAATCATTAGTGTCAGTATTTTTGAGAGCATTCCTTGAAAAAGACTTCTTTGTTGTTTGAAAGAAAATCTTTTGAAAGTTTTAAGTTTCGCTTTCTTAAACTTGCTTTTCATTTGATTTCCTTTTATGCGAAGTGAAAGTGCTTTGTGTTTATCTTAGAACTTGTTTTTATTGTTTGGACGAAATGATTGGTAGCACATCATATTCTATCTAAGCATTTTAGTGGCAAGACAAATTTGATAAGTGAGCAACTTTCCTTCTTTGTTTGCAGAGTAGTCTTAAAATCTTGCATTCACATATAGTTGTTGCATTAGGATAGATTTGCATCCCTTTTTATGCATACATAGCTTTGTTAGCTTTTGTGAGTGTGGAGTCTGAAAAGAAAGCAAAAAACTTTGTTTTATTTGAAGTTCCTCTGAACCCTGTAGAGATTACTTTTCATCGAAAAACGAAAAGTGCATGTGCATGTAGTTAAGTTTTGTTTAACTTCTTTTGCGTCAAAAAACACCACTAGTTTCATCTCCATTACCTTGTGACTTAAAGAACAGCCTAATAAAATCAAGCGCTAATTAAAATCCACTAGAACTTTTTGTTTTAGTCAGTTACACCAACAAGTTTAGGATTTTAGGGCCTTGGATTAGGCGAGTGGAGAGTTAACTCTCCAAGGCCACATAAAAACGTCAAACATAAGAGTCTGAATAACGAGAGAAAATCCAATAGCATTAGGAAGACTAGGAAAGCTCCGGATCTAGGAGTTAAGCACGAGGGTCTGTGAAGACAGGGAAGAGAGATACCCCCTCTCCTACTTGTCCGAACTTACCTCACGACTGTTCCGCCTGGCTTCTGCGACGAGTTGGTACCCATAGTTGCCTCTCCTAGGGATCTACACAGGTGGCTGTGGAGGGGAATCCCGTGGCACCTGAGGTTGACGTTGTATGACTCTCGACAGTACTACTGGAGGGCACCCTTGCGAAGCTTGGGGGCTTCCTCCGGCGTAGGCTATTGTTAGGAGGTCAGCGTAACTTCCTCTGTTACTTTCGCTGATAGGACTGGGCCGTCATTATCCCAGACTATCTTCGGAAGGTCCCTGACTCCACTTTCTTGTATTTTGGTGTCCGGTCCTCATCACCCGGAGCGGAAATACTTGGAAGTTGTTTGACTGGCTGTATCTTTAGGGACTTTATAGTGTGTGCTCTTTGTTCCTTGTATATAGTTGGCTTTAGGTATTTTTGTCTAGTCGCGTTTGGACTTGGTGTTCTGAGTGACTAGCTTACCACTCTACCCATCTTGAAAGGCTTTTGGTCATTCTTTCAGAAGTTGTAGAGTTGCCTCCTCAAGGGCAAAGGTTTTGATTGCTTATCCATATTCCTTGAAGAGTTATTTCTATATTCCCGTAGGGGAAGGGTCTTTGGAACAGTTAGATATGGCCAATATTCCTGTGGAAACCAACCAAGGTGCCCTCCCAAAAGGGGATCCTTGTGCTTTTCCTTTCTTTGGAAACGTTGGTACTCCCTTGATGGCCACTTTGAATATTCCTGGGTTGAATGTTGGACTACCCGTTTGGCTGTGGTCCACTCCAAATATTCCGAATGCTCTTGAAGCTTCTCAGTTGAATGCTTTATTTCAAGGGCATCACATGGGTGCTCATTGTTCATCTTCTCTCAAAGAGAAATCTGGGGTTCCTTCTTCTCCTCCTTCTTGTAACAAGAAATCTAAAAAGAGGAGAAAAAGGAAGTCAAAGAAGAAGAATAATTCTATCCTTTCATCTTCAACCTCTGCGAGTCATGTTGGAGATGAGCCTTCAGCCACTGCTAGTCATGCTGGGGGCATAAGTCTAGTCACTGCGAGTCACACTAACACTTCATCTTCAACCTCTACGAGTCATGTTGGAGATGAGCCTTCAGCCACTGCTAATCATGCTGGGGGCATAAGTCTAGTCATTGCGAGTCACACTAGCACTTCATCTTCAACCTCTGCGAGTCATGTTGGAGATGAGCCTTCAACCACTGCTAGTCATGCTGGGGGCACAAGTCTAGTCACTGCGAGTCATACTAGCAAAGAGTCACCGACCTCTACAAGTCATGTTCAGGACTCTCCGCAAACCACTGCTAGTCATGTTGGTGGAATGGAGGTTGATAAGAAACCTAGACGTAGAAGTTTTAAACCTAAGTTCCCTTGTAAGATATGCAAGGGAGACCATCTTACTCATTTATGCCCTGGTATTCCAAAGGTTCAAAGGATATGGTCCGAGTCTGAAAGAACTTCTACTCATACACTTGATATGGTTTCTCATCAATCCCATCAACCATTGGTTGATAATGTGGTAGAGCCAGTGCAATTGCTGGCCGATTACACTCCTCTTTTGGGGGGTGAAGCGCCTAACAAAAGAGTCTGTTTGATCTCTAGTACAGAGTCTTCTAGTATAGGGGGCATTCCGGTTTCTTCAAATGTTCCCCCCCCCAAGTTCTAAGAGTGTTTCCTTTGATTGGGATAGTCTTGTTGAGCCTCGTCTTCCTTCCGCTGCACCTTTCCAAATAAATGTCAGAGTTAATTCCAAAAATGTCTATCGATGTATGGTGGATGAAGGATCCTCTACAAGTATTATATCCTCTTTGACTTGGAAAGCTTTGGGTTCCCCAAAGTTGTTGACAGCTCAGAGTCAGTTGTTAGCCTATGATAGAAGGCCTTGTGAATCTATGGGGGTTCTTCCTCAAGTGCCTATCACTTTAGGTGGGAAGACTGTCTTAATCGATATGATGGTGGTTGATAGCCCTTTAGACTTTAATATGCTACTTGGGCGTGATTATGTCTATGCTATGAATGCTGTGGTGTCTTCACTCTTTCGAGTAATGTGCTTTCCTCATAACGGGAATATTGTCACTATTGATCAGCTTGCATCTGATAATCACCACCCTAATTCGACTTTACTGCAGAATGCCCCTTGGTTTGTTCCAAGTGTTCAAGTAGACTCTACCCCGCTACGGGTCAATTATGTGGCATTGAATCCTCAATGTTCAATTGCTTCTAAGAAGGATCCTTTGACTTATTATTCTCCTTCTTGGGACTTGGTCCCGGCAGTTGACCGAGAGATTCTTCCTATAGGGACATGGGACCCTTTAATTCCCTCTTTTAATCCTAGTAGTTCTCATGATTTCTCAGATCTTGCTTTGCCTTCACAGGAGGAACTCTTTGAAGCCATGAGTTATGACTACCAAAGGAGTCCTTGGTCCGATCCCTACAAAGGGTTTGTCCAGAAGAACTATTATGCGTAAGCCGCAAGGCTGCGTGGTCCCTTGTACCATATTGTATATATGAGGTACGCATTTTCAAGTTTCGTATTCTATAACACAAAGATCTTATATGAAGTTTATATGTGGGATGTATTAACTTCGTGTCTAGTGTTCCTATTTATGTTTACAGAACTTGGAAGATTTCTCCTTTGGAAGTTTATGGTTGGTCCGTTCGGACAGGTATTGGTTCTCGAAACTGGCATATAGGTTAGGTTTTTCCGCCTGCATTGTGCATTTATCAGTTTCCTTTCCCATTTTGCCTTAGGATCGACCCCACCAAGTTATGGTGCGGAACCTTCTCATTGCTTAGAAGTATCATGACTTGTGTGGTAGAGCCTACCTTATCATGGGTGCCCTAGTTAGTACCTTATTGTCGCTTGGCACTCATGCAGATTTTTGTCCTTAGGTTCGGGAGTCCTCTGTAGTCCCGCCATGACTTATGCATTGAAGACTCATTCCTCTTAGCTTCTCCGCTTTGTTCTGGCCTTATACCCTAGAGGCTCCCTTGTGTTGAGTTGTACTACTGCATTGCATGTTGACCACTTGCACCTTTTGGCCTAGAGCCGGCTTCACTTGGACTCGTGTTTAAGCCAAATTTTGACCATGACATCTGCAAAATCAACCTTGCATACCTTTGACTTCTGCAGCTTGACATACCCTGATCCGTGGAAGGAACATACCTCTGAGTGTCACTGACCAGTTTTCACCTCCCTGCATTGAGCATAGGAACGTTCCTTTCCCAGGAACTAGATCATCTGTTTCACCGACACTCATTCTTTCCACTGTACCATAGCATTCTTTTATTCTTTTTCCGGCTTAACAGAAAAAGACAAAAAAATTAAATATTCCAAAAAAGAGCGGGAACAGGGACATTATTTCCATTTATTGTTGGCAGCTAGAGTCAATCGTGTCGTCCTTGAACAAAGCACTCAAAACAAAGTCTCCTCTGCATGGGTGGGATTTAGTTTGACTTAGGTATGCCATAACCTTGTTATTGAGTCAGTTCTCCCCCGATTGGTTATCTCTTCCAATCATATGGAGGGTTCGTTCGTGCCTCCTGCATGGCGAACTTATACAGAGTCATCATATGCTTCCACATAGTCACATTGAGTCGTGCTTTTGTTCAAGGGAAGTTAGCCTGAGTCGGCCTTTCTGCGGTGTCTCTTGACTCATTTTTCAGTCGGCCATCCCTGGTTGTCAGTATCATGTCTATCATCACATCAGCTATATTGGTCCTTTACTCGTGCCGGTTTGAGAAGGTCCCCATTGGCTTCTTGCTGGCGGGTCTTGTCCTTATCGACGACAACACCTTGCTCTGAGGACAGGCCTAGAGCCGCACCCTGGCCCTATTTTCATTATTGATAGGTCACCTTGTGCTCAGCATCGATCAGTATCATGGGTCTTTGACTGAGTGGTTTCCCTTGTGTTCGACATCAGCATACATTATCACACATTGGGATTCGTTCAGTACCTTGGTTTCCATTTGACCCTATTGGTGGATACCTCGCCTCTGTGTCAGCTTTCATTATTGGTTGGTTCAGAGGGTTTCTGCCGTGCGCTAGCCACATCTTGTGTACGCCGAAAACGTACTTCGGTTGGGTTACTACATCTTTTTCGTTCGATTCCTTCCACATTATTGGCCTACGGGTTACACTCGCGCTAGATTGATGGAGGATGCCTTAATGCCTTCCTTCTAGCGGATCTTTCCCTATCGACTTCGACTCATTGCTCTGGGGCAAAGATCTAGAGTCCATTTGGCAGTACCTTGGGGTTTGCAGTCATTAGTGGCAGATCCTTCGCTATCGACAGTGGGAAACCATCATTGTCTCCTGATCGATAGATTCTTACAGGTGTTCCACTTCAGCTCATCTATTCACACTTGTTAGATTGTACTGGGTACCTTGACGCTCATTATCATTATCGGTGAGTAGTCTCGCGTTTGTTAACGGTATACATCAATGACCGGTAATCAAACGATTTCTCACATGGTCGACTTTAGATCATTTATTCCCATGGTGTAGAAATGTACCATGGCGGTCGGTGAAGACCTCAGGTTGTATCAGCATTCATTGGTTCACTTGACAATTGCTCCTGTTGCTGCTAGTTGATACCACTCCACCTTATATGTTGCAGTCAGTCATGGCGACATTCTATATGCTGGCACCTGAGTTTGCAGTGTAGTACCATCCTATTCCATCATGTTCAGTTGGTACCTTTTGGGATCAGTCTTTGATATCAGTGATCCGTTGCACCTTTCAGCATCATTGACAATCTTATATGTGATATTCAGACATATACTTGCTCATTATGATCAGATGATCCATTATGTATCTTCCAGTCATTTATACTTATGGATCCGCTTGTACTTGATATGCGGAAATGCTTTACTTTTTCTGAGCATGGGTATGCCCGCCTCAGACAGTGTTTCTTTCTGATCTCCTTTTGGTGGCTTGGCAGGCTGAATTCTGGTGAAGTCCTCCTTGATTTCTCGACAAGACTTCCTTTCCGTGTACTTACATAATATATTTCGGCCATCATGTTCCCCTTCTGACCTCATATATTAGGGGGCATTTGTTATAGCTGCAAATCTCACTCTTATGGTTTGTGATGCTGCACTCATGGCCTAGGGCAACCCCTCCTTCCAGACCTGGTCCTAAAATTTAAAAAACAGTGTTTTATCCCTTATACGCGACATTGCCCTGAGTTAAACGCGTGTACACGCGGGTCTGTGTATACCCAACCCGCATGTATGTATTAAAACACTTAAAAAAATAAATAATTCCTTTTTTTCGGGCGGAGATCGTGGGTTTTACCTGCTGATCACCTGTTAGTGCTCGTGGCCCAACTGTTCCCAACCAACTCCTAACTAAAAAACTACTTTGGAGATGGTATAAAAAGACATCAAAGGGAAGGCCTAAGGGAGAGAGAAAAGAGAGCAAGATTATTATGCTGAGATTTTTCCCTTAGACCAGGTCTAAAGTCCTTGGTGCATTCTGTACTTCCCCCATTCTGCATAGGAAACCCTTGTTTCCATGTGTATTGGTGATCACTCATCCTTTATATCACCATTGAGTAAGACTTGGAAGGAGCTCTTGTTGGAGGCTTGAGGCTGGAACGAATCCGGGAGGAAGCTTTGCTTGGAGCCTGCTGAAGGTGTTTCAGGTGAAATCTTTCCGTCATATGTACTTTACTTGCCTTTATATAAAGAAACAAGTCTTGGTTCCCGAAACAATCTTTCTTTGTGCTTATGAGATTCATGTTTTGAATTCTTATGCAAGTAGTTACTTAAAGATTTTTATAACTAACTTTATCGCATCAAGATGGTTTATGTATAAGTATTTGTCCATGTACTGCTGTGCTCTTTGATTTGTTTGTTTTACAGGTCAAAGGAGAAGATGGGAACTCCAAGAAGGGTTTGGACCCTAAAGGCCTTCTCGAAAGTAGGACCTTAGGTACGTACCCTCAACATTAGAATTTGCTTACAGTAAAGATAATGGCTGTGTGTGTGTTTCTTTGAATAAGCAATTTTCAGTCTGGTAGAGTCTTAACCCAAAGGACCCTAGGGGTACTTTCCCCTCAACCACTCCATAATGGTTTGTTGATCCTCTAGTTGCTTGTTTCTTTGCTCCATGTACTTTATTATCCACTTAGCTCTTTCTAAGTTGAGGGACAAAGCATTGATGTCTGCATGTTGCTCTTGAATGACCTCCTTGAGCTTTGAGCTTTATGGGCCCAGATCCGTGTCATCATCCTGAATGAGAACGAAATCAGTCTCTTGCTCGCATGAAGGCCACTCATCATGTAATGGCCTCTTGCCTTTATCTTGAACCTGCTGTGCTGATGAAGGAAGTGAGACCCCTTCCACCCTGGGTGGTGATAATACTTGCCTTGTTGCTACAAACAACCTTCTAGTGCCCTTTTGGTAGGTGAAAAACACTGGCACACTAACATTATGTGTCTCATGACCCTCCTGCTGATGTGAAGGTCCACCTATCTCATGAAAAGCTTCTGGAGGTACCTGAGGAGCCGTAAAGAACTCATGAGAAATGAAATCCTCCCATGTGATGCCCTGCAAACCAAGCTGATGCATGACCACAATTTTGATGAGTGAAAATGATATATACTGTTAAACTACTGCTGAGCAGTCTTTTGCTGTACTAGGGTGGTCATATTCTCAATATTTTGGCACATGAAGTAGGGGAGATTCATCATTCTCACCCTGGTAAAGTGCATCAACAATCTGATACGATAAGCATATAGGCGAGAAAATCGGCCCTCACAGTTGAAATACTTCATTATGAGTTTCATCAAGGGACCATATGAGTCTTTTAGGTACCGAAAGGGAAAAAATCTACTGAGTTGTCTTAAATAACCGGGCTTGATGTATGGTTCATAATGTTCCCTGTCAATTTTCTTCCTTTTAATCCACTGCTCTCCGACATTTGGAATGCCGGTTGCTAGAGAAATAGACTCCAATGTTAAGGTGAATGTCACACCAGCTAGAGTGGCTTCGCCATTATGTAAATGAAGCACAAACAACCGGGCCAACTAATGATGATACTAGACTCTAGCAACCATCTCACAGAACTGATAACGGGATTGGTGTTGGAAGCATGTGATAGCAAGAGGGTAGGCCTGCAACTCGGCAAGTGAAGTAGGCTCCTCTCGTATATGTTTGCCACCCTTGTGAGGTCTCCTTGGTGCATGCATTTCTGTAGGAGAGTCACTATGTGTCTCTTCATCTCAGTCATAGGAAGGATCAGACTCCATTTTTGCTAGTGTGTGAGTTTTCTTGATGAGTATGAAGATTTTTATGTTGTTTTTAGTTTTCAGCCACCAGAAGTAAGAATGTATGAGGGATTGTGGAGGGAGAGGGTATGAGGGGTTTTGGGAATGCTATGACAAGTTTTTTGGGAAATAGGGGTTAGGGAATAGTATGTAAGCTTAGGGACAACAATTACGGTTTGGGGATTTTGTAGTGAGGATTTGGGAAAATGGGAATTGGGGATAGGGGTGTATGATTTTTTAGGAATATGGGAGTTAGGGAGTGGGTGGATAAAACTAGGAAATAAATGGAGGAGTCAAAAGTGAGGGAGTGGTGGAGTGAACTTGGCAACAAAATCACAAATGCAAACCCTAGGTAATTGTTTTTTTTTGAGAAATTGCAAGGAGGTATGGTTTGATTTTTTCCACGCTAAACCACCATAAATTTTTAAGAAAAACTCTTTCACTAGTGAGGAAAAGGGCTTGACTTACTTGCACACAATTGGATTGAGCAAATTTATAAATTTGAGGGAGTTCGTGGTGAGATTGGGCTTGGTATCTCTATGCACCATGCCACAAACCCAACATGCCGCGCCTCCTGTATGCGCCACACCAGTATAATTTTAACACTGTGGAGGGCGACTCAATGTGCCGCACCTCTCACCCAATGTGCCGCGCCCACAAACTTGCACAATTTTACTCCAAGCTTGCTTCCTTTTCTCAACATGACCTCCACTTGATCAATCTTTCTTCTTTGAATGCCAATGAGCTTTTTGAATTGTGAAAAATGATTTATATATAGAGCTTTTGATTTTTCATTCATAAAACCCACTTTTATAATGTTTGCATTGTGACTTACTTTTTCAACTCTGTTTTTTGGGCAGTTTACTTTATTTGTGCCTTTGATGAACTTAATGACTTGATTTTTTTTTTTGCCTTGCAGGGGATGGAGCTGCTGAAGCTTGGCAATGTGACCAGGGTTGCCACTGAATTGATTTACATATAAGAGGACTGAAATTACATGAATTTATACAACAAAAACCTAAAATACTCTGTTTTTCTTCAAAACATGGTTTTGAGGAAAAATACATTGCTGAGCATGAGATTGTGAAATTTATTGATACTAGAACTTTATTCAACCTCCTCATGCACCTGCTGACTATTATTGGACATTTTGAAGAACTTTTTGATGAAACCCTAGACCTAATGAAATTGAAACTCTAGAACTGACTCTTGCAAATTTAAATACAAAAGGTGACTACAGATAATCTTAATGAATGGAAATGGGCCAGCAGGTGAAGGACATGAGGGAAAATGTACAACAAGCCACTACCGTCAGATGATCCATGCTCCTAATGGAATGCATGACTGAGCGAGACACCTAATATGTAATGCAACAAGAGAATTTGACCTCTGATGGAGGGATGAAGATACTAACACTAACATTGGCTCCAACGGGGATGGTAGCTCCTTAGAGGTGCCAAGAAGTACAAATCTCTAGGAAAGTAGGCAATGGCTTCGTCCATTGGGCTATGGAGTCAATAACTTCGACAAACCAAAGCCAAACTCTTGACTCATGTTCAAGAATGAAATGTGACTCAAAACTGACTCAATTTCAAGACTGAAATTGATTGAAAGACCTAACTCAAACAAACCAAACCAAAACTAAAATCAAACCTCAGTTTTATAGCCTTCACCTTGGGTCCCAAACTGAAAGAATGAAAGTAGTACACACTTGCAAGGGAATTTAAACAAAACAGTATGTACAATGATACATATGACAACAGAAAACAATTAAAAAATAGTACCGTTTGAGTAGCCGACCAATGACCGGCCCACCGGGATAGTCTTCGCCATTCATTTCTTGCAAAAGGAAAGCATTTTGGCCCCGATATGCAACAATCCTTTAAGGTCCTTTCCAAAGATTTTCGAACTTGCCATGCTTACCTTTCTCTTCATTTCTTGCATCCCATTTCAACACTATGTCTTCTATTTGAAACTTGTCCACCTTTGCCTTTCAATCATATATCTTCTTGATTCTTTCTTACACCATGAAAGTATTCTTAAATAACTCCTCTCTAGTTTGCTGCAAATGGATCATTTGGTTGATTCTCCACTGCAAATGATCATCTTCGCTGCCCGCTTCTTGCAGGAGTTTAACCACCGGGATTGCAAGAGAGGTTGGGAAGACTGTGTCCACAACTTACATGAGCTCGAAAGGGGACATGCCTATAGATTTATTTTCACTTACTCTGTCTGCCCAAAGTGCATTAACCAAATTTTTGTGCCAACTTTTCTTGTTCGTTTCCAACAGCTTTTTGATAATGTTGACCAAAGATTTATTTGAGGATTCCGCCAATCCACCCCAAAGTGATTTGATATTTATGAAAAAATTCAATCATCCTTTTAGATTTAAAGGCTGCTACATTGTCAGTGATCAACTTATTTGGACAGCCAAAATGAGACAAAATGTTGTTTTCAAGAAATGAAATGATTACCGAATCAGTGGCCTACCTCATGGGAATCGCCTCAATCCATTTGGTGAAATAATCCATCGCTGTGAGGATCCATTTGTGCTGCATTGAAGAAGAAGGATGGATCTCGCCAATGAAATCCAAACCCCACTGCTAAAATGGAGCACTTACTTCAATGGGCTTGAGTGGTAAAGGCTGCAACTTCCTCCTACCTTGAAAAATTTGACATTCGTGGCAGCTTGCTACTATTTTGTACACATCAGCAAAAAGAGTTGGCCAATAATATCCTGCTCTCAAAATTTTATTGGCTATTTCTTTCTAGAAAAGATGGCCTCCACAATCTCCCATGTGAAAGTCTTCCATAACCTGTTTTGCCTCTTTTTCAACCAAACAATTGAGCAAGACACCACCAGGATCTTTCCAATAGAGTGCATTATTCATGATACAAAACTTGGCAGCCTTCAATTTCAGTGTCCTACTTTTGTTCTTAGCCATTCTAGGTGGTGATGATAGATTTTGGAGTACATAAACAATGTCCGAATACCAAGGAGAAATAAGAAAAATTGCTGATACCTGAGCGGTTAGACTCTCTTCATCTTCCTCGAACATAGCAGCAATGAGATTGATGTCCAAGGCATGCAAATTTGACTCAGCCATTAGCTTAGTCAGCCACTGTCCTTTGATGAGCTTTATCGGTTTGATCTCCACATCATATTCCAATGAGGCAGCAATCCATTTTCCTCTTTATCCCTCTGGATCGATTTGCACTAAGACATCTTTAAAAACAGCGTTAGGGACATAAGCAAGGATGTGAGAATGCAGAATATAAACCTGAAAATCTTTTAATTCCCTTACCAAATCAAGGGCCTGTTTTTCAATAATATTGTACTTTAATGCCTTATCCCTTATGGTCCTGCTAAAAAGTGCAATTGGTTTCTCAAGCTAGTCTCTTTTTTGCATCAAGACCACTGCCATAGTATGATCCGAGGAAAATGAAAACAAAATGAAATCCTGAGTATAGTCCAAGCTGCTCAAAACCAGAGCTGAAGAAAGGGCCAATTTCAGAAAATTGAAAGACTTAATTGCTTCCTCGGTCCACTTCACTACACTATCTTTTTTGAACATGTTTGTGATTTTCCTTAAATGTTCTACAAGATTAGGCACAAAGTGACATAAGAAATTCATCTAACCATTAAATGATTTGACTTCCTTCTTACTTCATGGAAAATCAATTTTTTGAATGGCTTCCACCTGAGCTGGATCGATGCAGATGCCCTTCTTTGAGATAATATGACCGAGAAGCTTGCCTTCATCCATGGAAAACAGACTTTTCATTGGATTGAAAGATATACCATATTTCCTACACCACTGAAATACAATCTTCAAATGATAAAGGTGCTCTTCATCTGAATTAGAGAAAATTATCAAATCATCAAGATTAACAACTAGAAAAACATCTTTTTCATTAGCAAATGCAATATCCATCGCCTGCTGAAAGGTTGCACCAGCATTTTTCAATCCAAAAGGCATCTTTGCATAGTGAAAAGTTCCCCATGGAGTGGTGAATGCTGTTTTGTCTCTACCATCCTCATGGACCATAATTTGTTTATAACCCGAATACCCATCGAGTAGCGACATGCGGGATGCTCCAACTACTCTTTGAAGTATGTGATCCATCTTAGGCAATGGATAGTTGTCCTTCAGAGATACTTTATTCAGATTTCTAAAATCAATACATAACCGAATCTCACCTGTTTTCTTGCACACGGGCACCAAATTTGAAATCCAATCTGAAAATATTATAGGGACGATGATATCAACTTTGTACAACTGATTCACTTCTTTCTCAATTGAGGGCAATAGCTTTGGATTTATTCTTCTTAGCTTCTAACGAAAAGGCTTTTGATTTGGCTTGATCAGGATGATATGCTGAATTATGCTTGTGTCATATGCCTTCAAATCTAAATAATCCCAAGCAAATACATCAGTAAAAGAAGATAATAAACTAATATACTTTTGTTTTACCTGTGGAGGCAATGTTTTTTATAACTTCACCATTTTAGGATTTTTAGTTGATACAATGTTCACATCCTCAACTCCTTTGTCAGTTGGCAACAAGCTTGGTTTTCGGGCCACATCATCTTGATCGAACAGCTCCTCTAAAGATATTAGACCTTTAGGAATGACGTTGTCCTTCTGCTACAAACCTTCCATCTGATTGACTTCTATATCTGCCTCACCATCATCATACTCCACATCAATAGAAGTGTCTTTGAATTTACCTTCATTTTGCAGAAATTCATTGATCTCTTCATCATCTTCAAACACTTGCAAATACCTTTGATTTTCGGGGACAACTGGGCGATGTTTCACATGAATCTCAAATTTGTTGTTTGAATTCATCAGCATTTTCGAATTACTTGCTGCTGTTGTAAGTGAATCTGCAATGACATTCTAAACACGAGGGACACATGTCAAAGTGTAACCTGAAAATACTCTCAAGATATATAATACCACATTGCGGTAGGCCCGCATTCGAGGATTCTTATCTTGATATTCCCCTTTCACCTGCTTGATAACTAACTCAGAGTCACCATACACTGAAATCCTTTTAGCTTTCAACTTTCTAAGAATTTTCAAACCAGCAGTTAAAGCCTCATATTCAGCCTCATTATTTGAATAATCAAAAGCTAGTTTATAAGGACAGACACTTACATTGATTGGAACTTTGTTTGGGGAAAAAATAGGTTTGCATATCCAAATTCCAATTCCAGCGCCTTCCCTTCCTACCGCAACATCAAAATCCATGCCCCGCAGGGCTGATTCGTCCTCTTCCAAATGCTGAAACTCTGTTTATGTTGAGCTCCAAACTTGCATATTTCCTATACACTTTGCTAGACTCTTTCCATTCACCTAGACCTCCTAAGCTATCAACATCATTGCATATTAATCATGAAAGAGCATTTAAAGTGGTTTTTAACTATGTTTTGTGTATGCTGTTTGAATTAGATTTTTGCTCATTGAGATGCGGAATCATGTCAGTTTCTGCAGCTGCTTCAATTTTCCGCAACCGTTTTTTTTAAAGTCCATATTGCAGGTGTCTTCAGGCAAATCAAGCCACATGGGCAAGTTAGAAATAATGTGGACATGGACCGAGTCCTTTTGGCTCAGTCGAATTCATCAGAAGAGGCCGTGCTCAACGGTGGTCAATAGAAGAGTCCTACGGCAACAGAACTCTGTTTCCAAGCACGTGGAAGATCTTCATGGCCGTTTCTAGATTTCTGGAGGAACGTTGACACCTGTAGGCTGCCCACGATGTAAATCCAGCAAGCTGCTTTCATTAGATTGCATCATCTCGGCAGCATGGTGCTAGATCCATGGACGCTGTCATTCACGTGTCCTCTGTCAGCGCAGTTTTTAGGAAAACAATTATGTAAACGTTTGCTATAAATAATGCGTTTCTATACGCATAGTAGTTAGTCTTTTGTAATGTAATTTTGCTGTTAGAAAGTCCACTGTGCTGTGACATTGTTTCGTTGTTATGACTACATTCTGAATATATGAAAAGACTCTGTTTCTGAGCATAAGTCTTGACTGATAGCTATTGCCCTAGGTTGTGCAGAGGGCCCCTGCACACATCGAGGTTTTGTTTCATATTGCTCTACAGTTTCACGCTGTGTTTTTATCTTTATTATGCCATAGTTATTCTCTTATGTATATTGCATTTCCTATGGTACTAACGTTTCATTTTTGTTCATGATTTTACATGCGTTACATTGTTGTTAATGCTGATCAGTGTGTATGTTCTAGATTACAGTAGGCAGCCCGAGCATTTGCATATAGTTTTCACAATGACTAATGACATGGAATCAGTCTTTCTGCTGACTTAATTTTCTTAGCTTTTAATTCCAGTTCTGTTTTGTTTATTTCAGTTTTGTTCATTGGCTTTATTAGTTAGCTTAGATATTAAATTGCCCATATCATTGTTAGTTACCTCCGAAAGCCATACCAAGACTAACTGGCGAGGGGTCAGACCATGAATTGATGTGATTTGATTTAAAGTTTACTTTTCTACAATTAGATATCAGATTGCTTAGGTTGTTGATGATTACCTCCGAAAGCCATAGCGAGACTAACTGGCGAGGGGTCAGAATATGAACTGATATAATTTGATTTTAGTTTTACTTTGCTTGCAATTTTTGGATTTCTTTGAGTACAGTTTCTTTTGTATTTAGACAACAGCAGGGATAATGGTTCCATGATCAATAGTTCACTGTTTGTTTGATTAGAATAGTGGCACATTTTCATTTTCCTTTACGAATTAATCTCATCATTACATGTTCTAAGACCTTCTGAAGTTTGAAGTTTTGGAAATCATTTTAAAAGGCATAATTGCCTTGAATATTTATATCCATACTTGTCTTTTAGAATTTCCATTTCTTAAATGAAGATAAAAACCCCCAAAACAAATAAAAAAATCAAAAACGACAAAAAGTAAGAAATAGGTTATCTTGCACATATAGTGCGCCACACTTCAACAGTTTACGACTCCCAGATTGAAAATTAATATAGCAATTTAGGACACTCTAAATTGACCAAATAGTTTGTTGTTCATCAATATGTTACTGCTGTCAGAAGGCTGATTGCTCAGCGGTACTATCAAGTCTTTGTCTTTCTTGATTTAAGACCTCTCTGAAATTTTCAGTGATCTTTGGAATGTTTTCTACTTCAACTACTTGGCTATTTACATCATTAAAGCTATCAGAGTACAAAACAAATGATTCTAAATCAGTATGTACATAGTTGATTGGATGATTTACCAGTTTCTCCTTGCTAGTAATCATGTACTTCATCTTTTTCTCCTGGTATAATTTTCTCATTTGACCGAACATGGGAATAGTAGCATAAGAGAAATCAAGCTGCATTGTCCCTTTAATCTTTTCTCCCCAAGATCTGGAAAGAAGCATTCCAAATCTAGGAGGTATATCCGCCACAACCACATCCATCAAAACATTTTTAGCCGGAATCTAATCCAAACTGACCACCAAATCTTTGATAAGACCAATACACCTTACTCTACCAGAATCAAAGCAGTAGAGATCATGATACTTTCTAGTGATATCCAATCCCAATTTCTCCATGATGGCCTTAGGCATGAGATTATGAGAGGCTCTGAAATAAAACATAGCATTATGTAATACATAGTCATGCACCCTGAGACTGATGTAAGAAGGAGCTACATCACTATCTTGAGACTGACCTTCCAATGCTGGACCAAAAATAAACTCAGGTCTATCATCCTCCACGTTCACCATATGAGATGATGGATCTAAATTCAAAATCTTAGACACCTGACCTTTGTAGCTACTATTCTTCATCAGCTCAGTCAAAGGAATAGATGCTTTTAACTTAGCAATTTCATTTTCTAAGTTAAAAACTGAAATTTTCTCTACCTCTTTCACTGAAACATCCTTCTTTTCAGTTTTCTCTTTTGATACAATTGGCTGATTGGATCTTTCATTTGCTGATAGTGTTTTGTTAGTGGTAGGATCAACTATCTCTTTTCCCTTTTTCTGCACAATGGGAGGATCATTCTTTGGCGCTGTTGTCTCCTTCCTTTTCTGAATTGGATTTATGGGCATCTCTACTTCTGAGTGAATATTGTCGCTGCTAGGCTAACAAAGCATTCATGTATCCTCTTTGATATTCATTGGACTCCTCCTCAAGAACTGTTTCATTTGCCAAGATGAAATTTTCATCCCTTTGTACAACTGAATTCTCGGAAGACTCCTCATCTTCAGTGATAAAAATTGGCATATCATCAAGTGTAAAGAAATTATTCTCTTCTCCAATTACGTTCTCCTCATCTCTGATTCTGGACCATGTACAAAAATTTTGCTGTAAGGGTGTCTTCACCTGCTGTTGCGCTGCTTGGTCTTGTGCTCACTGCTCTCATTGCTTGATTCTAAATTGTGATTGCTGCTGACCACGGAAGTTGGGATTTTTGACTTGTGTTTCAGGCTTGTCAGTTGTCAATCTGTCAAACATCTTCTACATCTTCCGGAGCACTTGATTTGAAGTGGAAACCTCTTCCTTTATTGTTACCTTCTTTTCAGCCTTTGTTCTAGCTCTCTTGGCAAGTAGATTAGCTTCAACACTGACTGCAATTTTCTACATGTCTTCCAAAGTGGCCGGATCTCTTTCACTTAATTGATAGGACATATCAGGATTGAAACCATCCAGAAACTTAATCAAAGCGAGCCCCATAGTTGGCTTTATATTATCGGGAATTGCATTGTAAATAGAATTGAATCTAATACAATAATATTGAATAGACTCACCAACATTCTGCTTGATGTTATCATATTCGGAAAGGATCTGAAGAGGATTTTTCTTCACGTCCCAGCGATCTAAGAATTGCCTCTGAAGATTAGTCAATGTAGTGATACTTGTAGCTGGCAAAGCTCTGAACCACTTCCTCACTTCACCACCAAAGGTTTGTACAAATAGTCTCATTGTCGCATTTTCGGCATCAATCTCATGAAGGTCGAAGAAATCTATCATCCTATCCACATGTTGCTGATCTGTAACACTATGAGGAGTGCCATCAAACAATGGGATTTTGCTTTGATAATCGGTGGGCATATCATCCAAATTTTGAGGTAGCTCAAGGGGAGAAAATCGAGCAGCCATTGCTCTTGGTGGATTTGCAATCAGTCTTGGGGATGTTGGGGGAGTGGGTGCAGCTGATGTATGGGGTGTATGAGGTGGAGATGGTAATGAAGAAATGTTGGAGGTTTGAGAGGTAGAAAGAGTGGACGGAGGTGAAACCACTACAGAGTTTTGATCAGAGATAGAAGCCTGCACGGGAATGGTGGGAATGAAGGGAGGTTCGGTAGAAATTCCAGAGCTAGATGCAATCGTTGAGGACCCAAGGGTTGCAAATGCAGACTTTAAGAAATCAGCAACGTTTGAAGCCACAATTGAAGTTCGGAGTTGTTTCAAGATATAATCATCAATTGATTTATTGGCCTTTTCAATTTCAAGATCTTTGACAAACTATGGATTTAGGAAAGTAGAAGCAATAGCACTTTCGGATTTAGTCTCAAACAACGACAGATCAAAATGTTCGTCAAACTCAAGATCTTCAAGATACTCAAAAACCACATGACATGAATGAGATTTGAACATGGGAATCATAGAACTTTCTTGGAGAAGGATTCTTGGAATAAGATTGGGATTTTCGTACACAAGAAGTGGATCAGGATCCAGATTTACTCTGGTATATCTTCTGGAAGCCAGTGTGTTATTATTTCCAAGAAATCAAATGGACATTATCAACTTGTTTAGCCTATCAAATTCTAAACTTATCATCCAAAAGCTTAGAATTATCAGATGTACTAGGGAAATTTGCAAGTTAGATATTCCGTTTATAAGACTAGACCGGAGATTGACTGAAGTAGCATTTATCTAATTGCGCTAATGCAAAGCAAAAGCGTTTCGAAGGCTACCTGGCTAATATTTAGGCTCTGTCTATAGTTTATAAAACAAAGAACCCTAACAAACAAAAAATCTTGTCATCCATAGTATGGTCACCACTATGTTAGTGCCAAAATCTAACTCAGGCTGAGAAAGGCAAGATCTAGGGTAACATCAAACCACACTTAATCTGGTAGCTAGCCCTACCAGGTTGGGAGAGGGCCCTCTCCTTGTCAATATCAAAAAATATGGCCAATAAAGCTTGAGATGACTGATGTAATGACTGGTTTTAGGCTGTAGGAATTTACAGGGTAAGTTCCTCAGACAGAACACCAAAAGGACACCGCTCACAACCAGATCGCAGATCAATACACCAGTATTTTGATGTGGTTAAAACCCTCAAAGAGGGAAATAGTCCACGGCCTGAGCCAACGCGACCACTTCAGGCAATTTATTAATAAAAGAATGAAAATTTACATATGTTTCTCTCATGCACGGATTACCCTACAAATGACCCTCCATGCGCTTTAAATAGAAATCATGGACCAATCGGGTGTCAAGCCACAGATCAAGTGTCAGTAATACCGAGGAGAGAATGAACCGTCGGATCCCTACATATCATGACCGTCGGATTGTAAGTTACAAAATGTACAACGGTAAAGAAACACACTTTACCTAACTCTACACTAGACCAAGTTGTACTTAACTATTTCCTATGTGTCAGAATATCCTAACATCCCCCCTTAAGAACAACTTGGGATAGGATTGAAGGATTTACAAATATGACATAATAGGAGAACGAAGGAGGCACTAGAGCCTATCCCCCCTTAGTGACAACTTCCTGAACTCCAACCATAAATCGAAGTTTAGTGAACTTCGCCTCTGTGAGAGCCTTTGTGAAGATGTCTGCAACTTGATCATCTGTTGAACAATATTGCACTTCAAGAACATGGTCGTGAATGAGCTTTCTGATGAAGTGCATGTGCAGTTCAATGTGTTTGCTGCGCTGATGTTGGACTGGATCTTTGCATAGATGAATGGCACTTTGATTATCACACCAAAGTGTAGTCGGATGCTGCTGCTGAAAGCCAAACTCTGACAGGATCTGACGAAGCCACAAGGCTTCCTTACTAGCTTCTACGGCACCACGATACTCTACTTCTGCTGATGAAAGAGAAATGGCACCTTGTTTCTTACAAGCCCATGTAAGAGGATATTCCGACACATAGGAAATAGGCTAGGTATGTGTACAGAGGTGTTTGATTGAATTTGATGATGTTTTGTTGGCTCAAATGTGAAAGGCAAATTTGGGTCCAGTGAATGAGGCTCAGTTTTGCAGATATCTCTATGGGGCAAGGTAGGAAAGTGATTTGGTACTTAAAATTAAGTGAGATGGAGAGTTTTAGATAGGTGAGGAGTTGAAGAGGGCAAGAAAACCTTAGGGATCCTCTTCAAATAGCTAAAAACATCAATAACTAAGCAAACCCTAGGTAGAGCACTGCAATTTCAATGGATTCTACATTTATCCTTGTTTGTTTTAGTTAAGAAGAAGCAAGATAGATAATGGCATACATAAAGCATAAGTAAACTCACAATTACTGAAGGAAACACAATACCAAAACAAGATTCCACATGAATCCCATAAAGTCCTGCAAATCTTGGTCTATTCCTTAGCCAAAACTGCTGAGATCAGTATACAACGAAGCTCCAAGCTTTCTCAAAAGTCCAACCATGCTAATCACTGTAAAGTCACAAGATATAAGAAATCCATAACTCATCCTAGCCTCTAGGGGTCTAGCTCATAAGTTTAGGAGTTGTTCCAACTAATTCTAAACTCAGAACTAAAAATTAGGTAGTGGAACAACTTGCCTCTAGAAACTAGGGAACTGATTCATTCAGTTGCAAACTACTTTTTGATAGATGAATCTACCTCCATGAGTGAAAATTTGACATAATTACATAAAGATCCATAAATTTACATTAAATTACATCATAAGTTTGACATTAAGAAGGATAAAAGTCAAACTGTCAAGAAACTAGGTGAAAAACAGAGTATTCTTGGTCAAACTGGGCAAAATTTCCCCAATGCGCAGTGCTGATTTCCCTATGTGTAGCACCTTTTTGTAGCTGCTTTTGGAGGCCTTCCCGGTGTCCAAATTTTCTCCCAATGGGCTTTTTGGAAATGTCCTCCTATCTACTTTCTAGAACAAGTGGAATTTTTTAATTTGGCCTCCATGTTCTCCTCCAAAACTGAGTTCTCCCAACACTACTTCCTGTGTGTCAAAATAGGGGCAATAAGGTCATTTTTTGGGTGTTTTTGACATTTTTGGGGGCTCAAAACCTGTCAAACTTTCTTGGCCATTGGTAGGCATGCATATTTTTCCAAGAAAAATCCAAATATGCTGAAGTTTTGTCATTTGGAGGCCTCCATCAAAAGCGAGCGCCAGGTGGCGCGACGCATTGGGCAGAAAATTATGTGTTTTAGCCCAAGAATTTCAAAAATGGAAAAAGTGTACCAATTTTTTTGAAATTTGGGATGAGTGTTCTCCATCAAGTGTTGTGTTGGGCCAAGGAAGCCTTAGCCAATATCTAAAGTCTATCTTTCTCCTTTCGCGTCCTCGATGCCCTTTTCAACTTTGCCTTCAAGCTTCTGATTCTTGCCTTGTAACTTTTATTTCTCGCCATGTAATGATAAGCCATATGCCTCAACATTGTTTTCTCCTTGTTGGCCTTCTCTAAAAAATTTTCCAAGTGGATATTAGATCTCTCAAGCCAATATTCTTGATCAGCATTGATTTCTTGCTCAAGTGATGTGAGCTTCACCTTCCTCCTTTTGGCAGCTTGCCAGTTTTCTCATCTGTTTTGAAGCTCCATAATGGTTTGTTGATCCTCTAGTTTCTTGTTTCTTTGCTCCAGGTACTTTATTATCCACTTAGCTCTTTCTAAGTTGAGGGGCAAAGGATTGATGTCCACCTATTGCTCTTGGATGACCTCCTTGAGCTTTGAGCTTTGTGGGCCCAAATCCATGTCATCATCCTAAATGAGAATGAAATCAGTCTCCTGCTCTCCTAAAGACCCCTCGTCATGTAATGGCCTCTTGCCTTTGTCCTGAACCTGCTGTGCTGATGAAGGAAGGAAGACCCCTTCCACCCCGGGTGGAGATAATACTCGCTTTGCTACTGCAAACAACCTTCTAGTGCCCTTTTGGTAGGTGACAAACACTAGCACACTAGTGGTCTATGTCTCATGACCCTCCTGCTGATGTGAAGGTTCACCTATCTCATTGATCCGGATTTAAATAGGAATGTAATAAAATATAGAGATAACCATAAAGACAGATATGCAGCGGAAATAATACTTCATTTCATTAATGGAAAATACTGAAATATTCTTACAAATAGAAGTAGAAATAACCCAGCTAGGGCGATGGTAGCTTATCTTTGAGAAGAGATGTGTCGGCTACATGCCTCTGAACTGTTCCGAACTGTGTTTACAATGAGGCTTGAAGGCCTATTTAACAATGGAAAACCCTTCACATTCCAAAACCTAACCCTAGAAGATGAAACGCCAAATTGTGGGCCTCGTTTTGGGGTGAGTTGGGCAGCCAACTTCCCGGGGTCGCGAATTGGTCGTATTATCTCCGTTTGATGCACATGATAGCCCGTTGGAAAGATCTCTCCGAGGACTACGACGGAAAAGACGATTTTTTATTAGATAAATCGCTAGCAGTAGATTTCCCAAAAAAACGTCGTTTAGGGCCTCAAAACGGCTCCGGAAGTTCAGGACCCGAAAAACTGCTAAAAATAGTAAGTTGTGCTACAATTAAGGAAACTGAAAATGCTGAGAGAAACAATGGTGGGGGTCCAGGTGGACTTGGCAGGTGGCCACCAAGATCCACCTGGATCATTCCTCCCCCCCAGGAAGCAATGGTCCCCATTGCGTTGAGTTCCTCCATGAGATGAGGAAACTTTTGCTGAACTTGGTCCTTGGTGAACCACTTGCCCTGGTGAAGGAGTTGGCCTGCTTTGACAACTCGATACAGTTGGATATTCTGTTGGCGAGTGTTCTTGACCTTGTGTCCATGATCCGATCAGTTGCAGCTTGTTCCACTCAATCTGCATTTAATTCTATGGGTGTGAGTTGTTCTGCAATGTCGGATGTGTCTAGCAATGGTGGAAAGTATGGTCGAAGGCGGTCCACATTGAACACTGGGTGTAGGCCAAGGAATGGGGGAATGCTGAGCTCAAATGCATTGTATCCCACAGCCTTAATAATGGTGTAAGGACCATATCGGAGTGGTCTCAGTTTCCGATAGGCTCCAGTAAGGCGTTCCTTTTGCAAATGCAACTAGACTTTGTCGCCCACTTGAAACTTGTGTGGCACCCGGTGTTGATCATGTCGCTGCTTGTACTTGGCATTTAATTTTTCCAGAATGTCATGGACCTGCTGGCGAATACGTTGGATGTGCTCAATGAATCTGGTTGCCTTATCTGTTTCGGACTGGACATGAGCTGAATCTGTGTGAGTAGCTGCAAGTGGCATGGCCACATCAATGGGGCATAGTGGCTGGAATCCCAAGCCCACCTTAAAAGGGTTGTGGCCTGTCGAGCTATGAAGAGCTTGGTTGTAGCTGTGCTGAACATAGGGGAGGCTCTCGTCCCATGTGCGTGGATGCTTTGAGTTGTACATGCGCAGAATGTGTACAATCATCCGATTGACAACCTCTGTCTGGCCATCAGTTTGAGGATGGAAGGCTGTGGACTTAGTGAGTTTGGTGTCCAGCATTGACCAGAGACTGGACCAAAATGTACTGAGGAACCGACTATCTCGATCTGAGATGATAGACTGTGGGATCCCAAAGTGCACCCAAACTCGTTCAAAGAAGAGTTTAGCAGTGTCTTCTGCTGTGATATTCTTCTTGCAGGCCGCCATAATGGCCATCTTCGAGAACCTGTCGAAGACCATAAAAACACAATCATTTCCATGCTTAGTGGAAGGAAGGCCTGACATGTAATCCATGGAGATGGATTCCCAAGGTCGATTAGGGGTAGGCAACAGGGTATAGAGGCCTTGCTTCTTGATGGTTGGTTTGGCAATGGCACAGGCAGTACATGATCTGATGTATTTCCCGACATCTTGTCGAAGATTTGGCCAACAGAAATACTTTTGCAGTACTGCCACCGTTTTCTCGACCCCGAAATGCCCAGCAGCCCGACTGTAGTGTGCTTCCTAAATCATCTTGGCATGCTCGCTTGAAGGAACACAAAGGTGACCCAGGTGGCATAACAGGGCATATTGGAGATGAAAATCTGGAACATGCCGAACCCCCAAGAGTGTCTGGTATGTGTGGCCAAATTCTGGGTCGCTTTTGTAGAGAAGTGGCCAATCAGAAGTCTCGTGCCCACAAGAGTTGAGCACGGTGGTTAACGCCATGATTGGTGGTCGACTAAGGCAATCTACAACATTATTGGTGCTGCCCTTCTTATACTTGATATTCAAATGGAACTGTTGCAGATATGTAGACCACTTCTGATGGCGATCATTCTGCAATTTCCCTTGGGTCTATATGAACTGTAGGGGTCAGTGGTCTGTGTGGATGACCGTTTCCTTCCCCAAAATGTAATGCTTCCATTGTCGGCAGGCCTGCACAATGGAATACATCTCTTTATCATAAGTGGGATACTTCTGGACTGTGTCTGAAAGTGTTTCACTGTGATATGCCACTGGATGCCCGTGTTGAGTAAGGACTGCCCCAATAGCATAGTCAGAGGCATCTGTCTCAACCTCAAATGGTTGTTGTAAATCTAGTAACACGAGCACCAGTGCCGTGCAGAGGTGATCTTTCAACTCTCTAAATGCCTTCTGTTGAGATGTAGACCAGAAGAATTTCGCTTTCGCTCCTCCCTTGGTGACTTGACTCAAGGGCCAAGTGATATGAGAAAACCCCAACACGAACCTGCGGTAGAAGTTGGCAAGACCTAGAAAGTTGCGGAGCTCTGTCAGAGCGGTTGGAGATGGCCAATCCCGAATGACTTGGATCTTTGCCAGATCTACATGCACCCCCTCTTCATCAATAATGTATCCCAGATACTAAACTTGGGTCATGCCAAAAGTGCATTTCTCCAAATTGGCACATAGCTTGTGTTGCCGTAGTGTTTGAATAACCTGTCGGATGTGGTGGAGGTGCTCTTCCCAACTCTGGTTGAAGATCAGAATGTCATCCAAGTATACCACTACAAATGAGTTGGTGAATGGCCGCAAGATGTCATCCATTAACCTCATGAAGGTTGCAGGAGCATTAGTCAATCTGAAAGGCATAACCAACCATTCGAAGAGGCCCTCCTTGGCTTTGAAGGCAGTCTTCCACACATCAGAGGGTTCGATCGGTACCTGGTGATATCCTGACTTCAGATCGATCTTGCTGAAATATTTTGCCCCCTTTAGTTGGTCCAAGAGGTCATCAATCCGTGGGATCGGGTACCTATTATAGATAGTGATCTTGTTCAACGCCCAATAGTCAATACAGAGTCTCCAAGTCCCATCCTTCTTCTGTACCAACATGATCGGGCTCCCACAAGGTGATGAACTCGGACGGATGTGACCTTTCTGTAACAGCTCCTGAATCTGCCTCTTGATTTCATCATTCTCTAGAATGGAGCGTCGATAAATTGGTCCATTGGGTAGCGGTGCACCTGGGGTCAGATCGATGGAGTGCTTGACTTGACAGTGCAGAGGAACCCTTGCAGGGGAGGTGAAGATGTCCTTGTACTCCTTCACGACCTTATCCATCTGTAGTTGTCGTGCGGAGGGGTCTTGTCTGGAGGCCATGGCTACTGTCTTATTCTTTCCTTGTGGGCATATCATCAGGAAAACAAATTTCCCAGTCTTGGAAATGAGCTTACTGCATTGTTTTGTAGTAATCAAGGAGATGGCAGTAGGCAGTGCTACCTCTGGTATCCTGTACAACTTATTTCCCAATGTAACAATAATAGCACGGGGCCTTGATTCATACACATCATGTCGCTTCCACAAGTATGGTTGTCCTAATAATACATCACAAACTTCAAGGGGAGCAATGTCACACAATACCTCATCCGTGAAGGGCTTGATGTTGTACGGAAGGTGACACTGCTGGCTCACGCGAAGATCCTGTCCTTGGTGAAGCCACCCGATGGTGTATGGTTGTGGATGTGCTGTGATCGACAAGCCCAACTGCTTCACAACCTCTACTGAAATGAGGTTCTTTTGGCTCCCGCTATCGACAATGAACTATAGCAGGGAGCCCTTTACCCACATTTGGGAGTGGAAGAGACACTCCTCCTCTTCTGGATCTTCAGGTTCATTTTTCTGGATCTTTGCAGTAGCAACATTGGCATTGGGATCCGCGTCAATGATCTGCTTCCCTTTGTCATCCCCCTTGTCGGGTTCTGACTCAGAGTCGGAATATGCATCTGATTCTGGAACCTTTAGTTCTGCCACCAGTTACTACTTGGCTCGACACTCACTGGTGTTGTGAGTGGAGCTCTTATGGAACTCACACCATTTTCCCGTGTCCTTTTTCGTCTTCGTGGCGCTGTTCTTTGCCTGTAGCTTTGGCGAGTTGTCTTGGGCTACCCCGCCTTGGCTTTGTCCTTTGTTCTGTGTTTTAGGGGCACCTTTCCCTTGCTTCAGATTCGCAGATCCAAAGTCTCGCTTCTTTTGTTTAAACTTCTGCTCGACCTTGACGGCATATCGATACGCTGTGCTAGGCGAGGAGATGTTCAGGAATTGTATTTCTTCCTGGATGTAGTTGTGCAGGCAGCTGCGGTATTTGAGTATCAAATGCTGCTCTGTATCCTTGATACCCAGCTTTGTGCGAAGGGTATGGAAAAGATTGGTGAACTCTGGCACATCTTGGTCCCTTCCCTGCCGCAACGTGGTCCATTTTATGTATTCATCCTCATAGCTTCCGACAGGGTAGTACTGCTCCTTGATGGCATCCCAGAATGAATTCCAGGTGGGTGCAGCTGAAAATAGTGAGCCAGTATTTTCATCCTTCTGCTCGCAGTAGGTTTCCCAACAGTCCTTGACGTGGGGGGCTGCTTTGAGAAGAGCGAAAACAATCTTTTCTCGACTTGAAAATTCATGAACAGAAAAATAACCCTCCAGCAGATTTAACCATTTATCTACAGCATCTGCATCTATCTGACCCTCGAATATGGGGATTTCAAAATTAACTTGTACCTTAAAGGGCGTGGCATCTCCAGAGTAGCTGCTGGAAGCCGATGCGTCACTTCTGGGTAGCCGCTGAAGGATTTGGGCAAAACTGTCCATCATCGCATTCCGTTGTCGCTCGAGGGCTTCTTCGAGCAAGATTTTGATAGGATCTCCTGGCCCGTCATCTTTCTTCTCATCCACCATAGGAGGCCGTCGGGATCTGCGAGGCTGGTCTCGCAAAGGTTTGACCAGTTCAAGCCCTAACTCCTTATATCCCGACCCCGTTGGGGACATGGAAAGAAAAACAGAGAAAAAGCAGACCGCTCTGATACCACTGATCCGGATTTAAATAGGAACGCAATAAAATATAGAGATAACCATAAAGATAGATATGCAGCGGAAATAATACTTCATTTCATTAATGGAAAATACTGAAATATTCTTACAAATAGAAATAGAAATAACCCAGCTAGGGCGATGGTAGCTTATCTCTGAGAAGAGATGTGTCGGCTACATGCCTCTGAACTGTTCCGAACTGTGTTTACAATGAGGCTCGAAGGCCTATTTAACAATGGAAAACCCTTCACATTCCAAAACCTAACCCTAGAAGATGAAACGCCAAATTGTGGGCCCCGTTTTGGGGTGAGTTGGGCAGCCAACTTCCCGGGGTCGCGAATTGGTCGTATTATCTCCGTTTGAAAGATCTCCCCGAGGGCTACGATGGAAAAGACGATTTTTTATCAGAAAAATCGCTGGTAGTAGATTTCCCAAAAAACGTCGTTTAGGGCCTCAAAATGGCTCCGGAAGTTCAGGACCTGAAAAACTGCTAAAAATAGTAAGTTGTGCTACAATTAAGGAAACTGAAAATGCTGAGAGAAACAATGGTGGGGGTCTAGGTGGACTTGGCAGGTGGCCACCAAGATCCACCTGGATCACTCATGAAAAACTTCTGGAGGTACCTGAGGAGATGTAAAGAACTCATGAGAAATGAAATCCTCGCATGTGATGCCCTGCAAACCAAGCTGATGCATGGCCACAATTTTGATGAGTGCAAAATGATATATAGTGTTAAACTACTGCTGAGGAGTCTTCTGCTATATTAGGGTGGTCATATTCTCAATATTTTGGCACATGAAGTATGGGAGATTCATCATTCTCACCCTGGTAAAGTGCATCAACAATCTGATATGATAAGCATATAAGTGAGAAAACCGGCCCTCAAAGCTGAAATACTTCATTATGAGTTTCATCAAGGGAGCATATGAGTCTTTTAGGTACTGAAAGGGAAAAAATCCATTGGGTTGTCTTAAATAAATGGGCTTGATGTATGGTTCATAATGTTCCCTATCAATTTGTTGCCTTTTATTCCACTGCTCTCTGACATTTGGAATACCGGTTGCTAGAGAAATAGACTCTAATGTTAAGGTGAATGTCACACCAGCTAGAGTGGCTTGGCCATTATGTAGATGAAGCGCAAACAACCGGGCCAACTCATGATGATACTGGACTCTAGAAACCATCTCAGAGAACTGATAACAGGATTGGTGTTGGAAGCATGTGATAGCAAGAGGGTAGGCCTACAGCTCGGCAAGTGAAGTAGGCTCCTCTCATATATGTTTGCCACCCTTGTGAGGTCTCCTTGGTGCATGCATTTCTGTAGGAGAGTCACTGTGTGTCTCTTCATCTTGGTCATAGGAAGGATCAGACTCCATGTTTGCTAGTGTGTGAGTTTTCTTGATGAGTATGAAGATTTTTATGGTGTTTTTTGTTTTCAGCCACCAAGGGTAAGAATGTATGAGGGACTATGGAGGGAGAGGGTATGAGGGGTTTTGGGAATGTTATGACAAGTTTTTTGGGAAATAGGGGGTTAGGGAATAGTATGTAAGCTTAGGGACAACAATTAGGGTTTGGGGATTTTGTAGTGAGGATTTGGGAAAATGGGAATTGGGGATAGGGGTGAATGATTTTTAGGAATATGGGAGTTAGGGAATGAGTGGATAAAACTAGGAAATAAATGGAGGAGTCAAAAGTGAGGGAGTGGTGGAGTGAACTTGGCAACAAAATCACAAATGAAAATCCTAGGAAATTGTTTTTTTTTTTTTTTGAGAAATTGCAAGGAGGTAGGGTTTGAGTTTTTCCATGCTAAACCACCATAAATTTTTAAGAAAAACTCTTTCAATATCAAGGAAAAGGGCTTGACTTACTTTCACACCATTGGATTGAGAAAATTTATAAATTTGAGGGAGTTTGTGGTGAAATCGAGCTTGGCAGCTCTATGCGCTGCGCCACAAACCCAACGTGCCATGCCTCCTGTATGCACTACGCCAGTATAATTTTAACACTGTGGAGGGCGACTCAATGTGTCGTGCCACTTGTATGCACCATGCCTCTCACCCAATGCGCTGCGCCCACAAACTTGCACAATTTTACTCCAAGCTTGCTTCCTTTGCTCAACGTGACCTCCACTTGCTAAATCTTTCTTCTTTGAATGCCAATGAGCTTTTTGAATTGTGAAAAATGATTTATATACAAGAGCTTTTGATTTTTCATTCATAAAACCCACTTTTATAATGTTTTCATTGTGACTTACTTTTTCAACTCTGTTTTTTCGGCAGTTTACTTTATTTGTGCCTTTGATGAACTTAATGACTTGATTTTTTGTTTGCCTGGCAGGGGATGGAGCTGCTGAAGCTTGGAAAGGTGACCAAGGTTGCCAATGAAGTGATTTACATATAAGAGAACTGAAATTACATGAATTTATACAACAAAAACCTAAAATACTCTGTTTTTCCTCAAAACATGGTTTTGAGGAAAAATACATTGCTGAGCATGAGATTGTGAAATTTATTGGTACTGGAACTTTATTCAACCTCCTCATTTCGCATGCTGACCATTATTAGACATTTTGAAGACCTTTTTGATGAAACCCTAGACCTAATGAAACTGACTCTTGCAAATTTAAAGACAAAAGGTGACTACAGATAATCTTGATGAATGGAAATGGGCCAGTAGGTAAAGGGCACGAGGGAAAATGTACAACAAGCCACTACCGTCAGATGATCCATGCTCCTAATGGAATGCATGACTGACCGAGACACCTAATATGCAATGCAACAAGAGAATTTGATCTCTGACGGAGGGATGAAGATACCGACACTAACATTGGCTCCAATGGGGATGGTAGCTCCTTGGAGGTGACAAGAACTACAGATCTTTGGGAAAGCAGGTAGTGCCTTCATCCATTGGGTTATGCAGTCAATAAATTCGTCAAACAAAAAAAAAACTCTTGGCTCAAGTTCAGGATTGAAATGTGACTCAAAACTGACTCAATTCCAAGACTGAAATTGACTGAAAGACCTGACTCAAACAAACTAAACCAAAATTGAAACCAAACCTTAGTTTTATAGCCTTCACCTCAAGCCCCAAACTGAAAGAATGAAAATAGTACACACTTGCAAGGGAATTTAAACAAACTGGTATGTACAATGATACATATGACAGTAGAAAACAATTCAAAAAAAGTACCGTTTGAGTAGCCGACCATTGACCGGCTCACCGGGATAGTCTTCGCCATTCATTTCTTGCAAAAGGAAAGCATTTTGGCCCCGATATGAAGCAATCCTGTAAGGTCCTTTCCAAAGATTTTCGAACTTGCCATGCTTACCTTGCTCTTCGTTTCTTGCATCCCATTTCAGCACTATGTATTCTATTTGAAATTTGTTCGCCTTTGCCTTTCGATCATATATCTTCTTGATTCTTTCTTGCAGCTTGAAAGTATTCTCAAAATATCTCCTCTCCAGTTTGCTGCAAATGAATCATTTGGTTGATTCTCCACAGCAAATGATCATCTTCAATACCCACTTCTTGTAGGAGTTTAACCACCAGGACTACAAGAGAGGTTGGGAAGACTGTGTCCACACCATACATGAGCTCGAAAGGGGACATGCCTATATATTTCTTTTGACTTACTCTGTCTGCCCAAGGTGCATTGACCAGTTTTTGTGCCAACTTTTCTTGTTTGTTTTAACAGCTTTTTGATAATGTTGACCAAAGATTTATTTGAGGATTCTGCCAATCCATTACCTTGTGGGTAATAGGCGTTTGAGTGCCCAAAAGTGATTTGATATTTATGACAAAATTCAATCATACTTTTAGATTTAAAGTCTGCTGCATTGTCAGTGATCAACTTATTTGGACAACCAAAATGAGACAAAATGTTGTTTTCTAGAAATGAAATGATTACCGAATCAGTGGCATGTCTCGTGGGAATCGCCTCAATCCATTTGGTGAAATAATCTACCACTGTGAGGATCCATTTGTGCTGCGCTGAAGAAGAAGAATGGATCTCGCCAATGAAATCCAAATCCCACTGCTGAAATGGAGCACTTAATTCAATGGGCTTGAGTGGCAAAGGCTACAACTTCCTCCTATCTTGAAAAATCTAACATTCGTGGTAGCTTGCTACTGTTTTGTACACATCAGCAAAAAGATTTGGCCAATAATATCCTGCTCTCAAAATTTTATTGGCTTTTGTTTTCCAGAAAAGATGGCCTCCACAATCTCCCTTGTGAAAGTCTTCCATAACCTGTTTTGCCTCTTTTTCAACTAAACAATTGAGCAAGACACCACCAGGATCTTTCCAATAGAGTGCATTAATCATGATACAAAACTTGGCAACCTTCAATTTCAGTGTCATACTTTTTTTCTTAGCCATTCCAAGTGGTGACGACAGATTTTGGAGTACATAACAATGTCCGAATACCAAGGAGAAAGAAGAAAAATTTCTGATACCTGAGCGGGCAGACTCTCTTCATCTTCCTCGAACATAGTAGTAATGAGATTGATGTCCAAGGCATGCAAATTTGACTTAGCCATTAGCTTAGCCAGCCCCTGTCATTTGATGAGCTTTATCGGTTTGATCTCCACGTCATATTCCAATGAGGCAGCAATCCATTTGCCTCTTCATCCCTCTAGATTTGTTTGCACTAATACATCTTTAACAACAACGATAGGGACATAAGCAAGGATGTGAGAATGAAAAATATAAACCTGAAAATCTTTTAATGCCCTTACCAAAGCAAGGGCCTGTTTTTCAATAATATTGTACTTTAATGCCGCATCCCTTATGGTCCTGCTGAAAAATGCAATTTTTTTCTCAAGCTGGTCTCTTTTCTGCATCAAGACCGCTGCCATAGTATGATCCGAGGCAAATGAAAACAAAATGAAATATTGAGTATAGTCCTGGCTGATGAAAACCAGAGTTGAAGAAAGGGCCAATTTCACCAAATTGAAAGACTTAATTGCTTCCTTGGTCCACTTCACTACACTATATTTTTTGGGCATGTTTGTGATTTTCCTTAAATGTTCTTCAAGATTGGGCACAAAGCGACATAAGAAATTCATCTAACCATTAAATGATTGTATTTCCTTCTTACTTCATGGAAAATCAATTTTTTGAATGGCTTCCACCGGAGCTGGATCGATGCAGATGCCCTCCTTTGATATAATATGACCGAGAAGCTTGCCTTCGTCCATGGAAAACAGACTTTTATTTGGATTGAGAGATATACCATATTTCCTACACCGCTAAAATACAATCTTCAAATGATAAAGGTGCTCTTCATCTGAATTAGAGAAAACTGTCAAACCATCAAGATAAACAACTAGAAAAACATCTTTTTCATTAGCAAATGCAATATCCATCACCCGCTGAAAGGTTGCACCAGCATTTTTCAATCCAAAAGGCATCTTTGCATAGTGAAACATTACCCATGGAGTGGTGAATGTTGCTTTGTCTTTATCATCCTCACAGACCACAATTTGGTTATAACCTGAATACCCATCGAGTAGCGACATGCAGGATGCTCCAACTACTCTTTGAAGTATGTGATCCATCTTAGGCAATGGATAGTTGTCCTTCGGAGATACTTTATTCAGATTTCTAAAATCAATACATAACCGAATCTCACCTATTTTCTTGCGCATGGGCACCAAATTTGAAATCCAATCTGAAAATCTTATAGGGATGATGATACCAGCTTTGTACAACTGATTCACTTCTTTCTCAATTGAGGGAAGCATCTTTGGATTTATTCTTCTTAGCTTCTGACGAAAAGGATTTTGATTTGGCTTGATCGGGATGATATGCTAAATTATGCTTGTGTCATATGATTTCAAATCTGAATAATCCTAAGCAAATACATCAGTGAAAGAAAATAATAAACTGATACACTTTTCTTTTACCTGTGGAGGCAATGCCTTTGATAACTTCACCATTTTAGGATTTTCAGCTGATCCAATGTTCACATCCTCAACTCCTTTCTCGGTTGGCAGCAAGCCCGGTTTTCAGGCCACATCATCCTGATCGAATAGGTCCTCTAAACGTATTAGACCTTTAGGAATTATGTTGTCCTTCAGCTGCAAAAATCCCATCTGATTGACTTCTATATCCACCTCACCGTCATCATACTCCACATCAATAGAAATGTCCTTGAATTTACCTTCATTTTGCAGAAATTCATTGATCTCTTCATCATCTTGAAACACTTTCCAATACCTTTGATTGTTGGGGACAGCTGGGCGATGTTTCACATGAATCTCAAATTTGTTGTTTGAATTCATCAGAATTTTCAAATTACTTGCTGCTATTGCAAGTGAATCTGCAATGACATTCTGAACACGAGAGACACATGTCAAAGTGTAATCTGAAAATACTCTCAAGATATCTAATACCACATTGCGGTAGGCCCGCATTCAAGGATGCTTAGCTTGATATTCCCCTGATAACTAACTCAGATTCACCATACATTGAAATCCTTTTAGTGTTCAACTTTCTAAGAATTTTCAAACCAACAATTAAAGCCTCATATTCAGCCTCATTATTTGAACAATCAAAAGCTAGTTTATAAGAACAGACCCTTACATTGCTTGGCACTTTGTTTGCAGTGAAAACAGGGCTACGTATCCAAATTCCAATTCCAACACCTTCCTTTCCTACCACGCCATCAAAATCCATGCTCCACAGGCCTGATTCGTCCTCTTCCAAATGCTGAAACTCTATTTGTTGTTCGTCAATATGTTACTGCTGTCGGAAGGCTGATTACTCAGTGGTACTATCAAGTCTTTGTCTTTCTTTCTTTAAGACCTCTCTAAAATTTTCAGTGATCTCTGGAATGTCTTCTACTTAAACTACTTGGCTATTTACATCATTAAAGCTATCTGAATACAAAACAAATGATTCTAAATCAGTATGTACATAGTTGATTGGATGATTTACTAGTTTCCAATATAATTTTCTCATTTGACCGAACACGAGAATAATAGCATAGGAGAAATCAAGCTGCATTGTCCCTTTAATATTTTCTCCCCACGATCTGGAAAGAAGCATGCCAAATCTAGGAGGTATATCCACCACAACCACATCCATCAAAACATTTTTAGCCAGAATCTAATCCAAACTGACCACCAAATCTTTGATAAGACCAATACACCTTACTCTACCAGAACCAAAGGAGTAAAGGTCATGATAATTTCTAGTGATATCCAATCCCAATTTCTCCATGATGGCCTTAGGCATGAGATTATGAGAGGCTCCAGAATCAAGCACAACATTGTGTAATACATAGTCATGCACCCTGAGACTGATGTAAAAAGGAGCTACATCACTATCTTGAGACTGACCTTCCAATGCTGGACCAAAAATCAACTTAGGTCTATCATCCTCCACATTCACCATATGAGATGATAGATATAAATTCAAAATCTTAGACACTTGACCTTTATAGCTGTTGTTCTTCATCAACTCAGTCAAAGGAATAGATATTTTTAACTTAGCAATTTCATTTTCTAAGTTAAAAGCTGAAATTTTCTCTACCTCTTTCGCTGAAACATCCTTCTTTTCAGTTTTCTCTTTTGATACACTTGGCTAATTGGATCTTTCATTTGCTGATAGCATTCTGTTGGTGGTAGGATCAACTGTCTATTTCACCTTTTTCTGCACAATGGGAGGATAATTCTTTGGCACTGTTGTCTCCTTCCTTTTTTGAATTGGATTTATGGGCACATCTCTACTTCTGAGTGAATATTGTCACTGCTGGGCTGACAAAGCATTCATGTATCCTCTTTGATATTCATCAGACTCCTCCTCAAGAACTGTTTCATTTTCCAAGATGAAATTTTCATCCATTTGTACAGCTGAATTCTCGGAATACTCCTCATCTTCAGTGATAAAAATTGGCATATCATCAAGTGTAAAGAAATTATTCTCTTCTCCAATTATGTTCTCCTCATCTTCTAATTCCAGACCATGTACAAAATTCTTCTGTAAGGGTGTCTTCACCTGCTGTTGCGCTGCTTGGTCTTGTGCTTGCTGCTCTCTTTGCTTGTTTCTAAATTGTGGTTGTTGTTGACCACGGAAGCTGGGATTTCTGACTTGTGTTTTACGCTTGTCAATTGTCAATCTGTCAAACATCTTCTCCATCTTCCAGAGCACTTGATCTAAAGTGGAAACCTCTTCCTTTATTGTTACCTTTTTTTCAGCCTTTGTTCTAGCTCTCTTGGTAAGCAGATTGGATTCAACGCTGACTGCAATTTTCTGCATGTCTTCCAAAGTAGCCAGATCTCTTTCCCTTAATTAATAGGCCATATCAGAATCAAAGCCATCTAGAAAATTAATCAAAGCCAGCCCCATAGGTGGCTTTATATGATCGGGAAATGCATTGTAAACATAATTGAATCTAATACAATAATCTTGAACAGACTCACCAACATTCCGCTTGATGTTCTCATATTCGGAAAGAATTTGAAAATGATTTTTCTTCACTTCCCAATGATCCAAGAATTTCCTCTGAAGATTAGTCAATGTAGTGATACTTGCAGCTGGCAAAGATCTGAACCACTTCCTCACTTCACCACCAAAGTTTTGTACAAACAGTCTCATTGTCACATTTTCGGCATCAATCTCATGAAGGTCGAAGAAATCTATCATCCTATCCACATGTTGTTGAGCTGTAACACTATGAGGAGTTCCATCAAACAATGTGATTTTGCTTTGATAATCAACGGGCATATCATCCAAATTTTGAGGCTATACAAGGGGAGCAAATCAAGCGGCCATTGCTCTTGGTGGATTTGCAATTGGTCTTGGGGATGTTGGGGGAGTGGGTGCAGCTGATGTATGGGGTGTATGAGGTGGAGATGGTGGTGAAGAAATGTTGGAGGTTTGAGGGGTAGAAGGAGTGGACGGAGGTGAAACCACTAGAGATTTTTGATCATAGATAGAAGGCTGCATGGGAATGGTGGGAATGAAGGGAGGTTCGGTAGGAATTCCGGAGCTAGATGCAATTGCTGAGGACCCAAGGGTTGCAGATGTAGACTCTAAGAAACCAGCGATGTTTGAAGCCACAATTGAAGTTTGGAGTTGTTTCAATATATATGTAATGCCCCACTTAAATCTTATCCTACAAATTTTGTTAATGTTTACATTATCTAAAAATATTGAGAAATATTGGTCTAATATAAAATTCATGATTTCCATTATTCAAATTCCCCACTTACCTTCTCAAATTGAATATTAGGTAGGATATGGTCTCCTTCCATTATTTCAAAATATATGTATTCATTTCACATTACCCAATGTACCCTCACATTTACTAAGGAGAAGACATGGTCCACTCCATGTAATTACATCTCACATTCCCCAATGTACCCTCACATTTACTTGGGAGAAGACATAGTCCTCTCCATCTTATTATCAATATATATATTCATTTCACATTCCCCAATGTACCCTCACATTTACTAAGGAGAAGACATGGTCCTCTCCATGTAATTACATCTCACATTCCCCAATGTACCCTCACATTTACTTGGGAGAAGACATAGTCCTCTCCATATTATTATCAATATATATATTCATTTCACATTCCCCAATGTACCCTCACATTTACTCGGAGAAGACATAGTCCTCTCCATTTAATTATCAATATATATATATATATATTCACCTCACATTCCCAAATGTACTTTTCAGATTTACTTGGGAGAAGACATGATCCTTTCCCATTAAATTATCAATTTTATATTCATGTCACATTTCCAAATGTACCCCTAGCTTACTTGGGAAAAGAGAAGTCAATTGTAAGGATGGAAGAGAAGTTAATGTCATTAATGAGAGGTGGTTGAGATGGAGAAGGGAAGGAGGGTATAAAAAGGGAAGGGGGAAGGAAGAAAAGGGGGGTTGGAGTCTTGCTTAGGATTGTGGGGGTTGGTTGTGATTGTTTGGCCTTGTCATGATTTTGGGAGACCTTGGAAACCTGTGGAGGTTTCTTGGGTTTGAGAGGAGGAAAGTATCATTATCTAGTTTTGCACATTCTTCTTGAGGACACACTATATCTAGTTGGACTTGGGCACGGAGGGCTCGGGAACCTGTGGAGGTTTCCTGGGCTAGGAATTTATTTCCTAGTTGGCTGGGAGGTAAATCCGGTTGGGTCGGTGAGAAGGAGCGTTCAGCAGGAGCTATAAGACAAAGGTATCATCATCAACCCCCGGAACAGGTATTTTCCATGGACCACTCTTGTTAAGTTGATATCAATGGAATGCTCACCTTAATTTATGTTGCTTATGATAAAGTGATCAGATGTTAAATGTTTAAATCTATGTAAGAGGGTCAGCAAGTTCTTTTTTTTTTTTTCTTTTAAAACAGTAGGAAAATAGATCTGTTAGTGTATAATAGATTGAGACTCTAATAATAGGAATCAGGCTCCTACACGTGGTATCAGAGCCAAGTTCAAACACTGAGACCTATGAACCAATCCACTTCTATAATTTTTAGGTTGATGTTGGATTTTACTTTTAAAAAAAAAAAAACCTGTAAAAACAGCTTGGTTTCGCACAAATTTATTTGAAGTCCATAGGATTGCAGAATTTTCGTGCTGTCCATTAAAGCTTTCGGTTATTTTTTTAATGAAAGTCTAGTTGTTTTCTTTGTTTCCGTTGTTTCATTACCAAGATGCCTTATATATGTCTGGAAGCAGAGTTGGGAAGGGTGGCTGTCAAATTCTGGATTAATGTGTTTCAATTATACCCCATTTCTTTGCCAACATAGGCTCAATGTCGATTGTTTCGATTCACTGGCATCCAAAAACATTCGTTTAAGCACAATTGTAGGTTCTTTGCTATGGATCACTTGATTTATTCCTTACATCTGTTTTGACTGTAAAGTGGTACATTATCTGGTCGCCTCTACCTTTGACGACGATACTGCATCTATCATTGAAATTTCTACATGAATACATCAGTAGTTCATTGTTTTCTATTTTTTTCAATTTCCCATCAAACCCAGTTCCAAGAGTTCGAGTTTAACAATTTATTACTCGAATCTTCCTTCTCTCTCCTGTGCGTTTTAACTGTTGTATTTTTCTATCCTCAAACAAACCAACCCGTGTTTTTGTCTAATATCATATGTTTATAGATCGGAGTCCCCATTTTTTACCAAATTATGCATCAAAATCTTTATTCGAATGTTTTTTTGGACTCAAGTTACTTATACCTAGCCTGGTTTTAATCAACGTGCTTGTCCGTTGCCCCTGGTTTCAGAGAGTGTTGCTACTAGATTTGACTATTTTATTCAATTGTTCTTCTTCGAGATGCCAAAAAGATTTAACTAGAAACACGTTATAGTGAATTTCATGGAGTCCGTTGCCCCTCGTTTCATACAGTGCTGCTACTAGATTTGACTATGTTATTGAATTTTTCTTCTTCGAGATCCTATAGAAGTTTTAACTGGAAGCATGTTACAGTCAGTTTCGGCGAGAACCATACACGTTCCAGTTTTCTTCGGCTTCCGGGCTCAATAGAGGAACTTTTAAAACTGCATGTAGACTTGAAATGCGACGATGTCTTATTCAAGTCCTGTCTGAGTATTTGCCTTTTATATTTTCTCACCTTAATTATAATCTTGTTTGTTACTTTTCAGAGTGTTTCTTAATTCAAGTCCAACCTAAGTTTTTGCGCATATATATTTCCACCTTAAGCTAGTGTGTTGTTTTGAGGGTCTTTCTTTTTTCCCCTCTTTTGTCATAGTTTTCCTTTTTTTCTCACCTCACTTGTAATGTTTTGTTGGTTACTGTGGCCTCCCTTAACTGTGGCCTCTGTTAATTATGAATTTCTTCTTCAGTGGATATCATTTATTGTAGCTTACAGGAAGTCCTGGGCTTTATTCGTCAACGTTCCTACGGATTCATCAGAGCACTATTTGTTTCCGCGATACCGTTTTGTTGTACCCTTCTAAAAGTTTCACTGTTCTCCATGCTTCCCCTTTTGAATTCTTTTGTTCATTGTAAGCTCCTACTATCATTCGATCATTATTTATTTTAACTATATGTCAACTGTTATCTCTTAATTAATGGGAACGATATGTGTTCTAAGCTTGTGGAAAAATCTCCTTACAGGTGGAATTAACTCTTGTTAATGCACTAATCAAAGGGCCAATTTATTATGGAGTTTCAAGATTATTTTTTTCACCAGCGTAGAACATATATTGTTTTCTATGGGGCATTTACCTCTATGAATTTATGACTTCGAGTTGTTAGACGTATTACAGGACACATTTTCCACAACAAAACAAGTTCCCAATTCTTCTGCATTAGGAATAGTCTACCCTTGAAATTCTTGGAGCGTGCACATGGATATCATCTTAACTTTGTTAGTCGCTATTCTTAGAGGTTACCTGATTTCAAATTCCTTCTCTACAGAACTCTTTAATCCAACCTGAGTTTACTATATTGCATGAAATGTTTTCCTCTAATTAATGGATTTCAGCTTCAGTGGATATCGAGTAAAGTTGTCTGGAAAATCCGCGTTGAACTTCCCCTGATTATTGAATTCTAACTTCAATGGATGTGGATCACTGTAGCTTACATGGTAGTTGGAGTTGGCTCAGTGGATGTGAAGCCTGGGCTGTTAGTGCTAGCATTCCTATGGATTCCTTCCACGATACTTGTACCCTCTCTAAAATTCTCACTGCTCTCCATGATTTGCCTCATAATTTGTTGTTCTATCACAAAGCTCCTAATATCATTAACCGTTTTTAGTACAGCTATATGTTAAGTACATGGTTGGCTTCTGAAATGTGTCCCTTTGGGGTTTTCTTTAATAGTAAAATAGTCCTTTCGGATGATAACCGTGACTTTGCGAAACAGCTCTTCAAAAGGATCTTCCGATTGATTTCTCATTTTCACCTTTTTCATAGATTAACTTCCAACATCTGCACTCAATCCATAAAATTGCAAAATTGCTAATAAGCCTAAGTCACTGATAGGGCAGTGACATATTAAGGGCAGAAGCAGTTAGTCTAGGTGCTTGAGTCCTTACTGTTCACAACCCTTAATCACAACCTAGGTCAGGAGGGCAACCCATATCAGTATCTCTCATATAGTTTCCAGGAAATATGGATATTAGGAGAGATTTGCATCGTCAGTTCATCCAAAATTCTGTGAAATACAATCCTACAGTTAGTAAATTTGTTACAGTCAAAGGTGGATTACATCTTATTCACCTTAGCAATGAAAGGATCCTTTTCCTGAGAATCGAGTAAAAAGGTTGGGCAGCTAATGATTACAGAGCGAGGTCCCCTAACAGAACCACCCAACAGTGACTTAGAAGGAAAACTGGGGAGATGTGTTGAAATTTTTTTTATAATAAAAAACACTGAAGATAGTTTATTTCTTGACATTCAATACGCTACGAAGATAGAAAATTTTGTGGTCATGGCAAAAGTAAGTTCAAGTGCGATACTCACAAGAAGAAAGTTTCTTCGGAATACAAAAAAAACTAAGGAGGGGGCTGGAGCTTATGTTCTAGAATAGAATGCCCTTTAATGTGAATTTGGTCACCAGGATTTTGAACGACACTGCTCATTTTATGCCCTCAATCCACATTCTCTGATTTATGTGCTCTTCAATTGATCCCTAGATTAATGTACACTGCTTTCCATACTTTTTAATGTTAACTTTTAAGGTTTTGATTTTAAATATCCCTTAGATAGTGGAAACTAACAAGTGAGTTAAGGGAGGCTGGATAAATAAATATATCCAAATTTTTATAATAATAAAAACAATTTTAAAATTATTACTCACGAGTTGAAGATGCAACATTGTCTTGGAGTACGTCCTAAAACTGCTTCTGCTTGGCTAAGAGCTCGTCTTCCTCAACATACGAACACAAGTACAACCACTAGTGCCAAAGTAGGTATTTCATGTGTCTACAATGTTTTCAGAGGAGTCGTAAATCTAGAAACAACTTTATTTTGTTATTAGCACATAAGTATGATTCTGGGAGCTTTGGAGACTTCATCGCTTCCATTCCTTATTTAGTACACAGAAGACACCAATTATTAATTTTCTATTATTTAATAAAGGAAAAATCATAGGAAATGGGTATTAGATTCCAATTTCATTTATTTTAAATATATACCATGTAAGATTTGAAAAATTTTGTTGCCACTAAATAGCACTGTACAGTTGTTAATATCACCGGTTCCCTCATCCTTTTATCTTAATTTTTCTGTTTATTTATCAAAAAAAAAAAAACATTAATTTTATTCCTCTAGTACTATAATATGATGGGGACTCATGGAAGGATATAGAAAGTTATCAATACTACATTCTCTTGTTGTAAATCGTATATGGAAAACCTAATGGAATGAAACACGTAGAAGGAAAGATGAGGGAGAGTCAACTCCCAATTTTCTTTTTTAAGGGAAAACTCCTTTCTAGAAGAAAATACTCTTGTGAATGTTTTATAATCTTCTCTTCACCCTCTTGGAGTTGGAGCTGGGTTAGGGTTTTTTTTCCACTTTGTGCAATAAAATATTAGTTCACATAATCAACGACTATTAAAATACCTTGGTAAACACGAATGTAGATATCTATGACCCCAATTGGGGCCCACTTTAGACATTCATAAATGAAGAAAATCATTTTTTGTAGCCCTTACTCAGTTTCAAGTTTTTGCATGAAGTTTAATGCCCAAACCCAATATTACATGTAGCTGAGATAAATGTTAAACATGCATTCTGTGAAAATTTTTGAATCTAACACATCAGAACCTTTACTGCATTTTTTGGTTTACTATCTCCTACTTGTTCTTTGCATAAACAAAGTTATTTAAATGCATAAATATCGAAGTAAACACAAATGCAGCCTTCCCAAAATAAACAGATCAACATGTTCTAAAGTTTAATTTTGTGGCTAAGAAGTAACTTGAATAACTTGAATTGATCTATTGCTTAGGGTTCTCTATGGACTATCTAGAATGTGGTAGAAAATGTTAGGAATAATGCTAATAAGTCTTAGATATCACGCAGATTTTGAACAAATAAAAATGTTGAAAACACGAAGGAACCAAGGGCTTGGAGAGTTTTCACAAGGACCTCCTTCAAATAACCCATTACCTTCACCAGAATTGACTCTCATCCTGCGTTCCTTGGAAGCAATTAATGAAACCTTAAGAGGACGCCAAACTAATGAAATGGAAGGGGAACACCCTTCATCAGGGTTAGGGAACCCCGATGGATCTAGAGATTATGATAGAAGACCTCCAGTTGAGGACATTACTAGAGAGCTCTAGAAGATTAAACTCCCAGAATTTGCAGGAGGTCATGCCAATGAGCATGTAGAAGCTTGGTTAGAGGGGATGGGAAGGTGTTTCGCACTAAGGGATTACAATTCCAATTCCAAAGCCAAAATAGCAATATTCCAACTCAGAGATAGTGCTCTGAATTGGTGGGGTAACTTGGAGCGTCAACTACACCTCACTCCAGACACAGTTACTTGGGAATTGTTTGAGGAGAGGTTCAGGAAGAAGTACCTACTAGCATATTATGAAGAACAATAGGTAGGAGCCTTCCATGCCCTGATACAGGGAGGTCGTACTGTAGAAGAATATGAAATTCGATTTATGGAATTGGTCAAGTACGTTTCCTACATGGATACTGACCAGCACCAAGTGGATCGTTTTATGTATGGATTGAGACCTAAGATTAGGGCAATGGTACGGATGTGGAAACCATCCTCAGTTGTAGAAGCTGTAGAACAGGCTCGTTATGTCGAAGAACACCTAGATTTAAAGGGTGAAGGCAGAGCCATCTTCCCACGTCAAACAGGGTTTATGGGGAAGGCCCCTCGTACCTTCCCAAGGGGGGGAAGTCAGAGGCCACCACCATATGGAAACAGGGTTATACCTAGAACACCAACAGTAGGAATTTCAATGGTTTCTAGTGCAGCTTCACCCTCAGTTTCAAGGGCGCATACAAATCAAAGTCATAGGCGAGGAACAACGAGTGGGGGTAGGGGTTCCAGGGGAGGAAACTCTTTCCGAAGAACTCCACAACATTCGGTTCAAGGTCCACCACGCATCACTTGTTGGGGATGCGGAGGACCTCATTACCAGCGGGACTGCCCAGAGTTTCGAACTAGTGACAACAGAAGAGAGGGAAAAGAACAAATGGGGGGAGCAGGTAGTCACCACCGAATATATGCCGCAGTTGACAATCAGCAAGTTGAACACCAGTCTGCCGTGGTAGAAACCTCAGGTATGATAAACAAAGTAAAAGTTAAAATTTTGTTTGACTCTGGTGCTACAAATAGTTTCATTTCACCAGTTGCATTAGAAAAATGTGGGTTGGCAACCTATGAGCACGATGACGTTAAACAAGTTGAGATGGCTTCTGGAATAAAACAAGCAGTAGGGCCTAGTGTTGACCAATGTCAGGTAAACCTCGAGGTGTGTATGACTAATTTGAAGGCATACGTCACAGAATTGGGAACGTATGATGTAATTGTTGGAATGGACTGGCTAGAAGCTCATCGAGCTTTGGTAGACTGTTTCAAGAAGAAGGTGATATGTTTAGATGATGAAGGTAGGCCAATTGAGATTTGTGGAATCAAGAGGGGAGTGTCCCTACAATTCATATCCATGATGAAGGTAAAATGTTGTCTCAGACAAGGTTGGAAACTGTATTTGGTCAAGACTGTAAGTGACCAGAAAGGACCTTCCCTGGATCAGCATCCAATTTTGGCTGAATTCAAGGATGTTTTTCCAGAGGAATTGCCCGGATTACCTCCTGTAAGAGAGATTGATTTCACCATTGATCTGAAACCAGGTGCAGAAACAATATCTAAGAAACCCTATAGGATGACAACTCCAGAGCTTTGTGAGTTGCAGATGTAGTTAAAGGAGCTCTTAGACTTGGGATTGATCAGACCTAGTATTTCCCCTTGGGGTGCACCAGTAATTTTTGTCAAGAAGAAGGATGGTTCCCTGTGCCTATGCATAGATTATAGAGACTTAAACAGAGACACGATAATGAATAGGTACCCAATACCTCGAATATATGACTTATTTGATCAAATGAAGGGGGCAACGGTCTTATCAAAAATCGATCTACGATCTGGGTACCACCAATTGAGGATAAAGGAGGAAGACATCTCAAAAACTGCATTTCGAACTCAATTTGGACACTATGAGTTCGTAGTTGTTCCATTCGGTTTAACCAATGCACCAACAATATTCATGAGCCCCATGAATGGTGTGTTCAGGAAGTATTTGGACCAATTCATGCAAGTCATCCTTAATGACATTCTTATATATTCCAAGAATGAAAAGGAGCATGAAAAGCACCTAAGGGTTGTATTGACTTGTTTAAGGGAAAATCAATTGTATGGGAAATTGTCAAAGTGTTCCTCCTTTCAGAAGAAAGTCCATTACCTTGGGCACATCATTTCAGGAGAAGGGATTTCGGTTGACCCGGAAAAGGTGAAGGCCATAATGGATTGGCCAGTACCAAAAAATGCCCATGAGGTATGTAGTTTTATGGGGCTAGCTGGGTATTATCGCAGGTTTGTGGAAGGGTTTTCAAGGATTGCAAAACCCATCACCACATTACAGCGAAAGGGGGTTAGGTATGAATGGACAAATGAATGTGGCACTGCATTCACAGAGCTGAAGAGGTTACTAACTAGTGCACTGATCCTTCAAGTACGAGACATGAGAAAAGACTTCACTGTCTGCACCGATGCTTCGACGCAGGGATTGGGTGCAGTATTGATGCAAGAAGGTGGAGTAATAGCTTACGCTTCTAGAAAATTAAAGAAGCATGAAGAGTTATATGCTACCCATGACTTAGAATTGGCAGCAGTGATGTTAGCCTTGAAGCTATGGAGACACTACCTCATTGGGAGAAGATTTGAGTTAAGAACAGATCATCAAAGCCTAAAGCATCTCTTCACTCAAAGGGATTTGAATGCCAGACAAAGGTGATGGAGCGAATTCATGAGTGAGTATGATTTTGAAATCTCATACATCAAGGGAAAGGAGAATGTAGTGGCGAATGCACTAAGCAAGAGGCCACGAACTTTCTCCCTAGTAGCCTTAAAGGTAAATTTAAGGGAGCGGATATTGGAGAAACTCTTTGAAGATGGTTGGTATTTAAAAGTCATCTCAGCTATCCAAAATGGGAAACAAATAGAACCAAAGTTTGAAGGATATGCCCTTGAACCAGATGGGCTATTGAGATTCCAAGGGAGAATGTATGTACCTAAGGAAGGGGGTATAAGAGAAACCATCCTCGGATAGTCTCATAGAGCACTCTATTGTGCACATCCTGTGGTAAAGAAGATGTACGCAGACGCAAGGAAACTCTTCTTTTGGGCAGGCATGAAGCATGACATAGTCCAGTTTGTCGCCAAATGTCTTGAATGTCAGCGAGTGAAGGCTGATCATCGCCATCCAGCAGGACTCCTACAACCTCATAACATCCCTACATCTAAATGGGAAGTAATTTCCATGGATTTTGTGGTGGGTTTGCCACTCACTTCCCAGAGGCACAATGCTATATTGGTTATAGTTGATAAATTGACCAAAAGTGCCCATTTCATCCCAGTAAGGGACACTTACGATGTTACGGATGTGGCACGAGTGTTTGTCAATGAAGTTATCCGACTGCACGAATTGCCCACAAAGATCATTTCTGATAGAGACTCCCGATTTACATCTAGGTTTTGGACAAGTTTGCAGTTAGCGTTGGGAACTCAGTTAAACCTAAGCACTGCATATCATCTAGAAACAGATGGACGGACCGAAAGAGTAAATCAGGTTCTGGAGGACATGCTTAGGATGTACATCATGGATAATCAGACTCAGTGGGAAAGGTACTTACCATTGGTAGAGTTTGCCTATAATAACAGTTATCACAGTTCAATCGGGATGCCTCCTTATCAAGCTCTATATGGAAGACCTTGCAGGATGCCATTCAGTTGGGAAAAGTTGGAGGACCGAGTGATAGTTGGCCCAGAATTAGTTCAAGAAATGGAGGAGCAGGTAAAGCAGGTTCGGCAAAGGTTAAAGGAAGCACAGGATAGATAGAAGAGTTATGCTGATTCACATAGGATTGATCGCAGTTATGAAGAAGGGGACCAAGTTTTTATTCGTATCCGGCCCAACAAAAGCACCATTCGGTTTGGGAAGGGCACGAAATTGTCACCTCAGTTCGTAGGACCTTTTAGGATCAAAGAGAAGATTGGACCAGTTGTCTATCGTCTTGTACTGCCGCCCCATTTACATAAAACTCATGATTTTTTTCATGTATCTATTTTACGACATTATGTTTCTGATGAATCTCACAAACTGGATTGGCAGGACTTGCAGGTCTCAGACATGGGAACCGTAATGGTAGAACCATTACGCATATTGGACCGTAGGGTTCGACAGCGCAGACGTCGCACGGTGGACCAAGTTAAGGTCTAGTGGGACAAGTATAGCCCAGGATCTGCTACCCGGGAGGATGCAGAGACTATGCATCGTGACTACCCCTCACTTTTTGAGCATCTGTGATGCCTATTTTGACTTAGATAGCTACCTATGTTAAGATCATATTTCCATGTTATTTATTTGTGAACATTATGTAATATTGATGCATTTGGTTGACACATAAAACTACTTATATGAATCAGTTCATAGATTTGATATTAATGATAGAAATGGTTGATGTATGGACTACATGTATGACTCACTTAGTGATGGACTATCTAGTGCGTAACTTATCATAATTATTTTGGTTCACATATAGCTCAAGTGGATATGATTTATTTAAATGAATGACTTAGCGAGAATTTCTAGATTGACACATGGATACTAGACTTAGTAATGTGATGATTATATGTCTTGTTGTTATATAAATGCATGAATGAGAGCTAACCCGCAGGGGAAAAGAATTATGTGATAGCCAAGAGGGAAGGATGAGACATCTCATGAGGAAGGTATAATGTACATTATTTTACTTCATTTAGTATCTACTTGATATGCACTCTTATGACACGAGAAAAAAATGCAAATGACAGGTGGCAAGACGACCTGACTAGATTATTCGATAACAAGTCCAACTAGCTCTGTAGTGTGGTCTGTATTAGGGTATTAACCCTAGTTCTGCAGGAGGGGTGGAGGCATTTCCCACCGTGTATCCTCTGAAACCTAGAATCATGGGAGGGCAGTGGTGGACACGCTCCCCTAGACGTGTGATGACGATTGCCAGTTGCCTGCTGGGGAAGTTAGGTCGATGTATTCGACGCTTCCACCATGTCGGTTTTATTAGTGGTTAGTATGGCTGTTGCCACTGATAAAGCAGCAGAGGATGGATAGGGTGGGAATGGAAGTAGGCCAGGGTGGATAGGAGGATATAGACCAGTTGGAGACTCTTGATGGGAAGAAATGCCATTGTCAGACTTATCCGATTTTATTGCTATAACACTCTTTGGTTGCTATGCTTTCAAACTCCTTTCATCATTCATTCTAACTTCGGGACGAAGTTCTCTGAAGGAGGGGTGTATGTAATGCCCCACTTAAATCTTATCCTACAAATTTTGTTAATGTTTACATTATCTAAAAATATTGAGAAATATTGGTCTAATATAAAATTCATGATTTCCATTATTCAAATTCCCCACTTACCTTCTCAAATTGAATATTAGGTAGGATATGGTCTCCTTCCATTATTTCAAAATATATGTATTCATTTCACATTACCCAATGTACCCTCACATTTACTAAGGAGAAGACATGGTCCTCTCCATGTAATTACATCTCACATTCCCTAATGTACCCTCACATTTACTTGGGAGAAGACATAGTCCTCTCCATCTTATTATCAATATATATATTCATTTCACATTCCCCAATGTACCCTCACATTTACTAAGGAGAAGACATGGTCCTCTCCATGTAATTACATCTCACATTCCCCAATGTACCCTCACATTTACTTGGGAGAAGACATAGTCCTCTCCATCTTATTATCGATATATATATATTCATTTCACATTCCCCAATGTACCGTCACATTTACTTGGGAGAAGACATAGTCCTCTCCATTTAATTATCAATATATATATATTCACCTCACATTCCCAAATGTACTTTTCAGATTTACTTGGGAGAAGACATGATCCTTTCCCATTAAATTCTCAATTTTATATTCATGTCACATTTCCAAATGTACCCCTAGCTTACTGGGGAGAAGAGAAGTCAATTGTAAGGATGGAAGAGAAGTTAATGACATTAATGAGAGGTGGTTGAGATGGAGAAGGGAAGGAGGGTATAAAAAGGGAAGGGGGAAGGAAGAAAAGGGGGGTTGGAGTCTTGCTTAGGATTGTGGGGGTTGGTTGTGATTGTTTGGCCTTGTCATGATTTTGGGAGACCTTGGAAACCTGTGGAGGTTTCTTGGGTTTGAGAGGAGGAAAGTATCATTATCTAGTTTTGCACATTCTTCTTGAGGACACACTATATCTGGTTGGACTTGGGCATGGAGGGCTAGGGAACCTGTGGAGGTTTTCTGGGCTAGGAATTTATTTCCTAGTTGGCTGGGAGGTAAATCTGGTTGGGTCGGTGAGAAGGAGCGTTCAACAGGAGCTATAAGACAAAGGTATCATCATCAACCGCCGGAACAGGTATTTTCCATGGACCACTCTTGTTAAGTTGATATCAATGGAATGCTCACCTTAATTTATGTTACTTATGATAAAGTGATAAGATGTTAAACATTTAAATCTATGTAAGAAGGTCAACAAGTTCTTTTTTTTTTCTTTTAAAATAGTAGGAAAATAGATCTGTTAGTGTATAATAGATTGAGACTCTAATAATAGGAATCAGGCTCCTACAATATAATCGTCAATTGATTTATTGGCCTTTTCAGTTTCAAGATCTTTGAAAAACTCTGGATTTAGGATAGTAGAACCAACAACACTTTTGGATTTAGTCTCAAATAGTGATAGATCAAACTATTCATCAAACTCAAGATCTTCAAGATACTAAAAAACCACAGGACATGAACAAGATTTGAACATGGGAATCACAAAACTTTCTTGGCGAAGGATTCTTGAAATAAGATTGGGTTTTTCATACACAGGAGGTGGATCAAGATCCGGAGTTGCTCTGGTATATCTTCTAGAAGCTAGAGTGTTATTATTTCCAAGAAATCAAATGGACATTATCAACTTGTTCAGCCTATCAAATTCTAAACTTATCATCCAAAAGCTTAGAGTTATCAGATGTATTGGGGCAATTTGCAAGTTAGATATTCCGTTTATAAGACTAGGCCAGAGATTGACTGAAGTAGAATTTATCTACTTGCACTAATGCAAAGCAAAAGCGTTGCGAAGGCTACCTGGCTAATCTTTAGGCTCTGTCTATAGTTTATAAAATGAAGAACACTAACAAACAAATAATATTGTCTTCCCCAGTATGGTCGCCACTATTTTAGTGCCTAAATCTACCTTAGGCTGAGAAAGGCAAGATCTATGGTAACATTAAACCATGCTTAACCTAGTAGCTAGCCCTACCAGGTCGGGAGAGGGCTCTCTCCTTGTCAATCTCAAAAAATATGGGCAATAAAGCTTGAGATGACTAATGTAATGACTAATTTTAGGCTAGGTATGTGTACAAAGGTGTTTGATTGATTTTGATGATGTTTTCTTGGCTCAAATGTGAAAGGCAGATTTGGGTCCAGGGAATGAGGCTCAATTTTGCAGATATCTCTATGGGGCAAGGTACACAAGTGATTTGGTACTTCAAATGAAGTGATATGGATAGGTTTAGACATGTGAGGAGTTTAAGAGGGCAAGAAAACCTCAGGGAACATCTTCAAATAGCTAAAAACATCAATAACTAAGCAAACCCTAGGTAGAGCACTGCAATTTCAAAGGATTCTATCTTTATCCTTGTTTGTTTTAATTAAGAAGAAGCAAGATAGATAATGGCATACATAAAACATAAGTAAACTCACAATTACTGAAGGAAACACAATACCAAAACAAGATGCCACATGAATCCCATAAAGTGGTGCAAACCCTGGTCTATTCCTTAGCCAAAACTGCTGAGATCAGTATACAATGAAGCTCCAAGCTTTCTCAAAAGTCCAACCATGCTAATGACTGTAAAATCACAAGATATAATCAAACCATAACTCATCCTAGCCTCTAGGGGTTGAGCTCATAAGTTTAGGAGCTGTTCCAACTAATTCTAAACTCAAAACTAAAAACTAGGCAGTGGAACAACTTGCCTCTAGAAACTAGGGAACTATTTCATTCAGATGCAAACTACTTTTTGATAGATGAATCTACCTCCATTAGTGAAAATTTGACATAATTACATCAAGATCCATCAATTTACATTAAATTACATCATAAGTTTGACATTAAGGAGAAAAGTCATATTTTCAAGAAACTAGGCAAAAAACAGGGTCAAACTAGGCAAATTTTCCCCAATGCGCCGCGCTGATTTGCCTATGCATAGCGTCTTTCTGCAGCTTATTGTGGAGGCCTTCCCAGTTTACCAATTTGCTCCAAGTGGGCTTGTTGGAAAGGTATGCCTGTCTACTTTCTAGAACAAGTGGAATTTTTGAATTTGGCCTCCATTTGCCCCTCCAAAACTGATTTCTCCCAACACTACTTCCTGTGTGTCAAAATAGGGGCAGTAAGGTCATTTTTTGAGTGCTTTTGACCTTTTTGGGGGCTCAAAACCTGTCAAAATTTCTTGGCCATTGGTAGGCATGCATATTTTTCCAAGAAAAATCCAAAGATGCTGAGGTTTTGGCATTTGGAGGCCTCCATCAAAAGCAAGCGCCAAGTGGCGCAGCGCATTGGGTAGAAAATTCTATGTTTTAGCCCAAAAATGTCAAAAATGCAAAAAGTGTCCCAAATTTTTTGAAATTTGGGCTAAGTTTTCTCCATCAAGTGATGTGTTGGGCCAAGGAATACTCAGCCAATATCTGAAGTCTATCTTGCTCCTGTCTCCTCCTCGATGCCCTTTTCAACTTTGCCTTCAAGCTTCTGATTCTTGCCTTGTAACTTTTATTTCTCGCCATGTAATGATAGGCCATATGCCTCAATATTGTTTTCTCTCTGTTGGCCTTCTCTAACAATTTTTCCAAGTGGATATTAGCTCTCTCAAGCCAAGATTCTCGATCAGCGTTGATTTCTTTCTCAAGTGATATGAGCTTCAACTTCCTCCTTTTGGCAGCTTGTCGGTTTTCTCGTATGTTTTGAAGCTCCATAATGCTTTTCTGATCATCTAGTTGCTTGTTTCTTTGCTCTAGGTACTTTATTATCCACTTAGATCTTTCTAAGTTGAGGGACAAAGCATTGATGTCCGCCTGTTGCTCTTGGATGGCCTCCTTGAGCTTTGAGCTTTGTGAGCCCAAATTCGTGTCGTCATCCTAAATGAGAATGAAATCGGTCTCCTGCTTGCCTAAAGGCCCCTCATCATGTAATGGCCTCTTGCCTTTGTCCTGAACCTGCTGTCCTGATGAAGGAAGCGAGACCCCTTCCACCCCGGGTGGAGATAATACTCGCTTTGCTACTACAAACAACCTTCTAGTGCCCTTTTGGTAGGTGACAAACACCGGCACACTAGCGGTCTGTGTCTAATGACCCTCCTACTAATGTGAAGGTCCACCTGTCTCGTGAAAAGCTTCTAGAGGTACCTGAGGAGCTGTAAAGAACTCATGAGAAATGAAATCCTCCCATGTGATGCCCTACAAACCGAGCTGATGCATGACCACAATTTTGATGAGTGCAAAATGATATATACTGTTAAACTACTGGTGAGGAGTCTTCTGCTGTACTAGGGTGGTCATCTTCTCAGTATTTCGACACATGAAGTAGGGGTGATTCATCATTCTCACCCTGGTAAAGTGCATCAACAATCTGATATGATAAGCATATAGGTGAGAAAACCAACCCTCACAGTTGAAATACTTCATTATGAATTTCATCAAGGGAGCATATGAGTCTTTCAGGTACTGAAAGGGAAAAACTCTGCTAAGTTGTCTTAAATAACCGGGCTTGATGTCTGGTTCATAATGTTTCCTGTCAATTTGCTGCCTTTTATTCCACTACTCTCCGACATTTGGAATGCCGGTTGCTAGAGAAATAGACTCCGGTGTTAAGGTGAATGTCACACCAACTAGAGTGGCTTAGCCATTATGTAGATGAAGCACAAACAACCGGGCCAACTTATGATGATACTAGACTCTAGCAACCATCTCACAGAACTGATAACAGGATTGGTGTTGGAAGCATGTGATAGCAAGAGGGCAGGCCTGCAGCTCGGCAAGTGAAGTAGGATCCTCTCGTATATGTTTGCCACCCTTGTGAGGTCTCCTTGGTGCATGTATTTCTGTAGGAGAGTCACTGTGTCTCTTCATCTCGGTCATAAAAAGGATCAGACTCCATGTTTGCTAGTGTGTGAGTTTTCTTGATGAGTATGAAGATTTTTATGGTGTTTTTAGTTTTCAGCCACCAAGGGTAAGAATGTATGAGGGACTATGGAGGGAGAGGGTATGATGGGGTTTTGGGAATGTTATGACAAGTTTTTTGGGAAATAGGGGGTTAGGGAATAGTATGTAAGCTTAGGGAAAACAATTAGGGTTTGGGGATTTTGTAGTGAGGATTTGGGAAAATGGGAATTGGGGATAGGGGTGAATGATTTTTTAGGAATATGGGAGTCATAAAACTAGTAAATAAATGGAGGAGTCAAAAGTGAGGGAGTGGTGGAGTGAACTTGGCAACAAAATCACAAATGCAAACTCTAGGAAATTGTTTTTTTTTTGAGAAATTGCAAGGAGGTAGGGTTTGAGTTTTTCCATGCTAAACCACCATAAATTTATAAGAAAAACTCTTTCATTAGCAAGGAAAAGGGCTTGACTTACTTGCACACCATTGGATTGAGAAAATTTAGAAATTTGAGGGAGTTTGTGGTGAAATCAGGCTTGGTAGCTCTATGCATCATGCCACAAACCCAACATGCCGTGCCTCCTATATGCGCCGTGCCATTATAATTTTAACACTGTGGAGGGAGACTCAATGCACCATGCTACTTGCATGCGCCACGCCTTTCACCCAATGTGCTGCACCCACAAACTTTCACAGTTTTACTCCAAGCTTGCTTCCTTTGCTCAACATGACCTCAACTTGCTCAGTCTTTCTTCTTTGAATGCCAATGAGATTTTTGAATTGTGAAAAATGATTTATATAGAAGATATTTTTATTTTTCATTCATAAAAACCACTTTTATAATGTTTTCATTGTGACTTACTTTTTCAACTCTGTTTTTTGGGCAGTTTACTTTATTTGTCCCTTTGATGAACTAAATGACTTGATTTTTTGTTTGCCTTGCAGGGGTGGAGTTGTTGAAGCTTGGCAAGGTGACTAGGGTTGCCACTGATGTAATTTACATATAAGAGAACTGAAATTACATGAATTTATACAACAAAAACCTAAAATACTATGTTATTCCTCAAAAATAGGGTTTTTAGGAGAAATACATTGTTGAGCATGAGATTGTGAAATTTATTGGTATTGGAAATTTATTCAACCTCCTCATGCACCTTCTGACCATTATTGGACATTTTGAAGACCTTTTTGATGAAACCCTAGACCTAATGAAACTGAAACCCTAGAACTGACTCTTGCAAATTTAAAGACAAAAGGTGATTGCAGATAATCTTAATGAATGGAAATGGGCTAGTAGGTAAAGGACATGAGGGAAAATGTACAAAAAGCCACTACCGTCATATGATCCATGTTCCTAATGGAATGCATGACTGAGCGAGACACCTAATATGCAATGCAACAAGAGAATTTGATCTATGATGGAGGGATGAAGATACCGACACTAACAGGTAGTAAGGGACAAACTAAGAGGTTGGGGTGTAGAAAGAGGAGAGGGGGTGGAGGGATGGAGGAGGGGGTAGCAGTGAAGGAGGGATGAAGGGAGGGAGAGAGGGAGGGAGAGGAGCAGGGAGAAGGGAGAAAAGAGAGAGGGAGGGAAGGAAGGATTGAGAAGAATATGTATAGAGAAAGAGAGAGTGAGAGAGGGGTATAGTTATAAATTGGGACAAAAGGGTAAAGGAGATAGAGACAGAGGGAGCGAGGTGGAGAGTGAGAGGGAAAGTGAGTTATGGAGGGAAGGATGGAGAGAGAATGGGTTGGATAGATGTGGAGAGTGAGAGAAAGAGAAAGTGATGAAGGGAGAGAGAGAGGGAAAGAGGAGGTGGAAGAAAGAAGTGAGAGACAGGGAGAGGGAAACCGATATAGAAGGGAGGGAGAGAGGAGGTGGGAGAGAGAAGTGAGGGAGAGAGGGAGGGAAATTTATAGAGAAGGGAGGGAGAGAGATGGACAGTGAAATGGAGAGAGAACAAGAGAGAAAAATGCATGCAAAGAGAGATAGAGTGAGGGAGAGATAGATAAATAGAGACAATGGGAAAGTGGGGGAGAGAGTGATTAGAGGGAGAGAGATGTGGAGAGGGGAGGGATAGAGAGGCAATGACAGAGAGAGAGAGAGAGAGAGAAAGGTAAGAGAGATATAAAGAGACATAGAATGAGAGGGAGATAGAGTGAGGAAGGTGGGGAGAGAGAGGAAAGAATGGTCCTCAACACTTCTTCCCATGTGCCTTCTTCTCTAGGGCTATATTACTTCCATATCTATTCTACCCTAAGGTCATATACTTTCCATATCCTATTTGCTTTATCCTAGGGCTATATTTTTATCCCTAGGAACCTTCACACCATTTACACCTAGGTTTGGACCCCCTTCATCCTAGTTTCCACATCCCCTTGCTCCACACCTTAGTCCCTTTGCCCATAGTGTCCTATACTAGTCATAAGGAATTTTATAAAAATATCAAGAACATGCGTACATTCCTGTTGGGTAATAATTCCTAATAGGAATGTGTACATGTTCCTATTTGGTAAAATATTTAACCCAACAAGAACACACGCATGTTATTATTTGGTAAAAAAAATTACTCAACATGAATGTGCATATGTTCTTTTTGGATAAAAAAATTTACTCAATGGAAACACATGCATGCTCCTATTGAGAATATTTACCCGCCATCTTAGACCCATCTTATCTCTAGATATAACAAGTGTTGAGAGGGATCAAATATCTCAAGATGCAAACTTCTTTTCGAGTGGCAAATTTGAGTAGTGGTTTACACCTCAATAGATTTGATTCCTAGACTTGACACTTGAGATATTCATAATTAAAATGGAACTATGCTAGTTCTTAATAATGCTATTTATATTTATATAAATTTCACATTTCTTTATATATAAATATAACTTAGAAATGAATTTATTGTAAGCATTAAGTTTTTATAAGTTTATTAACTAAATTTAAATATGAAGTTATGAAATATAATAGTTATAATTATGAATTATTATTTTAATTTATATGGATATGTATTTCACATCTCTATATATAGAAATATTATTATTTCTAATTATATGTTTATTAAGTAATTATTATCTTTCTTTAAATTAATTATGTGTTTTGAAATATCATGTTTAAGAATATAAATTAATATTATTTAGATTTATTTTAATATGATTTGCACATTATGATTTTTTTCTTTAAAAAATGCTTGTGATTTTATTAATAAAAGAAAAATTACAATATAACAATTAAATTGAATGGATTTAATATTTTTATTATTTTTTAAGTTGAGATGACATTATGTTTATTATTATTTATTTTTTTATATAATTCGTCATTTTTGTGCCACTAAAACATCTCTTCCATATTGGGTTGTAGAGAACCTCTTGACAAGAACATAAATGCACACATATTCTTATTCCTAACAATGCATGTGCATTCCCATGAATGTCTATTTGGCATCCTTAAAGGGAATTCAAGGAATGTTGAATCTGACAAATTAGGAATAGATGTGCATTCTTATGAATGTCTGCACATTCCTTTATGAGAACAATGATGATGAAGCTATTCCAATTTTCAAACCATAAACTTTGTACAAACACACAATGATGAACTGAAATAAGAGGTTAACTTATTCAACCAAATAATTTTGTAAAAAATGTTGAGAACATCTTGTATGTAGGTTAAAGAAAGTATTAAATGGTCATAAAGAGGGTCCAAGATTGGCATGATATGTTAAAAATGATAACTACTTACTTCAATATGGATTTCTTAAAAGTTTTACATTGGGAAAGAGGGGCAAAGGGATATTGCATTGGATTTGTTATATGTATTTGATTTGATCATAAAAGGGAGTGTTATGGGTTTGATTGAACAAGTTAAAATTCATCTTATTAACATTTTGGCATGAAAATATTTTGGAAAATGCATTATTTTCTAGACATTGAAATATGGAGGGAGAATCCAAAGACTTCAATAACTCAAAGAAAGTACATAGAGGATAAATATTACAAAATTCAACATGCATGAATAACAATGAGTCTCTACTGCACTATGTTAGAATGTCAAGCTACATAGGTGATGGTACAAAAGAAGTTGATGGTAGCATATAGAGATGAATGATGGTAATTTCGAAATACTTAACAACAACAAGACTAGACATTGCGAATTTAATGAATATACTTAGGGAGTTCATTAGTTGGCCACATGAGAGTTATTAAATAGTTTCTAAGAAAGTACTTTGATACCTAAAGAAGCTCTTGATTATAGTTTTCACTATACTAATCACTTAGATGTTGAGATGTTAGGTTATTTAGACTTTGATTAGGTAGGTAAAGATAATTCATGAGTTGGCCACATGAGAGTTAGTATATAGTTGCCAAAAAAGTATTTTGACACCTACAAGAAATCTTCATTATAGTTTTCAATATACTAATCACTTAGAAGTTGAGATGATAGGTTATTTAGACTTTTATTAGGTAGGTAATCTAGATGATTGAAGGTATACTACTAGATTTTCATTCACCATGGGATCTGATATTGTGTTATGGAAAAACAAGAAATAATAAACTTTTTCATTGTCCTATATTAAAGAGTGCAAATCATTATGTTGTGATACTTGTGAAGGTTTATGTCTTAGGCTCATCTATGAAGATATAGGAAAAAAACAAAAAAAAGCTTAAGTTAAAGTAGATAATCTTAACTAATAATCAAATTTATCATATACAATCAAAATGCATTAAAATCTAATGTATATAACTTTATAAAAGGAAAGATAGAATAAAATGAAATTAGTTTAATAATCTGTAGCACAAATAACAATGCTATTGATAATTTCACTTAGCATTTGAGAAAGGAGAAATTTATAATTTATAAAATTTTACTAAGTATCACATACCTTTTGTAAAGAGGAATATTAACGATAATTGAAAAATAAAAATATCTACAACATGATTTGATAAATAGAATACGACTAAAACTTAACGCTTTATATGTTATCAAAACCAACGAGAAAAATCTACTTATTTGTAAGTTAATATATTATCATTTAAATTATAAGGATTACATAGAAAATATTCGTCTTATTTTTCATTTTACTAAACTATATACATTCAAATTTATGAGCAACGAGGAGATATTTATAAGCGATTTGCCTTTCTATTCCCCTCTTTTATCTTTTGAGTCATAATAAGTCCATGAGCTTAAATAACATGCGAAGAGAACTTAATAACATATAAACTAAAAGTTCGAATAACATATAATGATAATTCCAAATCGAGTAAGCTATATAATATAATAACAAATATGATTTGAATATTCAAAATTGTGTTTAAGATATTTTTATTTTTACCTTATGTATATTTATCTATTTATATTCCTATCTATATATATATAGTGTTAGTGTTTATATGTTTTAATGGCGGCAATTTTCTCAATTGCCAATTATTATCTTATAGTTATCTTTAATCAATTTTAAATGTATTTTCGTTTTTATAAATGAAGATTTTTTTTATGTAATTTATAATACGAATAATACAAGATACTTTTATATACTATTACATAATTTACTAATGAGAAGAAAGGGATATATTAGATAATTTACTAATGAGAAGAAAGGGATATATTAGATGAGGATTTGGGAAGAATGGAATACACATTGATATTCCAAAGTGCAAACATATAGTAGGTCTTATAGAGTAGGTCTTGGATATGCTATTATTGGCTCACTATCTACCTACCCATGATCATGTTGAATATAGGAAGGTGTCATTTGTTGTAGGTGGAATTTAGACTAGGTTATTAGAAGAGGACCCCATTGTTGAATATGATGTGCAAATTGTTGGTAGAGCCATTGTAGATGAAAATCTTGTTGCACTAGGATTTGAGTTTACAAAACATAATTATGACCCACATCAACACCCTGGTATGAATTAAATGAATTTACCTAAAAGACATGTTAACTATGCATTCAAATAATCATAGAAACGATAGGAAATGTTGAACCATATGATGTGCAAATTTTTGGTAGAGCCATTGTAGATGAAAATCTTGTTGCACTAGGATTTGAGTTTAAAAAACATAATTATGAACCACATCAACACCCTGGTATGAATTAAATGAATTTACCTAAAAGACATGGTAACTATGCATTCAAATAATCATAGAAACGATAGGAAATGTTGAACCATAGACCCATATCGTCTATTAGGATCGACCATGGATGGATTGTTGGATGGTCATGAAATCATTTGAATAGGTGTTTGCGAACTTCATATCATTGTGTGTCATCAGTTGTGCAATCATACATCATTCTTCTTCTTTGTTGTTGATTGTTATAGTTTCATCTTTTGTGTTTAGTGGAGTTTGATGATAATAAAGCTTATTGTTGCTAATTTGTTGTTTATGAACTCATGAATTGAGCCATGCTATCTTATTGTCGAGTTTTTTACTACCTTGATATTATTTCATTATTTGTATTCGATCAATGCTAATGGTGACAATGTTCAAATTTCTTTACGAGTGGTTGTACCATGTTTTGATTAGATTTTGTAATAAAAAAAAAAAAACAAGGGGGAAGTTGTGTTGCATAAATTGTTTTCCTCTAAGCTAACTTTACAAGTTTTTCGTACTTACTATTTGGACCTTTTAGGATCAACTTGCCTTAATGTTCATTTGCTAGTTGATGGTGGCTACGTTTGTTTGAAGCCTTTGTTTTGGTTCTTTACGAGTTCTTATTTTCTAAGTGTTTATGAGGTGGTTTTTAGTGTTTTCCTTTCTTGTTCCTCTACGACATTTTCTACTTTAGAGCTCAACCAAGTTCACCGAGATTTCTTGGATTTCATATTTAGTTTTGGTACTTCTTGATTGGAGAATGTTTATATTCTTATCATTTAGTGAATCATTGTGAGATATAGATACAACTTCCATCTTCAGAGCACTGCCATCTTTCTCTCTTTCGAAGAGGCTTTTTTTTCCTATAGTCTTTTCTCCTTCTCCTTGCTTATGAAAGTTTGTACTTTGGTACCTTATTAGGCCTTGTTGCTAGATCCCAATATTTCTTTATGTTTTCTTCCTATGTTTCATTTAAGAGAGGGTGTTAGCATTGGTATTTTTCAATGTTAGTTTTCTAAATGTACCAACTAGAGTGAGTTGTTAGGGCACAAAGATTCTTAGTTTCTAAGTTTTCATAGCTATCTCTAGTTGACTTTAGGCCTCCTCCATCGTTATAAATGGAAAACTTCTACATGTATTTATAATGTGAATAAAACAAGATACTCTTACAAACATTACTAATCAAATTTCTATGTGGAGATAGATCTTTATCCCACAAACGAAAAGATTTTACATATCAATTTTGTGTTTGACTTGAGAGAGATCTATAAATAAAATGAATACTGTATATAGTGTAATTTAATAATAATTTTTTTCCTATTTTTTGTTTTTTGTTTTTTGTTTTCCTAAATCTTCATATTTATTTAAAATACTTTTCTTTAATAAAAATAAATTATATAGAATTAACAACTTAAAACTACACATTTCCGCATTTTATGTTTCATACATCATGTTATCTTTTTAATATATTAAGTGTATATATATTCAAGTTTATCCGTGATGAGGCTATTTCTATAAGCAATCAGTCCTACAAATTTATAAGTGACGAGAAGATATCTGTAAGCAATCGGCCATTTCTGAGTGGGAATTCTCCATCTTTGGGACGGGAGAAGAAAATCGACTCAGAGACAATACAGACCAGGGAGTTTTACTAATGCATAAAGTCCTGGCGGAGGAGACAAAATACGGCCAACCAAATGAACAATGACATAACGAAGTTCATAAAGCAAATATTAAGGCCCCACAGGATGGAATCTGCTTGGTATTTATCTTGTGGCATAGCCAGAAGCACAAGCCAATATAATATTACTTTCTATATTTTCGGATCTCTTTAGAAATGGGAACCCTAATGATACCACAGGCTTGCATATTAAAAATGCGCATCTCACCCATACATTTGTCTCTGTCTCATCGTCTTAACACTGACAGAATGTGAGTCAGCGTAGATACAAAATATAATAAATATATATATTTACGAGTGCATCTTTACGAGAGTTAGCAGCAATATTCAGGGATAAGTTTGAGAGCACTGAATGGAGAAGGAATAAATAGAAAGATGCCGTTGGAACATTCCTTAAAACAAAGAGAGTTAAAGTCTCTTGATTTGATTCTGTTCGTTAGCTCGAAAAATTCGATTTTGTTAATGAGACAATTACCATGTACGCTGGGAATAAATTATATAACTTTAAAGAATAAATGTGACTGCTTATACATACAATATAATATAAATTATATCTCTGATTATATTATATATCTGAGATAGGACAGTCAGTGGAAAGGTACTAAATGTATATATACAAATATAATATAAATTATATATTATATATAGGATAGGAGGTGGAACTATTTAATTCGGTAATAATATTAATTAAATAGAAAGGATAGTAGGTGAAATTATTTAATTGGGTAATAATAATAATTAAATAAATAATATATATCTATATGTGTATGCGTGAGAGTTAATATTTAAAATTGTAAGTTTTGGGTAGTTTAGTTGGTGATCACTGTGTTATGAAGTATTATGTTATGTTTAAATTTTTTTGATTAACAGTTTTTGTGGTAGAAATGTACATAAAAACTTAAGAATTACAATAATACTAAAAAAAAATTGACCTCATATTATGTAAATATGAAACCACTTACAAATTACCATAGTAACAATCACAAAATCATATCATGTGAATTCAAAAACCAATATATTGTTTTAAATCCACATACAAAATATATAATCAAGTTATAGATATATATATATATATATATATATATAATTGATTCCATTGCTATTGATATTTGATAAAATTATATTTAAAATAAATACACGTTTTTATGAGGATTAAAGCATAATCTTTATGTGTAAGTCAACTAAAAAATTCTCATATAAGATATCTAATCAAACACGAAAAACATATTATATTTTATAAGATTTCATTATCATCCGTATTTATAAATTTGTGTTTAAAATGGATCCTCGTCATTTTTTATCATGATAGAAGCATAATACTTATATATAAATTAATTCTAGTTAAGATTGTTGAAAAACCAATTATGGATTTATATAAATATAAAGTATTTTTGATTTTTTGATTTTAATGATTATTATGTTAGTTTTAAATTTGTTAAATTAATTAGTTATATATATATCTATATATATATATATTAATATTAGAAAGTAGAAAGTAAATAATAGTGTCCATATATATTTAATTATGGATTTTCAAATGAAGAAACCAAATTAACATTCTCAAATCTTTTCCATCTTTTTCTCACTCTAGTTTTAGCCATCAATAATAGTGTGTATATATATATTATCCAACCCTAATTTGAGATAGAATTTGATTACAATAGATGAAAACTATTTTCCAATAAAAAATATTTGTTAAAGGATTGTAGACAAAAGGGTTGTTGGCTAAAAACCATTAACAAAAAACCAATGGCTAAACAACATGGGCTATAAACATTAACCCAAAATCTACCCTAATACTACAATGAATATAATACATATTTAAGATTATCCCACTTGTTGTTTTCTTTGTATATATGGTTGCACATTATCATATCAACTTAGCAATCCAGACATGAATGGCCATTTCATTTGTACACAGTGAAAACTTCTTAGTGCTCATAGAATTTGTCAATGAATTTGCAACATTTTGCAATGTGTCAACCTTCTCCAATAATACCTTCTTGCTTTCGAACATGTCTCACAGAGTGGTATTGTGCATCAATACACTTTATTTAGGAGTGATAAACATGGATCCATGAGCATCCAACCCTTTGTCTCATCTAAGTTTTCCTTGATAGTAGATTGCTTAATCTTTGGTGCCACACAAATACTTAAAAACCCCTTTTATATTTTAGTGTGAATATGTCCACAGTCAATAACTAAGTTGATGTCATTGAAAACTTTTGGTAAATTGAGTGTTATGTTCATTGATATGCCCAACATTTCAAGTCAACACTTCACCCATATTTAGGAACATTAAGCTTTTATGATCATGTAAAGAGTGCTAGACCAAGTTAAATAGATGATGGAGATAGAATATAATTGTTAGGGACAAGGTCTTTAAGCATGGCAGAATTTGGTTAGGATGATTGTGGGAGTTGGCATGAAAGTACCTATCAGTGTGAGTCTTCTTCTGATATAATTAGTGAGTAAGAGAGCCATTAGTGAGGCATGAGTCAAGGAAATAAAAAAAGGGGAGTGAACAATTTTATTCAAGCTCCATAGTGAACTATATGAGAAGGAAATGTTATTGAGATGGGAAAGGAAGGCATGAAGAGTTGGTAAATCATGGGACCAAATAACAAGAACAACAAGACCTTTTTAAAACCCCAAAAAACCCTTAGAAAACTATTTAGATAAAAAAAGGACGAGAATGACCCTATGCTAGGTCCTAGAGTCTATGAAATTCCTTATTCCTGTGGAAAGTCTAACATAGGGAAAATTGGTAGATCCTTTAAAGATCAACTAAAATAACATATGACAAATGCCTACCATAACTGTATTTATATATCCAGCATTGTTGAACACATTCATGATTCCAAGCATCTTATTTGTTTGGATAAAACTAGAATCTTAGCCTTTACCCGCTTCCACTCAAATTGTGTCATTACGGAAGCCCTCGAGATTTAAAAGCATCTTAACAACTTAAACCGCAAAGATGAATACCAGTTAAGCCATTCTTGCAAACCAACTATCCATTTCTTTTCCTCTAAATCCGGTCCCTCTAATATGAATTCTAACTCATCTTAAACCCTACCACACTTGTCCCCGCCCCCTATCCCTTCCTTTTCTTCATTTATTTCTTCATTTAACTATATCTTTTAATTAATTTCTTTAAGTAATAACTAGTTTAGGCATCATTTCTTTTAGTCCTATGTAATTTTAGATATCATTTATGGGTTAATATTAAATATTTTAAACTAAATATCTCTTTTTAATTCTTAGTCTTCTTTAGTTAATCAATAATTTTAAATCTTAAATTAGTTCAATTACATGATTAGTTCAACCACCTTGTTAATTCTACGTTACTCGTTAATACCAAATTCATTATAATTTGACTAATTTTTAATTAATTATTAATTTACTCTTCTAAAAATCAATCTTTATATATAATAATAATAATAATTCCAAGCTAAGGGATTCATTATTTAATTTATTTTTATGTTTTTACTATTTTAATTATTTTTACTATTATCAATTGACTAACTAATTATTTTTATTCAACTTATTCAACTTTGACCAAAATCAAACTTAACCAACCACAAGGATTTCGTTACCAACATAGTAGGGAAGAGAGAATTGTTCCATGGTGCCCGTGACCTAATACATGTGTCGGCGCTCTTCGTGGCCTCCCATTGTGAGTTTGGTTAGGGCCTCTCGGTGCCCTGGCCACCATGGATGAACCGCATTAGAATCTTGGTTCCCGCTCCTTCAAAAACATGGTGATTGGTCGACCTCCAGACTAGGTTTCCTTCTTCACAAAGTTTATCTACAGCTCGACCTTTTTCTCACTAGGAGGAAACTCTTTGAAAGAAGGAACAACACACTCACAACAAAAAGAGCTCCCTCATAGGAATGAAGAAATAGGGAAAGGGATAACCAAAGATACTCAAGCAGCAAAAGGAAAGGCCTCAGACATGCCCTTCCTCGTTGACATAAATCCTTCAAAAACGCAAGAGAAGCCACAAGAACATAGGAAAAAGACAAATAATAATTGCAGCCCCATAGCCAAGAAAATCCTGGAATTGTAAATCTAGGATCCAGGTGTAGTAGTCTATAGAGAATACATGCAAGAACATGAAGTAATGTTAAATTTCATGGGCATTTGGCCAACTGAAAGAGCCCTGAACTACTGGATATAAAGCAAATGGACACCCAAAGGGGAGATCAGACTTCAGTTGGGCTCCAAAGGATTCTTCATAGTCATCTTTGACCTCCTGGAATACAGATATAGAATATTTGAAGGAGGACGTTATTTCTACAATTTAACCAGATTATACATGAGATTTTAGAAGGACAAGTTCACACCGGAAAGGGAGGATTTTACGAGAGTTTGAGTCTTGGTTCGCCTATACTCACCAATTGATTAATGGGCTCCTTTGGTCTTAAAATGTATAGGAGACTAGTCGAGTGAGTACATCAAAATGTTTAAAGGCACTAGAACTGGACACTATGTTTCCTACGCGCGAATCTGCATATACATAAATGTCTCTAGAGCCCTGCCAGAAGAAATAAAATTAATCTTTAGGGATGAAGTCTAGCTTCAAATTATAGACTATGAACATATCCCCTTCCAATGCAGAAAGTGCCACGAGCATGGGCATCTTTCTTGATATTGCCCTCTTTAAAAAACCTCTCAATATCCAGAGCAAGCAAGCAAAAGAAAAGATAGTGAAGGATATACTAAAGTCATCTCCAGGAACAAGAACAATAGGAAAAAGTCCATCCCTAAGAAGAACCAATATAAAGAAGCAGGTCAGAACCTGTTCAACGTATTGAACAACACTCGGGATAAAATGGATCCCAACGACCCAATAGGAGATGAAGCAGGAGAAGACAAAACGAACTTGGTAGACATAGAATACGATGATAGTGACATAGACTACACCAATAGAGGGAAGGAGAATTCACAAGAGGATACATAAATGGAGCAAGTAGAGATAGAGGAAACACCGGAGGAAAGCACAATAGAGGAATCTCTAGAGGGAGTATAATTAGCAACAATTGCAGAGGAATGGAAACAAAATGGAATAAATGCCATATCAGAACACTAACTACAAAAAGTTGAAGGTGCTTATCTCCTTCGGGAAGATTTAAAACTCAAAGCAATCCACCTAACACAAGAAAGCACAACATCAAAGGGCATCTTAGAAAACATTCCAGTAGGAGGACTCATCCTCAAAGGCGCAAGCCAAAAATGAGGCCAAAAGACTACCAGTCAGCTCCTCCAAGAACTGGGAGCCAAATTAATCAATGAAGGAAAGGTAAAAGCTCTGGCTCTAAACCCATCTCCATGTCAATGAATTGCATTTCTTGGAATATTAGAGGACTGAACAGTCCTGGGAAGAAAAGAATCTTAAAAAACAGAATCCTGTCTGATCATCCTGATATCCTTCTAATTCAAGAAACTAAACTAGAGTCGATTCACCCTCCTCTCCCTCTCAACTCATGTTTCAAGCCTTATAGCTCCTTAGCCTGTTGGCATTATGATGCATGTGTTGTACTTGATGGCAACCCACTCATAGAAGAACATCTCACTTATTTATAACTAGTTGAATCTTCAGAAGAGATATCAGATGTGACTGAATGCATGGGATGCAGGACAACTCAAAGGAATCAGATGATAGTTCTAAGTGTGACAAGTTAGCTTTGCCATTAAGTCCAAAGGGGGAGATTGTTGGCATTATGAGACAAGTGTTGTCCTTGATGGCAAATCACACAGATGGCAGATCATAATACAGCAAGTCAACAGCAAGGATTTGATGATCAGACTACAAGAATGGAGAGAAAATATATATATATATATATATATATATATATATATATATATATATATATATAGATATATATATATATATATATATATATATGCAGGTTCATCGTGACCGAGCCACGTCTACACGTGGGTTATACGTTACAAAGGCATGTATGTGTATACACGCACTTTCATGCAAGGAAAAGCGTGTATGTGTTGGAGAACTTACCTTTGGTCTGTGGTAGTTAGTCCTTGGTATTTGAACCTATGATTTTGGACCTTAGTATCTCCTCAGATGTGTTGATCCCAAGCATTGGGTCCATGGTATTGGTTTGTTATGGTTTTAGACCATGGTATTGAGTAAGGCCTAAGACTATAAAAGGAGAAGAAGATCATTAGGCAAGTGTATCGAAAAGGTCTTGAATATCTGATGAATGAGGAGAACCAGTATGCAGGTTATGGTTTGATGATGCATTGCTTGATCTGAGCTAAGGAGGGATCTCACTGGTTGATGGAGAACAAGATCTAAAGATAGATGGGGATCAAATGGTTTGAAATGAACTATCTCTATATGGTTGATTATGTTTATTCTAGATCTATATATTGATGCATGTAATGAACTGAACTGGGTTTAACTTAAGTTTGAAATCGCTGCAAGTCATGATTGAATATTTATAGATCTGTACGCAGGTTGGCCTTTGCAAAAGCGCGTATGTACGTGGGTTTGATTCATCGTAGTAGTGTATACATTTTGAAGTTTGATGTTTGAAGTTACAGTTGGTTCTAATTGTTATTGCAGAGTTATGTGTCTCCTCTGTGTTCTAGTGACTGTGTTGTTGACAGGGTTTCAGTGTTTCAGTGATTCAGAAATTGATGATGCCAGTAGTGATTGTTTTGAGCTTCAATGATAGTTATGTGTCCAGTATGAAAATTTGATGAAACGTGGCCTTCAGATTATAGTGTTGTGCTTCAGGAGTATCCAGTCTGAAAATGTATGAAATGTGGTCCCTGGAGGATGAAAGGAGATTGTAGGCCAGCGCCTACGTACTAGTACATCAGCTAGTACAAGAGCAAAGGGGGTAGTATCTCCCTTCCAGTAGCAGCTGGAGATCGAGTGAAGATTGGAGCATTCAATAGGTAGGCACCTACTTACTAGTAAATGGATTAGCTAGTACAAGAGCTAAGGGGGTTGTAGCTCCCATCTAGGAGAGTCTGGAAAATGAGAGAGGGTTGTAGCCCTCTGCAGGTAGAAGCCTGCGTACTAGTAAAGGACTGCACCAGTACAAAATATTGTAAAATGAAATATCTTATTGAAAGAAGATAGAGACGACTTGCAGCAGGTGGTTTTCACCCACATTGGGTTTCCACCTTATATCATGGTGTTCATGTGTGCTTCTTGTGTGTGATGATCTGTTCTATTTTACTGCACCTGCTTACTGTTCATATGGTTAATGAAGTTCTGATGCACTAACTAAAGATCAACATTTAATGGATTAACTGAATCATAAGTATTTTGGATATACGCTAGTTGCATTAGACACAGTTGCATATACACGCTGGTTCCCTTGAATGAAGTAGTGTATATGTATCTAAGTATGGAAATGAAAAGTTTTATTAATCTGATAATACTGATTCACCCCCCTCTTAGTATTATTTCCAACAATTGGTATCAGAGCAGGTCCTTTGGTAGAAGCTTGATCGCTTGAAGGAGATCCATGGAACAATGGGAAAGAAGCTTAAGAAGAAAGCGCCTAAGAAGAAGAAGACATCTCAGAAGAACTATGACAGTGGGAGCATTGATTGGGGATTATGTGGAAGAAGCACTTCAGGTCCAAAATCTCTTCAGAATGAATATGAACAAGATTTATCAGCTATGAATTGGGTATCCTCTGGTTTCCATCCATGTGAAGATGATGAAAGTGATAGTGAAGCAACTGAATTTGCTCTTATGGGTGAGCAAGAAAAATATCAAATAGAGGCAGTATTTAGAAGGCTTACAGACAAAATTAAAGATCAACAAGATCTATTGAACAAAAGGGAATGTGCTTTCAAAGAAGAAGTTACCAAACTAAAAGCTCAATTAGAGGAAGGAAACAAGGTAAGAAAGTTACTCAAGGACAAGGAAAATCAATGTCAAAAGTTGTAGGGTGAAGTGACATCACTAAGAAATGAAGTCAATGAAAGGAGCTCAATCATCAAGAAACTCAGAGATAGATCCAGTTATTATGAAAGGCTTGAAGCTATGATCTGCTCACTAAAGGAAGATCTTGAAGAATCAAAGAAGCAAAATAAAGATCTACTCCAAAAACAAGAAAACGAAGTTCTTGAATTGAGGCATCAGTTGGAAGAAGGAAGGAAAGCTGAAGAAGACATGAAGAAGCAATGTCTAGAAAAGGAAGAACAACTTCAAGTTGAGGTAAATATCTTGAAAGGTAAATTAGAAGAAAAGGATAAACTGTTACGATTTCAAGATAGTACTAAAGCCTTGGATGATATTCTTAGTAGTCAAAGGTCTCCTGCTATCAAGACTGGTCTTGGTTTTCATGAAATTGTTGAAGGTGAATCTAGTAAGACAAGGGACTCTAATGCAAAATCTGAAATGCTCAAAAAGGAGATGGAAGGTCAATCTCATCATCAAGCAAGGAAAGAAGTCCTTCAAAGAAAATATTTTACTCCTCCTATGAATAATGTTGAATTTTATGTATGTCATAATCTGGGACATGTTGTAGCTAGATGTAGAAGAAGAAGGGTTCAAGACCATCATGCAGAAAGATCATCGCATTCCAGATACTTTAATGGATATTGCTTTACTTGCAATATGTTTGGTCACAGAGCTGTTGATTGCTATAGAAGGAATATGAGACATGTAAGATGTTACACATGTAACAAGCTTGGACATATAGCTAAGGAATGCAGGAACAAAGTGTGGGCACCATACCAAAAGGAGAAATCGTCATCATCACGCTTGAAGATATGGAAGAAAAAGGAAGTACAGTCAGGAAGATGCAGCACAGCACAACATACAGACATAACAGAATCAGAGGGAGCTGAAAATGTAAAACTTCAGTGTCCTGAATCTCATACGCTAGTTTCTTAAAGGGAAGTCACGTATATACACGAGTTGGATACTGCACAGTCGCGTATAAGTTTTTCTGAAGAAATGCAGTAAGGACAGGGTCAGGAAAAAGGATCTGATATGATTCAGTCCATTATTTGCTCTATTCGCTAATAGTTACAGTCTACTAAGGATGTGTGGAAATGTTTTGATACTTGTAAGATGTTTAGAAGAGTTTTGATCCTAACTTGATGATGATGATGTCTTGATGCTTATTACTGATATATGCATGATCAGATCTAACAGATGGCACAGGTTGAGGGGGAGCATATGCCTTTAATACTGCATTGTTGGCATTATGGTTAATAGTCCTTGATGATGAGTCTCTCATATGCTGTTATATGCATAAAGATCATGATGCAGGATTCCTATAGTTCTTGGTGCTCATGTGGATGAGGATTGTTGAAGTTGATGATATAAAGAAGCCTTGACAAAAGATCTTGAAACTCAAGATACATAGTGCTGGATACATGAATGATTTCTCAAGGTGGCATTGTTGGAGACATGATGATGATGAGTTATTACCTATATGTTGATAGGTTGATACTTACATATGTTGTTTGATGCAGATGTTCCCAAGTAATGATACTTGGATCATGTAGATCTTGATATTGATGAAATGGCTATTTTGGTTTCACACATGATATAATGTGAATGACTCTGTATTACATATGCAGAATTCTGTTCAAAGGGATGAATTGATGCAGACATTCTTTGTTATAGGTTGATGAATTATACTCTACAGGACATTTACAGGTTGCTGATCTGGAAGTGGTTGTACGCGAGTTCTATGAGTATTATCCGCGTATTTACGCCTGTTTCTGTGGATACAGTCGTGTATATGTTAATTTGGAGGATATGAGTAGGGACAGACCTTGGGTAAAGACAGTCTAACATGGGTCTGTCAGAGACCATCTGGCACAGGATTCAGGGGGAGCAAATAATCTTCTAAGAATGCATTGTTCACATATCTTTAGAAGCTCTCGGTTCAAGTACTCAAGCTGTTTTTGGTTCAGGTGGATCAGCTGCAGAAAGGAGAACGGAAGGAGAACATGGTTGTTGATTTGTACAGTGATTGACTGAAGCTGCTGATAGTAGTTATTGGTGACTTGCATAGTCTTGATATTTTGTCTCTATGTCATGTATATCTTCTTTCTATCAAGGTCATGTAACGGCCTATTTTGGTTTCCCCACTATGCCTGGGATGGATGATGTAATTTTCTTGCTTTATCATGTGTAAACTTTTGATATATCCCCACTTGGTTGGGAGATGGATGTATGAGTCTTTGGTGCTAGGAAGGTCACTTATGATGTATAGAGTCATGTTCTTTCTTGTAGAACATCTTTTTGCAGACCTTGCTTACAGTCAGGGGGAGCATGAACAACACAATTCAGCAAGAGCAGAGCTTTAGCATGTACTAAGAGGGAGCATGGTCAGATAAGTACACCTTGGCATATACAAAGGGGCAGCTCATTTGGAGATTTCAGCAGGTACTCATGGGGAGTATGGACAACAAAATGTTTATCAAGGAAAGAGAATATCTTGGTCCGCCCTTTTCCCTTGATGTCAAAGGGGGAGATTGTTGGAATTATGATGCATGTGTTGTACTTGATGGCAACCCACTCATAGAAGAACATCTCACTTATTTATAACTAGTTGAATCTTCAGAAGAGATATCAGATGTGACTGAATGCATGGGATACAGGACAGCTCAAAGGAATCAGATGATAGTTCTAAGTGTGACAAGTTAGCTTTGCCATCAAGTCCAAAGGGGAAGATTGTTGGCATTATGAGACAAGTGTTGTCCTTAATGGCAAATCACATAGATGGCAGATCATAATACAACAAGTCAACAACAAGGATTTGATGATCAGACTACAAGAATGGAGAGAAAATCTATATACACAGGTTCAACGTGACCGAGCTACGCATACACGCGAGTTATACGTTACAAAGGCGCATATGCGTATACACGCACTTTCATGCAAGGAAAAGCGCGTATGTGTTGGAGAACTTACCTTTGGTCTGTGGTAGTTAGTCCTTGGTATTTGAAGCTATGATTTTGGACCTTAGTATCTCATCAGATGTGTTGATCCCAAGTATTGGGTCCATGGTATTGAGTAAGGCCTAAGACTATAAAAGGAGAAGAAGATCATTAGGCAAGTGTATCGAAAAAGTCTTGAATATCTGATGAATGAGGAGATCCAGTATACAGGTTATGGGTTGATGATGCATTGCTCGATCTGAGCTAAGGAGGGATCTCACCAGTTGATGGAGAACAAGATCTAAAGATAGATCGGGATCAAATGGTTTGAAATGAACTATCTCTATATGGTTGATTATGTTTATTCTAGATCTGTATATTGACGCATGTAATGAACTGAACTGGGTTTAACTTAAGTTTGAAATCGCTGCAAGTCATGATTGAATATTTATAGATCTGTACACGGGTTGGCCTTTGAAAAAGTGCGTATGTACATGGGTTTGATTCATCGTAGTAGCGTATACATTTTTAAGTTTGATGTTTGAAGTTACAGTTGGTTCTGATTGTTATTGCAGAGTTCTGTGTCTGCTCTGTGTTCTGGTGACTGTGTTGTTGACAGGGTTTCAGTGTTTCAATGATTCAGAAATTGATGATGCTAGTAGTGATTGTTTTGAGCTTCAATGATAGTTATGGGTCCAGTATGAAAATTTGATGAAACATGGCCTTCAGATTATAGTGTTGTGCTTCAGGAGTATATAGTCTGAAAATGTATGAAATGTGGTCCCTGGAGGATGAAAGGAGATTGTAGGCCGGCGCCTATGTGCTAGTACATCAGCTAGTACAAGAGCAAAGGGGGTAGAATCTCCCTTCTAGTAGTAGCTGGAGATCGAGTGAAGATTGGAGCATTCAGTAGGCAGGCACCTACGTACTAGTAAATGGATTAGCTGGTACAAGAGCTAAGGGGGTTGTAGCTCCCATCCAGGAGAGTCTGGAAAACGAGAGAGGGTTGTAGCCCTCTATAGGTAGAAGCTTGCGTACTGGTAAAGGACTGCACCAGTACAAAATATTGTAAAATGAAGTATCTTATTGAAAGAAGATAGAGACGACTTGCAGCAGGTGGTTTTCACCCACATTGGGTTTCCACCTTATATCATGGTGTTCATGTGTGCTTCTTGTGTGTGATGATCTGTTCTGTTTTACTGCACCTGCTTACTGTTCATATGGTTAATGAAGTTCTGATGCACTAACTAAAGATCAACATTTAATGGATTAACTGAATCATAAGTATTTTTGATATACGCTAGTTGCATTAGTTGCGTATACATGCTGGTTCCCTTGAATGAAGTAGCGTATATGTATCTAAGTATGGAAATGAAAAGTTTTATTGATCTGATAATACTGATTCACCCCCCCCCCTCTCAGTATTATTTCCAACATAGCCAACTCGGCCACCAGTTCGGCAGGAGGTATATTGACCTTATGGAAAAACTCCAAGTTCGACCTCATATCCTCTCTGGCCACTCATCATTCCATAATAGTGGTCGTAAGAATCATTGGCACCAATGAGAGTATTTGTATAACTAACATTTATATCTTGCATAAGGTGATAGAAAAAAAAAATGCTCTAAAGCATCTCCAATCTCATAGATCCAATACACCTTCCTCTCAAAATCATAGCTGACGACTTTAATATGATAACAAATATGTCTGAGAAGAAAGGTGGTATCCAGAAGCTTGACAAGGACTCTGAGGCTTTCCTTACCACCATTAAAAACCTCAACCTCATTGACATTCCCACTAGAAATGGCTTTTTTACCTGGAACAATAGAAGAGGAGGAGACCGTCAAATTGCCTCCCATTTAGACCACTTCATTTTATACGAGGTAACTTATCTTACCTCTTGGGAAATGGAGGTGAGAATCCTACTATAAGCAGGCTCAGATCACTGACCTATCTCTCTCAAGATTCAAATTTCAAATGGTTTGAAAAATAAGCCTTTCAAATTCAATGCCTTCTCATTAGATCACCCAGACTTCATGGAAAATATCAAACAATGGTGGAATTACCCTCCCACCAGAACTGCAAAAAATTGTACACGTTTCAACAAAAGTTAAAACATATCAAAGAGGAAATCAAAAAATGGAATAGAGAATCATTCAGTAATATCAACACGGACAAAAAAAACTTGGAGCATAAATTGGAACTTCTCCAAAAAAACATAACTGAATAAGGGCTCATGGAGAGAAGTAAGCAAGAGGAACAAATATTACAAAGAATCTGGGAGGAAAGAACCATCCAGGAAGAGAAGTTGTGGGAACAAAAATATAGAATCAATTGGCTGAAATGTGGGGAAAGGAACACCACTTTTTTCCATAAATCAATGATACAACACAGGAGAAACAACAAAATCCTGGCTTTGAAGAACCGAGATGGTCATCTCATTCACTCTTAAGAGGAGTTGGAAACAGAGCTCACTCACTATTTCAACTCTCTTCTCAAAGAGCCAAGGAATGACCAGGATTAAGACATTAAAAAGATCACCAATCACATCCCCAAAATCCTCACGGACAAGCATAAAAAAATGCTCCTTTGGAAATTTTCCCTCTAGGAAGTTGAAGATGTGGTCATGGGAATGCCCAATGGCAAAGCCCCAAGTCCAGATGGTTTCACGATTGATTTCTACAATGCTTGCTGGCCCATCCTCAAATTGGAAGTGCATGCCCTTGTGGAAGAATATCGCATTCAGAAGTCTTAACTAAAAGTCGTTAACTCCACTTTCCTAACTTTGATTCCCAAAGGAAATTATGTTGATTCTGCGAACAAATTCAGGCCCATAGCCCTCTACAATGTCATTTATAAAATAATCTCCAAAGTTCTCACCAATTAGATAAAAGTCATCCTTCCTCTCCTTATCTCCCATCAACAATATGGCTATGTGGAAGGAAGGAAAATCATGGATAGTATCATCCTTTCTCATGAGCTCATCCACTCTATAAAATCCCAAGAAAAACCTGGAATGACAATTCAGCTAGACATGTCCAAAGCCTTTGATAAAATTAGCTAGGATTATATGAGACATGTCATGGGAGCATTTGGGTTCCCTAAAGATAGCATCAAGTGCATCATGGCAATGGTGTCGGGAGCATTTTTCTCCATCTTTGTGAATGGTTCCCCTTCGCAACCCTTTAATCCTTCTAGGGGTATCAGGCAAGGGGAACCTATCTCTCCCTTCCTCTTTGTCATTATCGTTGAAGGGCTAAGTTGCTCAATCTCTTCTACCTTGCATGCTAATAAGCTTTTAGGTCTCCAACCCCGTGCCTCTTCTCCTTCCTCCATGCACTAGCAATTTTTGGATGACACCCTTCTTATGGGGCTCCCAACGATCAAATAAGCTTCTTCTTTCATGTTCATTCTATCTGATTCTCTACTACCTCTGGAACCACTATCAACCCTAAGCAATCCAAGTTTTTCTTCTTTAACACCCCATTGCCTATTTGCAAGAACATCGTTAGACTCCTGGCCATTTCCATTAGCACCCTCCCCTCCAATTACCTTGGAGTACCCCTAATAGACAAGCCACTCTCTCGAGCTACTTGGGAGGACCTTATCAATAAGTTGGAGAAAATAATTGCCAATTGGACCTTCAGATCTCTCAATATGGCAAGTTGCCTTGTCCTGGTTAAATATTTTTTGCAAGTCATCCTGCTCTACTTATACTCAACTCTGGCAACCCCAAAATGGATTTCAAACAAAATCAGAAACTTGCAAAGGAGTTTCTTACGGAGAGGTGTAGAGGTAAAGCATAAATAGGCTCTAGTGGCATGGGAAAAAATTTGCAATCCCAAAAAAGAGGGTGGCCTTCGTCTTAGAGACATAGACCTCCTGGCAAAGGCCCAGGGAGCCAAAACCTTATGGAGATGGATTGCAAACCCCAACTCCCCTTGGGGAATACTATGGAAATATAAGTATACCCATTCCCTCTCACAGGAGAAAATTATCAGGCTAAATGGAAATATCAAAGGATCAATCATCTAGAACCAAGCATGGCACAATCAGGATATCATTCAAAATCATAGTTTTTGGGAAATAAGCAATAGAAACAAGGCCCTTTTCTGGGAGGATGCCTGGCAACAAAGTTCAGAACTTGATCGAGAAAAATATCACCAAATCAAGATTGATATGCAAAACTGAGGGAAGACCAAAGTCAACCAGTACTAGAAAACGAGTGTCGAAAAGGATAGATGGAGAATCTAGTTAGATCATGAGGATTGGACTCCTTATATGAATCCACATGCCTAGTCAAATCTCTCATCAAAACTTCAAAAAAGACAAATCCTTCTTGACTTTGTCGAGGATCAAATTAGATGGGGTAAAAATTCAGCTGGACATTTCAATTTAAAAGAAGCCTACATATACATTGCCAAGCTAGATCAACTTCAACTAGACCAGAAGACAAACTCAATCTGGGACAGGAAACACTGGCCAAGAATATCAATCTTTCTATGGTTAGTCACACACAGAAATATTTTAACATGGGACAACCTAAGGAGAAAAGGCTTCATCGGTCCGTCAAGATGCCTTCTCTGCTGACAAGAAGAATAAACCGCCAATCATCTATTGAATGAATGCTCATACACGTCCAAAATTTGGGACTCGATATTCCTGGTTTTCAACAGCTCAGATCAGCATCCCTCCTCCATTCAAAGCACCATTGTGAACTGGAGATCAACATTCTCCTCACATCCTATGGTTAACCACGCATAGAATTTAATTCTTGGTCTATTTTGTTGGGCACTTTGGAAGGAGTACAATGCAAGAATCTTCTGTCGCGTCTCCACTCAAGAGGAAATCATAATATCGAATATCAAAAGTGAAATCTAGGAAACTATAACTTCTCTACCTACTCAAACTTCCAAAGCCCCTTCCACTAACTCTAAAGTGAGAATTCTCTCAATGCTAGATCTCCTTCATATCAAGGTGCACAAAGTCACCCCCCTCTTAAGGCATGAAAAAAAAAAAACATCTGGAGGCTACTAGAGCATGGGACTTACAAGCTCAACTATAACGGTGCTGCTAAAGGTAATCCAGACAAGCCAGTTTTGGAGGAGTCTTTAGAAACACAAAAGGAGAAATAATTTGGATATATGAGGGTAGTATAGGTTCAACCAAAAACAATGCCACAGAACTTCATGCCCTGGAAAATGGCATTAACATAGCACACAACCTAAAGCTCAGTCCTCTAAATGTGAAAGGAGATTCCACATTGCCCACTTAGATAGGCAAAGAACTTCAATTGGGCATCGAGGTGTGTAAAATCTTGGAAAAATAGCACCTAAACAAAATAATATAGCAGACTAAATAGATAATAGACAACATGGCAAGCCTCCACTTTCAAGCCATCATAAGGAATGGAAATAATCTAGCAGACAGACTGGCGAATGTGGGTACTGTAGGGACCCTATGCCTGAATTCCAAAGCTTGGCAAGATCTAGAGGACAATGACCTCCATCAACACTGCACAACAATACATGTCAAAGATTACCACTCTACCAAACATTAATTGTTCCCGTACACTTCATCATATCATGCTCGATTCTAAGTACCATAGGAAGGACATAATTATGGTGCACGCACCCAGACCCAACCTTAGCTTACCAGATATGAGGGCCCTGACTACCACCTCCCTTCTCCCCTGTGCGGCCTCCGCCTCTGAGTCACATCCTCTCTACTCAGCTCTTCTTCAACCGCCTTGCATCTGATCTTCGGACGCTTCCCCTTCCCGTCCCTATTCCCCGTTCTAGGCCTCCCTTCATCCCCTCGCCTCTATATATATCCCCTCACCCTTCTCCCCCTCATTCTTCCCTTTTCCTTCATTCCTCTTCATTTGTCCTTCACTCCTTTGTTCCCCTTACTCCCCAGCGCTTTCACTCTTTTCATGGCCCCAAAGAATAGCTCCATCCCTAGATCTGGTCATGGAGGTGGGCATAGTTGCGCAACCTCCCATTGGAATTCACTATGTTTTCACCCCACTACTCGCATGAAGACCTCTGCGAGGCGCACAACTTTTAACTATGCGGTTGCGGTTAATCTTGAAACTCAACAAGGCATTGCTGATTTAAAAGCCCAAGCTAATTTTCTTCGAAGAGAGGTCACAATTGAGGAAGTGGACACTGACTTCACCTAGATTCTAGATCCTGCCCTCACCCAAGCATGCGAGAACCTCTACGTGTGAACTATAGAATCATGGTGGCAAATGAAAACCATCATGGAGCTAGCGATGTAGGAGTAGGAGGAGTGCACCAAGGCACTTGAAACAAAGATTGATAGTTTGACTGAGAAGTTTGTAATTTATGTCAAAGCCATCCACCACTTTTGTTTTATAACTTGGGACGCACCGCAATATACAGTTATTAGGAAGAAGTCGATGGCAAAGGTCCATTCTGCTATTGAAGGCTTTCCTAGCATCAATAAAGAGGTTGTTGGGGCCTCTACCAGTCGTCTGAACACCACCGCACAACTGGAGGGGAGCACTCAAGAGACTCCCATTTGTCTGGAAGAAGATCTGATAACCACCAACCAAGAGTGACTTCGATAATCTCCTTTTTGTCTCTCTTCCTCCAAAAAGGACTGTCTGTCGCAAAGGATAACAACTGAGGCCTTGTCTTCTTCGCTATGGCTTTTTTCTACACTCGCTATTTCTATACTCTCTATTTTGAGAATGTTGTAAAGAGGGTTCTACACTGTTTCCACCTAAGGACTCAGAACCCATAATACCACAACCATTTCGGGAATTTCTATTGGTCCTTGCGTTGGGCTTTCTCTCCCCCATAACCCAAACAATGTAATTTGTGAGTTCCTTCAGTAATATATTATATCTTTTTCATAAAAAAAAAAAAAAAAAAAAAGCTTTGACCAAAAAAAACTTTATTTTTATTTTTATTATATTATTATTTATCTCAATTTAACAAATAATGACCCCAATAAAATTCTATAAATATATATTTCTATAATAAAATTTCATGCTATAAATATTTTTATAACCTATTCTTAACAAAAATAATTAAATAAATTAAAACTCTTTCACTATTATTACTTTGAATATTTATCTTAACCAATTAATATTATTTTAACTCAATTAGAGTTTTCAAATTGATTCCTTTAATCTAAATTCAATTCTATTGTTTTTGGTATTAATTATTATTTTCTTTTTTAATCATTGGTATTATCATTCACACCCTCCCTAATGCCTACATTCTATCAACATCATCTATTTAACTCATTTTAGCACTCTTTATATTGTCATAAAAGCTTAATGTCCCTGAAGATGGGTGAAGTGTTCACCCAAAACATTGAACATATTAGAGAACATAACACACAATTTACCAGAAGTTTTCAACTACAACCTTTTTTATAGTTTCATAATGCGTTTTCCCAATTTTGACATATGCTCACAAAAAACTTCCCCTACATGTGCAATCATTTGTATAGTGCATACCATGGAATAAATTAAGTTTTTAAGAACACTAGCATAATGAACCCAAGACATGTCTTCTCCCTCTTCTAGAGTCTTGGGGCATTTTTCTACATATAGAATTAGACCTATATGAATAGGGACCTTTATTGGTTTACATTCTTCATACTAAACCTCTCAAAATTATCTCAACATATTTTGTCTAGTTCAACTAGATTTTCCTGCCAACATGATCTCTGTTAATCTCCTTCCCTAAGATAAAATTAAAAGCATGAATATCCTTCATGCCGAACTTGGAGGATAGATATTATTTCACCTCACTGGTAACCTTCATGTTGTTTTCAACTAGCAACAAGGCATCGACATATAGTAGTACATACGCAAAATGTTCACCAACCTATTTACAATAGACACAATGATAATCGTTACTTCCTGTAAATCCAAATCATAGTACATATACATAAAAATTTTGGTACAACATCTTAGGAGACTACTTTAGATGATAAAAGGGATACTTTATTATACAAAGAAACTCTTTTTTACCCTTTGTTATAAATCCTTCAAGTTACTTCATGTATATTTCTAATTCCACGTTCCAATTTAGGAAATTTATTTTTACACCTATCTGATTTGCCTCAAGATCAAATGTTGTAGCAAGAGACAATAGAAATATAATGGAAGTCTATTTTAAAATAGAAAAAATATCACCAAATTTAACCCCCTCTACCTAAGAATAACCTTTTGCTACTCAGGAATCCTTGTACTTGTTAACCTTTCTTATTACATTTAGTTTCCTTTGAACACCCATTCATCCCCAATATGTTTCATCCCATAAAGAAATTTAGCCAAATATCAGGCCTCTTTTTTCTCTAAGGTCTCCATGTCATCTACCATGGCATTCTTCCAAAGTTTTCTCTCATTCAAATTTACAACCTTTATAATAGATCGATGTTCATCATTCAGTGAAATAAAAAAATATCGAGTGTATACCTAGTGGATTATATCTTGCAGTAGGTCTCCTTACATGAACATACCTTCTCGGAACTAGATTCTATGATTCCACCTCATCATTTGATTGAAATGAATCTTCCTCCTCAAATTATTTATATTCTCCATTCTTTAGATCAAAATTTAATTTATCTAATTCTATTTATTTTGGTTCATCTTCACTCCTAAAAGTCCTCTCAACTTATCTGAAGGCCACATTTTGACTCTACAATGTTTTCCTTATTTTATTATTCCATATTCTGTAACCTTTCCCTCTATATTTGTAATCAATGAAGATACATTTCTCTAACTTATTGTCTAGTTTGTTTCTTTTTTCCTTTGAAACATTCATGAAACAATTACACCCAAAAACTTTGAGATGTGAATAGAAGCTTTATTTTTATAGCATAACTCATATGGATTATTTCAACTAGTGTTGAAGTGGGTGACTAATTTACTAGATAACAAGATGTGGCAATAACTTCTACTGAAAATTCCTATTCTAACATACATCATTCAATTTACTCCTTTCTTTTTCCATTAGTGTCCTATTCATCCTTTTTCGCACACCATTTTGTTGAGATGTGAATAGAGTAGTATTCCTCTATGCTATCCATATAGCTTACAAGAATATTCAAATTCTTTGCAATAAAACTCATATCCATTATCTATTCTTAACACTTTAATCATTTTTCCAATTTTTCTACAAGGGCTTTGATTTCTTGAATTTGTTCAAAACCTATGATTTCTTCTTCAAGAAATACAACCATATATTTGTTGAGAAATCATAAATGAATGGAATATACCACAGCGATCCTCCTAGTCATGGAATAGGTGCAAGGTAAAACACATCACTATGTATCAATTCTAGGATCTCCCTTACCCTTGTACAGACAAAATCAAAATTCTTTCTATTCTAATAAAAAATGTTCACAAAAATCAAAATTAACTAGATGCACATTTAAAAATACCTTTAGACATACCTTTACCTTGTAATAGTTACGGATCCTTCTCTTTGATGTCTCCCAATATTTGATGCCAACGCATTGTATTATCTCTAGAGTGATTAGGGGCTCTAAATTCTTCATTTTTGACTTTGTGAACAATAATATTGTTATCACCATAAATGAAAATTATTTCCAATAGGTTATACATAATTCTATATTGAACTCCCCTCGTTAACACCATTTATCCTTGACTCAGTTTGATTTTTCCCTTTTTGAATTTAACATGTGCAACCATGTTACCAACATATATTAGGTTATTGGCTAGATTTGGAATATGAGAAACTCCAATAATTTCTAACCAGTCCATATTTTGACTATAACTTGAAGCTTGCATGTCCTATGATTTTGATTGGCCAATCATCTCTTAGGAGGACATCACCATCATACCTTTCATACTCATTCAACTACTCCCTATGAGTAGTTGTATGATAAGAAGCACCTAAGTTGAAGAATCATATTTTACATTTTAATATTGTACTCGTAGAATAAAAATACACATCCCTTATTTCTTCTAAGGAGAGCTTCTCTTATGTAGAAGTAATACCATTTGGCCCTTTACCTCTCTCAACACTTTTTGAGTTGGAAGTATTCTTAAAATGCCCTAGTTTTCTACTCTTCTAACATAATTTCTTTAAAGGACCCCATGGTGATCTAGATCTCCCCACTGTAAACTAAGTTCTTTTTTCTTTGAGATGGTATATTACAATTATGGAATCCATGTTATGTTCCTCATGGATTTAATTCTTATTTCCTCTTATATGAAGAATGTGAGTACATCCTCAAATTATAAGGTAGAGTTCTAATTGGTATTATCTATTGCTACAACCAAATTATCCCAAGAATTTGGTAGTGAATATAACAAGGTAATACACTTATCTTCTTCATCCAACTTCATATTAAAAGAAGTAAGTTTAATTGCCAAAGTATTGAAAGAATTTATATGCATTGTGACAGGGTCACCATATTCCCACATAAGATGAAATGGGTTCTTTCATAGAAGTAAATTAATTACCAGGGACTTTGATTGATATATGTTCCCTATTTTTTTACATAGATTATTTGTAGTATCTTTTCTAGAGACATTCAACATTTCCAAATCTAAAAGACAAAGGTGAAAAGTACTTCTCACCTTTCTTTCTAAATTTTCCCAATATTATTTCTACATAGCAAGAGGTTTCATGCTCAAGTGTACAACTACCCACTCTAGAACTACTCACCATTGTTTCAACACAAGAATCACTAATATAGATCTCTCACTACACATATTTATCACAATTCTATCGCAGGCCCAAACTAGCCAAACCCTTAACAATAAAAACATAGTCATGAAACCAAAATCTTGCTATGATACCAAATGTTAGTTATAAACTTGTTAAGTAAACATCGATATAGATTAAAAATTAAAAATAGAAACTAAATAATGACATTGAGACACAATAGAAAAATAATTTTTACACTTGAAACCTAAACAAGAAAACTAACATTCTTAAATATTTTGTGTACTTTTTTTTCCATTATATTTTCAACCATGTGCAATTCAATATGTGTGTGAGAGAAATTTTCTCCCATATGTTACCATAATTCGTTCATCAAGATTACAATACAATTGATGAAAACTGTTAGCCAAAAACATTAGTTCAAACCTATTAGCAAAAACCATCAGCTAAGAAACATGGACCAAAACCATTAACTTAAAAGATTTCTAGATGTCACAGTGAATATAACACATATCAAGCATATCTTATACATCTAGTTCTCTTAGATGTAAGAAAAATAACAAAATATTTTTTTTAATATATTGTTTAATGGAAATAAATAAATATAAAACAATAAAATTTTAATAAAGGAATAAGGATTATACAACAAAAATAATTATTAATTATTAATTTTGAAAAATATGTATAGATCATGTCATATATCCATAGTTGCATGGAAATTTCTCCCAATATCTTCAAAACTCATTCTATTGATTTCAATGTTTTGTGGAGTTTGGAAATGGGAATGAAATGTACCCAATTGATTGAGAATTGTTTAAATTTTCTTAAGCAAGAGTAGTTCCTTTTATTCCATTTTAACAAAAATGTTACAAAAATAATTTACAACCCATGGCACTATGGCACACAAGAAAATCATGCCCCATAATACCCTTGAAACCGAGCTATAGTCTCTCAAACCCGGCCAAGGGCCACAAAACTTTACCAACCACCCTTGACCATGCAATCTGATTCCATAGATCTAATGGTCGAGGGGAATATCAGGAGCTTAACTGGCACACCCTTGAACAATATAATCGGACCCGATGATATTTCAAAATTGTCTCTAAAGCCTTATTAGGTCCACCTGGGGAGATAATTCACGGGCTTTTTATCTGCCCGAAGTCCATGAGATGTGAGAAAATCCTAAAGAAGCTCATGATTAGCTCAGAGAATAACACCAGTTGTAGACCTGAAGCCTCATTGAGACATAGTCTAAACAATACTGGGGTTCGTATGGGCTATTAACCGACCTGTTGTTTACTCCCCGAAATGCATAAGATAACTTTTAATTCGCCAACTTGCCCACCCATTGACCTGCGAAGACTTGTCCTCCATAAGACATGGGATAGTACTCTGGGCCAATGCTAATACCTTTCCTGCATAAGTTTTCATGCCCCAGAACCCAAGGTATAAGTAGTTCCATTTGCATTTACCAAGGTCCTCCAATGTTAGTATAAACCAAGAGCTGCTACCTCCTATAGACCAAAATTCCTTAGTTTCCATCATTCTTTATCCAGTTGAATTCCCCTACTTTGATAGAGCTCCTGGTCTGAGTGCACTTGTCTGTCACACTCCTCCCTCAACCATCCCTGGGGAGTCCTTGTCCATTCATATTTCATGTAGCTCTTGGAGCAGAGTACTCCTTCATTAGCCAATATATTTGCTAATTTATTGGTTGTTCAGCACACATGAAGGAAACTCCAGGTCCTCATGGTTTGTAGGTGGGTTTGTATGCATTGATAAACTAGAAGTAGCCTCCAATGTCTCGATACCTTGTCTGGTGCTAAGCCATTGCAAATTTTCTTTATCGAATTAATTATCAACCCAAAATCCTCTTCAATAATGGTATTCCTTAAATTTGAGTCCGTCAAGGTCTCGAGGCATTGCTCAAGGGCCATGAGCTCTACCATGTTATTAGTTGCCTTCCCCAAATGACAGTAAAAGATGGATTGTATGAAACCCTTTTCATCCCTTATGACTCCTCCATAGCCAGCCATACCAGGGTTTCCTTTTGAGGCTCCATCTATGTTGCATTTCAAAAAACCAATAGGGGGAGGTTGCCAAAAATCCTTATTAACTATTATATGATTTAAAAACTTGTTTATACTCTGGGGGAGAATCTCCTTTACCTCTAGCCGAAGAAGGATCTGCATCTCCTGATCTTGAGGAGGGTTCTCAAAAGGATTTTTTATGAGGGTTACTACAGTCTCTCTGATCTACCTTCTAATCTGAGCCATGATGGTTTGGGATGAACCAAATCTATTCTTGAAGAGTCTGTTGTTGCGTTCTTTCCAGACATCCCAGATTAGAAAGCCTGGAATCAAAGCCCATGCTTTATTGATTATTTCATTCTCAGAGAAATTTTTCCTCCAATTCCTCAAAGTACTAGTGATGCTGCCAATGTCCCTATCTGTTTGACTGAAGATAGAAGCCACCCAATTCCATAGGGTGGAGGTGAATGGGCATAGATTGAGCAAGTGCTCCATATATTCTTCTTGAGGATCACATAGCGGGCATTTAGATGGACCAGATACCCCTCTTTTCCTGGGGTTTTCCCAAGTCAATTTTTTTTTTTCTGATGTACTAACCACATGAACAATTTGATTTTCATCCCGATTTGGTTCTGCCATAGGTCCTTCCAAACCTTATCATGGCTTGGGAAGTCAAGCCCTGGGCTATTCTCTTGGCCTCTTTGAGGTTAAAGTTTCCCTCATTGTTTTACCCCATCTTAGTTGGTCTGAAGATGATGATATCAGAATCTTTCTCTTTTCCAAGATGGTTGTAATAGCTTCTGCCTGGGTTTTCAACAGGGATTCATCTCTATATACCAAATTCTTCCATATCCTCCATTTACTTTCACTCATATCCTGCTCTCAGAAATCATTTACTGTGAGTAACCCTTTGTCATCCGTATCTTTCTTGAGATCAAAAAATTCTTCTTTTATCAGTTTGGGTTCTTGTTGCCAATTATCTTCCCAAAACCAAGCAAGGTTTCCATCTCTGATTTCCCAGAAACTGTGTTTCTGAACAATGGCTCTATTCTCCCAAGCTTTGTTCCAAATATGCGAGCCTTTGATGATCCCAGACATTCTAATGTAATCCGTTTCTTGCCAATTGTTTGCATATTTTTTTTTCCATACTTTGGCCCATGGGGATACCAATTCCTTCAACCATCCACAATACTTTTTCTCCCATGACTGTGTTTAGGGTTTCAGGGTCACCAAGTCCTAAACCTCCATGTGTCTTAGGTTTACAGATCTTTTCTGAGGCTACCAATGCCCATTTCTTTTTCTGTTCCCCTTTACCCCAAAGAAAATCTCTTTGGATATTTATGATGCATTGCACAACTCCCTTTGGAGTTGGAAGGGTTGAAAACATGAAGATGGGGATAGTTTGAAGGATAGATTTTGTAAGCACTAGCTGACCTGCTAAATTCAGAGACCTGTTTGTCCATTTCTGGATTTTTTCCTGGAGTTTATTAGTAACAGGCTCCCACACTGCCTTGCTCAGAGGTTTGTCCATTAGAGGTACCCCCAAATATTTGGAGGGTAGCATATCTCTTTAAAAGCCTAGGATTCTGGTGAGGTTTCTCTAAATTCCAATATCAGTATTAAAAAACTAAATCTTGGATTTTGTAAGGCTTACCTTTGTGCCCATAGCCTTAGCAAAGTTGTTCAGGATTTTTTTGAAGGATTGAGCTTCCTTGACCATTGGTATACCCTGCAGCATGGTGTCGTCCATAAATTGTTGATGGGTCAGGGCCTCCCCTTCCAGAGTGAGTTTAAGACCCTGGATTTTGCCTTTGACTTTGCCATATTTGATCGCATTTCCTAGCCCTTCCATCATGAGAATAAAGAGGAAGGGTGAAAGCAGATCTCCTTGTCTGAGTCCTCTCGAGGGCTGAAAGGTTTTAGAAGGTGAGCAATTAAGCAAGATTGAGAAGCTTGAGGTAGTTACAAGGGCCATCACCCATCTTATCTAGTTATTGTCAAAGCCAAATGCTATCAGTACTTCCCTGATATATGCCTAGCTTAGATTATCATAAGCCTTCTCTAGGTCAAGCTTAATGATCATACCTACCTAGTTATTGCTCTTAAGTGAGTGAACCACCTCATGAGCTTGAATGATATTATTAAGAATTTTTCTTCCTTCCACATATCCCATTAATCCTCAGAGATTAGAGTAGGAAGAAGGGGCTTAAGCATGTTTGAAATTATTTTGGAAATAATTTTGTACACCACATTGCATAATTCTATGGGTCTGAATCTATCTGGTGTCATGGCATTATCCTGCTTTGGAATCAAGGATAGGAAAGAGGTATTGAGTGCCTTCATAACAATTCTATTTTTGCTTGAGTCCTCCACCACATCGAGTATATCATGTTTGAAAATATCCAACTAGGTTTTGAAGAAGTCCACATTGAAACCATCCAGAGCTAGATCTTTCCCATTTTTCATTTCTTTAATAACTTCATTAACCTCCTCTTCATTCACTTACCTGTTTATATTAAAATTGTCTTCTCTTATCACTAGCTTGGGAATGTGCTTTTTGAAGTCTTTGATGAAATGTGCCCCGCCCATGGGAGGCTCCTATTCTATGCCTTGGAAATGTTGGACTAGAGCATTCTCTATTTCTTGGTGTGTAGTAAGTTGTTTTCCTTGAATGTCTTTGATTTTCGTAATCCTGTTTTGAGCCCTATGTTCCATAGTGGATTTGTGAAAGAACCTAGTATTCCTGTCTCCTTCTTTTAACCATTGTACTCTTGACTTTTGCTTCTAGAATATATTTTCTTGCATACATAAGCCCTCCAATCTTTGTTGTAGATAGTCCACTTGTTCCTTACTCTCCTCAATGAAGCCATCTGTAATCATGATTTGGTTGATTTCCTGTAGTTGCCATTCGACTATTGTTTTGATTGCAAAGATATTGCCAAACTCATCCTTATTCCAAACTTTAAGCTTGTGTTTGATGTATTTCAATCTCTTATGTAGAAGGAACATCTTTGTACCCTGAATCTGCATATCTTCTACCCACCATTTTCCAATGTTGTTGTAGAAGTCCAGATGGGTAAGCCACATATTTTCAAACCTGAAAGGCATGTTTCTCAGAGTTCCTATAAAAGAGGCTTCAAATTGAATAGGCTAGTGATATAAGCCTCCAAAAGGAAGTAACATGGCTGATAAGTTAGGACCTGTGAGAAGAAGGTCCTCCAAAATAATGAATTCGTCAAGTTTCGAGACCACCTGAGCGGCTCCTCCCCTCTTATTATTCCAGGTGAAGATATCATACTTGTCTCTGTATCTACTAGTCCCATATTGTTTATGAAATTTTGAAAAGCTATGGAATCTCTGCCTAGTGATCTAGTTCCACCTTTTTTTTTCGATAGAGATTTAATCATATTAAAGTCCCCTCCAAGGATCCAGGAAATACCTAGATGTCTTTCTCTGAGTTCCTCCAGCGAGGCTAGGAGCTCGAGTTTGTGATCAGGATTTTGTGGACCATAAACATTTGTGATTAAATAAAATTCCTTGTCCCCCAAAGGTTGAATGACCATTGATAGATAGTTCTTGGATGCTTTGGCATCTAGGATTCCAAATTTTATAGGGTTCAACAATGTGAGAATTCCCCCTGCTGCTTTGTCTGCTTTAACTTCTAGTTATTGATACTTAAAAAGCCATTTGCCGTGTATTTCTCTTATTTTTTCTATTGAACATTTTGTTTCTTAAATAAATACTATGTCTAGTTTTTCATTTTTCATTCTATTACTGAGATTTCTCTATTTCCTCTTACTGCCTAGACCTCTAATATTCCAAGTTGTAAGATTCATTAAGAAAGATTTGTAAATGAGTAACTTGTAAGGTCTTTCATCTTACCTGAGTTAATCATGAGTTTTCCACATTCTATCAGCAGTTCATTCTGTATTTTTCTTCCTCTTTTTCTACATGGGTGCTTGGGATCTTGTCCCAATGTTGCCTCTATTGATTTAACCCCTCCACTGTCCTAACTATCATGATTTCTTTTGACCCCTGAATTTTTAGCCTGAGTCCTCTAGAGGAATAGTTGTTGCACTCTGTTAAACTCCTCTTGAGGTAATGACTCCACTCCTTTGGATTTCCCCTGCTCCAGGAACTTTTCCAGATCGAGATGCTCCCTTTCTAGGATATCCTGCAATTTGTGATCCTCTATTCCCACTTCGCTTGGGGTCATCTCTTGGTCCCTGTCTAGTTCCATAGTGCTTGGTTGATCTTCCTTGTGTTGGCTATTTTCAGGTCTATCCTCCATGCTGTCCTCCTTTTCCTTCTCTACATGGCTACCTTCCATTTCCTGGTTCTCTTTATAATTCCCATCTTCTTCTTTTAATAACTTGCATCTATTCTAACTAATCTGTTGTTCCTCATTGAATTTCTTCTGGTACTTTCTTCCTCCTCTACCTTTTCCTCCCACATTGGTGAAGCTTTCCGTATCTTTTCCAAAGGTGGCTTTAACACTGTTGTCGATTTTTTTTAAAGGGTAGTCTCTAAAGAGATGCCTGTATTCATGGAATTTTCGACATCAGAAAGGAACATGCTCATAGTCCACTATCTGCACCCAGTCTTCATCATAGACCTCTAGAATAATCTCATTGGTAATGCTCCAGAAAGGTCCATTTATACACAAATATGGGAAAAGGAGGTGTATTTTCCTCGTAGTGTGGCCTTTGATATCTTTAAAAAAAGCCCTAGTTTATTGCCTATGGCTTTTAATGATTCTGGCTGCCAATAATCTAGAGGTAGGGAATATTGTCTTATCCATACCAGAACCAAAGTGAATGTATCTCATTCCGAAACGAAATTCATCACCCATGGCCGCATATAGAGGCCAACAACAACATAGAAGTATGGCCCTCCTTCAAACACCCTATCTTTATCTTCTAGGTTTGTAAGAACAATTGTGAAGAATCCCTTGGATCCAAGGTGCAGATTTATTTGTCCTTTGGGCTTCCAATGATTCTTTATCCCTGCATTTAAAGCTTTCTTTGGCCATAACCCCATGAATTTACATATCACAACATGAGTAGCCATGTGCTCACTATGCACCTGTAGCGTTGGATCACTTAACACCACTCTGGGTGTGATGCTCGCCCTAGGTTTACATGGTCCTGTCTGGCTTCTGTGAGTAGCTTTTTGACTATCTCCCTCTATTCCCTTCTCTTTTCTAACTTCTTCCTGCTTATCTTCCTGCTCCTATGAGCTTCTATTTCCTGTTTCCCTTTTCCTGAACTTCTGGTTTCAGCTTCCAATGGCTTCTTGAAGTGACTGGAGACTGCCTGCTTGTAGTAGGGAGTGGAACTCCCTCCCTCTCACTCTTCCATGGTGCCCAACACTGGTCCTTTTCTGCAAACCCTAGCTTTGCGCGTATAGTTAAAAGACTAAACCTCGAGAACTATTTAAATAATCTAGGAGACTTTTGAGAATATCAACTTCAAGGAAATGAGAACTTGAAAAAAAGCTTTCACTATAGACACTTCTAAATTAATATTCTATTTTTGATATTAACAAATACCATTTTTAATGCAAGCATTTCTACTCATTATTACAAACAATTATTTAATTATAAATACTTTTATTATATTTCTTCAAATATCACTATAAAACAAATACTAAGTTACACATCAAAGAAAAAAAAATAATATTTAGTATATAGTTGTAAAAATGAATAGATTTTAATTAATGCATTTAGAGCCCAAACTAGATAGGCAATTGTTATAAATATATGCTTTACTTATGAGAAATGTTTTATTTAGTTGTTGTTAACCAATAATATTTTTTATTTCTACTGTGTTTTCATATTATGAGAGTAATGCTATATAACTATTTTTCAATCAAACCCAAAACAATTGCTCAAATTTACAAGAATATTTACAGTTCATAATGCAAAAAATTTATAAAGACATAAAAACAATTTTGTTTTTCATATGCTAAATATTTACAGATGTTAAAGTTTTATTATTATGTTAAACATGTTCATATATTACTGTCACAAATTTAATTAGTAATTTCATTATTATAGTTGTTTGAGAAATAAAATGTTTTAATTTTATAGATTTTAATACATTTCCAAATTGATATGTTTTCTTTTTGTTTTCTAGTTTGTCTTTGACCTGTTGAAATAGACTTTGGCTACAAAATCATGACCTTGAAGCATCTAATCTTTTCCCAATGATTGCCCCTGTCCTACACCATACCAACTATTAGCATGGTTGGAATTTTTTGTACCTAAGGGATTTTGAATTAATGACCCTTATGTATGGATTTCTCAAGAGAACACCTTGTCACAAACTATTCTACATCTTGTGAGTATTTCAAATTGGTACTGATTAATATGAAATTAAAACTTAGTGTATAACATAGTAAAGTTTAATATATTTTATAATCTAGTAAATTGTATCCATTGGTTACTAGTAGATCCATAGACCAAATAGATACTAACTAAATATATACATGCAACACGTATAAAAAAGAGAAGAGAAGGGAAGAGAAAAGAACAAAACAAAAGTAGTGATAGAACAACAAAAGAACCTTTTCTTAATCTAGAATATTCACTTATATTGTTCATCATACACATATTTATACTATACTTTTGATGGTTACAATCGATTAATTGTCTAATCTAACTCAGTTAGTTGACCCAACTATGGGTTGATTTATTTGGAAGGTTGACCTCAATTACATAAACACTTATTGAGTCTATTCAACTATCACAACTTGTGGGCCTAGTCGACTAACTCAAGTAGCCCCTCCTACATCTCCCTTAACATTAAGAGAATATTAAGGTAGAAAATCGGCCTCAAAAGAAAAGATGTACTAAAAAAAATAAACTTTAAAATAACCAATATGATTCAATATGATGATGTCATCCGTAGGGGATAATATTTTGGAGGGAAAAGAAGAAAATTATTTTTTTTAATTGTATTTTCAATTTATCTCCTTGTATTTTTATTGATATATCAAGTGTTGACACTTGTTGATAGCCTAGCCTTCATATAGATAGAATGAACTCATGAATAACAACAAGCACATACAAAAGAATACATAGAGAGAAATAGAGTTTGGGATGGAATTCCAACCAGACATCTATTAGTCTTAATGTGTACCTACAGATGAGATATGTGACTAGAGTGGTTGTATTTTATCTCAACCATGTCCTCATTTACTTTACCTTATACATTTACTGAGTCTTACTCTCATTTAGATAATACATTATGTATGATGATAAGCAAAGGCCTAATAGGCCAATACAACATATCCGACACCCTTAATGCCTTGTTCATCTTGAGCAAGGATGCAACAAAGTCTTGGATCTCTACTTCTTGTAGAAATATCCTTATTGTATATCAGCCATGCATACCATTATGCAAAGGTAAATAGTAAGATGCATGTGTACAAGACTTACTATGACATCTTGGTTGGTGACCACTTATTGCAAATATCAACTATTCACATTCTTTGTGGTCTCTGAACCATATGGATTGCTACTCTAACTAGGGAACCATTGGGAAACTCCTCTCCAATCCAAGGGAATCATTTTTGCTTTCTTTATGAATGAGTCCAATGCATTACTATCATTCCTTGGATTCTTTCTTATAAATAAAAAAATAAGTTAACATCTTCCATATAAACCATCCTACATTTTACTTTTGTCACAACCCAAGAAAGTTTTTGCAATTAATATTATGGGGATACAACCTATTCACTAGCATCATCTTATCATTTTAATGATTTATGTGTATGTTATGCTTGTCTCATCTCATTCTTGACTACATCACTTAGTTTCTCACTAGCTTCAAGTATTTTTGTCAAAGAATTATTTCTATCACTACTATGATGGTTCTACTAGATGTAGTGGGTGTTCTCGTATCTCTCTTTCATTGTCTTTCTTTTTAGAGATATTGATTAATGTTGATGGACTTCCGCATTGACTGAGTTGATTACTTGTTGGAAGTTTTTAATCTTGAAGGAGAGAGTTGGCTCACATTAAGAGATTCGCCAGACATTTTTTTTTTTCAGGAGTGGCCGTTACAAGTCTCGTTTCAAAAGGGACGAAGGAAATTCGTTAAAGGTCTAAAAGGCAAAGGTGAAGTGGATAATTTTTTTTTTGTCAAAGCCATTTGTAAAGTTTGAGAGGCAATATCATTTGAAGTCACATTGAAAACATCGTCTATCCTTATCAAGTTTGTTTTCAAAAAAAATGATTTATATGTTGTATACATAAAAGGTTTATTAAGGGAGTTAAAAAGGGCCTTTTAAAGTATTTTCCTTAAAAATCTTATTAAGGGAGTTAAGCCTTTTAAAGTTTTTATCTTAAAAGAGCCCACCCAAAATATATGTAAGGGTATTTGGAATTTCTCTTCATTATTGTGTCATTTTTCCCTTTAAAAGTAACTAAAAGTATTATAGTGTAAAAGTTCTTTTAAATTTTATCTAAAGATCTCAATTATTTGTGAGAGATGGCATCAAATGCCAATACTATTCAGCCAATTCGTATTTTAATTGAGAAAAGTTAGGATTTCTGTTTTATTTGAATGAGAACATTGTTGCATTATCATGATCTTTGGGGATTTGTTATTGATTAGTATCTCAAGTCTGCTAATGAGGCAACAAAGATGGCTCTTACAAATGTTGAAAGAAAGTTGTTGAGAGAGAACTGAAAGAAGGACACTAAAGGTTCTTATTCAACAACGTGATACTTTCAAAATCCCAAATGTAGAATCTTTGAAAAAGGCATGAAACACTCTTTAATCATGTGATGAGGGTGCAGCGAAAGTAAAGAATGTCAAGTTGTAGAATTTGAGAAGAGATTTCGAGAATCTGAGAATGAAAGACAGTGAAACTATGGATGCTTTTATGACTCAGTTCATGAGTGTTGTTAATCAATTACGACAATATGGAGAGGACCTCTCAAACAAGAGAGTGATCAAGAAAGTCCTTCGAAGTTTGCCAAAGAAATTTGAAGCGGTTGTTGTATCCATAAAAGAGTACAAGAACATAAGTCAAAAAATGCCCCACCCCTTCTCCGTACTCTTTAGATATAAATAAAAAAATAAAGGAGAGCTTGTTGTCTGGGAGTCCAGCTGGGAAGAGAAGCTCAATGCAATAGAGTGAATCTCTAGTTAGCGAGGCCATATAGTTATTATCTGGTTAGCGAGTTAAATTCTCCATCCGGGGTTGGCTCGTTCAGTGATTGCACATGAATCCAAGTTTTCAAGATATGATGATAGCACATTAGAGAATGCGTTCAAAACTCAACTTCAATTTCATAGAGGAAGAGGCAGAGGAAGATCGAGTAATAGAGGACTAGGCGATAGAGTAGCTCATCAAAGACGTCTGCGAGATAATTATGAATATTAAGAGAAATATCAACAACGTCCTTCTAATTTAACGGGGAGTTACAATAGAACATGGCATCGAGGAAATCAATGGTATGGTATGTCTAAAGTTCAATGTTATTATTGCAAACTATATGGCCATTTTGCTAGTAAGTGTTTGAAAAGGCACGAAGATGTTGGTAAGCAATCTGCACACATCTCAAAAGAATTTGAAGACAGTTAGAAGCCAGTGTTTATGACTTGTAACATGACTCAAGAATTTTCGAATGATATTTGGGTTTTAGATAGTCGTAGCAGTCACATGACTGCAAACAAAGATTTGTTTTCCAATCTATACACCAATATTTAGTCTGAAATCAAGTTGGGTAACAATATTAAGGTATGTGTTAAAGGTAAAGGAATGGTTTTTGTTTATACTAGAGATGGTGATAGAAGAACAATTGATGGTGTCTATTATGTATTTATCTTGAATTCTCTATCAATTATCCAATGCTCAACAAATTTCATTTCAAGCTAGTTAAGTAATAGACATCATCAATTTTTCTTCTATCACCATCTCTAGTATAAACAACAATCATTCCTTTACCTTTAACACATACCTTAATATCCTTAGCCAACTTTACTTCAGTCTGAATATTGGTGTCTAGATTGGAAAATAAATCTTTGTTTCCTGTCACGTGATTGTTGTAGCCGCTATCTAGAAACCAAATATCATTTGAACATTCTTAGGTCACGTTACTTTTGACTGTCTTCAAATTCTTCTGAGATGTGTGCATATTGCTTATCAACATTTGCCTCCCTTTTCAAACACTTAGTAGCAAAATGGCCATATCTTTTGCAATAATAACATTGAAATTTAGACATATCATACCATTGATTTCCTCGATGCCAGGTTCTATTGTAACTCCCCCTTAAATTAGAAGGACATTGTTAAGATTTCTCATGTTCATAATTATCTCGCGGGCGTCTTTGATGAGCTACTTTGCTGCCTCATCCTCTATTACTTGATCTGCCTCTGCCTATTCCTCTATGAAATTGAATCTGAGTTTTGAAGGCATTCTCCAATGTTCTATAATCATATCTTGACATCTTGGATTCATGTGAAATCATTGAACCAGTCAACTCTTCAATTTGCATTTGACTTATGTCCTTGAACTCTTCTATAAATACAAGAACCACTTCAAATTTCTTTGGCAAACTTCGAAGGACTTTCTTGATCACTCTCTAGTTTAAAAGGTCTTCTCCATATTGTCATAATTGATTAACAACACTCCTGAATTGAGTCATAAAAGCATCCACAGTTTCATTGTCTTTCTTTCTCAGATTCTCAAAATTTCTTCTCAAATTCTGCAACTTGACATTCTTTACTTTCGCTACACCCTGATAACATGATTCAAGAGTGTCCCACACCTTCTTCGAAGATTCTACATTTGAGACTTTTGAAAATATCACGTCATCTAAGCCTTGTTGAATAAGGCTAAGAGCTTTATTGTCCTTCTTTTTGTTCTCTCTCAACAACATTCATTCAACATTTGTAAGAACCATCTCTACTGCCTCATTAGTAGGCTCAGGATACCCATCAGTAACAAATCCCCAAAGATCATGAGAACACAACAATGTTCTCATTTGAATAAACCAAGAATCATAACCTTTCTCAGTTAAAATGGGAATTCACTGAGTAGTATTGGTATTTGATGCCATTTGATGCCATCTCTCACAAATAATTGAAATCTTCAGATAGAATTTAAAAAAATTTTTACACTATAATACTTTCAGTTCCTTTTAAAGGAAAAACTACAAAATAATGAAGATAACTTCCAAATACCTTTACAAATACTTTGGGTGGCCTCTTTTAAAAAAAATACTTTAAAATACCCTTTTAACTCCCTTAATAAACCTTTTATGAAAAACACTTTAAACACCCTTTCAGCTCCCTTAATAAACCTTTTATGTATACAACATATAAATCATTTTTTCAAAAACAAACTTTATAAGGATATACGATGTTTTCAATGTGACTTCGATTGATATTGCCTCTCAAACTTTACAAAGGGATTTGACAAAAACAATTATCCACTTCACCTTTGCATGTTAGACCTTTAACAAATTGCCTTACATTCTCACTCTCATGCACTAAAGCCCCATGTTTAGCAAATGAACAAGGCATCTTATCCCACACATTTGGATAAAACTTGACCATGCTCATGGTTGTGATCTCTAATGATGATTTGTTGATCATTGATCATAAAACTCAGCCACACAACTAAGATCTATCATGCCTATAACTGAGAGAACATTCTTAGTATTACCAAGAACATAGATAACATCATGTAGCTAAAGAACACGCATGTGCAAAGAGATAAAGCCCATTGTAATAATAAAGTCTCAATTTGACTTTGCATTGGTCAAATTGAGAAAATTTGAATTTCCACATCACCTAACAAATTGGATGCAAGTTCCACATCACCTAACAAATTGGATGCAACTAACTTGTGTGACATGTCTCTTATCACTCAATTAGCTCAGTAAATTTGAGTTAGAGGGCATATGAGATCAGCCAGGGCCTAAACCTCTCCACTTGAGAGGAAAACCCAAAAAAAATTCTCCTCTTCTTATAGAACTTTAATTAATAAATTCCAATACCTAGACCCTTGACCAAAACCCCTCCAAGACCAAGTCAAATCCATCTTTTGATAAACTCTTCTTCCACAAAGTTAATGATAGTGAAACTGCTTGATCAAACAATAGTATAATGAAAGGCATGATCAAACAACGGATAATGGAAGTCATGACCAAACAAAAGGATTTCAAGTTAGTATTCTCTTTGTTTGTCTATTTCATTGTTGCATAAGAATATATAGTTACCATGACAAATGTCTTCTTGTGTGAGGATGAGAAAGTCGATAAAAACAACCGCATCAATCAGTTTTGAATCAACTGATTCAAATATAGGAAATACAATAATCAACTTCGATCCATCTCTCTCTTCTTCAATATCGAGTCCATTTTAAGTCATTTTATGCAGACGATTTAAAGATGATAATTCATGATTGTGTATTATGGAAAATCACAATATTATCATGATACTTCATGTCACATTCATTTATTTTATTTATTCTAGTAATCAAAGTCAATTAGGCCAATGAGATGATTCAACCCGTGAACCAATTAGCAAGTCAATGAGCAATGCAATTGTCCAAAATCTGAACTAGAGTTCTGACTCATTCCATACTCTCACTAGAAGTTGACCCAACTATAATAAAAATTAATTACTATATCGTTTCCACTGACATGCCATTTCAAATTCCAAAGAGTCGTCGCCGACTGATACACCACCTCACCTCCTCAAATCTGAAAGGCCAACATCGATTGAGTTCGAAGGGGCAACGCCGCCTAAAACCGACTTAATTCACGTTATAAATAGAAGGGATCAGCGAGACGGATATCATCAACTTGAATTCTTCATTGTTTACTCAAATTATGCAGTTGTAGTGTGCTTGAAGTGTGTTTGTCCGTCTTTGTTCTTCGAGCCAGTTTGCAGTTTGTAGAGTGTCGTCATGCTGTTTTGCGTGGAGAAGTCAGCGTGATATTTTGAATAGTTTCTTGTTATCTGTCTGCTAACATCGACTTCAAAGACTGAGGAATTTGGTGGAAGAGTTCAGGTGAGCTGCAAAGGTATTTCGCGCAGGTCTGTAGTGTGGTAGACCACATGAACCAACCGAGATAATTATTTACAAAATTTGGTGAACTTGAGCCGCAGTTTGCATTCTGCCATTGAGGTAAATCTACACCATGTACAGATCTTTCAACAGTGCGGAAGTTTTTAATCTTGAAGGAGAGAGTCTGGTCACATTAAGAGATTCGCCAGACATCTTTTTTCGATCTGTTACATCACAAGGAATCAAGAGTGGAAGTGACAAGTCTCATTTCAAAAGGGTCCAAGGCAATTCGTTGAAGGTCTAACATGCAAAGGTGAAGTGGATAATTTTTTTGGTCAAAGCCCTTTGTAAAGTTTGAGAGGAAATATCATTTGAAGTCACATTGAAAATATCGTATATCCTTATGAAGTTTGTATTTTGAAAAAATGATTTATATGTTGTATACATAAAAGGTTTATTAAGGGAGTTAAAAGGGTGTTTTAAAGTATTTTTCATAAAAAGTTTATTAAGAGAGTTAAAAGGGTGTTCTAAAGTTTTTTTTTTTAAAGAGGCTGCCCAAATTATGTGAAAGGGTATTTGGAAGTTATTTTCATTATTTTATAGTTTTTTCTTTAAAAGAACTGAAAGTATTATAGTGTAAAAGTTCTTTTAAATTTTATTTGAAGATTTCAGTTATTTGTGAGAGATGGCATCAAATACCAATACTACTCAGTCAATTCCTATTTTAACAGAGAAATGTTATGATTCCCAGTTTATTCGAATGAGAACATTGTTGCATTCTTATGATATTTGGGGATTTATTACTGATGGGTATCCCAACCCTGTTAATGACACAGTAGAGATGGCTCTTACAAATGTTGAATGAATGTTATTGAGACAGAACAAAAAGAAGGACAATAAATCTCTTGGCCTTATTCAAAAAGGCTTAGATGACATGATACTTTCAAAAGTATCAAATGCAAAAACTTCGAAGAAGGTATGGGACACTCTTGAATCCTGTTATTAGGGTGTAGTGAAAGTAAAAAATGTCAAGTTGCAGAATTTGAGAAGAGATTTCGAGAATGCGAGAATGAAAGACAATGAAACTGTGGATGTGTTTATGACTCAATTTATGAGTGTTGTTAATCAATTATGAAAATACGAAGAAGACCTCTCAAACAAGAGAGTGATTGAGAAAGTCCTTCAAAGTTTTCCAAAGAAATTTGAAGCTATTGTTGTATCTATAGAAGAGTTCAAGGACACAATTCAAATGAAAATTGACGACATCAATGGTATGAGATGTCTAAAGTTCAATGTTATTATTGCAAAAGATATGGCCATTTTTCTACCAAGTGTTTGAAGAGGCAGACATATGTTGGTAAACAATCTACACACATCTCAGAAGAATTTGAAGACAGCCAGAAGCCAATGTTTATGAATTCTAGTCCGAATGATAATTGTTTTCTAGATAGCGGTTGCAGCAATCACATGAATGGAAACAAATATTTCTTTCCAATCTGGACACCAATATTCAGTTTAAAGTCAAGTTGGGTGAGGATATTAACGTATGTGTTAAAGGTAAAGGAATGATTGTTGTTTATACTAGAGATGGTGATAGAAGAACAATTGGTGATGTCTACTATGTACCCAGCTTGAAATGCAATTGGTTGAGCATTGGACAATTGATAGAGAAAAGGTATAGAGTGTTCGTAAAGAATAATGTGTGTACTATCAGTGAAAAATATCCAAGCAAGCAGCTAATAGCAAGAGTAGAAATGACAAAGAATAAGATGGTTCCGCTTATAATGAGAAATGAATTGTCTTCCTCCTTGAATACCTGCAAAACTAAAAATTTTTGATGAATCGTGGTTATGGAATTTAAGATATGGTCATTTATATTATGCTGGTCTAGATTCGCTGCAGAAGAAATAGATGGTGAAAGGGTTACCGAGTATTCAACAACCAACGAGCTCATGTGAAAGTTGTATACTTGCAAAGCATCATATACATAAATTTGTATCTGGAGTTTTGTATAAGGCGAAAGCTCCATTGGAGATTGTTCACATAGATTTATGTGGACCAATGAAAACACCTTCTTTGGCTGGTAATGTTTACTTTTTAACTTTTATTGATGACTACAGTTGAAAAACATGGGTTTATCTTCTGAAACGGAAACCTGAAGCATTTTCTGTATTTAAAAGATTTAATACTATGGTTGAAAAGGAAGGTTGAAAGCATAATAAAATTTTGAGATCAGATAGAGGTGGTGAATATATGTTAACATGTTTCATTGAGGTTTTTCAATCAGATGGAATTGAGAGGCAATTTACTGCACGTTATACTCCATAGTGAAATGGAATAGCTGAAAGGAAGAGTCAAACTATTATGAATATGGTTCGAAGTATGTTGAAGGAAAATCATCTACCAAATAAATATTAGGGAGAAGAAGTAGATTGTGTTGTTTATATTCTTATCATAAGTCTGACTAAGAGTGTGAAGGATCGAGTTCCCGAAGAAGATTGGAATGGTAAGAGTTGTCATATATCTCATTTAAGAATTTTTGGTTGCGTTGCTTATGGACATGTTCCTAAATAGTTCAGAAAGAAGTTAGATGATAGAAGTGAGAAATGTATATTTATTGGATATAGTGAGGAGTCTAAAGCATATAGAATTTGTAATCCCATCACCAAGAAATATAATATCAATAGAGATGTTGAGTTCAAAGAATAAGAAGCTTGGGATGGAAGCAATGATAATTTTTTTGCAGAGACAATTGTATTATTTCATGGATATGATAATGAAGATGAGCAATAAGTACAAGGTGGACAACCAATTCCATATACACCTGTTGCAAGAACTTCAACAAGGCAATCACTGAGAAATCATGATCATGGAAAACCATCAGGTTATGGTGGACAACAAACAACAAGATCAAAGGTAAGTAATGATTCTAATCCTACAATAGCTATAATGAAGAATAGAATTAAAGGTCAGAATACTAGAAGTTTAAAGGAATTGTATGAGTAGAATGATCAAATAGATCAATTTTCAAGTTTTCCATTACTTGCAAATGATCAATCAAATTTTGATGAAGTTGTGAAAGAAAATGTTTGAATAAAAGCCATGGATGAAGAAAATGATGCTATAGAAAGAAAGAATGCTTGGGAACTTGTAAATTTGCCTAAAGGTAAAAATATTATAGTTGTTAAAAGGATTTACAAAACTAAAGTGATTGTTGAAGGTGAAATTGAAAAGCATAAAGAAAGACTTGTACGTCATGGATTTAGTCCACAACCTGGTATTGATTATAATGAAAATTTTGCACTTGTAGCTAGACTTGACACAATAAGAATGGTATTAGCTATTGTTGCACAAAATAAATGGAAAATATATCAGATGGATGTTAAGTATGCATTTTTAAATGGTTTTCTGGAAGAAGAGGTTTATGTGAAACAACCTCGTGGATATGAAATTGATGGTCGAGAAGATAAAGTTTACAAATTAAAGAAAGCATTATATGGATTGAAACAAGCACCCCAAGTATGGTATAGTAGAATTGATGAATATCTAAATAACAATGGATTCATCAGTTGTCCAAGTGAGCCAACTTTGTATACAAAAGTAAATGAGGATGGTAAAATTTTGATAATGTGCCTGTATGTTGATGATTTGATTTTCACTGGAGATCTCTCAATAAATGATTTTAAGACAAGCATGAAAAGATAATTTGATATGATTGATTTATGCCTAATGAAATATTTTCTTTGTATTGAAGTAACTCAATCTGAGTTTTATATTCTCATTTGTCAATCTAAGTATACAAGGGATATATTGAAAAGGTTCAGGATGGAAAAATGTAAGGCAGTTGTAACCCCAATTGCAATTGGTACAAAACTCAGTAAGGATGATCAAGGTTCAGATATTGATCCAACCTTGTTCAAATGATTGGTTGGAAGTCTTATGTATTTGATTGCAACAAGGCACGATATAATGTTTGCTGTAAGTTTAATTTCCAGATTCATAGAGTCTATGAAGAGTACCCATTCGTGGAAAAAGAATTTTAAGATATGTTGTTGGAATAAGAAATTAGGGTATCTTGTATGCATCAGATTCATATTTTAAACTAACTAGATATATAGATAGTTATTTTGCAAGGAATATTGATGACAGGAAGATCACATTTGGGTATGTGTTCAGTTTTGGTTTAGGTGCAGTTTCATGGGCATCAGTGAAGCAATCCATTATGACTCTATCATCAACTGAAGCAGAGTATGTTGTAGCAACAAAAACAACATGTCAAACTGTGTGGATGAGAAGAATTTTGAAAGAGTTGTTGCATGAATAGAAAGAACCAACTCATATTTTCTGTGACAACAAATATGCTATTGCATTATCAAGAAATCATGTTTTCCATAAGAAGAGTAAACATATTGATACGAGGTATCATTTCATTCAAGAATTAGTAATCCATAATGGAATATGTATGGTGTTTTGTAGATTAGAAGACCTGTTTGCAGACAGATTTACAAAACCCTTCAGAAAAGAATTATTTGAAACTCTCAAGGAAAACATAGGGGTATGAATGATGTAATGACATTTTGATGTAATAACAAACATTTTTTCTTTTTTTGTGAAATAATGAAGGGGGGGGGGAATGCAAGAGGAATTAATTATTTCACGTCCTCTATCGTCGCCACTGGCATGACATTTCAAACTCTGAAGAGTTGTCTCCAACTGATCACACCACCTCACCTCCTCAAATCTGAAAGGCCAACATTGATTGAATTCAAATGGGAAGCCCCATCTAGAAAATTATTATTTATTTGATGTAACTGACTTAATTCCTGTTATAAATAGAAGGGATCAGTGAGGCCAATATCATCCACCCGACTTCTTCATTTATTAATGAAATTATGCAGCTGCAGCTGCGTGCTTGAAGTGTGTCTATCTATATCTGTTTTCCTCACCAACTTCATGAATTTGGCTAGATCGACCAAGAATTAAAAAATAAGTCGGTTGAGTTTGATAACAGCCTGCAACACTCAATAACAACTTTGGTGCAAATGCTCCATGACCTTCTCATAAACTCCAAACATCCTATTACTCATTGATTACTTGGTGAATACTAAGTATCTCACTCATTTAGTCGAGTCTTTGTAAAATCCAATAATTGAAACAATCAAATTACAATAGTTTTTGATGAGTGCATCGACCAACACAAGGAACGCGTTGAAGATCACATGATTTTTCCACAAACTTACATACATAAAAATGCATCAATAATAAATGTATTCGGAAGTAGAAAATAGGAACTCATTAAACATTAAAAAAATATTCTTAAGCCATCATTTACCACTTGAGCATATCTTTTAGAAAAATTCCATTCATTGGCATGCTCACTCAATTAAGAGCAAATAACTAAAAAAATTAGGATGTGACTTTCAATCCAATTTTGTGAGAAAACTCTCTAAACTCTGAATTTATATAGAAGGAGCAAGATAAAATAGGCTAATTTGTTTTCTATGTACCTTTAAATCACCATAACAATTTAAATACAAGTTTCTTTTTTGGTCTCTGCGTGTTTCTTCTTTTACATAATGAATTTTCATATTATTATATTGGAAACATAAAATACACATAGTCATTGAATTCATGATGAACTTCATTAATAATTATTATTTACCACTTACAAGTTGAATCTCCTCCATGAGCCCTGATGTTCATGAACAATTTTTCCAACAACAAGTTTTTTTTTACAACATCTCTATCAAATATATCTTCAACTCACATAATTTTTATATTCTTATAGATTATTTCCCACTACTTTTTTCTTCTGGTAGGTTCTCACTGTATTTAATACTTGTACACTCTTGGATTCAATATCAAATGGCAATAGAACCAAGACATTGATAGCCTAGCCTTCGTACAACCAGAATAGACTATGCCATGAACAACAACAAGAACATACATGATAATACATAATGAGAAACATAGTTTCAGATGGAATTCGAACTAGATTTCTATTGCTCTTGAAGTATATTTATACATGAGAGATGTGGTTGGAGTAGTTGTGTGCACTCTCAACCAACTCTTCCTATACTTTACCTTGTACATTTACCGGGTGTTACTCTCATTTACATAATACATTATGTATGATGACAAACATAGGCCTAAGAGGCCCATACAACAACACATAGTGGATGAAGAATTAAATTTTATATCCAATGAGTACCCACTTTGCATACTTCTAAGTAGAGCCACATAAAAAATTGAAAATACAAGAAAAAAGAGTGTTCAACACACTTTTTTTCGTGTGTTTTCAAGTTTTCTCGATGTGGGCCTACTCATAACTATTGAGACTAGGTACGCGTTGGTTGTGGAATTTGATTCGACATCCAAAAGGTATATACACTTGAAATTTGAATAAAACTATAAGGAGATAACTCTAAAATACAATAAAAAAATAGTTTCCTTTCTTTTTATTTAAAAATTCATGTCCTATTTTACTATTTTTATTATTATTTTATTGTTTTCATTAGGAAGCCCATTTTACACCTCAAAACTCCACTAATTATTCGATTCCTTCTTTCTACTATATAAAGGGAGATTTAGAATATTTACATATACAAAATTATGAATAAAAATACAAGCATGAAATGTTATTGAAGAATGGTGCTCAAGGAGGTGTTGTTGTCTTAGAACCTAGTATATTCTCTATGGGATTTGGTGCTAGTTTAGAAGTGGTTGGTCATTCAATTGTTTGAGGTTGTTGTGATTATGTCCAAGTATTTATTGAAATAATTTTACCCATCAATTTAATGACTCTTTTTTCTCACTCTACAGGTGACTAATCGGGTCCTTCAACTTCAACATTTTTTGTAGTTGAGTGAATCTCTTATGCTTATGGAGCATACCAAAAGTAGTCCATTGAAAAATTGATACTTTGGTAAATGCGGTGAAGACTGATGAAGTCTAGGTGAAGCTTGAGTTTCCTAAAATTATATCTTATGGATTGTGAGGGCTAACCTCTCTCTGCATAAATATTGTACTTATGATTCTAGTCACTTCATGTTAGTAAGGTACTCAATCTTCTTAGAATGTGGGCTATTTTTAAGCGCAAGAAGTTGGGGGTTAATTTTCTTATCCATATCCTACACTTTTTGTTATATTCTCTATAGATGATCTGAATTATTATTGGGCTCAACTTGCACTCTCTTCCCTTCTCTTAGCCATTACCATTCCTCCTACACTAATTTCCTCTCTAAGCTATTTTTTCTCTCTATCTATGTATCAAGTGTTGCTACTACTTTTCTCTATGATATTGAGATCTATTTGTTAGTTAATTCTTTAACCAATATCTACTATATTCTTAGTTAGCTATAGGTATATGAAAAATATGCACTCAAATTGTTCATCACTATAGACATAATGGAAGTTAGATCCATTGCTGCTTCCATTTATTGTTTGTATTTATCAAATGAAGTAAATTGTCTTTGTAAAATAGATGAAGCGTCATTGAATTTGGCTCATTTTATTTGATGCTATAACTACTACTGAGCCATGTTCCTTCAGCTACTGGAATCATCCAAGATATTTTACTTCTGTGATGTTGTTAGATTGCAATTAAAAGAGCATAAAAGAACACATATGCATGCTTAAGCAAGAGGAAACATGACAATGATCAGCAAGTCAAAACATGAGACAGTTGATAATGGAGTTCGTCCAGTGTGGACTACGTCTTTATGCCCAGTGTCATCGTGGTGGAGGCCACTTCATATAATGTTGTAAATGATGATGATGTACATGGAAGACTCATTTTAATATCAAGGACATACACCCTCAACCAAGAGTGGCTTATCTTTCCACGAGACATTCCTCTTATAGGAATTCTCACTCAAGAAGGCTTCCTCTCAGCATGAAAACTTAACATGATCTCACACATTGTGGTAATGAGTATCCCTTCAACATAGTTACATAGGGATCTCAACAAAAATACATAGCATGACAGGTTAAATACATCTCATATAATGTGGCAAAGCGATCCCACAACATAACATCAAGTAGGGATCTCAAAGAATAATACATCATCACAAAAAATTATGAAGGAAAACATGACATGACTGATTCATGTACCTTCACCGCTGAATTTGGCCGAAAAATGGAAGGTTGCACTGCAAAATTTGACTGCACCACTGAATTTTTGCCATCGAGAGGTGTAAAATTGACTATCCATTTGTCACATTTTGACACCATTAAAATCTAGGCCTATAGGAATCTTTTAGTCCCTGTGATTCTCCAAAGATTCTGTTCTCTAGGATAAATGGAGATCTGAAAATTAGATCACAAATCTGATCTCGCCATCATGATCCTTGCGAGATTCTAAGACCTTTTAGTATAAAGTTTGCAGCATTCTGACTTTGGAAAATTTTAGCCTCCAAGGAATCTAGAAGATTCCCTCAAGATTCTTTGAAGATTATTCTCTGCTAGGAATATGCAAATATGCTGCTCAGGTGGTGATTTTTATTTCACCATTGCATTCCCTACAAAATTCCGGTTAAAATGACTGTAAACTTCATATCATTCTAATAAAATGAAAATTTACCTCCCCATGGAATCTTTTAGGCATCAAGGAATATTCTCTGCAAAAGATTCTCTGTCTCAAAAAGCATGCCATCATGGTTCTGCCTCGGGACTGTGAATCATGGTTCCTCTTCTAGCTTAGGGTTTTGTAGTCCGAAACTTTGCTTCTCCCCGTGCTCCGCTAGTCTCCTTGGTCCATTGGAATGAGAAGCTTAAGTATTTTTTAGTGGGCAGAGTTGACAAGGTTGAGGCCCATGGGTTGTTGGTTGGTGCCATGTAACAAACCTCCTGAGCCCACCTTGGGAATTTAGCTACTAGGATCCATCAATTAAATTTTTCTTCATGTACAATTAAGTTTTAATGGTCAATACTTCTAATCTTACTACTAAATCACATCCAGTAAGGAATCATACACAATATTACATACCTTTTTAGATCAACCCTTAAGCATAAACCATGGCTTGGAGAGAATAATGAATCATAACATGCAATCAACAAACCCTTTAATAACCCCTTACCAGCATCAATAGACATATGAATTTTATGCATCATGCACGAGTAATTAAACCAACTTCATTGGATTCAATTCTTGTAACATGCATGGCATAGAAAAATTCTGAATTATCGACAATACTATTTAAAGCATCCCTCCATCATTATTCCACATGCATAACTAGCTAGATTAGCCTTGTTGGAAGAAAATTGTTATGATATGCATGGTATAGATGTTATAAACCATTGACTATATAGAATAGAAGCATTATTTCCTAACTGTTTTGCATGCATCAATATCTCATGCTGATGTCAATCTCATACAGATGATTTCGTAGAAGCATTAATGAGTAAGATGGCTCCATGGCCCCAATCAATATCAACTACCTACTATGCTACTACCTCTTTGATGCAATAAGAATCACATGCATGAAAATGAAATAATTCATCATACATAATCTATAATCCTACTACCACAAATTAATGTAAGGTTAACATGTGTTCCTTAAGGATTATGCACAAAAATTTGAATCATAGTCATACTGTTGATCCTTAACCATAGTTAACCAATTTGCATAGCGCTTAAAGCACAACTAGTCACCTAATAAAACATAAGATCCATATTTCACAACCATGAATAAAACTACATGTCTCTTAACCAGAATCACATGGAATCATATAATCATTTCATAAATTCCATGAACACAGGTAAATCTACTCATGTATAACAACCACATGTAATTCCTTCAATCATTCTCAAAGCTACAAAACACATGCAATTTCTTTCATAAGCTAAATGAATTTGAAATAGAGAGGGAAGAAGACATCATACAGAACATTTTACACAAATGAATCCCACTAGAACATCACATGGAGAGTGGAGCACCACCTCCCAACCATGAATCACCTCTGATTCCCCACGAGCCGAGGTTCTTGACATCAATCAACTGCCTCCAATTGATCTATGCCATGGGTATTTAATACCCTCTTTCATGATATAGTTTCTATTAGTGGTGTCTCGCTTTTTTGTATTTTTTTCCCTTTCTCCATTTGCCCAGGTCTTTTATGGAAAAGCTCGCCTTTATCTCCCATGAGGCTTTTCCTCATAAAAGCTTGCCTTTATCTCCTGTAAAGCTTTTATGTTTTTCTTGATGGATATTTATCTTCGATCAATCCAAGCTTATCTAGAATCACATCTAGAAGATTTATCCCTATCCCATTCCCCAATGGGATTTGGAAAGAATCTCATCCCTTGGTGTCTCACTTTTCCATGTGATTTATTTATTAATTTATTTAATGATATATTTTCTTTCCATATTACATATCACACCTAGCTTTTATTAGCTTAGGTTACAATAGTCTAACACACAAGGGAGGGGTGTTACATGCTTATATTAGCTAGGCAGAGGTCTCAAATTTGAACCCTTGCCTGCCCGAACTAGAACACCATTACTCTACTTAGAGCATTAGTCTAAGCCTTTAGTAGCTTCAACGGTGGTGGTTCCTTTTCTTATTTCTTTTATCGCTGTTTGTTTTTTGTGGAGGTGCCCGGGAGGCGGGCCGGCCATGCTGGCCAGGCAGTTTCAAGCATCGCTACCTCCGGCTATGGTAGGTGGAAATGGTGCGGTCGAGTCCACCAGCGGGTGGCCTGCCTAATATAAAATATATATATATATTATGCGATGGGGGTTGTAGGGGTTATGGACTGCCACACCAATTTAATAATTTTTTTTGTTTTATTAAACAAAAAGTGCTATTTTTGAATTTTCCAAAAATAAGGTTCATTAGGTGTTTTAAAGAAGCAACAATTTTTCCCGTTCTAGTGGCCAGATTCTGGTGAACGCTGTTGGTTCAATTTGTAGGTCCATTAACCCTTCCACTTGGCAAAGTCAAACCTTAACTTTGACTTGCTCGAACTCCTCCATACGAGCACAGATTTGAGTGTCATTCACATTGTTGGAATCGAGGTGATGAGCACTACAATCTGTTACTAGGTTTGTTGCAATTTGACCACTTTGAATTTTGACCATTTCTGAGCCCTCTTGGACTTATGCATGTGTCTGTAGCCACTTGGATGAATCCTCCCCAATTAGGTGCTTTTGGTCCTCCAAAATCATGAAAATAATCTGCAAAATCTTTGTACATCATGTGCACCACAAGTGTACTAATAGGTCACCCTTCCTTCTCCTTCACTTTTGTTATTCAGAGCCATAAGTGATGAGCTGACACCTGCATCCCTTGCAAACCTGTAGTATATTTTTTTTTGCAAATATATACTTATCAACATGACCAACTAATGATCTAATAACCCCATACTTGCCACGAGTTTATAACACATACTTTAGGGTCAAGTTTACATCAAAATGGAAATAATACCCCAGCTATGAAAACAAGGCCAAAATATCATTATTGCTTCAACAAGTGATGGAAAACACATCATCAGTTTTACAATGTAAACTGCAACACAAGATTTACAAAAATAAGGCCATGAGAAGCTAACACATCTAGAAAAACCATTTCTCACTTATCAAAGTGAACAGGTCATCTCCCTGTGGTGGATTCACTTGTCGATCAACTTTTTCAACTGGTTCATGAATGGACACTTTGTCCTTAAGGTGCTACTCTGGATGGAGCCTCCAACATGTGGCTCTTTGATGACCACTTTTATTGCAATGACTATAGAAATTCTTCTTCCTCCAGATCTGCTTAACATGCTTCTTCTCCTACTGTGGAGAAGGCCTTTCATTCCTCATCCTCTTTTATGCTACCATTCTCTTCCAACACTCAGTAAGAACATGGTTATCTAGACCGCAAAAACTACATATTTTTTGGTGCCATCATTTACGTTCATAATTAACAACATGATTGTAATTGAGATGAACATTAGAATACTAAGACTGTTTATACCTTTCTTGGTTGTCTCTGGTGTAATTATGGTGATGAGAGCTTGCCTCAGCTATTTCCCTACAATGGGCATTGCCATGGGATGATGGTGATGTATCCCCATCATTCTCTTTCCTCGATAGTTTTAACAATGTCTCAGAAGCATCTAACACCTTTGAGCATTCTCCTTCCGTGTATCCCAAGCCTGCGAATCGAGGTCTTTGCACAACCTCTAATGGATAAATTATGCCTTGGCCATTAACACCAAATCCTCCTCCTTTGTACCCCATATTGGTAAGGAGTCTCCTGCCAATTCTTGTAATGGGTATCTCCACATTTCCAACAGAAATAATATCATGTGAAAATGAAACTAAAGAATGATCACAACTGTTTAACTCAGATGTTGCTTTCGAAATAGGTGATGAGGGATTTTCTAAGCATTTGTCACACCTAAAATCCTCAAAGGTATTTTCTATGGCTTGTAGCTGAAGCTGTAGTCTCTTCTTCTCCTCTTTCTCTTGTTGTAGAAGCCTACTTAATTCAGTATCCTTTGCTTGAAGGCTTCGATCGTTGCGCTTCAATTCTTCCAAGGTTGCCTATGCGGCTTGCAACTGAAGTTGAAATCGATGCTTCTCTTGTTTCTCTTCTCGTAGAAGCATCTCCAATTCAATGTTATATGCTTGAAGACTCTTGTTGATATCCTCATTCGAATTATGAGAGGATGATGAAGGCGATGAATGTACAATAGAAGGTGTGTATGGAGCATCATTTTGTGTTCTTTATTTCTCTCGTTCCTCATAAGATTCATACATCATGTCGACCATTTTGGAACCCTGAACATGGCCTTGTACATGTCTTTTTCATCCCCCATTCCTGCATATTCAATCATTGTTCACAGTCGCAATTCACATCAGGGAGAAGAATGTTCTGATACCAAACTTGATCCTGGTTCCTTCAGCTACCAGAATCATCCAAGATATTTTACTTCTGTGATGTTGTTAGAATTTCATTTAAAAGAGCATAAAAGAACACATATGCATGCTTAAGCAAGAGGAAACATGACAATGATAAGAAAGTCAAAATGCGAGACATTTGATAACAGAGTTCATCCAGTGTGGACTATGTCTCTGAGCCTAGTGTCAAGATGGTGGTGGTCGCGTCATATAATGTTGTAAATGATGATGATGTACATGGAAGACTCTTTGTCATATCAAAGACATACACCCTCAAACAAGAGTGGGTTGTCTCTCCATGAGACATTCCTCTTACAGGAATTCTCACTCAAGAAGGCTTCCTCTCATCATTACAACTTAACATGATCCCACACAATGTGGCAATGAGTATCCCTTAAACATAGTTACACAGGGATCTCAACAACAATACATAACATGAAAATCTAAATACATCTCACATAATGTGGAAAAAGTGATCCCACAGCATAACATCAAGCAAGGATCTCAAAACATAATGCATCATGGCAATAATTATGAAGGAAAACTTGACATGATTGATTCAAGTACATTCACCTTTGAATTTGGCTGAACAATGGAAGGCTCAGTTACAAAATTTGACTGCACCACTGAAGTTTTGTCGTCGAGAGGTGTAAAATCGACTATCCATTTGTTGAATTCCGACACTGTAAAAATTTGGGCCTATATGAATCTTTTATATTCCCCGTGATTCTCCAAGGATTCCATTCTTTGGGCTAACTAGAGATTTACAACTCAGATAACAAATCTGATCTCGCCATTATGATCCTTGTGAGATTCTAAGGCTTTTGAGTATAAAGTTGGCTGCATTCTGACTCTAGTAAATTTCAACCTCCAAGGAATCTCAGAGATTCCCTTAAGATTCTTCAAAGATTCTACTTTACTGGGAATCTGCAAATTTGTTGCTCAAATGGTGCTCTCATTTCACAATCACGGTCCCTACAAAATTCCAGTTAAAATGATTGTAAACTTCATATCATTTTGATAAAATGAAAATTTACCTCCCCATGGAATCTTTGAGGAATTAATGAATATTCTCTGCAAAAGATTCTTTGCCTAGAAAAACGTGCCATCATGGTTCTACCTTTGGCCTGTGAATCATGGTTCTGCTTCTAACTCAAGGTTCCATGGCCCAGAACTTTGCTGCTCTCTGCGCTCCACTGGTCCCCTTTGTCGACTAGAATGAGAAGCTTAAGTATTTCTTAGTGGGAACAGTTGACAAGGTTGAGGCCCATGGGTTGTTGGTGCAAAGATTAGCTGGGTGGAGGTCTCAATTTTGAACCCCCAGTTGCCCAAACTAGAACACCATTACTTTTCTTAGTGCATTGGTATAAGCCGTTACCGGCTTCAGCGGCGGTGGTTCAGTTTGTTATATTTTATTGTTATTTGTTTTATGTGGAGGCACCCAGGAGGTGTGTCGACCAAGCTGGTCGGTCGGGATCAAGCCCCACCACCTCCAGGTGTGACAAGTGGCAATATTTGGTTGGTTCCATCTGCGGGCAGCTCACCCAATATACAATATATATATTATGCGATGGGGGTGGTGGGGGTTATGGCCCGCCCCCCCAAATTTAATATATATATTTTTTATTTTATTAAACAAAATGGGCTATTGTTAGATATGAGACTTTTGTGATCCATATTGTAGATAAATGTCTTCTTGATTAATCACATTATTAGGATTTAGTCAACATTTCGAACCAACTAATGTGGTTCATTACTGTCCTGAGGATGAACCACATTAGTTGGCTCGAAACGTCAACCAAATCCTAATAATTTGATTAATTTGAAAGGCATTTACCTAAAATGGGTCATTTTTTAATTTTCTGAAAATAAGGGTCATTGGGCATTTTAAATAGGCAACAATTTTTCCCATTCCGGTGGCAAGATTTTGGTGGCTGCTGCTAGCCCAATTTGTAGGTCCATTAACCCTGCCACTTGGCCAAGTCAACATTGAATTTTGATTTGCTCTAACACCTCCATACATGCTTGGATTTGAGTGTCATTCACATTGTTGGAATCAATGCAACGAGCACTACGATCTGATGTTGGGTTTTTCGCAATTTGACCACTTTGAATTTTGACCATTTCTGAGCCCTCTTGGACTTCTGCATGTGTATGGGGCCACCTGGATCAACTACACTTATTATTTCATATAGACATTAGTATTAACTAGTTGTTTCACAAGATGTTACATAGTTTCTCGTTGGTCGTCCCCTACTTGTAATGTGTGAATTTGCAACTTTTTCTCAATTAACTATTGGTTGATGAAAGAGAATTTATGTGCTTCTCTTAACTAACTCCTCGACTCTCACTAGGAATGTTGAGATAGTGGGACAAGTCTTCCCTAAATTTTATTCCCTATAATGTAGAGATTAAGCGAGAATTTATAAAAAAAAATGTGATTTTAAATGATTATTTGTAGTGTTCCTAAACAAAAATTGGAAATAAAATATGATATTTATAGTACAATTTATTAAGTTTTCTAAAAGTCCATAAATGTAAATGAAAACATTAAAATATGTGTATATAAATCATAAATTAAACATGGATAGCAACAAACTAATTTTCATTTTCAGACTTTTTATGGCCTCAAAAGTTGTAGATCCTCAATGATGTTAAACTGATAAAATTAAAGAAAATAAAGTTCCAATAAAAATTGTGAAATTCTTCAAGAAGTATACACAAAGAACATAGAGAAAAAGGGTTGATTTTTATTAAAAAGGTGTGTGTACATAATGGAATCAAGAAGGTAGATTCATGTAAAGATCCGTTGACCAAATTAGATTCTAAACATATGCAATGCAAGAAATCATATACAAAAGTTTAGGAAAGAAAAATAAATGATGATAAAACCTCTAATACCCCTTTAGATGCTTCGATATAATGATGGAAAACCTATTTATCTACAAAATTAATGGTATTTAGCACTGGTTAAATAGAACTAGGCCTCCAAACAACAACTGAAAAATGATAGAGAATCAAGTTACTTAAATTGTTGAATGCAAAAGATGAGTGGAGTTGCTCGTTAAGCAATATCTTCCTTCGAATAAGATCTAATGCAACCTTTGGTTCAACTCCTCATAACTCAGATAAAATTGGAAATCAAAGGGAATGGATGACAAAGAGAACATAGTGCATACTTCTCATAGCAGTATTCTCTCCCCTACATTCATAGCCATATCCCTCTTTTATACTCCAGCAAAGTGGTTGGGCAGTTGAACCAACTGATTGATTAATCATGACATGTTCTCTAATCTAGTTTTGTTTAGAGCTTAAGGGTGGGGTTCCAAAGGTGAAATTAAATAAATTAAATTTCTAAATTATACTAAAGTTTTCTAGTAGTATGGACCATCATTTTTGAATAACATGGGTCATTAATGTGACAAAAGTTTCCAAAAGATATGCATAATCAATACATATTTGTATTCCTCCATAAAATCATCATTCTCTGACTACATGCATGCTAAATTAAATTTCATGAACAACATAAATAAATATATTCCCCTTATACCTTCCAAAAAACCCCTTGTTTCTCCATAATGATCATGATCAATATATATAAATATATCCTCCAATGCATGTGCATTCTCAAGATAACCTAATACATACATCATATAAATCCTCAAAAGAAGGTATGATATAAATAAGTGTTGTAAAAATATTGACATAAATAAATAAAAAATACCATATGTCCATATAAACTAGTCAAATAAACCAAATAGTAGTAGAAACAAGTATCCATATATAGTCTAAAATCATACTAAAACTATCCACAAATTGTCATTTCAACCAGTGGGCAGGAGCGCTTTTGGCCTACTGCTCTTCGTGGTGAGGTTGAGATGTCACTAAGTGAGATGTACCACGAGATGAATCACATGTGGTGACCTAGAATTTTTGTCTTCCATTGCTTACGACAATTTGACGGGTAATCTAATTCTAAGAGGACTAGGTGACTAGATGAGAAAGTATAGTAGGTTGTTTAGAAGTTTGCACAAAAGATGGAGGGGGGTGATCAACTGGTCTAGAGGGATGAGGTGCTTCCTGTGGTGAGGAAGTAACACGTGAAGTTGCAGACTATAGGAGGTGTGATATGTTTTCTTTAGGAGAGGCAACACAAGGATTCCAATGCTTGGCATATTGGGGAAAGGGAGCTACTAAGATTGAGAAATAGGTTGGAAAATAGGTCAGCCTATAAGGTTCATTGTGCCAATTTGGAGAAACTCCCTTAGTTCCTTCGAATCCCCTCCAAAATCAATTGATACCCTAGATCTTGTTTCTCTTCTTATTCCCAAATTCCTATCCCCATTGTTTCTTCTTCTTCCTTGTTGTTTCTATTGTAAAAACTCATTCTGAAACATAAATATTAAGTTACTACTAGGTTATGATGAATTAAGACATTCTGACATCAATAAACTTAAAAATTACACGAGTTTTTAAAAAAATGAACAGCTACAAAAAATAACTTGCAAGGAAGGAATAGTTGTGCTGCAAAATTTGACTGCACCACTAAATTTTTGCCATCGAGAGGTGTGAAATTGACTATCCATTTGTCACATTCTGACACCGTTAAAATCTAGGCCTATAGGAATCTTTTAGAGTCCCTGTGATTCTCCAAGATTCTGTTCTCTAGGATAAATGGAGATCTAAAAATCAGATCACAAATCTGATCTTGCCATCGTGATCCTTGCAAGATTCTAAGACTTTTTAGTATAAATTTGCAGCATTTTGACTCTAGCAAATTTTAGCCTCCAAGGAATCTAGAAGATTCCCTTAAGATTCTTCAAAGATTCTTCTCTACTGGGAATATGCAAATATCCTACTCAGGTGGTGATTATGATTTCACCATTGCATTCCCTGTGAAATTCCGATTAAAATGACTGTAAACTTCATATCATTCTAATAAAATGAAAATTTACCTCCCCATGGAATCTTTCAAGCATCAAGGAATATTCTCTGAAAAAGATTCTCTGTCTCAGAAAGTGTGCCATCGTGGTTCTACCTTGGGCCTACGAATCATGGTTCCTCTTCTGGCTTAGGGTTTTGTAGTCCGGAACTTTGCTTCTCTCCATGCTCCGCTACTCCCCTTGGTCCATTGGAATGAGAAGCTTAAGTATTTTTTAGTGGGTGGAGTTGACAAGGTTGAGGCCCATGGGTTGTTGGTTGGTTCCATGTAACAAACCTCCTGAGCCCACCTTGGGAATTTAGCTACTAGGATCCATCAATTAAAATTTTCTTCATGTACAATTAAGTTTTAATGGTCAATACTTCTAATCTTACTACTAAATCACATCCAGTAAGGAATCATACACAATATTACATACCTTTTTAGATAAACCCTTAAGAATAAACCATACCTTGGAGAGAGTAATGAATCATAACATGCAGTCAACAAACCCTTCAATAACCCCTTACCAACATTGAAAGACATATGAATTTTACACATCATGCATGAGTAATTAAATCAGCTTCATTAGATTCAATTGTTGTAACATGCATGGCATAGAAAAATTCTGAATTATCGACAACACCATTTAAATCATCCCTCCATCATTATTCCACCTGCATAACTAGCTAGATTAGCCTTGTTGGAAAAAAAAATTTATGGCATGCATGCTATAGATGTTCTAAACCGTTGACTATACAGATTAGAAGAATTATTTCCTAACTGTTTTGCATGCATCAATATCTCATGCCGATGTCAATCTCATACAGATGATTTCGTAGAAGCATTAATGAATAAGATGGCTCCATGGCCCCAATCAATATCAACTACCTACTATGCTGCTACCTCTTTGATGCAATAAGAATCACATGCATGAAAATGAAATAATTCATAATAGATAATCTATAATCCTACTACCACAAATTCATCTAAGGTTAACATATGTTCCTTAAGGATTATGCACAAAAATTTGAATCATAGTCACTATTCTTGATCCTTAACCATAGTTAACCAATTTGCATAGTGCTTAAAGCACAACTAGTCACCTAATACAACATAAGATCCACATTTCACAACCATAACTGAAACTACATGTATCTTAACTAGAATCACATGGACTCATATAATCATCTCATAAATTCCATGAAAACAGGTAAATCTACTCATGTATAACAGCCACATGTAATTCCTTCAATCATTCTCAAAGCTACAAAACACATGAAATTTCTTTCATAAGCTAAATTCATTTGAAATAGAGAGGGAAGAAGACATCATACAGAACATTTTACACAAATGAATCCCAATAGAACATCACATGGAGAGCGGAGCACCACCTCCCAACCGTGAATCACCTCTGATTCCCCCTAAGCCGAGGTTCTTGACATCAATCAATTGCCTCCAATTGATCTATTCCATGGGTATTTAATACCCTCTTTCATGATATAGTTTCTATTAGCGGTATCTCTCTTTTATGGATTTTTTTCCCTTTCTCCATTTGCCTAGGTATTTTCTGGAAAAGCTCACCTTTATCTCCCGTGAGGCTTTTCCTCATAAAAGCTTGCCTTTATCTCCCGCAAAGCTTTTATGTTTTTCTTGATGGATATTTATCTCCAATCCATCCAAGCTTATCTAGAATCACATCTAGAAGATTTATCATGAAAGATTTATCCCTATCCCATTCCTCAATGGGATTTGGAAAGAATCTCATCTCTTGGTGTCTCACTTTTCCAAGTGATTTATTTATTAATTTATTTATAATATATTTTCTTTCCATATTACATATCACACCTAGCTTTTATTAGCTTAGGTTACAATAGTCTAACACATAAGGGAGGGGTATTACATGCTTAAACTAGCTAGGCAGAGGTCTCAAGTTTGAACCCTTGCCTGCCCGAACTAGAACACCATTACTCTACTTAGAGTGTTAGTCTAAGCCTTTAGCGGCTTCAATGGTGGTGGTTCCTTTTTTTATTTCTTTTATCGCTGTTTGTTTTGTGTGGAGGTGGCCGGGAGGTGGGCCGGCCATGCTAGTCGGGCAATTTCAAGCCCCGCTGCCTCTGGCTATGGCAAGTGGAAATGATGGGGTCGGGTCCAATGGCGGGTGGCCCACCTAATATAAAATACATATGTATTATGCGATGGGGGTTGCAGTGGTTATGGACCGCTACCCCAATTTAATAATTTTTTTGTTTTATTAAACAAAAAGGGCTATTTTTGAATTTTCCCAAAATAAGGTTCATTGGGTGTTTTAAAGAGGCAACAATTTTTCCCGTTCCAATGGCCAGATTCTGGTGACCACTGTTGATTCAATTTCTAGGTCCATTAACCCTTCCACTTGGCGAAGTCAAACCTAAACTTTGATTTGTTCGAACTCCTCCATACGAGCTCAGATTTAAGTGTCATTCACATTGTTGGAATCGAGTTGATGAGCACTACGATCTGATACTAGGTTTGTTGCAATTTGACCACTTTGAATTTTGACCATTTCTGAGCCCTCTTAGACTTTTGCATGTGTCTGGAGCCACCTAGATGAATCCTCCCCACTTAGGTGCTTTTGTCATCCAAAATCATGAAAATAATCTGCAAATTCTTTGTACATCACGTGCACCACAAGTGTACTAATAGGTCACCCTTCCTTCTCCTTCACCTTTGTTCTTTAGAGCCATAAATGATGAGCTGACACCTGCATCCCTTGCAAACCTATAGTATATTTTATTTTGCAAATTACATGCTTATCAACATGACCAACTAATGATCTAATCACCCCATACTTGCCACGAGTTTATAACACACACTTTATGGTCAAGTTTACATCAAAATGGAAATAATACCCCAGCTATGAAAACAAGGCCAAAATATCATTGTTGCTTCAACAAGTGATGGAAAACACATCATCAGTTTTACAATGTAAAATGCAACACAGGATTTACAAAAATAAGGTCATGAGAAGCTAACACATCTAGAAAAACCATTTCTCACTTATCAAAGTGAGCAGGTCATCTCCCTATGGTGGATTCGCTTGTCGATCAACTTCTTCAACTGGTTCATGAATGGACGCTTTGTCCTTAAGGCGCTACTCTGGATGGAGCCTCCAACATGTGGCTCTTGATGACCACTTTTATTGCAATGACTATAGAAAGTCTTCTTCCTCCAGATCTACTTAACATGCTTCTTCTCCTGCTATGGAGAAGGCCTTTCATTCCTCATCCTCTTTCATGCTACCATTCTCTTCCAACACTCAGTAAGCACATGGTTATGTAATCCGCAAAAACTACATGTTTTTCAGTGCCATCATTTACGTTCATAATTAGCAACATGATTGTAATCGTGATGAACATTAGAATACTAAGACTGTTTATACCTTTCTTGGTTGTCTCTGGTGTAATTATGGCAATGAGAGCTTGCGTCAACTCTTTCCCTACAATGGGAATTGCCATGGGATGATGGTGATGTATCCCCATCATTCTCTTTCCTCGACAGTTTTAACAATGTCTCGTAAGCATCTAACACCTTTGAGCATTCTCCTTCAGTGTATCCCAAGCCTGCGAATCGAGGTTTTTGCACAACCTCCAATGGCTGAATTATGCCTTGGCCATTAACACCAAATCCTCCTCATTTGTACCTCATATTGGTAAGGAGTCTCATGCCAGTTCCTATAATGGGTATCTCCACATTTCCAACAAAAATAATATCATGTGAAGATGAAACTAAAGAATGATCACAACTATTTACCTCAGATGTTGCTTTTGAAATAGGTGATGAGGGATTTTCTAAGCATTTGTCACACCTCAAATCCTCGAAGGTATTTCCTATGGCTGTAACTGAAGCTGCAGTCTCTGCTTCTCCTCTTTCTCTTCTTGTAGAAGCCTACTTAATTCAGTATCCTTTGCTTGAAGGCTTCGATCGCTGCGCTTCAATTCTTCCAATGTTGCCTATGCGGCTTGCAACTAAAGTTGCAATTGATGCTTCTCCTATTTCTCTTCTCGTAGAAGCATCTTCAATTTAGTGTTATATGCTTGAAGACTTTTGTTGATATCCTCATTCGAATGATGAGAGGATGATGGATGCCATGAATGTACAATAGGAGGTGTGGATGGAGCATCATTTTTTGTTCTTTATTTCTCCCATTCCTCACAAGATTCATACATCATGTCCACCAATTTGGAACCATGAGCATGGCCTCGTACATGTCTTTGTCATCCCCCATTACTGCATGTTCAATTATTGTTCACACTCTCAATTCACATCAGCGAGAAGAACGTTCTGATACCAAACTTGATCTTGTTCCTTCAGCTACCAAATCATCCAAGACATTTTACTTTTGTGATGTTGTTAGAATTGCATTTAAAAGAGCATAAAAGAACACATATGCATGCTTAAGCAAGAGGAAACATGACAATGATCAGCAAGTCAAAACACGAGATATTTGATAACAGAGTTCGTCTAGTGTGGACTATGTCTCTGGGCCTGGTGTCAAGATGGTGGAGGTCGCTTCATATAATGTTGTAAATGATGATGATGTACATGGAAGACTCTTTGTCATATCAAGGACATACACCCTCAACCAAGAGTGGCTTGTCTCTCCACGAGACATTCCTCTTACAGGAATTCTCACTCAAGAAGGCTTCCTCTCATCATGACAACTTAACATGATCCCACACAATGTGGCAATGAGTATGCCTTCAACATAGTTACATAGGGATCTCAACAACAATACATAACATGAAAATCTAAATACATCTCACATAATGTGCAAAAGCGATCCCACAACATAACATCAAGCAAGGATTTCAAAACATAATGCATCATGTCAACAATTATGAAGGAAAACATGACATGACTGATTCAAGTACCTTCACATTTGAAGATGGCTGAAAAAGGGAAGGCTCAGCTACAAAATTTGACTGCACCACTGAATTTTTGTCATCGAGAGGTGTAAAATCGACTATCCATTTGTTGAATTCTGACACTGTAAAAATTTGGGCCTATAGGAATCTTTTAGATTCCCCGTGATTCTCCAAGGATTCCATTCTTTGGGCTGACTAGAAATTTGCAACTCAGATAACAAATTTGATCTCGCCATTATGATCCTTGTGAGATTCTGAGACTTTTGAGTGTAAAGTTGGCTACATTCTGACTCTGGTAAGATTCTTCAAAGATTCTACTCTACTGGGAATCTACAAATTTGCTGCTCAGATGGTGCTTTGATTTCACCATCACGGTCCCTGCAAAATTCCAGTTAAAATGACTGTAAACTTCTTATCATTCTGATAAACTGAAAATTTACCTCCCCATGGAATCTTTGAGGCATTAATGAATATTCTCTGCAAAAGATTCTTTGTCTAGAAAAACGTGCCATCATGGTTCTACCTCTGGCCTGTGAATCATGGTTTGCTTCTAACTCAGGTTTCCATGGCCCAGAACTTCGCTGCTCTCCGCGCTCCACTAGTCCCCTTTGTCGACTAGAATGAGAAGCTTAAGTATTTTTTAGTGGGAACAGTTGACAAGGTTGAGGCCCATGGGTTGTTGGTGCGAAGATTAGCTGGGTGGAGGTCTCAATTTTTAACCCCCAGTTGCCCGAATTGTAACACCATTACTTTTATTAGTACGTTGGTCTAAGCCATTAGCGGCTTCAACGGCGGTGGTTTAGTTTGTTATTTTTAATTGTTATTTGTTTTATGTGGAGGCACCCGGGAGGCGGGTCGACCAAGCCCCACCACCTCCAGGTGTGACAAGTGGCAAGAATTGGTTGGTTCCATCTGCAGGCAGCTCACCCAATATACAATACATATTTATTATGCGATGGGGGTGGCGGGAGTTATGGCCCGCCCCCCCAATTTAATATTTGCTTTATTTTATTAAACAAAATGGTCTATTGTTAGATCTGAGACTTTTGTGATCCATATTGTAGATAAATGTCTTCCTGATTAATCACATTATTAGGATTTGGTCGACATTTCGAACCAACTAATGTGGTTCATCCTTGTCCTGAGGATGAACCACATTAGTTGGTTTGGAACGTCGACCAAATCCTAATAATGTGATTAATTTGAAAGGCATTTACCTAAATGGGTTATTTTTTAATTTTCTAAAAATAAGGGTCATTGGGCATTTTAAATAGGCAACAATTTTTCCTCTTCCATTGGCAGGATTCTGGTGGCCGCTGCTAGCGCAATTTGTAGGTCCATTAACCCTGCCACTTGGCCAAGTCAACCTTGAATTTTGACTTGCTCTAACACCTCCATACATGCTTGGATTTGAGTGTCATTCACATTGTTGGAATCAATGCAATGCGCACTGCGATTTGATGTTGGGTTTTTCGCAATTTGACCACTTTGAATTTTGACCATTTCTGAGCCCTCTTGGACTTCTGCATGTGTATGGGGCCACCTGGATCAACTACACTTATTATTTCATATAGACATTAATATTAACTAGTTGTTTCACAAGATGTTACATAGTTTCTCGTTGGTCCTCCCCTACTTGTAATGTGTGAATTTGCAACTTTTTCTCAATTAAGTATTGGTTGATGAAAGAGAATTTATGTGCTTCTCTTAACTAACTCCTCGAATCTCACTAGGGATGTTGAGATAGTGGGACAAGTCTTCCCTAAATTTTATTCCCTATAATGTAGAGATTAAGCGAGAATTTATAAAAAATAAATAAAAAATGTGGTTTTAAATGATTATTTGAAGTGTTCCTAAACAAAAATTAGAAATAAAATATGATATTTATAGTACAATTTATAAGTTCTATAAAAGTCCATAAATATAAATGAAAACATTAAAATAACATTAAAATACGTGTATATAAATCATAAATTGAACAAGGACAACAACAAACTAATTTTCATTTTCAGACTTTTTATGGCCTCAAAAGTTGTAGATCCTCAACTATGTTAAACTGATAAAATTAAAGAAAATAAAGTGCCAATAAAAATTGTGAAATTCTTCAAGAAGTATACACAAAGAACATAGAGAAAAAGGGTTGATTTTTATTAAAACGGTGTGTGTACATAATGGAATCAAGAAGGTAGATTCATGTAAAGATCCATTGACCAAATTAGATTCTAAACATATGCAATGCGATAAATCATATACAAAAGTTTAGTAAAGAAAAAGAAATGATGATAAAACCTCTAATACCCCTTTAGATGATTCGATATAATGATGGAAAGCCTATTTATCTACACAATTAATGGTATTTAGCACTAGTTAAATAGAACTAGGCCTCCAAGCAACAACTGAAAAATGATAGAAAATCAAGTTACTTAAATTGTTGAATGCAAAAGATGAGTGGAGTTGCTCATTAAGCAATATCTTCCCTTCAAATAAGATCTAATGCAACCTTTGGTTCAACTCCTCATAACTCAAATAAAATTGGAAATTAGAGGGAATGGATGAAAAAGAGAACATAGTGCATACTTCTCATAGTAGTATTCTCTCCCCTGCATTCATAGCCATATCCCTCTTTTATACTGCAACAAAGTGGTTGGGTAGTTGAACCAATTGATTAATTAATCATGACATGTTCTCTAATCTAGTTTTGGTTAGAGCTTAAGGGTGGGGTTCTAAAGGTGAAATTAAATAAATTAAATTTCTAAATTATACTAAAGTTTTCTAGTAGTATGGACCATCATGTTTGAATAACATGGGTCATTAATGTGACAAAAGTTTCCAAAATATATACATAATCAATACATATTTTGTATTCCTCCATAAAATCATCATTATCTGACTACATTCATGGTAAATTAAATTTCACAAACAACACAAATAAACATATTCCGCTTATACCTTCCAAAAAACCCCTTGTTTCTCCATAATGATCATGATCAATATATATAAATATATCCTCCAATGCATTTGCATTCTCAAGATAACCTAATACATACATCATATAAATCCTCAAAAGAAGGTATGATATAAATAAGCGTTGTAAAAATATTGACATAAATACAAAAAATACCACATGTCCATATAAACTAGTCAAATAAACCAAATAGTAGTAGAAACGAGTATCCATATATAGACAAAAATCATACTAAAAATATCCAAAAATTGTCATTTCAACCAGTGGGCAGGAGCACTTTTGGCCTACTGCTCTTCCTGGTGGGGTTGAGATGTCACTAAGTGAGATGTACCATGAGATGAATCACATGTGGTGACCTGGAACTTTTGTCTTCCATTGCTTACGACAATTTGACGGGTAATGTAATGCTAAGAGGACTGGGTGACTAGATGAGAAAGTATAGTAGGTTGTTTAGAAGTTTGCACAAAAGATGGAGGGGGGTGATCGACTGGTCTAGAGGTATGAGGTGCTTCCTGTGGTGAGGAAGCAACACGTGAAATTGCAGACTGTAGGAGGTGTGATATGTTTTCTTTAGGAGAGGCGACACAAGGATTCCAATGCTTGGCATATTAGGGAAAGGGAGCTACTAAGATTGAGCAATAGGTTGGAAATTAGGTAAGTCTATAAGGTTCATTGTGCTAATTTGGAGAAACTGCCTTAGTTCCTTCGAATCCCCTTCAAAATCAATTGATACCCTAGATCTTATTTCTCTTCTTATTCCCAAATTCCTATCCCCATTGTTTCTTCTTCTTCCTTGTTGTTTCTATAGTAAAAACTCATTCTGAAACATAAATATTAAGTTACTACTAGGTTATGATGAATTAAGACATTATGACATCAATAAACTTAAAAATTACACGAGCTTTTAAAAAAATGAACAACTACAAAAAATTAACTTGCAAGGAAGGAATAGTTGGTTAAGGGAATAGTTGCTTGACATGTCAACAAAGTTAATCTGGAATCATAAATACGCATAGTTTTTCTTTTCAGTTTTCAGCAATAATATATATCTATCTATCTATCTATCTATATATATATATATATATATATATATATATATATATATATATATATATATATATATATATATATATATATATATATATATATATATATATATATATAGATATAGATATAGATATAGATATAGATATAGATATATATATATATATATATAGATATAGATATAGATATAGATATAGATATATATATATATATATATATATATATATATATATATATATATATATATATATATATATATATATATATAATGCTCGAAAAGATTGACTTTTCTACACACAAAAACAACTATTAGGCATAAGTGAGATAGTGAAACTCTTCAATATAAGTGCTAGGGTCTCACACCATTTCACTCGAAAGTAGACCTAAGGAAATTTATAAGTGAATAATCGAAAAATATGTGTAGCTTTTGAGTAGTAAGCTACTATAGAAAATAACCAGCACATTTTCATAAATCAATGCATACATTGACCCAACACACGTGTCCACTAACTATTTTTTGTCATGAGTGATTTTTTTTAATTCATGTTCATGGTTGGATAGACGAGATTCATTTTGTCGAATGATTCGAAGTCATATAGGTTATAAAAAGAACGAATTGATGGATGATAAAAATGCAATTTTGTGTATTAAATTAAATGAAACCCATTCGTCAGCTCTACGAAAGAGAGTCTGAACCAGGAGAGTTTGGCTCTGCAGAACGCTCTACATTGTTCATGTACATTACACAATATATAGTAATCACAAATTTAGGGAAGTTAGAACCATAACCTAAAAAATAGAAACTAATTCCTATCTTGAGGTCTCGTGAACCAACTCACTATTCTAAGATATTCTCCATTATCTCTAACACTCCCCCTTAATGGAGAATGGGTTCAAAAATATGCCTAACATCTCCCTAAACATTTCAAACTTGATTTTTCCAAGAGGCTTAGTGAAAATGTCTATAACATTATCACATGTATTACAATATACAAAATGGATTTATTTTGATTGCACTTTCTCCCTCACAAAGTGGAACTGTGTATCAATTTGTTTAGTGTTTTTGTGAAACACCGGATTATTAGCAAGTTTGATTGAACACTAATTGTCGCATTTGATCATTGTTGCATCTTTCTGTTCTTCCCTAACATCCTGGAGAAGTCTCTACAACCAAACTGCCTCGCATGTTGCTGCACACATAGCTTGATACTCTACTTCCACTGAAGACAAGGAAACTATGTTCTATTTCTTGCTGCTCCATGTAATCACCCCGGATCCAATGCTAAATGCATAGCCTATTATGGATCTGCAATCGTCTACATTTCTAGCCCAGTCTGAATCTGTAAATCCTGTCAATCTAACATCAGAGGAATCAATATAAATAATACCATAATCTACAGTACCTTGTAGATACCTCAAAACACTTTTTGCTACATTCCAATGACTTTCAAATGGCTTGGATATATATTGACTTAGCACACTGACTACGTAAGCCAAATCTAGTCTAGTAGTGGTCAGGTAGATTAGCCTCCCAACCAGGTGTCTGTAAAGTGTTGCATCTGCCTCTTTAGAGCCATCCTCACTCTTACATTGATCCATCCTAAATCTTTCCAATAGTCCTTTGAAATACTTTCCTTGGGACAAAAATGTTTTTCCTGAATCTCTCTAGATCTCAAGACCCAAAGAGTATCTTAATTCACTAAGGTGTTTCACTTCAAACACCTGTGACATCTATTTCTTGATTTCTTTGATTAGATATGTAGCATCACCTGTAATAATCAAATCATATACTTACAAATAAATCAACACTATGCACCGTTGTTCATCTTGCATGGTATAAAGATTAGGGTCATTTTTGCTTTTGTTGTAGCCAAATTGTAGAAAAAATGAATCAATCTTTTCATACCAAGACTTGGGTGCTTGCATTAGTCCATAAAGTTCTTTCTTTAATCTACAGACTAAATGTTATTTCCCTTTCTAGACAAACCCCTCAGGTTGCTCTAAATAAACCTCTTCTTTCAATTCTCCATTTAAAAATGCAGACTTTACATCTAGTTGGTGAATCATCCAATATTTCTTAGTAGCTAAAGAAATCAACATTCTGATGGTATTAAGTTTAGCTACAAGGGAAAAAGTTTCTTCATAGTCAATTCCTTCTCTTTGTTAATACCCTTTTGCTACCAATCTATCTTTCAATTTATCTATAGTTCCATCTGCATTAATCTTTGGTTTATACAGCCATTTACAACCTATGGTTTGTTTCCCTCTAGGAAGTTCAACCAGTTCCCAATTGTTGTTTCTGATTATAGATTCATATTCCTGTTACATAGCTGTTTTCCATTCGCTACATTCATTTGCTTCCTTATAACTAGAAGGTTCAACAATATTCACCATACTGGTTATAAAGCCATTTTTCCTATATCTTGTAGGCAATTGAGCTTTCCTACCTGATCTCCTAAATGGTGGGGTAGCCTAAAACATTGTTTGATCATCATTCTCTATTTCTTCCCGCTGCTGCTGCTGCTGCTGTTGCTATTGTATATGTTGTTGCTGTTGCTACTGTATCTACTGTTGTTGTTGCTGCTATTGTATCTGTTGTTGCTGTTGTTGTTGTATCTACTGTTGTTGCTGCTGCTATTCATCTTGTGCCTTCGTTTACTGCTGATCCTGATTGTTTCCTTTTTCTTCACTTTATTCTTCCACCAAGTACGGAATATCCCATTCCTCATTGTGCTTATTAGATTCTTCACGATCCTACTCATGGAATATGACATCTATACTAACAAAAATTTTGTGAGTACAGGGATTAAATAATCTATAAGCTTTATATTGTGAACAATACCCTATAAAGGTACATCTGATGGCTTTTGAATCTAGTTTTCTTCTGTCTTCCTTTGGAATATGGGCAAATGCTTTAGACCCAAATACTCTTAAATGTTTTACTGCAGGCTTAAATCCATATAGTGCTTCATAAGGAGTTTTAAACTCAAGACTCTTTGTAGGACTCCTATTTTTTAAGTAAACTGTAGTATTCAATGCTTCAACCCAAAAACCATTCGACAGATTCTTACCTTTCAACATGCTTCTAGCGCATTCCACCAGTTTTCTATTCTTTCTTTCTGTTACTCCATTTTGCTGAGGAGTATGGGGTACTGTAAATTGCTGTAATACTCCATGATCTTTACAATACTTGATAAGCTCATCCTTCATGTATTCTCGCCCTTGATTGGAGCGAAGAATTTATATTTGCTTCCCTGTTTGCTTTTCAATCATATTCCTGAACTTATTAAAGTATTCAAATGTGTGATTCTTCTTACTCAAAAATTACACCCAAGAAACTTTGTGTAGTCATCAATAAACAGTAAAAAATATAGTGCACCTCCTAATGACTTTGTTTGCATGGGTCCACAAAGATCTATGTGCACTAATTCAAGTATATCTCTCTATTTATTCTATATTTTATCAGGGAATTCTTCTCTATACATATTTCCTAATGTACAGGCATCACAATCATTATGCACTTGTTTTAACATAGGAAGATCTCCTACCATTTCCTTTTTCTGAAGTAACAACATATCATTGTAGTTGATATGACCAAATCTTTGATGACACAGCTCTTCTATAGTCAAAACCACTACTGTTAAAGCTCGAACTGGTGCTGGTCTTACATCCAATTTGTAAAGACCTCCTATTCGAATTCCTGTAGCAATTGTCTTCATGCCATCTAGCAGATCTTTAATATAGAAATTACATTTAAAAAATTCAACTTTAAGGTCTTGATCTGTAATCATGGATACAGAAATCAAGTTCTTTGCTATACTGGGCACATACATAATGTTATAAATTTGTCTTACATTACCATTAGGTAAAATGACATAAATTTTCCCACATCCTTTGATCTGATAACTTCTACGATCACCTAGGTAGATTTGTGCTTCGTCGTTGATTTCTTGAAAATCTTCAAACCATTGCTTGTTCCTTGTCATATGTGTTGATGCTCCCAAATCTACATACCAGATGTCTGCATCAACATTCTCATCACGATCTTCCATGAACAATCTAAAATTTCTCTCATGATTATCATTCGCGATATGACCTGCATGTCTTTTCTTCTTCTGTTGTTCTTCATGATATTTCTTCTCCTTGCACTCTCTAGCTATATGATCCAATTTTCCACAATAAAAACACTTAATTACAGAGTTTTTCTATTCAGATTGATACCTTGGGTCGGGTTTGGTATTTTCTGTGAGCTTCCTCCATTTTGTTGTTACGGATTTCCTTTTCCTTTTTAGAAATTCTTTTTCTCCATCAATGCAAGATCGACACTCTGGGGGCTTTAGAGTCAATCTTCTTCCTTCTTCTTGCATTAGTATTCCTGTCAAATCTTCAAACTTTGTGATTTTCTCTCTCGCATTTATTCTAGTGATGAACATTTGGTAGTCATCGGTCACACCATTCATGGTAATTGTTACAAGGTCTGTATCTTCAACTGTATGACCAATGTCTACCAATTTGTTCTTTAGATCTTTGATCCTTGCTATGAACACAACAACTGTTTCATTCTCATCCATCTTCGGGGATAAGATCTTGCTCTTTAGGAATAGAAGATGATTTGTATTCCTGATCTCATATAGATCCTTCAAAATTCCCCAAATTTCGCTTACTGATGTACATTCTCTGATATGTGGTATGATGTAGTCTTTCACTGATATCTTCAACAATGTCCTTGCTTTACCCTCATGCTTCTCCCAATTTTGGACTGTTGCTGATCTAGCTACTGGCTTTTTCTCATCCCCATTTGCAATCCTGCAAGCACTCTGCACTTCGAGCAGAGTCTGCATCTTGAATTTCCAATTCGCATAATTGAAGCCATCGAGCTTATTATGCTCATTCAAGCATGCTTCAAACATCTGATTATTCATCTTGGTAATTAAAAAAATTTTGACAGGAAAAAGAGATGTTAGTTTTACCCTAGATCTATGTCAGAGATAGAGATCAATGATCTCCAATGTTGTTTTCAACGGCCTCCTTTTGGTCTTCTCTTGGCAGACCTCGACCTCCACGTAGCCTTCTCTTGGCTTCTATGCAACCTTCTCTTGGCAGCCACCACCAAAACACAACTCCTCTCTTTGTTGTGATGTTGTTTGTTGTTTCCTTGACCTCGCAGCCTTCTCTTGGCTTCTCTCACCATAGTCATTGTGCTTATTCACCACAGAGTTGCGGAGATCTTCACGCATGTACACTTGATATCTGTGCCGATCGACAAAATGAAAATGCGTAGAAGGTCTACAGTGTGATGTTTGCGGTTTCTCCTCAAAGACGCGCGACGATTTCGTGTTAAGTGCAACTGGCAAGGCTCTCACTCAGCGAACAGGTTTTCTCAGCCATGTCACTTTGATACCATGATAAAAATGCAATGTTGTGTATTAAATTAAATGAAACCCACTGGTCAGCTCTATGAAAGAGAGTCTGAACCAGGAGAGTTTGTCTCTGCAGAACACTCTAAATTGTTCATGTACATTACACAATATAGAGTAATCACAGATTTAGGGAAGTTAGAACCATAACCTAAAAAATAGAAACTAATTCCTATCCTGAGGTCTCGTGAACCAACTCACTATTCTAAGATATTCTCCATTATCTCTAACAATGGATCAATTCAGAAGTTGGAAATGAAATTCTTATCATTTGGAAGATATGTTCAGGTGGTTTTGTATGTTTAAGCATTCTCTGGTGAAGTCGTATGGTTTTATTCCTGAGACCCTACAGTCTCGAGGGATCCCATAAACAAACAAAATAAAAACCTATAATAGTATAAGGCTTCATACATGGAGTTTTCAGTTTACTTAATGACTCCTTATCACAAAATCCATTAATTTATGATTCAAAAAATTCCCATAATAATGCTTATAAAATATCTGAAAACAAGATTAATATGAGAATGAGGCTGTGTTAGCTTAAATTGTTAAGAAAAATAAAATTATTTCAACTCATGGGTGACCTGAGGCATATGTATGAAAAGACTATGCACAAAGGAAGAATTTGTTAAAGAAGCCCTTCAATGATTTAAAATAAACATCAATACTAGATACTATTCTGAGAACGTGACAAAATACTTGGTGTTTTTATGCCCGAGGTTTTGGCTTCAAGGGCTAGCATTGTGCAACGCAAGAGAAAATGACAAAGAAATTATGGGGCAAGATAAACTTGTGTGATAACTCAAGGAGATTTATTTTTCATTGCATGCAGATAGATATTGCCTATGTGATATTATGCAATGTGTGATATGGTAAAAAATAATATAGATTTATTTTAATCACAAATTTAATAAGCTAAGAGGAACAAATTTCTTTAAGTGTAAATTTATTCTTGAGTACAAAAGAATAATGTGTAAATTTTCATTGTTTTAATTGTATTTTTGAATGCAATAGAGATTACATAACTTAAATGTTTTTATCATAAAAAAATATGTTTTTCAATAGTTTTATATGATATATACATACTTTTTAAAAATATATATATAATATTTTACATTACATGTTCATTGAGCTGTTTTATCAAGTAACATTAAAACATTTTTTTTATTATTAATATATTTTTAACTATATTTTAATATTTTTTTTTTGGTCAAGTAAGAATGGAGCCTTCTATTAATCAAACTAGTACATTACATATGTTACACATCTATGCAAGTGCATAGACCAGAACAAGAACTAGCTTGTTGTCGGAATGCCAACAATAGGAAACAAACCAAATCCCCCGAACTTTCAAAACCTATTAAACAGGAAGGAGTGTTAAACTCCCAAGGGCTCTTTGTCATCCATAGACAACTGAAGGGCATCTACTAAGCTCCAGACCATTGCTCTAGACCCGACAGTAACACAAACCTCAGTTAAAAATTTTGTTGTCCACCCTTCTAAAAAAACGTCAACTCTTCTACGTCGTTGATCTTTTCAAGATCCAACGGTCCCATCACTTTTCGACTTCGAGACATGCCCTCTACAATAAACCGTCGATCTCGGTCCACCAAATCTAACGGCTCACACATTTTCGCACAGTTAACTTGCGCACCCTAAATCCACCCAAAATGTGGTTTCCCTCTTTCACCACGCTGTTATGTGTCACTGTGTGACTGGAATCGGAGCTAAAGGGGAATCACTATTGACTACCTTTCTCCACCTGAAATCCATTCACGGGTTTCTCCAACCCGGACCTGATGAAAACACAAACCATAGTTCTCAACCAAGTTTGAAATCTGCCCCACCGCAGAAACATCGACACTTCTCCACCATTGATCTATTCAAGATCCAGCGGTCACAACACTTCCTGACTTTGAGACTTGCTCCTCATTTGTCAACCGTTGATCTCGCTCCCCCAGATCTAATGGCTCACATGATTTTCGCACGGTTAACTTTCGCACTCCAATTCTGCCCGAAAAAAGTGGTTTCCCTTTCTCACCTCGTTGCTACTTGTCACTGTGTGAGTGGAATCGGAGCCAATTGGGAGATACCATTTACGACCTTTACTCCGCCCGAAATCCACTTGTGGTTTTCTCCAACTTGCTTCTGCTCATTGACTTTTGGGTAACTTCCTCGCCCGAACACCATAGATATATCTCAAACTAGATCTATCAGTCCAGAATCAGTCCTCACGCCATTGCATCCTTGGTCTTCCTCTGTTGATCTCAACCATCTGCTCAAATCCAATGGAATACTAATGCCAATACAATCTGTGGATTGCTGCCAAACAACAACAAACAGTTTAGGCTTCCCTATCCTCCCTCCTGTCTCCTGAGCATCTTCGATCCATCATGTCAATCCATCGATCCCTATCTTTGGAACCCTGAAAAAGACATCCTCTAACAGTTTACCTAGGTGTAACAACTCCCAAACGTGCCAAGTGTCCCTTTCCTTATTAATCACTCCTTCATTAGCCAGATGATCAACTAACATGTTAGATTTTCTTTTCACATAGACAAATCTTACAGTTTTTAAGGTTTACAGGTGGGTATAGATACAGTGAAATACCTGTGATAGCCTCCAGTGTTTCAACAATTTATCTAGTGATGTACCATTGCATATTTTCTTGGCCGCTCTAATAATCAATTCTGAATCTGCTTCAATGATGACATTGTGTGAATTTGAATCCACCAAGATTTCCAAGCATTGCTCTAAGGCCATGAGTTCTGCCATGTTATTAGTGGCCTTCCCCAAGTGGCCATGAAAGATCTCCTTTATTTGACCCTATTAATCTCTTATAACACCCCCAAAACTAGTTAACCCTAGGTTGCCCTTAGATGCTCCATCTATATTGACCTTTAAGAAGCCATGTGGAGGAGGCTTCCAAATATTTATATCTGCATTTGTTTGGCTCACACCCTTGATTATGCTTTGTAGGCCTATAGACTAGAGACCCAAATGTAGTATAATACATGCATCTTGGGGCAAAGGAGGGTCCTTAGAAAGTTTCCTCAACAAGCTTTTGACTGTGTCTTTGAGTTGCCTTAAAATTTGGTCAATTATGTGCTAGGGCTTGCTTGCTTTGTTCTTGAAGATCCGACTATTGCGTTATTTCCAAACATCCTAGATGACAAAGCCGAGAACCAGAGTCCAATCTTTATTAATGATTTCATTTCGTAAGAAGCTTTTCCTCCAATTCTTCAAAGTGTTGGAGATGCTGAGTCTATCCCTATCAATGTGCCTAAAGATTGAGGCCACCCATTCCTACACGGTAGAGGTGAAAGGGAAAAGGTTGAGAAGGTGATCCATTGTCTCCTCTTGTGAGCCACAAAGGTAACATTTGGATGGTCCAGTGAAGCCTTTTTTCAGGAGATTCTCCCAAGTTAAAATTTTCCTTTGATGAACTAGCCAAATAAATAAATTTATTTTCATCCAGTGGGGGCTCTGCCAAATATTCTTCCAAACTTAATCAAGGTTTAGGTAGTTAAATCCTATTAATACCTATTTAGCTTCATTGAGGTTAAAGTTTCCCTCGGTGTTCTTTCCCCATCTTATTTGGTCAGGCAAGGAGGATACCAGAATCCTCCTATGTTCTAGATCCCGAGCAAGAGAGTCTGCCTGGGCCTTCAGAGGTCTCTCTTCACTATGGCCTAGATCCTTCCAAATTCTCCATTTTCCATTGTTCCTTACTTGGTCCTAGAAGTCATTTACCATAAGTAGACCTTTGTTGCCTGTCATTCTTGAGAGCTGCCAATTCATCCTTATACAAGTTGGGTTCCTGTTTCCAGTTATCCTTCCAAAATCGTGCTAGGTTCCCAGCTTGAATCTCCCATAAAGTATGTTGCTGAACAATACCTTTATTTTCCCAAGCAAGGTTCCAAATGTGGGAGCCCTTAATATGCCCTAACATTCTAATGTGATCCTTCTCCTGCCAGTTCTTAGCATATTTTTGTTTCCAAAGCTTAGCCCAAGGATTTGTCGATTCCTTGATCCACCTCCACCAGAGTTTAGTTGCCAAAACTCTACTGAGGGTTTCAGGATCATGAAGCCCCAAGCCACCATGGCTCTTGGGTTTGCAGATCTTGTCCCAGGCTACTAAAGCCCATTTATTTTTATCTTCTCCTCTGCCCCATAGAAAATCCCTTTATATGCTACTGACTGTTGCTTAATTCCTTTAGGAGTAGGAAGAGCTGAGAACATGAACATGGGAATTGCCTACAGGACAGCCTGTGTGAGCACAAGGCACCCAACCAAATTTAAAGACCTGCATGTCCATTTTCTAATATTGTCCTAAAGTTTATTTATTATTGGCTCCCACACTTCCTTGCTTAGAGGTTTATCTGTGAGAGGTATACCCAGATACTTGGAAGGTAGCTATTCCCTTTCAAACCCAAGAATTCTGGTGATGTTTCTCTGAATAGCAATGTCAGTGTTAAAGAAAAAAACTTTTGATTTGTTGAGGCTTACCTCTGTGTCAGCTACCATAGCAAATTCATTTAAGATATGTTTGATCGTTCTTGCTTCCCTAACTGTGGGTATGCCCTGCAACATTGTGTCATCGACAAATTGTTAATGAGTGTTTGTCGCTCCATCCAAGGTGAGTTTGATACCCTAGATTCTTCCTTCATCATTTTCCATTTTAATCACTCTGCCTATCCCTTCCATCATGAGAACAAAGAGGAAGGGTGAGAGCGGATCCCCTTGTCTAAGACCTTTGTAGGGTGTGAAGAGTCTAGAAGGAGAGTCATTAAGAAGGATGGAAAAATTGGTAGTGCTAACTAATGCCATAACCCATCTTATCCAGTTTTGGTTGAAGCCATAGGCTCTTAGAACTACCCTTATATAAGACCAACTTAGCTTGTTGTAAGCTTTCGCTAGGTCTAGCTGAATGATCATACCATCTTTTTTGTTGCTTTTCAGAGAGTGTGCCACCTCATGAGCTTGGATGATGTTATTGAGGATTTGTCTTCCTTCCACATAGCCTATTTGCTCCTCTGAGATGAGAGTTGGTAAAAGGGTCTTGAGTCTATTGGCGATCACCTTGGAAATAATTTTATACACCACATTACCTAAAGCTATGGGTCTGAAACCATCTGGAGTCATGGCTTTTTCCTGTTTTGGGATCAAAGCTATGAAGGAAGCATTAAAAGCCTTCAGAACCTTTTTGGATCTTCTTGAAAGTTCCACCACCTCAAGGATATCCTGTTTTACTATTTTCCAATAGGCTTTGAAGAAGTCTACATTGAACCCATCCGGGCCTAGAGCTTTTCCATTTTGCATTTCATTCATCACTTCACTGACCTCCTCTTCCAACACTGGCATATTAAGATTGTCATTGTCCTCTATGGTAACTAGTTGAGGGAGATACTGAATGAAATGGTTGATGAACCTAGATCTATCCTCCAGAGGTTCCTCTACTCTACTAAGAAAATGTTGTACAAGGGCAGATTCCATGTCTTTGTGAGAGACAAGTTCTCTCCCTTGAGAATGTTTGAGCATTTTGATTCTGTTGTGTACCCTATGATCCATGGTGGATTTATGAAAGAACTTCGTGTTTCTTTCTCCCTATCTAATCCATTTTATCCTTGATTTTGTCTCTAGAAAATCTCCTCTTGCAAGCACCGATCTTCCCATTCTTCCTGCAAAGAATCGGCTAGCTTTTTCTGCTCCTTGGTAAAGCCCTCTGTGATGCTAATTGGATTGATCTCCTAGAGTTTCTGCTCAGCTTCTCTTTGGCTTTGAATATATTGCCAAATTCCTTTTTGTTCCAATATTTAAGCCTGGATTTGATATGTTTAAGTTTCTGTTGGAGCAGGAACATTCAAGTGCCTTGAATGTTCAGATCCTCTCTCCACCATTTGTCAATATTACTGGTGAATTCATAGTGAGAGAGCCAAGCATTTTCAAACCTAAAGGGTTTGTTTCTTGGTGTACCCATAAAAGTGGCTTCCAACTATACAGGCCAATGGTCCGAACCTCCAAAGGGAAGAATATAAGCTATCATGGCAGGGCATGAGAGAAACAGGTCCTCTGAAATAATAAATCTATCTAGTTTAGAGGCAACTTGTGAAGCCCCTCCCCTCTTCTTGTTCCAGGTGATGTTCCCATTTATTGTTTTAGTGTCCACTAACCCGATGTTCATTATGAAGTTCTGGAAGGCCATGGAGTCTCTACCCAGCTGTCTGATACCACCTTTTTTCTCTATAAGAGATCTTATCATATTGAAATATCGTGTAATGATCCACGGCATATTAGGGTGTCTTTCTTTTAGTTCCTCAAGGGAGGTGAGAAGCTTGAGTTTGTCTTCTTGCTTTTGAGGTCCATAGACATTTTTGATCATGTATATCTCCTTATCACCTAAAGGTTGACACACCAAAGAAAGATAGTTCCTAGATGCCTTACCATCCAGGATTCCAAATTTATGGGGATCCCATAGCGTGAGAATCCCCCCCACTGAGTTTTTTGCTTTAACCTCTAGATACTCATACTTGATTAGCCATTTATTATGAATTTATATAATCTTATCCATCGAACATTTTGTCTCCTGAATAAAAACCATATCTACTTTTTATTCTTTTATTCTATTACTGAGATTTATTTGTTTCCTTCTATTTCCTATGCCTCTAATATTCCAGGTTGTGGGCTTCATTAAGAAAGGTTTGTAAAGGAGTAACTGGTGAGATCTTTCATTTTATCTGAGTTAATCAATAGTTTCCCACATTTGTTCAGCAACTCATTCTGTCTTTTTCTTCATCTTTTCCTGCCTGGTTTCTTTGGAGATTGTGCATGTGTCTCCTCCATCATTTTGACCCCTCCATGCTCCTGGCTTTCATGATTTCTTTTGACTCCAGATACCTTCGATTGTGATCTCCATAGGAAGAGCTGTTGAACCCTATCATATTTCTCTTTTGGTAGGGAGTCCACTCCATTGGTCATCCCTTGTTCGAGAAATTTCTCTAGATCTAGATTTTCCCAATCTTGAATCTCCTGCAGGTCATCGTCCTCCATTCCCACCTCACGTGGAGTCATATCATGGTCCCTATTTATCTCCATAATTCTTGGCAGATCATCTTTTTGCTGGTTGTTTTCTATGATGTCTTCCATGTTGTCATTCCTTTCCTTCTTAGTGATAATGTTCTCCATTTCCTAGTTTGTTTCTTTGTTTCCTTCTTCTTCTTCTAGGATCTTAAAGCTATTGTGGCTCAGTTGTCATTCCTCATTGATCTTCTTTTGCAGCCACTTTCTGCCTTTCCCTTTGCCCCCAACCTTGGTAAAACCCTCAGGATTTTTATCCACAGTGGTTTTCACATTTCTGTCCATGTTGTTTGTTGGGCAATCTCTATATAGATACCCATGCTCATGGCATTTGCAGCACCTAAATGGGATGTGCTCATAGTCCACCACCTACACCCATTCTTCATCATATACTTCTAAAATTATCACGTCCGGAAGTGCTCCAGATAAGTCTATTTCCATGCATATCCAAGTGAAGGAGGTGTATTTTCCTTTCAAAGTCGCATCTGAGATCTTTAGAAAATGCCCCAGTTTGTTGGCTATTGTTTTCAGAGATTCTGGTAGACAATAATCTAGAGGAACGGAGTATAGTCTGATCCATACCGGTACCGATGTGAATGTCTTGCATTCCGGTACAAAGTTCATCATCCATGGCTGCATGTAGATGCCTGCAACAGCATAGAAATATGGTCCTCCTTTGAACACTCTGTCTTTATGCTCTAGGCTTGTGAATACTACTATGAGGATGCCCTTAGATCCTAGATGAAGGTGTATTTCCCCCTTTGGCTTCCAGTGGCTCCTTATTCATATGTGCAGCACCCTCTTCATTGGCCATATCCCCATGAATTTGCATATGACCACATATTCTATCATATGATCCCTATGCGCTTGTTGGAGAGGTAAATCCCCTCTGCGGACAGAGGCGATCCCACTAGCCCAAAATGGGTCTAGCAACAATCAATTCACGCTACCATGCAAGTTCCTAGTTGCAAATCGAAAGTGGATTATGAGAACCAACCTGGAGTCCAACGCTAATGTCGAAGAAGAGTTGATACTCCCGTTCCCTTGCTTCGGCAGGTCACGATCCTCACGATCCCCGCGAATGGATACCTGCACATACAAAGAATGAAGCGAATACAAGCATAAAATCCACTAAAATACAACTATATATCAGTCAGAAAGGAAATAGATCAAACATTATCATAATGAACAGTAAGATCGGAACCATAATGATAGTCGTTTATTAATGAATAATCAACAGAGAAAGATACAACCAAGGTTCTGATGTTGAACCTCTCCTCTGGCTGGGTGAGAAGCTATGTATGTCTTGCAATAGACCTTCTCTCTCTCAGACTTCCGGCAGCATAACCTCCCTATGCTTCAAGACTCTTACTATCACTCAAGACAAGCGTTATCACAACTAGCATTACTCAAAAACTAGCTTGTCAAATGCATGAGGACAGACTTTTATAGATGGAGAAGGGGAAGAAGATACAATGCATCAGGACACCCATTATGGATTGGCATTATCTCCAAAAAACCGTTATGGATAGATGTCAAGGATAGATGATGACTCTCGACATCTAGAAGATGAGATTTATCCTCAAAAGACTTCATGACTTGAAGGGAAAAAACATCTAGGCGCACGTTTGTCAAAAATATTTACCAAACTTGGTTGGCGTGGGTGTTGTTCTAAGACAGAGCGCCAATGGTCACACCCTCTTTTGAGGATCTCATTTATTGGTGTGGGTAGTACATTGTGGACCCGCGCTAATGGAAAAAGGGCACTTTTTAGGGATATTTTGCAGGAGGTGTCTTCAGGGAACATGAAGTACATACTTAGGGGAACATAATGCAAGTGTTTTTAGATTATGTCATTACTCATAGGTCCCGGAATGAGTCCTCCAAAGTATGGAAACAGGGGTAATAGGGACGGTGACCAATGGTGACAAATTACTATGCAACAGATGCCCCCTAAAGCATGAGGCCCGAGAGAGAGAGAGGGGTGAAATGCTTTACAAGAACACACGTAGCTGCCACTGAGAATCTGCATTGAGAGATACAACTGATAGCTCAAGTACATGATATATGTGGTATGGTCGCAGCCATCCATAAGAGAGTACATAATAATCTAGATCCATAGTATGGACGCAGCCATCTGGTTAGGATCAATGAATCGACTCAGGTATGGTCGTTGTTATAGACATTTTTGTGCCTTACAGCATGAAGCATGAAATGTCCATAATCTAAAGGATCCAAAGTCCCTAAACATGGTGTTCCTACCCCTAGAGGAACAAGGTCAGCAAACCACAGCACTAAAAATCAGTTCTCCACATGAAAACACTCAAAAACAAGCAATTTCGGGATCATGTCAACTGCTCCACTGAGCATCTGCGCTGAATATCAACTGCCCCTCTCTGTACCTGCGTTGAATGTCAACTCCAACAAAGGCTACCTGCGCTGAGCGAGATTGGACAAGTGGCACAGTCATTCCTCAAGGTGTCAATGCCCAGGAAGCTTCCAAAATGACACTTGGATCAGGGAATTCGCCTAGTGATGAGTAAGAGGTTCTTAAACTCCAAGTGGAAGCAAGGATCTCCAAGTGGACTCAAGAACTGAAGAATAACTGAAGTGGGAGAGGACACTAGTCAACTCTCAAGCTGACTCATCCTTTCTCCAAAACTCTTATATATAGAGCTCTCTCATGAGGTCTAGGGGGGCTGGAATTTTGGGAATGTAAGGAAGTGCTGTTGGTTTGAGTTTAGAGCTATTGGGTGATTGCTTTGAAGGAGGTGAAGAGGAGATTTGTTTCTGCTGGGAGGTGTTGCTGGATTGGGCCTCTTATGATTGTAACACTCCTTGAACTTTACTTCTTCCATTAATAAAGCATTTGAGGTTCTTCTATATGCATGTGTCTCAATGGTGTATTGTTATACTTGTGTATTTGATTTATTCTAATCCTTGAATCAATTATGAATGTATGCTTCTTGTAGTTTCCCTCTCTTGCCTTTTTGCAAGATCTTTTTGTAGCTGGGACAGTGAAAGAGCAAGGAGCTGGGAGCAAGCAGCAAGGAGAGAAAATTGGATCAATCATTAGCGAAAGACATCGGTTAGTGGATCCCTTTCTCCCCTGTTTTACTTTCATAAAGAAGAAATCTTAGATAGCTTTGCTTCGGTTGTTGCTGAGGTACTATCACCCTTAGAGTGGGATAGGGTCATTCTGTATTGGATACTTTTCCCTATAACAAATTGGCGACTCCGCTGGGGATCGTATCTTGTTGGTTGTTTGTGTTTTTGCTATTCATTTCATAAACACAGGGAGTACCGAATCGAACTGCATTTGGATCTTTCAAATGCAAAGTAGAGGGCAGCTACTCTAGCTCAGTTTCTGGGCATGTTTATGATTTGAAGAGCTGATCCACAAGGACTCTGAACAGCTGTTAGTGATAGCTTTTCACCCTCCTAATTACCCTTTAGTGTGTACTTGATTGATAGCTTCTGATTTGGCCAAAAACTGTGAATTTTTGAGCAATCTGTGACCCGGAAACCAAGAGAAACGAAAGTTTCGTTCTTCAGTGCAGGCACTGTGAAGGCAGTCTGCATTTCAGCGTAGTTCCCGAAGGGGTTACCTGTGTTGAATGTCAAACTGACAGTGTACTACTTGCGCTGAACCAGTCTTGCCTTGTGCTACTAGGGTTCCCTGCTGTTTCTTGCCCTGTTTTCACCCTTGTTTTGCAGCCTGTTACCAGTCAATATACCTATTTGAAACCAACTTTCCTTGCCACTATTCCGCCTCGGTTGTATAAATAAACTGTGTTTGTTCTTTGTGTATTTCTTACATCATTTACAGTTTCCCATAACGAAAAGCGAACTAGTCTTGCTTTGGCCTCTTAGATCCAGAACTGTGATAAGTGTCGTAGTGATCTTAAGAGTTAGTTTGTTTGCTGTTCATAGCTGATTGAGTTTTTGCTTTCGTCATATGGTTTGAATTTATATATTTCTAGTGTCAGAACAAGTAGATCCTAAGGTGTCTTTTGATTTTGGACAAGCTTGTTTGCTTTCACTTGAAATTGAATTCAAAATTATACAACAGCTTTCTTTTTGTAATACATCAACATTAAGAAAGAGAAAAGAAATACCTGCATTTTGCATTTGCATTTTTGATAAGTTTGCATGTTGATCTAGGAGAAAGTGCATTAGTGTGTGCTTTATGATCTGTGTGAAAAGATGATGTCTTTCTTTTCCCTCAGTAGTTAGGATTTTCAAAGTTAAAAGATTATAAAGCTTGCTTATCATCTTAAACTGCATTTAGGAATTTGTACCAATACATCTCGTGGTGATCCTGAAAGACAAACTTTAAAAAGATCAACTTAAAATATATTGAATGAACCTAACAACGCTTTACAACATAACGCTCACAGTAGAGGTCTAGGTAGAGGCGTGTTCCAGCGTCGTTAAACGTAGTGACTGTCGATCTCTACGAAGGTGGGTGATTCCTCCTGAGGGACGATAGCACTAATACGGATTTGTGCTCCCACGTACCGTCGCGTATATATTGGGAGACCCCTATAGGCATTTATCCTTTATCCTTAGGAAGCCATGTTAGCCGCCCTACTGATCGCGATGCAGTGAACACAGCATTCACGAAGATCGACCACCCGTACCGTAAAACGTAATCTGTGGTTTCGCGAAAGGTTTGGCACACCCTCTGCCTAGATCTCCAGAGCAGTTTCTTTTGGCCTTTTTCAAACTCTATAACTGAAAAAGTCCAACCGAGCATTTGTCACTTCGGGCTCGTTAAAACATCGAAGGAGACTAGAGTCATCTTTAGCTTTTTCTCGACTCTTTAAAACTGAAAAAGCAAGTTGTGTCCATAAGCGTCTAATAAAATTCATTCAATTCGGAAACATAATTCCCCTTTTGTATTTTAGTTGATCGAGTAATACGCAACCGTGGAAGAAAGTCAATTGAAACCCCGTCGTTCACGGAGGCTTGCGAGTCAACTGTCTTTGTCTCTGGAATCAAAAGTAGTACGGACAAAGCGAACTCGCTTGACCGGGTCAAAATCTCCCATCAAAGTTAGAACAACAGTTCCAACATCATCTGAGATCCCGGTCACTCCAAGTATTTCTAGAATCCCTGCCTCTATTGAAGAAGTTCAACAGCCATAGAGGGACAGTAACACTGATCCTGGTCTGAGAACGAGTACTTGTATTACTGAACCAGTTCCATCTGTAACCGGTCCAGAGAATCTTGTTGCTCAAACAACTGTCGTTGTCGAAACAACCCCTTCTTCGGCACCAGAAATGTTTTACGGACCTGACGGTCTTCCTCTTCCACCTGGTTTGATTGCAATAGAGGAAATCGTAGAGGACCCGCAAGCAAATACTCCAACTCATTTTGGAGTAGGAGTCACTCTTTTTCCTTCTGCATCAGAAGTTTGTCCATCACCAGTGGAAGTGCCTGTAGAATCGCTAGGCAGTTTATTGGATAGACTTAAAATGTTTGAGCAACCGTCAACATCTAGGACTGTGTCAAATGACACAGCGATGGTAGAAGCCCCTGCTGTCACTCCAACGATGTTTGTCGGCGTACCAGCTGTCCCAACTAGCTCTCAACAGCTAGAAGGAGTCCACCCAGGGACTATTTTGACAGTGTGGTCTGTTCCAGTTTGTTCTTCCGGTATAATACCCAATAATTCTTATGTTGAAACTAGACAAATTGATCCCTACGGAGGTCAATTTGGGCCATCTAGTCCTCAAGGGCAATCCATACCCTTGAGTTCCGGATTGCTACCGTATGGGGGGCAATATGCCCTTTCATTACCCCCTCCGGGAGGATACCCATACGGCAGTTCTCAACAGTGTTCAGGTTTGACTGGAGTTACGACAAGTGGTTGGGTACCTATGTTACCCCAACAGCCAAGAGTTGTCTATTCTATGCAACAATTTGTACCTATGTCTAGCATCCCGATGATGCCAGCTATTGTAACCGTGTCGCAAGTTCAAACGATGCCTGTTGTATGTCAACCCCAGGTTGTAATGCAACAGCCCCTTGACCCTGCAACACAACCACAATCACCAACTGCCGGGATGACACTGGTCCAAACGGGTACGATTACCCCGCATCTTGGTCCGTCGGTTTGTATAGCACAGCAAAACATGGCTTCGCAGCCATGGATGGTGCAGTACCAACAACCACAGTTCCAGCAGGTGTACCAAGGATCTGAGCAACAGATCTTTGTGAATAGTGGACAACCCTATATTCAAAACGGGTTAAATCAACCACTTTACAGTGGTCAAGTCCACCAGCCGTATTAGTCATACCAGCATCAATTGCATTATGCTGGTATGCAAAGGCCTACTGCTCAGGCGATTCCATTGTATCCTGGGTACGCCTCGCCAAACCTGAGTCAGCAGTTACCGTTCGTGGCAACTTTAGAATTACCAGATTTACATCGATTGACGAACGATCCAATTGCCTATGCCCATTGGTGGCCAGCAATTCCTCACAAACTTCCTTCGGACATTCCTAAATTCAATGGAAATCCTGGCGATGACCCGTCGAATCATGTGATGACTTTTCATCTGTGGTGTTTGTCGAACACCTTGAATGATGATTCGATAAGGCTTCGCCTTTTTCAGAGGACATTGACAGGTCCGGTGGCTAAATGGTATATTGAGTTACCTAGAGCCTCTTTCGACAATTTCAGTTCCCTAGCCACGACTTTCTTAACCCACTTTCAGTTACCTATAAGGTACGAAACTGGAATGGAGATCTTGACCAATTTCAAGCAGACGACGGCCACACATATATCCGATCATATACATGAGTGGCGTCGTCGTCGCAGAATGGTAAAAACTTATGTTCCAGATCAGTTATTAGCTGAGTGGTTTATAAAGTCGCTTCTTCCTGCTATAACAGAAGATGTGGCTAAGGGAGGAGTCGTAACAGAAGAGAAAGTTATTGCTCGTGCCCAGTATTTAGACTTAGTGTATACTCAGTCTGGCACGCTCTATGATAAGATACCTGACGCCCCTAGACCGGAATTTTCAATTCCTCCTCCTCCTGGATTAAATAGTGACTCTCATGCCGGCGACGGTGTGATTGGCACTGCAAATGCAAAGTCGACAAGGGATTCGAATAAGAAAGCCCGTAAGAATTCAAATCAAGAAATTCTTGCTTCGGAAATAAATGCCATATCTGCAGATAAAGGCAAAAATTCCAATCAACCAGGAAGCAAGAAGAAGCAAAACAAAGGGAAGAAGAAGAAACAGGGTGAGTCATCCCCTCAAAAGACTTCTTCAAACCCTCCTGGGCAAGGGAAACAAATTTATCCATGTCAAATATGTGATGAAGAGGATCATTTCACAAAGAATTGCCCATTCAAAGCTGAGTTAAAGAGGTTCTTTAAAAGTTCCCAAACCTCAGCTGTGTTAACTGATCCATTTCCCAACCCAGGTCAAAATATGGTTTATAGTGGGAATGCTTCCCCATCGCAAGTGCTAATGTTATCAATCTCTAAGCAAAATGATGCTTTGATTTCGACAAGGAGTAAAGATTACGGGAATCCACAGGTGTCGAACAACAAAGGTAAAGATCAACCTAGTAGTTTGACAACAACTTCGGCAGAAGTTGTACCCCCCATCACGCATGAGTTAACAATAAAACCGCCGAAGGGAGTAGTACACAAGTCGACGTTTAATCCTCGCGCCAGGGCGGCGCAGCATTATAACATAGTGGAAGATTTGGCCCAATCACCATCCGCTATGTCGACTCTTGAGGTACTGCAAAATTGCCTATCCCAAAGGCAGGCGTTGTTATCAGCAATAGGTGGAATGGATCCTAAGGATTCCAATCTTGTATCCTTTGATCACAAAGGATATGATCCTCAGTTACCAGCTCAACTAGCTTTCCTTATTCAAGTGAAGGCACTCAACAAAACTGTTCACAGAACAATTATTGATGAGGGGGCATCGACATGTATCATGTCGATGAGTTGCTGGAAAACTCTTGGATCTCCAACCTTGTCGCGATCTTCAGCGACATTAAAAGCATTCGACGGAAGGACGTACACCCCATACGGCATCCTAAATAACTTGAAGGTTGAACTAGGAGGAAAAACAGTGGAAATTGATGTTGAAGTCATCGATGGCAATCTTGACTATAACATCCTACTGGGAAGACCATGGATATATGCCATGGCAGCTGTAGTGTCGACTTATTTTAGGAAGATCGCATTCCCATTTGAAGGAGGGATTACGGTCATCGACCAATAGAGCTTCCTCCCTAATGGTTCACAAGTTACAGGAAGCATTCCCATGATCCATGGGAGCGACCATTCAATTCAAGATATCGGAGTAGGCCTATTGAAAGACCCCACAATGATGGGAGATTTTGCGTTGCCGCCTCCTATCCATATAGGAAATATCCCGTTTGTAGCAACATGCAACATGATATCTTCCTTGAAGGTCGTAGAAGACAAAGTCGTCATGGATCATTCGATGGTTTTGCCACCAAGCCCTATAGAAATATTGTAGCAATCAATGTTTCGGGCATGGGAGGTGAACCCAAGTCAACGCTCGTCAAGCGTTTGGGTAGATAGGTCTGGAGAATATGGTACCCCATTAGATCCTTGGTCGAAAGTGCATGGGACTGACGAAGGAATCTTACAATCAATGTTGATTGAGGGGGCACCATGGAATGATCACCACCATCATTCCCTTCTTCCGGAATGTGAAGAAGATACTCAACATGACCTTTACCACCCTTCAGTTTTTGAATTCCTAACAAATACTGTAAATACGGTGGATTCCGAGTGAAACCTATCCAATATTGAAGAGACTATAGCCATAAATATCTCGACAAAACCTAATGTTGTAGAGAATATTCATGTCGGCAAAAGTTGTTCCCCTTCAGACCTGGAAATATATGGTGCTCTTTTTCGTGAATTTAGAGATGTCTTTGCGTGGTCATATGATGAAATGCCAGGCATTGACTCGAGTATTGTTGAACATGAAATTAAAATGTATCCTGATGTCAAACCAGTAAGACAACGGCTTCGACAGGTACACCCTAAGAAAGCCGCTGCCATTAAGGCAGAAGTTGAAAAACTTCTCCATGCTGGATTCATCTACCCGGTTCCTCTAACAGATTGGGTATCGAATATTGTCCCTGTTATGAAAAAACAAGGGACGATAAGAGTGTGTGTCGACTATAGGGATGTAAACCAAGCTTGTCCAAAGGACAACTACCCTACACCCTTCATCGACCAGATAATTGATGAATGCGCCGGATGTGAGATCTTTTCCTTTATGGATGGATTTTCCGGGTATAATCAAATAAATATCCTCCCACAGGACCAGTCAAAGACTGCATTTATCTGTCCGTGGGGCACATTCGCTTATTGAAAATTACCCTTTGGTTTGAAGAACGCAGGGGCGACGTTTCAGAGGGCAATGAATTATGCCTTCCATGACATCAAAAACATCGTTCAACCATATCTCGACGACCTTCTGGCTCATTCGCGAAAGCGGACTGATCATCCGCAGCATTTGAGAGCGATATTTCTACGTTGCCGACACTACAAGATAAGACTCAATCCGCACAAGTGTGTGTTTTGCGTCGGTTCTGGTCGTTTACTTGGCTTTGTAGTCTCTAAGGATGGGATTCGTCTCGACCCCTGTAAGGTTCAGGCAATCATTAATTTGCCTCCACCTTCAAATGTGCTACAGATTCAGAAACTCCAAGGGAAAGCAAACTTTCTGAGGAGGTTCATTCCAAATTACGCAGAACTTGCTAAAGGTTACACTCGTCTTTTGAAAAAGGACGTACCTTTTGTCTGGGACCAGGTCGCGCAAGCTTCCTTTGATGCTCTGAAAGATTCTCTAGTAAGAGCGTCATTAATGTACGCCCCAGACTATCAAAGGGATTTTAACCTGTATCTAGCTGCAGCGGATACGACCATTGCGATGGTTTTAGTGCAAGAAGTCGATGGAATTGAACATCCTATTTATTATTTAAGTAAAAACTTAAACGATACAGAAAGCAAATATTCCTATGTTGAAAAACTAGCGCTTGCAGCTGTTCAAGCGATTCAAAGGTTTCGACATTATGTCCTCTTTCGGAAAACTACCATTTTATCAAATTGCAACCCCATGATGTATATACTGTCGCGACAGTTGCTGGGGGGCAAATATTCAAAATGGATAGCAATCCTTCAAGAGTTTGACCTGGAATTTGTAAAATCCAAGTCAAAGAAAGCTCTAGTTTTCGCAGAATTATTGTGCGATCTCCCATCGTCGTCCAACGATGAAACATCGGAAGAGTCAATCGTGGATGAAAATTTGTTTCTGATATCTACAAGCGATGAGTGGTATGGAGATATCAAAGTTTATCTCCAAACCCAAAAATTCAGGCCTAACACCTCTCACTCTGAACAAAAACGTATACGATACCAATCCAAAGACTACATGATCGTCGGTGATACTCTCTACCGACGCGGCATCGATATAGTTCTGAGGAGGTGCCTTACCCATGAGGAGGCCGAAAAAGCCCTGAATGATTGTCATTCAGGCGCGTGTGGGGGGCATCAATCTGGATATGCAACAGCACAAAGAATCTTACGAGCAGGATACTTCTGGCCAACCATGTTCAAAGATTGGATAATCGCAGTCAGAAGTTGCCATGCATGTCAAATTTTCGATAGCAAAACCAGAAGACCACCCGCACCTTTACAGCCAATAGTTGCTGTTGGGCCTTTCGCCAAATGGGGCATCGATTTCATGCAATGTAACCCCACCTCGACTGGGGGGCATGGGTATATTATAGTCACCATTGACTATTTTACCAAATGGGCCGAGGCGATGCCTACATTGGATAACACTGGTGAAACAGCTGCCCTCTTCTTTTTCAATCATGTAGTCGCCAGGTTCGGCGTACCGCAGGCTATAGTTACAGATCATGGATCACATTTTCGCAATCACATGATGGTTGAATTAGCTGTCAAGCTAGGGCTATCTCACGACAGCTCTACCCCATATTATCCGCAAGCCAATAGACAAGTTGAGGCAATCAACAAGGTCCTGAAGCGTATGTTGCAGAGGATGATTGGGGTTCACAAAAGAAGGTGGCACCTAATCCTATACTCAGCCTTGTGGGCTTACCGAACATCGGTAAAAAATGCCATTGGGTTCACACCGTTTCAACTGGTGTATGGCCTGGAGGCAGTCTTACCAATCCAGTGCGAAATTTCGTCTCTTAAACTCGCGGTTGACCTCCTCCCCGGAACTTCAGAAGAAGAGGCCCGTTTCTTGGAATTAATCCAGTTGGATGAAACCCGTCATGACGCTGCTCTAGCTAACGAAGCCCATAAGAAACGAGTCAAGGCGCAGTTCGAAAAGAATGTCAAACCTCGTGTCTTCTCTGAAGGTGACTTGGTCTTGCTTTACGACCAAGAATCCGACAAATTGGGAGCAGGAAAATTCAGTTCTTTATGGATGGGTCCCTACATTGTTAAACGAGTGTTGGCAAAAGGAGCCTACGAGTTAATGGATTATGACGGAATACCACTGGCGCAACCCCGCAACAGGTTGTACCTCAAGCGTTACTATGCCTAAGCAGTAACCTGAGTGCTTTTGTTGTATTTTGTTTTCACTAAAGTGTTTGTTTCGGTTGAGTAATCTGCCTTTTTCATTTGTTGCAGATGTCGAACTTTTCTAAGACATATGTGGGATATGCCGACGGAGCGAGTCGTAGTTCGCGGAATTTATCCTCCGCAGCCTGGGCCATTTTTGATCCAAGCGGCGAGTTAGTGAGTTTCAGAGGTGTGTGTATTGGGCAATCAACGAATAACATCGCTGAATATAGCGCGTTGATAGAACTCCTCTCTGATACCATCGCCCATGGTATACGCCGACTAATTGTCAGGCTAGTCTCACAACTTGTGATACTACAACTCAATGGTATATTTTCAGTCCGCAATCCAGCTATTTATTGAATGTTTCTAAGAGTTAAGATTTTGGAAAGACAGTTTGATTCAATTCAATACCAACATATTTCCAGGAACTTAAACACATTAACCGATTCATTAGCAAACTATGTGTTAGATAGACATTTACGACATTTATAAAAATAAATGCATCAGTGCTATGCAAGTGGATCACATGAATCAACCAGAATAAACCTCGAAAATCAAAATATATAAAGCTGTTTATAGTTTGTACATAATGTTCTGTAACCAAGACAAAAATTGGTCATATGACCCAAAAAACTCAAAAGTGCTAGGGGGCACCCTAGCCTAATGGTGCTCATGATAGCACGTCACGGCCTGTGAAATCATGCGTAAGAGACGAGTCCATCGTCTAGGTACGCCAGTAGTATGCCGCTGCAACTGTAAAGGTAACTCATCGATCCATACATCCGGAATACCGAGAGTAAGGCTCTCCACCTGCTCCTGCACAGCTGTAAGGGTCTCAGTGTCGTCAAGATCGCGAAGAATAACTCTCCTAGTAGGCTTCGCTGCCGGGGCAGCAATGGGCGATCGCGGACGAACTGCTGGACGAACAGGACCAACATCTGCATGAACCCAAGAGTGATTAAAAGTCTTGATAGAATAGAGCACAGCAACATTATCAATAAAAATAGTAAACAGTGATATGGTCAGAGATTTTACCAATAGCGCCCCACTGTTCGCCATCCGGTAACACCAAGTCCAGATCACCTCGGAAATCCATACCCACATATGGATACTCGGAGAAGACCATCTCCTGGCGCTCGAACCACCTAAAGAAGGCATCAGTAAAAGTAATCTGAGGTTGACCAGCATGCCTAGACATGTGATCAACCCACCTCTGCATGCGTGGCTTGGTCGGAGAAGGCAAGTCGAGTATGATATACTGAGGCTGCATCAGTGGGATTTTCTCCAAGGCGAAGCCAGTCAGAATAGAACCAAATCCAAAGTTCTTCAGCTTCCCGTCCTTCACCTTGGTCAACTGACTTTTCATCTGAACAAGTACTGCATCACACCAGTTGAATACTTTCGGTTGGAGACACTCCAAGGCGTGCTGCACATAAGACCTGTTAGCAACATGTAGAGATGCGCTACTGGCCATCCTACCAAGGGTATACAGAATGGACCTGAGAGCCCTATCAGTAATCTCACGGATAACAACCTTGCCGTCTCCGCTCGGCTGGGAACCTTCCCTATAGTACTGACGAACATAGTCTCTCACGGAGTCATTCCCCCGGGCCGAACCTGACAAAGAAATGGGGGCACCCCGCCTTGACAACCCAGTCAAGAAGTAAATGTCTACTATGGTCAAGGGGGTGATTTTTCCCCTAATCTGGAACACTTGGTTAATAGGATCCCAAGCATCAAGCATGTACTGCAGCAAAGTGATCTATGCTCTCATGCTAGAGATACGGAAAAACTTCAGCAGGCCACAGTTCCGCAGCGCGTTCACCGTGACTGGGTCATGGAGAGCAATCATATCTTCTTCTTCATGTTCTCGTTCTCGCCATGTAAGGGACATTTTCTCAAAGGTTCCTGCAAAACAACCAAGAGAATGAGTAAGATCCTGAATTTGATGAGTAACTGGCGAAAATTCATCAAAAAATATGCCAAAAACTCAGTTTTTTGAGATCAACGCAGGCAGAGAGTCTCCTACCTGCGTTGAAGGTCAGGCTGCCTTAAGGCAGCTTGACATTCAACGCAGGTTTCGAATGAGGAACCTGCGCTGAAGCTAGGGCGCCCTGGCAAAACCCCTGAGGCTCAGAAGAATGGGAAAACAGGCACAAAACAGGAAAAGGAAACCATGAAAAGAAAGAGCTAGTGTTTAGCTCCTACCTGGTCCAGACGGCGCCGAGAATCGTCCACAGAATCTCCTGAAATCAACTGGTAAAAATCAAGGGGAAAGAGGCACCTCCAGAGCTCCAACAAACAAAATGCAAATGAAATGGTAAAATGAGAGGTAAAAACTCTTTTTAATGACTTTTTACGTAGTTCAAAGCAAAATATTAGGGTTTTCATCTCATGTTTATGTATTTCTAACTAAGTTTGTTGCAGCAATTGAAAATGCAGTACTATCTTTGAAAAGAGAGAAGCTAGTAATGGTAAAAAATCAAAATTTGACCATATAATCGAGCAGTTTTAGCACATAGTTCATGCTCGTTAAAAAATAAATGCAAGATCCGAGCAGTTTTAGCACATAGTTCATGCTCGTTAAAAAATAAACATAAGATTGTGAGCAGGCTTTCCCTTAGAGTTCAAGCTCATCCAGAAAAAATGAACCGGTAAATAACCATTGTGATCGTAAATTCATCAGCCATAAAAAGCCTTGGTCGTGTTTGCACCTATCACCTCCACCATCATTTGGCCGATCGTTCACCTCCATATGATTTTTTACCCATTTTGAGGAACAGCTGCTAAGAGTGATTTCACCTAGCCATCCTTGTGACACTGCCGTGATTGGAAAATTCCAACCTGTACCTGGAATCTGCTGCTATCCCTGTTTATCACTCGTTCCTCAAAAGACGAGTCTTCTTTGAGCTCTTTTCATCTGACTCGTAAAATATGAAAAGTTTGCCGAGTTTTGGCCTTCCAGCTCGTTAAACGACCGGAAGAGCTATCCCTCCTCTAGATTTTAATCTTTTTTGGACCTGAGGGATTATTACACAAAAAGATCGAGCGCTTGTTTTGTTCGGCTCGTTAAAAGTACCGAAAACTCATCCCTTCTGTATTGTTTTATACTTTTTCGGACTTAAGGGATTAGATGACGAAAAAGGAATTTTGGAGTTAACTTTCTGTACCTTTTCAGACTCTCTAAAAATGAAAAGGACCGAGTTTTCCTTGTCGTTAGACTCGTTAAAATGATTAAATAGTGACAAACTTGTCTTTAGATGAGAACGAGTTTCCCTATCGCTAGGCTCGTTAAAATATAGCGATGGGCTTGCCCGAAGGGCAGGTTATAGAACAAGCATATGTTATCCTCCTCAAGCTTGACAAAAATAAAGAGTTACTGGTCAGAAATGACTGGGGAAAAATTGGGAGAACCTCAAAGCTTTAATGGTAGCAAGTCGCTCTTGAACATGACACTTTTCCTCCGTACCACATCGGGTTGGGTTGTTTCATTCACCGGTCTCATCACCATGGTCTTCGCCAAACCATCCACATTTGGGGTAATGCTACCGATCCATCACATCAGTGCCGTTATATGTTCAAGAGATGTTGTTCAGAAAGAGTCAACCGTGTCCCATCCACTACCATACATTATCCTTCATCCATTCATGACCGCCACCCTGAATCATATGTCACAGATTGTTTTCACCTCCACTAAAATCATTAGCTCCGTTCCGTGTCACTGATGTGGGATTCATTAAGGCCCTCCTTTGACGGATCGCTTCTTGTCGACTTTAGCTCATTATCCAAGAAGTTGATCTAGGAACAACCCCTTCAGTACTTTGAAGCTTGCATGCCTCAATGGCAAGTTTCTCACTTCCGGCGACAGGTATACATCAATGACCTTCGACCAGAAGATTTTGCGTGGTGTTCGACGCCAAGTCCTTTATTCACACCACGTGAATTGTACTGCAGTACCTTGAGGATCATTATCATTATCGGTGATTCCTCTCACGCTTGTTAATGGTTTACATCATTGACCGGTAATCAAGCGATGTCTTTCCACGTTTGACTTCAGCGCAATTCTCACATGGATCGACTTGTACTTAGAGTGAAGATTGAACGAGTTTGAAGACCCCGGATCTAGTTTCATCCATCCGGGCTGCGATATATTTTCAGGAAATATAAAGACATTTGTCATGTACATCATTGCAGCAGATGATCATCCTACACAAAGGATGATAATTTCAGCAGAGAATTATCAGTGTACCATCAGACGATCGTCTGTTCTATGTACCAAAATGAATTTATAAAGCTGAGCATGGGAATGCCCGCCTCAGCTAGATCATGAAAGCATAATGAAAAATAATGTATTGTATTGTATTTTATTACAGGTCACCTCTCAGCGATTGAATGAACTTCGGATCCTCCTGATAAAGCATTTCACCCGATAAACGACCTCATACTTTAGGGGGAAACTGTTATAGACATTTTTGTGCCTTACAGCATGAAGCATGAAATGTCCATAATCTAAAGGATCCAAAGTCCCTAAACATGTTGTTCCTACCCCTAGAGGAACAAGGTCAGCAAACCACAGCACTAAAAATCAGTTCTCCACCTGAAAACACTCAAAAACAAGCAATTTCGGGATCATGTCAACTGCTCCACTGAGCATCTGCGCTGAATGTCACTGCCCCTCTCTGTACCTGCGTTGAATGTCAACTCCAACAAAGGCTACCTACACTGAGCGAGATTGGACAAGTGGCACAGTCATTCCTCAAGGTGTCAATGCCCAGGAAGCTTCCAAAATGACACTTGGATCAGGGAATTCGCCTAGTGATGAGTAAGAGGTTCTTAAACTCCAAGTGGAAGCAAGGATCTCCAAGTGGACTCAAGAACTAAAGAATAACTGAAGTGGGAGAGGACACTAGTCAGCTCTCAAGCTGACTCATCCTTTCTCCAAAACTCCTATATATAGAGCTCTCTCATGAGGTCTAGGGAGGCTGGAATTTTGGGAATGTAAGGAAGTGCTGTTGGTTTGAGTTTAGAGCTATTTGGTGATTGCTTTGAAGGAGGTGAAGAGGAGATTTCTTTCTGCTGGGAGGTGTTGCTGGATTGGGCCTCTTATGGTTGTAACACTCCTTGAACTTTACTTCTTCCATTAATAAATCATTTGAGGTTCTTCTATATGCATGTGTCTCAATGGTGTATTGTTATACTTGTGTATTTGATTTATTCTAATCCTTGAATCAATTATGAATGTATGCTTCTTGTAGTTTCCCTCTCTTGCCTTTTTGCAGGATCTTTTTGTAGCTGGGCCAGTGAAAGAGCAAGGAGCTGGGAGCAAGCAACAAGGAGAGAAGATTGGATCAATCATTAGCGAAAGACATCGGTTAGTGGATCCATTTCTCCCCTGTTTTACTTTCATAAAGAAGAAATCTTAGATAGCTTTGCTTCGGTTGTTGCTGAGGTACTATCACCCTTAGAGTGGGATAGGGTCATTCCGTATTGGATACTTTTCCCTACAACAGTTGCAGCCATCCAGTGAATGAGTCATGTATCAAGAATCACGCATGGATTACAACAGACAAAATCTAGGGTCTTGTGCTCCATCTCAACCCGAACAAAAGTACAAGTTCAAGCATGCGAATATATGAGCTGAAGTCGAACATGCATGAACATCGTCTGATTACCAGTCAATATTGAAAACTGTTAACAGACGCGAGAGGTACCACCAATAATGACAATGGCCCTCAAGGTACTATAGGTACAATCTACGGCGTGCGAATTAGTGATCTGACGTCGAACACCTGTAGAATCATTCGATCGGAGGCCAATGATGAAAACCTCACGTCGAACATGAAGAACCTGCCATTGAGGCATGCAGGCTCCAAGGCACCGGAAGGGAGTCTCTAGATCAACTTCCTGGATAATGAGCTGAAGTCGACAGGAAGTGACCTTGATCGAAGGTGGGCCATAATGTTTCCCACATCATCGACACGAGATAGAGAGATAATGTTGTGAATCAAGATTATGTGAGCTATCAGAGGGAGGTTGTTTCTTTGCAGAGGTCAACTTCTCTTGAACATATCGGCAGCACGACAGTGGAATTGGCAGTATTTGACATCAATGGATCAGAGGTCATGGTGACGAGGCAATGAGCAGATGAGAGGTCAAACAGGATTACCCAAATCCACGGAGGCAAGTGAAAAATGAGATGAGATATCCCCACCCAAACACGAAAGCAGACAAGTGCCATGTTCAAGAATGACATACTGCCGACACGACTATAGTTATGGTTCCTATCTTCCCCCGCCATTTTTGGCGAGTACCCCAATTATTTTTAACAAGCTTGATGGGGATAACATATGATTGTGGTGCGTCATTTCGACAAAATCCGATGTCATCAGGTTTTAACGAGTCTGACAAAGGAAGAACTCGGCGTCTTTTCATGTTTAGAGAGTTTGAAAAGACAGCAGAAAAGGAAACTCCAAGGGTGTCCTTTTTCATAAAGTTGTGTCTCGCGAGCCCGAAAAAGTATAAAACAATGCTCGAAAGAACCGCCCGACTATTACGATCGAGGAGTACTTTTCATAAATAGTGATTTCGACCTGAAAAAGTAAAAAAGCGATCAAAACCACGTCGTTTCGTAACCTTTAACGAGTCTGAAACGACAAAAACCCGGTAATATTTTTATGTTTTAACGGTCGACAAAAAGAACTTAAAACGAACGCCCCTTATTAACGTTTAATGAGTCAAGAGGAGTAACTCGGCAATATTTTCATCTTTAAACGGTCAGAAAAGAGCTGAAAGCGGACCTTAAAGTAACCTTTTCACATGTTTTACCGAGCTTGAAAAAGTAGAAAAAAGGAGCTCGTTTCGTCGCTTGAGTTGCACCAACCCCTGTCATCATACCAAAAACAGCGTAAAACCCATTTTGATATAAATATATTCAAAAATACACTTAAAAGACATTGTTTTAACCCAAAAAATAATATTTTTAATGCAATTTAGGTTAAAAAATGCTATAAAATAGTGAAATGGTAAAAAACAAATTTACTTTTTACTTTTCACCTTGTGAGTTTACCATTGGAGGGTTTTGGGTGCAAACTTCAACCGTTGATCGTGATCAATCCAGGAGAGCAATCGAGCCGCCGTCTGAAGCAGGTAAGAGGCCTTGTCCTTAGCTTCATTTTCATTCCATTTTTTCAGTTTTTCATCCACAGATGGATCCCCTACAAGAGGATTTGCAAAATTTAGGGTTGCGCCATTGGCGCGAGTTTCCCGCTCGGGATCGTGCCAATGGGATTATTTTCCCAAGGGGGCGCGACATTGGCGTGACTGTTTCGAAAACAATCGCGCCAACCGTGCGACCTAATTTTCCCATGGATTCAACCGTTGATTTTTCAATTTTATTTCAATTTTGGTTTAACCAGTGATCTAATGATGATATTTTCAACTTTATGGTTGCAGGGATTCGTCAAAATGGTTGTAGAATGGAGAGAAAGAGAGCATGATGCCATAGATGCTATGGCACTAGAGGATGAAGCCTGCATGGAGGCTTTGAGGGACAGTGGCTTAAAGAAGTTTTTCCTCACCTCCTATTTGCGTGCACAACCGGAGCTTCTACGATTTATTGTGGATGCTTGGGACATAGAGGATCAGGTATTCCACTTGAAGGATTAGACATTGGAGCTGGATGTTTCCGATGTCTATTTTATCACTGGGTTATCGCGGAGAGGTGCATGACCCGTTTTGACTGGAAGTAGGCCTTCCAGAGAAAAGATGGGGGAGGTGATGGAACGAGTTTGTCCAGGGGCACAGTTCGGATCGAACAGTGCCAAGGTAGATATCGGCACAGTTCCAGACTTAGTGCTATGGGTGATACTATTCACTATCACATGGACGGTAGGGGTACAAGCACCCCACGAGGCCAGCAAGAATCATTTACTACTGGCAACCGAGTGTCTCCATCCTACTCTGTTTGACTGGGCCACAGCTGTGACTCTTAACATCAAGAGACAGCTTACGAAGTGTAAGCGTGGAGGCAACAAACAGTTCGGGTATGGATCGATTGTGGTATCCTTCTTTTTGGAGCGACTGCCGATTTTCTAGATTCAGGGAGGTATAGTGGCAGATCCAGTGCCACGGGAACTGAGGTTGGCTCGATGGGCAGCACTCATGCCCAGAGGAGGAGGGGGCCAGCAGATGGCCTGGAGGCCCGAGTTCTTCATATGGCTCCGTCACCAGATGATCGTTATAGAGGACTGGCCCTATGCGGGCACCGATTTTACTGGAGACCCAAATCTCCCATTGCCTGTGGGAGAAGACTGGGATGAGGAGCTTGGTAAGAACTCTTTGTGTTTTTGATGTTTTTTATGTATTTAAGTTTGTTTTTTTGTAATACATGCCTGTCTCTGACAACAGCTATATATATGTATGCATATGTTGGTGCAGAGCGACCAGCTGATCTGTCTCACATAGCACGGAGGGCACAACCCGCAGCTGACCCTCAGGTAGAGGGTGGTGTGGGTGATGAGCTAGTACAGAACCTTGAGGCACTCACTCGAGGTATTCCAGACTATGCCAGGTTGGCGGATGTGCCCTTCGCGTATCAGAGGCACACAGTGGGAGTACCTGCTCGCGTCCATCGTCTGCTGAGACGTTTGGTGCGAGTGGTGACATGCTATCATGAGCATCACCGTGATTAGACGCCTAGGTTTCATTTTTACATATTTTTGAGAGACATGTTGTCTGCGGCCATTCGAGATTCGGACATGTATTATTTTTTGGATTATGTAATGCGCACGGCGCAAACATTATGATACACACGTATATATATACATATGCCTATGGTTTATTATTGTGCTTTCATGTGCTTGCTTGTATAATGTTTGGGTTACAAATTACGCAAATGTCTATCTAATACATGATTAGCCAATGCATCAGATAATGTGTTTAATTGTCGTGGAATATGCTGATATGTGATAAAATCAAAGTTCCTTTCTAACAATCTCACACGTAAATACAACCTTAGAATGCAATGGTCTCTGACGGAATATTGCCCGTTGAGCTGGTGGACGACAAGTTGAGAGTCCAGGTTGACTACCAATGCACGAATGCCGAGATTAATTGCTTCAGCAAGTAGCTCGATTACAGCACAATATTCGGCGACATTGTTAGTAGTATGACCCAAACACACACCTTGAAAATCTATCGGCTCGCCATGAGGATCATAGATCACCCATGCCGCAGAGGACAAGTTGCGAGTACTGCGGCAGGCACCATCAGCGAAACCAACATAAGGTGCATCAGACATCTGCACAAGAAGCGAAAGACACAATAAGTGGCAGTTACTCCTTTAAAACTGACATATATACACACAACACACTTGCTAGAGTACATGTATGTACAAAATAAAATGTACCAGCATCACGCATAGTACTTTTTCAAATACAGCCCGTTTCGGGGCTTCCCAAGAGGGTTCCCTTCATAATCAATTAGCTCGTAGGCCTCTTTCTGCAAAACTTTCTTGACAATGTAACGGCCTAGCCACATAGACTCGAGCTTTCCTGCTCCTAGCTTATCTTTTGCCTGATCGTAGAGCAGGACTAAATCTCCCTCAACAAAAGAACGTGGACGTACGGTCTGATCGAAGTGAGTCTTGACTCGCTTCTTTTGTGTTTCGATGGCCAAAGAGGCCAAGCGACGGGTCTCATCTAGCCGTTCCAGGTAAAGAAGGCGTTCTTCTAACGGAGTGGTGTTGGGAAGTAGCTCGACAGCCAATTTTAATGAAGGGATTTCACATTCGATTGGAAGGGTAGCCTCTAGTCCATAAACTAGTTGAAATGGAGTGAAACCAGTGGCATCCTTCACGGAGGTCCGGTAGGCCCGCAAGGCAGGGAACAACATCAAATGCCAGTTAGACTTATGCATGCCAACGGTACGTTGAAGCATTGTAACCAAAATCTTATTGATAGCTTCAACTTGGCCATTGGACTGAGGGTAGTATGGAGTTGAACTATCGTGCTGCAAGCCTAGCTGGGTTGTTAATTCCAACATCATATGATTACGGAAATGCTTCCCGTGATTAGTGACGATGGCTTGAGGGACGTCGAATCGCGAGATAACATGGTTGAATAAAAATTGCGCCGCTGTGTGACCGTCTTCAGTTAATGTAGGCATCGCCTCGGCCCATTTAGTAAAGTAATCGACGGAAACGATAATAAACCCATGCCCCCCGGCCGACCGAGGGTTACAGGTCATATAATCAATGCCCCATTTTGCAAAAGGGTCGACGGTGACAACAGGGTGCAATGGAGCAGGGGGCGCTTGCATCTTCCGCTGGTATATCTGGCACTCATGACAAGAGCAGACGGCAAGAATGCAATCCTTGAAGATAGAGGGCCAAAAGTAGCCAACGCGGAGGATTTTTTGGGCAGTAGCATATCCGGACATGTGACCACCACAGGCACCTAAGTGGCAGTCATTCAAGACACGCTCAGCTTCCTCGAGAGTTAAACATCGACGGAGAACAGAGTCGACACCGAGGCGATATAGAGTATCCCCAATGATACGGTATGGTTGAGACTGATGACGAATCCTTCGCCGAGCGTCTTTGGACACGCCCAGGCGAAAGGAAGACGTTTGCAGATATATAATGATATCATCGTACCAGGGATCGAGGGTGATAATGAGAAATAAAGTCTCATCTGGAATTTGATCCTCTACGTGAGAGGTTGGGGAAGAAGATGGCAAAGAGCAAATTAACTCAGCAAATACAAGGGATTTCTTGGACTTGGCAGTGGTAAATTCCAAGTCAAACTCTTGGAGGATAACAATCCACTTTGAGTACTTGCCCCCCAGCAACTGGCGTGACAAAATATACGTCATGGGGTTGCAATCAGAAATCACGGTAGTAGTACGCAGCAGAATATAATGACGGAAACGTTGGACAGCACAAACGACGACCAAAGCCAACTTCTCGACATAAGCATATCGAGTTTCCGTGTCTAAAAGGTTGCGGTTGAGATAATAGATAAAATGCTCAGTGTCATCATCGTCGGTTTGAACAAGAACCATGCCGATAGTGGTGTCGACGGCGGCCAAATACAGAGTGTAGTCACGATAATAATTCGGAGGACGGAGCAATGGAGCAGAAACAAGGAGACTCTTGAGACACTCAAAAGATTCCTGAGCCATGGTATCCCAATGAAAAGGGACATCGCATTTTAGTAATCGTGTAAAACCTTCGGCCACCTTGGCATAGTTTGGAATGAAACGACGTAGAAAATTTGCTTTACCCTGCAAGCTCTGCAATTGCTATAAAGAAGCAGGGGGAGGAAGATTCACTATAGCCTCGACTTTAAGGGGATCCAAAAGGATGCCCTCTCGGGAAACGAAAAACCCGAGAAGTCGGCCAGATTCAACGCAGAAGACACATTTGTGAGGATTAAGCCTGATTTGGTAGTATCGAAAGCGAAGAAAGATTTCGCGAAGGTGAGCAGGGTGGTATTGACGTTTGGCTAAATGAGCTGGAAGATCATCCAGGTATGGCTGTACAATGTGTCGAATGTCATGGAATGCATAGGACATTGCACACTGGAAGGTAGCACCGGCATTTTTAAGACCGAAAGGGAGCTTCTTATAGGCAAAAGTTCCCCATGGACAGATAAAGGCGGTTTTGTGTTGATCAGCGGGAGCAATATTGATTTGGTTATATCTAGAAAAACCATCCATAAAAGAGTACATTTCACTTCCGGCACACTCGTCAATAATTTGATCAATGAATGGTGTGGGAAAATTATCTTTAGGACAGGCCCGATTTATACCATGATAATAGACACAAACACGGATTGTACCCTGCTTTTTATTCACAGGTACGATATTGGAAACCCAATCTGTGAGCGGGATAGGATAAATAAAACCGGCTTTAAGAAGCTTCTCTACTTCGGTCTTAATAGTTGCAGCCTTTCGGCGGTGTACAGGGCGTAAACGTTGACGAACAGGCTTAGCACCCGGGTACATGATTATCTCATGCACCACTATGCTAGGATCAATGCCGGGCATTTCTTCATAGGACCATGCAAAGACGTCACGAAATTCGCGAAAAAGATTGGAATAAAGTTGAATCTCCTCCGGAGTACAAGTGACTCCAATGTGAAGATGCTCGACAATCCCTGGTTTCACAGAGATGTCGATGGGCTGGGTTTGCGTAATGTTTGCCATATTCCCTTCAGAAGACACCTGATAAATCTGAATAGGTGTTTGTAATGGGAGACAAGGAGCAAACCGCTCAAGGCAAGTGAGAATATCCTGAGGGGCAGGGAGAAATGAGGAACGATGGTGAGAATCATGCCAAGGAAGTTCCTCGAGAGACATAGTCTCAATAATGGCTTCGTCGGAAGGAAATGTTTCTTTTAAAGGATCCAAAGAAGTCTCGCCTACAAGCCCTGAGGAGGGAGCGAATGAGTGGAGAACCTTGCTCAAAGGAGCAAGTTCAGAAGAGGGAGCTGATGCAGCAATGCTTTCGACATAGTTGAGCTCGGGAGGACTCAACAGCATCTGGTCGCCCCAAGAATCTACTTGGTCGGTGGGAGGAATGATCCATGGATTAGAACAAGTAGTAATCATATTGACAGAAGCGATGTTAGGAGGTGGGAGCGGAAAAACACCCATAAGGGCGGGATCTTTGAAAAGTCCGGCTCCAAGACTCTCAGATAATTTCGAGGTATGCTCCACAAAAGGGATGTTGCCTTCAGAAGAGGAAGCGAAGAATGATAGCCGGTCTACGGTAACAATCTTCCCTTGATGAGGGAAACGGATGATACGAAACAAAGATGAAGCTACATCTTTCATCGCGTAGATCCAGCTACGTCCGAGAAGGAGGTTGTAGGTAAGAGTAGCATCAACAACTTCAACTTCCATTTCGACCGTCTTCCCTTCCAAAGAGATGGGCAAACATTGGAGTATACCATAAGGACGAGATGCTCTTCCATCAAAAGCTTCCAAGGTTGTGGGAGACTGGCTCAGCGTTGGAGATCCAATGGCTTTCCAACAGGCAACAGACATGATGCAAGTAGAAGCACCTTCATCAATGACTATACGATGAATCGTTTTGGAATCAATAATAACCTGTATAAGGAATGCGATTTGGGGAGGCAGTCTCTGCGTATGGCGTTCTAAGTCAAAAGTAATTAAATCCGAGTCGGCGGGGTCTATGCCACCAATAGCAGATAGCAAGGACTTCCTCTGAGAAGGGAAGCTCTGGAGAACTTCTAAAGCGGACATAGCCGACGGAGTCTGCGCTAAGTCCTCAACGATATTCTAGTGCTGTGCAGTACGAGCATTTGGGTTGTAAGAAGATTTCCGGAGTACTCCTTTTGGAGGGGGTCGAAGAGGCGTCTCAGTAGTAGGTCTCTCAATGTGGAGCGGACCTGAACTGAACGGTGGAGCACTAGAGGGGATCTCAGGCTCTTTCCCGGCAGATGGCGGATAATCTTTTGTTCGAGTACTGATATTGACAGGTATCGTTCTAGCCATAAACACTTGAGAACCGAAGGAAGAGGGAGGCTAAGAAGGGTCAGCCACCATTTGAGTTTTTTGAGTTTGTTGTGAGGGAAAGGGTTCTTTGAGCACCGCAGGAGTCCCGGGAGCGCCTTTCAACAAACGACTAACTTCGGACCGCCTCGGGCAGTCCTTGGTATAGTGATCTTCATCACAGATAAGACAAGGATACTTGGGTTTGCGCTTGGCACCGTCCTCGGGTGGAGGTTTAGGGGAGTCCTGTTTAGGTTGATCTGTCTTATTCTTCGCTTTCCCTTTCTTCTTTCCTTTCGAGGCTTTGTCTGTCGTGGTGGATTGGACGGCATTAACATCGGAAGTAATATTCGAAGTGGGTGTTACCTAAGAAGTCTGTTCATTCGAAGCAATTGATTTTTGCTTCCCAGGGTTCGCGGAATTTTTCTTTGAGGATGAATTAACAGAACCAATAATACCGTCAACAGTTGGTGTTGGTGGGGCTTTGGATGTCCCTGGTCTCGGGGCGTCAGGCAGATAATCATACAATGCACCTGACTGAGAATAAACCAAGTCAAGGTACTGAGCGTGCGCGATGGCTTTCTCTTCAGTGACACACGCTCCCATGGCAATGTCCCGAGCTATTGGAGGAACGAACGAAGTCGTAAACCAATCGGTAAGCAGTTGATCGGGAATCCAAAATTTGATCATACATCTACGCCGTCTCCATTCATGGATATGATCGAAGATATGCGTAGCCGTTGTCTGTCTTAAGGATGTGAGGAGGTGTGTACCCGTTTCATATCGAATGGGAAACTGAAAATGTGTGAGAAATGCCATAGCCAACGAGTTGAAATCCTGAAAGGATCCGTGATTGAGCTCAATATACCACTTAGCTGCAGAGCCAGTGAGAGTCCTTTGAAAAAGGCGAAGCCGAATTGAATCATCAAGCCATGAATTGGATGAACACCAGAGGTGATAAGTCATGACATGAGCTTGTGGATCTTCATTAGCTTTACCATCAAATTTTGGACAGTCACTAGGAATTTTCGTTGGAACCGGAGGCCAATATGGATTATGGAGAATAGGATCATTGGTTAATTTGGACACATCCGGTAATTCTAAAGTTGCTAAGAAAGGTAATTGAGGATTGAAGGACATCTGGGGCTGTTGGTGGGATGGAACACCAGGGTTCCAACCAACTGGTGGTTGCCCCCAAGGGCTTGGTCCGGACGGATTTGGCCCCATAGGGTTTTGTCCTAGGGATTTGGGTTCTGCCCCCCAGCATTCCATTGATTACCAAACGGTCCTGCAGGAGCACCATATGGTTGCAGATAATTCTGATAAGGATTCGTCTGCAGTTGTTGATAATTTTGATATGGGGCAAACAAAGGTTGCCCTTGAGGTTGCTGGTAACCATGCGGTGGCTGGACGCCAAACTGTGTTTGAGAAACAGGCTGAGTTTGATAGGCTTGTTGGGATTGAACTCCAGCTTGCATTTGAAAACCGGATGGGGTCTGGGGTCCAGCCTGGGGCAAAAAACCAGGTTGAGCAGTGCCAGAAGGATGTCCTGTAGGTTGGGCTATTTGGCCAGAAGGATAACCTTGTGGATATTGAAGTTGACCTACCTGCCCAGAAGGTTGTGCCTGCTGGGACTGGAGTTGTGGTTGCACAGCTGAAGGTTGTCCTGACGGACCAGATGGCCGAGTGGGCTGGGTAGTTGGTTGGCCTAATTGGATTTGAGGCTGACCGACTTGCCCAGAAGGTTGATTATACTGGACGGTGGGCTGACCAAGTGGTTGAGCAGCTTGTCCAGATAGTGGACCATACTGGACATTGGGTTGATTTGGGTTAACAAATGATTGACCCATTTGTCCAGTAGGATAACCTTGCTGGATACCAGGTTGGGCTTGTTGAACAGAAGATTGACCTGAGTTACCAGAAGGTTGAGTATAAGAGGTGAAAAACAGACCACCAGAGGCGAAAGGGTTTCCTTGAAAGGATTGCCCTTGCTGGTCTTGATGAGGTGGTCTTGGGGATTGCGCAGACGATACTTGGCCACCATGAAAAGAGGTGGAGCCCCAATCAATTGACAACGGAACTGAAATCTCAACAATCGGTTGAGATGGAAAATATCGATCGTATGGTCCCTCTGCTGGGACGTTTGACGTAGGATGAAAGACTCCGAATAAAGAAGCCGAAGGATGACTAAAAATAGGAGTCGAAGAAGCTGCACATACCGTTGGAGCGGTTGTGACTGAGGTAACAAACGTACTGCGGCTTTGTGGAGTAAAAGGCTCCGTGGTGGGAAAATCGAGTTGTGACCAAATAGAACCCGTGAAAGGAGTTCCAGAGGGCATAGTATCCCTTAATGATTTATAGCCTGGAGGTAAGTTCCCAGTAGTAGGAATACTACTAACAAGCGTAGGTTCCGTTGCGGTGGGAATTTCACCGCTCGTCGCAACGGATTCGTCAGTCGAAGTAGGGGACACGTCCTCCATGTTGGAGGAAGAAGGTAGGACTGAAACATGAGGAGAAGTGTAGTCCCAAAAAGGGACACTGTCCTCAGAAGGTTCCCAAACAGGGTTCCAATGAAACTCGTAAGTCTCGTCGCCTAGAGCACGAGAACTAATCGGTTGTATACTCGGAACAACAGGAAGAGTTTCACTCACAACTGGTATCTCGGAAGACGAAATTGGTAATTCCGCCAGGATGAAACTTCACAAAATCCTAGGGAATATAACGAGACAAAACCCTACTCAAACTAACGCAAACAAATCTAACCGGGTAAATGTGTATCGTGGCCGAATAAATTTTAAGACGCAAAGACGCAACTTGACCTTTTCATGTTTTAAGAGTCGAGAAAACGACAAAAAGGTGACTCTAGTCTCCTTCGAATGTTTAATGAGCACGAAGTGACAAGACGCTCACTGGCACCTTTTCTTTTAAGGAGTCCGAAAAGGATCAAAAGTGACTACTCTGGAGACTCTAGGCAAAGGGTTTACCAAACAATCCATAAAACTGCTTATACACCTTGGCAATCAGATGAAAACCAAGGAATTCCCGTACGGCAGTCAATCTTCCCGAATGTTGTGTTCAGTGCATTACGACTTGTAAGGTGGCAGACACGGCTTCCTGTGGATAAAGGATGATAACCTAGTGGGGTCTCCCTTATATACGCGACGGTACATGGGAGCTCAGTCCGTGCTAGACCACTATCTAGTCACAAGAGGAGGAATCACCCAACCGTAATGTGAAACAACAGTGACTAGGTTTAACGACGCCGGAACACGTCTCTAGCCTAGACCTCTAGAATATATGCGTTAGGTTCCAATGCGTTGTTAGATTCATTCGGTTTATTTTACAGTTGATCTTCAATTAGGTCTCAGTTTTTAGGTCCTATCGTATGTGATCTCTCAAAACTTCCTAAATGCAAACTATATGCCAAAATTATATCATTTCTTTCAATGAATGCTAACTACAGAAGATTGAGATTTTCCACACAAACAAAATGAACACCAAACAATCAACAAAGATCCTAATGCAGCTAATAGCAATAAATGAAACTTTTTCTTTTCTCTTTTAAAAGTGACTAATTGCCAATAACAATAAATGCTAACTAATATAATGCAAAAAGATCATTTGTTTTTTTTCTTTTAAAATGGCATAATGCACTTAAACAAATCTCGAGAGATATTAACAAGAATAAACAAGCAAAGTTCACTCAATGCAAATAGAACCAAGTTTGAAACACCAAGATAAACTGTCAAAACAAAGAGAATCACAAAGACCTCAATGAACCATGTGATCTAAGCTCAAACGAAGTCAAGCAAAATCTAAATGAGCTAGAAGTGAATTGCTCGAAGCACAAAATAATAAGCTTTAACAACCACTAGACAAGTGCAGAAAACAACCAAAAAGTTGACTGGACAATCAAAGAACCGAAAACTCCCACGGAAGGCTCGATATACAAAGCCACTAGAAACTCTAGGGCTGGGATATAAAATCGATGGAAATAGGCAATCACCCGAAGGATAACGGTAAAAAACCAGTCAAACAGAGTTCTGATACACTCCAGCAGCTGAAAAGGATGTAAAAAGACAGAAATCTGAGTTTGAAAAGCTTCCAACAAACACACTGGCAAAGTTCACAGGACTGGCGCGACTGTCAGCCTGTAACTGGCGCTATTAAGGAATTAGCGCGAGTTGCTTTTGTGCAACATGCGCCAACTGGCGCGACTGTCAGGCAGAAAAACGCGCCAACACAGTTTGCTGGCCCAAAAATAAATAAAGCAGTCCAGGGTCTGGTCGACAGTATTCAGACAGATCCAACAGCAAGAAAGAACTTTAAAACTGACCCAGAAAGATCATTTATGCAAGCAAGCAAGAGAAGACTAACATGCAAGACAAACTCCAAGCTATTCGGTTCGTAAACCAAACCGGAGATTGACTGAAGTATGCGTTGATCTACTTCGTTAATGCAAAGCAATAGTGTTTCAGAGGCTGCCTGGCCGTACTTCAGGCTCTGTCCAAGGTTTATGAATCAAACAACAAATAGCTCCTCCCCAGTGGAGTCGCCAAATTGTTGGAGAGGTAAATCCCCTCTGCGGACAGAGGCGATCCCACTAGCCCAAAATGGGTCTAGCAACAATCAATTCACGCTACCATGCAAGTTCCTAGTTGCAAATCGAAAGTGGATTATGAGAACCAACCTGGAGTCCAACGCTAATGTCGAAGAAGAGTTGATACTCCCGTTCCCTTGCTTCGGCAGGTCACAATCCTCACGATCCCTGCAAATGGATACCTGCACATGCAAAGAACGAAGCGAATACAAGCATAAAATCCACTAAAATACAACTATATATCAGTAAGAAAGGAAATAGATCAAACATTATCATAATGAACAGTAAGATCGGAACCATAATGATAGTCGTTTATTAATGAATAATCAACAGAGAAAGATACAACCAAGGTTCTGATGTTGAACCTCTCCTTTGGCTGGGCGAGCAGCTATGTATGTCTTGCAATAGACCTTCTCTCTCTCAGACTTCTGGCAGCATAACCTCCCTATGCTTCAAGACTCTTACTATCACTCAAGACAAGCGTTATCACAACTAGCATTACTCAAAAACTAGCTTGTCAAATGCATGAGGACAGACTTTTATAGATGGAGAAGGGGAAGAAGATACAATGCATCAGGACACCCATTATGGATTGGTATTATCTCCAAAAAATCGTTATGGATAGATGTCAAGGATAGATGATGACTCTTGACATCTAGAAGATGAGTTTTATCCTCAAAAGACTTCATGACTTGAAGGGAAAAAACATCTAGGCGCGTGTTTGTCAAAAATATTTACCAAACTTGGTTGGCGCAGGTGTTGTTCTAAGACAGAGCGCCAATGGTCGCACCCTCTTTTGAGGATCTCATTTATTGGCGCGGGTAGTACATTGTGGACTCGCGCTAATGGAAAAAGGGCACTTTTCAGGGATATTTTGCAGGAGGTGTCTTCAGGGAACATGAAGTACATACTTAGGGGAACATAATGCAAGTGTTTTTAGATTATGTCACTGCTCACAGGTCCCGGAATGAGTCCTCCAAAGTACGGAAACAGGGGTAATAGCGACGGTGACCAATGGTGACAAATTACTGTGCAACAGCGCTTGTAGCGCTGGGTCACTTAAGATGACCCGAGGAATGATGTTCGACTTGGGTTTGTAGACCCTAGTTGTCCTTATGGAAGTAGGTTTTTGACTGCTACCCCCTTTCTCCTTCTCCTTACTAGCTTCCAACTGATCCCTTTCCTGTTCATTAGGTCCGTAACTTCCCAATATTTCTATGTTACTTGCCTTTGTTGCCTTCTCTAGAGGTTTCTTGAAATGCTACTTTCCCGTGTCCTTGATTCTATACGTAACTACTTGACTGTAGGAGGTGTTGGTCACTTTAATTGCTTATTAATTTAAACAACCAAGTGCTACATGAATTGTCAACCTAGCAAAGTCTGTTTATTTCAAAGGCAATCACACACTATATATGCTCAATCCCAAAAGCAATGAAAAGTTGTAGTAACAATTACTCTAATCACACCTTGCTTGAAACAATCTGAAGTTCTAGTTTGAGTTACAGCAGAAATAATCTCTATTGCAGACATAATCAAAAGAACCCTAGATTACATTAAAATGAACAATCTAGAAAGGAAATCAATCTGCAAAGGAAAAGACTAGTTGTGCTCTAACAAAGAACAGGACCCTATTCCTCAAGCAGGAATCCTCAACACCTATTTATGATTACCATGCTTCACAAACTCACTTTGGAAAACCAATTAAAATAATCATTGATCACATATGAATGAATTTATGGAAACAATGCAATAATCAAATAGAAACACAGTTTCAGCAATACATACAGAGTTCCAATAAAGCATAAGTAAATTCAGCAAACAGAGTTTAACAAGGTATGAATGCAAAAATAATACTTGACACACTATAGAAATTAATGGGTGAATCTTGTGATCAAGGTGGGCCCTTTCCTTCTCACAAGATTCCCCAGAAAATGGAACTTAAGAAGGAATGCTCAGAACAATATTTTATTCATCTGTCAAAGTATCACATTACAAAAAGATTCGAGTTCCTTTACTCCTAGCTAGACCTTCCCATAATCTGTCTATCTCCTCTAATGTTGATGTCTCCTCTTTTTAAAGAGGAGACATCTATTACAATTGATTACATTATAAATCCTATCTTTGCCCTGATATGCTAAAATAGGATAATCGATTCTTTCATTAACAAAATGTTGTTACAATGGTTGTGACAATGCCGACTTTGGAATATAATTGTTACGACCAGTGTAACAGCTCCTTCGATGATCTCCTCCTGTTGCTGCCGAATCTCAAATGCACATCACAGGCTGTTTCAGCAATGGGATTTGCACATTGTCCTAATTGTTTTAGCAACGTAGACTGCAATGATAATTCTGCAGTTCTTCAAACTATTTCAACAACTATCCAATCAACGATTAATTATGAAGGTAATATAAAATTATATGTAAAACAAATCAAACATATAGTAATGAGAAGAGATGTTATATACCTTTTGAAAATGGATTAAAGTAATAACATGGACTTTAATTATGGATTGAAAATAATGGAATGATAGCAAAATATATGAGCAAAAAGGGACAATGTAGGGTCCTAATAGGAGGGATCAACACTCCCCCCTGTGCATCTCGCCATGGTACCCAATGTCAAAACCCTAACGCCAACCCTAGATCAAGTTGCAGAGTCTCCAAGTCTTTCCTCAATGAAGAAAGAGCATAATCATATTCAACTATATTTTAATATTAATTCATATTAAAATATTTTATTTTAACATATATGAAGTTTTAAATACCATGGGTTGTCATAACTTGACCCAAAAACCACCAATAGTAAAACTCTCTCTCTCTCTCTCTCTCTCTCTCTATATATATATATATATGAATTAAACCATTTTAAAGTTTGTTGATCTATGTTGGTTATAGCCGACATTGCTTTTCTATTTAGAGAATATTTTATTTCTATTTTAAGAGGACACATGTCAACTTCTAATTAAAATAAAATGTTGTGTATTAAAATAAAACGAAACCCACTCGTCAGCTCTACGAAAGAGAGTCTAAACCAATAGAATTTGGCTCTACAGAATGCTCTACATTGTTCATGTACATTACACAATATATAGTAATCATAGATTTAGGGAAGTTAGAACCATAACCTAAAATGTAGAAACTAATTCCTATCCTAAGGTCTCGTGAACCAACTCACTATTCTAAGATATTCTCCATTATCTCTAACACTCCTCCTTAATGGAGAAGGGGTTCACAAATATGCTTAACATCTCTCGTTGTTGTTAAAGCTCGAACTGGTGATGGTCTTACATCCAATTTGTACAGACCTCCTGTTTGAATTCCCATAGCAATTGTCTTCATGCCATCTAGTAGATCTTTAATATAACAGTTAGATTTAAAAAATTGAACTTTAAGACCTTGATCAGTAATCATGGATATAGAAATCAAGTTATTTATTATACCAGGAACATGCATCACATTATAAATTTGTCTTACATTACCATTAGGTAAAATGAAAGAAATTTTCCCACATCCTTCAATCTGATGACTTCTATCATCACCTAGGTAGATTTGTTCTCCATCATTAATTTGTTTAAAATCTTCAAACCATTGCATGTTCCCTGTCATATGTGTTGATGCTTCCAAATCTACATACCAGATGTCTGCATCAACATTCTCATCACGATCTGCCATGAACAATCTGAAATTTCACTCATGATTATCATTTGCGAGATGACCTACATGTATTTTCTGCTTTTGTTGTTCTTCATGATATTTCTTCTTCCTGCACTCTCTAGCTATATGACCCAGTTTTCCACAATAAAAACACTTAATTATAGAATTTTTTCTATTCGGATTCATACCTTGGGTCGGATTTGGTGTCCTCTACGAGATTTCTCCATTTTTCTGTTGCGGATTTCCTTTTCCTTTGTAGAATTTCTTTTTTACCATCAATGCAAGATCGAATTCTGGGGCTTCAGAGTAGATCTTCTTTCTTCTTCTTGCATGAGTATTCTTGTCAGTTCTTCAAACTTTAGGATTTTCTCTCTCGCATTTATCCCAGTGATGAAAATTTGCTAGTCATCAGTCACACCATCCATGGTAATTGTTATAAGATCTGTATCTTCAACTGTATGACCAGTGTCTGCCAATTTGTTCTTTAGATCTTTGATCCTTGCTATGAAGGTAGCAACTGTTTCATTCTCCTCCATCTTTAGGGATAAGATCTTGCTCTTTAGGAATAGAAGATGATTTGTATTCCTAATCTCATACAGATCCTTAAAAATTCCCCAAATTTCGCTTACTGATTTACATTCTCTGATATGTGGTATGATGTAGTCTTTCACTGACACCTTTAGCAGTGTCCTTGCTTTACCCTCATGCTTCTCCCAATCTGGGACTGTTGCTGATCCAGCTGCTGGCTTCTACTCATCCCCATTTGCAATCATCCAAGCACTCTGCCCTTCTAGCAAGTCTACATCTTGAATTTCCAATTCATATAATTGGAGCCATCGAGCTTGTTATGCTCATTCAAGCATGCTTCAAACATCTGATTATTCATCTTGGCTATTAAAACAAATTTGACAGGTAAAAAAGAATGTTAGATTTCCCCAGATCTGTGTCAAAGACAGATATCGTTGATCTCCAATGTTGTTTTCAACGGCCTCCTTCTGGTCTTCTCTCAATATACTTCGACCTCCATGCAGTCTTCTCTCGGCCTCTATGAAACCTTCTCTTGGTAGCCACTGCCAAAAGGCAACCCCTCTTTTTTGCTGTGTTGTTTGTTTTTTCGCTTACCTCACAGCCTTCTCTCGGCTTCTCTCACCATGGTCATCGCGCTTATCCACCATGGAGTCGCAGAGATCTTTGCACATGTACACTTGATATCTGCGACGATCTTTGAAATGAAAAGGCGCAAAAGGTTCACAGTGTGATCTTCGCAGTTTTTCCTCAAAGACACGCGATGATTTCGTGTTAGCTGCAACTGGCAAGTTCATCACTCAGCGAAGAGGTTTTGTCAGATCTACCACTCTGATACCATGATAAGAATGCAATGTTGTGTATTAAAATAAAATGAAACCCATTGGTTAGCTCTATGAAAGAGTCTCTAAACCAGGAGAGTCTGGCTCTGCAGAACGCTGTACATTGTTCATGTACATTACACAATATATAGTAATCTCAGATTTAGGGAAGTTAGAAACATAACCTAAATAATAGAAACTAATTCCTATCTTGAGGTCTTGTGAACGAACTCACTATTCTAAGATATTCTCCATTATCTCTAACAACTTCAAATTGAGCACAGACATACTTACGCATGGCCTTCACATTGGGTTGTAGAATGAGCCTCTCTGCTCAATAATGATTCTTTGTGCATAATTTCTGATTCTTTATGCATAATTTCAAGTAACTACTATGGAATTTGTTTTGCAGAGAAGCTCTATGACATTATCAAGCTACTATTTAAAATGTCTGAGATAAACCAATACTAGGAGTACATAACTCAATATAACCATAAGCTCATTAATCATTAGGATGGATAATACATCATTGACATACCTATGTACTTAGAATGTCAAAGTATCAATTATAGTGTAGTCGAGTCTTCGTCCAATTTCCTCGGCCTCCAACAAGAATTATAGAGAGTTTGCAAACAAATAACTGAAATTACAGAACTCAAAAACTATTGTGCAAAGACTAAGGTTTTTGAGATAGTGGAGGAGTAAATAGCAAAGTGAACGATATCTTAAGGATTACCAAGTCAGAATGATGTGTCACAAGGGGAACCATAACCCACAAACTGAAAGTTTCCACATCAAAGCCACCCTTAGGTATTCAGAAATGAAAGGGTTCCATGTTGAAGGGGTTTAAACAAATGGGATAATGAGTCAGCATAGTGATAAAACAACATTTAAATGATCAAAAGATTGCACCATCAAAATTGATGAGTGGCCACATGTGCCATTAAATGTCAGTCTTGGATGGCATTCAAAATGAATAAGACAGGAAAGGTAGGGTGGCATTTTTTTATTCTCAAGGAGCACTATTGGAGAGTGATAGGGCAAACACGTCGACCATTTTCGGAACCTCAGACATCAAAAAGTTAAATTTTGATACTGCATACTATATTTTATATTCACATCAAATAATATTACATATAAATACATCTGAGGTTGTCTCAAGATAGATAAACTGACTTGGACACATAATCACTTTGTTGATAGAATATTTCAACCACACACCAATCTAAGAAACAACTCCTAACTAATATGAACAAACTCCTTTACATATCAATAATCACAATTGAGACAAGTAGGAATTACATTTTCCAACACTCCCCCTTAATGACTACTTGTCTCAATATCAATCTGCAAGATCTACATCTAGTCCAGTCTCGTAATTACACCTTCTACCGTGTTCATGTAATTATCGATGTCCATATAAAGGAAAAACCATCTACCAGAATGCATGGGTTCCCAACCATTGCAACCTCCAGTCTATTAGGAAGTGCTTGACATTCATGGCTCACCCATCCTCTCGATGAACTCCCCCTAAATGTAAAATTTCACCTTATGGAGTCTAAAGCCAATACGTCCCACCCAAGTGTATCCACCCCGCATGACACACTCTTCCAAGCTGTTAAAACTCTCTAACAAAGAGAAAACATAACAAAGGGTATGCATACCTCTCTGGGTCTTATAGCAAGTACATAAAACATTTCAAGGACCACAACTAACCATTAAAAAAAAAATATGACATGTAGATTTTCTCTAATTACAATATGTGACTCATAATACACCATGATCATGAGTCTATTCTAAAAACTCAAACAAAATTTCACTATGCCACTCATTTTAGATACACAATACCATTGATATGCTCGAACACATAACTTTTTTCCCACTTGAATATCATAGACTTTGTATTTTTCAGTCTTTGGTATCTTCATATTTTACTTTGGCATATTGGTCTTGGATCTCCATGTTTTACATGTCATCCATTAGAGTTGTGAATTCTAACAAAATGACTTCACATTGAGGTCAAGAATCTCAATATGTATACAAATTTCCAAGACTTATACAACTTTACCCATACCAAAACAATACAATACCAAATAATGATATAAGCATAAGCGATGACTAATGCTACACCAGTCAATTCAACAAGGATAAACTGCCCCAAACTTCAGCTCACCAAAACCTTGTCCACACTGTTGTTGTGGGAAGATCCAAGATCACAACACATTGCCTTCGATCTGATCCATGTAAGATGACTGACAATAGATCGCTCCATGCTTCTTCATGAACACGTAGCTCACCACAGGCTGCTCCAAACTTACTCAACAGAACACTGCCCACAAATCTCACGCAGCTAGCACTCTTGACGTAGAAATCATCTCTCTCACGTAGGTGGAGCTCATCATAATTTCGTTGTGAATGAACATGCGCAAATAGGCACCACGCCATTGAGCTATAGGTAGATTTGAGATGAGACACAACCACCACCGCATGAACAGATGAGCTACACCATCGCTGCTAGTGTGTAGAAAAGATAAAAAAACAACAACACGAACAAGGGGTCATCTTTTCTGGTCCCTTACTTTGCCGTGATGAACTTCCACAACAGTGTTCCTGACTTTGACCACTCCTTGACACCTCCATCGAATGTTTTGTGCACAGATATGCATCCCGCAATAGGGCATGCACATGCGAAGTATCCAATTCCATTTCATCGTCCTCTTCCTCAGAGCCAATTTGATGCACATCAAACCGCCCATTAAATTATGCAAAACAGTCACTTTCCAGTCGGCACGGTTCATAGACAACATTCTCCACACGAGTTGTGCACTCTTCATTGATCCACGACTCCAGTAGCTCAACGCACAAGCAAAACTATGCATGCCATAATCATCTTGACGCAGAAATCATCTCTCTCACATAGGTGGAGCTCATCATAATTTTGTTGTGCATGAACATGCACCAATAGGCACCATGCCATTGAGGTATAGGTAGATCTGAGATGAGACACAACCACCACTGCATGAACAGATGACCTACACCATCACTGCTAGTGTGTAGAACAGATAAAACAACAACAACATGAACAAGGGGTCATCTTTTCTAGTCCCTTACTTTGCTGCGATGAACTTCCACAACAATGTTCCCGACTTTGACCACTCCTTGACACCTCCATTGAATGTTTTGTGCACAAATATGCATCCCGCAATAGGGCATGCACATGCAAAGTATCCAATTCCATTTCATCGTCCTCTTCCTCAGAGCCAATTCGATGCACATCAAACCGCCCATTAAATTATGCAAAACAGTCACTTTCCAGTCGGCACGGTTCAAGATAGACAACATTATCCACACGGTTGTGCACTCTTCATAGATCCACGACTCTAGTAGCTCAACGCACAAGCAAAACTATGCATGCCACAATCATCTCTCCATCGTCGGCCGATTTAATTCACAAAACCAGTCACATGCTCTCCACCATCGCTATGAAGCCCCATTTTCTCCAACTTCTCCTTGGCAAGCTTTAGCGCATTGGGGCTGCTCTTGACAAAGGGCAGGTAGATCACATAAAGGAGAAGTGAAGAAATGATGAGAGACACTAGACTGAATACTTGACCCCAACGACAAGCTCTCGAAGAAAGCACGAATTGGTAGGTCACGCAATTGTTGAGCCCCGTTTTGGTGAAGCCACAGTATTGGATCCTCGAAGGCTGTTGCGAAGGTCAGGGTTTTGTTTAGCACCATGGCACCACAAAAAATCAACTCTCAAATGATCTCGCTTGGGCTATTAATCACTTGATACCCCACCCATTTGACCCGATTTGTAGTGCCTAGACTAGGGCCGTGGTTCATATATTCCCCATAGTAGAGGGTGCTGAGGGCGAAGGATCCATTCCATTCGAACCAACCGGTGGGTTGAATCAAATCTCCTAGAAAATACTACATGAAGACAGTGTGAGAGTACTCTTTCCATGGCCTCCCAAGGTATGCCTCGAACGAGCTCTCCAATGGAACTAGGTCCAAGGTTGCGCTCACATTAGAGTTCTGAATGGAAATGCCAATGTTCTCATTGGGGTCCTCCCTTCCCTAAGTGGTGTAAAGAATCTTATTTTTCTCCAGGAGTCTCCATGCCAGGGGATTTCAATATTGAAAAATGACAGAATGCTCTGATGAATAGTAAACCAACACCATCGATTCTTATTGCAAAATGTTGGCTCTACACACAGATCGTTCTGGCTCTGATATGTGGATCAAGCTCTTTAGCTAAAATGCATCTAGCAGCCTTTCCGAACAATGACCAATCATTCAACAAACTCAAAAAAACACACATTATGAAAATACTCTTTATTCCCCAGCACTCCCATGAGGGAGGCTGAGGCTAGGCCCATACGAGCTCCGATACTAAGATAAATTTTGGCAGTGCACACTGTATTGTATATTAACATCAAATAATATTACATATAAATACATCTGGTGTTGTCTCAAGATAGATAAACTAATTTGGACACACAATCACTTGGTTGAGAGAATATCTCAACCACGCACCAATCTAGGAAAAAACTCCTAACTAATAAGAAAAAACTCCTTTACATAACAACAATCACAACTAAGACAAGTAAGAATTTCATTTTCCAACACAAAACCATTAACACATACAAAAAATCTTCTATTAAATATAAAAAACTGCTTATATCACATGTCCTAAGCATGGGTGATCCACATTTAAATTTCCACAACTATTACCTCCCTAAACTTTAACCTACCATGTATTAAATTATGCTCTACAATGTATACCATTCATAATACAAGCTTCATGGAATGGGTCAAAAATTTAGGAGGCTTTGCAATCAAAATTTTCAATGTATTTCCAACTAAAACATTAATATAAAATATATTCCATCACATAAGGTGCTTACCATATCAACATCACATTGTCAATCATAATAACCCCGACATTATGGCATATATATCATATAAGAAGAAGTAAACCAATGTTTTTCATGGATATGCCAACACCTGCATTGTATAAAAACACTTTGGAAAGTTCCAAACCCAATTATTACAACATATTTTTAACCATATAAATGTGTAAGTAATATCTTTTGGTTAATAATTCTCTCAACATTATGAAAAATATATGACACAAAATAAACCCTTTAGACACTTTGAGGTGCTATATAAATTTGTTTGCAAGTTTGACATCATATGTTTAGTTTCTCCTTCTTCTTTCTTAATCCATCATACTCATAACAAAAAAAATCCAAGTTGAACATAGAAGAGATCCCAAGATATTTGTTGTTCAAACATTATTATATACGATAGTAGGTTTTCTTAGGGTAAGGTCCCACCTACTAGTGTTTTTTTCATTATATGTATTTTTTATTTTTTTCTTGTTGTGAGAATGAGAAGGTAGTACCTATTGTTAGCAATTTTTTCTTTAATATTGACAAGGGGTAATAGTATACACATTTTCTCTATACTATATATTCCCTCTGCTTCTTTACTTGATACTAATTAGCCATGTCTACTGATATTTTCCATCTTTTGATAACCTCTTATGAAATATGAGAAAATAATTTAAAACTTTAGATGTCAAGTAACTGCATTGGGTCGACTAGTGTGGTGGGAATCAAGTTGACATTATTTGAGTAGCCATGGTAATATTTTTTGGATTCTTAGCTATTTCGATTATTATCTTAGTCTTATCTTTCCTCTTTGATTAACTTAATGTCTTTTTCTCTTTCTCCTTTATTTTTTGTTGAAAAAACTAGGTAAAATTTTGTGATTGATGTCCTTCTATTGGTTTTTGTTTTGTTTGTTGTAGCTAGGTTGATTGTTGTACTTGCTCATTTTGTGGTTGTGGTATAATTAGTTGTGATTTCAATATACTATTATTAATTCTATTAAGGTAATGGTTTTTCTTTCTCAAATATTATGTTTACTTCTTCTCATTTAGTACTTTCAATTAGAATTTCCAATAGAGCATGTTATGAAGAAACTTGGTCTCCATTCTACTTCTTTACCTCATCCTGCTTTTCTTCCAATACCACTATTACATTAGGAGGTGGTGAGTCATAGGTTAGTTCAATTTGTGTAGGCTTTGACTATGTTGTCCTTGGCTTCTTGGTATCTTTCTTGCTTGTGTCTACTTCTAGATAGTTATGCTAGTGCTTTCCTCTCATTGGGGCTCTCACTCTTCTTTCTCCTTTTCTTTCCTCATGATTTATTTTGTTGTGTCTAAAATGTCACTCTTTGCATGTGCCAACACTTCCAAAATTCCTCTTTCTTTTTTTATGTTTCTTCTAGCACTTTTTGTACTATTTGGTATAATTTTATCATTTGTTTGGGGTCATAAAGGGAAATATATTTGTGTATACAACCCAATTAATGATAAATTCTTGCTCCTCTATCTGGTCTAGAGCCTTCCTGATTGGTTGTTTCTTAGTTGACTTCATTATAGGTGTTGGTGCAAGTGATGTTGGGTCGAACTTGAATGGTTGAATGTACATCTCAACTTCCCATTCCTCCTTTTCTTAGTCAATCAATGGTAGTATGAATTATTCATCTGGGTGCAATACAACTTTTGGTATTGGTATAATTGTTTTTCTTTATTGACTTAACTCATTATATGCAATGAGTGAAATTTGTTAATACGGTAGCTCCTTGGTCTTAACATGGTTATTATTAACATACTAGAATTTATGCAAGTCCAATTGAAAGTGTATGGTAAGTGGATGGAGGTGCTCAAAAAATCAGTTGAGCTACTCTCTAGTGGTGAGATACATTTTTTAATATGGTCACCAAATTTCTAAAAATATCCTCTAGGGAACGGGATTTTGTCTTCCCTCATCAATTTGTAGCTCATTGATGGAATAGATTTTTTTAGTGAAGGAAGGGTACCCAATTGGTGAGACTTGGAACATGGCTAACCAAATTAGAAGTGAAGAGAACCCTATGGACTTAGTTGTATTTGGAATTTCTTATGGTTAGTTTCTATGATTTTGGTTAGATGGTATACATAATTATATTTCTTTCTTGACTTGACTATCTTCTTGATTGCTTACTTCATATTAAGTTGAACATCTAATGATCAAAAAACCATAGTAAGGCATATAGCTACTGTGATGCATGTCCATTTGATGCATGACCCCTTAATCTAACTACATCAGAGGAAATTTCATCCTAAAAGTTACCATGAAATTTTCATGTAATTTCCATGTCATAATATGTAATCCATTCAAAATTCTTTAAAATTAAAAGGAGGCACATGTAAATATTTTGGAGGAGAAAGATGAAAAACTACATTTTTTAGTTGTATTTTTGGCTTATCTCCTTATAGGTTTACTCAAATTTTAAGTGTAGAGACTCGTTGGTTGTGGAATTAAATTCCACATTCAAGAAGTACCCATTATGCATACTTTTGAGAAGACCCATAGTGATAAAAATTGAATATACATTAAAAAACACATTGAACACTTTTTTAATGTATATTCAATTTTTATCAATGTGGGTCTTATCAAAAGTATACACAATGGGTACTTGTTGGATCTAGAATTTAATTCCGCATTCAACGAGTATCTACACTTGAAATTTGAGTAAGCCTATAAGGATATAAGCCAAAAATGCAATTTAAAAAAGTAGTTTTCTAATATTCCCTCCAAAATTCATCTCTTATTTTATTATTTTTCCTTAGGATGTCACTTTTAGGTTGAAATTTCCTCTAATGAACTACAAATATTTTGAGATTTTAGTTGTCACCCCCCCATAAATTTATGGTTCCATGCATTGGAGTCGACTACTTTTAAAATCTTGTAACTTATGTGCAATAAACTTTTTTATTCTGTGAATTATGCCAACCCTAATCTCAATTGGGTAGTTAAACTATAGTACACACTACTGAATTGAATAAAAATGTTTTAACCTCCATATTTCATTCTTGAAACTCTACAATCAACGTTGCACCCATGTAATCTCAGATTTTAGATGAATCAAATAATGTTGACTCAACTCACCATTTCTTATTGACTATTCCATTCTTTGAAGTTGACCCACTATTTATCCCATGAGATTTCATATATCTTCACTTATCAAATTTTGTGGAAGTAGACCTATAGATGGGTTTTTGATTTTTTGTTGAATCATGCGTTGATGCATGGCTCGATTAGGGCTTCAAGCACTTGAATTCATTTCCACATTCTTGATATCCTAAAGTCATTAAGAATTCTTGACTACACATGCACTCAAGAAAGTACAAGTTCAAATAACTTAGCTATAGAATATCCAATGACTTAGTAATATCTCAGAGATAAAATCCTATAACCAAATTCTCAATGCACAAGAATGGGGAAAGTTAAGTGTTTGGTGGACTTAAACTTGAAATTTTTGGCAAAATTTCTTCATTAATGTGACACTTCCCCCAAATATTTGTTTCCATTTCATTTCTAATGTGGGCACATGAAGGACATGTGATATGGTGTGGATTATATCTATGATAAAAAAATTCTTATTGAGTTAGATTCTATGGTGGTGTATTTGTTGTTGGTTCTACATCAATTACTTTTATGTTGGTTGAATTAGACAAGTTTTTGGGTTGTAGTACTACGATCAAATTTCTCTCCTCTATTGGATTTATTTTACAAGTCAATTCTATTATAGTGTAGTCAATACTCATGTCTCCTCTCTTTTCTTCTTATATATCGACGCTCTCTAGGACTTTGACCTTTTTTTTTTCATATATAAATGTATAAAAATTATTAATAGACTTCGTGACTGCCTATGTGAGGGTATACCCTTTAAAGGAACTGTAATTTTGTTTTCAGTGTCTTAAATATTTGAAGCCCCAACAGGGCTTCAGGGTTTATAAAAAATATAATTGTCTCATGTATATTTTTTTTCAACCTAATATATGAATATTAATTGGGTATTTTTTGTTATAGTTATCTTGTCACTATGTTTCAGAAATTTTTCTTACGATACAAGAATGAACAGTAATGTGTATATTTCCACTTACCAAATAACCTTGTAATACTCTCACGAATTTCTACCGTGATAAAGAATAAATTTTGATCATTCTTATTTTCTAGCTATTTACAGTTTTAGTTTTCTAAAAATTCTTATCCAGAAATCTTGTTTCTTTATCTTTATATAATGCATGTTCATCTCTTTATTTAGAAATACTTTATTTCCTTCAAGGAATATAAGAATGTATTTATATCATTCTATATATATATATATATATATATATATATATATATATATATATATATATATATATATATATATATATATATATATATATATCGAGAGAGAGAGAGAGAGAGTCCATCGACCCAGTGGACCCCTGTAATAGGCGACCAATATCAGTTCTTTAAGTCTTAACCTCCCTTTGTTAAATGTCGAGTTTATTGGACTTAAGATGAAGTATGTTTTCTCATAGTTTGCACATCTAACCTGAACATTAGCCTAGATCCAACCTTATTATTAATACTAAGTATATATATATACCTATGTAGGTTTATAATTCTTATCTTTGACCATAGTTTCAGAATACAATCCTCTGAAGAGGTACCATTTACATTCCATATTATTTATTTATAATAACCTTATTTAAAGCCCTCGTGATACCTTTCATATTCAAATATCAAGTTTTCACTCAGGATTTCTATGTAGGGTTTTCTGTTATGCTTTTACCTCCTACCACAACAAAAAAAATAACTTCTATCTTAATACTTTTATATCCTTCGTTACTTGCAAAAATATATTTATCTAGTAACAATATAATTCTTCATACTTCACATTCAATTTCAACAGCATTTACACTTCTATCTATCTATCTATCTGTTATATATATATATATATATATATATATATATATATATATATATATATATATATATATATATATAGATATATATATATATATATATATATATATATATATGTTGCTAACATTTATAGTATATTGTTACTCTACCTATTTTAGTATCTATTTCTAACATTCACAATTTCTTTTACTTACTACCACAATAAACCTCATACTTATTTGAATAATTCTATAAATTGGTTAAATGTTGTCATGATACTCCCAACCACTAAATATTTGTCAGTTCACCTTAAGTTCCACCCTTAGTTGTTGGGAAAACTATGTAGAAGTTTGAATCAAGATTCACTCTTGAACCCTTAGCAACATCCTATTATTTTTTTGCGTTCAAACATTATTTTTCTCCTGCTAGTAATCTTCTTCAAGGGTAACGTCAAGTTTCCTCTTTTTCTTTCTTCTTCCCTATGCAAAAGATAAAACAATAATAACGATTACAAAGGAGAATTTACTTCTTTTTTGTTTATGCCCCTTTAGGCATAACTGATTTTTCAACCATTCTCTTGATAACTAAGGGTTAATCTATCATGCTAACATTTAACAAATTTATGATAGGATTATTTGATCTAGATCTTTCACTTAAAAGATGCATACATAATCACATTTTAAAGAGCATATAACTATAAGATGCATATATATAAGCAAAGAAGAAAATAAACAACAACCATGAGAATCAAAGACAAAACAGGTTGATAATGGATTTCACCCAGTGTGAGCTAAGTGTTTGGGCTCTACTCACTGCGGGGAGGCCTCTTTTATTAATCTTCAGCAAAAAGAAAATTACATGCATGTGAAAAAGACACCTTATACCACTACTTCTGGGGATGTCTTGAAAATGCACACCTCTTCTGAAGAAATGGATTGCATGATTGAACTCCTCGTGAAAATTGTGAAAAATGACTGTAAACTCGACACCTTTCTATTTTGGTCAAAATTTGGACCTTCGAAATTCTCAAAGATTCTCGAAAGATCCCTTCTTCTTGGTTGATTGGAATTATGCTTCTCAGATGAAAAATCTGAATTCACCACTACACTCCTTACAAAAAAACTGAGTAAAATGAGTAAATGTCAACCTGGTTTGAAACTGTCAAAGGATGGCCCTTAGGGAATCTTTTAGATTCCTCATGATTCCATAAAGATTTCTTTCTACACATTGACTGAATATATGCTACTCATATGAAAAATATGACTTCACGATTGCTATCCTTGTGAAAAACTGAGTAAAATGAGTATAAAGTCGGCTTGGTTTTGAAGCTGTAAAAATTTAGCCCTTAGGGAATATTTTAGATTCCTCATCATTCCACAAAGATTCCTCTTTGCAAGTTGACTGAAGATTTGTTGCTCAGATGACAAATATGGCTTCACCACTGCGTTCCTTATGAAAAACTAAGTAAAATGAGTATAAATTCAGTTTGGTTCTAAAACTATCAAAATTTGGCCCTTATGGAATCTCTTAGATTCCTTCTAATTCTACAAAGATTCCTCTCTGCAAGTTCCCTGAAAATACACTACCCAGATGACAAATTTGAATTCAGCTTGGTTTTGAAATTTTCAAAATTTGGCCCTTATGGAATATTTTAGATTCCTCGCATATTCCCCTACATCACGATTCCATTCCTCAATCGTCATGCCCACTCAAGGTTCCACCTTTGCATTGGGTTTCATGCCCATGTTCCTTTGTGAAAAATATGAGTCTAAATAAAAAAAAATGGCATTAATTTTTAAGCCTACCTTCCTAGCATAATTGTTTATTAATTTTTTGGGTCATTGGCCAATTTATTTATTTTTGGTTATTTTCTTATTTTAAAAAAGTATGGACAAAATTCGTTGGCCAAAATTTTGGGATCACCAGAAAAATTTAGGCAACAATTTCACTAGTTCTAGCCATCGAAAACCATCGCTGCAAAGTGCCAAATTGTTTCCTTGATAATTTCCATCGAATTTAGCTAGCTTTCCAAATTTAGTTGGCACTCCACTAACTTTAGCCAAGTGGCCTAGTTGGCCAAAACTGTGACGAGCAATGACTTTTGCATACAATGTCAGATTGAAGTGTCATTTGTGTCGTTGGAAATCTTGTGATGACCTCTTCGATCTGACCCTGGTTTCATGGTAATCTAAGAACTTTTAGTTTTGATCCTTTCCTGAGCCTTCTTCAATCATTGAGTGTTTTAGGAGCCACCTAGATCATTCCTCCCCACTAAGGATTTTTTGGTCCTTCAAAATCATGAACATAACCTAAAATCTATTATGTTCCCTTGTCTATACAACAAACATATGAACAAGCCACACTTCCTTCTCTTTTGCCTTTGTTCTTTAGAGATAGAAGTGATGAGCCGACACCTGCATCCTCTACCAACCTGTCATACAATATGTGCAAACTACATATTCAATTACATGACCAATCATGACCCAACCATCCCCATACTTTCCAATAGTTTCTATGACACACTCTTTGGTCAAGTGTGCATCATAATAGAAACAAATACCCAGGCTATCAATAAAAAGAGGCTGAAACACTGTTGTTTCTTTAATAAGCAATGGAAAATACATCATCCTTTTACAATCATAAAACAACGAATTATTAATAAAATGTGGCCATGAAAAGCTACTATATATAGTAAAACCATCTCTTACTCAACAACGTGAATGGGTCATTTTCCAATGGCGAATTCGTTTTTTGAACACTTTTCTAGTTAGTTCCTTTATAGGTGCTTTCTGGACATGGAGTATATGACATGTGGATCTATGATGTCCATCCTCATTGCTATGAATATAGTGATTCTTTCTCCTCCAAAATTTTAGGATCATCTTGGAACACTTATTCTTGATGCACCTCTAATAAGTGCCCATGGAATCCTCTCTATCACTGGAATGTGGTGAGGTGCTCCCATCATCTGTCATTGGATTATCACTGGTTGTATTGGAGCATTCTCCAACCTCTTTTCTAACATACCCAAGTCCTACATAAAAATGAAATTCCTCTACTTTGATGGGATTCATAATGCCCTGGCCATTAATGTCAGGGACCTTTCCTTGATAACCCATTTTCTTCAACAAATTTGATCCAATTCTTGTAGTATGTTTCTCAAAAGCAACGAAATCATCATCATAAAAAGAACATGAAATTGAAGAATCATTTTTTACCTCAGGTTTTTAATGCTGCAAGTTTTCGAAAGCCTCCTCCTTGGCCTGCAATTGATGTCGTAACCTTTGTTTCTCCTCCTATGCCTCTTGTAGGAGTCTCTTTAGTTCATCATTCTTAACTTGAATTCTTTGGTTGATCTCTTTAAGTTCTTGGAGCCATGAAGTGTTTGGCATCATTCCTACCTTTGGCACATTTTCTATTGATATCTTTTTCTTATCACCTGAATCAGAACCTAAGTCCATAGGTCCACCTTTTGCAATCCCAAGAGCTACAATCTTCATTTCATCACTTGAGTCTAACCCCAGGTCAATTGTTCCAATACCATCAAATGCTATGATTGTGATATTTTCATCATCCTTTGATTTTTATTCTTGGTCTTGTTGCAAAATTTCAACTCCCTTCTTCTTATCTTTTCTTTCATTCCTCTAAGGCCTCAATTCCGAATGTAGTTTCCAGCAATATGCCTCATCATGCCCTTATTTCGAAAAATAAGTATAAGAGGGATTTACTTCCTTTCCCTTAGTTGTTTCTGTCCTCTTTAGGTGGTATTATTTCTCATGCTTCCCGCTTATTTCAATATGTACAACCTTCATACTATCTTCACAAAGAGACTTAGGTTGAAATAATAACAATGAATGATGCAAACAACTATGCAAAGAGGCAATATATTCCATCAACATCTCAAAAGTGTCTAGTGGAACATTCAACGCTAATAATTGTTTCCTAAACTCCTCTGTAAAATTATGAATAGTTTTACCTTTACTTTGTTTGAAACGTTTCCAGTCCATCATGGCCTTATGTTTGTAACCCAATGTGTAAAATTGTCCTCTTAAAGCATAAATGAACTCTAACCAAGATGAAAGAAGTTTACGACTACTTTTACCACCTTTTTGTAGCTTGGCTTCCCACCAAATGAGAGAAATTCCGCTTAATCGAAGGGATGCTAGCTAGATCTTAGCTTCATCCTCTTAGATTTATTGGATGTGGAAATATACTTCAACCTCTATGATCTAGTTATCTAGATTTTCTACATTAGATTCTCCACTAAGCACATGTAGATGAAACTTGACATCCAACTTGAAAAAGGGATTTTTATGAGTTTTTCTACCTCTTGAATGATGACAAGAGAAAGAATAAGATTTTTTTTTGGAATATGGAGAGGGAGGTTTAGGAGGCTTTTCTTCTCCTCCTTCATGATTCACCGAGGAATGATCATCTAGTCGTTCCTTCCTCTCTAGTTTCACCATTGTCTTCTCATACTCCTCAAACAATTTGTCCAATTTTTTTGCCATGGGATAGAAGGCCTTGCGATAGTTTTGGTCTTCCCCCAGTTGAGCATCTTCATCTGCCATTTTCCTCTTTGTGTTGCACGCCATGCTTTTGGATCAATGGACTTAAGTTTTCCTTCACCTCTTTAGAGGTTTTCCCTGGTTATCATACACTTGCAATTTACATCAACAAAAGACGCGCTCTCATACCAAACTTGATCTAGATATTTTCACTTCAAATATGCATACAAAGTCACAATTTAAACAAATGTAACCATAATATGCATATATATAAACGATGTAGAAAATAAATAAAAACCATGAGAAGAAAAGGCACAATAGGTTGATAATGGAGTTCACCTAGTGTGGGCTATGTCTCCGAGCTCTGCTCAATTTGTGGAGGCCTCTTTCATTAATCCTCAACAAAAATAAAATTACATGCATGTACAAAAGACACCTTATACCTCCACTTCTACGGATGGCCTAAAAATGCACACCTCTGCTGAAGAAATGGACTAGACCATTGAATTTATGGTGAAACATCGTGAAAAATGATTGTAAACTTGATCCCTTTTTGCTTCTGTCAAAATTGGGACCTTTGGGAATCTCAAAGATTCCTTCTCATTGGTTGATTGGAATTATTCTAATTAGATGAAAAATCTAACTTCACCACTGCGATCCTTGCTAAAAATTGAGTAAAATGAGTATGAAGTCGGTCTAGTTTTGAAACTGCTAAAATTTGGCCCTTAGGGAATCTCTTAGATTCCTCATGATTCCACAAAGATTTGTCTCTTCAAGTTGACTAAAGATATGCTACTCACATGAAAAATATAACTTCACCACTATGCTCCTTCTAAAAAATGATTAAAATGAGTATAAAGTCAGCTTGGATTTGAAACTGTCAAAATTTTGCCCTTAGGGAATCTTTTAGATTCCTCATGATTCCTCTCTGCAAGTTCAATGAATATCTGCTGCTCAAATGACAAATATGAATTCATCACTATGATCCTTGTGAAAAACTAAGAAAAATGAGTATAAAATTTACCTAGTTCTGAAACTGCCAAAATTTGACCCTTCGGGAATTCCCCTGTGTTAAGGTTTTGCTCCTTAGTTTTCGTGCCCACTTAGGATTTGACCTCTACATTGGGTTCCGTGCCTATATTACCTTGTGGCAAATATGAGTTTAAATAAAAAACTCGGCGTTAAATTTTAAGCATGCTTTCATGGCAGAATGGTTGGCAGTATTAATTTGTTGGGCCCTTTGCCAATTTTAATTGGTTTTTGGTTTTTTTTTTTTTTTTTTTTTTAAATATGGACAAAATTCATTGGCTGAAATTTTTGGGTCACTGTAAAAATTAAGTAGGTGAAAATTAACCAATTCTGGTTGTTGAAGACCATCACCACAAAGTTCCAAATTGTTGCCTCGTTAATTTCTGCCAAATTTAGCGGCTCTGCCAGATTTAGTCGGGCTTCCAAATTTAGTTGGCGCTCTGCTAACTTTAGCCAAGGGGCCTAGTTGACCAAAATTTTGACTAGCCATAACTTTACATATGATGTCAGATTGAGGTGTCATTTGTGCCATTGGAAATCTTGTAACGAGCTCTTCAATCTGACCTTAGTTTCATGGTAATCCAATAACATTGATTTTTGAGCATTTCCTGAGACCTCTTCTATCAATGAGTGTTTTTGGAGCCACCTGGATCATTATTATACCAAAAATAATTTATCGCTTTCATTTTGAAAATAATAATTATATCAACAATTTTCATCACATGTATTTTACTTTTTCCAATCAACAATTAAATAAAAAAACACATAGTAATTTCCAAGGGGTATTACATCTCCCCTCCCCTTAAAAGCGACATTGTCATTGGTGTTTTTGTAGGAATACATTCTTATAAAAAAACAAGAAATGTATTTCCTATTTCCTCTTCCATTGCCTAGGTGGCCTCCATAGGCCTAAATTTCTTCAATTGCACTTTAACCTAGGCAATGGATCGATTCGAGAGTATAATCTCCCTCCAGTCCAAAACTTGGAGTGGTTTGACCCATGCAACATACCAATCAATGATATGAGTTGGTTTAGGTATATATTTCTTTAAAAGAGAAACATGAAACACATTATGAATTTTAATATGAGCTTATAGTGTTAGCTGGAAGGACACCAAACTTACCTTGACGAATCTCTCAAATGGCTCACAAAACTGTGTGGTCAATTTAGAACAACTTCCCAAATTAAAGGAAATATTCTTAGGTCTTACTTTAACATAGACATTTATAGAAATTAATTAATGAAATACATACAATATTGTGGAAGCAAGAATACATAAACACATAAAAAAAGATAGACACAACTATATGTGGTTCACCCAATTCGGGCTATGTCCATGGAGAAACAACTATTCTTTCCTTTTATATTATCCAACAAAATGAAGAGATACAACGTATAGTAGATCTATTGTAATTTATTTTTCTGTCCCACACAGTCTCCTCTCTCTTTCTCGCTCAAAATAATATTCCACAACCACAATACGATTCCCCCATATAAATTGAGGATTTCCTTCTAGGGCAGAAATGCCAAAATTAACATGGCTTCTATTGTCACATCATTGGCTTAATGAATAACCTAGATTGACTACAAAATTACAATATTTTACAAAGCAAAATTTAATCTATTTTTAGCTTCGGGGGCCCGCAAGCCCTTAGACCACTCATCCAGGGGGGACAACGCCATGGTCCCCAACAAGGGTGACATGTACAACCGTGTGGAGTGGTGCACTGTCTTCCTAGGGTACACACCCAGTTGAAACAAGACCTCTAAACCAGGAAGATAATCAGGCTCCACACCCAGCAATCTCCCACTTAGAGAATGATTACAACAACTTAACTACTGCTTCACTTGCCGGAAATACTTCCACTTTGGACCTATTTGTTTCTCATCTTCATCATCATATTTGAAGACAAATTGAAACTGAGCAGAATCTTAGTTTCTCCTTGGTTACAGCTTCTGTTAACATATATGTGTTGGGATGGGGTCCTCTAGGTCAAATTTGGGGTTAAAATAACCCAAGTTTTTATGTATTTTTTGTAAGTAAGGTAAAGTCTTTGCGATTTGTGGATGTGGAGCATGTAGATGGTTAGGATTGAAAGGGGTTTAAGCCCCTTGTTTATGTAAAACTTGAGTCAGTTTTGAGATCCACCCATGGTCCGTAGACCATGGGATTGTATGTAAAAAGTTATAAATAGGTGTGTCTTAGAGAGTCTAAGGCATGTCTATGTGGATGTAATGGGTCAATAGGAGAAAAGTGATAGCACAATGAGTGTGTTAGATAGGAGAGAAAGGCTCTAGATTTGGGTGCGCAGAGGCCTAGGTAGAGTCCGTAGGTGAGTTTGCATTGTAGTTTTGAGACTGTAATACTATATTCAAGAGCAATAAAGAAGATTACCGAAGAAATATTGCGTATATCTATTTAACACTGTTTACTTCTGCTTACGATATATGATGTGGATAAATAATGTGCTTATGAAATATCAATCTAATGATGCATGAATCTCTTGAATGGAACTTAATAGTTATACACAATGCATGTGTTGGGATGGGGTCCCTTGGGTCATTTTTGGGGCAAAAGCCCAAGTTTTGATGTAAAAAGATGTAAAGTCTCTATGAATTGTGGAAGTGGAGTGCAGAGTTAATTAAGAGTCAAAAAGGGTTTTTACCCTCGTTTATGTAAACTTGAGTCGGTTTTTGAAGATCTTCCCATGGTTCGCAAACCATGGGATTGTATAGATAGGTGTGTCTTAGAGGGTCTCAGGGATATAGAAGTATTTATCTATGGGTACAACGGAAGGATTCTTGAGAGCTAGCATAGAGAAGTAAGTCTTAGAGGGGGAAAGGCTATGTAGTTGAGTGCGCAGAGGCATAGAGTAGTGTCTGTAGATGAGTGCGCAGACCCCTGCAACTGAGTGCGCAGTGAAGTTTTGAGTCTATAAGACTATAGTAAAAATCAATAAAGAAGACTGTTGCAAAAATTCATGTGTTTTATCTCTTTACTTCTGTTATGTATTCTTGCGATATATCATGTGATGAAATGATATATTTATGAAATAATGATGTATTCATGAACGAATTTACTTGATACATCTTATTAATTGAACACAATTAATGTTAAGTGATTATGCGAAGATCATAACACTTTTTGTTAAATTTATCGAACACTTAGGTAGATCTAAGTAAATATTGATCTAAGGATAATATATGTTTCTTGTAATTAGAAAATTTTCATATTTAGGGTCTGCAAAAGCCAGTCATAGACCTTAACAAAGGTCTAGAGGCCGTTCGAAGGGAATTGTAGTACTAAGCCCTAAGGGCTTATAGGTCTGCATGGGGGAAGATCTATGTCATAAAAAGACATCGCACTGATCTCTAGATGCGGAAACTTGGTTCCAGCATCCCTCCATACTGCATTGGGTGAGACTTTAGTCCGCGCTACGTAGATTGATGTCGAAAGGGCCAGTAGTGTATGGTTTTGTTTGGTGCAACTAACTCTGAACCTGGGTTACGATCCACTAAGCCAGCAAATGGTTCTGTTGCCAAGACTAGGATCTACATAAAGAGATGTCTGATGTTGCATCATTGGAATTTGACCAAGAAGGAAATTGAAAAGTGGTTGGATAGAAAGATCCACGAATTCACGGTATAGGAAAACAAGAATCCACGCCTGAAGAAATAATAGTGGTTGGATAGATATTTGTACATAGAAATACAAAATTTTCTTTTGCACCTTCCCTATTGAACTATATGAGTGGATAGCTAAATTGGCATACGGAAAAGGAAGGTGAAGGCTTGATGGTCCAATAGTGTGGACTCTGAAGCTAGTGCAGAGGTTGGAAGCCTCTAAAGATAAGATTGCACGTGCCGTTGACCATTGGCTTGATGGGGTTATAGGAGGATTTGTTACAGAGTTCGCAGTTGAAACCTTAGTCAGTTACAGTGAAGCAGAGTGACACTTCTTCAAAGGATCGCGAGGTAAGTATTTGAGATCTTTGAATACTTGGATTAAGATGCTCTTGTGTGAAAAATGGGTTATGCCATTGCCTTTATGTTTTGATCTATGTGAAATGGATGAAGCTTTAGAAACCAAGAATAAGCAGGACCTGAGTATAGACTGTTGATTGGACCTCCTTCAAGTGACAATGAAGGAGCAGTATAAGCCTCCCCATAGAGTGATATCCATTTGATAAGGTAAGGTTTTCCATGGATACATCATCCATCCAAACCACCTCCATCTTCACCTCCACAACTTCGCCCACACCATCACCACCACCACCATCGTTCAACATGTCGAAAACAATGAAGTTGTCAGTTTTTAAGGGCTTAGGAAGTGAGGATTTGGATCAGTTTTGGTTTGTTGCAAGGCTGTGTGGACAGAACAATAAATTATGGATGACAATATAAAGAAGGCACAGTTGGTTACCACTCTGCAGGATCGCACACTAACATGGTACATTAAATATTGCACCGATAATCGGTTGGCGTCATTAGCAGACACTGAGGCCACTTTGAACAAAGAATTCGGTAAGCCTAAGTGTGACTCTTAATCAGTAACTGGATTCAAGAAATCATGATGAGCGCTGGTCAAATGCCCTGGGAGTTGGATCAAAGATTGAAGTGCATGATCCGTGAAGCTAATATGCATCTCACAGATAGTCAGCATTGTGAGTGGTTTATAGCCTCGCTCCTGCCCCACCTAAGGATTGCCTTATCATATAAAAATATAGGAACTCAGGCGGAAGCTTTGGAAATCGCGATGAGATTACATGAAATGCCTATTCGGGACGTGTCTTTAGGAGTCCAACAAATTCAGTCACAGTTGCAGAACCTCTGTTTGTAATTGTAGAGCTTTAAAAGAGAAAAGAAGGCTACGCCAAATGTGCACGAGGAAGTCTGGTGCCTCAAGTGTAAGAGCCAGGGGCATGATAAATATCATTTCCCTCTCTTCATGAATTATATCACAGGGGGGACCAATGCCCTTGAGGCAGGAAGCTCCAATAGGACCAAGTACGGGGCACATGCTATGGTGCACTATTTGTTAGGTCACTAGAAAACATGTAACATATAACTGTCATTTGCTGCAAAGTTTGTATAGACACCACAACAATTGTTCTGCGATTTCTGAAAATCGGTGGGCCATGATGAGCGCCACTGCTGTAGCTATGAGCTGGTGATGGAAAGGACACCTATGTATCGAATGCAAGTAGAAACTTAGCCTCTGGATCAGGGAATTAGGGAAGCCTGCGGATGAGGCCAAGTAGGAGGAGGACCTAATAGAGACCGTGGACAGGTCATTTGCTACAATTGTGGGATGCTAGAACATTGTGCATGTGAGTGTACAAATCAGGCATGACCTTCATGTCAATACTACACTTAGTTTGACCACACAATAGAGGAATGTCCTATGTTGATAGCCAAGATGCAGGAGAAGAAGGCACAACCTCATCACCCTATTGAGAACATGCAGATGATGAGGCCTGAGCCCCGCGAGGAAGATCAAAATGTGAATATTGTGTTGAGAAGCAAAATAGTGAATGGTGACGATAAAGGAAAACAACTTGAGAACATTTGATGGGTCCATAAGGCCCTGGAAAAGGAGACTAGTTTTGATCTGGAGTGCACGAAGGAAACATTTATGGAGGTGAAGAAAAGCTTCGCTGAGGCCTCTACCTTAGGAAGTCAAGACAAACTTCTAGAAATTGGCGTGCCTACAGAGGTTGACCCCTCTATGCTTACTACCTTCTTGGAGACTTGTATGAAACTGCTACGTGATAGCAAGGCTGTGAAAGGGCTACAAGAATTGATAAACATGTGTGTTGGTAAGGAAAATTCTCCTAAGTGACACCACTTAGTCTGAAATATTGGTAAACATAAGGCAAGAATAGGGCATGAGATGAGCCTCACTGTACAAATAGGAGACTATGATATGGACAAGGTTATTTTGGATCTCGGATCTGATGCAAATGTTTTGCCTAAACAGACATGGGAGAGAATTGAGAGACCCGTGTTGGAGTGGTCTCCGATTGAGTTGAGGATGGAAAACCAACAAAATATTATCCCTATTGGATGTCTCCATGAAATTACCATAGATATAGAAGGTGCAAATGTGTTGGCTGATTTTGAGGTAATAGAAATTGTTGATGATAAAAATCCATACCCCACGCTCCCTGGAATTGACTAGGATATTGAAATGAATGGGGTAATCAACTTGAAGAAGCAGACAATGTCATTTGAAAGGAAATCACTCTACATTGTAGCACCCTTGGACCCTGCAGAAGGACCGTGCTATACTGAACCGGACTGCAGCTATGAGGAAAGTGACGATGATTTGGATCAAATCTACAAAATTATGGTGCGAGACCAAGATTGGGTTAATCCAATGGTTAATGGATAGATTTCATGGGACTGCAAAAGCTCCTATAGCTTGGATTTAGATGAAGAGTTAGAGCACTGCAAAATAGGTTGCATGAAGTGTCCACACTGCATTGCAACATGATGACTAAACCACTGTGTTGTGTGTCATCTGATGTAAGAAACTTACCTTATTACGATGGTTTAAATGATGTAGATAAGTTTTTGGATGCTTTTGAAAGAGAAGTCCCAGAGGATCATCACTTTCAAGCATTGGATTTGACATTGCGCGCTATGCTTGCTCGATGGTGGGGTACACACAAGGATAACTTTGATGAATGGTGCGATTATAGGAGGATGATGAGGATGTGATTTGGTCATCCTAAAGTGCGATTAACTGAGAAATATGATGGGAGGAATGATCCACATCATAATTTGGCAAAGTGGACTAAAGTCTATGGAACAAATTTGCAACCAGAATGGGTGCACTTATTTTGTCACACTGTAGATATAATCCCTATGAATTATTACCTAGAAACGAAGCTCCACAATAGCACTACAAAGTGGGATATCTTGAGGGAAGGATTTTTTATGACCTTTAGTTTTGAATATGGGTTCAAAAGCATCGATGAAGCTCTGCAGGAGGTTAAGGCAGCGATCTTCAGAATCCCATAGGATCCTTTGGAAATGGTTCAACAAGATTGGAGCACCCATCTGTGCCATGCACTGGAATGCTATAATGTGACTACTGAAGGGGAGGATGATGATCCAGGGAATATCAATATCCCAGAAGCAGATAGCCATTGTGAGGCCGAAGGTCCGCAGATAGAAAACCCAGATATCACCTTGTCATTGAAGACTAGGCAAGAAAACATTGGTACTAAAGTAAAGCCAAAATTTGTGAAGATCAGAGATTATTGGGATGACGCCACAATGGATAAAGTTGTTGAGTTGCTGTGTGAGTACCATGATATTTTTCCTACAAACTTTGTGGACTTGAAAGGCATCATAGGCAACTTGGATGTGATAAAAATTACTTTAAGGCTGGACGTGAAGCCTATTAAGCAGAGACCATATCACCTTAATCCAAAATATAAGGAAAAGGTTCACTTGGAATTGGACAATGCTTGAGGCAGGCATTATCGAGCCTGTGGAGGAATTTGATTAGGTGATTCCAATGGTGGTCCAACAAAAGAAACAGAAGGGATAAATACATATTTGCGAAGATCTTAGGAAGCTTAATGATGCCTATGTCCATGATCCTTTTCCAACATCATTTATTGATGAGGTATTGGAAAATGTTTGAGGAAAATAGGCCTACTCATTCATTGATGGGTTTTTTGGGTACCATCAGATTAATATTGTGCTGGAGGACAGGAGCAAAACAACCTTCGCGATAGAATGGAGTTGTTTTTAGTACACGGTGATGCCATTCGGACTCAAAAATGTGTCGACGATATTCTCACATGCAGTCATTGTGGCATTCAAATAATTCATTCACAAATTCTTGGAGGTGTATTTTGATGACTCAACAGTGTTTGGATTAGTCAAGCACCATGTAGCCAGTCTACACCTAATGTTGGATACCTGCCGAAGATATCAGATCTTGTTGAACCTAAAGAAGTGCTTGTTTTGTGTCCCCTTTGGGATTTTTCTAGTTCATAAGGTATGAAAGCAAGGACTAATGGTGGACCCTGCGAAGATCATGATAATAGTCAACTTGGAGGCCGAGAGGAGTGTCAAACAGTTGTGTGCAATGCTAGGCCATACTGGGTATTATCAAAAGTTCATCAAGGCTTATGCTCAGATTACCGCACTTGTGGAGAAGCTACTGAGGATGCCACATGAAGAATGTCAGTGCAGTATAGATGTCTTGAAGGAAAAGATGGTCACCGCACTAACATTGGTCTTCCCAAATTGGAAGAAGGAATTCCATGTACACATTGACTCCTCGTGTATTGCATTGGGAGTAGTGCTGACATAGGCTAGTGAAGGAGAGATGGATCACCCTATAGCCTCTACAAGAAGGAAATTATCAAAGGCTGAGAAAAACTACTCAATGATAGAGCATGAGGGGTTGGCTATGGTGTATGCGCTCAAGAAATTCACACACTATCTGTTGCACAAACATTTCAAGATGTACACAGACCACTCCTCCTTGAAGTACCTAGTCAATAAGCCTGCGCTGGGGTGGAAGATATGCAGGTGGATGTTGCTGCTTCAAGAATACGACTTTGAGGTAATTGTGAAGACAGCAAGGCTGAATGCAGGACCTAAGCATTTGTTGTGGATTGAAATGGGCAAGGATCCTACTAATTTGGAGGAAGAGCTGCCCAACATGCATCTCTTCACAGTGCACTTAGTGGATAACCTCTTTGCATATATTATCCACTTTTTGACCACAGGGATGGCTCTAGAAGGATACACTAGTGAGCAAAAGAAAGAGTTGTTAGTATGCGCGAGCGATTTCTCGGTAATTGCAAGACATTAATATAATATGGGTTCAGATGAGATACTCTGACGTTATGTGCCCGATTTCAAAAGAAACAACATCCTTGTGGAGGCTCATGGAGGGGATACAGGAGGACATTATGTAGGATAGGCAATAGTGTAGACGATTCTACGCGCCGGGTTGTGGTGGCCTATGCTACATAAAGATTCTAAAGCATACTGTAAGGCATGCGACGGATGTCAGAGAACAGGCAGACCATCATGGAGGGATGAGTTTCCATTAAAACCTTAGGTGTCATTGCAACCATTCAAGAAATGGGAAATTGATTTTGTGGGACCAATTCAACCCCTGGGCAAGAAGACAGGAGTGTGCTATATCATCACTGTGACAAAATACCTTACTAGATGGGCCAAGCCACAACCTCTGAAGGATTGTACAGGAGATACAGTAGCTAAATTATTTTTTGAGTATGTGTTAACCAAGTTTGGCTGCCCAAAAGTGCTGATGAGTGATCACAGTATGCACTTCCTCAACGAAATGATCAGTTCATTGACAAAAGAGTTCCAGCTGGATCATCAAAAGAGTAGACCATATCATCCTTAAGCTAACAGAATAGTTGAGGCCTTCAATAAGATCTTGGAGAATGCACTTACAAAGATTTTCAACGTGCAGCGGAATGATTGGGACATGCGCATACCGGTAGTTCTATGGGCATACAAGACTACTTACAAAAAGCTAACAGGTCAAACACCTTTTCGGTTGGTCTATGGTGTAGAAGTTGTCATGCCTATGGAATATATTGTGCCTAGTCCCCACATAACATCTTTCACAGGAATGGCGGACCACGAAGCCTTGGAAGAATGGATTTCATAGCTAGTGGATCTCGAAGAAGATAGATTCTTGTTTGGATTCCATTAGAAAGTCCAGAAGGAATGAGAAAAGGCTTGTCATGATCATCACATCAAGTTATGCATTCAAGGTAAATGATTTGGTATTATTATATGATAGTTTGTTTGCTAAGTTTCCAGGAAAGTTTCAGATGCACTGATTGGCTCCATATGTCATCAAAGAAATCATAGATGGGGGTGCGATTCAGCTCATAAAACTAAATGATGAACCTTTTCTGGGAAGCGTGAATGGAAGCTAGTTGAAGCCGTATGCAGGAGATCTCGCTCAATGGAAACATGATGACCAAACAGTCTTAGTGCTCCAGGCAACTGTAAGGAAGCGTGGGACTATAAATATAGTGCCTCATTTTGGGGACTACACAATAGGGGAGTTGCATGAAAAATGGTGATTTCACAGTACCAGAAGCCATGTGAAGGGAACTGTGCTATGCAGGAAGATACCACACAACACAACTAGAAAATGACCATTAGAGTCACTGTTCATGATGTGAAACCAAGAGACTGTTAAGAGGAGCAGGTGGGTGGCATTTAAGGTTGAAATCTTTAGAGATATACTGCAAAATCAACATTAATGGATGAATTTTCGGGGGAAAGGTCCGATTTGAATTCAAATTCCCTTATAAATTACACGTTCCAGTCTAGCAAAGAACCCTTTGCACCCTTAGAATTTTTGAGTTGTTATGTCCGTCGCTTATGAATCATGAGTTCTTTGAAGCTTTGATCAAAAGCCTTGCATTCGATAAATTGCACGAGTTAGACAGGAAATTCATTTGCGACATCATGTCAGGACTAGGTCTCGTTGAGACTGCAAGCATTGGAGGAACTGTTGCCTCCAAAGGAGCTGTTCTGGAGGTTATGAGCATGGAGGTTGTAGCTCCTATGCCTACAGCACTGAGGTCACCTAGACCAAAGCCTATAATTGTGCATGAGACCCAAAAACTCAAGAAAGACAAGAAGAATCGGTTAGTGTTATTGCTTGAGTTGGCTAGGAAGAATTCTGCTGCCCAGACGCAGACGAAGGATAAGTAGTCGGAGAAGGTTGTAGATTTGGAGGATGAAGAGGGCATTGGAGATATAGATGCTGAGGGTGTGAAGCCTGTCACCAAGTTTCCATAATATATCCCTCCACATAAAGGGAAGGCGAAGGTCACAAAGGATCCAAACTTGGAGAAATTCGTTATTCACACGCCCCTGTTGCTAAAAAGATAACCTTTGAAGGTTTTTTCCTAGCGCAGGTTCCCCTTTTAGAAATGGAATATTGGGACCTAATTGACCATGAGAGGTCCCCCCACCTCTCAATGGAGAATTCTATGAGACAAGTGTATGACAAAGACTCAGGGGTCACTAGGTTGGAGTCAGTTGAATGGATCCGCAGAGTAGAGCGATTCGGGTTGTTGAACCTCTTGTGGGTGTCCCACTACCACCACTCTAATATTAATACCACCTATATACGACAACAGCTTACTCTGGTGCATGATGGGTGCTTATTGCTTGGGATGCCTATTCCCATCACAGATATGCTCATCCGCAGGATCATGCACCTACCGCATGAGGGTTTGAATACAACCAAGGAATTTGGTGGAAAGATAAGCGAAAGGGACTTTGCAGAGCAGATGAAAAAGAAATTCAAGCTTATCAAGAAATCACACGACTACTCCATAACCTACATTAGTGATCCCGAATTGAATATTTTCACCCAGATACTAGCCGGAAAAGTTATGAGGAAGTGTTGCGTGGATGAGGTTTCGACACTTGTGGTGTTGTTGCCTGCAGAATGCGTAAAGGGAGTGCAGTTTAACTAGTCGTGATACTTATGTAGTGAGTTCCTTACAAATTTTCACAAGGCCTGAGATGAGAGAAAGACCTTCCACTACACGTGATTTTTGCTCTCCATTGTGCTGGTTGGTTGGGATATGCCGGAGGACAACCAGTTTCCTCTCGTGGAGGCCCGCTTGTCGGAAGCTGCACAATTTACCTCCCTCTAGGCCACGAAGGACCCTGCGCGGGTCACTAAAACAGAAATTTTCTGGGTATTGATGGACTTGAGCTTCCACATGGTGATCGTCCAGCACCCATGGTTGTCCCCAATTGTGTATGAATAACAGTCTGAATATGTTGAGTTCAAGGTAGACTTCCACTGCATTTACATTTGAGCGCGGAAGGACCCGAAAAATAAATGGTTTGATCTATCATATCTAGCTATCGATGATGCCATTCAGGAAGTGATCAAGTGCTAGCTAGCAGATTGGCACACTCCATTCAACTTGGCCATGGGTAACACCAAAGGCATAAGGAGTTTAGTAGAGAAAAAGTGGAAGGATGCAGTGAAATAGGCAGTGCAGAAATTGGTTGCGCAATGAAAGAAGGAGGCCAAAGAGAAGACCCGAATGGAAAAGGAGCACACTGCAAAGGAGCAGGTTAAAGAAGGAACAACGTGACTCTGAGTGAAGTGGTAAATCCCCTTCGCCCGAAATTAAGGAGGAATAACAGTCAGCGTAGGGTAGTGGAGGTGATGAGGGGCAGAGCACCCCATTTCAGGTAACGAAGTGTAGAGAACAAAAGTAGGAGGGGTCCCAAAAGAAGACAAAGGTGACTAAGCCACAGGTGGATCCCATTACGCTGACAGAGGGTGATCTTGACAAGATCGGGCACAAGGTGAATGACACTACAACCCAACTATTACAGCAATTCAAGCAACAACACATGCAGTCATTAGGTAATATTAAAAAGGATCTGCATGAATTGTAGATCCAAACCAGCAAAATATAGGTGGGCACAGGTTAGGTGAGTGCCACACAGATGAGCCTGGCATCAGGGACAAGTCAGGCTGTCGTGCTGGTTAGGATAGTGGACCTTAGGATAGTTGCACTGCTAGAAGGGTCCCTGAGCACGGAATCAGCTGATGACAAGATCATCGTTAGCGCCATGAAGAACATCGACCTCAATATTGTAGTACTCCCCAACGAATATCTTGATGCACTGTAGATAGGCGTGACAGTGGAATTGAGAGCACAGGAGTAGTGCGCTCTTAGTTTAATAAGTGAGAACATGGTGAACAATGAACAAATGTTCACCGAGAAGACGCAAACCTTGAAGGAAAGAGATACAATCTAGGCACAAAGCACCCAGTTGGCGAAAACAGTTACGGAGAAGTGCCAAACCTGTTGGCATTATGATATAGGTTTTGTTCTTGATGGCAACTCACTCAGGTGAAAGATCAAGTATTGTAGGTTAACAACAAAGAATTATAGTTTAGGCCACACAGAATGAAGAAAGAAAGGTATATGTAGGTTCACCTTGACCAACCCACATATACACATAGGTTCATTGAAAAAAAGGAGCGTATACGTACACACGCACATTCACAGAAGGAAAAGTGTGTATATCTTGGGAAAACAAGTTTTTGGGTCCAAGGTATCTCACCCAAGGGATTTGGTTTATGGTATTGGTCTAAGGTATTTGGTCCAAGGTATTGATCCTAAGTGGTTTTGGTCCAAGGTATTGATCCTAAGTGGTTTTGGTCCATGGTATTGAGAAAGGCCTAAACTATATAAGAAGGAGAAGATCATTTGGCCAAGGTAAACAAGTATTGAATATCTGATGAAGTGTGAGATCAAGTATGCAGGTTATGGGTTTCTGATCTGAACTAAGGATGCACCTATATGGCTGATAAAGGTTGATGGATCGAGATCATGAAGACTTAAATATATTATCATTATGTGGTTTGATCTTGAACATTATAGATCTGAATACTGACGCATGTTTTTATTATGTAAATGTGATGATCTGGGTATGAATGAAGTCTGAAATAGTTATGATGCTCTAAGTTAGCATTTCCAGATCTATACACAGGTTGGCTTTGGTAAAAGAACATATACACATTAGTTCAGCATACATAAGTGGCATATACATCACAAAATGGAATTTATAGATCTGTACGCTGGTTTCCCTTGTTAAAAGAGTGTATACACACTGGTTCAACTTATGGATGTAGCGTATATCTTCTGAAGTATGATCTATAAGGGTTTTGTTTGATGTTGCAATATTCAGGGTTCTGCATTGTGTTCTGATGACTATTTTCTGGTAACAGTATTCTGCATATTCAAATTCATTGATTGGATTAGGTTCAGTGTTGATGAATGAAATCTAATGATGGATTAGGATCATAATGACTTATCATTATGTGATCTGATAATGAATGGACTAGATCTGATCACTAACACATGTTTCATCCTCTATGTGTGATTATCTCTGAAGTCTAGAAGTGCAGCAAAGTGTTTGTAGATCTACACACTAGTTTGCTTTAGGGAAGTTGCATATACATGTAGGTTGGCTTCTGCCAAATAGCATATACAATCTGAAGCATGATTCTGAATGATAATGTAACTCAGAACTATGTACTGATCTATCTATTGCACTTGATTGGTTAAAGTATGAATGAATGATTGATTCAGTTGTGTTAGAGGTTCAGAGGTTGTCAGTGATTGATTGAGTTTGGTTGATTTAGATTGAGTTTCAGTGATTGGTTGATGCATATATAGTTGATGGATGTATTGCAGTGGTGATTGATTTTGAGCTTCAATGTTGTTGATGGGTCTAGTATGAAAATTGGATGAAACATGGCCTTCAGATTATGGTGTTGTGTTCCAAGATTATCTAGTCTGAAAATTTATGAAACGTGGCCTTTAGATTATGGTGTTGTGTTCCAAGATTATCCAGTCTGAAAATTTATGAAACGTGGTCCCTGGAAGAAAAGAGAAGGTTGTAGCCTTCTATAGATCAGTGCCTACGTACTAGTAAACATTTTGGCTAGTACAAGAGCTAGGGGGTTGTAGCTCCCTTCCTATAGAAGCTGGAGAATGAGAGAAGGTAGTATCCTTCTGCAGATAGAAGACTGCGTACTGGTATGAGTCTGCACCAGTACATTGTTGTAAACAAATTTTCTTATTATTAAAAGAAGATAGAGACAACAACAGCAGGTGGTTTTCACCCACATTGGGTTTCCAACTTAAATCTTGGTGTTCATGTGTGTTGCTTATGTGTGATGGTTCACTCTTTTATTAACCACATATGGTTATTTTTTAATGTTTAATAAAGTACTGATGCACAGATTAAAGATCAATATATGATGAATCAACTAAATCATTAGTTTGCTGGATATACGCTTGTTTCCTTAGGCACAGTTGTGTGTACACGCGAGTTGCCCACATGGAAGTAGCATATAAAAATTTGAGTATGAAATGAAAAAGATTATTGACTTGACTAATACTGATTCAACCCCCACCCCCCCTCGTATTATTTCCAACAATTGGTATCAAAGCAGGTCCTTTGGTAGAAGCTTAATCGCTTGAAGGAGATCCATGGAACAATGGGAAAGAAGCTAAAGAAGAAAGTTTCTCAAAAGAAGAAGACATCTCAAAGGAACTATGACAGTGGGAGAATTGATTGGGGATTATGTGGAAGAAACTCTTCAGATTCAGAATCACCTCAGAATGAAGATGAACAAGCAAAAGAACTATCAGGTATGAATTTTTTATCCTCTAGTGATACATTTCTCCATCCATTTGAAGATGATGAAAGAGATAGTGAAACAACTGAATTTTTCTTATGGGTGAGGAAGAATGATATAAAATAGAGGTAGAATTTAAAAGTCTTACAGAGAAAATTAGAGATCAACAAGATCTATTGCACAAAAGGGAATGTGCCTTCAAAGAAGAAGCTACCAAACTAAAAGCTCAACTAGAGGAAGGAAACAAAGTAAGGAAGAAATTCAAGGAAAAGGAATATCAATGTCAAAAGCTGCAGGATGAAGTGACATCATTAAGAAATGAAGTAAATGAAAGGAGCACAACAATCAAGAAACTCAAAAATAGATCTTGTTACTATGAAAGTCTTGAAGCTAAGATCCTTTCGCTAAAAGAAGATCTTGAAAAATCAAATAAGCAGAATGAAGAACTACTCCAAGCTCTTGAAAAACAAGAAAATTAAGTTCTTGAATTAAGGCAATAGATGGAGGAAGGAAGAGAAGCTGAAGAAATCATGAAGAAGCAGTATCTTGAAAAGGAAGAGCAACATCAGGTTGAGGTAAATATACTAAAAGGTAAATTAGAAGAAAAGGACAAGCTTTTACGATTTCAAGATAGTACTAAGATTTTGGATGATATTCTCAGTAGTCAAAGGTCTCCTGCCATCAAATCTGGTGTTGGTTTTCATGAATCTATTGAAGGTGAATCCAGCTCACAAGCTAAGAAAAGGAACTCTAGTGTAAAACCTGAAATGCTCAACAAGGAGATGAGAGGTCAATCCCATCAACAACCAAGGAAAGAAATTCTTCAAAGAAAACCTTTAACTCCTAGCTATGGAAGTGATAGTCAGTTATTTCCTCAAATGAATAATGTTGAATGTTTTATATGTCATCATCATGGACATGTTGAAACAAGATGCAGAAGTAGAATGGTTCAAGACCATCACACAGAAATATCATCATCTTGCAGGTACTTTAAGGGATATTGTTTCTCTCGCAATATGTTTGGTCACAACACTATTGACTGCTATAGAAGATATCTGAAACATGTAAGATGTTATGAATGTAACAAGCTTGGACATATAGCAAGGAATGCAAGAGAATATTTCGGGCACCATACCAAAAGGAGAAAACATCATCACAGTCGAAGATATGGAGGAAGAAGGAAGTACATTTAGAAAAATGTGGCATGGCACAATGTATAGACATGACAGACTCAGGGGGAGCTAAAAGTATGAAAAATCAGTGTTCAAAATATCATATGCAAGTTTCATGAAGACAATTCGTGTATATATGCGAGTTTGAAGCTGCACAGTCGCGTATATGTAGGTTTGAGAAAAATGCAATAGGGACAGACTCATAAAAACTGCTTTGATATGCTTTAGACAATTATCAGTTATCTTTTTTGTCATGATGATAGATGACTATAGTCTGTGGATGTTATTTAGAAGTGTTTTTAATCCTCACAAGTTATTGATAACTTGATGTATATCTGATTGGTGATGATGCCTTGATACTTCTTACTAATATGCAATGATCAGATCCGACAGTGAACATGTGGAACAGATTCAGAGGGAGAACATGCTATGCTTCTAATAAAGCATTGTTGGCATTATGTTTAGAAGTATTTGGTATCTAATCAATGATGATGATGTTTATATGGCTAAATTATACACCTTTCTATGATACGGTTATGAGTTCCCATGACAAAATCTCATATGATTCTTGGGTCACATAGTTGGTGTTCAGATTAGACTTATGGATGATTGTGGATGAATCTTTGATGATGCATATAGTACATATATGTTTCTTATATGATGATCTTCACAAGGACAAAGAGAAGTACAAATCTTGAGTACACAACTTCATTATTTGATGATGAGCCACTCATTTCTTTTATGCTGTTGTCATCATGCCTTCAAAGATGCATAAAGTTCATATGGTGCAGTTATGATACAGGATTTCTATAGATCTTGGCTCTCACACGGTTGAAGATTGTTGTTGTTGATGATATCAAGAAATCTTGACAAAATTACCATGAGCTCATAGTTTGCTAGATACATATTGATATCTCTTTGATGGATACATGGATGATTACTCTAGTTGCATATTGTTGGTTGGCCAAGAGAATGGTGTTATTGCAGGTCGCATGAAGACATAGCTATTTGAAGACATGGCTTACTTAGTCACATAATTATGATGAGTTCTTACCTTATGATGATAGTTAATACTCATATATGTTGATTATCATGGTTGATTCTTATTGGGATGTTCCCTAGTGATGATACATGGTTGATATATTGAAGGTCCTTGTGGAAAGATCATGTAGTTCTTGATGATGATGTGAAAGATCATGTGATGACTATGGTGTTTTCACATATGATATGATGTGAATGATTTTGTTACTGCTTGGAGATATGACATATGCTGAGTTGATTCATGGAAGGAAACGAAGTAAGTTAATCTTGATGAGATCAGGAGGATGAGTTGATATCTATATGCAGACATACTTTGTCACAGGTTGATGATACTTACACTGACATGGACATATATAGGTTGCTGGTATAGATGTTGTTGACAATGCTTATGTAGCAGATCATACATGGTGTATGATAGTTGCTAATGACTATCATGGTCTTGACTCTATTATAAATTTCATGTATATCATTCAATGTAAAGGTCATATCAAGACCCATGATGTAATAATTTGTATCTGTTTGTTGTAGTCTTTTGATGAAGTCCCTTTTTGGTCATATGATGTAAGGTGTACCCCACTATGCATGGGAAGGATGATGTAATAATGTCTATTTCAGTCATGTATAATCATTTGGTATATCCCCACTTGGTTGGGTGAATATTTGGTGTATCCCCACTTGGTTGGGAGATGGATGTATGTATGAATCATTGGTGATAGGAAGGTCATTTGTAATGTATGTATAGAGTCATGTTCTTCTTTTAGAACATATATTTTTGAAGATTTATCTTATGCTCAGGGGGAGCATGGACTCGATCATGGGGTTTCAATTAGCATATTAGAGAATTCAGCATGCACTTAGGGGGAGCATGACCCTTTGCCATTGATGTCAAAGGGGGAGAGTGACTTGGTATTGTTGTTGCCATCAAGTCCAAAGGGGGATATTGTTAGAATTACGATGCATGTGTTGTACTTGATGGAAACCCACTTGTAGTAGAAAAAATCTCTTGTACATGGTAACTAGATGAATATACAGAAGAGATATCAGATGTGACAGAATACATGGTATTTGTGTTAATAGATGTGATGCAGGGCAGTTCAAAGGAATCAGTTCAGCACTTGTGTACAATGGAAACTTACTAAGATGATAGTTTACAGTACAGCAAGTTAACAACAAAGAATTTTTGCCATCAAGTCCAAAGGGGGAGATTGTTGGCATTATGATATAGGTGTTGTCCTTCATGGAAACTCACTCAGGTGAAAGATCAAAGTACTACAAGTTAAGAGTAAAGAATTATAGTTCAGGCCACACAGAATGAAGAAAGAAAGGTATACGCAGGTTCACCTTCACCAACCGGCGTATAAATGTAGGTTCATTCAACAAAAGGAGCGTATACGTACACACAGACTTTCATAGAAGGAAAAGCACATATATCTTAGGAAAACAAGTTTTTGGGTCCAAGGTATTTCTTTGGTCCAAGGTATTTGACCAAAGGTATTTGGTCCATGGTATTGGTCCGAGGTATTTGATCCAAGTTATTTGATCCAAGGTATTGGTCCTAAGTGGTTTTGGACTATGGTATTGAGAAAGGCCTAAAACTATATAAGAAGGAGAAGATCATTAGGCCAAGATAAGAAAGTATTGAATATCTGATGAAGTGTGAGATCAAGTATGTAGGTTATGGGTTTCTGATCTAAACTAAGGATGCACCTATATGGCTGATAAAGGTTGACAGATCGGGATCAGGAAGACTTAAATATATTATCATTATGTGGTTTGATCTTGAACATTCTAGATTTGAATACTGGCACATGTTTTTATTATGTAAATGTGATGATCTGGGTATGAATGAAGTCTGAAATAGTTGTGATGCTCTAAGTTAGAATTTCCAGATCTGTACGTAGGTTGGCTTTGGTAAAACAATGTATACACACTGGTTCAGCATACAGAAGTGGCGTATACATCACAGAATGGAATTTGCAGATCTGTACGCTGGTTTCCATTGGTAAAATAGTGTATACATGCTGGTTCAGCTTATGGATGTATCCTATATCTTCTAAAGTATGATCTATAAGGGTTTTGTTTGATGTTGCCATATTCATGGTTCTGCATTGTGTTCTGGTGACTGTTTTCTGGTATTAGTATTCTGCATATTCAGATTGGTTGATTGTGATTAGCTTCAGTGTTGATGGATGAAATCTAATGATGGATCAGGATCATAATGACTTATCATTATGTGATATGATAATGAATGGACTAGATATTATCACTAACACATGTTTCATCCTCTATGTGTGATTATGTGTGAAGTTTGGAAGTGCAACAAAGTGTTTGCAGATCTAGATGCTGGTTTGCTTCGGGAAGCTCCGTATACACACAGGTTGGCTTCTGCGAAATAGCATATACAATCTAAAGCATGATTATGGATGATAATGTAACTCAGAACTATGTACTAATCTATATGTTACAGTTGATTGGTTAAAGTATGAATGAATAATTGATTCAGTTGTGTTAGAGGTTCAGAGGTTGTCAGTGATTGATTGAGTTTGGTTGATGCAGATTGAGTTTCAGTGATTGGTTGATGTAGATATAGTTGATGGATGTATTGCAGTGGTGATTGATTTTAAGATTCAATGTTGTTGATGGGTCCAGTATAAAAATTGGATGAAACATAGCCTTCAGATTATGGTGTTATGTTCCAGGAGTATCTTTTCTGAAAATTTATGAAACATGGTCCCTGGAAGAAAAGAGAAGCTCGTACTTCTGTAGGTCGGTGCCTACATACTAGTAAACATATCGACGAGTACAAGATCTAGGGGGTTGTAGCTCCCTTCCAGTAGAAGCTGGAGAACGAGAGAAGATAGTAGCCTTCTGTAGGTAGAAGCCTGCGTACTGGTATGAGTCTGCAGCAGTACATTGCTGTAAACAAATTTTCTTATTATTAAAAGAAGACAGAGACAATAGCAGCAGGTGGTTTTCACCCACATTGGGTTTCCACCTTAAATCTTGGTGTTCATATGTGTTTCTTATGTGTGATGATTCACTCTGTTATTAACTGCATATGGTTACTGTTTAATGTTTAATAAATTACTGATGCACAGATTAAAGATCAACATATGATGAATTAACTGAATCATTAGTTTCTTGGATATACGCTTGTTTCCTTAAGCACAGTTGCGTGTACACGCGAGTTACCCACATGGAAGTAGTGTATACAAATTTGAGTATGAAATGAAAAAGATTATTGACTTGAATAATCTCATTCACGCCCCCCCCCCCCCCCCCCACCTCTTAGTATTATTTCCAACAAAACAGTGCAAGAGTTGCACATCGATGAGGATGCGCAATTAGAGGCCAAGATCCAGAAACATGCTGTAGGTGTCCGCAGTGCAAAAGAAGAGGTGGCAAGTGTTCAATTTAAACTCAATATGAAAATCACGGAGATGGAACTCAAGTCACAGCCTTCGACTCCACCCGATGTCAGGGAACAACGCAGAGCTGCCATCAAGGAAGGGATAGCTACTATGGATGCTGTGGTCATTGACTGCACAACTTTGTTCGAATATGCCATGGGAGTGGTGACAACCCTATAGGAAGATCCCGACCTACAGACATTGAGTACAGATATTTGCAAGCTCCAACAACAATCCGACAAGGTTAGGGTGATGACGTGCTCCATTTCTACAACGTAGCACCACACCAAAAAGCAAGACAAGAAGCAACTCCTTGCGCAAGTAGAAGCAGTGTAGAAAAAAGAGGCAATGCTTAAGACCAAGTTGGATCCTTGGTTGGAAGAAGCCTACCAAGTCTCAACCAACATTCAGCAAAAGCTAACGAACTTGCAGCTCACAAAGTAGAAGATCAAGTGAGCCAGCAAAGGACCAGCTATAGAGTAGCTTGTTGAACAAGTGAAGTAGGTAGCCATGCAGAGTACGGCTGAAGTAGCAGTTGTGTAGGTGGAGCTGAGGGATCTTCATAGCAAGATCACCACACTAGCTGAGTGACTCAAGGGTGAGTCACAACCTTTGTGTTGGGGGCATGTTGGGATGGGGTCCCCTAGATTAGTTTTGGGGAAAAAGCTCAAGTTTTGATGTAAAAAGATGTAAAGTCTCCACGAATTTTGGACGTGGAGCATAGAGTTAGTTAAGAGTCAAAAAGGGGTTTTACCCTTGTTTATGTAAAATTGAGTTAGTTTTTAAAGATCTACCCATGGTCTGTGAACCATGGGATTGTATAAATAGGTGTGTCATAGAGAGTCTAAGGGAGTGTTGAAGCCCCGAAAATTGGGTCTACAACAAGGGGGATACCCACCCAGTCTGAACCTTGGTTAGCAGCTCCTTTTCTGTTTGGGATGGTGGGTCCAACTAGGGATAATGGGACCAGTTTCTCAATTTGTGTCTATGTGTGTAGATAATTGATATTTATTTTCTAATAATTCCCAAGTAAAATGATTTTATTCTAATCCAAATTCAACTTGGTTAACCTATTGATGGACTCTGCTCTTTCTTTAGCCTTTTTCCTCCAGCTGTTCTGTAGATGCTGCGCATTTGAGAGAAATTTACATACCATTTAAGGATATCCTTGATAAATATCACTATTTTTAGAGCTTGAGTTTTGCTTTTAGCCTTTAGCACTTTTTTCTACAATTTTCCGGGCTTTCAGGGGACTTAGCATTCAGAGGCTTTCCTTCTCAAGGGGTTTTTCTCGGCAATGTGTGATTAGCACTAATCGCACATCAAAAAATGCCTCTGTTTCTTGATTTGGGCTTCCCTGGTGCCAGTTTTTGTCTCTTGTGCGTTTTTGTTAGATGACTTTGGAAATAAGAGCTTCTCCTTCTTTTCCCATTATACTCTGAACATTGCTACGTATATCATTTTGCTTTCCGCTCTTGCAATTTACAAATTAGTAAAGAGTAATGATATGAATAAGGTGACGGGAAAGCTTTAAATGTTGAAATCATATAAAATATACCACCCTACATGAACTAACCTCTTGATCAGATCAAAACCTTATTTCATTAATGATCATCAACTAACCTATTAAATTAACATTAATGCACATGATTTGACATCAGATTACGAAAAAAATTTGGAATGATGTGCCCTACAAATCTGCGATAAAGCGATTTTGCGATTTGCTTCGCAATATCGCAGATCACAATATCACTAATCCATTGTATTTTGACAATCATTCATTACCTTTTTGCGATGTGATGCTTTTATCATTGAGAGAAAGATTTTGCCTCGAACTCATCATAAAACTTAAGTCTTTTTGGATTTTGCGGGTATTCTCCTAAGTTTATGATAGTAAGATTTATTCAAAAAGGAAATACAAGTTCTAATTTATTTTTATTTTCTAGATGAAGGGTCCCCACTTATTTAGTATTGGTATCAAAACTAAACTAAGAAGGGGGGTTGTTGCTGGCCACAACAATTGGCGATTCACTTGGAAGAACCAGTTATCTCTGATTTTATTTTGAATTTTCTAAACTTCCAAAACCGAAGGTTTTTTTGGAAAATAAAACTTTATTATAGAAAGGTAAAGTATATCATGCTTTCAATTGTTAATGCTAGTTTGTTTCTTCTATGTTAACTTTGATTATTTACTTCCTAAAGTTAGTCATTGTATTTACATCAACCACTACATGGTTTATAAAGATAGAAACAAAGTCTCCTCTGTAAATCAGTTTTAAATATGCTCATTTGTTGTAGGTAGAACATTTGCTACCAGTAAGCATTTATAGCCTCGACAGGGTTACCTATTACCCAGCAATGATCCTATATCCTACTTGGAGAAATATACAATTTTCAAAGAGAAATCCATATCCACACTTATTGCTTTTATTTTCTTTTAATTCTTAAAGAACAATGCCTTGGTCTGGTAGCCAAATTATGATAGTGCCACTCACTTGATTTATAACTTTTCTGAACAAATTAGCTCATGATGAGACCCCTTGTCTTTCGATTGCAACAATCTTGAGTCATTGCCCTATTGTGGTATGCAGTTTTGGCAAAGTCAGCAAGCTATAATATCTATGATCATGATAAGTTGGCTCATGATGAGACCTCTTATTCTTTAAGTTTAAAGTGTATTACTGGATTATTCCTTGAAGGTCATAATTCTCTAGGTGTGGAGGAAGTCATTGATTCCTTAAGAAGAGCTCTGGACAACAATTGTACAGTTTTTTGGGAAGAGATTTTCTATAGAGAATCTTTGTTTTTTTTATTGATGCTTTTCATTGACTGATATAAAACATATTCCCACTAAAGGTTTCTTTTTTATCAAAATTCACAAAGTTGAAACTAATATCATTTCCAAGCTTATAGCCTTTGACTGTAGCTTTCAATAGTAATGACCAATTTTCCAAATCAATTCTATTTATACAAGAGAAAAACAAAATCTAAAAGAAATACTAGTCTTTTTTCATGAATTCCAAACATAACCATTTTGAACTAGTTTTATTATCAAAATAAAAGGAAAAACTAATCTAAAAAAATAGAAAAATGATCTTCTATGGAAAGTATTTTTTAAGGATCTGCCCATTAACATGTTAAGATTCTCTTTTCCCTGCTAAATCCTGCAACATAAAAGTGGATGGACCTATGATTTCCACAATTTGGAATGGGCCAAGCCACATTCGTTGGAACTTCGTATGTTTGCCTTTTTCTTCGTGAGCCTTATCCCATTTTAAAACTAAATCTTCAATTTGAAAGTCGTTTCTGGATACCATGTTTGAATCAAAAGAAGCTTTTACTAATGCTTGATTATGAGCATGAGTTATTTTAGCCTTTTCTCGTTGTTCTTCTAGCTTAAGAATTTGCAGTTGTCTTAGCTGTAAGGATGAAGTTAGTGTTTCGTCAATAAATTGAACTAAGGCCAAAGAGGGAATTGCTAGATGAGTTGGGAGAACCACTTCTTTTCCATAAACTAAATTAAAGGGAGAAGTGCTAATCATGGCTTTCTGCGTTATTCGGTCTGCCCATAGAGCATACATCAAAGATTTGTGCCAATTCTTATGATTTTGGTCAATGGTTCACTTAATGATTTTGATTAAGTTTCTATTTGTTGATTCAGCTAACCCATTCCCCTGTGGGTAATAATTGGTAGAGTATTTAAGTTTAAAACCTCTTTTGAGCGCAAATTTAGTCATAGCATTGCCAAAAAGTACGATGCATTATCAAACATTCAGGCATAGGGTAAACCAAACCTGGTAATTATAAACTGATCAATGAAATCGATGATATGTTCATCATTAGCTGTCTTGAGAGGAACGACTTCTACCCATTTAGTAAAATAATCTGTAGCTGTAAGGATATACCTATCTTGTTTAGAAGAGTGAGGAACGATCTCACCTATTATATCCAATCCCCATTGATTAAAGGGTTGATCAATATTAACTAGTGGCAAAGGCAATGATGATTTCTTTTGTCTTCCAGCAATAGTTTGACAAACTTGACATTTCCTTACATAACTATGTGCATCTTTAAATAGTGTAGGCCAATAGTACCATGCGTACAAGATCTTATGTGCTGTAGCATCTCCAGCATAATTTCCACCTGCCAGTCCATCATGGAGATCCTGCAACACTTTTTCAGCTTTAGATTTCTCAAGACATAGAAGGAGAACAGAATCATAATTCATCCTAACAAGTACATAGTTTACGAGTTGATATTTCTTAGCTTTCAATCTTAGAGCTCTTTTCTTTGTATAATCCAGGTTTGAAGGAGCATATCCGTTCTTTAGATAAAATATGATATCAGCATATAATAATTCAATATCGTTTAGGCTTACCTCATACATTTGTACTTCTGAAGATGGTATTTCGGAAATAAGTGATGCTACGGCCAGAATTTTGCAAAAGCCTTGACCTTTTACAATATTTGTTGGTTTAATTTCAGTGTCATATTCTTTTAAGGCAGTAACCCAATTTTCTCTTTTCTCACCCACGTCTTTTTGTACTAAGATATTTCTTACCGCTGGAAATGGTACTATGATCTTTGTATGTGTTTTAAGTAGAAAGGGTCTAAAGTGCTTGATCGCTTTCAAAACAACATAAGCTTGTTTCTTGATGTCAGTTTAATTTAATTTGGCCCCTTGTAGATTTGAAATGAAAAAGGCAATTGGGGCTTCCGCCTTATCTTGATTTTCTTGAGTATCGCAACATATGATCTATCAGAGGCGAATGTATACAAAATGAAAGGATCGGAAAAATTTGGAGTTGCTAAAGATGGGGCATTTATAATCGCTTGCTTAATCAGATTGAATGCTTCATATTCCTCTTGGCCCCATTTGAAGATTGAATTCTTTTTTATCATTGCTTGTAAGGGAGATACAATCTTTGAGAAGTCTGGAACAAATCTCTTAACAAAGTTGTGAGGCAAGGGTATTTCGAAAATCTCCTTAATTATATCGGGATCAATATGGACTCTATATTTTGACACTATAAATCCAATAATTTGTCCTTCACTTAATGCAAAAAAGACATTTTTGGATTAAGTGAAATCCAATACCTTTGGCAACGTTGAAAGATCTGCTTTAAGTCTCTGAGATGATTACCACGTTTCTTAGAGTATACAATTATATCATCCAAGTAGATTACTACTGATTTGTTTACTAATCCCTTAAATGTGAATTCCATGGCCCTTTGAAATGTGGCGCCAACATTAATCATACCAAAAGGCATCTTTTGATATGCCTAAGTACCCCATTTGGTTCTAAACATCGTTTTTAATTGATCATCGGGATGGACCAAAACTTGGTTGTAGCCAGAGAAACCATCCAAAAAGGACATTAATTCTGACCCTGCAACTTTTTGCAAAATTTTCTCCATGGGAGGCAAGGGAAAGTTATCCCTTTGGCAGGCTTTATTTAGGTTTCGAAAGTCAATACAAATTCTAATATCTTCATTTTTCTTTCTGACGAGAACTAAGTTAGAGACCCATCTAGAATGTCGAACGGGAAAAATAATTTTGACTTTCAAAAAAATTTTAAGCTCAGGCTTAATCTGGTTTTCCAGATTAGGATGGATCTTCCTCAGCTTTTGTTGGACGGGTTTTTCATCGTCTATCATTGGGATAGTATGCTAAATGATAGAAGTGTCGTAGGTCTTTAGATCATCGTAGTTCCAGGCAAAGACACTTTTGTATTGTTTCAGGAGATGAACATAAGCTAATCTTTCTTCTTTGGTTAGGCCAAGACCTAGGTTGATATTCTGCAGCTTGGTATCAGTTCCTAGATTTACTAATTCATAGTTCAGAGTTTAACTCTAAAGTTTTGAATTGGTAGATCTCTTGAATTGGTCTTTCAAATCATATAGGTCTTCCAACTTAACTGTTGATTTTGGTATAGCATTATTAGTGCTTTCTTGTTGCAACTATTCGTTATGTTGGTCCTCGTCAATTATTTGATTAGTGTAAGATCCTTCTGATGTGAGGAAGCTTACAATATCAGGATCATCGTTGAAAATTCTCCAGTTTCTAACATTGTCAGGAATTAAGTGTCTAAAGATAAATTCGATTGAAAATCTGTCTGGGCTATAGTCTTCTGAGGGAATGAGCTTGGAAGCCACGTTTGCCAAGAGGTCAGCACTAGCATTTTAGATTCTAGGAATTGATGAAATATTAAATGCTATAAAATGTTCAGTTAGATCTTGCACTAAAGATTGATAATGCTTTAAATGACCTGATAGGCAATCTATAGTATTTCGTACCTGTCTAATTACAATTTCAGAATCTCCAAAGACTTGTAGATACTTGATATCTAATCTAATTTCCTTATATAATCCTTGGACTAAAGCTTCATACTCTGTAGTGTTATTGACGCAATCGAACTCAAGTCTACAAGTTAGCATAGTTTTGTTTCCCTCTGTACTAATTAGTACGCATCCTGGTCCTGCTCCATCGTTAGACTTAGAACCATCAAAAAATAGCTTCCAAAATAAATATTTATTTACAGGACTATCTATAAAATTAACACATTTAGAACTATCTATTTGGGAAAAAATTTCTACTTGAGACAAAACAGAATGTTCTAAGTAAGGTGAAGTATGAGCATTAAAATTTCCTATGAAAGAATCAACAGAATAGTTTCCAATTATATTGTTGTTGTATGCTACAGGTTCATTTTCTCCTTCCAATTCTGTTACTATGTATTTTTTATCTCTTTCTCATTCAACCTTTATCTGATTCAGTTTACCCTAGTAAGGGAGCCACATATGTGACCAATCAGTAGAAAAGTATCCATGAAGCTTTTCAGACCAATCCCTACTAAGAATTAAGCCATAAATTTCTGGAATATCTGCAACTAGAATATCAATAACTTGACATACCTTTGGATTCGATGACAGCCTTATGGTAACCTGATTTAGTTCACTGATCGCTTCAACTTGTGACCGGTCCAGCTGAACTATGCGTACTGCAGACTTTTGCGGTTGAACATTCAACTTTGCACATATTAAATTAGGTAAGATATTAGATGAAGCTCCTGAATCTACTAAACAATTATGCAAGTTTTTGTCGAAAACTTCATAACTAAGAAGAAATGGGGGAGTATGAGATCTAGACCTTCCTCCAATTAAGGCGATATCATTTGGATCAACTTTATTAGTCACATTAGTTGGAGGTCTTCCCATCTCATGAGAAGCTTGTGAGATTACAGTGGCAGGTAGAGGTGCAATAGGTATCGCGTGTAATTCTTTCAAAAGTAGTTTTTGTTGATGTTTTAATTTTCTCAATTCATGAAAGGTAATGTTGGCCCTAGTCTTCTTCATGTATTCTACGATATTATACTCCATCTCATCAGAAACGATCAATGTTTTGGATGGAGTTGGTGAATTGGATTAGACTGGGCTTGTTTGAGTCACTTTGGGTGACGTTTTCTTACTTGCGACTTTATCTTTAGATATCGAGCTTGCGCTCTTTTGTTTAGGAGTTGGTTGTGGAGGATCGAGTTGATTTCTACTTTTGGTACTAAACGGTGATGCCTTTTGATCCTCTTCGTTAGGGAGAATGAAGTCCCACATTCCATGCACTTCTACAACTTCTTCTTCATCAATCGGATCTTCATTGGAAACCTCCTCTTCTTCTTCTTCTGATTCTGCATTTGTAATAGCATTGGTAGGCTTTCAATCAGTTGAAGGACTTCTTATATAAGACCTGTAAGGCTTTTTAGAAGAAGCCTCTGCTACTTGTTTCTTTATATCGACCATCTCGTTCGACATGGTTTTCAAAATTTTCTGCAATCCTTCTAAATCAAATGGGTCTTTTGGTTGTTTTTTCTTGGGATCTTCCTTAAAAGTGACCTTCTTTGATTTTCGTTTATCAACAGAATTTTTTTTCTCTAGAGCTATGATACATTTTTCTACCACTATTGCTTCTTTCATATTGTCAGCCAAAGTTGTTTTGGCAGCCCTATTGACAAAGATCGCTATGTTTGATGGTAGAGCTTATATGTAACATTCACTTCAAACTTCTTCGCTAGGCTTGGAAGCAAGCAGGAATTTTATTCAAAATTTTGTTCAAACGTGAGTTAAAATCTTTGATAGGTTCTCTTGTTTTGGTCTTAAGATTTGACAATTCATTGATCAATGTCGTAGTAGACCTATCATCACTAAACTTAGTCAAGAATTATTCTTGGAAAATATCGCAACTAGTGATAAATCTGGATGGTAATGAAAAATACTAGGATTCGACTGCTCCTTGCAAAGTGTAAGTAAAGAGCCGGACAACAGCATCTTCATTAGTAACTCCATTGAGATTTATAGATAACATGAAGTTGTTGATGTATTCCTCTACTAGCATGCCTGCTTCAGGATTAAACTTAGGTAGGCATTTTTCAGGATGGGCCGATAATTGACTCAAGGGTGCAGGCATTAAGATTTCCCCTGGGTTATTCCATGGGTTTTGGGCCATCATTGAACTACTAATAGAAGAAAGCGCAGCAGATGTTCCTTGCGGTTGGGAAGATGAGGACATTACAGTTCTGGATGATTGTGAAGGGGATGTTGAAGTTCCATTAGTGTGTTGGACAATAATTTGAAGTGTGTTATCAGGAAATCTAGTGTCTATGCAGAGCTACTAGTCCCACTAAGATGGGTAGCTATCTTAGAAATAAACAGATTAAAGTTACTTTCATTTTCCTTTATGATGAGTAGATAGGAGAAGATCAAAGAATACCAACCTCAATCCTTTGCTCGGTTCTTTGCTTGTTCCTTCTCCTCACCGATTGGTCTTTGCCGCTTCTCCCTTGACCACTTCGCTTCAAAGAGTACCTGTAAAGTCAAAGCAGAATAATACCTTCAAAGTGAAAAGATCTACAATTATAAAAAATATAGGACCAGATATATATTGACCACACAAATGCATATACCATCAGACATACAATAATGTGGAGGAAAACTTGAATAGCTTTATCAATATGAAGATCAGAAGAGAGGATTACAACCCATTGTTCTGACCTAGCGTCATCCTCCCAGCATGAAAGCCCTTCTTCACCTCATGAAAAACTTAGATCACCCAACAATATGATATTCCACCAGGAAATCAACAACACTTCCTTACAAGATACAAAATTCCAGCCCCTGGATTTCTGGGATTAGCGATCCATATATAGATGATTGCAGGGAGGTGAGTCAGCTTCTGGGATTTTGATTAGTGTCTTCTCTCTGATAGTTCTTGGTTCCACTTGGAGATTGATGATCTCTTACTCATCCCTAGGTGAAAGGAGCTATGCATAGTTGATGCCCAAATATTCTCCCACATTCAAGAATATTTATATCAATAATTATCTTGAATGTGGGTAGAAGATATTATTGATATTCAGAGAGGCAAGTGTCAGAGGAGAAGTTTTTGGAAGATTCTATGATCATCCACCTCGCAAAATGCCTCTGCCATTTGTCCACTCTCGCCCATCGCACCCTACAGAAGGGCTTTTCAATATGCATCACACCTTTTACACTGGGCAGGTGAGATGCACCGCACCCTTAGCACTAAGCAACCTGTATGGTCCAGTTTTGACCAGTTTTGAGTAGTTTCTTGTGGAGAACTTTTGGGAGATGATGTAATCAGCTAACCTTGTTCCTTTAGGGCATGAAACAACACTTTTAGGGACTCAGGAGCCCTTGGTTTATGGACATATATGATTTGGGTTGCAGTGCCCAAAAATTTCTATAACAGTTGCCCCCTAAAGCATGAGGTTGTTAATCTTTTAATGTCGGGTGAAATGCTTTATCATGAGGATCTGAGGTTTTTCGAACTAGAAGGCGACCTATAATAAGATACAATACAACACATTATCTTCATAATATTTTCATGATCTAGCTGAGGTGGGCATTCCCATGCTCAGCTTCATAAATTCATTTTCATGTACATAGGACAGACAACCATCTATGTAGCAGACTGATGACTCTGGTAGAGCCATCATCCTTTGATTCGGATGATCATCTGTGCAACAATGATGTACATTTGATGTCTTTATTTTCCTGAATATATTGTAGCCTAGATGGATGAAACTAGATCCAGGGTCTTCAAACTCGTCCAATATTCACCCGAAGTACAAGTTGATCCATGTAAAAAATGTTCTAGAGTCGAACATGGAAATACATCGCTTGATTACCAGCCAATGATGTAAGCTGTTAACAGGCGCGAGAGGAATCACCGATAATGATGATGACCCTCAAGGTACAACAGTAAAATTCACATGGTGTGAGAATGGGACTTGGCGTCGAACACCACACAAAATCTCTCGGTCGAAGGCCATTGATGTAAACCTGTCACCGAAAGTGAGAAACTTGCCATTGAGGCATGCAAGCTTCAAAGCACTGGAAAGGTTGTTCGTAGGTTGACTTTTTGGATAATGAGCTGATGTCGACAAGAAGTGACCCATCGCAGGAGGGCCTTAATGAATCCCACATCTATGACACGGAACAGAGCAAATGACTTTTTGAGGTGAAAACAATCTGATGATACAGGGTTCAGGGTGGTGGTCATGAAAGAATGAAGCATAAAGGTATTGCAGTGGATGAGACACAAGATGGGTTAGTGAATTCTCTAATCGACTTATCTTGAACATATCGACGACACTTGGAATGGATTGGTAGCATTAACCCCAAAGATGGATGGTACGATGGACCAATGGTGATATGACCGGTGAACAGAATAACCCAACCCGACTCAGACATGGAGTGAAAGTGTCATGTTCAAAAGCGACTTTGCTACCAATAAAGTTTCTTCAAGTTTTCTTCCCAATTTTTCCCTAGTCATTGCTGACCAGTACCTCTTTATTTTTATCAAGCTTGAGGAGGATAACATATGCTTGTTCTATAATTTTCCCTGCGGGTAAACCCGTCGCTATGTTTTAACGAGCCTAGCGATAGTGAGACTCGTTCTTGTCTATATTGACAAGTTTGTCGCTATTGGTTTTGACGAGTTTAACAACAAAGATAACTCGATCCTTTTCAATTTTAGAGAGTTTGAAAGGGACGTAAAGGAAACTCCAATAATCCTTTTTCGCCATATAATCCCTTAAGTCTGAAAAAGTATAAAATAATATGAAAGGGATGAATTTTTGATAATTTTAATGAGCCGAACAAAACAAGCACTCGATCTTTTTGTGTAATAGTCCCTCAGATCCAAAAAGATTAAAATCTAAAGGAGGGATAGCACTCTCGGTAGCTTTAATGAGCTGGAGAGGCCAACTGCTCGACAATCTTTTTATATTTTACAAGTTAGATGAAAATAGCTTAAGGGAGACTCGTTTTTTGAGGAACGAGTGATAATTTCGGGTAGCAGTTGATTCGAGGTAAGGTTTGGAATTTTCCAATCATGGCAGTGTCACAAGAATGGCTAACAGGATCACTCTTTGTAGCTCTTCCTCAAAAAGGGTAAACAACCAAATGGAGGTGTATGATCAGCTAAAACAGAGTGGAGGTGATGATGAGAACATGACCAAGGCTCAGGAGCTGATGATAATACATTCACAATGGTTATTTAGTGGAGATTGGTTCATTTTTTAATGAGCTTAAACTCTGGGGAAACATTTGCTCATTGCTTAGGTTTAATTTTTAACGAGCTTTAACTTCACATAAAAACTGCTTGTGATAATGGTCATTGATTATTTGATTTCACCGCTAACCACTTTGTTCCTTCGATGATTGTATTGCCTATTCAATTGCTTCATCAAACTGATTAGAAATGAACAATACATGTTTGAAAAATGAGTTAAAACACTAATACCTTACTCGAATTACATGAAAAGTAATTTAAAAGTGGTTTTTACCCCTCATTTTACCATTTCATTTGAACTTTGGTTTGTTGGAGCTCTGGAGGTGCCTTTCCTCGTTGATTTTCACTAGCTAATTCTGAGAGATTTTGTGGACGATTCTTGGTGCCATCTGGATCAGGTACGAGCTAAACCTGAGCTCTTCAGTTGCGTTCCTTCCTTTTTGAATTCTGATCATGTTTCCCTGTTTTTTTTTAGCCCCTGGGTTTGAAAAATTCGCCCTAGCTCCATCGCACCCTTCCTATATCGAAAGGTATGATGCATACTAGCCTAGCCATTGGCCAGTCAGTATGCATCTCACCCAGTACATTACTGGGGTGCGATGGGCGCGAGAAGGGAAACTTTTGCATTGTTTTCTCATGGAAGTTTTGCCTATTTTTTGCCAAATAAGGACCCTGATTCTTCTCTTGCTTGTTTTGCAGAGATTCATTGGAGAAAAATGGTTGTTAGATGGCAAGAACGTGAGCATGAAGAAGAGGAAATGGTTGCTTTACATGATCTGGGTACGGTAACTGCACTGCGGAACTGTGGCCTGCTCAAGTTTTTCTGCATCTCTAGCATGAGGCAAAAAATCAACTTGTTGCAATATTTTCTCAATGCATGGGATCCTACCAACTAGGTGTTTCCGATCAGAGGAAAATCCATCCCCTTGAATGTCGTGGACATCTATTTTTTGACCGGTTTATCGAGGCGTGGTGCCCCTCTCTCATTATCAGGTTCCGCCCGTGGGGGAGAATCCGTGAGAGATTATATTCGTCGGTATTGCAGAGACAGATTTCAGCCAATTAGTGATAGCAAGGTCAACATCCGAGATGTCACTGACTAGTCCTTGAGGGCCATTCTATTCACTTTTGCTAGACTGGCTAGTACTGCGGCTCTTCACGTGGCTAATAGGTCCTATATGAAATACGCCTTGGAATGCCTTGAACCAAAGGTGTTCAACTGGTGTGACCCAGTACTCCCTGTGATGAAAGAACAAATGACCAAGGTAAAAAGCGGAAAATCCAATAATTTTAGCTATGGTTCTATTTTGACCACTTTCGCCTTGGAAAAGATCCCACTGATGCAGCTGTAGTACATTTCACTTAGTTTACCTCTACCGACTAAGCCACGGATGCAGAGATGAGTCGACCTCATGGCCCGACATGCTGGTCAGTCTCAGGTTTCCTTCTCTGATACCTTCTTCGAGTGGTTCAACCGTTAGGAGATGGTTTTTTCCGAGTGTCGATATGCTGGTATGGATTTTCGGGGTGACCCAGATTTGGTGCTGCCAGCTGGTGAGCAGTGGGGTGCTATCGGTAAATTATCTGACCATATCTCTGTCTATCATTTTTTTTTAAATTTTCTCGTGCTTTCATCTATCAAGAGTAATCAAAACTCATGTGCTCATGTAGATATTGGACCAGTTCGGCCAGCATTACGTCTGAGAGCACCAGCTGTCGTTCCAGCAAGAGAGGCTATGGGGAGGGCTATCCTTTGTAACCTTGATATGGCCGAGAGTCTTTCAGTATTGCAAGATTAGGTTGAGGGTCTCACTCTTGGTATTCCGGATGTGAGGACCGACGAGCTGCCTCTGAGGTTGCAGTGACATACTACTGGCGTGCCGAGTCAATGGACTAGGCTTTTACGCATGATTGCACAGGCAGTGACTTGTTATCACCAGCATCATTAGACTAGGGTGCCCCCTAGCATTTTGAGCTTTGGTTCATTTGACCAATTTTGTCTTGGTTACAGAACATTATGTATAAACCATAAACAGTTATAGATATATTTTTGATTTTTGTAGCTTTATTTTGGTTAAGTTACATGATCTTGATGCAAATATTTGATGAAATGCTTCTTTTATAAATGTTGCAAATGTCTATCTAACACATAATTTGCCAATGAGTTCGTTAATGTGTTTAAGTTTCTGGAAATATGCTAATATTGAATAGAATCAAACTGCTTTTCCAAAATCTTGACCCTTAGAACATGCGATAGATAGCTAGATTCCGTACAGACTAGATACCGGTGAGCTGTAGGATGACGAGTTGTGAGTCTAGCCTGACGATGAGTCGGTGTATGCCACGTGTGATGGCATCAGAGAGGAGCTCTATCAATGCATTGTATTCAACAATATTTTTCATTGACCGACCAAGACATACCCCTCTGAAACTCACTAACTCGCCACTTGGATCGAAGATAGCCCAGGCCATAGAAGATAGGTTCAACGAACTACGACTTGCTCCGTTGGCATATCCAACAAATGATTCCAATAGGTCTGACATCTACAACAAATGTGAAAGCGGATCACTTAACCAAAACGATTACCCTTAGCGAAAACAAAAATGTAACAAAAGCATAGGGGTTACTATCTTGAGTCAAGCATAGTAACGCTTAAGGTACAACCTGTTGCGGGGTTGCACCAGTGGAATCCCATCATAATCCACTAACTCGTAGCATCCTTTTTCTAATACATGCTTAACAATATAGGGGTCCATCCATAAAGACTTGAACTTACCTGTCCCAATTTATCGAACTACAGGTCGTAAAGTAAGACCATGTCACCTTCTAAGAAGACACGGGGTTGGACATTCTTGTCGAACTGCACCTTGACTAATTTCTTATGGGATTCATTAGCCAAAGTAGCATCACAATAGGTTTCATCGAATTGGATTAGTTCCAAGAAATGAGCCTCCTCTTCTGAAGTTCCGAGGAGAAGGTCGACTGTGAGTTTGAGGGACGAGATTTCACGCTGAACTGGTGGGGTTACATGTCATGAAATCTATGCCCCATTTGGAAAATGGCCCAACAACAACTACTGGTTGTAGAGGTGCGGGTGGTATTCTGGTTTTTCGATCGAAGATTTGACATGCATGGCAACTTCTGACTTCAGTTATGCAATCTTTGAACATTGTTGGCCAGAAGTATCCTGCTCATAAAATCATTTGTGCCGTAGCATAACTAGATTGATGCCCCCCACATGCGCCTGAATGGCAATCATTCATGACTTTTTCGGCCTCCTCGTGGGCGAGGCACCTTCTCAGAACTGTATCGACAACACGACGGTAAAGTGTATCACCGAAAATCATGTAGTCTTTTACTTGGTATCGAATGCGTCATTGTTCCGAGCGGGAGGTATTAGACCTATATGTTTGGGTTTAGAGATAGATTATTATGTCTCCATACCACGGATTGCTTGAAGATATAAGAAACAAATATTCGTCCACGATCGCTTCTTCTGATGTTGCATCGTTGGACGATGATGGGAGATCACATAGTAACTCCACGAAAACTAGGGCTTTCTTTGATTTGGATTTTTTGAATTCCAGATCAAACTCTTGCAAAATTGCTATCCATTTTGAATATTTTCCCCCTAGTAACTGTCGTGACAATATATAAGTCATGGGGTTGCAATCTGACAAAATGGTAGTTTTTTGAAAGAGGACATAGTGTCGAAATCTTTGTATCGCTTGAACAGCTGCGAGAGCTAGCTTTTCAATGTAGGAGTACTTGACTTCTGTATCATTTAAGTTTCTACTCAAATAATATATAGGATGTTCAATTCCATTGTCTTCTTGAACTAAAACCATTGCGATGGTCGTATCTGCTGCAGCCAGATACAGGTTAAAGTCTTTTTGATAATCAGGAGCATACATTAATGATGCTTTTATTATGGATTCCTTTAAAGCATCAAAGGAATCTTGCGCAACCTGATCCCAGATGAAGGGTACTTCTTTTTTCAATAGATGAGTATAACCTTTAGCAAGTTCGGTGTAATTTGGAATGAACCTCCTAAGAAAGTTTGCTTTCCCTTGGAGTTTCTGAATCTGAAGCAGATTTGAAGGTGGAGGAAAATCAATGATTGCCTGTATCTTACATGGGTCGAGATGAATCCCGTCCTTTGAGACCACAAAGCCAAGTAAATGACTAGAGCTGACACAAAACACACATTTGTGTGGGTTGATCCATATCTTGTAGTGTCAGCAACGTAGAAATATCGCTCTCAAATGTTGCGGATGATCGGTTCACTTTCGCGAATGAGCCAAAAGATCGTCGAGATATGGTTGAACAATGTTCTTTATGTCATGGAAGGCATAATTCATTGCCCTCTGAAATGTTTCCCCTACGTTCTTTAAACCAAAGGGTAGCTTGTGATATGCGAGTGTGCCCCACAGACAAATAAATGTAGTCTTTGACTGGTCTTGTGGGCGGATTTTAATTTGATTATACCCGGAAAATCCATCCATAAATGAAAAGATTTCACATCCGGCGCATTCATCAATTATCTGGTCAATGAAGGGTGTAGGGTAGTTGTCTTTTGGACAAGCCTAATTTACATCCCTATAATCGACGCACACTCTAATCATTCCTTGTTTTTTCATTACAGGAACAATATTCGATACCTAATCGGTTAGAGGAACCGGGTAAATAAAACTAGCATGGAGAAGTTTTTCAACTTCTGCCTTGATGGCAGCGGATTTCTTGGGGTGCACCTGCCGTAGTTGTTGTCGTACCAGTTTGACATCTGGATACATCTTAATTTTGTGTTCAACTATGCTCGAGTCAATGCCTGGCATTTCATCATACGACCAAGCAAAGACATCTCTGAACTTGCGAAAAAGAGCGTAATATATTTCTAGTTCTGAAGGAGAACAAGATTTTCTGACATGAATATTCTCTACAACATCTGTTTTGGTTGAGATATTTATGGCAATAGTCTCTTCAATATTGGACAAGTTTCATTCGGAATCCACCATGTTTAGAGTATTTGATAGAAAATTAAAAACTGAGGGATGATGAAGGTCACTGGAACTATCTTTACTCTGAAAGATGGGAACGTTGGTGGTAATCTTCCCATGGTGCCCCGTCAATCATCATTGATTGAACAATTCCTTCATCTGTAGAATGTACTTGTGACCAAGGATCTAAAGGGGTGCCATATTCCTTAGACCTGTCTATCCAAATTCTTGATGAGTGTTGATTTGGGTTTGCCTCCCATGCCGAAAACATTGATTGCTACAATATTTCTATTGGGCTTGGAGGCAATACCTACAGATGATCCATGTTAATATCATTTTCAGAGATATTTTGAATAGAAGATATCATATTGCAGGTTCCCACCATTGCCACTTCTGCCAAATTTATTGGAGGTGGTAGGGCAAAAGTCCCCATTAATATAGGGTCTTTTAGTAGGCCTACTCCGATATTTTGAAGCAAATGAGGGCTTCCATGGATCATCGAAATGCTTCCCGTAACTTGTGAACTGTTGGGGAGAAATGTTTGCTGGTCGACGATTGTAATACCTCCTTGGAAGGGAAATGCAATATTCCTGAAGTAGGTCGAAACAACGATAGCCATAGCATATATCCAGGGCCTTCCCAGTAGGATGTTGTAATCGAGGTTTCCGTCGATTACTTCAACATCAATTTCTATTGTTTTGCCCCCCAATTTGACTTGCAAGTTACTTAAAATGCCATATGGGGTGTATGTTCGCCCATCAAATTCTTTTAATGTCGTCGAAGATCTCGACAACGGTGGAGATCCTAAAGTTTTCCAGCAACTCATCGACATAATAGATGTAGATGCCCCCTCATCAATAATTGTTCGATGAATAGTTTTGTTGAGGGCTTTCACTTGGATAAGAAAAGCTAGTTGAGCTGGTAACTAAGGGTCATATCCTTTGTGATTAAAGGACACAAGATTGGAATCTGTTGGGTCAATCCCACCTATCGCTGATAATAAAGCCTGCTTTTGGGAGGGGAAATTTTGGAGTACCTCAAGTGTCGACACAGCGGACGGTGATTGGGCCAGATCCTCCACTATATTATAATGTTGTGCTGCTCTGGCACGAGGACTAAATGTCGATTTGTGTACTACTCACTTTGGTGGCTTTATCGTTAGTTCAGGAATGATGGGCAGCACAACTTCGGTCGAAGTTGTTGTCAAACTACCAGGTTGATCGTTAGCCTTGTTGTCCGATAGCTGTGGATTCCCATAATATTTATTCCTTGTCGATATCAAAGAATCATTTTGTTGCTTCGAAACCAACAACATTAGCACTTCGGATGGGGAAGCATTGTCACTAGCAACCATATTTGTTCCTGGATTCAGAAATGGATCAGTTAATACTGCCGAAGTTTTTGAACTCTTTAAGAATTTTCTAAGCTCAGCTTTGTAGGGACAATCTTTCATCCAATCATCCTCGTCACATATAAAGCATGGATGACTTTGTTTCATATCTCTAAGAGGGTTTACAGAAGATTTTTCAGGAGACGACTCTTGTTTTTTCTTCTTCCCTTTCTTTTTCTTCTTGCCCGCTGGTTGCTTTGGTTCTTTACCTTTGTCAGATGAAACGACATTTACCTCTAAGGTGAGAAGTTCTTCATTTTCATTTTGACTCAGAACCGTATGAGCTTTCTTTGATGTATATTTTAAGGTTTTTGTGCTAGTCACACCTATCACGCCATCTCTGGCATGAGAGTCTTTGCTTGATTTAGGAGGGGGAGGAACAGAGAATTCCGGTCTAGGAGCATCAGGGATTTTATCATAGAGCGTGCCAAACTGAGTATATAGCAAGTCTAGATATTGCGCACGAGCAATTACTTGCTCTTTAGTGATGACCCCTCCCTTTGCCACATCTTCTGTAATAGAAGGTAATAATGATTTAATAAACCATTCAGCTAGCAGCTGATCATGAACATATGTTTTCACCATTCTACGATGACGTCGCCACTCATGAATATGATTAGATATGTGAGTGGCCGTTGTCTGTTTGAAATTGGTAAGAAGCTCTGTTCCTATTTCGTACCTTATGGGTAACTGAAAATGGGCTAAAAAGGTTGTGGCTAGGGTGCTGAAGTTATCGAATGAATCTCTAGGCAATTCGATATACCATTTTGCTGCCAGACCAGTTAATGTTCGTTGAAAAAGGCGAAGCCTAATCGAATCATCGTTTAGAGTGTTAGAAGAACACCACAGATGAAAGGTCATCACATGATTCGACGGATCTTCACTCGGATTTCCATTAAATTTAGGAATATCTGACGGAAGTTTATGAGGAATTGCTAGCCACCAAGGGGTGTAAGCGATTGGATCGTTTGTCAGTCGATTTAGATCTAGTAACTCTAAAGTTGCCACGAAGGGTAACTGTTGATTTAAGTTTGGCGAAGCATACCCAAGATAAGATGGGATTGCCTAAGCAATGGATCTTTGCATACCAACATAATGCATTTGATGCTGATAACTTTGGTAAGGTTGATGGGCATAACCATTATGAAATGGTTGATTTTGACTGTTTTGAATATACAGTTGCCCATTAATTGCAAAGATTTGGTGCTCAAATCCTTGGTAAACTTGTTGGAATTGTGGTTGTTGATATTGCACCAGCCATGGTTGTGAAACCATTTGTTGTTGTCCAATACTAGCTGTTTGACCAAGATGGGGGGTAATGGTAACCGTTTGAGCCTGGGTCACTCTAGTTAAAGAGCCACTAATCGATGATTGTGGTGGTGTCGTAGAGACAAGGGGCTGTTGAATTGTGACCTGAGAGACTTGAGGTCGGCATACAACAGGCAATGCTTGTACTTGAGACATCGTCACAATAGCCAATGTAGTGGGGATATTTGACATAGGCAGACTTTTTTACATTGAGTATACAACTCTTGGTTGTTGAGGCAGTATTGGCATCCAACCATTGGATGTAATTCCAGCATAACCTGAATTCTGTTGTGAACTCTTGTATGTTTGTTCTCCTAGAGGAGACAATGAAAGGGCATATTGCCCCCATATGCTGGTAATCCAATGCTTCAAGGAATGATTTGCCTTTGAGGACCGGACTACCAAAGTTGACATTGCAAAGGATCAATTTGCTAAGACTCAACATAAGAGATTCCAGATATTATTCCGGATGAACAAACAGGAATAGACCATACTGTCGAAACAGCCCCTGGATGGATTCCATCCAGCGATTGAGAGATAGTTACGACAGACGGTACGCCAGTGAACATTATTGGAGTGACAACAGGAAGTTCTGCCACTGCTGTGTCAGATGACACAGTCCTAGATGTTGACGGTTTTTCAGACATATCTAGTCTATCCAAAATATTTCCTAGCGATTCTACAGGAACTTCCGATAATGGTAGACTAATTTCTGACGAAGAAGGATATAGGGTGATCCCAACTCCAAAATGCGATGGAGTGCTAAATGGGGGATCCTCCACAATCTCTTCTATTGAAATCAATACAAGTGGAAGAGGTAGACCATCAAGTCCATAAAATATTTCCAGTGCCGAAGAAGGTATAGATTCTGCAGTGACAGTTGTTTGGGTAATAACAACTTCCGAATCAGCTGTGGGTGGAGCCCATTCAAGAATAGAAGTGTTTACCTTCACACAAGGATTAGTTCTACTGTCCTTTAGTGGCTACAGAACTTCTTCTATAGAGGCAAGGATACCAGAAATGTTTGGAGTGACCAGAGTCTCTGAAGGTGTCGGAACACTTGTTCCAACCAAACTAGGGGACTTTGATCCAGTTAAACAAGTTCGCCTTGTTCGGAATAGTTTTGTTTTCGGAGACAAAGACGGTTGACTCGTAAGCCTCTGTGAACGATGGGGTTTCAATTGACTTTCCTCCACGATTGCGGATTACTCGATCAACTAAAAATAAAGGGGAAAATGATTCTGAATTAAATGAATTTTAGACGCTTTGACACAACTTGTTTTTTCAATTTTTAAGAGTCGAGAAAAAACAAAAGATGACTCTAGTCACCTTAAATTTTTAATGAGCCTGAAGTGACAAGTGCTCAGATGGACCTTTTCCTTTAAGGAGTCTAAAAAGGAATGAAAGAGACTACTCTGGAAATCTAGACAGAGGGATTACCAAACCAATCGCAAAACTGCAGAATACTTTTTACAGTACGACAGTCAATCTTCCCGAATGTTGTGTTCAGTGCATTGCGATCGATAGGGCGACAGACATGGCTTCCTATGGATAAAGGATATAGCCTATTGCGGTCTCCCAATATATACTTGACAGTACATGGGAGCACAAGTTTGTACTGGCACTTGTCATCTCAAAGAGGAGGAATCACCCAACCAACAATGAAAGCGATAGTTACCAAGCTTTACGGCACTGGAATATGTCTCTAGCCTAGACTTCGAGATGTTGTGCATTAGGTTCCAAAGCATTTTTATGTTCATTGAATTTATTTTACAGTTGATCCTTCTTAAGAAATTTTCCTTTCAGGTTCACCACGTGATGTAGATATACAATTCCTAAAATGCAATCTAAGACGATAAACAATCATTTAATCTTCTTTTTGCAATGAAAATCCTAGCTACTAAAGAAAGAGAGATGATATTCTTTCAACATAGAGCAAAGAGCACACACAAGATGCACTGTCCTAAATCAAACCAACAAGTAGTCTAAACGCAAATGCACATGCATGTATTTGTTTTCAGCTTTCTTAATGTGAGAATGACAAGAAGAATGCTAAGTAAAAATCTGAATTATCTTTTCAAAGCGACAGTATTAACAAATTTCTCTTCAAAAACAAAAGGAAGATAATGACGACACTTTGCGATTTTGAATTGAAAACTACTTTCGACACTTGAAAAACTACTAATTCAAATCAAATACAAGAGTAACTATATAATCGACCATCAAGAACCATAGAATTCTTTTCTTTGACTGAAAATGACACTTGCAACATTTCCAAATCAAAAGACGACAGTTTGATTATGTTACTTTTTGTAAAAGAGAACTGTAAATGGCGCACAATACATAAAACATTTACAATTATTTGTACGATGGAGGTGGAATCATGCAACGGAAGGGAGTTTCCACAGTGGTATACTAATCACAGGCATCAAAACTCCTGAATAAAGTTGAAGAGAGTGAACACAAAACCAAAATCTGAGAGCAAAAGAGGTCTTATCTGATCAGCACACCTGTAACAGAAGGAAAATGCAATGGAGGACACCTACTGCACATGGGAGGTGCGATGCATCCAGATTCCGAAGAGGATAAAGTGCGATGGTCTAGGGACAAGACTTCAACTTGGTTCTGGGTCACAATTTGTAGCTTAGTTCAGGGATTTAGGCCGAGCTAATGATAGTCAGTAAATAGAAATCACAGGGGCTGATCTAATGAGGTTACTAGAGCCACCACTAGGGCAATTAGGATGTATGCAAATCAATTGTTCAGTTTATAAACAAAACGTGGAGATAGATTGAGGCAGCATTGATCTACTTTGCACTTGCATAGCAAATGCAGTTCGAAGGCTAGCTGGCTTAACTTCAGGCTCTGTCTATAAGTTTATAAAGCAAACAAATATAACCAAGCAAACAATCTATTCCCTCCCCAGTATGGTCGCCATTATGTTATCGGGAAATCTAGTGTCTATGCAGAGCTACTAGTCCCACTAAGATAGGTAGCTATCTTAGAAACAAATAGATTAAAGTTACTTTCATTTTCCTCTATGAGGAGTAGATAGGAGAAGATCAAAGAATACCAACCTCAATCCTTTGCTCGGTTCTTTGCTTGTTCCTTCTCCTCACTGACTGGTCTTTGCCGCTTCTCCCTTGACCACTCCACTTCAAAGAGTACCTGTAAAGTCAAAGCAGCATAATACCTTCAAAGTGCAAAGATCTACAATTTTAAACAATATAGGACCAGATATATATTGACCACCCAAATGCATATACCATCAGACATACAAGAATGTGGAGGAAAACTTGAATAGCTTTATTAATATGAATATTAGAAGAGAGGATTACAACCCATTGTTCTGACCCAACATCATCCTCCCAGCATGAAATCCCTTCACCTCATGAAAAACTTAGATCACCCAACACTATGATATTCCACCAGGAAACCAACAACACTTCCTTACAAGATACAAAATTCCAGCCCCTGGATCTCTGGGATGAGGGATCCATATATAGATGATTGCAGGGAGGTGATTCAGCTTCTGGGATTTTGATTAGTGTCTTCTCTCTGATAGTTCTTGGTTCCACTTGGATATTGATGATCTCTGACTCATCCTTGGGTGAATTCACAGAGGCAAGTGTCACAGGAGAAGTTTCTAGAAGATTCTATGATCATCCACCTCGCAAACTACCTCTACCATTTGTCCACTCTCGCCCATCGCACCCTACAGAAGGGCTTTTCAGTATGCATCACACCTTTTACACTGGGCAGGTGAGATGCATCACACCCTTAGCACTAAGCAACCTAAATGGTCTAGTTTTGACCAGTTCTGAGCAGTTTCCTTGTGGAGAACTTCTGGGAGATGATGTAATCGGATGACGTTGTTCCTTTAGGGCATGAAACAACACTTTTAGGGACTTAGGAGCCCTTGGTTTATGGACATATATGATTAGGGTTGCAGTTCCCAAAAATGTCTATAACAAAGTGGAGGAGTGGATGGTTGACTTCGCAGTGGAGAGGTCGAGATGGATGACGATGATGAAAGAGTCTCACTATTAGACCCTTTAGGTGATTTCCTTGCTCTTTTCCTTTTAGGTAGAGGTAATTCGGTTGGTTCAATACCAAAATTTTCACTCTACAATCTGGTAAGTGGATGAGAAGGGTCAAAATGTGAAGTCACACTACCTTGAGATATTTTAGATTTCTGGGGCGATATAGAAAATCCTTGAAGTTTATGGATCAAATATTCAACTTCAGGAGGTTCAATAGTTGATTTATTAGAAATTTTTGGGTTTGTGGCAGTGGTTGTTGTTTTATCAACTTCTCGCTCAAGATTTATAAATTCTAAGTGCGATGGAGAAGTCGGGGGAGGTGTTGAGGGTGATTTACTCTCATAATGGTATTTAGATTTAGATTTACTAGCCATTCATAGTTCAGGCCCTCCTTCTAGTGCCAAATATGTTGAAGCCCCGAAAATCGGGTCTACAACAAGGGGGGTACCCACCCAGTCCAGACCTTGGTTAGCAACTCCTTTTCCGTTTGGGATGGTGGGTCCGACTGGGGATAATTGGACCAGTTTCCAAATTTGTGTGTGTGTGTGTAGATAATTGATATTTATTTTCTAATAATTCCTAAGTAAAATTCTTTTATTCTAAATCTAATCTAACAACATGCAATTGTATTCTAATGAACAGAAATATCTAATTCTAAAACTAACCCAAGATTTAATCTTTCAATTATGCGATCTAAAATAGTTTCTAACAACAATTGGTAATAAAGATCATTCAATTGCTATGAGAAAAGAATTCAATAAAGATGAGTTGTTTCGTATAAAAAGTTAGCCAAAACAATTGTGAAAAACATATCGCATAATAAGTCATTCATTTATTAAGCATAAATAGAATAACGATCACCATACAAAAGTGCCAAATGATAACTCAAACATTCAAGGATTCATATATAAATAACTGAACATGAATATCACTTAAACACATAAGCAGAAATCGTTAAGAGATAAAAGTACCATTGATAACAAGTTATACTCATGAGCTTCAACAATAATGATTTATCTCTTCTTATTTCAACATCTATTAAGAGTACAAAAGTGCAATTTCATTAACAGATATTAAACACAAATATCAATAAATCTTGTTCCATTCATTCATTAAAACCTCCTCCGAGGCTGCAGAAGTGCATGTTCTAAGGAAACATTTTTGACAAATTTCAGGACCGTTCTCTAAATGCATAAGAAGGGTTGAAATACTACTAGCTAAATTCTAAAAATAGTTTATTACAAAAAATATAGGAGGAGGTTTAAATGACCATCCTCATCTAAGGAAAAGCTAAAACTAAAACTAAAACTAAAACTGAATCTGGAAATTACTATCTATGTATCTGTTCTTTGTGGTTGCAAGCATTCAACATCAACTTGAGGAGAGTTGGTTGGCCGACCTCCGACTTTAGTTGTCTTGCAAAAATAGAATCAGCAAGTGCTAGTGCTATCTTCTCGACAGAGTTAGTGAGGCATTTGAGTGTCATGCGTTAACTGTTTTGTTTAACCAAGTACTGTCAGTAAGAATCCCAATTCAACTTGGTTAACCTATTGATGGACTCTGATCTTTCTTCAACCTTTTACCTCCAGCTATTCTGTAGATGTTGTGCATTTGAGAGAAATTTACATACCATTTAAGGATATCCTTGATAAATACCACTATTTTTAGAGCTCGAGTTTTGATTTTAGCCTTTAGCACTTTTTTCTACAATTTTTTGGGCTTTCGACTGAGTGTTCAGAGGCTTTCCTTCTCAAGGGGTTTTGCTAGGTGACACGCGTGTCGAAAACTGCCTCCGCTTCTTGATCTAGGCTTCCCTAGTGCCAGTTTTCACCTCTTGCACATTTTTGTTAGATGACTTCGGAAATCGGAGCTTCTCCTTCTTTTCCCATTATACTCCGAACATTGCTACGTATATCTTTTTGCTTTCCACTCCTACAATTTACAAAATCAGGAAAGAGTAATGATATGAAAAAGGTGACAGGAAAGCTTTAAATGTTGAAATCATATAAGATATACCACCGTACATGAACTGACCTCTTGATCAGATCAAAACCTTATTTGATTAATGATCATCAACTAACCTATTAAATTAAGATTAATGTGCATGACTTGACATCATATTACGAAAACATTTTTGGAATGATGTGCCCTATAGATCTACGATAAAGCGATTTTGTGATTTGCTTCACAATATCATAGATCGCAATATCACTAATCTGTTGTATTTTGACAATCATTCATTACCATGTGTTTCGGCGAAATGCGATTTGCGAGACGCATTATTGCATATCACCAATTTTGAAGTATTTCACCTTAAGTGATATTTGAAGCATATGAAAATTGTGATGCAATGAGTTCCTTCAGTGTACGATCTCACATTGTGATTTCGCTTTTATTTTTTAGGAGTTTGCTTATATGGTGTAAATATTACCTTTTTGCAATGCAATGCTTTTATCATTGAGAGAAATATTTTGCCTCGAACTCATCATAAAACTTAAGTCTTTTTGGATTTTGTCGGTATTCTCCTCAGTTTATGATAGTAAGATTTATTCAAAAGGGAAATACAAGTTCTAATTTATTTTTATTTTGTAGATGAAGGGTCCCCACTTATTTAGTATTGGTATCAAAACTAAAATAAGAAGGGGGGTTGTTGCTGGGCACAACAGGGAGATATAAGTCTTTATCTATGGGTACGACGGAAGGAGTCTAGAGAGTTAGCATAGAGAAGTAAGTCTTAGAGGGGGAATGGCTCTACAGTTGAGTGCATAGATGCCTAGTGTAGTGTCCGCTACTGAGTGCACGGACCCTTGCAGCTGAGTGCGCAGGGAAGTTTTGAGTCTATAAACCTATACTAAAGATCAATAAAGAAGATTGTTGTAGAAATTCCTATTTTTCATCTCTTTACTTCTGTTATGTATGATTACGACATATGTTGTGATGAAATGATGTCTTTATGAAGTAATGATGTATTAATGCACGAATTTACTTGATTTGTCTTATTAACTGAATGAAATTAATGTTAAGTGATTACATGAAGATCATAACACTTTCTGTTAAATTTATCAAACACTTAGGTTGATCTCAGTAAATACTGATCTAAGCATAATCTATGGTGCACGTAAGTAGCTAATTTTCCTGTTTAGGGTCCGCAAAAGCCATTCATAGACCTTCATGGAAGTCTAGAGGCCATTCAAAGTGAATTCCAATACCAAACCCTAAGGACTTATAGATTTGCACGGGGGCAGTTGTAGGTCATAAAAAGACATCAAAATGATCTCTGGATGCGGAAACTTGGTTCCAACACCCCCCATACTGCTTCGGGTGAGACTTCAGTCTGCTCTATGTAGATTGATGCTGAAAGGGCTAGTAGTGTAGGGGTTTGTTTGGTGCAACTAACTCTGAACTTGGGTCAGGACCCACTAAGCCAACAACATTTTAAGTGCTTTTGCGAAGACTACGATGAAATCTGTTATGTTTTCTAATTAACCGAAGTAGATCTATGTGAACGCTAATCTAGGATTATTCCCTGATGTGCGTAAGTGGATAAATCAACTGATAAGGGTCCGCAAAAACTGATTGTAGATCTTCATGCAGGTCTAAAGATGTTTTTAACATAGTTGAAGTACTGAGCCCTAAGGGCTTATTGATGTGTGCAAAGGTAAACCTGAGGCGCTAAAAGACATCACACTAGTCTCTGGATGCAGAAACTTGGTTCTTGCATCCACCTATACTATTTCGGGCGAGACTAAGCCTACACTATGCAGGTTGTTGCAAAAAGGGCCAGTAGTGTAGGGATTTGTTGGTTGGTGCAACTAACTCTGAACCTGGGTCAGCACCCCCTAAGCCAACAAATGGTTCCATTTCCAGGATCGAGATCTACTTGAAAGAGATGTGTGATGTCACATTACTGGAACCTGACGAAGAAAGAAATTAAAAAGTGGCTAGATACAAAAATTCACGAATTCACTGCACAGGAAAACAAGAATCCATGCCTATCAAAGGAACAATGGTTGGATAGATATTTTTATATGGAGATACATGAAATTTTCTTCTGCACCTTCCTGAACGAATTATACGAGTGGTTAGCTAAGTTGGCAGACAGTCAAGGGAGGTTTTAGCTTGACAAACCAATAGTGTGGACTCCAGAACTGGTACAACGACTATAAGCCTCTGAAGATGAGATCATGTGGGTTGTCAATCTTTGGCTCGATCGAATTATAGGAGGATTTGTTATAGAATTTGTAGTTGATACCTCGGTCAGCTACAATGAAGAGGAGCGATGATTTTTCAAGGGACCGAGAGGTAAATATCTAAGATCTTTAAATACCTAGATTAAAATGATGTTATGTGAAAAACGGGTTATGCCATTTCCTTGATGTTTGGAGCAATGCAAAGTGGGAAACTCTTCAGAGATCGAAAGATATTATGTCCTGAATATATCCTATTGATTGGACCTCCTAGAAAAGATGGGGAGTGGTACAGGCCTCACCGCGGAGTGTTGTCTAGCTGATAACACAAGGTTTTTCACGGACACATCATCCATCCACTCCACATCCACCTCCACCTCCACTGCATACACCTTCGGACACACCTCCACCACCACCACCACCATTCAACATGTCAAACACAATGAAGTTGTTGATTTTAAATGGCATAGGGAGTGAAGATACAAAGCAGTTTTGGCTTGTTGCGAATGTTGTGTGGACAGCGCAATAGATTATTTATGACAATATAAAGAAGGCACATCTGGTTACCTCTTTGCAAGATCACTCGCTGACTTCATATATTACATACTATTATGATAATCCTCTAGCAAAGCTAGTAGAGACTAAGACTTCTTTAAACAAGGAGTTTACTAAGCCTTAGTCTTCACAGTCAGTAGTTGGATTTAAGTAGATCACGATTAGGGTTGATGAGACACCTTGGGAGTTAGATCAAAAGCTGAAATGTGTGATTTGAGAAGCTAACATGCAGCTCATAGATGGTTAGCATCGTCAATGGCTTATAGCTTCGCTTCTACCCCACTTGAGGATTTCTCTGTCACAGCAAAAGATAGGAACTCAGGAAGAAGCCCTAGAAATCGTGATAAGGTTGCATGCAATGCCCATTTAGGATTCGACCTTATGTTATATTCTTTCTACAACTAGCTCCCCTAGTTAACTAGGGGGTTAGAGGGGGGGTGGAATCCCCCATTCATTGCGTCGATTGTTCAGTGGTGGGGTCACAGGGGGTTTGAGGGGGGTGGGTAGCCCTCCTCTATGGGGTCCGGGGAAGCGCCCTTGGGAAATTTTTTTTGGGACCTTATATTAGGTGGGATGAACCTACCTATGATTTTGCACATGGTTTTAGGTGCAATGGTTTTTCATTCCATGGTATTGGATGCTTTGGCATGTATATATATGTATTGTAAAATTGAAAGGAACATAATGAAAAATCAAGCTAGTAGTCCTAGTTTTGGGATCGATGGGAAAATCTCTATGTATATTTTTTTTATGTGTTATTCTCTCACCTTTATTTATTTTCTATTTTTTAGAATTCGTATGTAGGTAATTTCTGTACAGGGTTAAAACCTACACCTTGGTGGTACAAAAAATTCACTCTCAGTTACAAAGCCTATGATTAGAATTGCAAATCTTGAAGAAAGACAAGGATACTAAACCAGAGGTGTGCTCGAAAGTCTAGTGTCTAAAGTGAAAGGTTCAGGGGCACGATAAAGACCACTGTCCTATATTCGCGAACTAAATCACAGGAGGGGGACAATTCCACTCAGGCCAAAAGCCCCAGTAGGGTCAAGCGTAGGGACCGCGCTATGGTGCACTATTTTCCAGGTTGCTAGACAACATGCGATTGATAACTGTCATTTTCTTCAAATGCTCCTTCAGACACCTTAGTAGTTGTTCCGAAACTTCTGCAAATCAGTCAGCCATGATGAGCACCACTATCACAACTATGAGTTGAAGATGGAAAGAACACCTACATACCGAATGCAAGCTAAAGCTCAGCCTCTAGAGCAATGCGCCATAGGAGCATGCAGAGGATATCAGGTATTAGGATAAGGCTGTGGAGGAGGAGGGCTTGGAAGTGGATGGGGACAGGTTATATCTTAATACTGTGGAACACCAGGGCACTATGTGTGGGATTGTCAGAATCAGACACACCTATCATGTCAGTATTGTAGTGAGTTTGATCACACGATAGAAGAATGCCCAGTGCTAAGAGCTAAGATGTAGGAGAAAAATGCATAGATGTAGGAAACTACGCATAAATTACAGATCATGAGAGCTGAGTCCTACGAGGAATATCAGAGTGTGAATATAGTGCTGAGAAGTGGAATAAAAACTACTCATGATAAAGGAAAACAACCTGAAGAGGACGGATCAATTTGTAAGGCCCCAGAAAAGGAAGCTAGTTTTGATTTGGCGCATGATAAGGAGACTTTTATGGAAGCTAAGAAAATCTTTACTAAGGCCTCCACCTCAGGAAGCTAGAACAAAGTGCAGGAAGCCAGCATGCCTACAAAGGTTGATCCCTCTGTCCTTACTACATTCTTGGAAACCTACATGAAACTGTTGTGCAATAGAAAAGTTGTAAAAGGCTTGCAAGAGTATATAAACAAATGCATTGGCAAAGAGAATGCCCTTGATGGCCACCGTATAGTTAGAAAAATTGGCAAGAATAAGGCTAGAACGGGGCGCGAGATGAGGCTCACCACATAGATAGGATATTATGAGATGGACTAGGTCATCTTGGATCTCGGGTCTGATGCGAATGTTTTTCTAAAAAAAACATGGGAAAGAATGGGGAGGTCTGGGTTGTAGTGGTCTCTGATCCAGCTCGGAATGGAAAACTAATAGAAGATGATCCCTATGCGATGACTATATGGAGTAACAATTGATATAGAAGGTGAAACAATGATGGATAGCTTTCAATTAATAGAGATCGTTGATGACATTAATCTATACCTTGAGCTCCTCAGAATTGACTGGGCCATTAACACGATTTGTGTGATCAACCTGAAAAAGAGAAAAGTGTCATTTTAAAGGAAATTTCTTCGATTTGTAGTGTCGTTGGACTGTACAGAAGGGGCGCGCTACATTGAACCAGTCCATGACTATGAAGAAAGTGAAGATGAGCTAGATTAGCTTTACAAGATAATAGCGCGAGACTAGGACTGGAACAATCCAATGATAGATGTCAATATCGCATGGGATCAAGAGAGTTCATGGACCTCTGATTCAGATGAAGAGTTGAATCACTGGTAGAATTGTTTGCATGAATTATCTACATTGTGATGCAACATGATGACTAAATTGTTGTGCTGCGTTTCATCAGAGGTAAGGAACTTACCTTACTATGATGGTGTAATTAATGTGGATAAGATTTTGGATGCATTTGAGTGTGAAGTCCTTGAGAATCACCTCTTCCAAGAGTCAGATTTGGCACTGCTCACTATGTCTGCACGATGGTGGGGTACACACAAGGATAGTGTTGATGAATAGTAGGATTAGAGAAGAATGATGAGATTGCTATTTTGACATACTAACACTAGATTGGCTGAGAAATATGATGGGAGGGATGATTCACATTATCACCTAGTGAGGTCAATTAAAGTTTATGGAATGGAGTGACAGCCGGAGTGGGTACACTTATCTTTCCATACTTGGGATACAATTCCCATGAACTGGTATTTGGAAACGGAGCTCCACCATGGCACTGCAGAATGGGATATATTGAGGGAAGGATTCTTATTGACCTTAAATTTTGAAGATGTTTTCGAGAGCATCGATGAATCCCTACAGGAGATTAAGGTAGTTATCTTCAGCATGACACCAAAACCTATGGAATAGGTCCAACCAGATTGGAGCACCCAGTTGCACCATGCACTAGAATGTTATAATGTGACCACTGAGGAGGAAAATGAAGATCTAATAAATATTAATATTCGAGAGGAAAAAGGGCATCGCGAGGTTGTGGGCCCACAAATTGATAACCCAAACATCACCACACCATTATAAACAATGCAAGTAAACATCAGGACTGAAGAAAAGCCAAATTTTACAAAGACTGGAGATTATTGGGATGACGCTAATGTGGATAAGGTTGCTGAGTTACTCCATCAATATCATGATATGTTCCCTACCAAGTTTTCAAACTTGAAGGGCATAATAAGAGACTTGGGTGTTATGAAAATCACTCTAAAGTAGGATGCGAAGCATGTTAAGCAGAGGTTGTATTGCCTAAATCCTAAGTATAAGGAAAAGGTTCACTTGGAGCTAGATAAGATGCTGGAAGTAGGAATCATAGAACCAGAGGAAGAATCTAATTAGGTGAGCCCAATGGTGGTTCAAGAGAAGAATCAGAAGGGATAAATAAGGATTTAAGTGGATCTGTGAAAGCTTAACAATGCATGTGTGCATGATCCATTCCAAACACCATTTAATGATGAAGTATTATACAATGTTGGAGGGTAGGAGGCCTACTCATTCACTGATGGGGTTTCGAGGTACCATCAGATTAAGATCGCACCTAAGGATAGGAGCAAAACGAACTTCGTGACAGAGTGGAGTTGTTTTTAATACACTATGATGCCATTTGGACTCAATAATGCACCTGCGATATTTTCTCGTGTAGTCATCGCGACATTCAAGGAGTTTATTCATAATTTCTTAGAAGTGTACTTTGATGATTGGACAGTGTTCAGACTAGTGAAGCACCATGTAGTAAGTCTGTGCCTAATGTTGGATATGTGTCGCAGTTACCAGATTGTGCTGAATCTAAAGAAATGCATCATCTGTGTTCCCTTTGGGATCTTGCTGGGTCATGTGGTGTGCAATCAAGGGATGATGGTGGACCTTGCCAAGATTGCAGTGATAGTGAATCTCGAGGCCTCAAGAAATGTTAAGAATTTGCGTGCAATGTTGGGACATACATGATATTACAGAAAATTTATCAAAGCATATGCTCAGATTACCGTGCCTATGGAGAAGTTGTTGAAGAAGGACACAACATTCTATTGGGACGAAGAATGTCAGCACAGCTTAGATGTTTTGAAACAAAAGATGGTCACCATGTTGATCTTGGTATTCCCGGACTGGAAGAAGGAATTTCATATACACTTTTATTCCTCTTGCATTATGTTAGATGGAGTGTTAACGCAAGCCAGTGAAGGAGAGATGGACAACCCTACAGCCTTCAGAGTAGGAAATTATCGAAGGCTGAGAAGAACTACTCAATGACTGAGCATGAAGGATTGTACATGGTATATGCATTGCAGAAGTTCAGGCACTTTTTGTTAGGAGGACATTTCAAGATGTACACAAATTATTCTACCTTGAAATACTTGGTCAATAAGCCTATGGTGGGGGGGAATATCTACAGATGGTTTCCACTATTCCATGTGTATGACTTTGAGGTAATTATGAATCTAGGGAGGTTAAATGCAGGCCCTAACCATCTGTCACAGATCAAAACAGGAGAGGAACCTAATAATTTGGAGGAAGGAAAATTCTCCTGAGGGAAACCGCATAGTTCAAAAGATTGGTAAACATAAGGCAAGAAAAGGGCATGAGATGAGGCTCACCGCACAAATAGGAGACCATGAGATGGACCAGGTTATTTTGGATCTAGGATTTGATGCAAATGTTTTGCCTAAATAGACATGGGAGAGAATGAGGAGACCTACGCTGGAGTTGTCTCTGATTGAGTTGGGGATGGAAAACCAACAAAAGATTATCCCTATGGTCATCTCCATGGAGTTACCATAGATATAGAAGGTGAAAATGCGCTGGCTGATTTTGAAGTAATAAATTTGAAGAAGCAAACAATGTAGTTTGAAAGGAAATCACTACGCATTTTAGTACCTTTGGACACTGCAGAAGGATCGCGCTATACTAAACCGATCCGCGACTATGAGGAAAGTGATGATGACTAGGATCAAATCTACAAAATTACGGTGCAAGACCAATATTGGGTTAATCCAACGGTTGATGGATGGATTTCATGGGACCGTGAAAGCTCCTATACCTCAGATTTAGATGAATAGTTGGAGCACTACAAAACAGGCTACATGAAGTGTCCACACTGTGCTGCAACATGATGACTAAATCACTGTGTTGTGTGTCATCTGAGGTAACCAACATACCTTATTACAATGGTTTAAATGATGTAGATAATTTTTTTGGATGCTTTTGAAAGAGAAGTCCTAGAGGATCATCACGTTCAAGTGTTGGATTTGACATTGAGCACTATGCCTCCTCGATGGTGGCGTATGCACAAGGACAACTTTGATGAATGGCATGATTATAGTAGGATGATGAGGATGTGATTTGGTAATCCTAAAGTGTGATTAACCATGAAATATGATGGGAAGAATGATCCGCATGATCATTTTGCAGAGTGGACTAAATTCTATGAAACATAGCTATAGCCAGAATGGGTGCACTTATTTTGTCACACTCTAGATATAATCCCTATGAATTGGTACCTAGAAATGAACCTCCATCACAGCACTGTGGAGTGGGATATCTTGAGGGAAGGATTTTCTTATGACCTTCAGTTTTGAAGATGGGTTCAAAAGCATTGATGAAGCTCTACGGGAGGTTAAGCTAGCGATCTTCAGAATCCCACAAGATCCTTTGGAATTGGTTCAACAAGATTGGAGCACCTAGATGCGCCATGCACTGGAATGCTATAATGTGACTACTGAAAGGGAGGATGATGATCCAAGGAATATCAATATCCTAGAAGTGGATGGCCACTATGAGGCCAAAGGTCCGCAGATAGAAAACTCGAATACCACCGCATCATTGAAGACTAGGCAAGAAAACATTGGTACTAAAGCGGAGCCAAAATTTGTGAAGATCAAAGATTATTGGGATGATGCCACAATCGATAAAGTTGCTGAGTTGCTTCGCGAGTACCAGAATCTTTTTCCTACAAAATTTTTGAACTTGAAAGGCATCATAAGCGACTTGGATGTGATGAAAATTACTTTAAGGCTGACGCGAAGCCTATTAAGAAAATACCATATCACCTTAATCCAAAACATAATGAAAAGTTTCACTTGGAATTGGACAATGATTGATGCAGGCATTATCGAGCCTATGGAGGAATCTGATTGGGTGATCCCAATGGTGGTCCAATAGAAGAAATAGAAGGGAGAAATACATATCTGTGAAGATCTTAGGAGGCTTAATGATGCCTGTGTTCATGATCCTTTTCCAACATCATTACCGATGACGTATTGGACAATGTTGGAGGAAAATAGGCCTACTCATTCACTGATGGGTTCTTTGGGTACCATCAGATTAATATTGTGCCAGAAGATAGGAGAAAAACAACCTTCTCGATAGAATGGGGTTGTTTTTAGTACACTGTGATGCCATTCAAATTCAAGAATATGCTGATGATATTCTCTTACATAGTCATTGTGGTGTTCAAAGAATTCATTCATAAATTCTTGGAGGTGTATTTTGATGACTGGACAGTGTTTGGGTTAGTTAAGCGCCATGTAGCTAGTCTAAAAGTAATGTTGGATACCTGCCAAAGATATCAGATCATGTTGAACTTGAAGAAGTGCTTGTTTTGTGTCCCCTTTGCGATTTTTCTAGGTCATGAGGTATGCAAGCAAGGACTAATGGTGGACCCTGCCAAGATCGTGAAAATAGTTAACTTGGAGGCCCCAAGGAGTGTTAAACAACTACGTGCAATGCTAGGCCATACTGGGTATTATCGAAAGTGCATCAAGGCTTATGCTCAGATTACCGCGCCTATGGAGAAGATACTAAAGAAGGATGCCACATTCTGTTGGGATGAAGAATGTCAGTGCAGTATGGATGTCTTGAAGGAAAAGATGGTCACTATACCAATAATGGTCTTCCCAGATTGGAAGAAGGAATTCCATGTACACGTTGATGCCTCGTGTATTGCGTTGGGAGCAATGCTGACATAGGTTGGCGAAGGAGAGATGGATCACCCTATAGCCTCTGCGAGAAGGAAATTATCAAAGGTTGAGAAAAAATACTCAACGATAGCACGAGGGGTTGGATATGGTGTATGTGCTCAAGAAATTCACACACTATCTATTGCATAGAGATTTCAAGATATACACAAACCACTCCTCCTTGAAGTACCTAGTAAATAAGCCTGTGTTGGGGTGGAAAATATGCAGATGGCTGCTACTGTTTCAAGAATATGACTTTGAGGTAATTGTTAAGCTAGGAAGGTTGAATGCAGGACCTGACCATTTGTCGCAGATTAAAATAGGCGAGGAGCCTACCAATTTGGAGGAAGAGCTTCCGACATGCATCTCTTTGTGGTGCACATAGCGGATAATAACTTTGTAGATATTATCCTCTTTTTGACCACAGTGATAGCTCCAGAAGGATACACTAGTGAGCAATGTTGGCATTATGATGCATGTGTTGTACTTGATGGCAACCCACTCATAGAAGAACATCTCACTTAGTTATAACTAGATGAATCTTCAGAAGAGATATCAGATGTGACTGAATGCATGGGATGCAGGACAGCTCAAAGGAATCAGATGATAGTTCTAAGTGTGACAAGTTAGCTTTGCCTTCAAGTCCAAAGAGGGAGATTGTTGGCATTATGAGACAAGTGTTGTCGTTGATCACACAGATCATAGTGCAGCAGGTCAACAGCAAGGATTTGATGATCAGACTACAGGAATGAAGAGAAAACATATATATGCAAGTTCATCTTGACCGAGCCGCGTATACACGCGGGTTAGACTTTACAAAAGTGCGTATGCATATACACACACTTTAATGCAAGGAAAAGAGCATATATGTTGGAGAACTTACTTTTGGTCCGTGGTAGTTAGTCCTTGGTATTTGAACCTATGGTTTTGGACCATAGTATCTCGTCAGATGTGTTGATCCCAAGTATTGGGTCCATGGTATTGGTTTGTTATGGTTTTGGACCATGGTATTGAGCAAGGCCTAAGACTATAAAAGGAGAAGAAGATCATTACGCAAGAGCATTGAAAAAGTCTTGAATATATGATGAATGATGAGATCCAGTATGCAGGTTATGGGTTGATGATGCATTGCCTGATCTGAGCTAAGGAGGTATCTCACCGGTTGATGGAGAACTAGATCTAAGGATAGATTGGGATCAAATGGTTTGAAATGAACTATCTCTATATGATTGATTATGTTTATTCTAGATCTATATACTAACGCATGTAATGATCTGAACTGGGTATAACTTAAGTTTGAAATCGTTGCAAGTCATGATTGAATATTTATAGATCTGTACGCGGGTTGGCTTTGGTGTAAGCGCGTATGTACGCGGGTTTGGTTCATTGTAGTAGCGTATACCATTTGAGCTATGATGTTTGAAGTTACAGGTGGTTTTGGTTGTTGATGAGTTCTGATGACAGTTTAATCGTGTCAGTATTTTGCATATCATGTTTGATTGACTGTGTTTAGCTTCAGTATTGATGGATGAGAACAAATATTGGATCAGGATCATAATGACTCATATTTATGTGATCTGATGAACTAGATCTGGGTGCTAACACAAATATTATCCTTATATATGTAATATGTCTGAAGTCAGGAAGTGCATCAAGTTATTGATGACATATATGCTGGTTCACCTTGGTAAAGTTGCATATACACGCTGGTTCAACACTTCCAAGTAGCGTATTCACTCTGATGCATGATTTTGATGATATAGTTGGTTCTGTATATGGTTGCAGAGTTCAGTGTTCTGCTCTGTGTGTTCTGGTTACTACATTTTGTTGACAGGGTCTCAGTGATTTAGTATTGGGTGATTCATAGATTGATGATGCTAGTATTGATTGTTTTTGTGCTTCATTGATATTGATGGGTCCAGTGTGAAAATTGGATGAAACATGGCCTTCAGATTATAGTGTTGTGCTTCAAGAGTATCCAGTATGAAAATGTATGAAATGTGGTCCCTGGAGGGTGAAAGGAGATTGTAGGCCGATGCCTATGTACTAGTACATCAACTAATACAAGAGCAAAGGGGGTAGTAGCTCCCTTCCAGCAGCAGCTGGAGAACAAGTAAAGATTGGAGCATTCAGTAGGCAGGCACCTACGTACTAGTAAATGGATCAGCTAGTACAAGAGCTAAGGGGGTTGTAGCTCCCATCCAGGAGAGTCTGGAGAATGAGAGAAGGTTGTAGCCTTCTGCAGGTAGAAGCTTGTGTACTGGTATAAGACTGCACCAGTACATAACTATTGTAAAATGAAGTTTCTTATTAAAAGAAGATAGAGACGACTTGCAGCAGGTGGTTTTCACCCACATTGGGTTTCCACCTTATATCATGGTGTTCATGTGTGCTTCTTGTGTGTGATGATCTGTTTTGTTTTACTGCACCTTCTTACTGTTCATATGGTTAATGATGTTCTGATGCACTAACTAAAGATCAACTTTTAATGGATTAACTAAATCATAAGTATTCTGCATATACGCTAGTTGCATTCAACACAGTCGCGTATACATGCGGGTTCCATTAACTGAAGTAGCGTATATGTATATAGTATGGAAATGAAAAAGTTTTATTGATTTGATAATACTGATTCACCCCCCCCCCCTCTCAGTATTATTTCCAACAATTGGTATCAGAGCAGGTCCTTTGATAGAAGCTTGATCGCTTGAAGGAGATCTGTGGAACTATGGGAAAGAAGCTTAAGAAGAAAGCACCTAAGAAGAAGAAGGCATCTCAGAAGAACTATGACAGTGGGTGTATTGATTGGGGAATATGTGGAAGAAGCACTTCAGATTTAGAATCAAATTCAGAATCATTTCAGAATGAAGATGAACTATCAGGTATGAATTTGTTATCCTCTGATGTTCCAGCTATCTTCCCATTTGAAGATGATGTAAGTGATAACGAAACAACTGAATGTGCTCTTATGGGTGAGCAAGAAGGATATCAAATAGAGGCAAAATTTAAAAGGCTAACAGACAAAATTAGAGATCAAGAAGATCTATTGAACATAAAGGATGGTGCGTTCAAAGAAGTAGCTACCAGACTAAAAGCTCAACAAGAGGAAGGAAGCAAGGTAAGGAAGTTATCCAAAGACAAATATCAAAAGTTGCAGGATGAAGTAACATCACTAAGAAATGAAGTCAATGAAAAGAGCACAACAATCAAGAAACTCAGAGATAGATCCAGTTATTATGAAAGGCTTGAAGCTACGATCCTCTCACTAAAAGAAGATCTTGAGGAATCAAAGAAGTAGAATACAGATCTACTCCAAGCTATTGAAAAACAAGAAAACGAAGTTATCAGCTTAAAATCTCAGCTAGAATGTTCCTTTAGAATTCGTTAAATGCAGTAGGATCTGAATGAAGAACAAGAAAAGGAGATTCTCAAACTAAGGCAACAAATGGAAGAAGGAAGAAAGTTTGAAGAAATTTTGAAGAAGCAATGTTTGGAAAAGGAAGAACGACTTCAGATTGAGGTAAATATGTTAAAAGGTAAATTAGAAGAAAAGGATAAACTATTGCGATTTCAAGATAGTACCAAAGCCTTGGATGATATTATTAGTAGTCAAAGGTCTCCTGCTATCAAGACTGGTCTTGGTTTTCATGAATCTGTTAAAGGTGAATCTAGTTCACAAGGTGAGGCAAGGAACTCTAAAGGGAAATCTAAAATGATCAACAAGGAGATGAGAGAGATGAGAGGTCAACCCCATCAACAATCAAGGAAAGAGATTCTTCAAAGAAAATCTTTTACTCCTAACTATGGAAGTAATAGTCGGCCATTTACTCAGATGAATAATATTGAATGTTATGAATGTCATAATCTTGGACATGTTGCAGCTAGATGCAAAAGAAGAATGGTTCAAGATCATCACACAGAAAGATCATCACATTCCAGGTACTTTAATGGATATTGCTTTGCTTGCAATATGTTTGGTCACAAAGTTACTGATTGCTACAGAAGGAATATGAAACATGTAAGATGTTATGCATGCAACAAGCTTGGACATACAGCAAAGGAATGCAGAAACAAAGTACGGGCACCATACCAAAAGAAGAAAACATCATCACGCTTGAAGATATGGAAGAAGAAGGAACTACAGTCAGAAAGATGTGGCACAACAAATATAATCAGACGCAGCACATCATAGACATAACAGACTCAGGGGGAGTTGAAAGTGTAAAACTTCAGTGTCCTGAATCTCATATGCAAGTTTCTTAAAGGGAAGTCGCGTATATACGTGAGTTAGACACTTCAAAGTCACGTATATGTCAATCTGAGAAAAATTAGTGGGGACAGGCTCAGAAAAAGGGTCTGATATGATTCAGTCCATTATGTGCTCTATTGGTTAATAGTTACAGTCTGCTGAGGATGTGTGGAAATGTTTTGATACTTGCAAGATGTTTAGAAGTGTTTTGATCCTAACTTGATGATGATGATGTCTTGATGCTTATTGTTGATATATGCATGATCGGATCTAATATATGGCATAGGTTGAGGGAGAGCATATGCCTTTAATAATGCATTGTTGGCATTATGGTTAATAGTCCTTGGTGATGATGCTTATATGGCTAAATGATATATCTTGCTATGAGTTGTCCATGATAAAATCTCATATGATTCTTGGGGTTACATAATTGATGTTTAGATCATATTTGTGGATTGATTCTTAGATGATGCATATATGGTGTTTACATGGTGATCTTCATAAGGATAAGGAGAAGTAAAAAGCTTGAATACACAACTTCATTACTTGATGATAAGTCACTCATATGCATAAAGATCATATAATACAGTTATGATGAAGGATTCCTATAGTTCTTGGTGCTCATGTGGATGAGGATTGTTGAAGTTGATGATATAAAGAAGCCTTGACAAAATATCTTGAGCTCAAGATACATAGCGCTGGATACATGAATGATTACTCAAAGTTGCATTGTTGGAGACATGATGATGATGAGTTCTTACCTATATGTTGATAGGTTGATACTTACATATGTTGATTGATGCAGATATTCCCAAGTGATGATACATGGATGATCTTGTTGATAAGATGGCTATGGTGTTTTACACATATGATATAATGTGAATGATTTTATGATGATGAGTTGATATCTATATGCAGACATACCCTGTCATAGGACATTTACAGGTTGCTGATCTGGAAATGGTTGTACGCGAGTATATACGCTTGTTTCTGTGAATACAGTCGCGTATATGTTAATTTGAAGGAAATGAGTGGGCCAAACTCAGAATGAGAAGAGTCTGATATGGGCCTGACAGAAACCATCTGGCACAGATGGAACAGGTACAGAGGGAGAACATGATTGCTGGTCTAGATGATGTTGAAAGATGCTTATGAAGCAGATCATACATTACGTATGAGAATTCCTAATGACTATCATGGTCTTATTTAGATGTTTGGTCTCATGTAAAGGTCATATCAAGACTCATGATGTAATAATGTGTCTCTATCTATTGTAGTCATTTGATGAAATACTTCAGTCATACCAAGGTCATGTAACAGCCTATGTTGGTTTTCCCACTATGCCTGGGATGAATCATGTTACACTCTTTTGTTATCATGTGTATCCCCACTTGGTTGGGTAGATGAATCAATTCTGGTATATCCCCACTTGGTTGGGAGATGGATGTTTGTATGAGTCTTTGGTGTTAGGAAGGTCACTTATGATGTATAGAGTCATGGTTCTTCTTGAAGAACACCCTTTTGCAGATGTTGCTTACAATCAGGGAGAGCATGAACATCACTCTTTAGCAGAACAGAGACTTCAGCATGTACTCAAGGGAGCATGGATAGATTAGTACACCTTGGCATATACAAAGGGGGAGCTCATTCAGAATTTCAGTAGGTACTCAGGGGGAGTATGGTCAGCGGGATGTTTATCAAGGAAAGTGAATATCTTGGTCCACCCTTTGCCCTTGATGTCAAAGGGGGAGAGTGATTTGGTGTTGTTGCCATCAAGTCCAAAGGGGGAGATTATTGGCATTATGATGCATGTGTTGTACTTGATGGCAACCCACTCATAGAAGAACATCTCACTTAGTTATAACTAGATGAATCTTCAAAAGAGATATCAGATATGACTGAATGCATGGGATGCAGGATAGCTCAAAGGAATCAAATGATAGTTCTAAGTGTGACAAGTTAGCTTTTCCATCAAGTCCAAAGGGGGAGATTGTTGGCATTATGAGACAAGTGTTGTCATTGATCACACAGATCATAGTGTAGCAGGTTAGCAGCAAGGATTTGATGATCGGACTACAAGAACGGATTTGATGATCAAACTACAAGAATGAAGAGAAAACATATATACACAGGTTCATCTTGACCAAGTCGCGTATACACGTGGGTTAGACTTTACAAAAGTGCATATGTGTATACACGCTCTTTCATGCAAGGAAAAGAGCGTATATGTTGGAGAACTTGCTTTTGGTCCATGGTAGTTAGTCCTTGGTATTTGAACCTATGGTTTTGGACCATAGTATCTCGTCAGATGTGTTGATCCCAAGTATTGGGTCCATGGTATTGGTTTGTTATGGTTTTGGGCCGTGGTATTGAGCAAGGCCTAAGACTATAAAAGGAGAAGAAGATCATTAGGTAAGAGCATTGAAAAAGTCTTGAATATTTGATGAATGATGAGATCCAGTATGCAGGTTATGGGTTGATGATGCATTGCCTGATCTGAGCTAAGGAGGGATCTCACCGGTTGATGGAGAACAAGATCTAAGGATAGATCAGGATCAAATGGTTTGAAATGAACTATCTCTATATGATTGATTATGTTTATTCTAGATCTGTATACTGACGCACGTAATGATCTGAACTAGGTATAACTTAAGTTTGAAATCACTGCAAGTCATGATTGAATATTTATAGATCTGTACGCAGGTTGGCTTTGGTGTAAGCACGTATGTACGCGAGTTTGGTTCATTGTAGTAGCGTATACCATTTGAGCTATGATGTCTGAAGTTACAGGTGGTTCTGGTTGTTGATGAGTTCTGATGACAATTTAATGGTGTCAGTATTCTGCATATCCTGTTTGATTAACTATGTTTAGCTTCAGTATTGATGGATGAGAACTAATATTGGATAAAGATCATAATGACTCATATTCATGTGATCTAATGAACTAGATCTGGGTGCTAACACACATATTATCCTTATATATGTAATATGTCTAAAGTCAGGAAGTGTATCAAGTTATTGATGACATATATGCTGGTTCACCTTGGTAAAGTTGCGTATACACGCTGGTTCAGCACTTCCAAGTAGCGTATGCACTCTGATGCATGATTTTGATGATATAGTTGGTTCTCTATATGGTTGCAGAGTTCAGTGTTCTGGTCTGTGTGTTCTGGTGACTACATTTTGTTGACAGGGTCTCAGTTATTTAGTATTGGGTGATTCATAGATTGATGATGCTAGTATTGATTGTTTTTGTGCTTCAATGATATTGATGGGTCCAGTGTGAAAATTGGATGAAACATGGCCTTCAGATTATAGTGTTGTGCTTCAGGAGTATCCAGTCTGAAAATGTATGGAATGTGGTCCCGGGAGGGTGAAAGGAGATTGTAGGCGGGTGCCTACGTACTAGTACATCAACTAGTACAAGAGCAAAGGGGGTAGTAGCTCCCTTCCAGTAGCAGCTAGAGAACAAATGAAGATTGGAGCATTCAGTAGGCAGGCACCTACATACTAGTAAATGGATCAGCTAGTACAAGAGCTAAGGGGGTTGTAGCTCCCATCTAGGAGAGTCTGGAGAACGAGAGAAGGTTGTAGCCTTCTGTAGGTAGAAGCCTGTGTACTGGGATAAGACTGCACTAGTACAAAACTATTGTAAAATGAAGTTTCTTATTAAAAGAAGATAGAGACGACTTGCAGCAGGTGGTTTTCACCCACATTGGGTTTCCACCTTATATCATGGTGTTCATGTGTGCTTCTTGTGTGTGATGATATGTTATGTTTTACTGCACCTGCTTACTATTCATATGGTTAATGAAGTTCTGATGCACTAACTAAAGATCAACTTTTAATGGATTAACTGAATCATAAGTATTCTACATATACGCTAGTTTCATTCAAAACAGTTGCGTATACATGCGAGTTCCATTAACTGAAGTAGCGTATATGTATATAAGTATAGAAATGAAAAAGTTTTATTGATTTGATAATACTGATTCACCCCCCCCCCCCCCCCCCTCTCAGTATTATTTCCAACAAGCAAAAGAAATAGTTGGTAGTATGCGTGAGCGATTTCTCAGTAATTGTAAGACATTAATATAATATGGGTTCAGATGAGATACTCCGACGGTATGTGCTCAATTTCAAAAGAAACAACATCCTTGTGGAGGCTCACGGAGGGGCTACAGGAGGACTTTATGTAGGAGAGACAATGGTGCAGATGATTCTGCCCACCCGGTTGTGGTGGCCTATGCTGCATAAAGATTCCAAAGCATACTAGAAGGCATGTGACGCATGTCAGAGAACAAGCAGACCATCGTGGAGGGACGAGCTACCATTAAAACCTCAGGTGTCATTACAACCATTAGAGAAATGGGCAATTGATTTTGTGGGACCAGTTCAGCCCCTGGGCAAGAAGACGGGAGTGTGTTATATCATCACCGCGACAAAATACCTAACTAGATGGGTGGAGCCACAACTTGTGAAGGATTGTACAGGAACTACAGTAGCTAAATGATTGTTTGAGTACATGTTAACTAGGTTTGGCTACCCAAAAGTGTTGATGAGTGATTGTGGTATGCACTTCCTCAACGAAATGATCAGCGTGCTGACAGAAGAGTTCTAGCTGTATGATCAGAAGAGTACACCGTATCATCCTCAAGCTAATGGAACAGTTGAGGCCTTCAATAAGATCTTGTTGAATGCACTGACAAAGATTTGCAATGCGTAGTAGAATGATTTGGACATGCGCATACTAGTAGTGCTGTGGGCATACAAGACTACTTGCAAAAAGCTAACAGGTTAGACACCTTTTCAGTTGGTCTATGATGTAGAAGTTGTCATGCCTATGGACTATATTGTGCCTAGTCTTCGTATAGCATCCTTCATAGGAATGGTGGACCACAGAGCCTTGGAAGAATGGCTCTCACAGCTGATGGAGCTCGAAGAAGATAGATTCTTGGTTGGATTCCATCAGAAAGTCCAGAAGGAATGAGAAAAGGCTTGGCATGATCACCACATCAAGCTGTGCACATTCAAGGTAAATGATTTGGTATTATTATATGATAGTAAGTTTGCTAAGTTTCTAGGAAAGTTTCAAATGCATTGGTTGGGGCCATATGTCATCAAAGAAATCATAGATGGGGGTGTGGTTCAGCTCACAAAGCTAAACAATGAACCTTTTCCAAGAAGGGTGAATGGAAGCTAGTTGAAGCCATATGAAGGAGATATGGCTCAATGACAGCGTGATGACCGAACAGTCTTAGTGCTCCAGGCAACTGTAAGGGAGCGTGGGACTATAAACTACATTGCCTCATTTCAAGGACTACGTGATAGGGGGGCTACATGAAAAATGTTGATTTCACGGTACGAGAAGCCGCACGAAGGGAGTTGCACTATGGAGGAAGATACCATGCAGCACAACTAGAAAATGACTGTTAGAGTCACTGTTCATGATTTGAAAGCCAAGAGATGGTTAAGAGGAGCTGGTGGGTGGCCTTTAAGGTTGAAATCTTTAGAGATCTACCATGAAATCAAAATTAATGGACGAATTTTGGGGGGATCGGTCATATTTGAATTCAAATTCCCCTATAAATTGCACATTCTAGTCCAGCAGAGAACACTTTGCACCCTTAGAATTTTTGAGTTGCATTGTCCATCACTTATGAATCATGAGTTCATTGACGCTTTGATCACAAGCCCCGTCTTTGATATATTGCCCGAGTTAGACAAGAAATTCATTTGCGACATCATGTCAGGACCATGTCTCGTTGAGACTAAAACTACTAGAGGAACTGTCGCCTCCGAACGAGCTACTCTAAAGGTTATGAGCATTGAGGCTCTAGCTGCTATGCCTATGACACCGAGGTCACCTAGGCCGAAGCCTATCATGGTACGGGAGACCCAAAAACTGAATAAAGACAAGAAGAATCGGTCAGTGCTATTATGAAAGTCACCTAGGAAACATTCTGCTACCCAGACGCAGAAGAATGATAAGTAGCTTGAGAAGGATGTAGATTTGGAGGCTAAAGAGGGTGCTGAAGATATAGATGCTGAGGGCGCGAAGCCCATCACCAAGTTTCTAGAATATATCCCTTCATGTAAAGGGAAGGCGAAGGTCACAAAGGACCCAGACATGGAGAAATTTGTTATTCACACGCCCCTGTTACCAAAAAGATAACCTTTGAAGGTTTGTGCCTAGCGCAGGTTCCCCTTTTAAAAATGGAAGATTGGGACCTAGTTGACCATGAGAGGTCTACCCACCTCTTAACGGAGAATTCTATGAGACAAGTGTATTACAAAGACTCAGGGGTCACTGAGTTGGAGTCACTTGAATGGATCCGCAAAGTAGAGAAATCTGGGTTGTTGAACCTATTGTGGGTGTCCCACTACAACTGCTCTAGCATTAATACCACCTATATATGGTAGCAGCTTACACTAGTGCATAATGGGTGCTTATGGCTTGGTGAACCTATCCCCATCACGGATATGCTAATCCACAGGATCACACACCTGTCACATGAGGGTTTGAATCCAGCCAAGGAATTTGGTGAAAATACAAGCGAAAGGGACTTTGCAAAGCAGATGAAAAAGAAATTCAAGCTTATCAAGAAACCATGCAGCTACTCCATAACCTACATCAACGATTCCGCATTGAATATTTCCACCTAGATACTACCCAGAAAAGTTATAAGGAAGTGTTGCATGGACGAGGTTTCGACGCATGTGGTGTCATTCCCTTCACAATGCACAAAGGGTGTGCAGTTTAACTGGTCACGATACTTATGTAGTGATTTCCTTGAAAATCTAAGCAAGGCCCAAGATGAGAGCAAGACATTCCACTGCACGTGGTTGTTGCTCTCCATTGTGCTAGTTGCTTGGGATATGTTGGAGGACAGGCAATTTCCTCCCATGGAGGCCCGCTTGCTGGAAGCTACACAATTTACCTCCCTCTGGGCCACAAAGGACCCCGCGTGGGTCACTAAAACAAAAAATTTCTAGGTATCGATGGAGTCGAGCTTCCGAGTGGCCATCAACTAGCACCCATGGTTGTCCCCAACTGTGTATGAATAGTAGTCTGAATATGTTGAGTTCAAGGTAGACTTCCACTGTGTTTACGTTCGGGCGCGGAAGGACCCACAACAGAAGTGTTTTGATCTATCATATCTAGTTATCAATGATGCCATTCAAGAAGTGATCAAGTGCTAGCCAGTGGATTGGCTCACTCCATCCAACTTGGCTGCAGGTACCAACAAAGTCATAAGGAGTTCAGTAGAGAAAAAGCGGAAGGATGGGGTGAAACATGCGGTGCATAAATTGGACACGCAATGAAAGAAGGAGGCCGAAGAGGAGGCCTGAATCGAAAAGGAGCATGCTACAAAGTAGTAGGTTGAACAAGGAACAAGACAACTCCGAGTGAAGTGGTAAATCCCTTGCACCCAGAACTATGGAGGAAGAGCAGTCAGCGTAGGGTGGTGGAGGCGATGAGGGGCAGAGAACCCCATTTTGGGTAAGGAAGTGTAGAGAATAGTAGTAGGAGGGGTCCCAGAAGAAGACAAAGGTGACTAAGCCACAGGTGGATCCCATTACACTAATAGAGGGCAATATCGACAAGATCAGGGACAAGGTGCGTGACACTACAGCCCAACTGTTGCAGTAATTTGAGAAATAACACATGTAGTCATTAGGTAATATTCAAAAGGATTTACGCGAATTAAAGATCCAGACCAGCAGAATACAAGTGGGCACAGGTCAGGTGAGTGCTGCACAGACAAGCCTGGCATCAAGGACAAGTCAGGCTGTTGAGCTGGCTAGGATAGTGGACCTTAGGATAGTTGCATTTCTAGAAAGGTCCCTGAGTGCGGAATCAGTTGCTGACAAGATCATCGTTAGCACCCTGAAGAACATCGGCCTCAATATTGCAGCACTTTCCAACGAATATCTTCATGCACTGTAGATAGGCATGATAGCCGAATTGAGTGCGCAGAAGCAACGCACTCTTAGTTTAATAAGTGAGAATAGGGTGAACAATGAAAAATGTTCGTCGAGAAGATGCAGGCCCTAAAGGAAAGGGATAAAATCTAGGCACAGAGCACCCAGTTGGAAACAGTAGTTACAGAGGCGTGCCAAACAGTGCGGGAGTTGCACATAGATGAGGACACGCAACTAGAGGCCAAGATCCAGAAACTTGTTGCGGGTGTCCGCAATGCAAAGGAAGAGGTGGCAAGAGTTCAATTTGAACTCAATATGAAAATCACGGAGATGGAACTCAAGTCATAGCCTTCGACTCCACCCAAGGTTAGGGAACAATGTAGAGCTGCTATCAAGGAAAGGATAACTACTATGGATGTCACAGTCACTGACTGCACAACTTTTTTGAGTATACCATGGGAGTGGTGATGACCCTACAGGAAGATCCAAACTTGCAGACATTGACTACAGATATCTACGAGCTCCAACAATAGTGCGACGAGGTTAGGGTGATGACGTGCTCAGTTTATACAATGTAATGCCTTGCCAAGTTTCAGGACAGGAAGCAGCTCCTTGCACAAGTAGAATCAATGAAGAAAAAAGAGGCAATGCTTAATACCAGGTTGGATCCTTGGTTGAAAGAAGCCTACCAAGTCTCAACCAAAATTCAGCAAAAGCTGACGAACTTATAGCTCACAGAGTAGAAGATGAAGGGAGCTAGCGAAGGACCAGCTACAAAGTAGCTCGTCGAACAAGTGAAGCAGGTTGCCACGCAAAGCGCAGTTGAAGTAAAAGTTGTGCAGGTGGAGATAGGGGATCTTTGTAGTAGGATCACCAAACCAGGTGAGTGACTTGAGGGTGAGTCACGACCTTTGTGTTGGGGGCATGTTGGGATGGGGTCCCCTAGATCAGTTTTGGGGCAAAAGCCCAAATTTTGATGTAAAAAGATGTAAAGTCTCCACAAATTGTGGACGTGAAGCGCAAAATTAGTTAAGAGTCAAAAAGGGGTTTCACCCTCGTTTATGTAAAATTGAGTCAGTTTCTGAAGATCTACCCATGGTCTGCGGACCATGGGATTGTATAAATAGGTGTGTCTTAGAGAGTCTAAGGGAGATATAAGTCTTTACTATGGGTACGACAGAAAGAGTCTAGAGAGTTAGCGCAGAGAAGTAAATCAAAGAGGTGTAAAGGCTCTGTAGCTGAGTTCATAGAGGCCTAGAGTAGTGTCTGGAGCTAAGTGCACAGAACCCTGTAGCTGAGTGCGCAGGGAAGTTTTGAGTCTGTAAACCTATACTGAAGATCAATAAAGAAGATTTTTGTAGAAATTCCTGGTTTTTTATCTCTTTACTTCTGTTATGTATGATTATGACATATGTTGTCATGAAATGATGTATTTATGAAATAATGATGTATTTATGTGCGAATTTTCTTGATCCGTCTTATTAACTTAATGCAATTAATGTTAAGTGATTACACAAAGATCATAACACTTTCTGCTAAATTTATCAAACACTTAGGTTGATTTGAGTAAATACTGATCTAAGGATAATATCTGGTGCACATAGGTAGCTAATTTTCCTATTCAGGGTCTACAAAAGCCATTTGTAGACCTTCACGGAGGTCTAGAGGCTGTTTGAATGGAATTCCAGTACCAATCCCTAAGGACTTATAGATCTGCGCGGGGATAGTTTTAGGTCATAAAAGGACATCAAACTGATCTCTGGATGTGGAAACTTGGTTCCAGCATCCCCCCATATTGCTTCGACTGATATTTCAGTCCACACTACATAGATTGATGTCAAGAGGGCTAGTAGTGTAGGGGTTTGTTTGGTGCAACTAACTCTGAACCTGGGTCAGGACCCACTAAGCCAAGAGAATTTTAAGTGCTTTTACGAAGACTGTGATGAACTATGTTATGTTTCCTAATTAACCTAAGTAGATCTACATGAATGCTAATCTAGGATTGTTCCATGATGTGCGTAAGTGGATAAATCAACTGATAAGCATCCGCAAAAACTGATCGTAGATCTTCGTGAAGGTCTGAAGAAATTTTTAACATAGTTGAAGTGTCGAGCCCTAAGGGCTTATTGATGTGCAAAAAGGCATATGTGAGGCACTAAAAGACATCACACTCATCTCTGGATATAGAAACTTGGTTTTTGCATCCACCTATACTACTTCATGCGAGACTGTAACCTACACTACGCGGATTGTTGCAAAATGGGATAGTAGTGTAGGGATTTGTTGGTTGGTGCAACTAACTCTGAACCTGGGTCAGGACCCCCAAAGCCAACAAATTTTTCCATTTCTAGGATCGGGATCTGCTTGAAAGAGATGTGTGATGTTGCATTACTAGAACCTGACAAAGAAAGAAAATGAAAAGCGGTTGGATAGAAAAATTCACGAATTCATGGCACAGGAAAACAAGAATCTGAGCATATCAAAGGAATAGTGGTTAGATAGATATATGTATACAAAGATACAAAAAAATTTCTTTTGCACCTTCCTGATCGAATTATATGAGTGGTTAGCTAAGTTAGTAAACAGTCAAGGGAGGTGTTAGCTTGACAGACCAATAGTGTGGACTCCAAAACTGGTACGACGACTACAAGCCTTTGAAGATGAGATCATGTGGGTTTTCAATCTCTGTCTCGATTGAATTATAGGAGGATTTGTTATAAAATTCGCAGTTGATACCTCAGTCAGCTACAGTGAAGCAGAGCGATGATTTTTCAAGCGACCGAGAGGTAAATATATAAGATATTCGAATACCTGGATTACAATGATGTTATGTGAAAAATGGATTATACTATTTCCTTGATGTTTAGAGCAACGCGAAGTGGGAAACTCTTAAGAGATCGAAAGAGATCAGGTCCTAAATATAGCCCGTTGATTGGACCTCCTAGCGAAGACAAGGGAGCAGTACAGGCCTCACTGTAGAGTGTTGTCTAGCTGATAACACAGGGTTTTTCATGGACACATCATCCATCCACTCCACATCCACCTCCACCTGCACCGCATACACCTTCGACCACACCTCCACCACCACCACCACAACTCAACTTCTCAAACACAATGAAGTTGCTGATTTTCAAGGGCATAGGGAGTGAAGATATAAAGCAGTTTTGGTTTGTTGCGAATATCATGTGGACAATGCAACATATTACTGATGAAAATATAAAGAAGGCACATCTAGCTACCGCTTTGTAGGATCGCACGCTGACTTGGTATATTAAGTATTGTTATGATAATCCTCTGGCAAAGCTAGTAGAGACTAAGGAATTTAGTAAGCCTTAGTCTTACTCACAGTCAGTAGTTGGATTTAAGTAGATCACAATGAGGGTTGATGACACACCTTGGGAGTTAGATCAAAGGCTGAAATGTGTGATTCGAGAAGCTAACATGCAGCTCACAGATGGTCAACATCGTGAATGTTTTATAGCTTCTCTTCTTCCCCACATGAGGATTTCTTTGTCACAATAGAAGATAGGAACTCAGGAAGAAGCCCTAGAAATCATTACAAGGTTGCATGCAACGTCCATTCAGGATGCGACCATGTGTTATATTCTTTCCACGACTAGCTCCCCTAGTTAACCGAGGGGTTGGGGGGGGGGGGTGTGGAACACCCCCTTCGTTGCATCGATTGCACAGTGGGGTGGTCATAGGGGGTTTGAGGGGGGCGGTTGCCCCCCATCTACGGGGTCCGGGGAAGCGCCTTACGAAATTTTTTTTTTTGGGACCCTATATTAGGTGGGACAAACCTACCTATGGTTTTGTGCATTGTTTTAGCACATGGTCTTGTGCGTGATGGTTTTTCAGTCCATGGTATTGGATGCTTCGACATGTATATATATGTATTGTAACATTGAAAGGAACATAATGAAAAATCAAGCTGGTAGTCTTAATTTTGAGATCTAGGGGAAAATCTCTATGTATATTTGTTTTATGCATTATTCTCTGTTTTTTAGAATTCGTATGTAGGTAATTTTTGTACGGGGTTAAAACCTACACCTTGGGGTACAACAAATTCACTCTCAGTTACAAAGCCTATGATTAGAATTCCAAATCTTGAAGAAAGACAAGGAGACAAAACTAGAGGTGTGCTCGAAAGTCTGGTGTCTGAAGTGCAAGGTTCAGAGGCACGATAAAGACCACTGTCCTGTATTCGCGAACTATATCACAGGAGGGGGACCAATTCCGCTCAGGCCAGAAGCGCAAAGAGGGTCAAGCATAGGGGCCACGCTATGGTGCACTATTTTCCAGGTTGTTGGACAACATGCGATGGATAACTATCATTTTCTTCAAATGTTCCTTCAGACACCTCAGTAGTTGTTCTGAAGCTTCTGTAAATCAGTTAACCACGATGAGCGCCATTGTCGCAGCTATGAGTTGATGATGGAGAGAACACCTATATACCGAATGCAAGCTGAAAATAGCCTCTAGAGCAAGGTGGCAGAGGAGCGCACAGAGGATATCAGGGATGAGGACGAGGCCAAGGAGGAGGAGGGCTTGGTAGAGGTTGGGATAGGTTATATGTTACTACTGTGGAACACCAGGGCACTATGCGTGTGGGTGTCAGAATCAGACATGCCCATCATGTTAGTATTGTAGCGAGTTTGATCACACTATATAACAATTCCCAGTGCTGATAGCTATGATGCAAGAGAAAAATGCATAGTCGCAACAACCTACACACAACTTATAGATCATGAGAGATGAGTCCTGTGAGGAATATCAGAGCATGAATATAGTGTTGAGAAGTGGGATAAAAACTGCTAATGATAAAGGAAAACAACCTCAAAAGGACGGATTGGTCTGTAAGATCCCAAAAAAGGAAGCTAGTTTTGGTTTGGCACATGCTAAGGAGACTTTTATGGAAGCCAAAAAATATTTATTGAGGCCTCAACCTCAGGACTCCAGAACAAAGTGCAAGAAACTAGTGTGCCTACAAAGGTTGACCCCTCTATCCTTTCTATGTTCTTGGAAACCTACATGAAACTGCTGTGTAATGGAAAAGTTGTAAAAGGCTTGCAAGAGTTAATAAACAAATGCATTGGCAAAGAGAACGTCCTTGATGGCCACCACATAGTTAGAAAAATTGGCAAGCATAAGGATAGAATGGGGCGCGAGATGAGGCTCATCTTGCAGATAGGAGATTATGAGATGGACTAGGTCATCTTGAATCTCAGGTCTGATGTGATTGTTTTTCTAAAACAAACATGGGAAAGAATGGGGAGACTTGCATTGTAGTGGTCTTTGATCCAGCTTGAAATGGAAAACCAACAGAAGATGATCCCTATGGGATGACTATATGGAGTAACAGTTGATATAGAAGGTGTGAGCATGATGGCTAACTTTCATGTAATAGAGATCATTAATGATAGTAATCTATACCTTGAGCTCCTTGGAACTGATTGGGCCATTGACATGAATGGGGTGATCAACCTGAAAAGGATAACAATGTCATTTTAAGGAAATCTCTTTGATTTGTAGTGTTGTTGGACTCTACAGAAGGGGTGCGCCACATCGAACTAGTTTGTGACTATTAAGAAAGTGAAGATGAGTTGTATCATATTTACAAGATAATAGCATGAGACTAGGACTAGATCGATCCAATGATAGATGGTAGGATCGCATGGGATCAGGAGAGTTCATGGACCTTTGATTCAGATGAAGAGTTGGAGCACTGGTAGAATCTCTTGCATGAATTATCTACATTGCGATGCAACACGATCACTAAATCGTTGCGCTGCGTTTCATCAAAGGTAAGGAACTTACCTTACTATGATGGTTTTACTAAAGTGGATAAGTTTTTGGAGGCATTTGAGTGTGAAGTCCCCGAGCATCACCTCTTCCAAGCATTAGATTTGGCACTGCGCACTACGCCTGCACGATGGTGGGGTACACACAAGGATATCTTTGATGAATGGCGGGATTAGAGAAGAATGATGAGATTACGGTTTGGACGTACTAACACTAGATTGGTCGAGAAATATGATGGGAGAGATGATTCACATGATCACCTAGTGAAGTGGATTAAAGCTTATGGAACGGAGCACCAACCAGAGTGAGTACACTTATTTTTCCATACTTTGGATACAATTCCCATGAACTACTATCTGGCAATGGAGCTCCACCATGGCACCAAGGAATGGGATATATTGAGGGAAGGATTCTTATTGACCTTCAATTTTGAAGATGGTTTCGAGGAATCGATGAAGCCCTATAGGAGATTAATGCAGTTATCTTTAGCACGCCGTCAAAACCTCTAGAATAGGTCTAGCCAGATTGGAGCACCCAGTTGCACCATGCAATGGAATGTTATATTGTGACACTAAGGAGGAAAATGAAGATCTAATAAATATTAATATTCTAGAGGCGGAATGGCATCGCAAAATCGAGGGCCCACAAATTGATAACCTAGACATCACTGCGCCGTTAAAAACAAAGCAAGTAAACATTGGGACGGAAGAAAAACCAAAGTTTACAAAGACAAGAGATTATTGGGATGACTCCTATGTGGATAAGGTTGTTGAGTTACTCCATGAATATCATGATATGTTTCCTACCAAGTTTTCAAACTTGAAGGGAATAATAGGAGACTTGGGTGTTATGAAAATCACTCAAAATCTGGATGTGAAGCATGTTAACCAAAGGTTGTCTCGCCTGAATCCTAAGTATAAGGAAAAGGTTTGCTTGGAGTTGGATAAGATGCTGGAAGCAAGCATCATAGAACTAGTGGAAGAATCTGATTGGGTGAGCCCGATGGTGGTTTAGGAGAAGAAGCAGAAGGGATAAATAAGGATTTAAGTGGATCTATGAAATCTTAACAATGCGTGTGTCCATGAACCATTTCCAACACTGTTTACTGATGAAGTATTATACAATGTTGGAGGGCAGGAGGCCTACTCATTCACTGATGGGTTTTCGGGGTACCATCCGATTAAGATTGCACTTAAGGATAGGAGAAAAATTAACTTCATGACGGAGTGGGGTTGTTTTTAATACACTGTGATGTCATTTTGACTCAATAATGTGCTTGTGATATTTTCTCGTGTAGTCATCATGACATTCAAGGAGTTTATTCATAAGTTATTAGAAGTGTACTTTGATGATTGGATGGTGTTCGGACTAGTGAAGCACCATGTAGCAAGTCTGTGCCTAATGTTGGATACGTGTCGTAGTTACCAGATCGTGTTGAATCTGAAGAAATGCATCTTTTGTGTTCCCTTTGGGATGTTTCTGGGTTACGTGGTGTGAAAGAAAGGGATGATGGTGGACCCTGCCAAGATTAAGATGATAGTGAATGTCGAGGCCCCGAGAAATATTAAGTAGTTGCACGCAACTTTGGGACATACATGATATTACAGAAAATTTATCAAAGCATATGCTCAGATTATCATGCCTATGGAGAAGTTTTTGAAGAAGGATGCAACATTCTATTAGGACGAAGAATGTCAGCGTAGCTTAGATGTTTTGAAACAAAAGATGGTCACCACATTGATCTTGGTATTCCTGGACTAGAAGAAGGAATTTCACGTACACTTTGATGCCTCTTGCATTATGTTAGGCGTAGTGTTAACACAAGCCAATGAAGGAGAAATGGCCACCCTATAGCCTTCAGAGTAGGAAATTATCGAAGGCTAAGAAGAACTACTCAACGATTGAGTACGAAGTATTGTCCATGGTATATGCATTGCAGAAGTTCAAGCACTGTTTGTTAGGAGGACATTTCAAGATGTACACAGATTATTCTGCCTTGAAATACCTGGTCAATAAGCCTATGTTGGGGGGGAAGATCTACAGATGGTTGCTAGTATTCGAGGTGTATGATTTTGAGGTAATTATGAATCCAGGGAGGTTAAATGTAGGGCCTAACCATCTGTCAGGGATCGAAATAGGAGAGGAACCTAATAATTTGGAGGAAGGATTGCTAGACGTGCAGCTCTTCGCGGTACGCATAGTGGACAATCATTTCGTAGATATTATTCACTTTTTGATTATGGGGATGGCACCGGAAGGGTATACAAGTAAGAAAAATAAGGAGCTAGTAGTGCATAGGGTATAATTTTTAGTAATTGCGGGACATTTATATAAAATGGGTGCATATGAGATATTGCGAAGATATTGTTGGGCCAAGGAAAAGGTATATTTTCTCCTCATCAATAGCCTAATTAAGAATTTGTATTCACATGATTATCTTTATTTTATGGATAAAAATAGAGGAAAAAACAACAGAAGCTAGGTAAAATCGATTAGTAACAAATTAGATAAATCTGGACATAGAAAACTGACTTTCACTATCTTTATATGCAAGGACGCGGATTGGACGATTGTAGTTCAATCGACAGGACATAAACAACCGGTAAAGGAAAAGAGACAACGTCCTAAGCATGGAAAACAGCAGAAGACCAGGAGGGCCAATACTATTTTATGATAAAATCAAATCAAGTGTTGCGAAATCCTCAGGATATCCTAATCATGAAGATTCTCTTTTATCTATTTACTTTTCCAAATGTTATATAAAGTTGTAAGGTGAACTAAACAGCTAGTTTAAGAATTTGTAGAATGTAACCATTCTTTTTGGACATATAATACTTTCATCTCAGTGATGTTGTAACTCTGTTATTGATTTTAATGAATAACATTGTGTTTAATTCATAATCGTATTCTAAATATCTAACAATAGGGACTTCTCGAGACTTTGGGCCCAGTCAATAGTGTTGATCTAAAGATAATTTGAGGTTGATGTCAACCCAAGCAGCACCAGGGGCTACCATGACCTTGCAAGGGAATTTTGACTTGGTAACTTACTCTATTTTGAGTCAAGGATCTTCTAGAGAGGTTCTACTCATTGAGATGTTTCTATTGATATATGGCCTCCCAAGTAATTCTTCACGGTTTGAGAGATATTCATGTTTGAAGTTAGTAACCCCAAATAGTGGGATAAAACCCTATGGGGTTGTGGCAGGGAACTCATAATTGCTTTTGGTCATTGAATAGTCAATAATTAATCATTTTTTAAGCTCCTAAAATCCCCCCAACATTCTCTATAGAAGCCCCTCTCAACTCCATAAAAGAAATCTTATATATGCTCCAAATGTAGTGATCATGGAATATTTGCTATTACTTCATTTTTGTGAAGTCTTAGATTCTGAAATGAAAACCCATTTGATTTAGAATCTAGATGAACGTTGTGACCAAATTTCAGATCTTGGTTCACTATATTTTTAGAGATATGATCTGTGGAAATTAGGGTTTTTGTAGGCTCCCGAATTTCATCTCAAAGAAGTGACCTTGGGAAAATCGTCATAACTCTCTCTCAGAAGAGGATTGGAATTCTGTAAAAAGTGACAGATAGTGCACGGGTAGTAGTTTTACGTATATCAATTTCAGAGCCAAAGGAGGAAACAGTGATATGTGGCCCTCCGCACAAGTTCACTCTACTGAACTAGTCCATAATTAGGTCATTGTGAGAGACTGGGAATAACTTTGTCTTGAACAGACAAATCGGACGGCCAGACCTATGGCATTGGAAAGAAGACTTAGAGGGATACTACAGGACTGAAGATCACATATTGGGGATCTGAAATCATAGGGATACATCAGATTAAATATCGTGCTTCTAGAAGGTGAGAAAAACTAGATCAAGTGCTGTCAAGGGGTGGAAAGGACCAGACTTTCTAGGGCAGCAAAGAGCAAGGTGTAGCAAAATGATGTAGCAAAGGTAAGCTACAGGTAAGTATCTTTTGTATATGCATGCTCATTTCTTAATTGCATTAGGTTCTTTCTATTCTAATTTGTTGTTTTTGTTTAGCACTGACATATGCTCTGTAGGATGAGGTAAGTTTTTCTATTATCATGTCACGGGTATTTCCTTGAAGACTTTTTGCGGGTATTATATATTCATCAAGAAAAGACTCAATACATAATCTAGTGTTCTGAAGAGTGAGAAAGGGTAGCATGACAAGAGTAGAAATCAAGGTGCATAACAGTAGCAAGAAGTTCACCATATGAAGTCTTCAAGTGGGAAGCACTGCATACAATAATTGTAAAAGTATCATTGTACAAAGTCATTGTAAAAGTGTCTATCTGCCAAGAGTTGAAGGGGGAGTGTTGGGAGGTCTAGGAACATCATTAGGTGGTTATGTCATAGTTGGGGTTATGGTCTAGTGTGTCTTCTTCTTCTACATCATTCTATATCATTGTAAAGTGGACCATTTTCCCAGGTACAGGAGCCCATTTTATTTTATTCTTCTATAGGGTGGTAGGGTGGTGCTAGGCTAGTGCATGAAGTCACCAGCAGGTTCGAGCCTATGAAAAATTTAGGGTGGTAGGGTGGTTCTAGGGTGAGTTGTAGCTCATTGGGTGTTGGGGCATCCATTCAGTTGACTACTGAAGAATCTCAGGCGTTGGAGCATCCATCTAGTGGGAGTTGGAGAGGAATGATTTTCTTTAATTCTAGGAAGTTGATGCTTTCATTTCAGTTGGGGCTAAAGATTAAATAATTTATTAGAAAAGCATTCGGTGGTTTTTGACCTACAGGGGGTTTTCCACCTAAAATCTTTGTGCCTCCCTGGTTCTTTTATTTACTGTTATTACCGCATAAACATTAATAATAATTGAAGATTAGCTAATGCTCTGAAAAGATTTATAGGTGCTAATTGGTAAGCAATACTGATTCACCCCCCCGCCGCCCTTCTTAGTATTTTCCAACAAATAGAAGATCTACTAGTTCAATTGTGTTATAATTATTTCTATTTATTCTTCATTGTTTATTATTGTTAGTTTTCAAAGTCAATACCATTCTGATTACTGTGAGGATTGATGATTCTAATTTGTGTTTGTTGTTCAGTCAAGATTCTAGATTTAGTTGTGTGATTATATATGCGTGATTCTCTTTATTGAATTGGTTAGGTTAATTCCAGATTGTTGTTCATTCTAAGGTAACGCTATCATAGATTTCAAAGCTAGAGTGATTGATTTTCGTGAGATCCTTTTATGGTTATTTGTTGTTAAATTATAATAGATTTCCTTCATGTTAAATGAGTTAGTTTCAATACCAATTATATTGTCAAGTGTGATTCTTTCTATTTGCATTCTGTTTCAGTTTCTTGCATAATAGATTAAGTAGCTTTGAGAGCGTGCTATGAATTCCTTTTAGAAGTGTTTGGATTGAATTTAGAGAAATAGGCATTAGCAATTGCAATGATTCCAACATAAATTGACCTCTGAATTCACTGCATATATAGTACGAACACTCTTGAAATAAAAAGACTTGCCCTGGGTTGACAATGAATGTAGGTATTAAGATTGCTTGTAATAAGACATCTTAGTGTACCAACATTTTAATGTCGTTGCCGAGGAGAGTGTTTCAAAGTGATTTCCTTTTTTCTTGTTGTAAAAGAATTGGGTTTTAAAAGCGAGAGGTAAGAACCTGCATGACTAGCAAGTAAAGTTATTTCTCATCAACCCACTTTTCAACAAAATCATAGAGGTTAAATAGAAATAGTTTTTTTATGAATGACTAGGAATAAAAATATAGAGAAAGATTATAACGCCCCACCTAAATCCATGAAACCCAAGGGATCGGTGAGCCTTGGGAGAAAAAATTTATAGACGAAATCGTAAGAAAAGTAGATTCTCAAGTATTAGTAGGATTCCAGACTGTCTCTGGAAAAACCACTACTTTAATCCCTCAGGCAGCAGGCTCACCATCTACAACCTACACTGAGATTCATAGCCAAATTGGAGGATCTTAATAGAGTTTTCAAGTTACAACAAATTTACATTCTGATCCACTACAAGAGGGAAAATCATGAAACTTAAGAGAAGGAGAGGGAGAAACTAGTGGAACTACTATTGCAAGACCTCATTGTTGGGTTGTGTTATATTCCTTTCATGGCTAGCCCACATAGTTAACTAGGGAGTTAAAGGGGGGGCAGAGCCCCCCTTCATTGCGTCGATTGTGTTACAAGGGGGTCATAAGGGGGGCAGTATCCACCCTTGTTTGTGGGGTTAGAGGGGGGCGGGTAGCCACCCTCTACGGGGTCCAAGGCAGCACCCTGGGGAATTTTTTTTTTTGGACCCTATATTAGGTTGGGCGGACCTACCTATGGTTTTGTTCATGGTTTTCACGCATGGTTTTGGATGCGATGGTTTTTAGTCCATGGTTTTGGACAAGATGGTTTTCAGTCCATGGTATTAGATGCTTTGGCATGTATAAATATGTATTGTAACATTGAAAGGAACATAATGAAAAATCAATCTGGTAGTCTCGGTTTTGGGATCCAAGGGAAAATCTCTCTGTATATGTGTTTTATGTGTTATGCTCTCGCATTGTTTATTTTCTGTGTTTTAGAATTCGTATGCAGGTAATTTCTGTAGGGGGTTAAAACTTACATTTGGTTTCAGAGTTGTTTTGGCTTCAAGGGGACGCCTTTGTTGCTGAGGGGTTTCGCTCAGCGCTGTGGTAGACCATGTCCAGTGGGAGATTTGTGGATCGATTCTAGTGGTGAAAGAAGATGGTGAGCAGTGGAAAGATAGAGATCGAGAAATTTAATGGTAAGAGTTTTGAGTTATGGAAACTCAAGATGGAGGATTTGTTGGTGGATAAAGATTAGTGGATCGTGGTACATCCAGGTACTAAACCGACGAGAGTGTTCAATGAAGAATGGAAGAAGTTGGATTGGAAGGAAAATAGCACAATACAATTGTGTGTCTCAGATTCAGTATAATTTTCTGAATGTATCAGGGGAAGCTACGACAAAGGCTTTGTGGGACAAGTTAGGGACTTTGTACTAATCTAAGTCTCTGGTGAATAAACTGTTCCTACGGAAAATGTTGTATAACCTAAGGATGAAAGATGGAGACTCGATGATAGAAAATCTGAACACATTTAATACTGTGGTAAGTTAGTTATTATCTATTGATATTAAAATTTCAGATGAAGATAAGTGCATTAGTTTTTTGTGTTCTCTATTAGATTCATGAGATAGTCTGGTTATTACAATCGGTAGCAATGCAATTGCCTTGTACTTTGATGAAATAGTCTCATCCTTGCTGATGGAGGAGATGAGGTAGAAAAATATGGAGAGCTAGAATGGTGATGCCTTGTCTTTACAAGGACGGTCCCAGAATAGAAACAAAAATAATTCATCGAGTGGGAGATCTAAATCTATAGGGAGATCTAAATATCGAGGAAAACTCGTAAAGGTGGTTTGCTGGAAATGTGAAAAGGAAGGGCACTACAAAATGGACTATAAATCTAAAGCTCCTGACAAAGGAAAGAGATCTGATGATGCTCCTTCTGCAGAGGTGAAAACCACCTCAAATGGAGGTGGGGATGTGTACTTGGCTTCTTCAAGTACACATGTAGATCATGAGGCATGGTTGATTGACTCAGGTGCATCCTTTCACTTCACTCCCCATAGAGAGTGGTTCTGCGAGTATGAGAAATATGATGGTGTTGATGTCTTCTTGGGGGATGATAGGAAGACTAGAATCATTGGTCACGGAAAAGTAAAGTTGAAGTTGCAAGGTGGAAGGGTTAGAACACTTCTGAGTGTTTTGCATATTCTTGCATTAGCAAGAAATCTAATTTCTGTAAGAAAGTTGGATGATGCAGGTGTAAAAATAGTGTTCGAGAAGGATACCTGCAAGATGGTTTGGGGAGCACTAGTATTGATGCGGGGAGTTTGAATTGGAACTCTGTACAAGCTACAAGGTAGCACTATTGTTGATGGGTGGAACAATTATGTGGTTCCTGAAAGTGGAGCAGAAAATATAGTGATCTCTGGAGAGAAGACCATGTTGTGGCATCAAAGGCTTGGACATATTGGAGAGAAGGGCGTTCAAATACTTCATGTAAAGGTATGGTAGAAGGTATGAGTAATAGCTCTCTGGATTTTGATTTCTGTGAAAATTGTGTATATGGGAATCAGAATCGGGGAAGTTTCCCCTCTGGTGGTAAGAGGGCAAAACAGATATTAGAGCTTGTGCACAATGATGTGTTTGGACCTGTGAAGGTTCCATCACTGGGTAAGTCTGTGTACTATGTATCATTTATAGATGAATTCTCAAGGAATACATGGATATATTTCCTTAATAAGAAATTTGAAGTCTTTGATAGGTTTAAAGAATTTAAGGATCTGGTGGAAAACCAGACAGAGAAGAAGATAAAGGTGTTGGGGATAGATAACGGTGGAGAGTTTGCAATAAGGAATTTGAAGAATTCTGTAAGAAGTGTGGTATAGCACGACAGAATACTACTCCATATACACCTGAGAAAAATGGAGTTACAGAAAGAATGAACAAGACATTGATGGAAAGGGCTAGAAGCATGATCAATGGGGCTAGGTTAGGATAGATCACCTTCATCAGCATTGGAGGATAAGACTCCATAAGAGGTATGGACTGTTAATAAACCCTCTCTTTCACATTTGAGGATATTTGGATGTGATGCATATGTACATGTTTGAAAGGAGAGAAGAACCAAGTTGGATAGTAAATATGAAAAGTGCATCTTTATTGGGTATACAGATGGTTTAAAGGGTTATAATATTTTGAACCCAGTAACAAGCAAGGTTGTGTACAGCCGAGATGTGGTGTTCAGAGAAGTGTAATACATTATTAAACATGTAGTACCATCAAAGGAACTTGAGAAGATAGAGTTTGAGCTAAAGGAGGAAGAATCAGACCCTACAGCGGAGAAGGAATCAGAAGATGAAGAGCCACAAACTCCGGGTGTGAGAAGATCAGTTCTAGAAAGAAGCAAGCCAGAAAGGTATGGTCCATCTACTTTCTGTTCAAATTTTGCTTTATCTATTGCTGATGATGATCCCAGAACTATGAAGGAAGAAATAGATTCAGAGGATGGAAAACTCTGGAAAGAGGCCATGGTTGATGAAATGGAATCTTTGCACAAAAATGAGGCTTGGGATCTGGTGGAGTTGGTGGCTGGAAGGAAGCTCATTGGTACCAAATGGGTGTTCAAGAGGAAGACAAATGCAGAAGGAAACTTAGAGAAATACAAAGCTCGGTTGGTAGAAATGTTGAAATGTGAAACAAGAAATGATAAAAATAGAAGATGCTAAGAATAACACTACTATAAATAGTTGGGCTATAAATAGCAGTTTAGCCATTGGAGATATTAGCTACAATGGGTGAAAAGTGAAAGTGCTAAAAATAGCTTTTCTAAAAATAGCATATTGGGATCCTTTCTTATTTTAGTCAGTCCCTGGACTAAACATAGGAAGTAAAATTCGAATTTGATATTAACAATAGTTTGTAAATTGATTAATTAATTCATCTTGAGTTAATTAGTTAAGGAATTATAAACTTGAAGTCTATGTGAGGACATGCAACAATTTCTCCTTTGATTGAGGGATTTATCCATGAGTTAAAGAGATAAGAGTGAGTTGTAATATTGAGTTGTAATTGGTTGGCTCAGTTAACTGATTCAAGTCCAGTTAGATTAATTTAACAGTTTGTTAAATTAATGAGAGTTCAGTTAGTTAATGATTGCATGCATGTAACTACTATATTTCAGATAACTGAAGATTGACTCATGGATAACTCATGCATGTCAGATCAGTCAGAGACCCAGTTGAGATCAGATGGAGGGACAGTGTACTATCAGTTGCTAGGATATTCCTTGGTCAATATTCCTTGCATGCAGAAGAAATATTATTCCTTGAGGATTGCGCAGTTGGACCTGAGGTTACAGTGAGTGTGATGAGGCCAATTCACACATGTGATATCATTGGACCCAAATCAAAACTGCGCAAGGAAATAGGAGGCTTGGAGGGCTTGAGGAAGATATATTCTATGTCTATTGAGTCTATGAGCTGAATTTTTTGATTGCAGAGAGAGCAGGATAGCTTGAGAGCTAATTCTTTCTATAACTTGAATAAGATTTGCACTTGTATGATAATACAAAGTTGGGGTTTTAGGCTGGTGCTTTCCCCAATGTTATACTTTCTATGTTATGGTTGATTACTTGTCATTCTCATTTATATATGTTCATGCTTGATGTTGCTCATGTTCGATTAAGCTTCCGCTCAATTGTTTGTAGAAGTAAATCAACTGTTTTGCTTTAGTACATTTCATTACTAGGTGATCTACAGTGGGAAAATCTACATGGTATCGGAAAAGGTGATCAAGGAAGAAAAATATACAAGTAGGAGAAGTTCAAAGTTTGGTTTCTGAATATTGAATTGAGTTCTTATCACATCTATTTCACCGATGGCGTTTAGTGGTTTGAGACTCAAATATGCCCTTGATAGCAGTTTGAATTATATAGCCTAGAAGGATCGCATGGAGGCAGTTTTAGAAGATAATGGCCTAAAGGACTTCATTGATCAAGAAGTCTAGAAGCTGACTGATGCTACTCAACTGGTGGAATGGAAAAAGTTTGTGGCTAGAAAAAGGAGAATCCTCCTGGAGGGAGTTCAAGATCACATTGTCTCGAGCCTCCATGGGAAGGAGACTCCATTTTGGATGTGGAAAACAATGAAAGATGTTTATCAGAATAGCAAGGATGAGAGGAAGCTGGCACTGAAAGATAAACTTCGAAAGATCAAGTACGAAAAGGGTGACACAATCTCTATGTTCCTGAACAAGCTCACCACCTACAAGGATGAGCTTGGAAGCATAGGGATCATGACTGTTGATGATGACATGGTGAGTCTTGCACTCCTTAGTCTTCCTAAGAGCTAGCATAGCTACCAAGACTCGGTTAATGGAATAGAGAACCTGCTAGATTGGGAATGACTTTGGTTGGATATGATGCAGGAGGAGATAAGGCGAAGCACCAGGGATGGATCTTCATCAAAACAAGATGATGAAGAAAACCTAGCTTTAGCGAGTAAAGCTAAGAAAGGGAAAGGGAAGGCATCCCAATCCAAATCTTCTCATGGTGGGAAGAAGGTTGACGAGTCGAAAGTGAGATGCTTTCATGGTCATGAAGTGGGCCATTATGCTATGAATTATCCACAGAAGAAATCCAAGAAAGGTTCCTCAAAGGGATCTGATGGTGATGCACTAGCTTCACATTTTGAGCTAGATTTCTCTCTTATCGCATGCATGGTTTCATCCATGGTGGGATGTGTTTGGTACCTGGATAGTGGAGCTTCTTTCCACATGTCGAGTGACAAGAATATTTTCAGTACATTGGAGGAGAAGGATCTCCAGATGCGAATCGAGATGGGCAATGATGGAATGTATGGTGTCTCAGGTGAAGGTAAAATTGTGTTTCACAGGGAGCATGGTGCTCCTCTCACCTTATCTGATGTTAAGTATGTACCAGGTTTGAAAAAGAATATTTTGTCTATTGCTATGCTAGAAGATAAAGGCTATGATGTATTCTTTAGTAAAGGAAAGGTTTTCCTGAGGAATATCGGCACTGGATAGACCAAGAAAATTGGGATTCGAGTAAAGAATCTCTACAAGCTAGAGGTAGATGACTGTGCTGCACTAAGTTCCAAAGTAGAGTTGGTGCAAAGCTAAGATGTTGGTGAGCTATGGCATAGAAGACTAGGCCACTTGCATCATGGGGCCTTGAAGATCATGCAACAAATTTCTATCGGCTTACCCAAGGGAAAACTGGAGCAAACAGATACATGCAAAGAATGCACCTTGGGTAAGTATGAAAAAGCTTCCTTTCAGGATCGGGATAGTACAACTAGAGCAATTCTGGAGCGAGTTCACTCAAATGTATGTGGACCATTCTCTACAGCCTCCACCACTAAGCAAAGGTACTATGTTATTTTTATTGATGATTTTTCTCATAGATGTTGGATCTACTTTATGCAAAAGAAGGATCAGACCTTCTTGAGGTTTTGTGAGTTTAAAGCCTTGGCAGAGAAAGAATCTGGAAATAAAGTAAAATCCTTGCGTAGCAACAATGGTGGAGAATATGTTTCCCAACAGTTTAAAGACTTCTGTGTAGTAGAAGGAATTAAACAGGAACTGACGACACCTCATAACCCACAATAGAATGGGGTGGCCGAAAGGAAGAACATATCTATTATGGGAGTAGCTCGAGTGATGTTGCATGACCAAAGCCTACCACTTCATCTGTGGGCTAAGCCATGTAATACAACAACGTACCTTTAGAACAGAAGTCCTCATGATATCTTAGGGATGAAGACACCTATGGAGGCTTTTTTGGGAAAGAGACCAGATGTGAGTCACTTCCATATCTTTGGATCACCAATTTTCTATCATGTGACCAAAGATGCTCGGAAGAAGCTAACCCCAATAGCTGAGTTGGGGATACTTGTGGGGTACACAGATACACCCCACAACTATCGTGTGTTTCTGCCTGCCAGTCAGAGGACTGTAGTGCGCAGGGATCTGAAGTTCGATGAGTAGAGAGCCATGTGAGTGTCACTTCAGAGGGAGCTCAAGTTGCATGGTGATGAGGAACTTTTAGTTCCAAAGGAGGAGGAGCCTCCTGATGATGTGGATCAGCCACATGTAGAGGATCTAGTAGTGGAGACCACCACTCCTGGAGAGTCTTCCAGAGACGGGTGGAAACACTCGTGAAGCTGACAAATTGATGGTAGATGCGAGAGATAATGTGGGGCAGCCATCGTCTCAACGTAGAAAGAGGAGATCTCCTGACAGATACATTGGCTACATAGCCCTGGTTGGGGAGTGTGTAGCGATCGAACCTTCTTCTTTTCAGGAGGCAGTGAAGCAACCAGTCTGGGTTAATGCAATGGTAGAAGAGTATGATTCTATCATACGAAACAGTGTGTGGGATGTTGTCCCTAGATTTGGGGACAAGTTAGTGGTTAGTTCCCGATGGCTTTACAAGGTAAAGCAGGTAGTTGATGGTAGTGTTGAGAAACACGAGGCAAGGTTTGTTGCCCTAGGTTTCTCACAGGTTGAGGGGATCGAATATGATGAGAACTTTGCTCCCGTAGCAAGGTACTCATCTATCATATCGATGCTAGCTCTATCAGCTCAGATGGGTTGGAAGATCCGTCAAATGGATGTGAAGACAACATTCCTCAATGGGAAGATTGAGGAATAGGCATACATTGAGCAGCCCAAAGGATTTGAGACCTATGATTGTGAGCCGCATGTTTACCGACTCAAGCGAGCACTATATGGGCTGAAGCAAGCACCCATGCTTGGTATACTAGGATCGATAGCTATTTCACCGGGTTGGGCTTCACCAAGAGTGAAGCAGATGTGAACCTTTAGCACATCATGGTAGAAGGTAAGCCATTGATTATTGTACTTTATGTCAATGATCTGATTCTAACAGGTGATGATCAACTGATCAAATCTTGCAAGGAGGACCTTGCAAGAGAGTTTGAGATGAAGGACATGGGCCTCATGCACTACTTTCTAGGCATGGAAGTGTGGCAGAAAGATGGGGAAGTATTTGTGTCTTAAGGCAAGTATGCCAATGAGATACTCAGGCACTTTCACATGGAGAAGCGCAAACCCATGCAGTCTCCTCTAGCTGGGAACTAGAGGAAGGAGGATGCCACTTCAAGTGAGGTAGTAGTTGCTACCATTTATTGGAAGCTAGTGGGTTCACTTATGTATTTGGTGAACACACGACCTGACTTATGCTTTATGGTGAACTAGCTGAGTCAAGCTATGGTTCAGCCTACCAAGCTATTTTGGAAGGTAGCGAAGCATGTGCAGAGATATCTCAGAGGCACTACAGAGGCACTACATAGTATGGATTGTGGTAGAGATGGACAGAGGTAGTGAAGCTACAAGGCTTCATAGATGTGGATTGGGCTGGTAGTCCATCAGACCGGAAGAGCACTTTTGGAGGAATCTTCAACCTTGGTTCAGCTACAATTTCTTGGTATAGTAGGAAACACAGATTAGTTGCACTTAGCTCAGCAGAGGCTGAATACATGGCTGCCAATCTGGCAGCATGCGAGGCCATTTGGATGTGGAAGATTCTAGTGGGGTTGTTTGGTCAGATGATGGATCCTACGGTGATATACTATGATAATCAGAGTTGCATAAAACTCCTTGAGAATCCAGTGTTTCATGATAGGTCCAAGCATATAAATATCTCTTACCATCATCTACGAGACTATGTGGTCAAGAGGATCATGATGTTGCAATATGTTTCGACCGAGGAGCAGGATGCAGATATTTTGACTAAGGCATTGTCAAAATGAAAGTTTGAGTTCCACAAAGACAGGATCGGGGTTACTGATAATCCTTTCTTGTTGAGAGGGAGTGTTGGAATGTGCAACAAGAAATGCTAAAAATAGCACTGCTATAAATAGTCAGGCTATAAATAGAAATTCATCCATTCGAGATCTTAGCTACAATGGGTGAAAAGTGAAAGTGATAAAAATAGCCTTTCTAAAAATAGCATTTCGGGATCCCTTCTTATTTTAGTCAGTCCCTGGAATTCGAATTTGCTATTAACAACAGTTTGTAGATTGATTAATTAATTCATCTCGAGTTAATTAGTTAAGGAATTATGAAATTGAAGTCTATGTGAGGACATGCAACAATTTCTCCTTTGATTGAGGGATTTATCCATGACTTAAAGAGATAAGAGTGAGTTGTAATTAGCTGACTCAGTTAACTGTGTCAAGTCTAGTTAGATTAATTTAACAGTTTGTTAAATTAATGAGAGTTCAGTTAGTTAATGCTTGCATGCATGTAACTACTAATATTTCAGACAACTAAAGATTCACTCATGGATAACTCATGCATGTCAGTTCAGTCAAATACCCAGTTGAGATCAGATGGAGGGAAAGTGTACTATCAATTGCTAGGATATTCCTTGGTGAATATTCCTTGCATGCAGAGGGAATATTATTCCTTGAGGATTGCGTAGTTGGACCTGAGGTTCTAGTGAGTGTGATGAGGCCAATTCACACATGTTATATCATTGGACCCCAATCAAAACTGCACAAGGAAATAGGAGGCTTGGAGGGCTTGAGGAAGATATATTCTATGTCTATTGAGTCCATGGGCTGAATTGTTTGATTGCAGAGAAAGCACGATAGCTTGAGAGCTGATTCTTTTTATAACTTGAACAAGATTTCCACTTGTATGATAATACAGAGTTGGGGTTTTAGGATGGTGCTTTCCACAGTGTCATATCTTCTGTGTTATGGTTGATTACTTCTCATTCTCAGTTATATCTGTTCATGCTTAATGTTGCTCATGTTCGATTAAGCTTCCACTCAATTGTTTGTAGAAGTAGATCAAGTGTTTTGCTTTAGTACATTGCATTACCAGGTGATCTACAGTGGGAAAATCTACAAGAAAAAGGTTATTTTGAGGTGTTGGGAATTGATTTTGGTGATATTTTTTTCTCCTGTTGCCAAGGTAGCTTCTATTAGATTACTTCTATCTATTGCTATTGCTTTTGATTTTTAGGTAGAACAGATGGATGTGAAGACAAAATTTCTTCACAGGGAGCTGGAAGAGGAGATCTACATGAAGCAACCTAAAGGTTTTGTGGTGAAGGGTAAAAAGAACTAGTATGCAAGTTAAAGAAGTCTCTGTATGTGTTAAAACAGTCACCAAGGATGTGGTATCAGAAATTTGATACATTATACGAGGACTTGGCTTCACCAGAAGCAAAGAAAATCACTATGTGTATTTTAAATTAATTGGTGACCATGTTATTTATCTGGTCTTGTATGTGGATGATATGTTGCTGGTTGGAAATGACAAAGAAATTATCTAGGATTTGAAGACCCAATTGTCCTCCAAATTTGACATGAAAGATATTGGTGCTGCAAACTATATTTTGGGCATGGAAATTAAAAGAGATTGGGCAAAGAGAAAGCTCTAGTTAAACCAGAGGAAGTAAACCGGTGAAGGTTCCTATTCCTATAGGTGTGAAGTTATCTGCTAAAGAGTGTCCCAAGACAAAAGAAGAGGAAGAGGACATGTCCCATGTTCCATATGCAAGTGCAATCGGTAGCCTGATGTATGCAATGGTCTATAATAGACCAGACATTGCACATGTAGTGGGAGTATTGAGCAGGTTTATGTGAAAACCAGGAAAAGAGCATTGGACAACAGTGAAGCAGGTTTTCAGGTATTTGCGTGGCACTAGTGATTATGGTTTTTGCTACCACGAAAGACCAGGATTGGATAGAGTGTTGGATATTCATGGCTTTGTTGATGCAGACTGGGCTAGAGATATGGATCAAAGAAGAACTACAAGTGGGTATGTGTTTAACCTATTTGGAGGTGCAGTCAGTTGGATGAGTAAGAAACAATTTGTAGTGGCACTATCAACTATAGAGGCAAATACATGGCAACCACTCATGCAAGCAAGGAAGTAGTTTGGTTGCAGAGCTTGTGTTCAAATATGGGGTTAGTACAGGGAGCTATAAGAATAGATTGTGATAACCAAAGTGAAATTTTATTGGCAAAGAACCCTACTTATCATTCAAAGACAAAACACATTGATGTTTAGTATCACTTTGTGAGGGATATGATAGAAGACAAAAAGGTTTTGCTAGTAAAGGTGGACATTTTGAAGAATATTGTAGACGCATTGAAAAAATCTATGAACTCTGAGAAGTTCTCTTGGTGTAGAGAAACAATGGGCATTGCAGGGTTGGATAAATGACTAAGCTCTCCTGTGGCCCTGTGTGGAAAGAAAGCAACAAGTGGGAGAATGTTGGGTTGTGTTATATTCTTTCCACAACTAGCCCATGTAGTTAATGATGGGGTTAGAGGGGGGGTGGAGCCCCCCCTTCGTTGCGTTGATTGCATAGCGGGGTGGTCACAAGAGGGGTGGCAGGCCTCCCCGTCCAGGGCAGCACCCCGAGGATTTCTTTTTTTTTGGCCGACCTACCTATGGTTTTGTGCATGATTTTTCGCACATGGTTTTGGACACGATGGTTTTCGATCCATGGTTTTTGACACGATTGTTTTTGGTCCATGGTTTTGGATGTGATGGTTTTCGGTCCATGGTTTTGGACATGATGGTTTTCGATCCATGGTTTTCGACATGATGGTTTTTGGTCCATGGTATTGGATGCTTCGACATGTATAAATATGTATTGTAACATTGAAAGGAACATAATGAAAAATCAATCTGGTAGTCTCGGTTTTGGGATCCAGGGGAAAATCTCTGTATATGTGTTTTATGTGTTATGCTCTCACATTGTTTATTTTCTATGTTTTATAATTCGTAAGTAGGTAATTTCTGTATGGGGTTAAAACCTACACTCAGCTGTCCGAACAAGGATCTCCTGTGATCCTAGATCTAGGTAGTGCTGCAAAACCAACTTGGATTGTGAATCCTCTGCTTACTCAAATAGCACCCCCTGAAATCCTTGAAGGATATTGGCACATTTTTTACCAAATGGCGAATCTACCACCTCAATGTCAGACCTCGACATTGGAATACACATAGTCAACCAAGTGGCCAATGCCCCAATGAAAGTTATTCATTTACAAAGAATACCAACTTTTCATGGAATGATCACAGAGGATCCAGATGCCTTCTTATTCGATTTTGATGTCCTCTGTAGAGGATATGACTATACCACTCACCCTCAAAAACTAAAATTGTTCCCTTCTACTATAAAAGGTGGATCTTTGAGGTGGTTCATGGGTCTAGGTGGATGTACTATTACCTCTTGGGATGACATGAAAACGTTTATTCTCATAAGATACCATGAATTTTGCAAGAATAGGGAATTAAAAGATGAAATCTTTAAGATGGTTGCAAAGGATAATGAATATCTAGAAGAATATGTTGAATGGTTTAACCATAATTTGCAAAGATCCCCTCACACCACTTTACCAAAAGAATTCCTGAGAGCTATCTTAATTAAGGAAATGAAAGAAGAGTGGATAGAAACTCTAAAATTGATGGGGAAAGAGATATTTCTCAACAAGATTATGAAAACATTGTTCGCTTGTGTATCAGATGTTTGTGAGGAAGCACACGCATAGGGTCAGGAAGCCAAGATCCTATGACCAGAGGAATCAAACCACACGGTGGAGGCGTAACAAGAATGGAAATAGGTAACCTCCTGGAAGACTTCAAATTGGACATTCTAGGCACCCTTACAATGCAACTGGACATCATGCAGGCTAAATAGAAACAAGCCTTATCAGAACAGAATTTGGTCGTTTGCTTCCCACACTGCTAGAAGAAGCACAACCAATGGGAGTGTCCATTGGACATGGTCCAGACATGCGCCATCTTCACCAAGGATCACACCATTCAACAATGTCCATCACTTCCTAGGCTGAAAGTAGTTTTCAAACAACCAGAAGAAGAGACAGACCCAATATACTTAATGAACTAGCATCGACAGTGGCAGGAAAAACCTACAGGTATGTCATAAGACACATCCCAGTTCTTTCCTTCTTCACCATTTAATCAATAACATAACCCTAGGGTAGCATGGCAAGGTCAATCACCTTGCTCAAATTCGCAATCTCATCCATTTACTATGACACCTTGGCCAACTTAGTCCTTTCTGGGTAATGGCTAGCCAAATTCTCTTTTTACTCCTACTTGGCAAGGTAATTCATATCCAACCTAGTGGCCTACCTCTACTCAAAATCCAAACTAGTCTCTGAATTGGCAGCGACCTTTGGGATATCTAATACACCTATGGGGACAGGTCCTCAACCTCAACCTACATTATCAACCCCATATCGATTACAACAAAATCCTCAACCTCTTCTGCATCCGTAATTGCCAGCTCAATCGAATTTGAATCCTAATAATAGACCATTCAGTTGGTGCAAATTGTCAAAAGCGTAAAATATGATATTGAACAAAAAGAATGTAATGACTGAGGTTGAGGTCAGGACGTATCATCACCCCTAAGGAAAATGGAGACCAACCATCGATTGAGTTAGAAACCCCACCTGTACATATACCATGAAATCTAACTGACACAGAAATAAAACAAGGAGAAGATATAGATTAGCATAAATATCATGAGAAACTCATAGTCACTTCTCCCCCATTCCCCGAAAGGTTAACAATATCTAAACCAATTGTTTATCTAGATTTTGATCTTGTATGGGAGCTAAAAACTCTTTGTATTAAAATTCCTCTCCTCCAGGCCATCCAAGATATTCCTATTTATGCTAAAACAACTAAAGAGCTATGTGTAAACAAGCCTATGAGGAAGGCAAAAACTTCACCCACCATTCATGTTGTAGGGACCTTATCTGATTTACTCTTAGGAGGGGAAACTCTAGTAAAATATGAAGATCCTAGGAATCCCATAGTTACAGTTCAAATATATGGCCGCTCCTTTCCAAAAACACTAGTTGATCTAGGTGCAACCATTAACATCTTAACAACAGAAACCTATCAGACACTCGGTATAACAGCTCTAGAACCAACCACCACCTTGGTAGAACTCACTGATCGTTTGATCGTAAGGCCAGAGGGAAATTTACAGGATATTACAGTTTCTATTGATTCATTGGAGTATCTAGTAGATTTTCTTGTTATAAACCCAAAGAACCGATTGGTGGGCACCCTCTAATTTTGGTATGACCTTGGCTGGCAACAGTCGATGCTTACATAGGTTGCCGAGAGGGTAGCATGACTATTACTAAAGGGGATGTTGTAAAAAAATATTTTTTTATATCCTCCTGCCAAACCAAGTCTTCCCATTGTAAAAATATGTAAACAACCACCCGCATACTTGGAAGAAAGAATTCATTCACCACTTACAATAGTAGAGGAACTTGAATTCAAGGATAAAACTGAGGATGATGTTATCAACAACTTTATCAATCAACCAACTAATGTGAACAATGTAAAATGTCAAATGTTAAAATAAATTCTTGATAATGAAGCCTTGGAAGACCCTTTGTAAGATACTGATGATCAGCATATCCAGACAACTACTATTCATAACCACAAGCCTGTTGAAATCAAACCAGGAAAGGTTTTAAACATTAATGATAGCTTGGACAATGACCAACAACAAAAACTCATTCAGGTCTTGCAAAAATATAAAGGGGCTTTTGCCTGGGACTATCTTGACATGAAGGGCATAGACCCACAGTTATGTACGCATCATATCTACACCGAAAAGGATGCTCATCCTATCCGGAAGCCTCGATGGAGATCCAATTCACATCTCAAGGACATTGTAAAAGAAGAGCTACAGAAGCTACTAGACGTGAATTTCATTTATCCCATTTTTAATAGAAAATGGGTCTCTCCATCAGTAATTGTCCCTAAGAAAAACTAAAAGTGGCATATCTATGTGGGCTATCGAGAATTGAAAAAGGCAACATGGATAAAATCACTTCCCTCTTCCATTTATTGATCAAGTCCTTGATACTCTAGTAGGGAAGCAATTCTTTTCATTTCTAGATGGCTTCAGTAGCTACAATCAGCCTCAAATCACCCCTTAAGACCAAGACAAAACAACCTTCACCTGTCCGTGCAGTACATTCTCTTACAGAGTATTACCGTTTGGCTTACGCAATGCCCCAGCTACATTTCAAAGAGCCATACTCGGCATTTTTGTTGACCTGATAAATGAAGGGCTTGAAGTTTACATGGATGACTTTACCCCGTATGGGGATGACTTTGATCAAGCACTACAAACATTAGAGAAGGTTTTGGAACGATGCATCACTACCAGGCTATGTTTAAGCAATGTCAAGTGTCACATGATGATGATAGAAGGTGTAATCCTAGGACATTACATTTTTTGCAACAGGAATATAGGTAGATCCAACAAAGATAAAGTTAATTCTTTTACTACCTGCACCTTGTACTCAGGCGGAGGTACATAGCTTCCTTTGATATGCAGGCTATTACCATAGGTTTATCAAAAAAATTCACAAATTGATGCGCCTTTATATTCTTTAACTAGAAATGTTGACTTTAAATGGTTTGACAAATGTGACACAGCGTTTACATATTCAAAGAAACTAGTTTTGATGGTACCAGTATTATGTGGACGTAACTGGGAGCTGCCCTTTCACATCTCCACAGATGCATCAAATGAAGCAATAGGCATTGTCCTCAGCCAAGAGGAGGACATAAAACCTTATGTGATATATTATATCATAAAAACTCTTACTGTTGTTGAACTTAATTATACAGTAACAGAAAAGGAATTCTTAGCTGTCAATTATGCCATAAAAAAATTTAGACATTATATAACTGGCCACCAAGTTTGTATATATACTGATCATAGGTACATAGCTAACAAACCTATTACAAATGGTCGAGTGACTTACTGGTTGTTTCTTTTGTAGGAATTCAATATCACCATCAAAGATCATCCGAGGAAGGAAACCCAATCATTGGTTTTCGGTCTCAAGTTTTAAAGATAAATGATCCATTGGTAGTGGATGACCAATTTCCAGATGAACATTTGTTTGCCGTAGCAATCAAAATTCCATGGTATGTAGATGTAGAAAACTATCTAGCAATAAGAAAGCTACCCAGGCACTTGACAGCAAGGGAAAGGAAACAGATTGTCCAGCGTAGCGCCCAGTTTTCTTGGATTGGCGGATACTTTTATCACACAAGGTCTGATATGTGTATATGAAGATGCATTCGTGAGGATGATATTTATCACATCCTGAAGGTTTTCCATGATGAGCCTTGCGGAGGACACTTCGCAAATTGTAGGACAGGGCATAACGTATTACAAATGGGCTATTATTGGCCCACTATTTTTAAAGATGCTAATAAATATGCCCGGGCTTGTAATAGTTGCCAAAGTATGGGATGACTTGGTTAATATGATGAAATGCCATTGTAGCCCCAACTAGTAATAGAACCCTTTGAATGATGGGCATTGGATTTTATTGGCCTATTTCATCCACCATCAAACCAAAAGGCCTACATATTGGTTGCCACATATTATGTAACGAAGTGGGGAGAAACAATAAATTGTCCAAGATCTATAGAAGAAGCTATAATTAATTTCCTTTTTGGGCTATTTGTATGGTATGGTTTACCTCGGGAAGTGATAATGGATGGAGGAGGGAAATTTGTAGGACAAAAGATTATAGACACTCTAAGGAACCACCACATTACACATAGAGTCATTTCCTCATATCACCCACAGGCGAACGAGCAGGTTGAAAGCATCAACAAGGTCATCGAAGAAGAAATTTTGACCAAGACAGTCTCAACACATCGATGGGACTGGGTTGCTAGACTGCCAGAGGCCTTGTGGGCCTATCACACAACTTGGCAAAATACTACTAGATATTCTTCGTACCAACTTTTATTTGGCAAGGAACATATCTTTCCTATTGAATTTGAAATAAAGACTCTAAGAACAGCTCAGGAATTGGGATTGGATCTAACAGAAGCCCAAACAAAGCAACTTCAACAAATAAACGAATTGGACGAGGCTCTAATACTTTCTCTACAACACGATACAATTATTCATCAGTAAAAAGTGAGGTGGCATGACAGTCTTATTGAAAAGAAGACGTTTGAAAAAGGAGATCGGGAACTTCTATATGACTCCAGATTCTAAGACTTTCTCGGCAAGTTACATAGAAGGTGGCTTGGCCCTTACAAAATTCAAGAAGTACATAACAATGGTACTCTCACTTTGACTACCATTGACGGATCTAGCCATTCTTTTAAGGTGAACAAGCATCGGGTGTGTCTTTATCACAAACCACTCAGAAAGGAGTCTTTTTGTCAATAGGTACGTGATGACCCCACCATGCAAATTTTAGTTGCAGGAAGTAATGACCCAGTAGCTTTGCTATCGTGAAATTGTATCTTTATTTAGCTATAAATAATGTAGATATTCTTTTTTGTTGCAATAAAGTTAGGCATCACCATATAAATATGAGGATTTCTCTCGTCTTTAGGTGTGTTTAGTAAGTTTTGTACAATCGATTGAACGATTGTTGTTCAATCAATTAAACAACACTTATTTTTATGTGTATGTTGTTGTTCAATCAATTGAACAACACTTATTTTTGTGTGTATGTTGTTGTTCAATCGATTGAACGATTGTTGTTTAATCAATTGAACAACACTTATCTTTGTGTGTATGTTCTTGTTAAATCAATTAAACGATTGTTCAATCAATTGAACACTTATTTTTGTGCATGTGTTGTTTTTCAATTGTTTGAACGATTGTTGTTTAATCAATTGAACAACACTTATTTTTGTGTGTGTTTTGTTGTTCAATCGATTGAGTAATTACTTTTCAATAAATTGAACTATTTTTCAATTGATTGAAGGATTGTTGTTCAATCGTTTGAACAATTGATGTTCAATTGTTTGAACAATTTATGTTCAATCAATTGAACAACTTGCGTCTTTCTGTGTTTTTTTTTCAATCGATTGAACGATTGCTGTTTAATCAATTGAACATCACTTTATGTGTTTTGCTATTCAATCGATTGAACAACACTTTTTGTTTTTTGCTGTTCAATCAATTGAACATCACCTTTTGTGTTTTGTTGTTCAATCGATTGAATGATTGTTGTTCAATCAATTGAATAGCACGTTTTCATGTGTTTTGTTGTTCAATCAATTGAACATCACTTATTTGTTTGCATATGTTTTGTTGTTCAATCAATTGAACAACACTTATTTGTTTCTATGTATTTTGTTGTTCAATCGTTTGAATGATTGTTGTTCAATCAATTGAACAACACTTTTTGTCTGTTTTTCTGTTCAATCGATTGAACGATTGTTATTTAATCAATCGAACAAAAATAATCAATTTTTTTTTGAGTGTGTGTTGTTCAATTGATTGAACAATTGTTGTTCAATCAATTGAACAACCCCAATTTTACTTTTTTTTGTGTTTGTTGTTCAATTGGTAGAATGAATAACTATGATTTCTTTTTACTGTTTTATTGTCGGTCGTTCTATTTGCCATTTTCTTTCTCTTTTTTTGTTTTGAATAAAAAAACAGCTGGTTGGATATATGCCTAAGATAAAGAAAAACAATAATGTTAATACCATTATGACCTATGAAACCTTTTGATGGTCATCCTTATTCAAAAGCTGACATGGTGCATCTCTATAATGACTCGTTGAATATCTTCCCTTTGGAAACATCATAAACTAATTTATTATTCTAATACCATGCTGGTTTATCTTTTACAATTTCAAATGGATAAATCCCTTTGATATGATGATATGGGGGTAAAAGCATAACTTTCATTGACATTTTTTTTTAGTTCTTACACCATCCCTTACTCTTAAGGAGTAAGTGAGCCTCCCTCATTTTAAAATAAAAGCATCAAAATATGAAAATACAACAAATATTGTTTTAAAGATCATAACGGGTCTCAACATGAGCCAACCTACCATGATAATAAGGATGTAACGAGTGACATTCCACTATGGACACCACACCAAGTTAATGACCTTCTTGATAATTAAAACTGTTAGAAGGACATGGGGTCTCATCACCAGCCAACCTAATCACTTTGTTATATCCTGGTGAATGGAACTATGATAATCTAGTTACCATGCCAACATAGTGGTCTCCTTATAGAAAATAAAAAGAAAGAATCATCTAAATATTAAAAGGTGGACTCTGGCTCATTTGTAGGCTTAAAAAGCAATCCTATCAAGGCTATGGATCCCTGCTGGCAACAGTGGCTCTTATTGTGGTATTGAAGTACTATATGACACTGCCAAATGCTCTCTATTCTATTACCACCTATGGATTCATTTCTAAAGGAAAATTTCCCATTTTAACAGCATTCCTAAAAGCCAACATACATGGTAACTTATATGTTATATCCATTATATCATATTTGTCCAATCACTTTACTACCAATAATTAATTTTTATCGTCGGTAGTGCGTTTTCCACTTTTCCACCTAAGGTAAAAATCAATTGACATAATGGTATAAATCTATGTTTTATTTTATGGGCATTTAAAATCTTTTGATGTTTACTTTTTTGATTGCCATTCTCATTTATTACACCACTTTTATTGATTGGTTGCGAGCATTTATGATTTACCGACGCTTTCTCCTTCATTTCCCATGCTTGGTGGGCATGGACACCATTTTCTGATTAGAGTGGGGATGGTATGCATATGAACAACATGTGTGACAATTTATGGATAGTTTTGTGATGATTATTAAACTGATTTCCGGTTAAAGGACTGCATGATGATTGCGTGTGTGTAATAATTATCAAACCATTTCTTATTGGAGGAAAGAAGGCAACCATTATGGATAACACACAAATTGATTATGATCCTGTGCCAAATATTGATGACGAGACAAATAACTTAATTGTCTTTGATATTAATTCTCAAAACAACATCATTTTCTTGTCAATAGCTTTAACTTTCTTTGTTGTTGTTCCAAACTGTGAAAGTGTGAGAGAAGTGCATGCAAGTGAATCAGTAACAAAGAAATAGTAGCCATGGGAGGAAAATCCATTCGAAATGAACCCACAGTGCTCAGGGTATCAGACCAGGCTCGTGCGATTCTTGAGTGTACTGACTAGCTACAATATTTGACCAGATTATAGGGATTTCATGAGGAGATGACATTTGAATTTTTGTAGAATTTATAGAATGGCCACACCATGGTGAGAGGTAGGAACATAACGGTCTCCGAAGAAATCATAGCTGAAGTCACTGGACTTCTAATAGAAGGAACATTATGGACATACAAACATTTTCTTCTGTAGGAAGCAATTACAGTATTTCAGGGCCCAGATGAGCAATTGGTGTGACAGGGAAAATGGGTTCACCATAGAGTTTTGAGACAACCATGGTAGGAATTGGCATCCATTGTGCAGAGGTACATCACGTGCCATGGACGACAGGATGTTGTAAAACCTCGTCAACTTAAACTGTTAGCTATTTTGAAATAGAAAATTATAATTAGACTGCCATTTTATTTCAATTATGTATTGCACGATGTTTATCGTCGGGTTAGAAAGGCAAAGGACCCATATATAATCATCAGCCATCATGGGCTGATCAAATTAATCATCATTCATGGACTGGCGCAGTAGCAACTAACCTAGGATAACGTTATGAATCCTACTTTGGCCCCACCTATAGAAAATCCAGCAATTGAATAGCAAGGGCCAAGAGTGACAGGTCCGAAAAGGATACAGAAAAGGAAGAATCCCTCTTTGGCCTGGTGCCCAGCAAAATGAATATGCTCTATGAGGATAAAGTCACAGCAACACACCCCAATTCAAATAGACAAGTGCAGGGCCATCTCACCTACTCCCTCCAAGTCCACAAGATGTCTCTCTGCAAGACTATGAGGAAGAGGTTTCCCATGTACTGGAGAATATGGGGATATTTGGTGAAGGAAGGGAGAAATCTTGGAATTCTAAAGGGCAGAATTATGCCCCCAACCAGTCTGCCCTTGCTGGTAGTCCTGGTCATGATGAAACCCTCCCATTTACAAATAATGTGGAAGAATAGAGGGAACCATTTCCTTCTATGGAGGATCCCCTTAAAGCATAAGTGCGTGCAGTGGAAACCATTAGGGAAGGAAATCAAGTAGAAGCTACTAGTCCACTTGAACCCCCAACTAAGGGAAACCCTACAAAAAAAACCCTGAAAGGTCAAAAACAACCAGGGAGCACCATTTTTATGATGTCCCTAGAGGATGAGGCCCACCTTGAAGTAGACCTTGAAAATGATAATTGCTAAGGAGGCACCATTCCATTGGGGTCTCCTAAGATGGAAGCTCATGACGATAGAGACCTGGAAGGTGAAAATCCATCAGGAGACATGGTCCCATTAGAACCCCATCCCGATGTTGACACAATTCCACCTGAACGGGGACCTGAACTAAATACAGTTCTACCATCGTTGGTCAGAAGCCTCACAACAAAGAAAACATACAAGGATAGACTCAGGAAGATACTTTAGAAGTATAGGAGGCAAAATAAAACAATTAAGCGGCTAAGTCTTAGGTCCCTATAGTACTAGTGTAACCCCTAATTGTTATTAGCACAAACCCTTATTATATTGTTGTGCCCATGTAGTCCCCATATTGTTATTATTATGCCCCATAGAAGCCCACTATTGTTATTACTGTGCCCTTACATTATTATTGGTATGTCGGCTCTGATTATATTATGACCCCTTAGACTCCTATATATAGAAAGGAGATCTTTTCATTTGTATCATCGAAGAATTGTTCATTTGTGTAATGTAAAGGATGCTGCCCCCTTGAAGAGGCTGAATTCTAAGGCGTTGATCTACCTTTTCTATCTTTTTGTGAGATGGTTTCATAACATTTGGCATTAGAGCTTTGGATTCTAGGGTTTCATTGCTCCAAAAAGGTCACTGTGGAATTTTCACTATAACTTTTTTTTTGCAACGTTTCAGAAGCTACAAAAAAAACCCATTTGAGAGGAAATGTCGCTAACACTTGGGTCTTAATTTTAGATCTTTTATCACTATATTTTCGGTGATATGATCTGAGGAAGTTAGGGCTTTTGCAAGCTCCATAATTTCATCTAAAACAGGTCATCATGGAAGTTTCGATATAACTTTTTCACTACGAAGTTTCAGAAGCCAAAAAAAAACCATTTGAGAAGAAAGTGGTCTAAAACTTAGGCATAAATTTCAGATCTTGTCTCACTATATTTTAGGATATATGATTTGAGGAAGTTACAATTTTTGTAGACTCCTGAATTACACCTTAAAGAAGTGACCTTGGGAAAATCGTCATAACTCTCTCTCTGAGCATCAAATTGAAATTTCGTAAAATGTTATAGAAAGAGGATGGACTGTAGTGTCTTGTTTATATATTTCAGATCCGAAGGTCAAAACAGTGACACGTGGAACTTCATACACATTTGTTCTTCTTAAAAGGTATATAATCACGTCATCTTGGGAGATTTTGCATAACGCTTTCTTGGAGAATCCAATTTCGATCAAACCAGTGACATTGGAAAGAGGACACAGAGTACTACTGTAGGTCGTGATTTCAGAAATGGAAAATCTGAAATTACAGAGTTACAGTCATTTCAAGATAGAGCTCCTAAAGTCAAGAAAAGGAAATATGAGGAAGTTTGATGGCAAGGATCCCGTAAATTGGATAGTATAGATGGAGCAATATTTTGATCTACATGAGGTGCAACTATTACAAAAGGTATGTATTGCATCTTCATATTTAGAACCAGATCAATTTTTATGGTATAAAGGGTTGTGTTCTCATAAAGCACTTGTCACTTGGTAAATTTTCATGGAAGAAATGATAGCACATTATGAGGATACAAAGAGTAACACCTTCTTTAGCCAATTGATAAATCTCAAACAAAAGGGTTCAATGGCAGAGCACATTAAGGATTTGAAAAAATTGAATCTAAGGGTAAATGATATTCCAGAGAAGAAAAGGATTGATGTCTTCATAGGGAGTTTAAAGGATAACATTCAACATGAGGTTCCTCTTTGGGAACCTGATTCATTGGAGAAGGCATTTAGGTTGGCAAGAAAAATTGAAAGCGGAATTATGGAAACATGGAATCCTACCACTCACAACTATAAATATGGAAGTTTTTTTCTTCTATTTTTCCACAACCTACAAGGTTTACATGACAACAGTTGGAAGAAAAAAGAGAAAAACGACTTTGTCACATTTGTGATAGCAAATAGACTAAAGGTCATTAGTGTGCTGAGAAGAAATTATTTTACATAGATTGTGAAGAGGAGGAAGAAAAGGATCAAGAAACATCAAAAGAAGAGGATATACACTAGGAACCAATCCCAGAGAAGAAAGAAATGAATCCGAACATATCTTATAAAGAATTGGAAAGAATTACCACTCAAACTTTCAAGATAAAAGGACATATCAAGAAGAAAAAGGTTCAATAAGTGAAAGATCACATCAAGAAAGAAGAAATGAATCCGACCATATCTTGTAATTCATTGGCTGGAATTACCACTCCTCAAACTATTAATATAGAAGGACATATCAAGAAGAAAAATTTTCAAGAATTGAAAGATCACATCAGGCATCAAGAAATGAATCTGACCATATCTTATAATGCATTTGAAGAAATTGCCACTCCTCAAACTATCAAGATAGAAGGACATATCAAGAAGAAAAAGTTAATAGTGTTGATTGATTCAGGCAGTACCCATAATTTTATTCATTGTAAGATAGCCAAGGAATTGAATTGCTTCCCATATCCAGCACCAGAGTGTCAAGTGATGGTTGCAAGTGGAGGAACCATAAATTGCTCTAGAAAGTGCCATAATATCACGCTATCCATGGGAGAATATGTATTGAATAGCCTAATTCTTTCCATTCCAATGATTGGTGCTGATGTTTTACTAGGAGTCTAATGGATACAATCTTTCGGTACGATAGATTTAATTTTCAAGAAATTTTCTTGAATTTTTTTTGGGAAGGAAAGGAAGTTGAATTGAGGGGTATCGAAGGGAAACCTGGAAAGATAATCAACTCTAACAGCATGAAAAATCTTCTAAATAAAGAACAATAGGGTGTAATTGCACAATTATGTTCACTAGAGGACCCCACATCGAAATCATGTATTTCTCCAGATCTCCAAAATGTTTTGGACAATCATTCCAAGGTATTTGAGACTCCCAAAGGCCTCCAACCTATTCATGATCATGATCATGTTATTCATTTGATTCTAGGAAGTGTTCCTTCAAACATCATGCCTTACAGATATCCATATGCCCAAAGGAATGGGAACTCATTCAAAAGTTGCAGAAGATCCTAGTTCAAACAGTATTGCAAGAACTTGACAAGGAAGGAAAAATCATATTGGAACCTAAAGCAGTAACATAACCAAGAAATTGTCAACTATGGAATAGATTAGTTTCAGAGTATCTCATCAAGTGGAAGAACTTACCCTTAGAAGATTCCACATGGGAGGACAAGAATTTATACAGAAGCATTAGGAACTACTCAAGCATTGAGGACAACACTTTTTGAAGGAGAGGGGCATGTTAGGTCCCTATACTACTAGTTAACCCCTTATTATTATTAGTACAACCCCCTTATTATATTTTTGTGCCCATGTAGTCCTCATATTGTTATTATTATGCCCCATAGAAGCCCTCTATTGTTATTATTGTTCCCTTACATTATTATTGTTATGTCGGCTCTGATTATATTATGACCCGTTAGACTCCTATACATAGAAAGGAGGTCTTTCCATTTGTATCATCCAAGAATTGTTCATTTTTGTAATGTAAAGGAGGTTTCCCCCTCGAAGAGGCTAAATTCTAAGGCGTTGATCTATCTTTTCTATCTTTTTGTGAGCTAGTTTCATAACACTTGAATAGTGGTTGAAGGAGGCAGTGAGGGTTAGGAAAGTGAAAGTAGAATTAGAGACCACAGGGACCCAAACTGAACATCGTTTTGGGGAAGATGTTGAAACCCAGACTGAAACCCTGTTAGTTTATTCAAAAGAAACCTAAACAGAGCCATTTATTTTAGAAGAGAGTGAAATTCATATAGAAGATCCTTGTGTTTTCCCACAGGAAACCCAAATAGACTTCCCTACTATTAATGCTGTCATTCAAGCTAACACTGAATAAAACACCCAAGTTGATTGTTGCATGATTCAAGAAGCAGTCGAGGATGTTGTTCAGACTGACCCAATGGAAACAAAAGACGATGAGGTCCAGATAGAGGATACACCTACCTACATTACCCTGGTAAGCGAAGCAGTCATTAGGAAATTGTAGAATGAAATACTAAAGACTTAGAAGGAATTGACTCGACATAAAGAGGAAGTAATGCCCCTATGAGTACACCAAGAATTAGGAAATAAATTTGAAGCACTCATATTCATAGAGGATGAGACTTTTGCTAATTACAGGGATGAACAAAAGAAAGTCAAGAAAGCATAGGTTAAGTTGGAAAAAGCTAAAGAGCAATTGGAGACTGTTTGCTCTCTTTATTCAGATGCCTTGTCATGTCTAGCTCCTGCCACCAACTACGCATTGTTCTTACTAGAAAGTTATCTCTTATTGAAGGTCAAAGCTATTAAAGTTGGCAAGTCAGTAGAAATTTAGACCACCCTAGATTTTTTCAAGTGTTTCAAGGAACATAATGAAAAGGAACAACATTTCCTGTGTGAATTGTACATGCATAATTTATTTTTAGAAGATGACTTAGAAAACAATCCTAGCCCCTTCATAGGGGATACCCAATTCCAAGATTTGTTTTCCTTTGCCACTAACCAGATCAAATGGGCTAAAGCCCATAATACTTTTAGAAAGAAAAAATATGGCATAGACTTATGGGTTAGGGGGAGCCTACAAAACCCCTGCATCTCTCCGTCCAGCACAAATAGTTCATGAAACGAACGGGTGTTTTTGGTCAATTAGGACCTGTGCACATAGAAATTATACAAGTAGGGAAGGAGTACTTATAGGAAATCAAAGAAGAAGCTTTATCTGTAGCCAGACAGAGATGGTAGGCCTCCAACAATAGTATCAGGAATAGAGAGCCATTTGGATTCAGGAATTTCAAAGCTGCCTCCACTCGCTTACACAAATACAACAACATGGTCTTGAGCATGGGCCCTGAGTGGATAGGGTGTCGATATAGAAGTTTAATTATCTAGTATCCCCTAGATGGGTACCACAGTGATTATAACTTGATAGATTAACAAGTGAACCAAGATTTTTCAGTGCTAAAAGGAAAAAAAGTTCGAGGTTGTATAAGGGGGAAGTATATCCAGCTTATTCCTTAACTCAACTACACCTTAACCATCTGATTGCATGAGGACATGCAATAAGGTCAGTAGGGGAGTATGTTGGGCCAAGGAAAAGGTATATTTTCTCCTCGTAAATAGCCCAATTAAGCATTTGTATTCACATGATTATTTTCATTTTATGGATAAAAGTAGAGGAAACAATAGTAGAAGCTGGGTAAAATCGATTAGTAACAAATTAGATAAATCTAGACATAGAAAACTAAATTTCACTATCTTTATATGTAGGGACATGATTGGACAATTGTTGTTCAAATTACATGACAACAATAGCCAGTAAAGGAAAAGAGATAACATCCTGAGCATGGAAGACAACGAAAGACCAGGAGGACCAATGTTATCTTATGATGAAATTAGATCATGTGTTGCAAAATCCTCAGGATCTCCTGATCCTGAGGATTCACTTTTATCTATTTACTTTTCCAAATGTTATATAAAGTTGTAAGGCGAACTGAATAGCTAGTTTAGGAATTCATAGATTGTAACCATTATTTTTGGACATATAATACTTTTATCTCGTTGATGTTGTAACTCTGTTATTGATTTTAGTGAAGAAGACTGCATTTAATTCATAATCGTATTATGAATATCTAACAGCGGGGACTTCTAGGGACTTTGGGCCCAGACAATAGAAGATCTACTACTTCAATTGTGTTATAATTATTTATATTTATTCTTCACCTTTTATTATTGTTAGTTTGCAAAGTTAATATCATTCTCATTACTGTGAGGATTGATGATTCTGATTTGCGTTTGTTGTTCAGTCAAGATTCTAGATTTAACTGTGTGATTATATATGTTTGATGCTCTTTATTGAATTGGTTAGGTTAATTCCAGATTTCTATTCATTCTAAGGTAACGCTATCATAGATTTCAAAGCTAGAGTGATTGCTTTCCATGAGATGTTTATATGTTATTTGTTGTTCAATTATCATAGCATTTCTTCATGTTAAATGAGTTAGTTTCAATACCAGTTAGATTGTCAAGTGTGATTCTTTCTATTTGCATTCTGATTTAGTTGCTAGCAAAATAGATTAAGTAGATTTGAGAGTGTGTTATGAATTCCTTTCAGAAGAGTTTGGATTGAATTTAGAGATATATACATTAGAAATTGCAACAATTCCAACATAAATTGATCTTTGAATTCACTGCATATATAGTACTAACACTCTTGAAATAAAAACACTTGCCCTGGGTTGATAATGAATGTAGGCACTAAGATTGCTTGTAATAAGACATCTTAGTGCACCAACAAATATATCCCAAAGTTTGAGAGAAATAGCATTATCGTTGAAGCTCATCGAGGGGATGCAGGAGGACACTATGCAGGAAAAGCGATTGTGCAGAAGATTTTGCGCGCAGGTCTATGGTGGCCAACATTACATAAGGATTCCAAAACGTATTACAAGGAATGTGATGCATGTCAAAGAACATGCAAACCATCACTAAGGGAAGAATTTCCCTTACAACCTCAAGTATCATTGTAGCCATTTCAAAAATGGGTGATTGATTTTGTTGGACCAATTCATCCCCCATGAAAGAAAACTAGTGCACACTATATCATCACAACAATGGAGTATCTAACCAGATGAGCAGATACACAGTCAGTTAATTATTGTACAGGGGCTATAGTAGCGAATTTTTTTTTTGAGTATGTCATAACCAGATTTGGCTACCCAAAAGTGTTGATGAGTGACAAAGGTATGCACTTTCTAAATGAGACAATCAATGCGTTAACAGAGGAGTTCCAGGTCTACCATCAGAAGAGTACACTGTATCACCCACAGGCCAATGGAACTGTTGAGGTCTTAAATAAGATTTTTGAGAATGCGCTGATGAAGGTCTGCAATGACCAGCGAAATATCTAGGATATGCATCTACCTGTAGTACTATGGGCGTATAGGATTACTTGCAAGAAGATGATATGACAAACGTCGTTCAAATTGGTCTATGGGGTTGAAGTTGTAATGCCAATGAAGTATGTTGTTCCTATTCTGCACATAGTAGCTCTCATAGGTATGGAAGATCGCGAACCCTTGGAGGAACAGCTCACGCAACTGATGGAGCTTGAAGAGGACCGATTCTTGGCTGGATTCCATTAGCAAGTACAGAAGGAACGTTAAAAAGCATGGCATGATCGACACATCAAGCTTCACAAGTTCAAGGTAAACGATCTGGTCTTGTTATATGATAGTAATTTCACTAAATTTCTGGGTGAATTTGAGATGCATTGATTGGGGCCATATATTATCAAAGAAATTAAAGATGGAGGTGTAGTTCGGCTCGTGAAACTGAATGGAGAACCTTTTCCCGAAAGAGTGAATGGAAGCTGATTGAAGCTATATATAGGGGATCCTGCGCAATGACTATATGGCAGTAGAATAGTCTTAGTGCTCCAGGCAGTTGCAAGGGAGCATGGGACTATAAACTACACTACTAGGTTTGGAGGACTACGCAGCCGACAGGCTATGCAGAACATGGTGAAGTTGCAACATATGGAGCCGTGAGTTGGAAGTTGCACTATGGAGGGAGGTGTCACGCAACAAAGCAGAAAAGTAACCATTGGAGTCACTGTTCATGACTTGACAGCGAGAAAATGATTAAGAAGAGCGAACTGGTGGCATTTAAGGCCAAAATATCTGAAGATCTGCTGCCAAAATAGCATGAATTGTCAGAATCTGGGGGGAATGGTTGTATTTGAATTCAAAAACCCCTATGAATTACGTGTGTCGATCAAATAGAGAACACTTTGCACCCTTAGAGTTTTTGCTAAAATTTGTTTTTCATCGCTTATGAGCTGAGCATTCTGAGAGTAATTCTTCGCCCACATAGATGTTTCTCTAGAAGCCTAGGAGCTGTTTATGGAAAGGATGACTACCACCAACCCTGAAAAAGCTTTGAGTTTTAAAGCTACTGTAACTGATGCCCAAGGACTAGAGGTATCAAGATTTAAAGCTATGCCTACAGTGCCCACGTGTCAAGGTCACCAAGGCCAAAATAATCCATGGCAAAAGACAAACAACTTGTCTCATCAGAGAAGCAATCTCCAACCAAGGAAAAGCAGAAAAATCTAGTACAGATACATGCTTCCCCAAGGAAGCATACCACGACATGAGCACAAAAGAAAGACAAGCAACCAACAAAGGATAAGATAAAGGTTGTAGACCTAGAAGCAGAAGAAGGCCAAGGAACGGAGGATATCGACGTTGAAGGTACAAAGCCCATAGCAAATCTCCCTGGGTATATCCCTCCGAGAAAGAAAAAGGGGAAGATTACTAAGGACCCAAACTTAGAAAATTCATCATCTCCACACCTCTGCTTCATAAGTAGGTGTCTTTTGAGGGTCCACAGCTTACGTGAGTCCCACTATTGAAGATGGAGGATTGGGACCATGCAGAGCATGCTAAGTTCCCACACTTAGCGAAGAACAAGTACATGAAGAGAGTTTACTATGAAGAAACGGGTGTGATAATGTTGGAAACAGAGGAATGGGTCTGCGGTGTTGTGCAATCTAGGTTGCTCAACTTTCTTTGGGTGCCACATTACTGCCACACACCCATTAACACAATTTTCATACGTCATCTGCTCACTTTGGTGCATGATGGGTTTTTATGGCTAGGAGGGCCTATATCCATTAGATATATGCTCATTCACATGATTATGCACCTGTCGCATGAAGGTCTAAACCTAGCCAAGGAGTTTTTCAGAAAAACGGGGGAGAAGGAGCTTGTTGAGTGAATGAGAAAGATTATGAACTTGTAAAGAAGTCACATTGGTACTCAATTTTGTCTATCTCATCTCCTACGGTTCAGTTGGCCGCATAGATATTCATAAGAAAGGTGATGAGGAAGTGTCACGTGGATGATGTTTTGTCACCCATAGTGTCCCTAGCTAATCAGTGCATGAAGGGCGTCTTGTTCAACTGTTCCAGGTACCTGTGCCAGGAATTCCTTGCAAATTTCTGCGAGGCCCAGGATGAAACCAAGTTGTTTCATTACACTTGGTTGTTGTTGTCGATTGTATTGGTTGCATGGTAACTACTAGAGGATATCCAGTTTCCTCCACTAGAGGAAGGATTACTAGAGGTAGCATAGTTTTCCTCCTTGTGGGCTACAAAGGATCCCACATGGATCACAAAAGCAAAAATATTTTGGGTCTTGATGGAATTGAGTATTCGCATGGCGATTAACCATCATCTAAGGTTGTCCCCAACCTTATACACATAGTTGTCAGCTTAAGCAACCTTCAATGTTGACTTTCAGAGGGTGTATATCCAGGTACAGAAGGATCCATCACAAAAGTGGCATGATTTGCAATATTTGGTGACGGAAACCAAAGTGTAGGAGGTAGTGGTGCGTTGGATAACTGAGTGGTGTGCCCCTTCAGATCTAGCTGCTAGGCCAAGCATAGGTGCAGAGAGTGAAGCCGTAAAGAAAAGGAAGAAGGCAGTTAAATAGGCTCTGCAGAACTTGGCTGCATAGAAAAAGAAGGATGCTACAGAGAAGGCTCAGGTTGAGAAGGAATGTGTTGCCAAGGAGAAGGCAGAACAAGAGAAGCACAAAACCCAAAAAGGTGACAAGTCACCTTCGCTAGAAGCAAAAACAAATATATGACAAGGCAACAGAGGTGAGGAAGGGCCGCGCACCCCTTTCATTCTAAAAAGGCACAAATTGGAGCAACAAGGTGGATCACAAAAGAAGCAGAAAGCTCAGAAAACACAAGTTGATCCCATGGTGTTCACCAAAAGTGATCTGGATGAGATTGGTGATAAAGTCAGGGACGCCGCAAAAAAAGTGCTGCAACAGCTAGAACAATAGTACATGCAAAAATTGGGTAAAGTTCAGAAGTATCTCCAAGAGTTGCAGCTCCAAGCAACCAAGATCTAAGCAGATGTTGGGAAGGTGAGTGGCGCAATAGGAAGTTTAGCATGAGGTCAAAGTATAGGCACAGAGATGATTGTGTGGCCACAAGATGTTTGATTCTTCCCCTTGCATGTAGGTTCAGTCTGTGCTGACACCAAGGAACAACGTGCACTCCTCGACAAAATCCAAAATATGGGCCAGAATCTTACAGCAATACAACTGGAGTTATTACATGCATTATTACAGGAAGTTGTGGAAGATCTTTGCATCAGGGAATAATGAGATCTCAGTGCTTTTAGCGAGATCGAAGTTAATAATCAGTAGATATTCATTGAAAATACATAGGTTTTTCAGGATAAGGAAATGCTCCAAGTGCACAGTTCATGACTAGAGTCAACAGTCATGGAGGCATGAAGAACAGTGCATGAGCTTCATATTCCTAAAGACGCACAACCAGAAGCGAAGATCGGGAAGTTAGCCATTGATGTGCACGAAGCCAAGGTAGACGTTTTCCGAGTTCAATTTGAACTCAACATGAAAATATCCGAGCTTAAGTTAAAGTTCCAGCCCATGACTCCACCCGAGGTCTGAGAGAAGCACAGAGCCACCATCGGAGAATGAATGGCCACCCTAGATGCCACATCTGTTGACTGTTTGAAATTATTTGAGCAAGAAATGGAATTGGTGACAACTCTGTAGGAAGATCCAAACATGTAGACACTAAACACAGAGGTCAGTGAGCTACAGAGGTAGTATGATGAAGTCAGGGAAACGACATGCTCCATTGCACCAGTGCAGCCCCTAGCCAAATTGTAGAAGGGGAAGCAACTCCTCGTGTAGGTAGAGGTGGCACAGAATAAGGAGGCCTTGCTTAAGGCCAAGCTATAGCCTTGGTTAGAGGAGGCTTACTAGGTCACGACCAATATTCATGAGAATCTAACGGGCTTGCAATAGATGCAACAGACAATGAGGCTAGCCATAGAAGGACCAACTACAGAGAAGCTAGTTGACTAGGTTAAGCAGGCAGCCACTCAGAGCGTTGCCAAATTTGTTGTGGTGAAGGTGGAGCTGGGGGATCTTTGTAGCAAGATTGCAGCACCAATTGAGTGACTCGAGGGCGAGTCAGGATATTTATGTTGGGGGGCTCTTGAGATGGGGTCCCATGGGTCAGTTCTGGGGTTAAAATATCCCAAGTTTTGATGTATTTTTTGTAAGTCATTTAAAGTGTCCACGATTTTTGGATGCAGAGTGTGTAGGTGGTTAGGAGTCAAAGGGGTTTTAGCCCCCTTGTTTATGTAAAAATTTAGTCAATTTTGAGATCCACCCATGGTCCATGGACAATGGGATTGTATGTAAAAAGCTATAAATAAGTATGTCTTAGAGAGTCTAAGCCATGTCTATGTGGATGTAATGGGTCAATAGGAGAAAAGTGATAACAAAGCGAGTGGTTCAGATATGAGAGAAAGGCTCTACAACTCGGTGCGTAGAGGCCTAGGTAGAGACCATAGATGAGTGCGCGGACCCCTACAGCTAAGTGTCGAGGGTAGTTTTGAGTCTGTAATACCATAGTGAAGATCAATAAAGAAGATTACTGAAGAAATATTATGTATATCTATTTATCTCTTTTTACTTCTTCTTACGATATATGTTGTGGATGAATAATGTGCTTATGAAATATCAATCTAATGATGCACGAATCTCTTGAACAACACTTAATAGTTATACGCAACGCATGTTAAATACTTTCGTGAAGACTGTGATGAACTCTCTTATGTTTTCTAATTAACCTAAGTAGATTTGTGTGAATGCTAATCTAGGATTGTTCCCTGATGCACATAAGTAGATAAATCAACTGATAAGGGTCCGCAAAAACCGATCACAGACCTTCACGAAGGTCTGAAGACTATTTTAATAGAGTTGCAGTACCAAGTCCTAAGGCCTTATTGATCTATTCAAAGGCATATCTAAGGCACTAAAAGGCATCACACTCATCTATGGATGCATAAACTTGGTTCTTGCATCCCCCCATACTTCTTCAGGTGATATTGCAGCCTGTGCTAAGCGGGTTGTTGCCAAAAGGGCCAGTAGTGTAGGGATTTGTTAGTTGGCGCAACTAAATATGAACCTAAGTTAGGACCCCTTATGCCAACAATATGCAGGATTTTGGCTAGTTTGTACCTTTTCCAGCTTCAACTCTCCATCTTTGAGCACTAACCATATGAAATGGTACTCGAGCTACATATGTTTAGTCTTAAATGAAATGCTAAGTTATTTACAAGATGAATGCCACTCTCATTGTCACTATATAACTGGTACAACACCTACTTCTTGCCCAATTCATCCATAAACATTTGTAACCAAATCATTTCTTTGCAAGCCTCTATAGCAACAAAATACTCTAGTTTCATTGTTGAAAGTGAAACAATGTTTTGCAATTTTGAAACCCATTTGACATTTGTTCCACCTACAGTAAACACATACCCTATGGTGCTCCTTTTTTTATCTCTATCACCTTCCATATATCCATCAACATCTCATTGTAGAGTAATGTTCGAAACACCACCTAAGTATCCACTTCACTATCATCCAATGCTCTTTTCCTAGATTATTCATATACTTTCTTACAACTCCCAATGAATGTGCAATACCAAGCCTTGTGCAAACTATTGCATAAAATAAGCTTTTGAATACTGATACATATGTAGATTTACAAATATAATCCAACTCTTCGTGATTCTTAGGATGCATCTCCTTACTAAGTTTGAAATGGCTAGCCAAATGTGTCTTAACTACTTTTGCATTCTACATATTAAATATTTCTAACACCATTTCTCTGTACTCACTCTGAGACAATGTTAATTTGCGATTTTTCCTATCTCTAGTTATTATCATACCAAGGATTTATTTTGCAGCACCTAAATCCTTCATTGCCAATGAATTTTCAAATTTTCCTTTAAGCACATTTATTTCCCACACGTTAGACCCTGCAACAAGCATGTGATCTACATATAATAGCAATATAATATAGTTTCCATCACTTTTCTTTTTAAGACAAACACAATGGTCAAAGTGACAACTAGTATAAACTTGTCAAATTTTAGATACCACTACCTTGGAGCCTATTTTGGGCCATATAAGCTCTTCTTCAACCTACACAATAATTTCTCCTTCCCTTTGACCTCATACCCTTATGTTTGTTGCATATGTTTTTCTTCCTCTAAATCCCCATGGAGAAATGTTGTCTTTACATATAACTGCTCAAGATGCAAATCGTTTGCTGTCACTAGACTTAAAATAGTTCCGATTGAAGTCATTTTAACAAGAGGAGAATAACTTTCATTAATTCTATACCTTTATTTTTTGCAAACCCAATCACCACAAGTCCAGCCTTATACCTAAGTTTACCTCCATCTTCTTCCTTCAACATGTAAGCCCATTTATTTTGCAATTTTATTTTACCTATAGGAAACTTGACTAAGTCCCGAGTCTGGTTATGCATCAAGGATTCCATCTCTTCTTTCATGGCATGCTCCCACTTCTTCCTGGTTTCTACTTGCATTTATTCTTCATATCTTTGTGAGTCACCGAAATCAGTCAACAATATAGTGAAGGAGAGTATCATTCAGGGGGTCTACTTATCTTGATAAGTGGTGTTAGAATATCTATGCACTCTTTATAAGTGGTGTTAGAATATCAATTTATGTCATTAGCCACTCTTCTCTATGCACGTCGTAAATTGACAGGGTCTGACATAAGGCACAATGATGGCACTAGCATTCAAGAATGCGTCGATGATGGTGATATATGACCTACCCCTATATGCCAATAAGAGGAAACATACCTAAGGACCAATGAATGTTGCAATAAAAACACCACCCTAACGTGTAAAAACCATCTAGAAAGACTAGACCCATGGCTAATTCACATAAGGTAAAAACAAGATCGTGTATTTTTTGTTTTTCTAAGTTTTATATATTTTTTTGGATTTTTTGGCATAAATAAGGCATGATAGATACTCGTATCGCACACCAAACCATAAAAGAGATAAAACATCACACTACTATGTAGAATATATAAAAAGCCCAACACAGTCTAGTAGGTCACGCTAATGTGTGCCCATAGTCGGGCATAGTACAAGGGTTTCTATACATGAACTGATGGAGGGTAAGGGGACCATATGGCTCACTAATGTGGGGCCATGACAAAGGAAATAAAACTACCGTATCCACAATGGTTGACCATGTTAATGATATTGTGACATAGTCATGCTCTCAAAATTAACTTGAGGACATAAGGGAGGATCAAGACATAAAGGGGGTATAAGATGCTCGTCAACAAGAGGAGAGGAGTTAGATAATCCATTAGAAAGTTCAGTAGTAGATGTTATGTGTGGAGCATGATTGTTCAAAGGTCTTTTGTTTCAGCCGGATGTATACCCCAGGAAGTCTTGTACACCCCTCCACACGGGGGGGGGGGGGGTGCGGGGGAGACTTGTCCCCCCCACGAGGGTCCGGGGGGGCCGATCCCCATGGCTGGGGGGTCCGAGGGCTAGCAGTCCCCCGTGGGGGGCTTGGGGGCAGTGCCCCCGAAGCTAAAAACAAATGTAAAATTGCCTTGTAAAAGTATAGTAATTTCTAGTCAATCTGGGCCGTTCATTAGGCAGATGATCTGACAGTAGAACTTATGTTTAGTTTAGGGTTTTTTGCCCTAGAAGGCAACCCCTCTCTTTGTATGAGGGTATTGTATTTGAGGCTATGATATAGATGTGGATTCTGTGAGTGAGAAACAGAGAGGTGAGACTGTGAGAGAAAACAGAGGATATTACAGTGGATTTGCTATGGGTTGTGTCTCTTCATTTTGCTGGATAATAGAAAGGAAGGACTGGCTGTTTGGGGTGGACGTAGCCCAGACTGGGTGAACCACGTATATTTGTGTCTCTCTTGTTTTGTGTGTTTTCTATGTTTATATTTCTGCAATATTTTATGTGTTCCATTGCTCCGTAATATATAATTTTCTAACAACTGGTATCAGAGCCGAGGGTCTATTTGGCTGATAAACTCGCAGGAAAGAAGGGTTCCTAGTTCGAGTGGGAGCAATGGTGGAAGATGGTAAGTTTAGGGTCGAGAAATTTAACGGCCAAAACTTCTCGTTGTGGAAGATGTAGATGGAAGATTATCTGTATCAGAAAGATCTATACCTACCACTGGGCGGAAAAACAAAGATGCCGACGGGTATGAAAGACGAAGAATGGAACCTTCTCGATAGAAAGGCACTTAGAACAATACGGTTGTGCCTTGCTGCGTCAGTCGCCTTAAACATTTTGAAGGAAACCACGACAGAGGGTTTGATGCAGACATTGTCGAAACTATATGAAAAACCCTCAGCCTCAAACAAGGTATTTCTTATGAAACGGTTATTTAATATGAATATGTCGGAAGGTGGATCTGTTGCAAACCATTTAAATGATTTTAATACAGTTACAAGTCAGTTAAGTTCTGTAGGGGTAAACTTTGATGATGAAGTTAGAGCTCTGTTATTCTTGTGCTCATTACCAGAAAGTTGGAATGGTTTGGCAATGGCCATTACTAACTCCGTCTCTGGATCTAGTACTTTAAAGTTTGATGATGTTGTCAGTGCTATCCTTAGCGAGGAAATGTGATGGAAAAGCTCTGGTGAGACATCGGGAAATGCTTTGAGTGCAGAGTCTAGAGGAAGAAAAATGGAAAGAGGAAAGAGCTTAGGATATCGCAGTAAATCAAGGAAAGGCAGATCCAAGTCCAGATCAGGGATAGTGTGCTGGAAATGTGGAAAGAAAGGACACCTAAAGAAAGACTGTAGATCTCGGAAGGGAAAAGAAGGAGATGCACAGCAAGAAAACAATCATGAAGCAAATGTGACAGGTGAGGTCTTACAAGATGCTTTGATTCTTTCTTTCGAAAATATTACTGATTCCTGGGTGGTAGATTCAGGGGCTTCATTCCATGCCACACCTGATAAGAAATACTTTCATGACTATGTTCAAGGAGGTTTTGGACAAGTTCGTCTAGGTGATGATAAACCCTGTAAAATCGTTGGAATCGGTAAGGTTCTTGTAAAACAGCAGAATGGAAACCAATGGCTATGAAAGGAGGTAAGGCATGTTCCAGATCTAAAGAAAAATCTGATTTCAACAGGGGAGTTAGGCGGTGAAGGTTGTGTGACAACTTTCACAGATAAAGCTTGGAAGGTCACCAAAGGAGCCCTGGTAATAGCAAGAGGCGAAAAGGTTGGTACATTGTATTTATGCAATGGTATTTCTAACTCTGTTAATGCTTTAACTTCCAAAGGAGTAGATGCAGCATTATGGCATCATAGGCTCGGACACATGAGTGAAAAGGGGATGAAGATTCTTCACTCAAGGAATTTGTTGCCGGGTTTGAAGAATGTTGATTTGGACTTCTGTGAGAATTGCATTTATGGAAAACAGAAGAGAGTCAGATTTCTCAGAGTTGGGAAAGAAAAGAAGAATGAAAAATTAGAGCTTGTGCATACTGATGTATGGGGACCTGCTCAGGTATCATCTCTCAGTGGCTCTCGTTATTATGTTACTTTATTGATGATGCAACTAGAAAAACTTGGATTTATTGTATTAAGAATAAATCTGATGTATTTGATACTTTCAAGAAATGGAAAGCTTTGGTTGAGATTGAGACAGGAAAGAAATTGAAGTGTCTTAGATCAGACAATGGAGGTGAATATTGCAGCAAAGAGTTTGATAGGTACTGTTCAGAGCATGGAATTTGCAGAGAGAAGACAGTTCCAAGAACACCACAATAAAATGGTGTGTCAGAAAGGATGAACAAAACAATCATGGAGCGTGCAAGGTGCATGAGATTGCATGTAGGATTGCCTTTACAGTTTTGGGCAGATGCTGTAGATACTAATGTTTATCTAATAAACAGAGGGCCTTCAAGTTCCTTGGATGGTGGTGTTCCAGAGGAAGCATGGACAGGTAAAAAGGTAAACTACTCTATTTTAAAGCCTTTTGGTTGTGAGGCCTTTGTCCATATTGATAAAGAAAATAGAACAAAGCTTGAGGCAAAGTCAAAGAAATGTACCTTTATTGCATATGGTGTTAATGATTTTGGTTATCACTTATATGATTACGAAAATCACAAAATCATTAGGAGCAGAGATGTAATATTCAATGAAAAGGTCTTGTATAAGAATCAGTTGCAGGAAAAGAAACAGGAAAAGGAAAACAAGGAATACGCAGTTCTTGATGAAATCACTGAAAAAGGAAAGGTGTCTGAAAATAATAATAATCAACAACCACAACAACAACAACCACCACAACAACAACAGGCACCCCAAACACTTGAAAGTGGTGTTAGAAGATCTACCAGGATAAGTAGACCCCTTGAACGATACTCTCCTTCATTATATTATTTATTGTTGATTGATTCCGGTGAACCCAAATGTTATGAAAAAGCAGGAAGAAGTGGGAGGTAGCCATGGAAGAAGAGATGGACTCCTTAATGCATAACCAGACTTGGGATTTAGTCAGGTTGCCTGTAGGAAAAACTACATTGAAGAATAAATGGGTTTACAGGCTGAAGGAAGAAGATGGAGGAAAGCAGAGGTATAAAGCTAGACTTGTGGTGAAGGGGTTTGCACAGAAGAAAGGTATTGATTTTGATGAAATATTTTCTCCTGTTGTTAAAATGACTTCAATTAGAACCATTTTAAGTCTTGTAGCAGCTGAAGATTTGCATCTTGAGCAGTTAGATGTAAAGACACCTTTCTCCATGGGGATTTAGAGGAAGAGATATATATGCAGCAGCCACAAGGATATGAGGTGAAAGGGAAGGAGAAACTAGTGTGCAGGTTGAAGAAGAGCTTGTATGGCTTAAAACAGGCTCCAAGGCAGTGGTATCTAAAATTTGACAAGTTTATGTCTGAACAAGGTTATACTAGATGTCACTCTGATCATTGTGTTTATTTGAAAAAGAAAAATGATGGCAGCTATATTATATTGTTATTGTATGTATATGACATGCTTGTTGCAGGATATAACATGCAGGAAATAAATGTGCTCAAAAGAAAATTGGAAAATTCATTTGTAATGAAGGATTTGGGAGCTGCAAAACAAATCCTTGGTATGAGAATAACTAGAGACAGGAAAAATCGTAAATTAACATTGTCTCAGAATGAGTACATACAAAAGGTGTTGAAAAGATTTAACATGCACAATGCAAAACCAGTTAGTACACCTTTTGCTAGCCATTTCATACTTCGCAAGGAAATGTGCCCAAAGACCCAAGAAGACATGGATTATATGTCTAAAGTTCCATATGCATCAGCAGTTGGAAGCTTAATGTATGCAATGGTCTGCACAAGGCCTGATATTGCACATGCAGTGGGAGTTGTAAGCAGGTACATGAACAATCCAGGAAAGGAACATTGGATGGCAGTGAAATGGATTCTCAGATATTTGAAAGGTACCACAAATCAAGCATTATGCTTTGGTGGTTCAAACATCTCCCTACAAGGATAGTTGATGCAGATATGGCAGGTGATAGAGATAACAGGAGGAGCACTACAGGATATGTATTTACTGTTGGAGGAACAGCTGTCAATTGGATTTCAAAAATCCAAAGTGTTGTTGCACTTTCAACAACAGAAGCAGAGTATGTTGCCGCTACAGAGGCTAGTAAAGAAATGATTTGGTTACAAAGGTTTATGGGTGAATTGGGTAAGGAGCATGATAAGGGCACGTTATATAGTGATAGCCAAAGTGCCATTCATCTTGCAAAGAACTCAACATTTCATTCCAGGACTAAACACGTACAGCTCAAGTACCATTTCATACGATCAATGTTGGAAGACGGAGAGTTGAAGTTGGAAAAGATACACACTAGCCAGAATCCTGCAGATATGCTAACAAAAGTTGTAACCAGGGAGAAACTGGGAATATGCTCAGTTCAATTGGTCTTCAAGGATGACGATGAAGATGAGAAATAGTCAGGTCCAAAGAGGAGTCATTGTCCAGCAAATGAAGCAGCAGTGGAGTTGATACAATCATTCTCCAAGTGGGAGATTGTTGTGTGTGGAGCATGATTGTTCAAAGGTCTTTTGTTTCAGCCGGATGTATACCCCAGGAAGTCTTGTACACCCCTCCACGTGGGGGGGTGCGGGGGGGACTTGTCCCCCCCGCGGGGGTCTGAGGGGGCTAGCGGTCCTCCGGCGAAGGCTCAGGGGCAGCGCCCCCGAAGCTAAAAACAAATGTAAAATTGCCTTGTAAAGGTATAATAATTTCTAGTCAATCTGGGCCGTTCATTAGGCAGATGATCTGACGGTAGAACTTATGTTTAGTTTAGGGTTTTTTGCCCTAGAAGGCAACCCCTCTCTTTGTATGAGGGTATCGTATTTGAGGTTGTGATATAGCTGTGTATTCTATGAGCGAGAAACAGAGAGGTGAGACTGTGAGAGAAAACAGAGGATATTACAGCGGATTTGCTGTAGGTTGTGTCTCTTCATTTTGCTGGATAATAGAAAGGAAGGACTAGCTGTTCGGGGTGGACGTAGCCCAAACTGGGTGAACCACGTATATCTGTGTCTCTCTTGTTTTGTGTGTTTTCTGTGTTTATATTTCTGCAATATTTTATGTGTTCCATTGCTCCGTAATATATAATTTTCTAATATTAGAATCCAAATACTTGACTCAATCAAGGGGTGGCACTTCTAAGGAAGGCTAAGGAGGTGCCCCTTGAATCATTCTAGCATTTATGTTTCTATGATTTCCTTGTTTCGAATCTGGAGACTAGAGGCAGAAATAGGCATAACCTCCATAAGATTATCATTGGGAAGATCCATGACCTCCATGTTTACAAGCCAGGGAGGCAGGGGGGTTTCATCGAGGGATTCATGTGGAACAGGCATAGGGGAAGCCCATGTGGATGAAGGAACTTGTTCATATTCCACATTGGGATGGAATTTCTGACCAACGTCAGGAGGTACTGACAGGACTGCTAGGGAGACAATCTCTTCCACTAAAGTTGGAGGAGGATGCTCACTAGATTGATCCACTTCCATAGGATTAGGTGACACTTGTTGGCATTATGATGCACATGTTGTACTTGATGGCAACCCACTTATAGTAGAATAACTCACTTGTATATGGTAACTAGATGAATCTATGTATCTAGATGAATCTATAGGAGAGATATCAGATGCGACAGAATGCATGACAGTTGTGTTTACAGATATGAAAAAATGCAGGGTAGTTCAAAGGAATCAATTCAGAAGGAAAATCACATTATAACAGGTCTATTCAGAGGGAACAAAGTAATGATACAAAAGAATAGGATGGAGGAACAAAGGACTACAAATCAGAATCAAGAAGTTGAATAAAAAGGACATTTTTTTAGGTATGTTAAGTTGTATACGCGGGTTCACTTTAGAAAAAGAGTGTATACATGCAGATTAACAGAAAAAAAGTAGTGTATAAAGTATACATGCATTGTTTCACTTTGGTAAAAGCACGTATACATGCTAGTTCAACACATCGAAGTAGTGTATACCTTATGAACTATGATGTTTGAAGTTGCAGTTGGTTTTGGTTGTTGATGCAGAGTTCTGAGTTATGCTTTATGTTGTGGTGACTGCATTCTAGTGACAATGTTCTGAATGTTCAGGTTGATTGATTATGATTTAATTCAGTAATGATGGATTAAATCTAATGATGGATCGAGATCATAATGAATTATCATTATGTGATATGATAATGGATGGCCTAGATCTGATTGCTAACACATGTTTTATCCTTTATATGTGATGATCTGGGTATGTCTAAAGTTGGGAAGTGCAACGAAGTTATAAGTAAGTATTTATAGATATATATGTTCGTTCACTTTGGTGAAGTTGCGTATACACGCTCGTTCGGCTCTTCCAAGTTGCATATACACTCTTCTGCATGGTTTTGAGGTTACAACTAGTTTTGAATGATGATGCAGTGTTCTGGGTTTAGATTTGTGTACCGGTTACAATGATCTATCTATTCCAGTTGATTTGTTTAAGTTGATTAAGTATGAATGAATGGTTGATTCAGTTGTCAGAGGTTCAAAGGTTGTCAGTGATTGGTTGATGCAGATGTAGTTGATGGTTGTATTGCAATAGTGATTAATTCTAAGCTTCAATGTTGTTAATGGGTCCAGTATGAAAATTGGATGAAACAAGGCCTTCATGTGTATTATTGTGTACCAGGAGAATCCAGTCTGAAAATTTATGAAATGTGGTCCCTGGAGGAAGAAAGAAGGTCGTAGCCTTCTGTAGGTTGGCGCCTACGTACTAGTAAACATATCGACTAATACAAGAGCTAGGGGGTTGTAGATCCCTTCCAGTAGAAGCTGGAGAACGAGAGAAGCTTGAAACGTTCTGTAGGTAGAAGCCTATGCACTGGTATGATTCTGCACCAGTACAAGATTGTAAACAGATTTTCATATTATTAAAAGAAGACAAAGAGGACAGCAGCAGGTGGTTTTCACCCACATTAGGTTTCCAACTTAAATCTTGGTGTTCATGTGTGTTGCTTATGTGTGATGGTTCATTCTATTATTAAATGCACATGGTTACTGTTTAATGTTTAATAAAGTATTGATGCATCGATTAAAGATCAACATATGATGAATTAACTGAATCATAAGTTCACTAGATATACGTTGGTTGCCTTAATAATAGTTGCGTGCACACGTGAGTTCCCTTCACTGAAGTAGTGTATATAAATCTGATTATGGAAATGAAAAAGTTATTGATCTTCAAATACTGATTCACCCCCCCTCGTAGTATTATTTCCAACAACATTACCCAAGGATTAGGAGGTTTATGGGGTCTATAGGTGTCAAAAGATATCATATGCATAGGATCTTTCAAAGAGGAGGAAGGAATATCAGGCGGTGGTATTTGACGAAATAACCCAATAAGAGATGAGCTTTTGAAAAATATTGCACCAAAATTCTAATATTTACCAGGGTTATATCCCACAAGTGCGATGAAGTTCACTATAGTAGATATTTGGGTCGATGGCACGCAATATTCAAGATGGTCGATGGTAACAATCTTGCCTTCACGAGGAAAGAAAAGTAGATGAAATACGAATGACGCAACTACGTTCATAGCATAGAAGCAACTACATCCAAGGAGAAGATTATAAACCAAAGGAGCGTCGACGACTTCAACATCGACATAAACAGTTTTACCTTCGAGCTTAATGGTAAACTTGAGCAGAACCCCCATAGGTACAACGTTGTGTCTATCAAAGGCTTGAAGAGTAGTATTGGACATGAAGAGTGTTGGAGAGCTAAGAGCCTTCAAGCATGATGCTGACATGACACAAGTGGAAGAGCCTTCATTCACTAATGTGCGATGAGTATTCCTATGGAAGACATGTATGATCATATTAAAATCAATCTAATTGGAAAGTCGAGGACAAGCTTTGTTAACATTGAATACAATGATGTTTGAGTAATATGGATGTAATCCACCAACAGAAAACAACAAGGACTTGTGTTACTGAGGATAACTTTGTAAAGCCTCTAGGGAAGACATGGCACAAGGAGCCTGGATAAGATATTCAACAATACTATAATGTTGAGTAGCACAGGAAGAGGGATTGTGTGTTTCCTTACAAAAAGCAACCTTGAGGGAAGATAATTTTTTTCCAAAGGCTTATCTAACATGAGAGGTCCAATGGAAGGAGGTAGGGTAGCTGAGTCCTTAGGAGAAGAACTTGACTCAAGAACATCATAGGACTTAGATTGTATGGTCACACTAACATATTCTTTGCTCATAAATATGGATGAACTTTTGGTAGGATAGGAAAATGGCCCCTTATTGGCCCTTGTGGAGGTGGAGGGTGTTGGCAACCATTTTTTGTTGAGGTTATATAGGAAATGGATGAGTTAAAATAATAGGTTGTTGGGTAGACTGTGGTGTTACAAGGGGCCTATGAACTTCATCCATATGAGGTCATTCATGAGTAAGATGTTCACCTTGAAAAAAATTACAATGTACTTTTATCTTTCGATGACACTCACTAGCTCCCCCTCCCTAATTCTATGGATCTGGTTGAGATTCTTGAGCAACTTTATTCTTTTGTTTATTCTTTTTACCACCAGGTTGTAGGTTGTTCTTAGGTGTTGTGGACTTCACCATTAGAAAATCAGTGGATTGTTCAGAATAGGGCACTTTAGTAGATCCAAATGCACTTGTTGGGGCTTGAAATGTAATGATCAAGTGCCAAAGTTGAGGAGCAATTTGGCTCATCGAATTGGAAACAAACTCAATCACACCATCAATGTGTGGGTCAGGTGTAGGTTTTGGTGGGTTTATGGAAGGATTTGGAGCATTAGGAACTACTTCATAAAGCATGACCAACTGCAAATAAATCAAATCCAGTCGTTGGGAAGCTAAGATAGCTTTCTTTCTAGTGACAACCCTTAACATGGACACATATTTGGAAATACAAGGTCTTAAAGATCGAATGAACCATTTGCGTAAAATATCATCATGAATCTTGGTTCTCACCAACCTCTTGCGATGATGTCGTTCATGAATATGATCATAAATCAACATCGCATCATCTTGTTTAAAATTTGACAAGAGATTGAAATCGACATTGTACCTCATTGGTAGTTGGAAGTGTGTCAATATGTGTGAGCTAAAGAAGAAAAGTCATTGTAGGATGTTGTATCCAATTCAATGTACCATTTTGCAGCATTCCCAGTTAATGTATGTTAGAACAAGCAAAGCTTAATTGAATCAACCACGAGAGAGTTGGATTCACACCATAGATGATGCGTAGTGATATGAGTGGACAAATTCTCCATAGGATTTCCTTCGAATTTGGGAATATCAAAAGGAAACTTGGCGGGCATAGGTGGCCACCAAGGATCATGTTTGATGGGGCCATTACTCAACTTAGCCAAATATGGTAGATCATGAGAAGATAAAAACAAATTGTGAAGTTGGGTAAATGGATCATTGGTAGGAGAAGCCCCTAACCAACCTTGCAGTTCCCCCATATAGGGATTATGATGCATAGATTGCTGCTGAAGGTATGGGTGTGCCCTGACATATGACTATTGTGGTCCAGAGTAACTAGTGAAAGGATTTCCACCCCAAGGGTATGTGCCCCTAGAGAGAAAAGAACCCCCAAGAGAATGACTACTATAGGGTTGTAACCAGGAGGATAAGATGGACTAGCCTATACATTAAAACTGACATAAGGAGAATAACCGATGTGTGTGATGACAATAGCAACAAGGTTTCCTTTAGGGAAACTATCCCCTCTAGAAAACACAGTGGTGGGTGGTGTCCTTGCAAACAATGAACTTTACTAGGCTTGTGACATGCTAGAAGAAACGTTTCCCCTAGGATGACTAGGAACAATTGATGATCCCACCCACATATTTCCAGAAGCAACTACCCCTGACTGAGGAAAATGAATCATTGGTTGAGAAAAGCTAGGTGAAAAGAATCTTGACCCTACCAGCTAACTAGGAGGAATCACCATGGTTAGCATAGAAGATATATTAGGCATGGAAACATTCAAGAAATTTATGGGAACTATAGATGAAACTGGTGGGATGCCCCAATAAGATGTGAGAGGTGTAGATAGTGGAATGGGTATGGCCCCACTAAGAGGCGGCAATGAGGACATGGAAACTGACACTATAGATGGAGAAGGTAAAGAAGTATTAGACTCCACCATAGGATAAATAAATCACAATGGTAAAAATGTATAAGCAGTTGTGGAACAATCAGGGTTCAACTACAACAACTTAGGTCCTAGAGGATCAGTTAAGGGTGGATTGGTAGGAGAAACATAATTGTCTACCAAAGTTTCGATAGAAATGAGGTCACTAACAGAAGGAACAGGTATAGAATCAAAAATTATGTGTTGATCTAATTCTTGAGCACTCACAAACACTCTCCATGTAGGAGTGGCAAGTCTACCTCATTCAAGAGGAAAATTGTGAAGATGACATGACTGATGGCGACTATGTTCAACTAGGGTGAAAAATTATAAATTAACACAATTAAGTTAGTCCAAACACCCTAAGGCCAAAATATTGACTCATACCAAAGAACACACACTAGAAACATCCTAAAGATAGTCACACACAAACCAAAATATAAAGAAAATGGTGGTGGAACAGTTATACTAGCGAGCTACTTCCTAACCCTTTTAATTGTGAACTCAGTCCAAGTTCCCTCACTAGTTTTGGAACACCCCTGAAGAGGACTAAGAGAGTATGAATAATATATGTCCTAGGTATAGAGAAGACAACCCTGAACCTGTACCTGTGTATGATCCCTAAAACATAGGGCACTATGGTCACCACTAGCAATAACATAACCTAGGAGGATAGCCGCAGGACAAATCCACACACAAGGGCAAGACACTTAACTTAGAGAGCTAAAACAAAACCCCATTGAGTGTTTCCTCCCAATTGGTCCCCAAGTGCTACAAAAAATGGTAATAATACCGTTTCTATGCATGCAAATTCTACCACATCGCACCTCCTGAAACTAAGTGAAATGGGTCATGTCACCTCGCCCAACCCAAGTGTGACCTCATGATTAAACCTCTTGTTAGAAGGGAATCCAAAAAGGCACTACATCAAGTGGATTTATCTCCCTACGACATGTTTCTAAGTTTTTTTTGTAGTATTGAAGCAATTAACTCACACACCTATCTCCAAGGCCGTAGACTAAGCTAGTGTTGGTGTACTACGAGTAAAAGAAAAAATATGATTCTAGTAACTTTTCTTATTGTGTTGAGTTTAAGTGGTTGTTAATTATATAGTTGGGATGCAGCGCGAAACTTAGATAGTGTGAAGGATTCTTGTTAGTAACCCTAATGCAGTAATATGCAATTCTTTCTTTTCACTTCAATGATTTCTAATTATAGGAGGGTAAGAGTTTTTCACAAAAAACCAAAGCTTATGATAATGCACCTCTCACTAAATTCTTAAATGAAAATACCCGAAATTTAAAACAATTTTTCCCCAAGAAGCAAACCAAAAAGAAAGATATAACAAAAAAGAGGCCAAGGAAAAGTCCCCAAGCTAGAATGCCAAGAACTTCAAAAGTGTCAAAGCTAGGAAATCAAATCCAGAGAAGCAAACACGCTAAAGCAATAAAAAAGAAAGCCAAAAGTTCAATAGGAAGGGAATATGAACAACATAGGGTTGTAGCACAATGGCTCAACAAAGGCCAATGTCCTACAAAGGTGAAAACCAAACCCTATAGGTAGGAAGGCCTAAACAATATCCAATGGGAGTGATAAAAAGAAATGGAAACACAATCACAAGAACGTTTGTAGATGACAACTGAGAAACTAATCACCAAACCACAACTTTGACAAAATCAAACAAGAGAAGAAATATATCACTCAAAAGCAAGTGACAAAATCACACAAAGGCCAAATGGATCTACGAGTGAAATATGAAAAAGGTCTAGACAAGCATTGAAAGAAGCCAACTAGATTTGAAAATGAGATCTAGAGGCAAAAGCCAAGCCTAAACCTAAAGTAGCCAAAAAGTCTTCAAGAACACCTTGAAATACAAGAGTGATGGAAGACCTCAAATAAAATGATCAAAGATGGATTAAATCAAACCTAAACAGTGGATGATTAGCATCAAAATACCATAGATGTAACAGATCTCCAATTGACCAAAAAAATATCAAGGAATCAATGCTCAAAATAAGGCAAAATTGTTTCAAAAAAAGAAAATCTAAGACAATGAAATGAGACACCATAAAGTAGATCTGTGTTAGAAAAAGCAACCAGATAGAAAGCCAACTAAGATCCACAATAAAGAAAATAAAATCAAAGGGTAAATCTTATTTTTTCAGAGATAAAAGGCTAGTAGCTTGGATGTAAGGGAAAGGGAGTGATCAATTGCTCGAAGGTAAGGGAAAAAAAGTGACTGGAAAGGTACAGTCACTTAGATTCAGCATTGTGTGAGTCACTGGGTAAAAAAGCTAAAAATTCCAAAAAACACGTGCTCAAATAGAGAAAAATACATAACATTTAGGTAATTAAGTCCTGAAAATAGTCGCAAAGAGTCAAACAATTTCAGAGAAGCTCAAAAAAATGGATTAGGAGAGAAATCATCGAAACCAAAGGTGAAGAAGATAAAAATAATAATTCTCTCATTGAACAGTTCTGTTGCATTTAATTGTGCAAGGAGCTATTGCTCTGCAATCCTCTGTCCAAAAGGACTACCAGACAAGGAAAGAAAGATGGCTAGTGGATAGAGAGAAATGTCCCAACCAAATGCTCACATATGCAGCATACAAAAAAATCTAGATGTTATGAGGGAAAAAGGGTGCACTTGGACTCCTTGCAGATCAATGAAGGGTTTCATGCTTGATGCAGAATCCCAATGCTCTACAAAAATGATCTACTTCGTCCACACCTAATCTCAATACCCACACACAATAAAAAAAATACAAAGATGACAAATGATCTTCCTCAAAATACTATTAGCTCAAAACATCATAGATATAATAATAACTATTATTCCAAATATGTAGATATAAAGAACGAACATGATTTTCTATTAACGCAAAAGAAAAGTACAAGTATAGCTTCAGTCAATACCTCCTCTCCAAAACCAACAAAGTCTCCCCACTACAAAAGGAAAAATATGGACTCTAGCAACATAACCTCATAAGCTTTGTCTCTCATAGCAGGAATCTAAATTTGAAGCATAAACTCAATATACCCAAGACTCTAGATCTATGTCTCTAGCCTAAACCACTCAAGTGGTCTAGTATAAATAAGATGAATGTGTACACTGAAGATGATGAGAATTTTTGGAAACTTCTTCATGATAACCCTGGCCAACTCGAATAAGTGATGAGTCGAATTGATCTCCTGGGAACCATGAAACTCTAGAAGGAGTCTCTAGTCGCAAGAACGGAACATAAGGGAAAAGACTACAGTTGCTCCCATAAGGTGGTCCTGCGATCGGCTGAAAGGTTCCAGTCTCTCTCATAGAGTCATGATATGTGCGACTTGGTGTCATGACTAGAAAACGAAAGTTTGAGGCCTAAGTAGAAGGTAAATTAGCATAATGTCTTAGACGCAGTAACCCTAGGGAGAAAAATACCATGATAACACAAACCTCACAACAAATTTATTGAGTGAAGAATCTACATCCCTCTCTCACTCATGTTCCCGAGCTTATGATGCCACAATGTTGTATTTGATCCTGTGGAGGTTAAAGCGTTAACATAATTAGAAATACTATTGCATAAATACAATGTACCAACCTTTTCTCTTTTTTCTATTACCAGGGCTCCTTTAGTGACCTTCAAGAGCCTTCACCACCTAACTTCCCTGTTGAAATTATATTTTTCTTCAGATATGGAATATGACTTACCTCCTTCAATATCTATTGGTTTCCATTTTGTTACTTTATAAAAACCTAACCCATTCCAATGATTTTGCATGGTTATCATCACCCAAACAAACCTATCCAAAATCTTGTTGAACATAATTATGAGAATGTTTCCTATCAGGTGTGGCATGGAATAAAACCCATGAATCTACCACCCTTAAATAAATAATATTCTCTAATGAAATAATCAAAGCATCTTATAACACATCACCTTTCACATTCAACAGATGATTGTTCTCTTGTTGTGCATCGCCTTGTTTTCCTTTCTAAGATTTATAGTCTTTCTTCAAGTTTCTTCCTTCCCACATTTCTAGCACATTATCCCTGATTTGGATTTGGATATTCCTTTTCTTGACTTACTATGATTTCCTAGGCTCCTTCCTTTTTCCATTTTTCTTCCCCTAGTCTCTGGAGTCAAAGAATTACCTAATGTCTCACCACACATTTTTCGTCACATTTCCTCACTATGAATGGCACCAAGAACATCATAAAACATTAAAGTACTTGATCCAAATATAGATTTATTAATATCCATAGCTAAGCCATTCCAACTTTCTGCCAATGAGCACAGAAACAACAGAGCCCTAACTTCATCATCAAAATTTACCCCTAAAAAACTTAACTGACTGGTAACCACGTTAAATTCATTTAAATGATCACCAACAGATCAACCTTCAGACATCTTCATATTAAATAAACACTTAATAATAAATACCTTATAAGGAAGAGGCTTTTTCATATAGTTTGGCCAATTCCATCATTAAACCTTCTCTTGTCATTTCCTTCGAAATGTTGAATGCCATCGATGCTGCCAAACACAATTGTCTTGTTCCTAGTGCCTTTCTGTCGAGAATATTCAATTTTTCATCTGTCATACTTGTTAACTTATTTTATCTTCTACTCAATGGTAGGTACAAATATTTCTGATATAAATAATCTTCCATATGCATCGTCCATTGTTGATAGTTTTGGCCCTAAACCCACCATATTCCACCATTTCTCCCACTTGAACTAGGAACACTTCTCTTATGTTATTTTACTAGCCAAATACAACTTCATCTATGATACTAGTTGCTAGAAATTAATTAAAAGAGCAATGAAATACATAAAATATTGCAGAAACACAAATACAAAAACACATAAATTAAGAGAGGAAAAATTATATGGTTCACCGAATTTGGGCTACGTCCTTGGAGAAACAGTCACTCCTTCCTTTTATTTTATCCAACAAAATGAAGAGATACAACCTACAACACATCCAATGTAACTTCTTCTTCACTTTCACAATCTCCTCTCTCTTTCTTGCTTAGAAAAATAATAGAAAACCACAATACAATTCCCTCATTTAAACCGAGGGTTTCCTACTAGGGAAAAATACTCTAAATTACCATAACTTCTATGATCATATCATACACCTAATGAATGACCCAAATTGACTGTGAAATTACAATATTTTACAAGACAATTTTTCATCTATTTTTAGCTTCGAGGGCGCTGCCCCCAAACCCTTGCCAAGGGCCCACTAGCCCTCACACCCCCCATATGGAGGGGTGTATATTCTTCTTGGGGTATGCACCCGACTCAAACAAGACCTTTGAATCATGAAGATAATCAAGATCCACACCCAACAATCATGTTCACCCACTTGAAAATCCTTATGCATCCTCTTTAAATTATGATAGCTTTCATGCTTATCCTGAGCTGCTTTCAAACATTTTCTAATTATGTTTACCATTTCTTCCATTTCCTGCAAATTGTATGGCCCTAGCATAAGTTTGTATTGAGTTCAACACCAATTTAAAGGGCGTGACATTTTTTTCATACAAATCTTCAAAGGGACTCATTTTGAGTGATGCATGATAACCATTTTTATAGGAGATTTCCATCAAATAAAAATAATCCTCCCCCCTCATCGGCTAGTTCATTACATACATGTGTAGCATATCCTCCCAAACTTCATTCAACCTTTTTGTTTTCCCATCCGTTTGTAGATGGTAAGCAGTGTTGAAGTTGAGTTGTGAAACCATTCCCACAAACAAGTCTCTCCAAACATTTGTGGTGAAATTTGTGTCTCTATCTGATATCCATGTCTTCGGTACACCATAGAATCAAAATATTTCTTTCATAAATAACTCTTCCACTAGTGTAACCTTTTAAAGTACACTACAAAAGAATAAAATGGGTAGCTTTAGTTAAATTATCTACAACTACCATGATAGAGTCGTGTTTCCTCCTTGTTTTGGGTAATATAGTTATAAAACCTAGTGATATGACCTCCAAATTCCACTCTAGTATAGGTAATGGGTTCATCAATCCTACTATATGTTGATGCTCTGCCTTCACCAACTAAAATTCCTCACACCTTGTCAAATATTCAACAATATCTCTCCTCATTCTTGACCAAAAAAATTACTTCTTAAGTGCATAAATAATTTTATGATATGTTGGATGTGCTCCATAAGGTTTTTTGTTATATTCAATCAATATATTAATATTTTAGTTTCATCTTCATTTTGAATATAAAATCTATTTTTATCTACCACTAATCCCTTTTCATTGATTTTAAACTCTAGTTTATTTCTTTGCATAGTTTCACTCAATCTGTCGTGAATCATATTACAATTCTCATTGTTCAATGTTTATTCTTCTATTTGCTAAACAAAATTTATTTCAATTTTTATTACTGTTATCTCACATAATTATTTTATACTCTAACTGAACACATCCGCCACTTTGATTTCCTTCCCCTTTATGTGTTTTATGTCAAGATCATATTCACTTGGGAATTCCATCCACCTAGCCTCCCTGGCATTCATGTCAGGTTGGATGAAAAAATATTTTAGACTTATATGATCTGTAATTAAGATAAATTTCTTACCAATAAAGTAATGTCTCAACATCTTAAGGGCATGAATAATGTCTTCCAGTTCCAAATTGTTGACCACGTAATTTCTTTCATGCTTCTTTAATTTCTAGGACTCATAGGCCACCACATGTCCCTCTTGCATCAACACTCCTCAGTTAAACTTCAAAGAAGAGTCAGTACAAAGAAAAAATATCGATGTCTTATATCTTTAACATTGGTGCTACAATCATTACATTTTTTAGTTTCTTAAAAAATTCTTGACAGCATTGTGTCCATACAAATTTCACTCCCTTCGTTTGCAAGGAAGTTATACGATATGCTACCTTGGAAAATACCATTATAAATCTACAATAATACCCAATAATTCTCGTGAATGACCTTATATATCCCATGCCTTTTTGGACTTACTAGTGAAGGATGGCCCTTGCTTTCTTAGGATTCATTGTTATACCCTATTTCGATATTACATGTCCAGGATATTGTATCTTGTCTTAGTAAAATTTGTCTTTCTAAATTTAGCATATAACTGGTGGTCACATAGGGTCTTTAACACTATTTCCAAGTGATTATTGTGATTCTCCCAGGTCTTGGAATAGACTAAAATATTATGTATGAAAAAGATACAAACTTATCCAGTAACTTACTGAGCACATTGTTCATCAAACACATGAAAGTGGAAAGTAGATTTGTAAGTCTAAAGGGAAATACTATAAATTCATAATTCCCATGTCTCGTCTAAAACACTATATTTGGTATATCTTCCTTTTTAACTCTTAGATGGTGATAATAGGATTTGAGATCAATTTTGGAAAATATCGTCACCCCCATTGGTTCAATTTATTAGGGAAAATTAAAAGATGTATTTTACTTATCAATCTAGGTTGGTAGACATAGAAGCAAACCAATGTTTATGGAAGCTTAGGTTAACTAATGTAGGAAGTACTTGTTCAAATAAAAATAATGGAAATGTATATTACAAATTTAAATTACTTGAAAAGAAATCATTAAAATTTAATCTAGAAGCAAGAGTGCAATGAGTCTTTGTGGAGCACATGCAACAAGGAAGAGGCTCTAACTTAGAGGTATTGCTTATTCTTCCTCATCATCCTTATTCCAACAAGATTAGTTCACCAATAAGCATATCATAAGTAAATAAGTAAGGATCAAATGGATAAACACAATTTCCAGTTCATTTCTTAATCTAGAATGAAGAGGATCTAACTTAGATTCCTTTCGTTGACCTTCTCTTCTTAAATCAATCACTGAGATGAAATCATCCCAAATGCATAAATGATAACTAATTAAAGAAAGAAGTAAAGATTAAATGCACCGTTTCTATTTCAGTTCTTAATCTAGAAGGAAGAGGATCTAACTTAGATGCCTTTGTTGACCTTTCCTGCTTAAACCAATTACTGAAATGAAATCATCCAAAAACATAACTGAACATGGAATAGAATGAATATATTCAGAAAATATTCACAAGAAACTATAAAGAAAACAACAATCTAAAATATTCACAATTATGCACAAAATTACAATGTAGTGTACTTAGCTCAGAATGGGGGCCCTCCACCCTTTCTTGGTACAATTGAAACTATCAGCTACAATAAATCAAAAATCACATCCCATATAAAGAATAGTAGGAAAATAGAAGACAAGTTCCTCAAACTATATTCAGAAGTAAAGAAGTCTCAATAGTCATAATACATGTTCATAAGTGTTGAATAGTTATGCTTAAATAAGAAAAAAAATAAAAAACTTAGATAAAATAGTTGTAACAGCCTATAAGAGTACTAATCCATCTAATTAAGTGGAAATCATCCCTTTTTCTACACAAAATATGGTAGGATCCCACTAAATCACAAAACTAACACTTTATTTAGGGATTTTTGGGTGACTAGTCAAGTTTGACCAGCATTGACTAGGCCTGTTCTGACTCATTTGGACTCTGCCAATATAATTCTATCCATCCTTGGTTCACATAATTCCCTAATATATCTTCAGTTTCAACCCTGGTGTCCTATACATACGACTTTAATGGATCCATTACCGGAAATTCTGTACTAGTCAAAAATAATTTTTAATACCTAATTTTTACTAAAAATTCTAAAATTTAAATCATGTACCTTAATGTGAAATAAGAGGCAAAAATATGGAAAATAAGACCATGGTATGATGGTAATGGATGATAGACATATGGATTATGCATGGTGAAAAATGTTGAAAACTGATGGCCAACATCTCCCCTTTGCTGAGTCTCAAGCATGTCCTCATGCTTGCTTCTTTATTTTTGATCTTCTGCCTCTGTATGCTGACTTTCCTACTAATGTACTTGTGTATTTGCACCCTAATGTTGAATCTTCCTATTGATCTGCCTGCAAAAGGATATCAATGCCCTCCTGTCATTTTTCCTCCTTGTAGTTGGCACTCTTCACTCTCTGTTTCTCATAATTATATAGCCAAAGCTTATTCTCTCTTAACCACCTGTATGCTTGTATTGAAATTAGCATATTTTTTGTTTCTAGATTCTTCATTATTTTCTTCAAACTTTTTTCTTCTTTCAATACCTTCTTGTTTTCCTCTTTATACATTGCGTTTTCCTTTTTAGGGTGTATTTGCAAAAAATCATTGACGTGAAGTTGTGTGGTTAAGTCTTCTACCTTCTTGGCATATTCTTCATTATCACCCTCTTTGGAAACCTCTTTGACATATTTTACATATGAATGGGATGATGATCCTCCAATCCATGTTTCTTCATAGCAAGAATCCTTCTCTAGCCCTCTAAGCTTTCCTTGTGCCTCCCTTTTCTAGTTTTTGAATGACTTCATGAGGTGATTGTTGATGTGTACTAAGAGGCATCTCTTCTAGAATTTGCACTTCAATATATTGGCCTTTTTCACAAGGTTCTTCTATTGCTTTATTTCTTGGCTTCTTTGGAATAGAGATGAAGGATCTCTCCTTCTCAGTGACTCTATCCTGTTGTTTCTTCCTAGATCTTGTTCTTGGATATAATGGTGATTGCATAAGATTTCTTGAAATATGCAATTGTCAAAGTGTTTCCTCATTTCTGCTTGATTGTTTTTCCTTTTGGACTTCTACAAAGTGGTTTTTGTCCATGAAATTCTCCCATGCTTCTCCCATATGTTTCAATTGGAACTCAATCAACATCTTGATTAACCCTTGGTGATAGTAGCTAGCTTCTTTGTTTTATATTTTTCCTTTCAACCCTTCAATCATCTTCATCAAACTCTTGAAAAATAAATAGGGAAGGTTTACTTTACAATCACCTTTAATGTGTTGAAGAAATTTGATGTGATACAAGTGTACAATACTATACCTCCCGTCACATGTAGAGTATTTTTGAGTAATAAGAGCCAATTATACCCAAGGTTATCTTATCCAATCACTAGGAATACCTTTAGTTTTATCAAATTCTCCTTTCCTCTATTTTTGTAAGTAATTCCACCCTTTTTCTCTAAAATTCAGCCCCTTTTGGTATTCTTCTACTGTCATTGACAAATTTTTGTCTTGAACAATATATTGTGGAGTAATGGGGAGAAGAATATCCCCTACCTTACGTTTTTCATTATCAAAGTTAGCTACAAACTCCTCTGTAACTTTTTGATTTAGCCCATTAAACTTTCTTAGGGACTCTAATAGCTCTGCCTGGTAGATTTTTTCTATGGTTTATTTGTTCCAATTTTCCAATTGAAATTTGGTGGGTTCAATCCTACTCCCCATACTAAAGTTTGGATGCTTTTTCTTCTTTTAGCCTCTGTACCAATTTAAATAACCCTTGACTACAAATAATCTCATGAGATAATAATAACTCTATGTTTTTAATAAAAAAATTGTTTGCAGTTTAGTAAAATAGAGAAATTATACTTATGGCTAGAGGAGAAAGATATTTCTTGGTGGATGTATTGAAAAACAAAATTTATTTTCAAATAGCATAAGAGTGTTACTTACCAAGGCCTGATGGGAACTTTCTATGATGGAAAAAATACTCTGAGATTTCACCTCTGTTTTTGCTGCTTGTGGAGAGAAGGATCTATTTTAATGCTTTGAAATCACATTTCTGGAAAATATCCTGTCAAAATACATCTAAGAACAATCTTCCAATCACTACCCTCTTTATAAATCATGTTATGGACACCTATAGGTCTAGCAATTACAATTTTTTTCAAATTAACCCTCTCTTCCTTCAACTTTTAATAATCAACACCATACTTGCTTTTTCAGAAATCGAATTCTAGAAATTAATCTTCAAGTATGGAAATTATAAATATAAACAACTTCTTTCGAATTAACCCTTTCTTCCTCCTCAAAATCGAATGCTAGAGATGTAAATCAACCTTCAGGTCTGGAAACCACATCATGTACTCATCTCTGTTTTCAATTTTAATTACCATTCACTCCCTGTTCAAAAATCGAATCTTAGAAAGAAATTTATTTTCTAGGTGTTTCTACAACGACCACTGTGCACTTCGGACTTGTTTCTGAGGTTAACTGGAGTTTTATGCTTGGAAATCACACACCTGTAGCTTGAACTTAGAACTTTGATGCCACTACGCAGTTGAAAACTTAGATTGCCACCAACGTTTGGCGAGCTTAGAGTTTATCACGCTATTAATTGAAGTTTTTTGGTTACCTACACTACCAGTTTTTAAATGCCAATATCAGACTTTTTATATCACCAAAAAATTTGAACTTCCTGCATTTCACTCCTACTCCAACTCAACTTGTTATCTTCCACGATTTTCACGGGATTTGAATGGAGATTTCAACGTTTAATTGGTGAGATTATAATTAATGAAACTCAACATTCTCTTCTGGATCTTTGTTGAGATTTTTCATATTAAAAAGCTATGAATTCCCTAAACAAATCTTTCTTTGTCTTCATTTCAAAATCCGTTTCTAGTTTTCATCTGGGTTGTGTTTCCTACCTGAGCCGAGGTGGAATACTGACTTGAATTGCTTCATTTCCCTACCTAAAGCTATTCTCAGGATTTTCTAAATGTTTCCCTACTTTATGTGGGTGATGACTTCCTTTATTTTCTCTACCTAAAGGCTCTCTTTGTTCTGTTGAATGTTTCTCCCTGTTTTGCGTAGGTGTTTGACCAAATTTGGTGACTTCTAAATTCTCTTCCATCGTGGCCTACACACCTGTTCCTTCTCCTTTTCTTTTGTCGTTTTGTATGACCATCCTTTGTATTGGAACCATCATCAATCTCAAAGGTCAACCATCCTTTGTACTAGAATCATCATCTATTTTTATGTGCCAACTTGGCCATGGCTTGTTTGCGCCTTTTATCATATGTTTTAAAGGTATTTTCATACGTATGATTTTATATGTGTCCATCATTTCACTATTGCATGAATTTCATATCCACCCATTTCACCATTTCACCATTTCATGCATCTTCATTGCATATTCAGATCCACCCAACTCATATTCCTTTTAGTGATTATTTGATTTTTTTCAAAGTCCTTTTTATCATAATTGAATTCTCCTCTTTGTCCTTCAGGGTGAATGTTTTCCTTTCTATGATGCATTTCTTAACATTATTACTCTTTAAGGTAACCTTTCGAAATGATCATTTCAAAGTCATTTCGAGTCTTAGAATAGAGTAAAAATTTTCACTTTAGACCATGTAAATATATCATTGAACCATGCATCATTCCACTTATATTCTTCTTTTATGACACTAAGCCATGCTTTTTTGTTTTGTAGAGAAGATTTGTAGGTAAAGAGACATGACTTGAATAGATAGTAGGGTGGAAGGTTTTTATGAAACAGGGATATATGGTTTTATGAATAGAGAAAAGGTACATGGAATGAAGGGTTTTCACTCTTATACATTAAGGTTTAATTAGTTTCCTAAATTAAGAACTATTTTCAAAATCGAAAGGTACTAAAAATAAATTTATAACTTCCAGTACTTTCCCTGATTAAGTAGCTCCTTCAGTTGATGATGATCTTGAATAGTGAATCTTGAGTGAGTACAAGTCCCTTCTGATGATGAACTTGAATAGTAAACTTGATTGAGTACATGTCCTTTCTGAAATAATTTTTATGTTGATCTTCAGGTCCCATTAAGCAATAATATTTGACTCATATATGTTTAGGTCCCTCTGACACGTTTTGATATTGAATTTTTAGGTCCCAATTATAATGTGATGCTGGTCATGTTCAAGTCCCAATTGTAATGTGATGTTGGTCATGTTCAGGTCCTTTACATTCTGATTTGCTTCCAAATCAAGTTGAGAAGTTTACTGAACTGTTCTTCAAAGCTAAGTTTCTATGCTAAAAACACTTTGTTTTTTTTATACCCCCCCTTGCTTATTTGGAGACTTTTCCTCAAGTCTGGACTTTGGAGAATATATTCTACAAAAAAAATTGTAAAATTAGTTTGAAAATATAAAATGAAAACGGAATTCATATTATCCAAGAAAGTTTGTTTTCTATTATGAATTCAAGTTTGTACTGTGCCAAGAACCTGGATTTTCACAACCAAACCAATTTTTTTTGAAAGTCTAGTTATGCTCTTCCAAAACTGCCATGTCCTTTTCTTTTGATATTTCCTTCAGAATCTCTTCCTTATTTATTGGTTTATTGCACGCTTGCAATCTATGCCCATTGACTAAAAATGATGTTGCTACTTCATCTATTGTCCTAATTCTTACTCATACATTATCAAAGATTTCTTTAATTTCATATGGGCCTAGCCAATGAGGGGTAATTTTTTCTTTGAAATATTTGTATTTTGAATCAAATAGAAGTGACCAATCCCATAAATGAGAAATATTCTTCTTAATAATTTTTTCATGCCATTTCATTCTTTGTTGTTGCACCAGTGATGTATGTTCTACAATTTCCTTTCTGATCTCATCTAGTCCATTTAGTTGCATAATTCTTTGTTGTTGTGCTCTTGACAGATCCAGTCCCTGTTCAAGTCTGTATGTATGGATCTGGAATTTAATTGGTAGCAAAACATCTTTGCAATAAACAAGCTGATAGGGACTCAATCTAGTAGTGTTCTTCCATGTTATTCTATAAGCCCATAATGTTTCATTCAGTTTCTCTGACCAATAATTCCTGTGCATCTTCACTGTCTTTGTCATGGTGTTCTCAACGACTTTGTTTGTTGATTCCACTTGTCCATTCGCCTGAGGGTGATATGGAGTTTATTTCATATGCTTGATTTTATATTTCTCTGTAAAGTCTCTAACAAGATCGGAAGTAAACTGTGCTCCTTGGTCTGTGAAAATCTACCTTGGAACCCCAAACCTTACAAATATCTCTTCAAAAAGAAAATATACCACTGCACTTTTTGTTTCCTTTGACATTGTTTTTGCCTCGACCCATTTTGTTACATAGTCAGTACATACTAGGATGTACTTCTTAACATTAGAGGGTGGAATGATAGGACCCACAAAATCAAGAGCCCATTGCTCAAATGGCTCTATAAGTACTTGTGGTCTCAATGGAATGTCATCAGAAACTATAGGCCTGCATATCCTTTGGTAGTTATCACACTTTTTAACATAAGTCTTTCAGTCTTTCATTATAGATGGCCAATAATAGCCTAGATTCAACACCTTCTATGTTGTACTTTTCTCTACAAAATGACCACCACATGATTCATTATGATATGCATTTAAAATATCTAAAATTTCATCTTCTAATGGATTTTCTTACTAAAAGATCATGTCTATTATAGAAAAGGTCTCCATTAACCCAACCATATCTAGCACTATCTCTAATTATTTTATTTTTATGTTTGTTTGTAAAATGAGAAGGTAATTTTCTAGATGATAAATAATTAGCTATATCAGAAAACCATGGAGTTTTGACTGTCATAGAAAATAAGTCTTCGTCTAGAAAATTATGAGAAACTAGAACAATCTCACCAAGAAGATGACGTATTGACACAAGAAGTCTGCCACTTGATTGTATTTTCTTGGTCGATCCAAAATAGTAACATTAAACTCCTGCATTAATAACAACCACCTAGTGATTCTTCCATTAGTGATTGGATTATTCATTAGATATTAGATCGCTGAATGATCAGTATGAATAAACATTCGATATCTTGTTATGCAATGTCTGAATTTATTTACTATATGCACAATAGTTAGCATTTCTTTTTTAGTTACTATATAATTTAACTTAGATGGAGTTAGATTTTTACTAATCAAATAGATAACATAGTTAAATTTAATCTGTTTCTATCCTAGAGATGCTCCTATTGTTGTATCTGATGCATCAGTAGATATATGAAATGGTAATAACCAATTTGGTCCTCTGAGAATTGGTGCTATGGACAATTTTTGTTTGAATTTATCAAATGCATGTTGACAATCAATATTCCATTCAAATTCTATGTATTTTGTAAGAACATTAAATAATGGCAAAGCTATTTTATTGAAATTTTCAATGAATCTCCGATAATGGCCTGCATAACCCAAAAAAATTCTTACTTCTTTTTTAGTTGTTGGTTGTAATAGGTTTACAATGATTTGTATTTTTGTTGGATCCACATTTATTCCAAAAGATGAAATATGGTGTCCCAACACTATCTCTTGAGTTAGCATCATGAAACATTTCTCATTTCTAAAAGATAGATTTGTCTCAATTCATATTTGTAGAACTCTTTCCAAATTATTTAAACAATCATGAAATGTATTTCCGTAAACAGTAAAATCATCCATGTAAGCTTCTACACATTCATGTATAAGATCAACAAAGATGGTCATGTCTTCTCTTTGAAAAGTAGCTCATGCATTACATAATCCAAAAGGTAACACATTGTAAGCATATGTACCCCAAGGTCAAGTAAATGTAGTTTTGTCCTAATCCTCTAATGGTATTTTGATTTGATTATAACCACTAAATCCATCAAGAAAAGAAAAGAGCTATTTCCCTGCTAATGAACCTAGGACTTGATCGACGAATGGTATTGGGAAATGATCCTTAATTTTTTCTTTATTCAATTCGCTATAGTCTACACAGATTATCCATTTCTATTTTTCATGGGAACCACAACTAAGGGGGAAACCCATTGACTCTCCGAGATATGGTTGATAAATCCTAATTGTAATAGTTTCTACAGTTCTTATTTTACTCTCTCTTTCATCATTAGATTCATTCTTCTTTGTGGTTTCCTTGCACATTTGATTCTTATGAAACCAACTCACAAAATAGAATAAAATTTAGATCAACGCCTTCAAGATCAACCTTTTTGAGGGGGAAACCTCCTTTACATTACATAAATGAATAGTTCATGGATGATACAAATGAAGAAACCTCCTTACTATATATAGGAGTCTAAGAAGTCATAATATAATAAAAGAAAACATAACAATAGTAATATAAGGGCACAAAACTAACAATAGTGGGTTTCTATGGGGCACAATAATAACAATATGGGGACAATAGTGGCACAATAATAAAAATAAAGGATGCAATGACAATAGTATTGGGGTAATCACTAATATTATAGGGACCTAACATGCCATTCTCCTTAGAAAAGATGTTGTCCTCAATGCTCGAGTAGTTATGGATGCTTCTATATAAAATTCTCACCCTCCCATGTGGAATCTTCAGCAGGTAAGCTCCTCCACTTGATGAGATACTCTGAAATTGATCGATTTTGTAGCTATCAAGTTCTTGTTTCTATGACTTCTTTAGCTTCCAATATGATTTTTCCTTCCTCATCAAGTTTTCGAAGTATTGTTTGAACTTGTATTTTTCACCTATAACCTTGTTTAAGCATGAAACATGGAAAATTGGGTTCACTCGGGAAGCTGTAGGAAGCTGCAATTCGTATGCTATAGTACCAATCTTTTGCAACACCTTGTACAAACCATAATTCTCTGGTGATAATTTATTATCCTTCTTATATTTCTTGAGGGACATTTGTTTATATGGTTGTAGCCGTAGGAATACCTAGTCACCTACATCAAAACTTCTTTCGCTGTGATGTTCATCTACTTGTTGTTTCATTCTATTCTACATCAAAGTGAGGTTATCCTTTAAGAGTTGGAGAACTTGTTGTTGATGCTCAATGTGATCTTCCACTTCTTGGACCTTAGATTTTTATCTTAAATATGATGTGATGGATAGTGGATGACATCCATAAAGTGCCATAAATGGGGTCATTTTTGTTGCAGTATGGAAGGAAGTGTTATACCACCACTCAGCTAGAGGCAACCATTTGACCCATTGTGTCTGTTTATCAGATATAAAGAAACAAAGATATCCTTCCAAACATTGGTTTACTATCTCAATTTTCCCACCAGATTCAGGATAATAAGATGAGCTATGAGCTAACTGAGTACCAAGACAAGAAAATAAACCTGTCCAAAAATTTCCTGTGAAAATGGGATCTTTATCGCTTACAATAATCTTTGGGTTTCCATGTAGCTTTTTAATTGTTTCCATAAATGCAGTAGAAATTGTATTGGGTTTAAATGGATGTGATAGTACAAAAAGTATGCATACTTGGCATGTCTATCAACTACCACCATGATGACACTGTTTCCTTCATACTTGGGTAAGCCTATGATAAAATCCATTAAAACCTCCTCCCAACATTATCTTGGAATGGATAAAGTTTGTAATAGACCTAGTGTCTTAATTGATTCAACTTTATTTTGTCGGCAAACCAAACATTCCACCACAAAATTTTGAATATCTAATTTAAGGCCATCCCAAAAAAATTCCTTCTTAACCCTATGGTAAGTTTTTAAAAATCGTGAGTTCCCTCCTAAGGGAGAGGTGTGCAATTCCATAACAATCTTTTGTTTGAGTTGGAATTCTTACATAGGTATAAGCAAACTTTGTACCATAACGAAACATTTTTCCAGCTAAATGTATTAGATGTACTAGGATCTTGTTGTCACATTTGAATGAGTGCCCACACTTCTTCACCATTCTTCCATTCATCCCTTGCTTCGTTTATCCAATCTGGTTGGATAATATAAATGGCACAAAATAATGCTTCCACATCCTCATCCTTTCATCAAAGTGGACCTGCCGCAACATTTTGCTTCCCATTTTTATAGATGATTTCAAAGTCATAAGCCAACATCTTTGTGACCCATTTTTGATGCTCTTATAAAGATAATATTTGTTCTAAAAATTATTTAAGACTATCATGATCCATTTTTACCTTGAAATGTCTTCCCATTAGGTAGGGTCGCCATCTCTTAAGTTCATGTAGTATTGCCAACATTTCCTTCTCATTAATAGCTTTATGTAAATACTTTCCTTTGATTGGAAAACTTTCGAAAGCAATGGGTCTTTCTTCTTGCATTTAAAAAACATCAATTCCGTTCCTTGAGGCATCACATTCCACAATAAAGGATTTTGTGAAGTTTGGTGTAGCTAAGACCAGTGCTTGGCGCATTCCCTCTTTAAGATGTTCAAACCCCTTCATTGCTTATAGAGTCCATAAAAATGCATCTTTATTCAATAATGTTGTTAGAGGTGCTCCTATTCGCCCATAATTCTTAACAAACTTGCGAAAATACCCTGTCAACCTGAGAAATCATCGCAGAAGCTTTATGGATGTGGGGATTTTCCATTCCTTAATGGCATTAATTTTTCTAGGGTCTACCTTCACACCTTCATGAGATACAATATGACCCAGGTATTCCACCTCTTGTACTCCAAAGAAACATTTGGAGCTTTTTGTTGTGCTCTTAACCTATAAGACGATACCAAAATACCAAATATGCGAAGAAATATACCTAGAACATAGAACAATGATAAATAACAACAAGTATTTTATTATTCAGAAAGAAATGTTCACTTGCCTCTTCGAGGGGGCAACCTCCAATAGAGCTGAGCTCAATTACAAAATAAGACACGATGCTCCTCGAGGGGAGTCTCTATCCTTTATATAGGATTCGTACATGCAATACCATTGGGCAATACCATGGTTCTTATTAATACCATCTATCTAATACCATGGCCCATTTGCAACTAACTGTGGTCCCTTCATTAATTGTGGGTCAACCACTTACAATTATTAACATGGACTTTATTGACTCTTTACTTAGCTATAACTATGACTCGATCCTATTTTATAAATAAGGGGGTTAGGGTTGGACCCTAACATGCCCTCCCCCATAAGAATAGCCTTGTCCTCAAGTCTGAAGCTGTAGAAACTGCTGAAGGATAGTGGCTGGTTCCCAGGTTGCATCTTCCAGAGAGGTGTCTTTCCACTTGATGAGGACTTCCTTGATCGTGCGGTCGTGCAGGTGCCATTCTCATGTGTCAAGAACCTATTCAGGTTGGAGCCAAATTGACCCTTCTTCATCCACTTCATGTAGACTAGTTTGAATTCTGCAATGGTTCCCAATCACTTTCTTGAGGCATGAGACATAGAAGATTGGATGGATTTTTGCAGTGGGTGGCAAAGCTAGCTTGTAGGTGACTTCTCCAATGCACTGAAGTACTTGATATGGTCCGTAGAATTTTGGAGATAATTTCTAACAACCCTTGTCTTTGAGTGATGTTTTCTTATATGGTTGCAGCCTCAAAAGTACCTGATCCCCTTCTTGAAATTGGCGTTTTGAGCGATGTTGATCTGCCTGTTGCTTCATGCAGTTTTGGGCTTGATGAAGATTCTCTCTAAGGTGGGCTAGCATGGTTGTGCGGTTCTGTAGGAGTTGATCAACTGCTTCTACCTTCGAGAATCCCTTGATATAAGAAGTAGGGGAAGGAGGGAGTTGACCATAAACTTCTTCATATGGAGTCATTTTGGTGGTGGCATGATAGTTGGTATTATACCACCATTCGACTAGAGGTAATCACTGTACCCAGAGATGTTGCTTTTCTGAAGTGAAACACCTCAGGTAGGTCTCTAGACATTTGTTGACTGCTTCCGTTTGACCATCAGTTTGTGGATGATAGGAATTACTGAGTTGTAGTTGGGTACCTTGTAACCGGAATAGTTCCTACCAAAAGTTACTAGTGAAGATCGGGTCATGATCAGACACAATGGAAGTGGGCATGACATGCAATTTGAAGATCTGATCCATGAAAGATTGAGTGACCAAAGTCGGTGTAAAAGGGTGGGGTAGGGCGCAAAAATGAGCATACATAGAAAGTATGTCCACAACCACCATGATGACTGACTTGTTTCCTGACTTTGGAAGACCCGTAATGAAATCCATAGAAACCTCCATCCAAATTGAGGCCGGGATGGGCAATGGTTGTAATGTGCCTGAGGATTTGACTGTTTCTCCTCTGTGGCGCTGACAGATGTCACATTCATCTACAAAAGTAAGAATGTCCTTTTTCATGCCTGTCCAAAAAAATGATCTTCGAGTGCAAGCATACGTCTTCTGAAAGCCAGAATGTCCTGCAGTGGGAGATGAGTGCAAATCTACCAAAATGTGGCTTTTGAGGGTGGATGTTGGTGAGATTACAACTTTGTCCTTGTAGCTAAGAATCTCATCCTGCCATGAGTAGCCCGTTGTGGAATTTGGATCTGCCTGCAATTTATTAATGAGTTCGGAGACCCAGGGATGTGAAAACCATTCCTTGCAAGCCTCTTCAATCCAGTCTAGAATGGGAAGCGAAATTGCGAGCAGGGCACTTTCCTCCTCAAATTGGCGTGATAATGCATCTGCTACAATATTTTCGCACCCTTTCTTGTAAATTATCTCATAATCATATCCCAGAATTTTGGCAAGCCATTTATTTTGTTGTGGCACAGACAAGCATTGCTCTAAAAAATATTTAAGGCTTTGATGGTCTGTGCAGATTTAGAAACGCCGCCCCAATAAGTATGCTCGCCAAGTATCTACTGCATGTAATATGGCCATCATCTCCTTCTCATAGATAGATTGTCCAGATTCTTCCCACTTAGTTGTTGGATTGTGAAGGCCAAGAGTCAACCTTCCTGCATTAAGAATGCCCCAATACCCATACCAGAAGCATCACATTCAATTAGAAAAGATTTGCTGAAGTCAGGTAGTGCTAATACTAGAGTGGAACACATGGCATGTTTGAGAGCTATAAAGGCCTATTGTGCTTCATCATTCCAGAGGAATGAATTTCTCTTGAGGATTTGAGTGAGGGACCTAGCAATGTGACCATAATTGCAGAAAAATTTGTGACAGTAGCTTGTGAGACCCAAAAATACTCTTAAGCTCTTCAAGGTCTTTGGTTGAAGCCAATCCTGCATTGCTTGGATCTTTTTTCGGTCCACCCTGACACCTTCACGCCCCACAATGTGGCCCAAATACTCAACTTCTTCCATGCCAAAAGATCACTTGGACATCTTAACAAATAATTTATGCTTGAGGAGCAGTTGCAAGAGAAGATCTACATGCTGAAGATGTGTGGCCCAGGTGCAACTATAGATGAGGATGTCATCAAAGAAAACAAGGACAAATTTTCTGAGATATGGTTTGAGTAGGTGGTTCATAAGGCTCTGAAAAGTGGATGGGGCATTACAAAGACCAAATGGCATGACCAAGAACTCATAATGGCCTTCATGAGTTCAAAAACCAGTCTTTGGAATGTCTACTTCCTTCATGCAAATTTGGTGATAGCCTGAGCGAAGGTCGAGCTTAGTGAAGAATTGAGCCCCATTTAGTTCATCCAACAAATCATCGACAACGGGGATGGGAAATTTATCTTTGACCATCAACCTATTGAGGGCCCTGAAGTCTGGACACATACGCCCTTCCCCATCTTTCTTGAGCACCATGATCACTCGTGATGAATAAGGACTAATACTGGGACGAATGACACTTGCTTCCAAGAGTTCCTTGATGATTTTTTCAATTTCATTCTTTTGGGCGAATGGATATTTATATGGGCGCACATTTGGTGGTTGGGTCCCTGGGACCAAAGTAATGCTATGATCATGTTCCCCTCTCGAGGGTGGAAGCTCATGAGGCTTGTCAAAGATTGGCAAATGGTTGTTTAAGATCTGTCGCATCTCAGGATGAATATGAAGAGAATTGGGTTCAAACGCCTGGATGGTATTAAATTGGGCTATAACTCCATGGTGGCCCTTTTTTAAAAAAATTTCCATCCTATGTGATATGATGATAGAGGGAGCTCCCACCTAGAGTCCACGGAGGGTATGTGTGTGGTTGTTATGCTTAAAGCTCATATATAACTCCTGGAAATCCATTGTGATTGGGTCAAGTGTGCGAAGCCATTCAGAACCTAGGACAATGTCGCACCCTCCCATGTGTATAGAAAACATGTGGGTCTTTAACTGATAATCCCCCATTTGAAGTTTGACATTTTCATAATGGATTTCACATTTCATTGTCCCCCCATCAGCAATTTGGACCTGGAAGTTAGAAACTGCTCAGACAAAACAATGCACTGCTTCCGCAAATCTTTGATGGATAAAGTTATGTGTACTGCCATTTTCAATCAGGACTACTACCAGGCGATGCTTGATAAAACCTCTGATTTTGGGAGTTTGGGGAGAAGAAATCCCTACCAAAGCATGCAACGAGATAATTGGTTCTTCAGGTACATTGTCCTACTAGTTGTCCTATTCTTCCTCCTCTGGTTCCTTAAGTGGTGGGGCTTCATCCGATGAACTGTGATCAATAGCATCAATTTGAAAGAATTTGGGCTCCTTTCATTTATGCCCTGGGGAGTATTTCTCATCACAGTAGTATCAAAATCCTTGCTTTCTTCTTTCTGACATTTCTTTTGGTGACACCTTTTGAACCTTGAGTGTTAGGGTAGTGCTTTGAGCCTGGGTGCGGCAACCCTTGGCTATGAAATTTGCGCTATTGGACTATGCCACTAATGCATGTTCTACTTCACGAGCTATCCTGCAAGCATGCAGCCATGAGATAGGGTGTTGTAGTCGAACGTGGGCTTGTATGGCTTCTTTGAGACCACTGACAAAACATTCCAAGTAGAACTCATAGTGTAAACCTCTTGTGTGGAAAGGTAAGGCTTCAAGGCTATAATATATTCGTTCACTATTCCTGTCTGTCAGAGCTTAGTGAGATGACCCAAAAAGTTAGTTTTGTTGTCAAAGCGATCTATAAGAGCTTCTTTGAATGTCTGCCAAGTCAAGGGCCTTCTAAGAAATGTTGATGCCATTGCCACCATTGTTATCTTTCATTATCCAAGTACATGCTACCCACACTAAGATGAGTCACATCATCTATGATGTGATTCAGTGCAAAAGATTGCTCCATTTGTGCTATCCATGTGGCTAGGTGAGAGCCATCAAATTTATACATGTTTAGCTTGGGTAGTCGCGGCTGGGATTGTTGGTGGGTGCCAAAGAGGTGAAGAGACCGACTAGACTCGCCCTCAATGTTTTCATTGCCAGTATATGCCTCTGCGTGTTCCTCCATCTTACCCTTTGAAAGTGTTTCATGTAAGTTCTTCAGCTGCAACAGTACATCATTCAATTTTGATTCAAGGTTGTCGATCCTCTCATTGGCCATAGCTTGAGCTCTAGTTTGTACCATGCACTAATCAGATGAACTTGAAATTTGGGACTGCCATAAATTTTTGGCACTAAAATTGAATGGTACCACCTTACTTAGCTCGTCGACCTGATTCTTATTGGCTAAGTCTCCAATAAGTGTCCCGGGGGGTCTCAGACTTTTTTTTTTTTTTTACTCTAAATGGAGTTTTACTCCTTACTTAAGAATACTGCAGTAGCCGAATCCCAGAAAATTCATTGCTGCCCAATGTCCTGCGAAAAATTATGCCCAGGTATAGGAGCCCACACAATTAATCAGATCTGAATGGTAGATATGATTGTTACGATGGCTACAGAGCCCAAACTACTAGATCTGGATGGTGGATTTGATGGATCTGATAGATCTGAATGGCTGATCTGATATATTTGAATGGCGGAACTAATTGTTATTGCTGCGACAGAACCCCACCTGTGAGATATGATCTGGAAAAGATGATGCGTGATCCAGAGATAGAGAAGGGAACTATGGTCTCCAAGAGTGTCAGGTGCTATAGATCGCAATATACATAAGGGTCTGACAATAGTACTCAACCCAATATTTTAGGGCACTAACCGAGGAGGATCAACCGTACCCTTAGCCATACAACCTGACTACCCTATCGTATGCGTGAGTAATCTCCCCGGTGCTATTCTTGGTGTACTATAGCAACAAGACAACCAACAATTTATCTATGGTGAGGTTTCAAGGTAGCCTAGCGGGCTTCCGATATACCCAGAGGGTACTTGGAAGACAGTCCGTGTGCGGTTCTGTCTAATGCGCTACTACTCAAAGGGGTACCCACAGGGGTTACAACGGGGTCCAACAAGCATTACCACCTCTTGTATTTCGTGTGTGCATGCCTCCCTAAATCCATAGCTTTATGCGCTCAATGACAGATCCCGTGGTTTAAAGACATCGGAACACGTCTCTAGCCAAAAAAAATTTGCTAAAAATTGGAGATCCCACTGGCCCTGGAAAGCGCTTTGATACCACTTGCTATGGTCTTAACCTGCAAGACGATACCAGAATACCAAATATGTGAAGAAATATACCCAGAACATAGAGCAATGAGAAATAATAACAAGCATTTTATTATTCAGAAAGAAATTCTCACTTGCCTCTTCGAGGGGACAACCTCCAATAGGGCTGAGCTCAATTACAAAATAAGACACGATGCTCCTCGAGGGGAGTCTCTATCCTTTATATAGGATTCATACATGCAATACCATGGGGCAATACAATGGTTCTTATTAATACCATTTATCTAATACCGTGGCCCATTTGCAACTAACTGTGGTCCCTTCATTAAATGCGGGTCAACCACTTACAATTATTAATATGGGCTTTATTGACTCTTTACTTGACCATAACTATGAATCGATCCTATTACATAAATAACGGGGTTAGGGTTGGACCCTAACAATTTTTGCATATAATTGTTTCTCCTCTAATAGTTTGAGCACCCTGTCAACATGTTGAACATGATCCTTCCAAGACTTTCTATAGATTAGTATATCATCAAAAAATACTAACACAAATTTTCTAAGCAAGGGTTTGAAAATGGAATTCTTCAAACCTTGAAATGTAGAAGGTGCATTGGTAAGGCCAAAAGGGATGACCAAAAATGCATAGTGACCCTCATGAGTTCTAATTGATTTTTTTTGGAATGTCTTCAGTCTTCGTTATGATTTGATGATATCCTGAACAAAAATCAAACTTTGTGAAGTACATTGATCCATGCAATTCATCGAATAATTGATCAATGACAGGAATGGAAAATTTATCTTTAATAGTAATTTTTTTGAGCTCCCTATAATCCGGACACATGCGCCATGACCCATCCTTCTTGTGCACCAATACTATTGGAGAAGAGAATGATCTTTCACTAGGTTGAATTGTATGAGCCTCTAGCATTTCTACAACCATATGTTCAATTTCAATATTTTGGGCATAGGGATATCTATAAGTCCTGATGTTTTGAGGAACACTTCCTGGAATAAATTGAATAGCATGATCATGATCATGAATAGGTGGGAGGCCTTTGGGAGTCTCAAACACCTTGTAATGATTGTCCAAGTCATTTTGGAGATTTGTTGAAATAGATGATTTCGATGTGGTAACCTCTAGCAAACATAATTGTGCAATTACACCTCATTTTTCTTTCTTTAGAATATTTGTCATTTTGTTAGAGCTGATTATCTTTCCTAGTTTCCCTGTGATACCCCTTAATTCAACTTCCTTTCCTTTTGGAGAAAATTTCATGAAAATTTCTTGAAAATTAAAAGATATTGTACCAAGGATTGTAGCCATTGGACTCCTGGTACCACATAAGCATCACCTGTTGGGCACGGGATCCCCCAAGGCAAGTTTTGGGACTTAAAGCCCAGATTTTGACCAAATCCAATGTAAAGACTCTGTGTTTTGTGGGCATGAAGCAGAAGATTGTAAATGAGTCATAGGGTTGTCTGCCATCATTTTTGTAATGAAATTTTGGCTTGAGAGATCTACCCATGGTCTGCGGACCATGGGATTGTATAGATAGAGCAAGGCTTTAAGTTGTAAAAAAGGAAGAGAAGTGGAATTAATAGATGAAGAATTTTGTCTTATCTAAGTGTAGAGACAAGTCTTTGGGTCGTAGAGTAGGAGAAGGCTCTGTAGTTGAGTGTATAGAGGCCTAGTAGTCCACAGCTGAGTGCATGGATCCCTGCAGCTGAGTGCACAGGGCAAGCCAAGTCTGTAACCTTTGGAGTAGTAATAAAGAGAAGTTTTACATCATTTCTATGTATCTTTTTCCTATTTTGTGCATTGAATGTATCATATATAAATTGCATTTCTATTGTTTATAGGATGTATGAACTTATATGAATGTGTTGATAAAGTGAATATAAGATAAAGTATCTGTTTACACGAAGATAACTAACTATTATAAGAAGATAAGAAAGATTCACGGTATAACTTGGGGAAGTACCGCAGATTGCCACTAGGATAGCGCGAAATCACCTCAACCCCTGGTGAGGGTTGTGCGAAGGTGATTATAACATATCGCGAAGGCCTCACAGGTCAGGATAGTGTGCGAAGTGACTTGCGTGAAGGTATTCACAGTTGGACTAAATCGACCCCTCATACATCTGAAGGGTGTGGAAACTTGGTTCCAGCATCCCTCCATATTGCTTCGGGTGAGACCTCAATCCGCGCTCCGTGGGCTATTGCTGAAAGGCCCAGTAGTGTGGGTTTTTTTTGGCTAATTAACTCCGAACCTGGGTCCAGCCCCTTGAAGCCAGAAAATGGTTCCATTGCTGGGACCAGAATCTGCATATAGATGTTTGATGTTGTATCATTGGAATCAAACTAAGAAGGAAATTAAAGGTTGGTTGGAGAGAAGAATTCATGAGTTCGCGGCGCAGGAGAACAAGAACCCGCAATTGACAAAAGAAGAGTGGTTAGATTGCTACCTATACATAGAGATACACGAAATCTTCTTCGCATATTTCCCTACTGAGTTGTATGAGTGGATTGTGAAGTTAGCAAATAGCCAAGGAAGGTGGAAACTCAACAATCCTATTGTGTGGACCCCAGAGTTAGTGTGTAGATTGGAAGCATCAGAGGATAAGATCGCATGTGCTATTGATCACTGGCTCGATCCAACTATAGGAGGATTCATTACTGAGTTCGTCGCAGATACTTCAGTCAGCTATAGCGAGGTGGAGCGATGCTTTCTCAAAGGACCGTGAGGTAAGTATGTAAAGTCTCTGAATATTTGGATTAAAATGCTATTGTGTGAAAAGAAGTTTATGTAATTACCTTGATGTTGGCAGCTATGCGAAGTGGAAAAACCTACGGAAATGAAGGAAATAAGGGACCAGAGAATAGCCCTTTGATTTCACCTCTACAAGGGGATAGGGAAGATCTCGCGAAGGTCTCGCCATGAAATACTATCCATTTGATAAGGCAAAGGATTCTGTGCATACCACCCCCACCCACACCACCACCAGTTTCACCGCCTTCACCTCCATCTTCGCCCGTACCACCTCTACCACCATCGCGAGTCAATATGGCAAGCACGATAAAGTTGCCTATTTTCAAGGGAGTAGGAAATGAAGATCCAGACAATTTTTGGTTTGTGATAAGAGCCGTACAGGAAGCAAGAGGAGTTAAAATTGATAATATAAAGAATGCGACGCTGGTAAGCACTCTGCAAGATCATGAACTGACCTGGTATATTAAGCATTCTAATGACAATACGAATGCCAGAATCGCAGATATCCAAATTGCGTTAAGTAGAGAATTTAGCAGGTCAAAGTCAGAAGTGGAGTTGATCATTGGATTCAAAGACATCACAATGGTACTAGGCGAGACTCCTTAGGAGCTGGATCAGAGACTGAAGTGTACGATTTGCAAAGGTAATATGACTTTGATGCATGGACAACACCACGAATGGTTTATAGCATTGCTAATGCCGCATCTGAGGAACATGTTATTGTAACAAAGGTTAACAACTCAGGCAGAGGCCTTGGAGATCGCAATGAGGCTACATGAAACCTCGATGCAAGATCCTAACTTGGGAGTTCAGCAGATCCACGTGCAGTTGAAAAACTTATGCCTTGATATATAAAGTTTGAAAAAGGATAGGATAGCCTGACCAGAAGTGTGCGAAGGGGTGTTGTGTATAAAATGCAAGGGTTAGGGTCATGATAAGGACCACTACCCTATGTTCGCGAAATACCTTGTGGGAGGAGGACCGATGTTGTTAAGGCCGGAAGCACAAGGAGGACCTAGTGTGGCACCTTCTTTGTGGTGCGAAATTTGTCAAATAGGAGGAAAGAATGCTACAGACAACTGCCATTTGTTACAGAAGTACACGCAGAATTTGCAATAGTTGTTCTGTAATTTTACTAGATCAGTTGGGCATGATGAGAGCACTTGTAGAAGCTACGAGTTGATGATGGATAAAACTCCCACCTGCAGGGTTCAAGCTAAAACGCGGCCCCTACACCAGAGTGCAGGGATGACGCGAACCAGATTTCAGGGGCGCAGACAAGGCCGAGCTATAGAAGGACCTAGATGAGGTCACAAATAGTTGATATGCTATAATTGCAGAGGGCCAAGACATTATGCCCATGATTGTACAAATCCAATGTGTCCATCATGTCTGTATTGTACCTTGTTTGATCATAAGGCAAAAGATTGTCCTATGTTGATAGCTAGGATATGCGACAAGCGAGCGCTACTACCTCCACTGACTCTGAACCTATAGATGATGAGGTCTGAGCCACACGAGGAAGGTGCAAATGTGAACATTGTGCTCTGAAGAAGAATCGCAATGGGAGATGATAAAGGCAAACATCATGAAGATAGTACTTGGGTTCGCAAGGCTCTGATGAAAGAAACTGAGTTTGATTTGGAGCGCGCGAAGGAAACCTTCATGAAAGCTAAGAAGAGCTTCATTGATGCCTCCACTTCAGAAATCAAAGATAGATCGGAGCCGAAAATGGACCCATCTACGACATTTCGAGAAACATGCATGAAGCTACTCCGCAACAGTAAGGTTGTAAAAGGATTGTAGGAACTCATTAACAAATGCACTAGGACCGCGCCAGGAGAACCACACGTAGTCCAGAAGATTGGAAAACACAAGACTAGGAAAAGGAGAGAAATGAGGCTAACCATGTAAATTAGAGAATATGAGATGGACCAAGTAATTATGCACTTAGGATTAGATGCGAATGTTCTATCAAAGCAGACATGAGAGCGCATGGGGAGGGCTATGCTGCAGTGGTCTCCTATCCAGCTGTGAATGGCGAACCAATAGAAGATAATACCCATGGTGCAATTGCAAGGAATCACTGTGGATATTGAGGGAGCGAGTGCGTTAGCATACTTTGAAGTGATAGATATTGTTGATGACAACTTTCCCTACTATGCACTCTTTGGAATTGATTGGGCCAATGACATGAACGGGGTGATTAATCTGAAGAAGCGCAAGATGATTTTTGAGAAGAAGTCTCTGTGTGTAGTTATACCCTTGGACCCTACGAAAGGATCGCACTATACAGAGCTAGTGCACAACTATGAAAGCAATGATGATTTGGACTGCATCTACAAGATAACTATGTGAGAACAAGACTGGGTAAATCCCACCATAGATAGACACATCTCATGGGAGCGAGAAAGCTCCTATACATCGCATTCTGATGAGGAGTTAGACCTATGGTAGAATTGGCTACACGAGGTAACCACACTGAACTGTAATATGATGACAAGATCGTTGTATTGCGTATCGACAGAAGTGAGGGATTTGCCTACTTGTGATGGGTTAAGTGAGGTAGATACTCTCCTAGATAAGTTTGAAAGGGAGGTGCCAGAAAAGTAATGTTTCTAGGCCTTGAATTGGGTACTACGTGCTATGCCCACAAGGTGGTGGGGTATGCAAAAAGGGAGCTTTGAGGACTGGTGTGAATGCAGAAGAATCATGCGCATGCAGTTTGGGAAGCCTAGAGTGCAATTGACAGATAAATGCAATGTGTGGGATCAACCGCGTGCACATCTAGCCAGGTGGATGCCGACATATGGAAAGTAACCTACACGGATGCAGATGAACTTCACGTTGGGAGATACGGTCAATAAGCATGTGTTGGGGGGAAATTGCATAAACGACTCCTGAAGTTGGAACGTAAGAATGTGGAGAGAATGATCGTGCAGAAGGTTATCCATGCGGAAATGTTTAACGAGGTGTGCACAGTGCTAAACAATGTATATAATGCACAGCGAAATGATTGGAACCTACATGTACTAGCAGTTTTATGGGCTTATAGGACAATGTGCAAGAAACTGATGGGACAGGCACCTTGTAGGTAAGTCTATGGAGCGAACGTTGTAATGTCGATGGAGTATATCATGCCTAGTCTGCACAAAGTAGCATCTGTGGATATGACGGACCATGGAGCCCTCGAGGAAAGACTCACCCAGTTGGAAAAAATCAAGGAAGAATGATTTCTTGTTGGATTTCACCAATAGGTACAAAAGCAATGTGAAACATCCTGGCACAATCGACATATTACGTTGTGCACATTCAAGGTGAACGATTTAGTGTTACTATATGATAGTAAGTTTGATAAATTCCTGAGAAAATTCACAATGCATTGCCTGGGACCGTATGGTATTAGGGAGGTCACAGATGGAGGCATGGTGCAGTTGGTAAAGTTAAATGGAGAACTCTTTCCAGGAAAAGTAAATGGTAATCGGTTGAAGCCATACACAAGTGGCTGGACTATCTGACTAGACAATCGAAGCATAGTCTTAGAACTCTGCATAGCTAAAAGGAGGTGCGAGACTATAAGCAGATGCAGGGAACGTAAGAGTAGATACAAGGAAGTAGTTTAGATACAATAGTCTCTAAACAGCACGTATACAATAGGCAATTGCTCAGTGCATTGCCAATCTTGCAGTAGTTCGGACAGAGTTGGGAGGTCTCCATGCAAAGATCAGCACACCGACAAAGTGACTCGAGGGCAAGTCACGATGTTTGTGTTGGGGGCCTGTTGGGTGAGAGATCCCCCAAGGCACATTTTAGGGCTTAAATCACAGATCTTGACCAAATCCGATGTAAAGACTTTGCATTCTATGTAGGTGGACCACGAAGATTGTAAATGAGTCATAGGGTTGTCCGCCCTCATTTTTGTAATGCAATGTCGGCTTGAGAGATCTGCCCATGGTCTGCAGACCATGAGATTGTATAAATAGAGCAATTCTCTAAGTTGTAAATAAGGAAGAGAAGTGGAAGTAATAGATGAAGAATTGAGTCTTATCTAAGTGTAGAGTCAAGTTTTTGGGTTGTAGAGTAGGAGATGTCTCTACAGCTAAGTTCGCAGAGGCCTAGTAGTCTACAGCTGAGTGTGTAGACCCCTACAACTGAGTGCGTAGGGTGATCCAAGTCTATAACCTTTGGAGAAGTAATAAACAGAAGTTTTACATCATTTCTATGTATCTTTTTCTTGTTTTGTGCATTGAATCTATCGGATAAATTGCATTTATATTGTTTATAGGATGCACGAACTTCTGTGAAGGTGTTGATAAAGTGAATATAAAATAAAGTATCTGTTTACACAAGGATAACTAACTGTTATAAGAAGATAAGTAAGATCCACGGTATAACTTGGGGAAGCAGCACAGACCGCTGCTAGGGTAGCGTGAAATCACCTCAGCCCTAGTGAGGGCTGCGTGAAGGTGATTATAATGTATTGCGAAGGCCTCACAGGTCAGGATAGTGAGTGTAGTGACCTGTGTGAAGGTATTCATAGTTGGACTGAATTGACCCCTCAAACATCTCAGGTGTGTGGGAACTTGGTCCCAACACCCCCCAATACTGCTTCGAGTGAGACCTCAGTCCACACTCCACAGGTTGTTGCCGAAAGGGCCAGTAGTGTAAGGATTTGTTTGGCTAATTAACTCCAAACCTGGGTGGTGGCCTAGGTGCAGGTGTAATGGACAATCGTTCAAATCTAGAAAAGATTTCTACAAGTTCAGGTGGAACTTCTTCTTGGTTTTCCTTTGGAGTATCAGTCATCTACCTCCAAACTTGGCTATTCTACTAAATTAGCATAATCACTTAAATTTACCCCAATATGACAACCCTTGAATTGCCACAGAATCAAAAGGAATTCAAACTTGTGGTTAATTCCTTATCGCATCCACATTTTCCCACAACATTATCACACTAACTCTTAGTCGTTGATCTTACCTTTCAATTTGATAGTTGTTGGTTCACCCGATCAACAAAACTTATCAGTGATCCTCCATCATTGATCAAAGTGCATTTGATCCAATGATTAACAATGATATCGAACGGAGATCTTGCATGATGTTTATCCACTCGATAAAGTGGTTTTCTTTCTCCACCCAAGTGCTACATGTTCGTCGATAAATCAAATTGCTTGGAATTTCAAAAGACCGCTTACCACTTTTTCTTCACTTGATAAACAACTTCACTGATAAAACTTCCTTTTACCCTTAACTAATTGTACGAGCTTATTGACGTGCGATGACCGTTAGATCTATTGGATATGTAGATTGGACGGTTCTAGATTCGTTTGGGTTAACATGATTTTGTCAGGTTTTATTTTCTCTGTTCTACCAAACATGACACCCCTGCTACAATTTACTTGTCTCAAACCCTATTCTCTGATGTTTTTAGAACATAACCAAATTATTTCAAAACATGGAAAAACACAAGACTGGCGATATAATCCAGATTTCTCACACTCTAATTCAAAAGCCAAACTATAAATCAACAGAGCTCAGAGGTATTTCGAAGGAATAAAACACCTCGAGGATTGACCAATTATACACAAATACACAGAGATATAATTTTTGTAACTTAATCTTACACGACCTAATCAAGCCAAATCAGTCAAAATCCCTTTACAATCATTCAGAACTTACATAAATACCATTTCATTCTAACAATCATATTCTTAATCCATGGACCAAATCTTCCTAACCTTAGACGATATCTAATCTGGTTGATATTCTCCTTGAGAATCTCAACTGAATCTAAACAACTAGAATTAATTATAAAATCACTCAATCCCTAAATCCTAGCTCAAATCCTATCTAGAAAACTTTGTAAATTGACAGCTAAAGGATCCCACTTATTTGTTTGTAAACTTTTTATGTATTTTTGGAATAAATTCGAAGCCTTTTTTTTTCAAGCCTCATGCTCCTGTATCAGACTCCTGAGGAAAAAACTATTCATGGGCTCCTGTCCATGAGCTCTTCTATAGAACTTCCAGACTTCTGTAGCATGACATCTCTCACCCAAGTAACTTCAGCAAATGGTTGGTCCTTCCATTTGAACAAATACTGAAAATACTCCTGTCCTCTTGTTTTCTTCAATAATTTCTTGTCCAAAATCCTCTCTGGCTTCAATTCCTTTGCTATAGGTAACTATTTTACCCAATCAATCTCTTGTTCTTCTTGATCCTCAGCTGTTCCATCTGCATTTCCACTTTCATACGTATACAAATCAACAATATTGAAAATTCGAGATATTCCAATATCAGGGGGTAATTCAATTTCATATGAATTTGCAGAATTTCCTCAAGACTCTGCATGGTCCAATTTTCATAAACTTTAACTTGTTATACTCCCTTTTTGGAAATATTTCCTTCCTCAGGTGTGCTAAAACCAAATCTCCAACTTCAAAATTAACTTCTCTCTTCTTCAATTCTGATCTGCTTTTGTATTTTACATTGTTGTCCTGTAATTGTTGTTTTACCTCTTCATGTATTGCTTGAGCTTCTGTAGCAAAATCTTCTCCTCTAGAACTTCTCATTTCAGCTTTTCCCAAGTCTCTCAATTCAGACACTCCTCTTGGGTGCATCCCGTAAACTATACAGAATGGACTTTGCCTTGTACCCCTATTAGGAGAATCATTATAAGAATATTATGCCTGTGCTAATACTTGATCTCACTATTTTGGATGTTCACCTGCAAGACTTCTCAGAAGATTACCCAAACTTTTGTTTACCACTTCAGTCTATCCATCAGTATGAGGATGATAAGTAGTATTGAAACTCAGATTAGTTCCAAGCTTCTTCCACGATGTCCTCCAGAAATGTCCAACAAATCTGGTGTCTCTGTTTGAAACAATGCTCTTAGGTAACCCGTGTAATCTTACAATTTCTTTAAAAAAAAGATTAGCAACGTGAGTAGCATCACTAGTATTATAATATGGAATATAATGTGCCATTTTTGAAAATCTGTCAATTACTACATAAATTGAATCATGTCCCCTTTGAGTTTTTGGTAAACCCGAAACAAATTCCATACTTACCATATCCCAAGTCCTATCTAGAATAGGTAATGGAACATACAAACCTGTGTTTTGGCTCCTTCCCTTTGCATACTAACAGATTTTACAATTTTTCACATACCTTTCCACTTTGGACCTCATTTTCGGCCAAAAATAAAACCTATTCAACTGTTCATAAGTCTTGTCTGCACCAAAATGTACTCCAAGCCCTCCACTATGTTTCTACTTGATTAAATTCTCCCTCATGGAACAAAATGGTATGCACAGTTGATTTCTTTTAAACAATAGTCCCTCTTGCAGGAAATAATCCAACCACTTTCTTTTGTCTAACAAAACAAGATTTCTACAAGCGTCAAATGCCTCTTTAAAACCTAGATCTTTCTCATATAATTCTTTAGGAAAATCAAAACCCAACACTTGAATTTGACTTTCTTGAACAAAAATGCTTTTCCTACTTAATGCATCTGCTACTTTGTTTGATTGACCAGTTATATGTTTTAACACAAAATTAAAACTTTGAAGGTATTCTACCCATTTTGCATGCTTCTAGTTAAGCTTTGGCTATTGCATAGTGTACTGTAATGCATGGTTATCTGAATACAGTATGAACTCCTTGGACATCAAGTAATGTCTCCACTTCTTTAAAGATAGTACCACTGCATAAAAATCCTTGTCATAAGAAGAATATTTCTTCTTTGACTCATTCAGCTTTTCACTCAGATAAGCTACAGCCCTATGCTACTAACTCAAAACAGCTCCAATGGCTTCTCCACTAGCATCACACTTCACTTGAAAAGGTTTATTAAAATCATGTAAAATCAAAATAGGTTTCTCAGTAATCTTTCTCTTTAACAGCTGGAAGTTCTTTTGTGCTTCAGTTAAATGGTTGTTTGTCCTTCTTTATTGTGTCAATAATTGAAGCATTGATCTTACTAAAATTCTTTATGAATTTCCTGTAAAACTAGCAATACCATGAAAACTTCTTACCTCAAAGAAACCTTTTGGTGAAGGCCACTCCATGATAGCCTTGATCTTCTCTGGATCCATCTTTAACCCCTCAGGAAAAATAACAAAGCCCAAATACACCAACTCCTCCTTCATGAATGAACATTTCTTTAAATTTAACAGTAACTTCTCTTGTTGTAGCCTCTGTAAGACATAATTGAGATGTCTCACATGTTCCTCTTTTGATCTACTATAAACTAATAGATCATCTAGATATACTATTACAAATTTACCAATAAATTCTCTCAAAACTTCATTCATGAGCCTCATAAATGAATTAGGGGCATTTGACAATCCAAAAGGCATTACCATCCATTCATACAATCCTTCATTGGTCTTAAAAGCAGTTTTCCACTCATCTCCCTCTCTAATTCTGATTTGATGATAACCACCTTTTAAATCTAACTTTGTAAAATATCTAGCTCCACTGAAATAATGCATCAAATCTTCAATTCTATGTAAAGGAAATTTGTACCTAATTGTTATCTTATTGATTCCTCTTGAATCAGTGCACATTCTCCAGCCTCCATCTTTCATTGGGCTTAAAACTGTTGGCACTACACAAGGACTCAAACTCTCTCTAATAAGTCCTTTGTCTAGCATTCCCTGAACCCATTTCCTGATCTCTTCATTCTCTTTGGGAGTCATCCTGTAAGCTACTTTATTAAGTATATTTCCTCCTGGAATCAAATATATGTAATGATTGATTTTTCTAATGGATTGTAACTCATCTAGAAAATCATCTACAATGATATCACAATAACTGTTCAGCATCTCTTGAATTTCAATTGGTAAATCAGAAAATTTTGTGGAAGTAATTATTACCTTGGGTTTGCAAACCAATGCAAAAATTACCTCATCTTCTTCCATCTACTGCAAGTACTCCTTTACACTCATCCAAAGGGTCTTTGAATTAGGTTTCTTTGATGTATCATCTTATTCTATTAGTAGCAATGTATGATTGACACCGTCTTTGCTAAATCTATATGTGTTATTCTTTCCATCATGCATAACTCCTTTGTCATACTACCAAGGTCTAACCAAAAATATATGACACATATCCGTGGGCATCACATCGCACATAATTCTATCTTTGTACTTTCCCAACTGCAACTCCACTTCACATTGCTCATTCACTACCAACTGATATCCCTTTTGAAGACATGAAACCTTGTAAGGTGTTGGACGTTTCTTTGTTTTCAATTTCAACTTCTCCACCACTTCTGTGGAGACCAAATTATCTGTGCTACCACTGTCTATTACCATCTGACAACACTTCCCTTGAATCTTACACACAGTCCTGAACAAGGTTTTTCTCTGTGTTAGTTCAACAATTTCCTTAGCTGGCTTTAACAAAATTTTGTTCACTACCAAAGATTCCCCTTTCTCTGGTACATTCATTTCTTTATTGGCATGAAGATACAAGTATTGTCCTTGATGGCAACTCACTTAGATGAAATATCATAGTACAGTAGGTTAATAGCAAAGAATTATAGATCAGTCTACACAGAATGAAGAAAGAGAGGTATACGCAAGTTCACCTTGACCAAGGTACGTATACACACAGGTTCACTGACCACAAGTAGTGTATACGTACGCACGCACTTTTACAGAAGGAAAAGCATGTATACCTTGGAAAACCAAGTTTCTAGTCTGAAGTATTTGGTCCATGGTATTTTGATCCATGGTATTGATCCAAGATATCTGGTCTGAGGTATTGACCCTAGGTATTTGGTCCAAGTTATTTGTCCTAAGTGGTTTTGGTCCATGGTATTGAGAAAAGCCTAAAACTATAAAAGTAGGAGAAGATCATTAGGCCAAGAAGTGAAAGTATTGAATATCTGATGAAGTGTGAGATCTAGTATGCAGGTTATTGGCTTACGGTGTTGTGCTTGATCTGAACCAGGGATGAACCTTAGCGATTGATGGAGGATAAGATCTAATGATGGATCGGGATCTGAAGGCTTGAAATGAATTATCTTTATATGGTTTGATCATGTTTATTCTAGATCTGTATACTGACATATGGGTTGTTCTATAAATATTATGATCTAGGTATAACTGAAGTCTAGAATAGTTGCAGAAGTATGAATTAATATTTGCAGATGTATACTCTAGTTGGCTTTGAGAAAAGTGCATATACACACAGGTTAGGCACATGCAAGTAGCATATACCTTATAAAATATGTTTCAGTTGTTTCTGTTTTCTGTTGCAGTGTTCTGGGTTCTGGTTACTGTATTATAGTGACAGTATTCTGAATTCTTTGATTGATGGGCTGTCAAAGTGATTGACAGATTCGGTTATGGTTGGTTTAGAAAGTGATTGGTTGATGCAAATGTATTTGATGATTGAATCATAGTTATGATGTTGTTGATGGATCCAGTCTGAAAATTTATGAAACGTGGTCCTTGGAGGAACAAAGAAGGTCGTAGCCTTCTGTAGGTCACAGCCTACATACTAGTAAACATATCAGCTAGTACAAGAGTTCGGGGTTGTATCTCCCTTCCAGGAGAAGCTGGAGAATGAGAGAAGGTTGTAACCTTCTATAGGTAGAAGCATGCATACTAGTATAAGTCTGCACCAGTACAAAATTGTAAACAATTTTTCTTATTATTAAAAGAAGACAGAGTTGACAATAGTAGGTGGTTTTCACCAACATTAGGTTTCCACCTTATATCTTATTGTTCACGTGTGTTGCTTATTCGTGATGCTTTATTTTGCTTTTACTACGCTATTTAATAAATCTCTAATATACTGGTTAAAGTTCAATGCATGATAAATTGAGTAAATCAAAATTTCTCTGCATATACGCTGGTTGCCTTAAGTACAGTCGTGTATACACGATAATTCACTTAGCTGAAGTAGCGTATACAAATTTGTTTGGAAAATTAAATTATTGATCTGATAATACTGATTCACCCCCCTCTCAGTATTATTTCCAACAATTGGTATCAGAGCAAGTCCTTAAGAAGAAGCTTGATCGCTTGAAGGGAGATCCATCATCATGAGTAATCAAGAAAGTGTGGGATCCATCAGACCTCCAATATGTGATGGGAGAAACTTTGTTTATTAGAAGATAAGAACCACAACCTATCTAGAATCACTTGGAACAAATGTCTGAAAAATTGTGGAAGGAGGATATACATTTCCATCAGAAATTTCTACAGATACGGTAGGTAGAAAGAAATATGAAACTAATGCTAGGGTTGTCAATACATTATTGGGAAGTGTCACACTTAGAGTTTGTCAAAGTTATGTAGCTCAAATCAGCCAAAGAAATATGGGACAAAATCATTCTAAGCTATGAAGGAGACTCTTAGGTAAAACATGCTAAACTACAAGCTCTCATAATTGAATATGAAACTCTTAAGATGCACAATGATGAAAGTATAGCTAGTTACTTCTTACATATAGCTGAGGTTGTTAATTGCATGAATAATCTAGGTGAAGAGATAAACTAAGTTACCTTAGTTGAAAAAGTTTTAAGATCCTTCTCTGCTAAATTTGAATCAAAAGTATCTGCCATAGAAGAAAAACAGGATCTACAGACTATCACCATGACACAACCTCACAGAATTTTAACTACCTTTGAGATGAGAAAAGGAGGCCCATCAGATATGAGAGAAGTCACATTTAAAGCTTTAGAAAAAATAAAGGAGGAACTCAATGAATCAAGACATATTTCAGAAGAAGAAGATGAAGTAAACATTGTCAAGAAGCTTCAACAGGGTTCCGAAAGATTTAGAGGTAAACTACCTTTCAAATGTTTTTCCTATTGTAGAGTTGGTCATTATGCTACCAAAGGTCCTCATAAAGATAAATATGATAAAGGGAAGGAATCAGCAAAATGGAATAGAAAAAAAAATGTAAGTAAAAAGAGTTACTATACTCATGAAGATAGTGATGGTTTATCAAATAGTGATGAAGATAAAAATAGTAATGACTATAGACTTCTAATGGCTTATGAAGATGATAGTTTTTGGGATGCTTTAGAAGAATATGACCTTCATGAAGAAATCTCTAAACTCAAAATCTGTTTAGAAGAAAATAATATGATTATAGATACCTTGACATACCAACTTGCTGAAAGAGAAAAACACAATGAAAAACTAGAATGTGAAATTGTGGGTCTAATAAAGGATCTTGAGAGAACAAAATCTCTCAATCTTAGATTTTCTAAAGGATCAAAAACCTTAAATGAAATTATCAAAGTGTAGCATTCTCCTTTGATAAAGACAGGTCTTGGATATACTGAAGAAACATCTCAATCACAGAAGCCATCAACCTCCACTAAAATCTATCTTCATGCAGTAAAGAACAATGAATAGTATGAAAATTATCAGTAAAGGCATAAAGCAAATCACCAAGTAAATTAGGCTCAATTTTCTTCAAGGATGAACAGAAGCCACAACCAACCTCAGGTAAATCATACTCAATTTTCTTCAAATATGAGTATCAATAGAAACTACAATCACCAAGTCAATAGATTCGATAATCGTAGGAACTTCTTTAATGGTCAATGTTTCTCATGTCATAATTTTGGACACAAAGCTGTTCAACGTGTTGCTTACAAAACCATCATGACTAGATAGGCAAGAAATCAAAGGAATGTGACAGGGATCAGGAAACGTTCCTATAATAACTTTTCTTTGCTTGGAAATGAAATAGAATGCTCAATCTGTAACAACTTTGGCCATGAAGAATCTAAATGTAGGAGTACATTTCGGCAAATATCTCAAAAGGAGCAAACTCCATTAGATCCAAAAATATTGAGAAAGAAAGAACCGCAAACAGAAAGATATGGTATATCCTTATATGCAGAAGGACAAGAAAATCAGTGATACATCGACAATGGATGCTCAAAACACATGACAGGTGACAAAAAAAACTTCACTCATATAACGCCTTAGAAAAGGAGAATAATGTATCATTTGGAAACGACACTCCTACTGTCATAAAAGGTAAAGGCTCTGTTTTCTTGAAAGAAAAGGTTAAAGCTGGGAATGTTATGTATGTAGATGCTCTAAAGCATAACCTGTTGAGTGTCAGTCAAATGTGTGATTAAGGAAATGAAGTGGTGTTTCAGTCAAACAAATGTGTTATTTGTGAGCTTGATACAGGAGAAATTGCGATCAAAGGTACAAGAACTCAAAACAACTTATACATACTCAAGGGAGGACAACAACAGTGCTATCTAAGAAAAAATGATGAAAATTGGCTATACCATAGAAGATTGGGACATCTAAGATTTTCTCAAATAAGAAAAGCATGCACATTCTAGGCTATTCATGATATTCCAAATATCTAGTGAGCACAAGTATTGCAGAAAGAATGTTGCAACTCATGGGCTTCCAACTTTACTTTTACTAACCCAGTAGTTCGTAACAAACTTGGAAGCACTGGTGCTATATGCACAAGTACTAGTTCTCACTACAGGTTGTCACTTGTTTAGCCGGTGCAAGATCACTAGGAGCTGAAGCCAACTTCTATAGATTTCAGAAGAAGCTCTATGTGTGATGAAAGGAAAGAAATATTACTCTATAGATTTTATTCTAACTACAGAATACTTGTTCAGCCGGTGCAAGATCACTAGGAGCTGAAGCCAACTTCTATAGATTTCAGAAGAAGCTCTATGTGTGATGAAAGGAAAGAAATATTACTCTATAGATGTTATTCTACCTACAGAAAGGAGAAAGATTGGAATGTAAAGCAAAACCTAGTAAACCCTAATCAACAAGCTAATTCTACTTTTGCCAAAAACACTATTAAAACCATGAAAAAAATGCCATTACCTACTCAAGGAAGTAAACAACATCTAACCATGATATTTCTAGAAGTAAATAAGCAAAAAACATATTTTTGGACTTTTATGGGTTTTTACGTGAATTTAACATGTATCTAATTTATTGTGTGTGAGTGTGGCAACGAACAGGTGGCATTAGAGGGTGGTTTTAGATCTTGGGAGGATGTAGGATGGTGTGGATGGGTCCTAGGAGGTCTTAGGTGGGCTTATGGAACCTTTTCTCACACTTGGCCTTCAAAAGAAAGCCTATAGGAAAAACTACAGGAGGACACAGGAAAACTACAAGAGGAAAACAGGGAAACTACAGGAGGCCTACAGGAGGAGGCCGAGAGCAATTTTCTCTATTTTGAGGGTGTGAGAGTGGGTGGAAAAGGTGGATGAAGGTTGGAATGAGGCGTTAGGGTGCCTAAGGTCTACCATGAATCACCAGGAGAGAGAAAGATGAATGGGTTTGCTCAAGGAGAGAGGAAGAAGTTCTATGAAAAATGAAGGAAACTAGGGCAGAATTGAGTTGATGTTTGGGAGACCTATAGCGCATGGGTCAGATGGAAGGTGTGATTGCTGGTAAGCTGGCATACTTCTGGAAGAGATCTGTTGCATAGAAACTTATTGGAATTATGATTCAGGTTTGGCGTTATGGCATAGGTATTGTACTTGATGGCAACTCACTCAAATGGAAAAACCCTGTTCTGGCTCTCAAAATGATGAAAAATAAGGGGTTCGCAGGTACACCGTTCAAAAGGTGCAGACCCGCAGGCATGCCATTGACCAAGTGCGGTCATGTCCGCAGGTTATCTGAACAGAAGGTGCGGACCCCAGTCCACTTACTCCAATGCAGAGAAAGCGCGCACACGTGGGAATTCTTATGTCTGGCCCATGGTATTTAGCCCGACGTTCATGATCCTATGGTTTTGCCCCATGGTATAAGATCAAAATTTTTGAACCTCGGTTTGGATCCCTTGTATTGGTTTTCGATGATTTTGTCCCATGGTGTGAATAAGGGCTTACCTATAAAAAGGAAACGAGATCACTTGGCTAGTCACTTGTGAAATTTGAATATCTTAAGATCTGAAATTTTGGGTAACCAGTTTAAAAAGCTAGATCTAAATCAAGGTGAAATCTGTAAAGTGTAAGGTGGATCTGATGATAGGTCATGTGATCAGATCTGTGGATATGACAATCTGTGGCACATTGGAAGACTGTTAATTTGGCTCTATTTGGAAGTCCGCAGGCGATCCACAGCTCAGGTGCGGAGGTATGCAGTGCAGCAAAAGGCGCAGGTGCGGAGGTACGCAACATAGCAGAAGGCGCAGGTGCGGAGGTACGCAGCGTAGTAGAAGGCACAGTGCGGGGGTATGCAGAGAAACAGAAGGATCAGGTGCAGAGGTGCGCTGTCGGGCAGACAGTGCAGGTGCGGATCTGGGCAGAGGTACGCAGCTCAGCAGAAGGGCTAGGTGCGGAGTTACATAGAGTAGAAGAAGGATCCAGTGCGGATCTATGCAGTCTAGACATAGAGGAACTGCGGATATTCGTAGGTTTCTATTGGTGAAGTTGCGGACCCCTTTTTGAAATAATTATTGGCTATCTTTTATCTATTGCTGCAGAGTTCTGGGTTTAGATTACTGGTATTTCTTTTCTATTTACAGCATTTTGAGAAGTTGGGTGATTCATTGGTTGATTGTATAAGGAGATTGATTGATTCACATGTACTTGATGATTATTTGATGTTCTTGGATCCAATCTGAAAAATTAATGAAACGTGGTCCTTAAAGAAGTAGAAGAGCTAAGGGGGTTGTAGCTCCCTTCCAAGAGAGACTGGAAAACGAGAGAGGGTTGTAGCTCTCTGTAGGTTGCAACTTGCGTACTGGTAAAGGACTGCACCAGTACAAAATCATTGTAAAAGAAGTTTCTAAGAAGATAGAGACATATTGCAGCAGGTGGTTTTCACCCACATTGGGTTTCCACCTTATATCTGGTGTTCTTTGGTGTGATTATCTGTTTTTCCTGTTCTTGCTCATTATTATATGGTACTGACATACAAACTAATGATCAATATCTGAAGAATAAATTAAAGTATAAATCTGGAAGATATATTGAAAAGAATTTGATAATACTGATTCACCCCCCCTCTCAGTATTATTTCCAACAATTGGTATCAGAGCAGGTCCTTCTGAAGAAGCTTGATCGCTTGAAGGAAGATCTATCATCATGAGCAATTACGAGAGGGAAGCATCAATCAGGTCACCGATTTTGGATGGGACAAACTTCGTATATTGGAAGGTAAGAGTTACTGCCTATCTTCAATCACTTGGTACAAAAGTCTGGGGTATCATAGATACAGGGTACACTTTTCCTTCAGCAACTACTACAGACCCGGCTGAGAAGAAGAAATATGAAACAAATGCAAAAGCAGTCAATACCCTATTAGGATGCCTATCTCAATTAGAATTTGTAAAAGTAATGCAGTATAAATCCGCAAAAGAAATATGGGACAAGATTGTTCTGAGCTATGAAGGAGATGAACAAGTAAAACGAGCAAAACTTCAAACCCTCAGGATTCAGTATGAAAATCTCAGAATGCACAATGATGAAAGTGTGGCTAAATTTTCCTTCGTGTAGATGAGATTGTTAATTGTATGAAAAATTTGGGTGAAGAAATAAAAGAGGTTGTTGTGGTTGAAAAAGTTCTACGATCTTTGTCCCCTAGGTTTGAATCTAAAGTTTCTGCAATAGAAGAAAAGGAGAATCTTCAAAACCTTACCATGTCACAGCTACATGGGATTCTAACTGCTTATGAAATGAGGAAAGGAGGACCATCAAATAGGAGAGAAGCATCTTTCAAGGCTTCAGGAAAAGGAGACTACTATGAGTTAGGATATGCGTCAGAAGAGGAAGAAGAATCAAATTTTGTCAAAAACCTTCAACGGGGTACTGGAATATTCAGAGGTAAGTTACCTTTGGAATGTTTTGCTTGTGGGAGAGTCGGTCACTATGCTGCCAAATGTCCTCATAAGGATAAAACTAACAAAGGGAAGGAACCTGTTAGATGGAACAAGAAACAGAATGTAACTATGAAAAGTTACTACACTGATGAAGATAGTGATGGTCTTTCAAATAGTGATGAAGATGAATGAGGTAATAACTATAAACTATTAATGGCTTTTGAAGATGATGATTACATGGATGCTATAGATGTGGATGGATTTTATGAAGAGATTTCTAGACTCAAAACATGTTTAGAAGAAAAGAATGTGATCATTGATACTCTGCAATTTCAACTTGATGAAAAAGAAAAATTTCTTGAGAAGTTAGAATGTGAAATTGTTGGCCTTAGAAAAGAAATTGAGAAAACAAAGGCTCTTAATCTTAAATTTTTTAAAGGATCTGAAACTCTAGATGAGATTATCAATGTACAATGTTCTCCACTAATCAAGATAGGTCTGGGGTATAATGGAGAAGCATCTCAAGCATCCACCTCAAAGAGTTATCTCAATGCACAGCAAGGAGGAATGAGCAAAAGTCCAACAAAGACTACCAGGTAAATCAAGGGCAATCCACCTTAAGGTTGAACAAAAGATACAATCAGCCACAGGTAAAATCTTCTCAATTTGCCTCAAGAATGGATGACAATAGAAACTAAAATCATTTGGCAGGTAGATTTGATAATCGCAGAAGTTTCTTCAATGGCCAATGTTTCTCTTGCCATAACTTTGGCCACAAAGCAGCTCAATGTGTTGCCTATAAAACAATCATGACTAGAGAAGCTCAAAAGCAAAGAAGTATGACTGGGATCATGAAGAGGACCTATAAAAAATTTTCGGCCCTTGAAAATGAAATAGAATGTTCTATTTGTAATAACTTTGGTCATGAAGATTTTGAATGCAGGAGCAAGTTTTGGCAGACAAAGGAACAAGCCTCAAGTACCAGAACATGGAGAATAAAGGAACCATAACCAGAAAGATGTGGGATATCTTTTTATGCAGAAGGACAGGAAAATCAATGGTACATCGACAGTGGATGTTTGAAGCATATGACAGGTGATAAAGAAAAACTTGAATCGTATAGTTCTTTAGAAAAGGGAAAGAAAGTTTCTTTTGGAAATGATACCCCTGCAGTCATAAAAGGAAGAGGCACCGCTCAGTTGAAAGAAAAGGTCAAAGCTAGAAATGTTTTGTATGTTGATGGCTTGATGCATAATCTACTGAGTGTTAGCCAGATGTGCGATCAAGGAACCGAGGTAATATTTCGATCAAATGGATGTAGTGTTCGTGATCTTGATACAGGAAAAACAGTGATCAAAGGCAGAAGAACTCCAAATAATTTATACATATTTGAAGAAGGACAACAACAATGCTATTTGAGCAAGGATGATGAACACTGGTTATGGCACCAAAGTTTGGGGCATCTAAGATTTTCACAAATAAGGAAAGCATGCAAATACCAGGCAGTTCGTGGTCTTCCAGATATCAAAATTCTAGACAACACCATATGCAAATCATGTCAGTTTGGTAAGCAAACCAGAACTAACTTCCCTGAGAAGGAAGGATCAGCCAGCAAGCCTCTTGAACTAGTCCATACAGATGTATGTGGTCCATTTAGGGTAAGGTCACCTCGAGGAGAAGAATACTTTATATTATTCATTGACGACTTCTCCAGGATGGTTTGGTTAGGACTTATGAAACACAAAGACAAAGCATTCGAAAAATTCAAATCTTTCAAAGCCTTGGCTGAAAACGAATAAAATCACAAAATTAGGTGCCTCAGGTCTGACAGAGGTGGGGAGTTTACCTCAAATGAATTTTTCGATTTCTGTGAAGAACATGGAATAAGAAGGGAATTCTCTACAGCTAGGACTCCTCAGCAAAATGGAGTGGTGGAAAGGATGAACAAAACGGTTCAGCAAATGGCTCGTGCTATGCTTGATGAGTCTGGAACTCCCGCAACCTTCTAGGGTGAAGCTGCATTTGATGTGGTTGTTATTCTCAACAAAACAAATGTCCAAGTGAGCAGCACTCAAACTCCTCATGAGCTCTGGTATGGTGAGACTCCTTAGGTAAAGCATTTCAAAATTTTTGGAAGCAAATGATATATTAAGAATAATGATGAACAGCTTGGCAAACTTGAACCTAGAGCAAATGAAGGCATTCTCCTTGGTTATTCTCCCCACAACAAAGCATATAAGTGTTACAATAAAAGACTTGGAAGAATTGTTGACGGCATTGATGTGGTGGTTGATGAAAAAGGAAACATTCCTAGGCAAGTAAATTATGAAAATATCGAAGAGGATGAAGACTACCCTCCAAATCAGACTGAAGACGAAGAAGAACCTCAAGAGGAACCAGAGGAATAGACAAGGATAGAGGAGAAGACTCCATCCAGGTATGTTCAAAAGAATCATCCAGAATCTCAAATCTTGGGGAAAAAGGAGGCAGGCGTACAAATAAGAAGAACAATTGCAGAAGCTTCAAGCTATTTGGCATTACTCTCCTCCACTGAACCACAAAATGTAAGAGAGGCATGCAAAGATGAATGTTGGGTCAAGGCAATGGATGAAGAACTTGAGCAGATCGAAAAGAACAACACTTGGGAGTTGGTTCCTAGACCAAAAGATAAGAATGTCATAGGGACAAAATGGGTCTTCAAAAATAAGTTGAATGAAAATGGGGAAGTAATTAGAAACAAGGCCAGAATTGTTTGTAAAGGGTATGCTCAACAAGAAGGAATAGACTTTGAAGAAACTTTTGCTCCCATTGCAAGACTTGAGGCCATCCGAATGTTCCTTGCTGTTATAGACATTTTTGTGCCTTACAGCATTGAGCATGAAATGTCCATAATCTAAGGGATCCAAAGTCCCTAAACATGTTGTTCCTACCACTAGAGGAACAAGGCTAACAAACCACAGCAATTCACAGAAGTTCTCCACCTGAAACTACTCAAAAACAAGTCAATTCAGGATCATGTCAATGGCTCCACTGGCTGTTTGCACTGAATGTCAATGGCTCCACTGGCTACCTGCACTGAATGTCAAAGCCAACACTAGCTACCTGCGCTGAGAGAGATTGGACATGTGGCAAGTTCATTCCTCAAGGTGTCAAAACCCAGGAAGCTTCCAAAATGACACTTACCTCAAGGAATTCGACTGGTGATGAGTAAGAGGTTCCAAATCTCCAAGTGGAAGCAAGAACCTCCAAGTGGCATCAAGAACTGACAGACGGAGAGGACACTAGTCAGATCTCAAGCTGACTCATCCTCTTTCCAAACATCTATATATGGATCTCTCCTCCATGAGATCTAGAGGCTGGAATTTTGTTATTGCAAAGAATTGCTGTTGGTTTGAGATTGGGATCATTGGGTGCTTAATGCTTTGAAGGGGGTGAAGATAGGAATTCCATTTGTTGGGAAGGAGATGCTGGATTGGAGCCCTCTGGGTTGCATGTCTTCCTGAACCTTGTTATTCATCAATAAAGCTATCTTGGTTTCTCCTATATACTGATGTGTCTTTGATGTATGATTGCATTAGTGTATTTGGTTTATTTCTAATCCTAAACTAGTTATGAATGTGAATATCTGTCTTTGTGTAGAGTTCTTCTCTTGTCGCAAGTAGTTGTTCTCTTGTGATCTTGCAGGAACCCGTTGAAGATGGACAAGCAAGAAGGCAAGTAGCTGTTCTCTTGTGATCTTGCATGAACCTGTTGAAGCTGGGTGAGTGAGAAGGCAAGTAGCTGTGAACTCCCAAAGAGAAGAGAGACCGGATCGAGGGACAAACGGAAGACACCGGTAAGTCTATTGATCTCTCTTCTTTCACATTTCATAAAGGAAGAAAACTAGAATAGCTGTCTTTGTTTGTTGCTAAGGCACTGTCACACCTTAGGTGGATAGGATCGTCCTGCATAGGCATTTTTCCCCACAAAAAATTGGCGACTCCACTGGGGAGATTTGTTTAGTCATTTTATTTTTGTTTCTATCATTGTTTGTTTCATAGACTTGACAGCAACAATCGAACTGCATCTGCTATTCCCGGATGCAAAGTAGACAGTTGCTGCTTTGATCCAATCACTGGACTTGTCTATGATCTGAACAATGGACTCACAAATGATTTGATGATCCTTTGTGATAGATCTTAGTACCCCCTCAAAGCATCCCTTTGATTGTACCTTGCTTGTTGCTTTGATTTGGCCTGAAACTGTAGATTAAATAGCAATCTGTGACCCAGAACCTGTGGGAAACGAGAGTTTCTCCTTCAGCGCAGACCCAGTGAAGGGATTCTGCATTTCAACGCAGTTCCCGTGAAGGCTACCTGCGTTGAATGTCAAAACCCCTGTGTTGAGGTTGCGCTGAACCGGTTTTGCCTTGTGCAGCTGGGGTTCTTTGCTCTGTATTGCCCTGTTTTGATCTCTGTTTTTTGCAGCCTGTAACTAGCATAGGTACCAGTCTGATAACTCCTTTTCTCTGCTTAAATTCTGCCTCCTTTTGTACAAAAAGACTGTGAGTGTTTTTATGTGTTTGTGGCGTCATTTACAGTTTTCCTTTGCATGAGTGAAATAGTCATCCTGTAGCCCTTGATTCAGATCTGTTCATTGTGATCTTAGGAGAGAGTTCATTGGCTGTTTGCAGTTGATTATACATTTACTTTTGCATTTGGTTTGAATTTGTCTCTTTTAGTGTCGAAACAAGTATTCATTTCGAAAATCGTTAAGTGTTGTAATCTCTTCTACCCTCTCTGATTTCGAAAAAGTAAACTTGTTTGTATTTGTCATTTAAAAGCAAATTCAAAGTTGTACAAAAAGCTTTCTTTGTAGGCATCAATACTAAGAAAGCGGAAAACAAACACCTGCATTATGCATTTGCATCTTGATAGTTTGCATGACTGATTTAGGAAAAGTGCATTTAGAGTGTGCTGATTGCTCTTTGAGAAAAGATGGTGTCTTTCTTTTCCCTTAGTAGCTAGGATTTTCAAAGTTGAAAAGATATAAAGCTTGCTTATCATCTTTAGACTGCATTTAGGAATTGTATCATACATCTCGTGGTGAACCTTGAAAGGCAAACTTCTAAAAAGATCAACCTAAAATAAATTGAATGAACTTAACAACGCTTTGCAACATAACGCACAACATAGAGGTCTAGGCTAGAGACGTGTTCCGGCGTCGTAAAGCCTGGTGACTGTTGATCTCGTGGATGGTGGGTGATTCCTCCTGAGGGACGACAGCGCCAATACGGATTGTGCTCCCACGTACCGTCGCGTATATATTGGGAGACCCCTATAGGCATAAAACCTTTATCCTTAGGAAGCCATGTCGGCCGCCCTACTGATCGCAATGCACTGAACACAGCGTTCAGGAAGATCGACCGCCCGTACCCTAAAAATTATTCTGCGGTTTTGCAAAAAGTTTGGCACACCCTCTGCCTAGAACTCCAGAGCAGTTCCTTTTGGCCTTTTTCAGACTCTATAACGGAAAACGTCCATCCGAGCATTTGTCACTTCGGGCTCGTTAAAACATCGAAGGAGACTAGAGTCATCTTTAGCTTTTTCTCGACTCTTTAAAAGTGAAAAAGCAAGTTGTGTCTAAGCGTCGTTAACAATTTATTTTAAACGGAACAATCACCCTTTATTCCCGCGTTGATCTTTAGGTTGAAAAGATGGAGCCCACCAACCAAGGAATTCCCCTTGGTGGAAATCCTAGTCCCTTCTCCTCTTGGGGAGATGTTGGTGCGCCCCACATGGCCACATTGTCGCTTCCAGGACTGACGATTGGCCTGCCTGTCTGGCTCTTTTCAACCAATGTCGTTCAGAACACCACTATTCCTGAACAGTCAAGTCAACAGTTAGACCAAACCAGAGTTTCCCACCAGCCTTCTACTTCATCTTCCTCTCCTCCTTCCTCTTCGCTTAACGGAACTGGTAAAACAAAAAACCGAGTTCCTAAGGAGAAGAAGGAGAAGAAGAAGAAAGAGAAGAAGAAGAAGGAGCCAAAAACGACTGGGGGCAAACAAGTGTCGTCTGACAAAAATCCACACACAGCACTAGCAAGGCCTAAATCGCCATGCGTCATATGCAGGGGAGACCACTTCCACAGAGATTGTCCCTGCATCCCTCGGATACTAAGGGACTGGTCTCCCCGTTTGCACAATTCGGTGGCGTCAACCTCTGATAGCCATGTTGACAGCACACCGTCAACTAGTGAAAGTGAAGCCATAGGACAGAGAGGGAAAGCCAGATTTCCCTGCAAACTTTGTGAAGGCGACCATGCCATCCACCGTTGTCCCTTCTTAGACGAGGCTAAAAGAGTTCTGGAAGATCGCCCGATTTTATGAGTGCAACTTCCTCTTGGATATCAAAGACTCCTGCCAAGTCCTTCGCTAGTTGAGAACCCGGCTGGCCCGCTCAGGTGGTCAGCCGAAGCACCTGTCATTGAGGATGAACCGTCTGAATCCATACCTGACGAAAGTCTAAAGGTTGAGGCGGCAGTTGACCCGGTTTTGCCTTCAGAGGCTCTATCTTCGAATGATACCATCACAGAGGAGAATAAAGACGACACCATCCAAGTTCTCTTCATCAACACAAACTTTGACGAACAAGGGGGCAATTTGCCCATTCCTTTATTGCAGGAAGGAACTTCGTCAAGGTCATACCCGGCCGTCTATTCGGTCCCACCACCAAGCAACCTAGTTGTCTCGTTCGACTGGAACCAACTAGGCAGACCCCGCTTGCCAGCTAGCATACCATTCAGAATTATCGTTCAAATATACAGAATGGTAATGGCTGGCACAGTTATTGATGAGGGGGCATCTGTGAGTATCCTTTCCTCTATTGCTTGGAAAGCGCTTGGTTCGCCAGCGCTTTTGCCTGAAATGAGAAATCTATCAGGCTTCGATAAAGGAACCAGTCGACCTTTAGGGATCCTCCCCAATGTCCCCATAACATCGAAAGGGAAGACCGTTCAAATGAACGTGATGGTCGTTCAAGGACCCTTGGATTATAACCTACTCCTTGGACGAGACTATATATATTGCATGGGAGCCATCGTCTCATCACTCTTTAGAGTAATGTGTTTTCTGCATGAAGGAAGAATGGTCAAGCTCGTGGACCAACTTTCATTCCCGGATCACGCATCGCAAATAGTCATATACCATCCCTAAATGGTCTATTCACGCAAGAAGTGTCTCAACCCACGGTCTGTCCTCCTGATGAGCGCGAGTAATCTGGGAGGATATGACTAGAACCCAAGGGGCATGCGTCCTGGTCTGCTTCGGTAGAGAAAACTTTGGGTATAAAGTAGGTTTCCGCGGGAGAATATGACCAGTCCGTACCCCGTCCGTCTAGGAAGAGGGTTGTTCTAGAATAAGATTCTTTTGTCAAAGATATGTGAGTTGATGGGCTACGTCGCTCACCTTTGCCTATTTCGGTAGACATTGCCGAGGAAGTGTTTTGTTTGAAAGATTAACGAGACAATCTTTGGGTAACTTGAAAGAGGTAAGCCTCTCTCGTTAAAACAAATGTTTTGACAGAAAAGAAGTAGAGGTAACCTTGAAACCGTACTTTATACCTGGGGGCATGCAAACCTTTTGGAGTGCAAGCAAAGAGCGGTTATTTATCTGTTTTTTGGGTTAGCCGTTTCCTAACTTGCATAAAGAAAGGATGCGGAGCAAAGCTTAGTAAGATGAAGCTCCATAAAAAATAGAATCTTGATGAGACACTCTTATCATATGACTGGGTTAATCGAGCAGTTTTAGCACACAGTTCATGCTCGTTAAAAAATAAACGCAAGATCCGAGCAGTTTTAGCACATAGTTCATGCTCGTTAAAAAATAAACATAAGACCGAGCAAATGTTTCCACCCGCGTTTAAGCTCGTTAAAAAATGAACTACCCGGTAAATAACCACTGTGAGTGTAACCTTATCAGCCATTAAAGCCTTGGTCGTGTTTGCACCGTCACCTCCACTTTTCATTGGCCGATCGTTCACCTCCATATGTTTGTTTACCCATTTTGAGGAACAGCTGCGAAGAGTAATTTCACTAGCCATCCTTGTGACACTGCCGTGATTGGAAAATTCCAACCTGTACCTGGAATCAACTGCTAACCCTGTTTATCACTCGTTCCTCAAAAGACGAGTCTTCTTTAAGCTCTTTTCATCTGACTCGTAAAATATGAAAAGATTGCCGAGTCCTTGGCCTTCCAGCTCGTTAAAGGGACAGGAAGTGCTATCCCTCCTCTAGATTTTAATCTTTTTGGACCTGAGGGATTATTGCACAAAAAGATCGAGCGCTTGTTTTATTCGGCTCGTTAAAACTATCGAAAACTCATCCCTTTTGTATTGTTTTATACTTTTTCAGACTTAAGGGATTAGATGACGAAAAAGGACTTTTTGGAGTTAACTTTATGTACCTTTTCAGACTCTCTAAAAATGAAAAGGACCGAGTTATCTTTGTCGTTAGACTCGTTAAAATCATTAAATAGCGACAAACTTGTCTTTAGACGAGAACGAGTTTCACTATCGCTAGGCTCGTTAAAATATAGCGATGGGCTTGCCCGAAGGGCAGGTTATAGAACAAGCATATGTTATCCTCCTCAAGCTTGAAAAAAATAAAGAGGTACTGGTCAGCAATGACCGGGGAAAAATTGGGAGAAACTAAAGAAAACTTTGATGGTAGCAAGTCGCTCTTGAACATGACATTTTTCCTCCGTACCACAATCGGGTTGGGTTGTTTCATTCACCGGTCACATCCATGGTCTCGCCATACCATCCATATTTGGGGTAATGCTACCGATCCATCGCATCAGTGTCGCCACATGTTCAAGAGAAGTCGTTCAGAAAAGTCAACCGTGTCCCATCCACTGCCATACATTATCCTTCATCCTTTAATGACCGCCACCCTGAATCATATGTCACAGATCGTTTTCACCTCCATTAAAATCATTAGCTCCGTTCCGTGTCACTGATGTGGGATTCATTAAGGCCCTCCTTTGACAGATCGCTTCTTGTCGACATCAGCTCATTATCCAAGAATTTGATCTAGGAACAACCCCTTCAGTACTTTGAAGCTTGCATGCCTCAATGGCAAGTTTCTCACTTCCGGTGACAGGTATACATCAATGACCTTCGACCGAAAGATTTTTCGTGGTGTTCGACACCAAGTCCTTTATTCACACCACGTGAATTGTACTGCAGTACCTTGAGGGTCATTATCATTATCGGTGATTCCTCTCGCGCTTGTTAATGGTTTACCTCATTGACCGGTAATCAAGCGATGTCTTTCCATGTTCGACTTCAGAACAATTCTCACATGGATCGACTTGTACTTAGAGTGAAGATCGAACGAGTTTGAAGACCCCGGATCTAGTTTCATCCATCCGGGCTGCGATATATATTCAGGAAAGATAAAGACATTGACATGTACATCATTGCAGCAGATAATCATCCTACTCAAAGGATGATAATTTCATCAAAATTATCAGTCTACCATCAGACGATTGTCTGTTCTATGTACAGAAAAATGAATTTATAAAGCTGAGCATGGGAATGCCCACCTCAGCTAGATCATGAAAGCAGTATGAAAAATAATGTATTGTATTGTATTGTATTACAGGTCTCCTCCCAGCATTGGATGAACTTTGGATCCCCCTGATAAAGCATTTCACCCGATAAACAGCCTCATACTTTAGGGGGCAACTGTTATAGACATTTTTGTGCCTTACAGCATTGAACATGAAATGTCCTTAAACTAAGGGATCCAAAGTCCCTAAACATGTTGTTCCTACCCCTAGAGGAACAAGGCTAACAAACCACAACAATTTATAGAAGTTCTCCACCTGAAACTGCTCAAAAACAAGTCAATTCAGGATCATGTCAATGGCTCCACTGGCTGTCTGCGCTGAATGTCAATGGCTCCACTGGCTACCTGCGCTGAATGTCAAAGCCAACACTGGCTACCTGCGCTGAGCGAGATTGGACATGTGGCAAGTTCATTCCTCAAGGTGTCAAAACCCAGGAAGCTTCCAAAATGACACTTACCTCAGGGAATTCTACTGGTGATGAGTAAGAGGTTCCAAATCTCCAAGTGGAAGCAAGAACCTCCAAGTGGAATCAAGAACTGACAGAGGGAGAGGACACTAGTCAGATCTCAAGCTGACTCATCCTCTCTCCAAACATCTATATATGGATCTCTCCTCCATGAGATCTAGAGGCTGGAATTTTGTTATTGCAAAGAATTGCTGTTGGTTTGAGATTGGGATCATTGGGTGCTTAATGCTTTGAAGGGGGTGAAGATAGGAATTCCATTTGCTGGGAAGGAGATGCTGGATTGGAGCCCTCTGGGTTGCATCTCTTCCTGAACCTTGTTATTCATCAATAAAGCTATCTTGGTTTCTCCTATATACTGATGTGTCTTTGATGTATGATTGCATTAGTGTATTTGGTTTATTTCTAATCCTAAACTAGTTATGAATGTGAATATCTGTCTTTGTGTAGAGTTCTTCTCTTGTCGCAAGTAGCTGTTCTCTTGTGATCTTGTAGGAACCCGTTGAAGCTGGACAAGCAAGAAGGCAAGTAGCTATTCTCTTGTGATCTTGCATGAACCTGTTGAAGTTGGGCGAGTGAGAAGACAAGTAGCTGTGAACTCCCAAAGAGAAGAGAGACTGGATCGAGGGACAAACGGAAGACACCGGTAAGTCTATTGATCTCTCTTCTTTCACATTTCATAAAGGAAGAAAACTAGAATAGTTGTCTCTGTTTGTTGCTAAGGCACTGTCACACCTTAGGTGGATAGGATCGTCCTGCATAGGCATTTTTCCCCACAACACTTGCTCTCTCAAGCTTTCAGAAGTTCAAAGTATTTCAAATGGACGTGAAATCAACCTTTCTGAATAGAGACTTAGAAGAAGAAGTATACATTGAGCAGCCATATGGTTTCATTCTTGGGAATGATCCAAATCTTGTATGCAGACTGAAAAAGGCTCTCTATGGTCTTAAACAGGCTCCAAGGGCTTGGTACTACAGTTTGGACAAATATCTTCATCAACAAGGTTTTTCAAAAGGATCAGCAGATAGCAATCTTTATATAAAAATTGAAAAGCACAAATTGCTAATACTTGTTGTGTATGTAGATGATATTATCTTTGGCAGCAATCAAGAAGCTATGAGTCAAAGATTTGCCTTGGTGATGCAGAAAGAATTTGAAATGTATTTTCTTGGAGAACTGACATATTTTCTTGGATTGCAAATCCAACAAAATGAAGACGGTATCTTTTCGTCTCAAACCAAGTATCTCAAGCAGATCTTGAAAAAATATGGCATGGAAGATGAAAAACCAACATGTACCCCCATGGTTACAGGATGCAGCCTCAGTGCAAATGATGAATCAGTAGCGGTGCATCAGCCAACCTATAGATCTATGATTGGAAGTCTACTTTATTCGACATGTACCCGACCATACATCATGCATGCAGTGGGAATAGTTGGAAGATTTCAAGCAAATCCAAAGGAAACTCATCTTCAGGCAGTGAAGAGAATTTTCAAGTATCTTCAAGGAACTCAAAACTATGGCTTATGGTATCCTAGAAATACAGATCTCACCCTTCATGCTTATACAGATGTAGATTGGGCTGGAAGCGTGGATGACAGAAAGAGCACAAGTGGTGGTGCATTCTTTATGGGTTCTAGATTAGTATCCTGGTTCAACAAGAAACAGAGTTTGATTGATTTATCTACCGCTGAAGCGGAATATGTGGCTGCCGCATCTTGCTGCACTCAACTCCTTTGGATGATGCAAACGTTGCAGGATTTTCAGATCACTTGTACACCACCTATCTCCATCCTATGTGATAATACAAGTGCTATCAGCATTTCAAAGAACCCAGTCATGCATTCAAAGACCAAGCATATACCTATCAAATATCATTTTCTTCGGGAACAAGTGCTTGAACAAAAGGTCAAGTTGGAGTATGTTCCTTCTAAGGAACAAGTTGTTGATATACTCACCAAACCATTGCCCAGGGAGACCTTTGAATACCTCAGGCAAAAGCTGGGGGTAGCTGATGCATCATCTTGTTGTTGAATCTCATCTGTTTTAGAGATTGTTGGTTGTACGCGAGTTTCATATGGGTTATACGCGTACATTTGCTAGGTTATGGATTGGTCAAAGATTGAATGGCACAAGTTTAGGGGGAGCATATATAATGCATTGTTGGCATTATGATAGAAGATATTGGAGGAGAAAGTACAGAAGGAGAACATGGATGCTGATCTGAATATTACTGCCAATATGTCTCTATCTCTCTTGTCAAGGTCATGTATGGTGTATAGTAGATTATGGTTCTTCTTGAAGAACTTTTCTTTTGCAGATCTAGTCTATAGTCAGGGGGAGCTCATTCAGAAATTTCAGCAGGCACTTAGGGGGAGTATGGACAGCAAAGGAAGAGAATATCTTGGTCCGCCCTTTGCCCTTGATGTCAAAGGGGGAGAATGACTTTAAGGATCTTGGGGTTACCATCAAGTCCAAAGGGGGAGATTGTTGGCATTATGATTTAGGTTTGGCACTATGGCACAGGTGTTGTACTTAATGCCAACTCACTCAAATGGCAAAACCCTATTCTGGCTCTCAAAATGATGAGAAATAAGGGGCTCGCAGGTACACCATTCAAAAGGTGCGGACCCGCAGGCATGCCATTCACCAAGTGCGGTCATGTCCGCAGGTTATCCGAACAGAAGGTGCGGACCCCAGTCCACTTACTCCAATGCAGAGAAAGCGTGCACACGTGGGAATTCTTATGTCTAGCCCATGGTATTTAGCCCGACATTCATGATCCTATGGTTTTGGCCCGTGGTATAAGATCTAAATGTTTGAACCCCGGTTTGGATCCCTTGTATTGGTTTTCGATGGTTTTGTCCCATGGTGTGAATAAGGGCTTGCCTGTAAAAAGGAAAGGAGATCACTTGGCTAGTCACTTGTGAAATTTGAATATCTTAAGATCTGAAATTTTGGGTAATCGGTTTAAAACGCTAGATCTATATCAAGGTGAAATCTGTAAAGTGTAAGGTGGATCTGGTGATAGGTCGTGTGATCAGATCTGTGGATCTGACAATCTGTGGCACATTGGAGGACTGTTAATTTGGCTTTATTTGGAGGTCCATAGGTGATCCACAGCTCAGGTGCGGAGGTACGCAGCACAGCAAAAGGCGCAGGTGCGGAGGTACGCCTCGCAGCAGAAGGCGCAGGTGCAGAGGTACGCAGCGCAGTAGAAGGCACAGTGTGGGGGTACGTAGAGAAACAGAAGGATCAGGTGCGGAGGTGCGCTGTCGTGAAGACAGTGCAGGTGCGGATCTGGGCAGAGGTACGTAGCTCAGCAGAAGGGCTAGGTGCGGAGGTATGCAGAGCAGAAGAAGGATCAGGTGTGGATCTACACAGTCTAGACACGAAGGAACTGTGGATATTCGTAGGCTTCTGTTGGTGAAGTTGCGGACCCCTTTTTGAAATAATTATTGGCTACCTTTTATCTATTGTTGCAGAGTTCTGGGTTTAGATTACTGGTATTGCTTTTCTGTTTACAGCATTCTGAGAAGTTGGGTGATTCATTGGTTGAATTGTATAAGGAGATTGGTTGATTCACATGTACTTGATGATTATTTGATGTTCTTGGATCCAGTCTGACAAATTAATGAAACATGGTCCTTAAAGAAGTAGAAGAGCTAAGGGGGTTGTAGCTCCCTTCCAGGAGAGACTGGAAAACGAGAGAGGGTTGTAGCTCTCTGCAGGTTGCAGCCTGCGTACTGGTAAAGGACTGCACCAGTACAAAATCATTGTAAAAGAAGTTTCTAAGAAGATAGAGACATATTGCAGCAGGTGGTTTTCACCCACATTGGGTTTCCACCTTATATCTGGTGTTCTTTGGTGTGATTATATGCTTTTCCTATTCTTGCTCATTATTATATGGTACTGACATACAAACTAATGATCAATATCTAAAGAATAAATTAAAGTATAAATCTGGAATATATATTGAAAAGAATTTGATAATACTGATTCACCCCCCCTCTCAGTATTATTTCCAACAAAACTGACAGTCAACCAAGAAAATCAAGCAACCAATGAAATGAGTGCATCCTAGGAAAAATAGAGTTTTGCATTAAAATGGCCTAAACTATGATGTATAGAAGGAAATGTTGGGAAATGCTCTAAGAAAGGAAAGCATGCAAAAGGAATATTGAAAATTAGGAAGTGAACATGATAAAGAAGATCTAAAGCAAAGCAAAACTAGACTATCAACCTACTACAGAGCTGCAAACACTAGAAGTCCTAGGAATGAGGAAAATCTGTGTTTCTGGGGCAGCAAGAGAGTCTTTGCCTCAAATCATAGTCCCAGAGGGAGGAAGAGAGGCCTAGGCACAGTTTCTAGCCTTTTGAATCTTCCATGATCACTACTTAACCTACTACAAAAAGCACAAATGGAAGAAAACTACTAAATCATAAAACGCAACCTATTCTTAACCATAATAGAAATACATATAACAACAAACTAATCTAGAAACTGGAGTAAAGCATACAAATACAAGTAAATAGAAGCTTGGCTGCTTGGATTGGGCCCTAACCCAAGAGCTTCAGCCCTCTGAGGTAACTTAGTGCTAGCTAAAAAAGGATTCCATCTTCATTATCAAAAAATAGCAAAATTACATAAAACTGTCATAAAATAGTAAGCTTGAAATTTGAGCCGAGTTTACATAAGAAAAAAGTCGAACCTAGTGAGGCCCTAGGCCTCTCTACTTATACATATGAAGCTACCAACAGCTTCCTTAAAATCAGGGAGGCTTGGCTCCCAAAACTCAAGATAACTAACAATCATCTTCCACTTGCTCGATTGCCTTCTAGTGCATGATTCGGCTGCTTGTACTCCGAGCAGAATGAGGGGTAATTGAAAGTGAGGAGAAATAAATGAGGTGGATTCCCTCCTGTTAGCACCTAAATCTACCTTAGGCTGAAGGAAGGCAAAAATTAGGGTAACCACAAACCACGCTCAGTCTGGTAGCTAGCCCTACCAGAGTAGGAGAGGGCTCTCTCTGAGTCACGCTCAGTGAATAGATGATCGAAAACGGTCTGAGATGACTTACAATGAAATATTTACCTTAGGCTAGTAATTGAATAGGGATTCGGGAAACAATTTTCATGAATGACCGAGCTTCTGGGATGGTATGGGAGCAACGGTCAGCAAAGAACAGAGAATTTAATACAAAGGCACAGATTATTTCGTGAGGCAAGGTAGGCGGAAAATGTAACAATTTAGTTTGAGGTACCGCGGCATGAATAGATTGCTGAAGAAAGTGAAAAGGGCATAGTGACATGAATCCTTTTCAACAGAAGAATAACACTGAACATGAAATTTTCCCACAGGCAAAGTAATAAAATTGAATTCTACCTAATCTCACTCAGAAAATTTCACTGGAAATGAACATGAATTGAACTCTGAAACATAACGAAATACATATGAAAACATAAGAGACATATTTGCTACACTCACAACCACAAGAATCTCATGAAACAGAGGCACTGCCTTTCATTAATTCTCTGTCAAAAATACACAGTGAAGAAACAAAGTTTCTTTCCCACAGTCTCCCAGAAGTTACAAGCCAACAAACCCTTTGCAAATAGCTTACATACAATATATAGAATGTGCCATGAAGAGATAGAACGCCCAAGGGTTGGGGAGTTACTCGAATCATTACAAAATGGAGATGAAGAGCCAACCATCAGCTCCAGGTGCAGCGCTACAAATATGACATTTGGCTTGGGTGACCATTTTCCTTCCTTCGCCACTTGGATAGAAGCCAATCTAGAGAAAAAATACTTTAAATTCCACCTTTGGTGCAAGAAAACCAAAGTGTAGATGAGCGGGCCCACTTGAGAAGTCGTGAATCGAAATTTCGCGAAACGGAAACAAATTTGGCAATTTTTCCTCTGTGCGCTGCGCTGCTTTGGGGCCTATTTTGGGGCACTTGCAAGTGTCCAAAATGTGCCCAAGTGGGCTTGTTGGAAAGCCTGTCCTGTTTACTTTCTAACCCCACTGGAAGTTTTGAATTTGGTGCTCATTTGATGCTCCAAATCTTCATTCTCCTAAGACTACTTCCTGTGTGTCAAAAAAGCAGCAGAGAGGCCATTTTTGGGTGTTTTTTGACCTTTTGGAGATTCATACCTTGCCCAAATTTCTTGTCCAGACACCAGTAGTCATGATTTTAGGCCTTTTAGCCCTGTGCACCGCACTATCAATGTGTGGCGCGCCAGTGTAAATTTACACTGGAAATTTTCTCCCAGTGCGCCGCGCTCCCTCTGTGCGTTGTGCCCTTTTCCAGGTGACTTTTGGAAGGAGTGAAAGCAAACCATAGACCTAATGCCTAGTGATCAAATTTTACTTGAAGACTCACTGAAATGACAAAATTTGACCTTGACACCTTAAAATCACTTTGTAAGACCATGTTTGATCACTGGAGGAAGGCTAGAAAGCCTGACACTAACATTGGCTCCAATGGGGGATGGTAGCTACTTGGAGGTGCCAAGAATAGCAGATCTCTGGAAGAGCTAGACAGTGCCTTCGTCCATTGGGATATGGAGTCATCATTTTGAAAAACGACACGCAACTCTTGACTCATTTATCGATTAAAACTTGACTCGGACTGACTCAAATTTGTACTTACAATGACTAAAAAAAACTGACTCAATGTAAAAGGAACTGACTCATGACTAACTTAACTAAAACAAGAAATGACAAAACTTATTCAATGGCAGCTGTCCATCAAGATTCGAGGGTTTCAAATCATGATGACAGCCACCTGCATACTAATGCAATATGTACAATCATGTGTAATGTGTCTTCCAATGTAACCAATCAAGTAGATGCCTCCTTGATTGATTCTCTGGATCAGATCTTATGGTCAACAACAGATATTGGTAACTGGACCTCCAAAAACATAGCTGACCATGATCTCCTTCATCACTGAATACTGCAATAATCACCTTCACTGCTGACTGCAACAAATCTACCATTGGATCCTGAAAAGCATGAAGATTCTCCTCCTGCTGAAGAAACAAGGTGTCTATTTCTTGTGATGTTGATCTCTTTTCACAAATAAGAGTATGTTCTTGGTCCTTAAAAAATTCGGAACAAGTAGATGAGCAGCTCTCTGTTTCAAAGAACATTTCAAAACATGAGACATATGAAGAAGAATCTGAAAGGGAATCCTGAATGATCTGATTTTCTGTGGTTTGAATATACTGTAGGTCATCTTAGATGATTCTTGAAACCCAACACAATCCTTTATATCATCTACCACAAATTCATCTAGAGGAATGTTTTCACTTACTGGAGCAAAGATCTGAGTTGACTGGATTATTTCTTCATGAAGACTGTGTTCTGATGACATGAGAACATTTGGATCCATAACCCTACCTTCTTCATCCCAGATGATTTTAACAGTAGAGTTCTCTTTCATGGGACTTAGTACAAGGTTTTCTTGGTCATCACAATCTGAATCTGAATCTGAAATGGGTGACTTGACATTATCACATTCTGGAATTAGAACTAGACTTCCTTGCATGTTGTCTTCTTCTATGGACAGATCTGAACTGACACTTTTTCTTTCATCACTTTCAGCCATATGGAACTCTTCAACCTGCTGATCTATTTCATGTAATTCATGTTGACTGTCAAGATGCAAAATTCATTCATTTTCCACCGTACAAAGATCTTGGTTCTACTGCAACGTTTCCTGAGCATCTTGATGGGACTCCTATAGTTTATCTTCATGTTTCTGAAATGGATTCTTGTACAAGGCTTCCATGATCTCATCATCCATAAAATTATCATCCTCATAGTATTTTTCAAGGCTTTCAATAAAAGTAGAAGCATGTTTGCAACAGTCATGAACTAGATTTAATGATGGATAAGATTCTTGATATCTTTCAATGAACAAGGCATGAAAATCCTTTAAACAGTAAATACAAGCAAGCAGTAAACTTTCATACCAAGATCGGGCTTCATCTTCCAGGGTAGCCATAAACATTTTCATCAAATAGTCTTCAGGAAAATTGATCTTTGATCTATGCACATGAATGTGAAATTTAACCAGATGAAGAGCAGCGTCATTACCTTCCACATTTTTGAACACAGGCAAATTCTTTGACCAATCTACCTTGGGCATTTTATTTGGAAAACCTGGGATGTGATCTCAGCTCATGGGAGCGTATCTTCTTGCAATCCACTCCATTTTTAAAATGTCAAAGCTACTGATCTCTCTGCAATGGAGTCACCATGAAGCATCAATTGCTGGATTCTTTAGTGAATGGAGTCACTAGGTGAATGCTTTCAGACTTTCCAGTGTCTGATCGTCGTCCACCATCAACAATCAGATCGGAACTTGAGATATGAACTGGGGCAAGACAATCTACAAGTAAACTTCTCCCCAGCATGGTCGCCGCTATGTTAGCACCTAAATCTGCCTTAGGCTAAAGGAAGGTAAAAATTAGGGTAACCGCAAACCATGCTCAATCTGGTAGCTAGCCCTACGAGAGCTGGAGAGGGCTCTCTTTGAGTCACGCTCAGTGAATAGATGATCGAAAATGGTCTGAGATGACTTACAATTAAATATTTACCTTAGGCTAGTAAGTGAATAGGGATTCGGGAAACAATTTTCATGAATGACGGAGCTTCTGGGATGGTATGGGACCAACGGTCAGCAAAGAACAGAGAATTTAATACAAAGGCACAGATTATTTCGTGACGCAAGGTAGGTGGAAAATGTAACAATTTAGTTTTAGGTACCACAACATGAATAGATTGCTGAAGAAAGTGAAAAGGGCATAGTGACATGAATCCTTTTCAACAGAAGAATAACACTGAACATGAAATTTTCCCACAGGTAGAGCAATAAAATTGAATTCTACCTAATCTCACTCAGAAAATTTCACTGGAAATGAACATGAATTGAACTATGAAACATAACGAAATACATATGAAAACATAAGAGACACATTTGCTACACTCACAACCACAAGAATCTCATGAAACAGAGCCGCTTCCTTTCATTAATTCTCTGTCAAAAATACACAGTGAAGAAACAAAGTTTCTTTCCCACGGTCTCCTAGAATTTACAAGGCAACCAACCCTTTGCAAATAGCTTACAAACAATATATAGAATGTGCCATGAAGAGATAGAACGCCCAAGGGTTGGGGAGTTACTCGAATCATTACAAAATGGAGATGAAGAGCCAACCATTAGCTACAGGTGCAGCGCTACAAACATGACATTTGGCTTGGGTGACCGTTTGCCTTCATTCACCACCTGGATAGAAGCCAATCTGGAGAAAAAAATACTTTAAATGCCACCTTTGGTGCAAAAAAACCGAAGTGTAGATGAGCAGGCCCACTTGGAGAAGTCGCGAACCGAAATTTCGCGAAACAGAAGCAAATTTGGCATTTTTTCCTCTGTGCGTCGCGCCATTTTCTCTGTGCACCACACTACTTTGGGGCCTGTTTTGGGGCACTTGCAAGTGTTCAGAATGTGCCCAAGTGGGCTTGTTGGAAGGCCCGTCCTATCTACTTTCTAACCCCACTGGAATTTTTGAATTTGGTGCTCATTTTCCCCTCCAAATCTTCATTCTCCCAAGACTGCTTCCTGTGTGTCAAAAAAGTGGCAGAGAGGCCATTTTTGGGTGTTTTTTAACCTTTTGGAGACTCATACCTTGCCCAAATTTCTTGTCCGGACACCAGTAGTCATGATTTTCCATGCTGAATCCAAAAATTCAAACCATTCCTCATTTGGAGCTCTAGAATTTTAGCGTCGCACCACGTGCACGGCGCACATGGAGAAAAACCCTGTTTTTTACACAAAATGTTTCAAAATTTCAAAATGTGCTCCAAATTTCTTGAAATTTGGTTTGGAGCTTCTTCATTAAGTGTTGTGGTGGGCCAAGGATTTCCTCAGCCAATATCTGGAGTCGATCATGCTCTTTTTTCCTCTTTTTCCTTTTTGATGCCTTCTTTAAGTTTTCCTTCAAATTCCTTATTCATCCGTGGAAAACCTTGTTCCGTGCCCAATAGTGGTTTTTCATGTTCCTGAGCATGTCCCTATCCTTGTTTTCTTTCGCCAATAGCTTCTTTAAGTGGATGTGGATCCTCTCGAGCCAAATCTCTCAATCAACCTCTATCTCCTGCTGAATAGGTGTCTTCTCATTTAGGCTTCTTTGGGCAGCCTGCTGGTCTTCACGGATGTTTTGCAGCGCCATGATCTCATGCTGGTCCTCAAGCTGCTTGTTTCTTTGCTCCAAATACTTGATGATCTATTTGGCCCTCTCCACATTGAGTGACAAGTCTTGGATCTCTGTGTTCTGCTCCTGAATAGTCATCCTAAGTCGGGCGCTCTCCACATCTGCATTATCATCCTGAATGAGGATGAAATTGGCCTCCTTTTCACCTGATGGCCCCTCATCATGCATGGGTTTCTTTTCCTTGTCCTGTACCTGTGTTGTCGATGTAGGGAGTGAGGCCCCTTCCACCCCGGGTGGAGATAACACTCGCTTTGCTGCTGCAAACAAATGCCTACTGCCTCTCTGATAGGTGATGAATTCTGGCACACTAGCAGTCTCATGGCGCTCATAACCTCATAGTCTGATGAATGCTCAGATGCCATGACTGTTGTATAAAATACCTTGAGGGCAAGAGGACTGTTATTTATGAACTGTACTTAGGCTGCCTTTTGATGATGGTGAAGCTGGGTGTTGTTTTTGTGATATCTGCCACCAAGGGGAACAATGGAACAAATGGAGTATTAGGAGGGGAGTAATGTGATGGGAGTAGGGAAGTTTGTTTAGGGATATGTAGGGGGTTTTGGGTATTTGATAGGGTAGGGTTTTTGGAGTTTTGACAAGGTAGGGTTTGGGGTTTTAATAAGGTAGGTTTTTGGGGTTTGTATTGACCAATAGGGGGAGGGGAAAGGGAATAGGTTTTGCTAGTGTTTTAGTGTAGTGATAATAGGAAAAATGTCATGGGGGATAAGGAAAAATGGTAAGGAAGGGAAAATAGAGCCTTGGCATCAACATCACGATTATACAACCCTAGCAACAATGGTTTTTTGGTGTCTTCTTGTGGTTGACTTTATGAAATTTGTTGCATTCAATCATAGGCATATAACCACCATATCACTCATAAAATTTGATGAACAAGTGATGTTATAGAGCCTACCTTGCAATTTGATGGGCTTCACAGGCAACTTGAGGCAATTTGGCACAATTTCAAGCCTTTTAGCCCTGTGCACCGCGCTCTTTATGTGCGCCACGCCAGTGTAAATTTACACTGGAAATTTTCTCCCAGTGCACCCCGCTCCCTCTGTGTGCCGCGCCCTTTTCCAGGCGAATTTTGGAAGGAGTGAAAACAAACCCTAGACCTAATGCCTAGTGATCAAATTTTACTTGAAGACTCACTGAAATGACAAAATTTGACCTTGACACCTTAAAATCACTTTGTAAGAGTATGTTTGATCACTGGAGGAAGGCTGGAAAGACTGACACTAACACCTCCTATAATTCCTCTCCTCTATCTACTTCGAGTTATTGCTGTAGTTTTACCACTATATCCTTGACTTTGACCTCGAAATCCATCAATAATCTACATTAAATACATGTTAGATCACATGGCATAATAACTAACTCAACGCACCCTATAAACATAAATATAATTAGAAAAGCATACAATAAGCTAAGAGAATGGTTGATTTGACTAGTCTAGGAGGTAAAATGAGCCCATATAATTACCCATTTATGAGGCTCATCATCATCCCCCTACTAAAAGTGTTGCTCATCCACTAAGCAACTTAGTCAATCTCTTCATCTTTCATGGCCCTGGTGGCCTCCCTAGCATTCCAGGCTTCTGATGTGGTCTGCTCATGTTCTCCATAAACTCTCGCCTTTCTATCTATGTCCTTCCACTACTCCTTCTCTTCTTCTTCTCTTCTTCCTTCTAGCATGCCTAGTATGAGTGGAGGACTCAGTTTGAGGCCAATCCAGTTGACCTTTAGCCTTTGCACGGAGTGCTTGTACATTGGCACTCTTTTCACTGCCTCCCTCAATCTCATGGGGGAATGGTATTCTCTGATCTGCAAGCTATGGGGTAGGGTATTCCATCTTCTCATGCATGCATGCACACAGTCATCCCAAAGTAGCCTAAGCATATCTTCAAAGTGTGCAATGGCTTGTTCCTGATTGGCTAGATATTTAGGGGCGATCTGAGGGTCATTGGTAAGTAGGTTGTGAGTGCTGATGAGTGCCATAGGATCTGATGGCTCAGCTCTTATCATCAATTGTTCATTATGCTCTTTTATTAAAAATCTTTTCATTTCTATTGCCCTCAACTCTTCATGGTTCATCCATGATGCCATGGCCATTAATTGCAGGTCCCCTAGCTTGGCATTGGGGTCCCACACACTCAGGTCTATGAGGGCCATGTTGTGTAGATAGAACTCTGCCATCTTTGCTTTGTCCTCGGAGGCGCTTTGGTCACACAAATCCATGAATTTCATGTAGTCTTGGAAAGGCATTGTGCCTCTTTGTACCAAATTTTTTATTTGGAATTGAAGCCATTGATCTTTCAAATAGAGGCCATAATATTTGGTTAGTTTTCTACATTGTAATGCTTCTATGGATAAGCTAGCCACGTATGCCAAGTGAGTCTCTTTCTCCTGCAGTTGCCTCCTTAGTAATTCATTTTCATTCTCAAGGTGGCTTCTTGTAATGGCTTCTCTGTCTCTGAGAGCACTCATTTCCCTGCCCATTTCCTGGAGTTTGTCTTCCATGTGGCCAATATCCTCAACTCCTTTGGACTTGGCTATCTGCATCCACCTATGTGTCCTTACTCTCTATTTTTCCAATTCGAAAAATAGTGAAATTGCAAATTTCTGTGGGATTATCTTGCCTCCCTCAAGTAGTCTATAATAGGAGCCAAGATTAGGCTGGGGGTGAGGTTCTTGTAGCTCTTATGCTTCCTCTTTCACCTCTGGCTGTCCTCCTGTATTTTCCTCAAGGTTTTGTGTCTCCTGTATTTTGGACAGTGTCTCCTGTAGGACTGTTTTAAGGTCCTGTAGAATTGCCTTCCCCTTCCATGTAGAAGATCTTGTAGTCCTCCTTTCATAGGTTATGGGTGTCTTAGAAGGAGATTCTTTCACCTGGGCAGATGGTGAATGTTGAATGTTAATGGGAGTCTTTGATGAGGGATGAGGTTTTCCTGTTTTAATTCTAGTATGCTTCCTTGCCCTAAAATACATGGAGGTTTTTCTTTTCCTGTTCTGCTTCTACTTGACTAGTGTACCGAGGGCAGCGAGGGCAGCTGCTGCTTCTCTTTCCAAATTTTCAAGGGACTCTTCTCTTTTCTCTGCCCTCTTTGCCTCCTTTTCTCCCTCTTCTGTTTCTTTTTCCTCCTCCTGCTCTCTCTCTTTTTCTACCTCATGTTCTATCTCTTCAACTCTCCCCTCCTCTAATTCTTTTCTTTCCTCCTTCCTCTCTTGCTTTGCTATGTCACCACTGGCTTCATTTTCTCCTCCTTGTTGTTCTCCTTCCTCACTGATAGTAGGACTGACATCATAGGTTAATGCCTTGATGTCATCCTCAACTGTCATATTTCTGAAAACTTCCCATGCTATAGGGATTGTAAGAGTATGGAGGGCTTCCTCTACTAGGATCTTGATTAGGCCATGGTGAGCTAGCTGCTGTGAATTTCCTTCTTGTACCTTAGTGCTGGAGTCAATGAGGGACTGAAGGAGAAAGTAAGGGATACTGAGCTTTTGATGTGCTAGGGTATCCATGCCATATCTCAATTCTTGGAGGATTCTGAAATGATATCCATAAACAATTTTGTGCCTCCCCTCACAAGAAATGTATTTTATCACATGGTAGCTAATCTCATCACAGGGATATGGTACACTAGCCCTCCTAATTCCATTTTTGTCTTCAACAGGGGTTTCATTATCTTGGAAACATTTCCTCTTGGCAGCCTGGCCAATTGGTTTCTCATCTTTACTCCAAGGCAGCCCAAGAGGAAGGGTATTAACCCTACTGATGAATTCAGGCGTTATTTCGATGGAGAGGCTTCTAATGGTTACAGTAGCATGATTTCTTGTGTGAGGGACCAAAGAGAGCAAATTCATGGGAAATTTCATCATCAAACCCTCTAAACTTCTCAAAGAAATTCATCCAGTTTTCCCTTTTAAATATTTCCACCACTTGAGGATGTGCATGGAGTCTAGTGGAGCTAGTGGGCTCTTTTCTCATAAACCCCCCTGTCACACTGCCTGTACTTCTTTTGAAAAACTAGATATGGAGGTGGAGACAAAGAATTTTGAGTGAAATAGAAAAATAGAGGGGATTGTACCTCTTAAAGACTCATTTAATCCTCAATTTGAGACCAACTCTCTCACATTTCGATATTCAACAGAGGGAATTCACGAACCCTACCTCTTTAGACTAAAATTCATGCCAAAATTACATTTCCTCCCTTCAAATGACTCAGTGCCCCTCCTGTAGAAGCCCGCTATCCCTCCTGTAGATTTCCTGTAGGTGCTCCTGTAGAAAATGCCGAGAGAAAAAATATGGAGGAAATTGATGGAGGATGGTGGATACGAGGCTCTGGGGGCATAAGAAGACTGCTGTGTGGCTGCATTACAAGGAGAAACTAAAGAAAAGGTTGTGAGAATGCGCGGGAAGGAGTGCTCATTACCTTTTATGGTTGTTTTCGGTTATGAGTACTGAGCTGGCAAGGTGTACGTTGCCCAAATTAGGACCGTTGGTCCCCACCTGGTTGGTCATCATGACCCCCCTCGTAATCATCACCTCATTACTGAATTGGAGTTAACTCTTCCTCCCACTACCTGTCCTTCATATCTTTTGCTTGAGTTGACTATGCGCACGTGTGGGTGGTATCTCGATTAAGTGGAGTCAACTAAATGAAGGTGGCCAAGTTAACTAGCCACCTTTCCCTCTTTTGATTTCAAGCATCTCATTGCCTTCATATGATTCCTAATTACACAAATGCAGATAGAGGAGTGACTTAGCTACTTACCTATAATCCAAGTGTATTTGTTGCCATCGACTGTGAGGTGCTTCCTGTTCCTCTCCTGCAAGCCTTAATTTTCCCTCATGCTTGATGTCTCTTCTCACTGATGTGTTGTTGTGTGTTTTAGTAGGTTCTTCTTTTGCTCGAGCTAAGCTACATGTGCCTTTTCATCCTTTAGATTTTTTGTCCCTTGCTGTTGGTGTTGGACTTCTATGGGATCAGCTACTACAGGAATTCCTACAGGGACTCCTGTAGTTGCTTCTCCCCTTGAAACTTCAGCTATTTCCTTGTGCTTGGAGCTTGAGGATGATGCCAAAGGTGGAGATGAATGATGGAGGGATAGTAGGTAAGCTTTAGGTAAAGTTAATGGTGCCCTTTCCTCTTTTTTTTTTTTTTTTTTTCAAAACTGAAAACTATTTTTCTATGTTTTTTTCTTGGAAAGGAAAAAAAAAATGAGGCTTGGAGTGTGATGCAGGCTTGGAAATGATGACAAGGAGGTCTGAAGATGGTAAGAGGGATTATAGGGTCCTCATGAGGCTTTTCTTGTCCCTCAAACTACCTCCTGTAAGAACTTTTGGCTCTATGTAATTCCTACAGGAGCCTCCTGTACAAAACACAGTTTTGGAAGAAGAGGTGCAGTGGGGTGAAAGAGATGCGAAAAATGATGGAGGAAGGTGTGGAGAAGATGAGATGGATGCTGGTATGAATGTCAGGGTCCCCTTGGCACCTTCTCCTGCTCCCCGTAGTCCTCCTGCAAACCTGCAATGCAATAAAAATTCTTTTTTTTTAAACAACTAGGGCACCTTAGAGAGGTTTTCACCTTAATTTCTTACACTAGGTGCCTTCAAGGGAGGTTTTCTCCTAGGGATCTTATTATTTTCCATCTTTTTTGTTTGACATCACTGGGCCGTCTCAGAAGACGTTTTCAACCAAATGATGGGACTCAAGCACCTCATGGAGGTTTTCACTTGAGTCCTTATTTTTTCTCTTTTCTTTAGTGAGTGGGTGAAGTGGAAGCTAAGACATGCTCCACTACCATCACTGTTTTATTCAAATCTTCAATAAACTATCACTTGGAGAGGGATTTCCTGTAGACTTTCAACCAATGTCCATTGACAAGCATGAGGATGCCTTCATCATCAATGGTTTTGATGAGAACTGAACCATTGTCATTGTATTGCTCCATAATGTAGGGTCCCAACCATCTTGTCCACAGCTTGCCTTTGAAATCCTTGTATCTTGAATCATAAAGTAGTGCCAAATCTCCCTCTTGGAATTGCTTCTCCCTGATATTTTTGTCATGCCATATCTTTCTCTGAAGCTGAACTACCTCTGTATGGAGAAGGGCTTGCAATTTGTATTCATCCACTCCATTAAACCGAAGTAATCTCTCCTCCTGTGCATGGCTGAGGTCTACCTCCAGCTGATATGCCATCCTTAGGGTATTGAATTCAAACTCTATTGATAGCAAAGCCTTCTTCCTATAAACCAGTTCATAGGGTGTAAACACGATGGTGGTCTTCCATGTTGTGTTGTAGGCCCAAGTGGCCTCAACTAATCTTTCTACCTAGTCTTTTCTACTGTTGCACACTACCTTGGGTAGGATCCCTTCCAGTGCTCTGTTAGTCACCTCCACTTGCCCATTGGCTTGTGGATGGTAAGGGCTGGAAGTCATGTGATTGATCTTATTATGTGTGAGCAGGTCTTCAATCAAGTTGGAAGTGAACTGACTACCTTGGTCTGTGACCAACTCTCTCGGATACCCGAACTTGTAGAATATGTTTTCCCTCAAAAACTCAGCTACTTTTTCCTCTGTCACTGCTTTGATTGCTTTTGTCTCCACCCACTTTGTCAGGTAGTCAGTGCACATAATGATATACTGCTTCTGCTTTGAACAGGGGTTGATAGGCCCCACAAATTCCATGCCCCACTTCTCAAATGGTTCAAAGGTCACTTGAGGTTGCCTGGGCATTTCATCCTTTGGAGTGGGTTTCCCCATCCCCTAACACCGATCACACTGGCTCGTGTATCTTCTCACATCGTAATGAAGAGTGGGCCAGTAGTAGTCTGCTTGCAATATCTTGAAGGAGGTTCTTTTTGTTGCAAAATTACCTCCACAAGGCCCGTCATGAAAGGTCAGGAGAATGTCAAAGACTTCCTCCTCCCTGACACATCTTCTCAAGATCTGATCTGGGCCAAGTTTGAAGAGATTGTCTTCAATCCAGGTGAAAGGGGTGCTTTTCCTTACTATCTTGCTCTTCTCTTTTGAGTATAGGTGTGGTGGGAACTATATTGAAACCAAGTAGTTTTCTATATCAACAAACCATGGAGAGAGTACTGATATGGAAAATAGGTGTTCATCTGGCATTTGGTCATCCACCATTCCTTCCTCACCTGCAGGCAAATTTACTCTAGACAAAAAGTCAGCAACAACATTCTCTTTACTAGGCTTATTAATAATGGTTAGATCAAACTACTACAGTAAAAGCAACCATCTAATAAGGCAAGAATTTACATCTGGTTTGTTCATTAAATATCTAATTGCAACATGATCAGTGTGCACAAAGGTTTGGTATCTTGTGATATAATGTCTGAATTTGTTTAAGGAATGCACGACAACTAGGAGTTCCTTCTCAGTCACTGTATAGTTTAACTCTGCCTTTGACAAATTTTTTCTTGTAAAGTATATGGCATAAGGTATATTTCCATCAATTTGTCCTAAGGCTACTCCTATTTCTTTGTTCGAGGCATCTGTGTGAATGTTAAAGAGTAGGGCCCAGTTTGGGCCTCTGAGAATTGGGGCAGTCACTATCTTGCTCTTCAAGGTATCTAGGGCTTCTAACAGTTTCCCAAACATATGAACTCAACATATTTGCCTAGGAGGCCAACCAAAGGAGAGGCTAACTTGCTCAAGTCTTTAATGAATCTCCTGTAATATCTAGCTAAGCCTGGGAAGCTTCTAACATCTCTCACTTTTTGAGGAGGTGGGACCCTTTGGATGATGGTAATTTTGTTGGGGTCCACCTGCAGTCCTTGTCGAGATATTGGATGACCTAGCACGGTCCCTTCAGTCATCAAAAGTTCACATTTTTCTGGACTGAGGGACAGGTTCATCTCAATACAATTATATATAACTTTTCCTAGGTTAGATAAAGCTTCCTGAAAGTCAGGGCCATAAGGATTAAAATCATCCATTTATATTTCTATTGCATCATGAACCAATTTAGAAAATATACTCAATACCACTCTTTGGAAAGTGGTTGGAGCATTTCACAAACCAAAAGGAAGGACCTGGTATGCAAAGGTACCCCAAGGACAAGTGAAAGTGGTCTTATCTTGGTCTTCCATGCTCATTTGAATATGAATGTACCCACTAAACCCATCTAGGAAGGAGAAAAACTTTTTCCCTGCTAGACCGTCTAACACCTGATCTATGAAAGGTAAAGGAAGATGGTACTTTTTAGTGGCCTCTTTCAATTCCCGATAGCCGACACAGATTCTCCACCTACCATTTTTCTTTAGCACTAGCACCAAAGGAGAGACCCATTCATTATCGGAGATGGGATAGATGAATCTTGCATCAAGCAATTTCTGCAATTCTACCTTAACAATATCTTTAAGTGTTGGGTTCATCCTCCTTTGAGCCTTCTTGACTGGCTTGCAATCTTCCTTGATGTATATATGATGAGTGTGTTAACACCCAGGTTGTTCCCTATGACTCCCAGGGAATACGACCGGGGTAACCACTAACCAATCTTTGGATTACAGCTTCTAGCCAAACTGTGATCAGAGAGGGCTCTCTCTTTAATATTTATCTCTGCTTTGTACTGATTTTAGGCTAGCTATAAGTTCAAGTTTGTTTAAGGTTTTGGTTGGATGATAATTTCAGTCAAGGTGCTTATGCATTCTCCAAAGTGTTCTAGTCCATTGGGCTATGGAGTCAGTGGTCCTTTAGTTATTTTGAGGTACTGAGTGATTTGTTGTAGTGATGCTGCAGAGCCAGATTAGTGTCTGAGGAAAAATGTTTATAATAGTGATTGAGTGGGGTGTATCCAGTTTATGCAAGGCAATTAAGAATCTTGTAGTGAACTGCTAAAGAAAGACAGTGAGAATATTATCCTAGAAGCAATGAAGAATTTCCGGGTAACATTCATACATATAGAACTAATATACACATGAGCAATTAAGAATTCATGTCCATAGTAATCCTGAAGACAAACATTTACAGCAGTAAAAATTGAGCACAAGGTGTAATAAAACAAATCCTGCACTATTCTTTTTCTTTACTGCTAGTTTATTGAAACATGAGTATGATTTGGTAAACATAAGAAAACAAGAAACAGAGATTGAGAAAAACTTGTTATTTCATCAGACATCACAGGAATTCTGCATCAGCGCATGTAGCTTCATCCAGACATCAGATATTTCAGGAAATCACTGAGCTGATCCAGCCCTCTGTATTAGATAATTCTGAAAGTATACAATACATTCGCCTTGGAGTGAAAATTACCAACCCCTTATGCGTTACTAAGGGGAGTATATATACAAAGTTTACATAAGAAAATATCTGAATGGGGAGTGAATGCTTCATTAATAGCATGCCAACCGCTGGAGTGTAGTAGCTAAGGAAGTTAATGCTGTAATAACTTTTGTTGCTTTAGCCGTCAAAAAATGGTCAGAGCCTGTTGACTTGGTGGCAGTTAGAGTCGGCTGAGGGTACGCTGTCAAAATTTGCGCATTTTTTTACCTTTTGGGCTAGTCGTCGTTGTCTATGTGCTGAGTCATATTTCAGCTGTTTTTAAATGCTGACTTTATCATGCTGTTTGTCTTGTAGTGACCTGGAGCTGGCAGTGACCGAACAGCCGAAGCTATCATGGCAGAATCTGAAGCATAAATTGCCACCAATCCTCCTTAGGCATTTGATGTCTGTGCATCTTTATCAATGTTTCCTCGGCCTCTGTATGTCTGTAAAGATTGGGAGGGGTTTCAAACAGATTATTCACTTCATTCTCAATGAAGAACAGGCCTTCAAGTTTGTCATATAAGCTCTGTCCTGTGGGAGGCCCTGCTTGTTCAGATGAACTGCCAGATGCAATAATCTGATTTTCAATAGTGGTTGCCATTCTGTTGGCCATTTGATCTGGAGAGATCAGTTTTCCTGCACCACTTAGTAAGCTGAGCAGGCCTTTTGCTTGCAGCACTCCCATTTTAACTTTGCATTCCTCCACATCTTCTTGCATCTCATAGTACTTCCTCTCCACTGTTTGTATATAGTTTCTGAGAGTTAGTACCTTCTTGGAAGAGAGGACAGCTTCTGTTCTATTGGGAATGCCTATAGCTGCCAATTCCTCCCTTTCTTGCCTGTTCAGGAAGTCTATCATTCTGTTTGCCTACTCTGCTCTGTTCCCTAGCACTGTCTTGGCCTTCTGAATTTCTGCTTGAGCTTGGCCCATTAAATCCATCTGCTCATGCATTATTTTTATTGACCTCCATTGCTGTTTGATGGATTGGCCAATTTTGGCCCATAGGATTCTTTTTATGTCGGCCATAGCAGTCTCCAGATTTAACTCTTTCTCCAAGGCCTTTATCTTTTCTTTCAGAGCTTTTATTTCTCTGCTTTGCTCTGCTACAGTCATTTTGGACTTGTCATACTTGGCATCTAATTCTGCCAGTTTGGCCTTGGCCCATTTTATTTCATCAGCCTGCAACTCCATTTGTTTTATGGCCTTGGTCACGTCTTCTACACTAGTGCTGGTATCTGGAGCTATTGTTGTTCCTGCTGCTTCTGTTGTGGGGGCCACTGCTGCCCCTGAAGTTGTTGCTGTTGTTGAAGTAGTTGGAGGAGCTTGGGAAGTGGATTCTCCCTGTTTATCTTGTAGTGCTCCTTCCAGCTCTTTCTCCAATTCCCTGATCCTCTGGTCTTGCTGCATTAGGAGGTCTAGTTGGTCCTCAGCCTGTTTTTGCTTTTGAAGTTCTGTTGTTTGAGGGTGCTCTGTGGGCTGCAGCTTCAACCTCTTCTTCAATGCATTCAGGTCATCATCTTTCTTCTTCATGAGTGCCTTCACACCGATTGGATCACTAGGATCATGTCCTAGATCAATGATGATCTCCTCAAGAGACTTTATTCTATTGTCTTTGGCCTGAGAGGACATTCTCTCAAAATCCAACTGGGTGTTGGTGTTTTTTAGGGACTCTTTTAGCTCATGGGCCATGGTGGCCTTCTCTACCAAGGTTGCATAGACCATCTCCCCAGCTTGCTTATGGAGTTCAATCTGATCCATGGGATGTATATCTCTGGCTAGGACCTCCACCCTTGTCTTTACAAAATCTGCAGCTGTCTTAGGTTGCGGCCCTTTGGGCTTAAAGTGGCTGAAGATTATCTTTTCCTGCTGAATGTCATATACCGACATTAGCCTTTCTTGCTGGGCTGGTGTTGCATCTATGAATTGCTTGTAGACCTCAGCCCTTAGCAGCTCATTCTGAGCTTTTATTTGTTTGAAAGAAGCCTTAGTGCTTTTGGGCTTCTTGCTTTGTTGGGAAGAAGTGGACACCTCCAAACCAAGCTGTAAAGTTTTCTCCTGCTGAAAGGAGCTTGTACCTGTATGCTGACTGCCCTCTCTGTCTTTTCTTGCACTGTCCAAGACATCTTCAGTAATGTCTTCTACCTTGGGGGAGTCTGCTCTTTGCCTTTTGGCTTCTGGCTGGTGGGAGGATCCATTGAGAGGAGTGGACTCTTCTCTTTCTCTTTTTGTACCCCTTTCCTCATGTGCTGGGGTCTGCAAAATTGGGGCAGTCAATGGCTCAGTTTGAGGTGGTGGTGTTTGCGTTATTGGAGCTGCTGGCAGCCCAGTTTGTGGTAGGATAGTTTGCCCTTGCTGCTATTCTGGCTGCTGCTCTGTTTGCTGCTCTGTTACAGGGGCAGACTTTTCCTTCACTGCTTCCTCCTCTGCACCCATTATGCCTTTGCCTTTGTCTGTCACCGCTGCTGATGTAGAGGGTGCCTGTGGTGCAGTCCTTGTAGCCGAGGTCCCTTCTCCCACTGAATAAGGCGGTCTGAAAGGTACCTGCTGCACATAGTCTAGGTCAATAGTTTTTTCAAGCTCCCTCCTATTCTTTAGCATTCTCTCTTCCTCAGTTAGATTTTCAACTAGAGTATCCATCTGCCATTCTTGCAGGTTGGCATATTTTTCAATATGTGGGTACTGGCAATGCTTAATGCCTATAAGCCTATACTTATTTCTCCTAGCAGTGATGAAACCTTCAGGGTCATAATGGACCCACCGAAAACTATAGGACAGCTTGTATTTATCCTTAAGGATTAGGTCTGCATCTTCCCACCCTTCTTTCTTGTTCATGATGAAGGGGCCCAACTGGTGTTTGAACTTGAGGCGGGCCTTCTTTTTGGAGCTGTGGAAATGGGTGAGGTCGGACTGAATCAATTGCCTGTAATACTCCAAGGCAAATAACATCATAGGTACATATTTGGGGAGCCTGTATGGACAGAGCTCACAGCCATAGATCCTAAACACAGTATCGTTCTCATATAGGTACCAGTCACCTATTTTATATCTTTTGGAAAGCTGCAGAGCTTTCTTTATCTCATTTGATATTCTGGGAGGAGGGGACCTCATCAACAGGCAAGAGACTGGGTATACAAATTGGTCAACAAATTCACAGTAGGTATAGGGTGAATTTGTGACTTTGTGATAGACAGAGGTCCAGAAGATGACAGATCTTCTTTCCCCTCTATGATCCAGCCTTTTAATGTAGCATGGGAAGGCTTCAGAATGGTAGTACATGAACAGGTGGTAAATATAGGCCGAGTACTTGAAGACCCCCTGTCTGTCCACTCTGCTCAACTGATCATGAATCTTGTTAGCTATGAACTTAGCAAAGTTATATTTGCAGGAAGGGGGTTGGCGTGGGCTGTAAGCAGATAGCAATACCAGCATTGTTTTATCCACATGCTCACTGTTTTTGTATCCCAACACATAGGCAATCATGTCCAGTAGAAGCCTGCCTACATCATTGAAATGGACATTCAGGTAGGGAGGTGGCCCTGTAGGCTGGCACTCAGGTCTCATGAAATTCCTGGTGACCTTTTGAATCTCCTCACTGGTCATCTTGGCACCAGTGTCCAGCAAATAGTTCATGGACAATGGGATCAGCAATTCTGTCTGATCAAAATGTAACATTTTGTTGATGGACTCAGCATTAATGTAGAAAAGGATCCTCCCAGATGGAGTGCTAATAGCTCTGTGCTGCACATCATAGTTTTCAGCACATAGGTGAATGATTTCAGGGAAGACATTTACAGCTGGGAGACAATAGTATGGTAGGTTTGACTCCCATATCCCATGTGTACCATGACCATCCTTATAGTCCTCTCTCAGTTGAGTGAAGGTCTGCAAGAAGTCCCTGTTACCCTCAAAGTCTTCAATAAGATAGTCCTTGTCAGCAAATGCCAAGGCCTCCAGCTCTTTATTTGGTGGATTTAATGGAGCTACACTGAGGGATGAAGATGCAGAAGCAGCCATTGTGAAACTTGATTTCGAATAAAAAGGAGTGAAATGGCTTGCAAAGTTTTAAGAGCTCAAAATGCGAGGTCAATTGTAGTCAATGTCTGAACTGTGTCTTATAATGAAAAACACGCAGTCTTGCTTCTGCAGTTTTTTAGCAAGTTCACAGGGATTGTGAACTGCTCAGGGCAATTTGTAGAGGGTATGAGGAATTATTTAGGTGAAAGGCTGCAGCTGGTGTGTACACCCGGCAAGAGGGAATAATGCCGGGTGCTTCAAAGGTAATTTTCACAGTTTTTACCCACAAATTAACTGTATTCTATGTCGAATTACAGAGCTGGGCAATGTAGATTGCCTTGGCTTACTTTAGGTAATAGGTGTGGAGCTTATATGAATTTCAACAGGTATTCTAATGGCAATTTACAGAGAATTGGTAAGCATGGGCCAAACAGAGGAATTACGGTGAATACCTGGACAGAACGCCTAGACAGCTTGCGGGCCGAACTCTGAAGGTTGAAGTGATGAATCTGAGCGGTTGCAATTTGAATTTGGAGGTCTGGAGTCACTTTGGCAGCTGCAACGGCTATCTCCTTCTTCACGCGAAAATGACATTGAAAATGCCTCAAAACATGACTTTAACGATAAAATTCGGAAAAATAGGGTAATTGGCGCCTTTCCGCCGATGACGTCAGCATGATGTCATGGCGGGCCCGGGTACGGAGGTGACGTGGCTGCTGAGGTGTAGGCTAGGGTGGCAGGACACGGTGGTGGGTGGATAGGGTGGCAGGGTTACGTGGAGGGCCACGCGGCGCAGGGGCGGGGAAGGGCGCTACGTCAGGATGACGCAAGCATGACGCAAGGGGGAGGCAGTAACGGGATGGTGGTAAGCGGGTTCCCCGCACCACCTTTGGGCAAAGGCGGTATCGGGGAGGGGGGCTCCGAACAACCCCACCGCCTGCCACGCGTCCCTTGTACGGGGTGGAAAACCGCTTTCCCCGGACGCTAAAGGTCGGCAGGTCGGGGAGCGAAAATGACCGCCCACCGTTAGATCTGGGCGGCAGAGATCGAACGGCTGGCGGGTCCTCCGATGGATCGTGCAGGTTGGGGGGTCCCGCTGGTTTATTTAAATATTCAATTAAATACTTTTGGCGGAAAACTTTAGGATTGTGGGTTTTCGTGAGTTTTTTAGGGTTTTTGGGTTTTATTTGCAAACGAAGCGGGTTTGGGTAGAAAAGGTCCTTTACAAGGTTTCTTTTGGCAAATGAAAGTTTCAATGGGCCAAATGAATTCAGAAGAGGGGAGGGGGTTTGACTTAGGTTTATCAAAGTGACCAGATGTCATTTTGATCCCTGATAGAGAACATATGGCTATAATGCCAAGGGGAGGGATACTTATAGCATGTTTGGGGTTTACACACCATGGTGTTATAATACTAGGGGAAGGGTAAGATAGGGGATTTATATAATAGAATTAGTGGTTAATATGGATGAAATTGGTGGATGAGGGGAAATACTACTAAGTTTATTTGAAAATCACTTAGTTTAGGGAGTAGATCAAAATGAAAAGAATTTTAGACAAAAAATGTGGCTTTTAAGTGAACAAGAACCACCATGAAACCATAAATTCTTCCATGAATCTCAACTGATGAGGGGATGTTAGTAACAAATGGGAAAAGGGGAAGAAGGGAGGTTAGACATGCTTCTTTTCTTTGCTGCCATCTGATGGAGAAGAACACCTTCTCAATTTATTGATTTTGCTTTGTGAACATATGCCAACACACACTAAATTGTAATGAATGACACTTGTGCAACCCCATCTGCCTACCCATCTACTTGCCTAGCATTTTTTTGCTTCTTCTTGGAGGGTGCACTTAGGCTAGCAGACCCTTACTTGCCTTTTCTTTTCTTTGGCTTTTTCCTTTTGATGGTCTATCTACTTCTACCCTTATTTCTTCCAAGGTCCCAGATTAAGTTGTTGGGAGCCTTTCTTCTCTACCTAAACTACTTGTCTGCCAAGATTAAACAGTTTGGATAGACTTCTTTCTCTATTCTACAACTGGAAATTCAAAACATGGCATGATCCAGATTAGGCTGTTGGACCATCCATCAAAATTGAGACAACATCAAGCTATATACACAGATTGTTTTCTTTTGGAAATATGTGATCTTTGCATGACCAAAGCAGAACATATTTGGAACTCTTCATTATCAATCATGAAATATGAAACCTATTGGTATAGGTAGCTAACAGTGGCTCCACATGGGGATGGTTTTTCATTTGAAAGACCAAGAACAGCAGGTCAGAATGCCTTGCCCCTTAACTGCTTTTACCAAACTTGAAGTATGCTGCTTTGAAATGCCCAAAATTGTGCACTTTCCTTCTTGGTAGATCTCTGAATCTATTTATCTTTTGCTGGTAGTTAAGAAAACTATGAGAAATTGCATTTTTACATCTTGACAAAAAATAATATATACATCTGGATATGTACAATGGAAACTCAGGCTACACCTATGGGTGGTAGTCAAAATAGTGCTTCAGCATCCTGCCATTCACAGGACCTTCATCCGAATCAGTTTCATTAAGACTCTTAAGGAAATAAGTGTTGTTTCCTTGTACTGCTTGGACAGCAAATGGTCCTCTCCAAAGGGAATCAAATTTCCCATGTTTTCCCTTATCCTCTCTCCTTGAATCCCACTTGAGGACTTTGTCACCAATGTTGAAATCTTCTGCTTTAGTTCTTCTGTCAAAGGCCTTCTTTAATTTTTCTTGTAGAACTTGAACTCTGCTGAAAACTTGGTCTCTAGTTTGCTGTAAACATATGATTTGATTGATCCTTCTTTGCATATTGTTTGGTTCAGCTTGGCTTTCTTGAAGAAGCTTCATGACAGGCACTCCTAGTGATGAGGGAAATTTGGCTTCCAATCCATAAACCAACTCATATGGGCTGGTCCCAATTGATCTTTTGGTTGTTAGTCTATCTGCCCATAAGGCATTGACCAGCTTCTTGTGCCAATTCTTCTTATTTTCTTCCAGCACCTTCTTTATGATGTTTACTAGGCTTTTATTTGATGACTCAGCAAGGCCATTTCCTTGGGGATAGTATGCAGTAGAATGGCCTAAGGTAATGTGAAATTTATGGCAAAAATTCACCATTTTCTTGGATCTGAAAGCTGCAGCATTGTCTGTTATTATTTTGTCAGGGCAGCCAAATCTAGCTAATATGTTGTTCTCCAAGAACTGAATGATAGTGGAATCATTTGCTTGTCTGCATGGAACAGCTTCAATCCACTTGGTGAAATAGTCTGTGGCTGTTAAGATCCATCTATGTTGGCCTGAAGATGAGGGATGAATTTCCCCAATGAAATCCAAGCCCCATTGTTGAAAAGGTCTCTCTGTTGCAATAGGCCTCAAGGGAAGTGGCAGCAACTGTCTCTTTCCCTCAAACACTTGACATTTATGACATGAGGTGGTAAATTTCTTGACATCAGAGAACATGGTGGGCCAATAGTAACCAACCCTCAAAATCTTATCCACAGTGGACTTCCAATACAAGTGTCCACCACAGTCACCTGCATGAAATTCTTTCATGATATTGTCAGTTTCATTCTCAATTAAGCAGTTTAACAATATGCCTTCATGGTTTTTCCAAAATAAATTTCCATCCATAACACAGAATCTTGAGGTTTTCATTTTCACAAACCTACACTTAGTTCTGGACATCCCTGGGGGAGCACACAGGTTTTGTAACACATAACAGATATCAGAATACCAAGGGGATTGTTCAAAGGCTACATTGATCTTTGGAGTCGCCAGCTCCAGTTCACTGTCCAATTGGTTGATGTCCAAGGCTTGGAAATTTGTTTCAGACATTAATTTGGCCAAGCCCTGCCCTTTTATCAGTTTTGTAGGTTTTATTTCAATATCAAATTCCAAAATATTGGCAATCCACTTTCCTCTTCTGCCCTCCAAGTTTTCTTGAGTGAGTATGTCTTTAACAATGGGACTTGGCACATAAGCAATAACATGGGAATAAAGGATGTAAATCCTAAAGTCTTTAATGGCCTTGACCAAAGCATAAGCCTGCTTCTCCATGATTTGATATTTCAGAGGTGCATCTCTAAGAGCTCTGCTAAAGAAAGCAATTGGCTTCTCATTTCCTTGGTCATCTTTCTGTAACAAAACAGAAGCAATAGTATGCTGGGATGCAAAAGAGAAAATGATAAATTCTCTGTCAAATTGAGGATTGGTCAAGACTGGGGTTTGGGTAAGGGCCAGTTTTATACCTTCAAAGGCTTGATTTGCTTCAACTGTCCATTTCACTTTTGAATCTTTCTTTAGCATGTTATTCAGTAATCTGATTAGTTCTGCTAAGTTTGGGATAAACCTTCTCAAAAAGTTGATCTTTCCCAAGAATGCTTGCAATTCTTTGATATTTCTTGGGTGGGACATTTGTAAGATGGTCTGGATTCGGTCTGGATCAATCCTAATTCCATCTTTAGAGATGATGTGACCTAACAGTTTACCTTCCTCCAAACCAAACAGGGATTTTTTAGGATTTAAGGAAATCCCATATTTCCTACAAGTTATGAATATCTGTCTCAAATGTTTCAAATGTTCTTGGTCAGATTTGGAAAAAGGTGTGAGGTCATCTAGATAAATGACAAGGAAGTCATGAATCTCTTTGGCAAAAGCAATATCCATTGCTCTTTGGAATGTGGCCCCTGCATTTTTCAACCCAAAAGGCATTTTAACATATTTGAAAGTTCCCCATGGGGTTGTAAATGCAGTTTTGTCTTGATCATCAGGGTGTACTAAGATTTGGTTAAAACCCGAGAATCCATCAAGTAATGAGATCCTTGAGGCCCCTACCACTCTTTGGAGAATGTGATCCATCTTGGGTAAGGGATAGTTGTCTTTGAGGGATACTTGGTTCAAATTTCTTAGATCCACACACAGCCTTATTTCACCCGTTTTCTTTCTTGTAGGGACTAAGTTTGAGATCCACTCAGAGAATCTGATAGGTGCTATGATGCCTGCCTTGAACATTTTCTGTACCTCTTGTTCCATTGCTGGGAGAAGCATAGGATTGATCCTCCTCAATTTTTGTTTAAAGGGTTTTTGGTCAGGCTTGAGAGGGATAGTATGTTGAATTACAGAGGTGTCATAGGATTTTAAATCCTCATAACTCCAAGCAAAAACATCCTGAAACTCTTTAAAAAGGTCAATGTATTTAGGCTTTTGGTCAGGAGGCAAGGATGCAGACAATTTTATTATTTTGGGTTGTGCAGCAGTCCCAATGTTGCATTCTTCAATGGCAGAGTTAAGGGGCTGCATTTTTGGTTTTCTAGGGATGTCATTTGAGTCAAAGATATCCTCTAATGGAGTTAGGCCTGTTGGCAGAAAATTGTCTTTCAGTTCTATGATTTCAGCTTCAGCGTTGGCCACTTCTTCACAACTGATTTGGTGAATTTGCTGAATGTTTTCCTTGTTGAAGATAGTTGGATTCAGCATTTGTTTTGCTGTTCTAGGTGATATTGTGTGGTTAATTTGTTCAAACTGTATTTGTGATTGACTTGCTCTATCAGTGTCAATATTTAATCCTGCAAACTCTTGTTGCAGCATTAAAAAATTGTTTATTTGCATATCATCCTCAAATACTTGCCAATCTTTAACATTGTTTGGAATGGAGGGTCTGTGTTTTATCTCAGCTGTGAAACAATTGTTAGGATCCAATGGTAATTTGCAAGTACTTGCAAATGTGGCCAAACTATGAGCATGCAGATTGTGGGTTCTAGGAATTTTAGTGATTTGGAATTCAGAGAAAAAGTTTAGTACTTCAGCAACAGCAGACCTATAAGACCTTAGTCTTTTGTCATTGGTGACAAAATTTCCCTTCACTTGCTGGATAACTAAATCTGAATCTCCCATGATTGAAACCCTGGCAGCTTGCAAGAACTTTACTAACTTGAGGCCTAGTAAAAGAGCTTCATATTCTGCCATGTTATTAGTACATCTGAAGTTTAATCTATAGGCTCTGCCTTCTGCATGACTGTTTTCTTTATTGTGTACCCAAACTCCGGCTCCTGCCCCTAATTTGTTGACCGAGCCATCAAATTCAAGGAACCATAGAATATCTTGTTGTGAAGGAGATTTAATGATCTGTTCATGGGCTGGCAATGTAAGTTGAAGCTCTGGTTTGTCATTGAGCTTATCTTTTAGGACAGTCTCCTCACTTGATGGAACTTGTTCGCTTTCTGGAGCAGCAGTTGTGTTTAATGTTTGTTTAATCCTTGTTTCTTGGGTAGCAGTTTGCTCATTGGTGTCTTCCTCTTGTCTGAGTGTCTTGGGTTCAACCTCATTGTCTAAGAGAGTTGCATTATCATTGAAGAGAATGTATGAGTCTATGTCTGAATGGACAGCATATATTGGAAAGTTTTGAGGCTTTTCTTCACTGCTGACCATGTATTTCATTAATGTTTCTCTGTATAATCTCTTTGGTTGCCCAAAAACAGAGATGGTGGCATATGACATGTCTAATTGCAGGGAACCTTGGAGTTTAGCCCCCCATGACCTTGATAACAGCATACCATACTTGGGTGGGATATCAGCAACTACAACATCCATTAGAATTGTTTTATTTGGGTACTGGACAAGTGAGACACAGAGGTCTTTGATCAGGCCTAAGCACTTGACTTGGCTGGAATCAAAGGAGAATAAGTCCTTATATGGTCTTGTAATATCCAGGTTTAGTCTCTCCATGACTGATTTGGGCATCAGGTTGTGAGAGGCACCTGAGTCAAACATTGCATTGTGTAATATCTTGTCATGAACATGCAGGCTGACATAGAAAGGTAAAATGCCTATACCTGCTGTCTTTCCATCCACCTCTGGGTCGAAAAGTAATTCTGGGGTATCATCCAACACATTAACATCATCTTTGTTGCTAGTAAGTTGGAGGGATTTCCTGATTTGTTGTTTGTAGATGCTGTGTTTGGCCAATTCCGAGAGAGGAATTGCTATCTTTAATTTACTAATTTCAGTTTCTAGGTCAAAGGGTTTTTCGGATTGGGTCTTAGGGTTATGGATGACAGTCCTTTCCTTGTTCACCAACTCTTCTTCTTGATTCTTATCTTGATCTTGAGGCTTGTCCTTCTTGCTCATCTCTTGAGGAATGTTGGTTGGGTTGGGCTGCAAGGGTGATGCATCCATGGGCTGCTGTTTTGAAGAAGCTGGTTCAGTGACTTCTTCAATGGTTACTTCTTTTGTAAGCGAATCTATTGGGTCATTTGGCTCTGTAACTATGGCTCTTTTGGGCAGCTGATTATCTTTTATCCTTTCAGGCTGTGTTACATTTACAGTTCTGCTCCTTAACTTGTATTGTTTATGGACTTCATAAACAGCTGTGTCATAGCCTTGTTTAAAGTCAAAGGACTCACCTGATTTGGTTTGGAACAGCTTGATTTCATCATTCTCATGATCTTGTTGTGTTAAGAAAACTTGACTTTCACCATCTAGACCCATTAAATTAATCTGAGGATCTTCATTGGGTTCAGTTGATGTAGAAGTTTCTGCATAATTTTCTTGGAAAGGGGGTCTTATGTCTTGGTCAGCACTGGCCTTGCCAATGCCTGGGTTTTGAGTTCTCCTAAAATTTGGATTCCTAGGAGGGTTGTTTTGTGGTGCTTCCCATGATGATTTTCTTTCAACCGATTCCACTCTATCACCCAATCTTTTCATTCCATTGAGTATTGCATCCAGCTTTTGATCAAAAGCAGAGGGTTCCTCTTTGAAAACAGTCCTCTTTTCCAACCTTGCTCTGTTTCTTTTGGCAATCAGGTTAGCTTCCACTGTGACAGCAACCCTTTGGGCCTCTGCAAGGGTTTGAGGGTCTCTTTCCTTTAACTGATAGGCCATGTCGGGGTCAAAACCATCAGGGAATTTGTATAAAGCTAAATCAGGAGGGGGTCTTAAATTTTGTGGGATTGCGTTATATACATTGTTGAATCTTGCACAATACTCCAAAACAGTCTCTTGGGGACCTCTTTTGATAGTGTCATATTCCCCAAGTATGTGCAGAGGATCTTTCTTTTTCTCCCACCTGTTAGTAAAGGCTTGATACAGCTCATCAGGAGTTGTGATGGAATTTGCATTCAGGGATCTAAACCAAGTTCTTACATCCCCAGTTAGGCTTTGAACAAACATCCTCATTCTCACACTGTCATCATCTATTTCATAGGTCTCAAAATGGTCTTGCATCCTTTTGGCATGCTGAACAGCTGTCAAAGGGCCAGTGGAGTCAAAATATGAGATTTTGGTTTGGTAGTCTTGGGGTAGAGCTGCAGCGTTAGCTGGTATTTGCAAGGGTGCATATCTGTTAGCCATGTTTGGAGGGTTTATAGGGTTAACAGGGGCAGCTGGGATAATAGGAACAGTGGGTACCACAGGGGTAATAGGTAATGGTGAACCTAGAGTGTTGGTCAAGGGGATATGTGCAGTGGATGAAGATGTGAGAGGAGGACTTTGAGATGTGGATGGTGAACTAGGGGAACTAGGGGTAGACCGGAAAAGGACCTTGCATGGAGTAGAGATGAGACTGGGATGATCTGAATCTGAGGTTAAATCAGCAGGCTGCTCCTGCCTTTGCTGCCTCCTAATGTTTCTAGGGATAGTATTTGGATTATCAACAATGATGTGTGGATTAGGGTCAGGATTTGCCCTAGTATGCCGTGGATTTTTCTTGGGAGCCAGCTTCTAACTGTTTTTAGGATTTTATGGGAAGTTTTTATATCTGCAAGGACTGGATAAAGATTTTGGAATGGCTATATATGTTTCAAAGCTAAGAAGATTGACTGAAGCAGCTCGTCCCTAAAGCTGTTAATGTAACACAGAAACAGTTTTGAAGGCTTCCTGACTGATATACAGGCTTGATCTATAGCTTTGGGAGATAGATAGTAATTGGAAAATCCTAAATAGTCCCCAGTGGAGTCGCCATTTATGTTAACACCCAGGTTGTTCCCTATGACTCCCAGGGAATACGGCCGGGGTAACCACTAACCAATCTTTGGATTACAGCTTCTAGCCAAACTGTGATCAGAGAGGGCTCTCTCTTTAATATTTATCTCTGCTTTGTACTGATTTTAGGCTAGCTATAAGTTCAGGTTTGTTTAAGGTTTTGGTTGGATGATAATTTCAGTCAAGGTGCTTATGCATTCTCCAAAGTGTTCTAGTCCATTGGGCTATGGAGTCAGTGGTCCTTTAGTTATTTTGAGGTACTGAGTGATTTGCTGTAGTGATGCTGCAGAGCCAGATTAGTGTCTGAGGAAAAACGTTTATAATAGTGATTGAGTGGGGTGTATCCAGTTTATGCAAGGCAATTAAGAATCTTGCAGTGAACTGCTAAAGAAAGACAGTGAGAATATTATCCTAGAAGCAATGAAGAATTTCCGGGTAACATTCATACATATAGAACTAATATACACATGAGCAATTAAGAATTCATGTCCATAGTAATCCTGAAGACAAACATTTATAGCAGTAAAAATTGAGCACAAGGTGTAATAAAACAAATCCTGCACTATTCTTTTTCTTTACTGCTAGTTTATTGAAACATGAGTATGATTTGGTAAACATAAGAAAACAAGAAACAGAGATTGAGAAAAACTTGTTATTTCATCAGACATCACAGGAATTCTGCATCAGCGCATGTAGCTTCATCCAGACATCAGATATTTCAGGAAATCACTGAGCTGATCCAGCCCTCTGTATTAGATAATTCTGAAAGTGTACAATACATTTGCCTCAGAGCGAAAATTACCAACCCCTTATGCGTTACTAAGGGGAGTATATATACAAAGTTTACATAAGAAAATATCTGAATGGAGAGTGAATGCTTCATTAATAGCATGCCAACCGCTGGAGTGTAGTAGCTAAGAAAGTTAATGCTGTAATAACTTTTGTTGCTTTAGCTGTCAAAAAATGGTCAGAGCCTGTTGACTTGGTGGCAGTTAGAGTCGGCTGAGGGTACGCTGTCAAAATTTGCGCATTTTTTTACCTTTTGGGCTAGCCGTCGTTGTCTATGTGCTGAGTCATATTTCAGCTGTTTTTAAATGCTGACTTTATCATGTTGTTTGTCTTGTAGTGACCTGGAGCTGGCAGTGACCGAACAGCCGAAGCTATCGTGGCAGAATCTGAAGCATAAATTGCCACCAATCCTCCTTAGGCATTTGATATCTGCGCATCTTTATCAATGTTTCCTCGGCCTCTGTATGTCTGTAAAGATTGGGAGGGGTTTCAAACAGATGATTCACTTCATTCTCAATGAAGAACAAGCCTTCAAGTTTGTCATATAAGCTCTGTCCTGTGGGAGGCCCTGCTTGTTCAGATGAACTGCCAGATGCAATAATCTGATTTTCAATAGTGGTTGCCATTCTGTTGGCCATTTGATCTGGAGAGATCAATTTTCCTGCACCACTTAGTAAGCTGGGCAGGCCTTTTGTTTGCAGCACTCCCATTTTAACTTTGTATTCCTCCACATCTGCTTGCATCTCATAGTACTTCCTCTCCACTGTTTGTATATAGTTTCTGAGAGTTAGTACCTTCTTGGCAGAGAGGACAGCTTCTGTTCTGTTGGGAATGCCTATAGCTGCCAATTCCTCCCTTTCTTGCCTGTTCAGGAAGTCTATCATTCTGTTTGCCTGCTCTGCTCTGTTCCCTAGCACTGTCTTGGCCTTCTGAATTTCTGCTTGAGCTTGGCCCATTAAATCCATCTGCTCATGCATTATTTTTATTGACCTCCATTGCTGTTTGATGGATTGGCCAATTTTGGCCCATAGGATTCTTTTTATGTCGGCCATAGCAGTCTCCAGATTTAACTCTTTCTCCAAGGCCTTTATCTTTTCTTTCAGAGCTTTTATTTCTCTGCTTTGCTCTGCTACAGTCATTTTGGACTTGTCATACTTGGCATCTAATTCTGCCAGTTTGGCCTTGGCCTGTTTTATTTCATCAGCCTGCAGCTCCATTTGTTTTATGGCCTTGGTCAAGTCTTCTACACTAGTGCTGGTATCTGGAGCTGTTGTTGTTCCTGCTGCTTCTGTTGTGGGGGCCACTGCTGCCCCTGAAGTTGTTGCTGTTGTTGAAGTAGTTGGAGGAGCTTGGGAAGTGGATTCTCCATGTTTATCTTGTAGTGCTCCTTCCAGCTCTTTCTCCAATTCCCTGATCCTCTGGTCTTGCTGCATTAGGAGGTCTAGTTGGTCCTCAGCCTGTTTTTGCTTTTGAAGTTCTGCTGTTTGAGGGTGCTCTGTGGGCTGCAGCTTCAACCTCTTCTTCAATGCATTCAGGTCATCATCTTTCTTCTTCATGAGTGCCTTCACACCCGTTGGATCACTAGGATCATGTCCTAGATCAATGATGATCTCCTCAAGAGACTTTATTCTATTGTCTTTGGCCTGAGAGGACATTCTCTCAAAATCCAACTGGGTGTTGGTGTTTTTTAGGGACTCTTTCAGCTCATGGGCCATGGTGGCCTTCTCTACCAAGGTTGCATAGACCATCTCCCCAGCTTGCTTATGGAGTTCAATCTGATCCATGGGATGTATATCTCTGGCTAGGACCTCCACCCTTGTCTTTACAAAATCTGCAGTTGTCTTAGGCTGCGGCCCTTTGGGCTTAAAGTGGCTGAAGATTATCTTTTCCTGCTGAATGTCATATACCGACATTAGCCTTTCTTGCTGGGCTGGTGTTGCATCTATGAATTGCTTGTAGACCTCAGCCCTTAGCAGCTCATTCTGAGCTTTTATTTGTTTGAAAGAAGCCTTAGTGCTTTTGGGCTTCTTGCTTTGTTGGGAAGAAGAGGACACCTCCAAACCGAGCTGTAAAGTTTGCTCCTGCTGAAAGGAGCTTGTACCTGTATGCTGACTGCCCTCTCTGTCTTTTCTTGCACTGTCCAAGACATCTTCAGTAATGTCTTCTACCTCTGGGGAGTCTGCTCTTTGCCTTTTGGCTTCTGGCTGGTGGGAGGATCCACTGAGAGGAGTGGACTCTTCTCTTTCTCTTTTTGTACCCCTTTCCTCATGTGCTGGGGTCTGCAAAATTGGGGCAGTCAATGGCTCAGTTTGAGGTGGTGGTGTTTGCATTATTGGAGCTGCTGGCAGCCCAGTTTGTGGTAGGACAGTTTGCCCTTGCTGCTGTTCTGGCTGCTGCTCTGTTTGCTGCTCTGTTACAGGGGCAGACTTTTCCTTCACTGCTTCCTCCTCTGCACCCATTATGCCTTTGCCTTTGTCTGTCACCGGTGCTGATGTAGAGGGTGCCTGTGGTGCAGTCCTTGTAGCCGAGGTCCCTTCTCCCACTGAATAAGGCGGTCTGAAAGGTACCTGCTGCACATAGTCTAGGTCAATAGTTTTTTCAAGCTCCCTCCTATTCTTTAGCATTCTCTCTTCCTCAGTTAGATTTTCAACTAGAGTATCCATCTGCCATTCTTGCAGGTTGGCATATTTTTCAATATGTGGGTACTGGCAATGCTTAATGCCTATAAGCCTATACTTATTTCTCCTAGCAGTGATGAAACCTTCAGGGTCATAATGGACCCACCGAAAACTATAGGACAACTTGTATTTATCCTTAAGGATTAGGTCTGCATCTTCCCACCCTTCTTTCTTGTTCATGATGAAGGGGCCCAACTGGTGTTTGAACTTGAGGTGGGCCTTCTTTTTGGAGCTGTGGAAATGGGTGAGGTCGGACTGAATCAATTGCCTGTAATACTCCAAGGCAAATAACCTCATAGGTACATATTTTGGGAGCCTGTATGGACAGAGCTCACAGCCATAGATCCTAAACACAGTATGGTTCTCATATAGGTACCAGTCACCTATTTTATATCTTTTGGAAAGCTGCAGAGCTTTCTTTATCTCATTTGATATTCTAGGAGGAGGGGACCTCATCAACAGGCAAGAGACTGAGTATACAAATTGGTCAACAAATTCACAGTAGGTATAGGGTGAATTTGTGACTTTGTGATAGACAGAGGTCCAGAAGATGACATATCTTCTTTCCCCTCTATGATCCAGCCTTTTAATGTAGCATGGGAAGGCTTCAGAATGGTAGTACATGAACAGGTGGTAAATATAGGCCGAGTACTTGAAGACCCCCTGTCTGTCCACTCTGCTCAACTGATCATGAATCTTGTTAGCTATGAACTTAGCAAGGTTATATTTGCAGGCAGGGGGTTGGCGTGGGCTGTAAGCAGATAGCAATACCAGCATTGTTTTATCCACATGCTCACTGTTTTTGTATCCCAACACATAGGCAATCATGTCCAGTAGAAGCCTGCCTACATCATTGAAATGGACATTCAGGTAGGGAGGTGGCCCTGTAGGCTGGCACTCAGGTCTCATGAAATTCCTGGTGACCTTTTGAATCTCCTCACTGGTCATCTTGGCACCAGTGTCCAGCAAATAGTTCATGGAAAATGGGATCAGCAACTCTGTCTGATCAAAATGTAACATTTTGTTGATGGACTCAGCATTAATGTAGAAAAGGATCCTCCCAGATGGAGTGCTAATAGCTCTGTGCTGCACATCATAGTTTTCAGCACATAGGTGAATGATTTCAGGGAAGACATTTACAGCTGGGAGAGAATAGTATGGTAGGTTTGACTCCCATATCCCATGTGTACCATGACCATCCTTATAGTCCTCTCTCAGTTGAGTGAAGGTCTGCAAGAAGTCCCTGTTACCCTCAAAGTCTTCAATAAGATAGTCCTTGTCAGCAAATGCCAAGGCCTCCAGCTCTTTATTTGGTGGATTTAATGGAGCTACACTGAGGGATGAGGATGCAGAAGCAGCCATTGTGAAACTTGATTTCGAATAAAAAGGAGTGAAATGGCTTGCAAAGTTTTAAGAGCTCAAAATGCGAGGTCAATTGTAGTCAATGTCTGAACTGTGTCTTATAATGAAAAACACGCAGTCTTGCTTCTGCAGTTTTTTAGCAAGTTCACAGGGATTGTGAACTGCTCAGGGCAATTTGCAGAGGGTATGAGGAATTATTTAGGTGAAAGGCTGCAGCTGGTGTGTACACCCGGCAAAAGGGAACAATGCCGGGCGCTTCAAAGGTAATTTTCACAGTTTTTACCCGCAAATTGACTGTATTCTATGTCGAATTACAGAGCTGGGCAATGCAGATTGCCTTGGCTTACTTTAGGTAATAGGTGTGGAGCTTATATGAATTTCAACAGGTATTCTAATGGCAATTTACAGAGAATTGGTAAGCATGGGCCAAACAGAGGAATTACGGTGAATACCTGGACAAAACGCCTAGACATCTTGCGGGCCGAACTCTGAAGGTTGAAGTGATGAATTTGAGCAGTTGCAATTTGAATTTGGAGGTCTGGAGTCACTTTGGCAGCTGCAATGGCTATCACCTTCTTCACGCGAAAATGACATTGAAAATGCCTCAAAACATGACTTTAACGATAAAATTCGGAAAAATAGGGTAATTGGCGCCTTTCCGCCGATGACGTCAGCATGACGTCATGGCAGGCCCGGGTACGGAGGTGACGTGGCTACTGAGGTGTAGGCCAAGGTGGCAGGACACGGTGGTGGGTGGATAGGGTGGCAGGGTTACGTGGAGGGCCACGCGGCGCACGGGCGGGGAAGGGCGCTACGTCAGGATGACGCAAGCATGACGCAAGGGGGAGGCAGTAACAGGATGGTGGTAAGCGGGTTCCCCACACCACCTTTGGGCAAAGGCGGTATCGGGGAGGGGGGCTTCGAACAACCCCACCGCCTGCCATGCGTCCCTTGTACGGGGTGGAAAACCGCTTTCCCCGGACGCTAAAGGTCGGCAGGTTGGGGAGCGAAAATGACTGCCCACCGTTAGATCTGGGCGGCAGAGATCAGACGGCTGGCGGGTCCTCCGACGGATCGTGCAGGTTGGGGGGTCCCGCTGGTTTATTTAAATATTCAATTAAATACTTTTGGCGGAAAACTTTAGGATTGTGGGTTTTCGTGAGTTTTTTGGGGTTTTTGGGTTTTATTTGCAAACGAAGCGGGTTTGGGTAGAAAAGGTCCTTTACAAGGTTTCTTTTGGCAAATGAAGGTTTCAATGGGCCAAATGAATTTAGAAGAGGGGAGGGGGTTTGACTTAGGTTTATCAAAGTGACCAGATGTCATTTTGATCCCTGACAGAGAACATATGGCTATAATGCCAAGGGGAGGGATACTTATAGCATGTTTGGGGTTTATACACCATGGTGTTATAATACTAGGGGAAGGGTAAGATAGGGGATTTATATAATAGAATTAGTGGTTAATATGGATGAAATGGGTGGATGAGGGGAAATACTACTAAGTTTATTTAAAAATCACTTAGTTTAGGGAGTAGATCAAAATGAAAAGAATTTTAGACAAGAAATGTGGCTTTTAAGTGAACAAGAACCACCATGAAACCATAAATTCTTCCATGAATCTCAACTGATGAGGGGATGTTAGTAATAAATGGGAAAAGGGGAAGAAGGGAGGTTAGACATGCTTCTTTGCTTTGCTGCCATCTGATGGAGAAGAACACCTTCTCAATTTATTGATTTTGCTTTGTGAACATAGGCCAACACACACTAAATTGTAATGAATGACACTTATGCAACCCCATCTGCCTACCCATCTACTTGCCTAGCATTTTTTTTCTTCTTCTTGGAGGGTGCACTTAGGCTAGCAGATCCTTACTTGCCTTTTCTTTTCTTTGGCTTTTTCCTTTTGATGGTCTATCTACTTCTACCCTTATTTCTTCCAAGGTCCCAGATTAAGCTGTTGGGAGCCTTTCTTCTCTACCTAAACTACTTGTCTGCCAAGATTAAACAGTTTGGACAGACTTCTTTCTCTATTCTACAACTGGAAATTCAAAACATGGCATGATCTAGATTAGGCTGTTGGACCATCCATCAAAATTGAGACAACATCAAGCTATATACACAGATTGTTTTCTTTTAGAAATATGTGATCTTTGCATGACCAAAGCAGAACATATTTGGAACTCTTCATTATCAATCATGAAATATGAAACCTATTGGTATAGGTAGCTAACAGAGTGCACACTAAAGGGTGAACTCCCTTCATCTCCTTATAACTCCAAGTGAAGGCATCTAGATGTTTTCTCAATATGTTGCATATCTCTTTCTCCTGGGAAGTAGATAGGGATGGATTTATTTTCAATGTTCTTTCTAGGCCGAACTCTATATATTTAACATGGTGAGAAGTGGGGTTGGCCACATAGAGATTAGTTGAGGGTTTGTATTGGGTTTTTCTTATGATGTCTTCTAATGGTGATGCATTGGGAGGTGGATTCCGAATCAAATTTTCAATCATATCATCCTCATCTTGTGGTTTGCCCCCCATGGCAATTTCTAATGTACAATGTGGTGCAGAATAAACTTCATCCTCATCCTCCTCCTCCAACCAGAGAGGTAGATCATGTTCTAGAAAGGGTTGGGTAGGAGGATATAAGATTAACTGCTTGGACATGTGCCCGTTCTTTATGGTCATGTTCCTAGTTCGACAGTTGATGTAGGCATCAACTGTAGCCAACCAGGGTCTTCCCAAAATGAGAGGATACCCAGTGAGCTTTGCCTTTGGCTGGAGAATTAAGAAATCAGTAGGGTACTCCCAAGAATCAATGGAGACCATCACATCTTCCACAATCCCCTCAGGGGTCACTCTGGAGCAATCTGCTAGCTGCAGCACTATTGTGGTCTTCCTCAAGGAGCTTTGCAGGTTAAGTTTGAGCATTGTGTCCTTTGTCATCACATTAATGGAAACTCCCAGATCAATCAAGGTATGTGGGACCACTGTGCCATTGATGTGGACATCAACTACTAGGCTTCTAGGGTCCAGACATTTTGGACAGATTATCTACCCCAACATCAGGTCGAACAGTTGTCCTATGACATCGATGGTTGGGGCATCTCTCTTGCACCTTCCTAGATGCCTAAAGCACTTCTCTTTGATCAACCTATTTTAGATAGGCACATCTTTTATGGCTTGAAGAAGTGGTATCTTCACACATAAATGTTTCAATTCTCCCAGGAGTTCAGTCTCTTCTGGGGTAGGATAGATTATCATGGATAGTCTCTCAGGAAATGGTGGATTTGCTTTAGGTTCTCTTTCCTCTTTATCTTCCTCAACCTCCCTACGTGGAGGCTAGCTATCTGGGAGAAATTTCCTGGATCATAAGTTAATTTCTTGAATCTCCACATCATAAATTGGGCATGATGGTTCCCCACTATACACTTGCTAAGCCTGTCTGTTGTTCGGGTTCGGATTTGGCTGGGCAAGAATTTGGGGTTGCCTCGGTGGCGGACAAGGTAACAGTTGTGGTTGGGTAGGTGGTGGAGGCAGAAGAGCAGGAAGAGAGTTTTTTTTGGGCCTCCACCCCTGATGAGATCCATTCCATTGAGGTTGCGGCTGAGCATAGGATTGAAATGAATGGGTGGCTAGTTAGGCATGATATTGAGATATCAAGGACCAAGGAGGAGGCGTGGACCAGGAAGGATGAGTAGGGGTCCCCAAGAAGGCATGGAGGTGACTTGGTTGGGGTTGTAGTATGCCTGAGATGTCCCTTGCATCCCCTGCTAGTATGGTCTAGGTCCATGTGGCCTCCTTTGTTTTATGTAATAGATCTATTCAGTGACTCGTTCGGCCCCTTCGTATATAGCTTTACGTCCGGGCAAGGAAGGGAACTTATCAGTAGAATGATCTTCTTCACAGACTAAACGAACCTCTATAGAGCTCAATGGGCATTCATTGCTAGGATGCCTCCTGGTGCATCTAGGGAAAAAAAAGGCGAGAGCCCTCTTTGCTTCCTCTTGTTTTATTTTGATATGTAAGGTATCCATTTGCATGACAAGAGTCTGCAACATCTCACTCTTGAAGCCTTCCAGCATGTTTCCAATTTCACCTTTAATGGATGAATTGGAAGAATAGGTACTGACTATGGGTTGACTCCCCCTACCTTTCTTTTTGGCTGCTTTGGAATGGTTTCTGAAAATAGTCTTTATGTCCTCATAGGATAGTTGGTAGATGTCTCCCCCAACCAGTAGATGGAGGGTGTTTAAAAGGTCTTCCCGAATTCCCTTGATCAGGACCAACTTCAGAAACTTAGGGTCAAGTGTACACCTGGCCCTTTTGTAACTGAGCTGGAACCTCTCTTCATAGTCTTCCAGGGACTCATCACTTCTTATGGTCATTCAGAAGATTTCTTCTTTAGTATCTTTTGACCTACAATAGTCTCGAAACTTGTCATTAAAGTCATGTTGCATCTGAGCCCAAGTTGTGATGATATTGCCAGGTAGTCCCATGAACCAGCGCAATGCTACATCCTTGAGAGTAGAAGGGAACAGTCTCAACTTTTGCTCGTCTTCTGCATAGTCATAAGTTCGATAGATAACAACAAACTCAAACAAGAAGGTGTCAGGATCTTTTGTAGGTAGACCATGGAAGTGAGGTAGGGATGAAGGACTTATATTCTTCGTTTTGGTGTCTCCATTGGTTTCTCGAATGGGGAAGGTACCCTCTATTCTCTCTCCATTTCCCCTAGCATTTATGTTTTCAGTCATTAGCTCCGGAGGAATGCTTTCTTCTTATTCTTCTTCCCCTATAGGTTCTTCAAATATGTCTGGTTGTTCACCTAAGGTTTCTTCTTGATTGCAGCCACCGAAGAAGAGATAAGGTTGGCTATGTGAAGAAGTAGGGGTGTTGGGCAAATACTTTCCTAAATTATCTCTATTCCTACGAGGCATGAAATATTTTTGGTTGGTTTGTTTTTTGTTTCTTTTTCCCCACACTGAAAGTACCTGCAAAAACTAGAATTGTGAATTGAACAAAACAAATTGCAACTAGTTGAAATGAACTTGCTGAATGGAAATTTGCAGAACTGAAAAGGAAAGCAAGGAAATGCAGAATGAATGAAAATAAATGACTAGTCTACTTTTTCCGAAATAAACTATTAGCAGAATGTTGCAATAGGAAATAAAAGAAAGCAGTAATCACAAAATACTTTGACGCTATCTTGGAAATGGCGGAAAAAAGTGGTGATTACCAGTATTGCAGCAAGAATGCTGCAACTCATGGGCTTCCAACTTTACTTTTATCAAGCCAGTAGTTCGTAACAAAATTGGAAGCGTCGGTGCTATATGCACAAGTACTAGTTTTCACTGCAGGTTGTCACTTGGTCAGCTGGTGCGAGATCACTAGGAGCTGAAGCCAACTTCTATAGATTTTAGAAGAAGCTGTATGTGTGATGAAAGGAAAGAAAGATTACTCTACAGATTTTATTCTAACTGCAGAAAGGAGAAATACTGGAATGTAAAGCAAAACCTAGTAAACCCTAATCAACAAGCTAATTCTACTTTTGTCAAAAACACTATGAAAACCATGAAATAATTTCCATTGCCTACTCAAGGAAGTAAACAACATCTAACCATGCTATTTCTGGAAGTAAATAAGCAAAAAACATATTTTTGGATTTTTATGGGTTTTTATGTGAATTTAACATGTATCTAATTTATTGTGTATGAGTGTGGCAGTGAATAGGTGGCATTAGAGGGTGGTTTTGGAGCTTGGGAGGATGTAGGATGGTGTGGATGGGTCCTAGGAGGTCTTAGGTGGCCTTTTGGAGGCTTTTACCACACTCAACCTTCAAAATAAAGCCTACAGGAAAAAATACAGGAGGACATAGGAAAACTACAAGAGGAAAACAGGGAAACTACAGGAGGCCTACAAGAGGAGGCCGAGAGCAATTTTCGCTATTTTGAAAGTGTGAGAGTGGGTGGAAAAGGTGCATGAAGGTTGGCATGAGGTGTTAGGGCACCTAAGGTCTACCATGAATCACCATGAGAGAGAAAGATGATTGGGTTTGCCCAAGGAGAGAGGAAGAAGTTCTATGAAAAATGAAGGAAACTAGGGAAGAATTGAGGTGAGGTTTGGGAGACCTATAGGGCATGGATCAGATGGAAGGTGTGATTGCTGGTAAGATGGCCTACTACTGGAAGAGATCTGCTGCATAGAAACTGACATTCAACTAAGAAAATCAAGCAACCAATGAAATGAGTGCATCCTAGGAAAAATAGAGTTTTGCATTAAAATGGCCTAAACTATGCTGTATAGAAGGAAATGCTGGGAAATTCTATAAGAAAATAAAGCATGCAAAATGACTATTGCAAATCAGGAAGTAGTATGATAAATAAGATCTAAAGCAAAGAAAAACTGGACTATCAACCTACTAGAGTGCTACAAACACTAGAAGTCCTAGGAATGAGGAAAATCTGTGTTTTTGGGGTAGCAAGAGAGTCTTGGCCTCAAATCATGGTCCCAAAGGGAGGAAGAGAGGCCTAGGCACTGTTGCTAGCCTTTTGAATCTTCCCTGATCACTGCTTAACCTGCTACAAAAAGCACAAATTGAAGCAAACTACTAAATCATCAAAAGCAACCTATTCTTAACCATAAGAGAAATACATCTAACAGCAAACTAGTCTGCAAACTGGAGTAAAGCATAAAAATACATGTAAAGAGAAGCTTGGATGCTTGGATTATGCCCTAACCCAAGAGCTTTGACCGTTTGAGGTAACTTAGTGCTAGCTCAAAAAGGATTCCATCTTCATTATCAAAAAATAGCAAAATTACCTAAAACTGTCCTAAAATGTAAGCTCGAAATTTGAGCAGAGTTTACATAAGAAAAAAGTCGACCCTAGTCAAGCCCTAGGCCTCTCTACTTATACATATGAAACTACCAATAGCTTCCTTAAATTCAAGGAGGCTTGGCTCCCAAAAATCGAGATAACTAACAATCATCTTCCACTTGCTCGGTTGCCTTCTAGTGCATGATTCGACTGCTTGTACTCCGAGCTAAATGAGGATGAATTCGAAGTGAGGAGCAATAAATGACGGGGATTCCCTCCTATAAGTCCTCTCCTCTATCTACTTTGAGTTATTGATGTAGTTTGACCACTAGATCCTTGACTTTGACCTCGAAATCCATTAATAATCTGCATTAAATACATGTTAGACCACATGGCATAATAACTAACTCAACTCACCCTATAAGCATAAATATAATTAGAAAATCATACAATAAGCTAAGATAATGGTTGATTTCACTAGGCTAGGAGGTAAAATGAGCCCATATAATTATCCATTTATGAGGCTCATCAATATCAACATTTCTAAAAATACAATATGCAAACCATGTCAATTCGGTAGGCAAACCAGATCTCACTTCATTGAAAAAGAAGGGTCAGCTAGTAAGCCTCTTGAACTTGTTCATACTGATTTATGTCAACCATCAAAGAAAAATTCACCTCGTGGAGAAGAATAATTTATATTGTTCATTGATGATTTTTCCAGAATGTGTTGAATAAGTCTTCTAAAACATAAAGATGAAGCATTTGAAAAGCTCAAAGCCTTCAAAGCTTTGGTTGAAAATGAATCATATCACAAAATCAAATGCTTCAGACTGATCGAGGACGGGAATTTGCCTCAGATGAATTCTTTGACTTTTGTGAACAACATGGAATAAAAAGACAGTTCTCCACTGCAAGGACTCCTCAGCAAAATGGAGTGGTAGAAAGAATGAACAGAATTGTTCAACAAATGGATCAAGCTATGCTATATGAATCTAGAACTCTTGCAACCTTCTGGGGTGAAGCTGCATTCATTGCTGTCACTATTCTCAACCAAGCAAATGTTTGGGTAAACAACACTCAAACTCCACATGAAGTTTGGTATGGTAAGACTCCCGCTGTAAAATACTTCAAAGTTTTTGGAAGCAAATGTTACATCAAAAGGGCTGATGAAAAACTTGGTAAGTTTGAACCCATAGTAGATGAAGGTATTCTTCTTGGTCACTCTTCCTGAAGCAAAGGATATAAATGTTATAATAAAAGACTTCAGAAAATTATTGAAATAATTGATGTTGTGGTTGATGAAGCATGCAAAAATCCAAAATAGATAAAACCCGAAGAGTATGACAATGAAGAAGATGGGGATTATTTTTCCACATCAAATCACATTGATTCTGAAGAAGAAACCAATGAAGCACTAGAAGAAGAGATAATGGTAGAAGAAAACGCTTCGTCCAGGTATGTTCAGAAAAATCTTCCAGAAACTCAAATTTTAGGGGAAAAAGAGGTAGGTGTACAGAGAAGAACAACTATTACAGAAACTTCAAGTTGGACACCTAATCCTAAGTGGGTTAGTGTGGAAGTCGAATGGACAAGAGGAGTCCAAGAGACCTTGGGATCTGAAACCCAAGAGTCACATATTTGTACTATAAATGTATATCTATTGTTAATAAAAAATGAACTCACATGATTTATCTTTCCTATTCTATGTTTCCCATGTGTGTTTAACATGGTATCAAAGCCACTTGTTTTTCTGTGGCCTTTTATGTGCATGTCAGTGCTGCACCTCTACCCATAATCCTGAAATAGTAAAATTGGCGTGCTAGATCTGCAAATTCAAATGTTTTATATCAGCGTGGTCTTCATTACCTATCTCTGAGCTTCCTTGAATAGCGCTGGCCTGGTATTCATTATCTGTAACGTTTCCACGCATACTTGACACTACTGAGCACCTTGCCTTCCTGCGTGTCAGAACTGTCATTGCTATTCCGGGAAAGACTGATTCCAGTGCTAGCAGAATAGTGCAAGAAGAAATCTTCATTGGATATACAAGACATTTTTCTCCGCCTGAATTTTGATATCATATGTTTTTCTATAATCGTTAAAGACGCCAGATTCCTGTTACAGGATCTTCGAGAGGTTCCTTTTGCCAGAGTCGTTGATGAAGGCCCTCTGTTAAAAGACCTGCTGCAAACACTGTGTGAGTGTCATAGACATTTTATATTCTTTGTAACTCCTGTTTTCTTGCCGCATATTTTGTGCTGAATCTTCTGGCTACATTACTTCTCTACGCTGAATTGTAGGTTGTGCATTCTTGTATCGCTCCAAATATTATATGCTGGTGCACTTACGGGATATTCCATACCACGCCCTTTTTTGTGATACGCTGCCATTGTTTGAATCCACTCCCGGTTATTAGCACTGTAAATCCGCTCTCCGTTGGCAGCATCCAAACCACCTAATTCTGTGTTCAATGTTGTTTTAAACAATGCAAGCACCGGTCATATGTTGACCCTCCTCCACACTCGACTCCTGCAATAATCATAACTCCTATAATCATAATGTTGGCCTGTCCGTTGCATTGGCCTGGTGCATAGAATCGTTGGGCGGAAGCGTAGTGAACCTGACATTACAACTCTCAAGAAAGAGGCGGCGGTGTGAAAGGTCCAGTGCCATTAATGGATATTTGTGGCATGATCAGTGAAACTTTAAAAGATTCTGAGAAACTTTTAGGTTTCGGAGCGGATGTTTGAAAGATCTTGTTTATTTTGCTCTATATTTTGTTGAAATTCAAAGGCCACCCGTCCTTTTTCGGCATGAAAATAGAGATTTTTGAGACGTTTTTGAGAAAATTTGAAAGATGGACAAAAGCCTAAGGGCTTTTGCCTATGATCTGCATACCTGGAAATCGTGAAGTCTTTCTGTGAGCATATTCTACTTAAGTAAATATTCGCGAGTGTTGATTTATTTTCCAGAGGTTCAATAGGCTTGGAGTTTTAAATGATTGCGGTCTTGGAGGTTCGGTCTTCAAGGGTTGAATGAGCATTATGGTATGATCTCATCTCTGAGAGTTACAGTCAGTGAACAAGATATTTGTGTAGATCGTCATTGGTATTTTCATACACATTTTTTTCTATCTACGGAATTACAATTCTGAGCACTGTCAGGTCTCTAACGCTAAGGTTCGGTCCACTAAGGCATAAAGATGTCATGCTTGATTTAAATCTTTTCCTTCAATCATTTAAGGAGCTCGTTGAAGTAGGAACTAATGTCACAAAGCTTGACTAACTCATTTGAATAAATAAGGAGTTTACATTCTTGCAGTGGATCATCTAGGTCACATTATGAGCACAGGGCCTTTTGTTCTATTCATCTCTGAGGAAATAATCTAAGCAATATTGCAGCAATATGAGCAAATATTCAGACATATTTGGTTGAGGGGAAGGTACCCCGAGGGTCCTTTGGGTTAAGACTCTACCAGACTGAAAATTGCTTATTCAAAGAAACACACACACAGCCATTATCTTTACTGTAAGCAAATTCTAATGTTTAGGGTACGTACCTAAGGTCCTACGTTCGAGAAGGCCTTTAGGATCCAAACCCTTCTTGGAGTTCCCTTCTTCTTCTTTGACCTGTAAAACAAACAAATCAAGGAACACAATAGTACATGGACAAATACTTATATATAAACCATCTTCATGCTATAAAATTAGTTATAAAAATCTTTAAGTAACTACTTGCATAAGAATTCAAGACAAGAATCTCATAAGCATAAAGAAAGATTGTTTCGGGAACCAAGACGTGTTTCTTTTATATAAAGGCAAATAAAGTACATATAACGGAAAGATATCACCTGAAACACCTTCAGCAGGCTCCAAGCAAAGCTTCCTCCCGGATTCGTTCCAGCCTCAAGCCTCCAACAAGAGCTCCTTCCAAGTCTTACTCAATGATGACATAAAGGATGAATGATCACCAATACACATGGAAACAAGGGTTTCCTATGCAAAATGGGGGAAGTGCAGAAAGCACCAAGGACTTCAGACCTGGTCTAAGGGGAAAATCTCAGCATAATAATCTTGCTCTCTTTTCTCTCTCCCTTAGGCCTTCCCTTTGATGTCTTTTTATACCATCTCCAAAGTAGGTTTTTAGTTAGGAGTTGGTTGGGAACAGTTGGGCCACAAGCACTAACAGGTGATCCAGCAGGTAAAACCCGCGATCTCCGCCTGAAAATAAGGAATTATATATTTTTTTAAGTGTTTTAATACATACACGCGGGTTGGGTATACATAGACCCGCGTGTACACGCATTTAACTCAGGGAAATGTCGCGTATAGGGAATAAAACACTGTTTTTTAAATTTTAGGACCAGATCTGGAAGGAGGGGTTGCCCTAGGCCATGAGTGCAGCATCACAAACCATAAGAATGAGATTTGGAGCTATAACAGATGCCCCCTAATATATGAGGTCAGAAGGGGAACATGATGGCCGAAATATATTATGTAAGTACATGGAAAGGAACTCTATCGAAAACCCGAGGAGGACTGCACCAGAATTCAGCCTGCCAAGCCACCAAAAGGAGATCAGAAAGAAACACTGTCTGAGGCGGGCATACCCATGCTCAAAAAAAGTAAAGCATGTCCGCATATCAAGTACAAGCGGATCCACTAAGTATACAAGTATAAATGACTGGAAGATACATAATGGATCATCTGATCATAAGGAGCAAGTACATGTCTGAATATCACATATAAGACTGTCAATGATGCTGAAAGATGCAACGGATCACTGAAATCAAAGACTGATCCCAAAAGGTACCAACTGAACATGATGGAATAGGATGGTACTACACTGCAAACTCAGGTGCCAGCATATAAAATGTCGCCATGACTGACTGCAACATATAAGGTGGAGTGGTATCAACTAGCAGCAACAGGAGCAACTGTCAAGTGAACCAATGAATGCTGATACAACCTAAGGTCTTCACTGACCGCTGTGGTACATTTCTACACCATGGGAATGAATGATCTGAAGTCGACCATGTGAGAAATCATTTGATTACCGGTCATTGATGTATACCGTTAACAAACGCGAGACCACTCACCGATAATGATAATGAGCGTCAAGGTACCCAGTACAATCTAACAAGTGTGAATAGATGAGCTGAAGTCGAACACCTGTAAGAATCTATCGATCAGGAGACAATGATGGTTTCCCACTGTCGATAGCGAGGAATCTACCACTAATGACTGCAAACCCCAAGGTACTGCCAAATGGACTCTAGATCTTTTCCCCAGAGCAATGAGTCGCAGTCGATAGGGAAAGATCCGCTAGAAGGAAGGCATTAAGGCATCCTCCATCAATCTAGCGCGAGTGTAACCTGTAGGCCAATAATGTGGAAGGAATCGGACGAAAAAGATGTAGTAACCCAACCGAAGTACATTTCCGGCGTACACAAGATGTGGCTAGCGCACGGCAGAAACCCTCTGAACCAACCAATAATGAAAGCTGACGCAGAGGCGAGGTATCCACCAATAGGGTCAAATGGAAACCAAGGTACTGCACGAATCCCAATGTGTGATAATGTATGCTGATGTCGAACACAAGGGAAACCACTCAGTCAAAGACCCATGATACTGATCAATGCTGAGCACAAGGTGACCTATCAATAATGAAAATAGGGCCAGGGTGCGGCTCTAGGCCTGTCCTCAGAGCAAGGTGTCGTCGTCGATAAGGACAAGACCCACCAGCAAGAAGTCAGTGGGGACCTTCTCAAACCGGCACGAGTAAAGGACCAATATAACTGATGTGATGATAGACATGACACTGACAACCAGGGATGGCCGACTGAAAAATGAGTCAAGAGACACCGCAGAAAGGCCGACTCAGGCTAACTTCCCTTGAACAAAAGCACGACTCAATGTGACTATGTGGCAGCATATGATGAATCTGTATAAGTTCGTCATGCAGGAGGCACGAACGAACCCTCCATATGATTGGAAGAGATAACCAATTGGGGGAGAACTGACTCGATAACAAGGTTATGGCGTACCTAAGTCAAACTAAATCCCACCCATGCGGAGGAGACTTTGTTTTGAGTGCTTTGTTCAAGGGCGACACGACTGACTCTAGCTGCCAACAATAAATGGAAATAATGTCCCTGTTCCCGCTCTTTTTTTGGAATATTTATTTTTTTTTGTCTTTTTCTGATAAGTCGGAAAAAGAATAAAAGAATGCTATGGTACAGTGGAAAGAACGAGTGCCGGTGAAATAGATGATCTAGTTCCTGGGAAAGGAACGTTCCTATGCTCAATGCAGGGAGGTGAAAACTGGTCAGTGACACTCAGAGGTATGTTCCTTCCACGGATCTGGGTATGTCAAGCTGCAGAAGTCAAAGGTATGCAAGGTTGATTTTGCAGACGTTATGGTAAAAAGTTGGCTTAAACACGAGTCCAAGTGAAGCCGGCTCTAGGCCAAAAGGTGCAAATAGTCAACATGCAATGCAGAAGTACAACTCGACACACATAGGAGCCTCTAGGGTATAAGGCCAGAACGAAGCGAAGAAGCAAAGAGGAATGAGTCTTCAACGCATAAGCCATGGCGGGACTACAGAGGACTCCCGAGCCTAGTCAAAACGAAGCAGCATGGGCAACAAATGTCAGTGAGGCGCTAACTACGATGCCCATGTAAAGGGATGGCTCTACCATCGTGTCATGATTTAAAGAATCAGCGAGTGAAAATGGCTTACGAACCATAACACGATGGGATCGACCCTATGGCAGATGTATTGGTCATATGGAGGCTAGTACGCATAATGCAACGGAAAAATGGTGTCCCTAACCTATATGCCAGTGAGAACACGATACCTGCCATGACGGGTCAGCAGTCATGGAACCGTCTCGAACCGTCGAAAAATGTCCAAAATGTCCTGAAAAACAACCCAATCTCGACATTCCAAGCTCCCAAGTTAAACGTGACATGAAACCAAACACAATAAAATTTTGAAAAAATTTTGCATTTTCAAAACTTATAAAAAGAAATTTTTGACTTACCATTTTCACCGTTTGACTTGGAGAGCAAAATTTGTGGAGCAAAAGGAGCAAACTTCCCTGTGACTTATCCAACCATTCAAACTTGCCGAAAACTTCCAGGTAAGCACTAAACTTGTCTTGCAATTAATTGTGATAGTTTTTAGGAAGTTTATTTGATGTTTTACCGTTGGATTTTTGCAAAAAATTCCTTCGCGGCGTACACGCGGGTTGGCAATATTGAACTCGCGTATACGACGGCCCTACATGCGACTGTGTATATATGAACCTGTGTGTGCACAGCGAACTAATTTTTAAACAAAACTAACGGATGAAAATGATTTTTTCTTCCAGGATGACTATCACATGGCGTGAAAGAGAGCACTCAGCCGTGGATAATGAAGTTATGAACAATGATGAGGCATTGGATGCCCTACGGGGATGCGGGTTGCTAAAATTCTTCAAATTGCCAAATATGAAAGCAAACACGCGTTTGCTCGAGAGACTCATTGATTATTGGGATGTCGATGAGGAAGCATTCATCATTGATCAGATGCCACTCAGGGTAGAAGTGGAAGATATATATTTTATCACGGGCCTTTCCCGAAGGGGAGAGGTAGTGAACTCCCGGGGCAGGACACGGAATAGCCTCAGTGTAGATGACTATGTACAGATTTACTGCCCGGGTCACCGGAAGGTCGGGAGCCAGATCTCTATCCCACATGTGGCGAGTTTGTCACTCAGGATAATCTTGTTCACCATAGGTCGGGTGAACGGATCATCCTCACTGCATCAGGCATCACGGGTAAACATGAGCGTGGCAGTGGACTGTCTCACCACTGTGTTTGACTGGTGTACTCCTCTACTGGCCAACATGAAGGAACAACTCACTTCTATCAGGAGGGTACAGACTAAGAATTTTGGGTTCGGAACCATCTTGTGCACTTTCTTCTTCGAGAAGGTTCCTGCACTCTGCCCGAGGGTAGCAGTTTCCATCAGTAGTCCACGTGATCCACGCATGGGCCGGTGGGCTGACTTGATGAAATGTCTAGGGGGTGGGGAAGTCCCTAGGAATGCATTCGACGATGATTTCTTTACCTGGCGGGAGCAGCAAATCATCGCCGTGGATGATTACCCTTATGCCGGACTGGATTTCCGAGGAGATCCTGATCTAGTGTTACCACCGGATGCAGCATGGGGCGAGATTGGTAAGATTTTTGACTTTTATAAATTTTTTGGATTTTTCAAATATAATGATGAATTTTGAAAAATATTTTTGATGAGATTCAAATGACTAATATGATGATCATGTTCCAGACGTTGGGCCCGTACGACCAGATGGATTCCCACGGCATGGACGGCGTGGCCGAGGAGCCGAAGAGGCGGCTGCGGATACGGAACAGACCCTGAACAACATCCAACGACACTTGGCGAGACTGAGCTGCCGAGTACCGATGGCTGAGATAGAGGACCTTCCTCCAGATATGCAGCGTCATGTGGTTGGGATGCCACGTGACTGGGTTCGCGTCTTTCGGCGCGTGGCCAATGCTATAGTTACATATTTAGCTGCTCATCCAGAGCCAAGGCGTTAGATATGCCTGACATGATTATGGGCATTTGAGTCCCAATTTTGTATATTTTTGGACACACATATGTACACTCGAGACGCTTTGCGATATATATATATATATATATATATATATATATATATATATATATATATATATATATAGACAGTTTGACTTTTTGATGCATGATTTTATGATGATGAATGATTGATATGCCAGTCTAATGCTTGATTAGAGATAGAATCAGCTAACCAATTTTGAGATCTTGGAATGTGCAAATAATTAATGTAAATAAATGATCTTTGCAACAACCTCACTCTTAAATATTGGCGATATAATAATGGATCTCTAACCTGATAAATGTTATTTAACTGAGACACTATCAATTGAGAATCAAGATATACTACCAACGAGTCGATCCCATAAGAGATTGCCTCGGATAACAAATTGATAACAGCTGTATACTTGGCCATATTGTTTGAAGCAGGACTGATACACACGCCTCTCGATATCATCAACTGACCAGTTGGGTAATAAAGTACCCAAGTTGCGGAAGCAAGATTCCGAGTGTGCCGACTAGCACCATCGGTGAACCCAAAATAGACCAAATCATCCATCAGCACCTGCCACAGCAGACCAAAAAGCACTGATATCAGAAAACGCTCGACAATATATGTATAAATATATACATAAAATACAAAGAAGTCATTGCCCAGCCTGAACTAAGCAAATTACTTCTTTAGGTAGAGCCCATTTCGGGGCTCCGCCAGCTTGTTTCCTTCGAAATCAATTAACTCATACGATCCTTTTTCTAAAACTTGTTTGATAATGAAAGGACCGTACCACATAGGCTTGAATTTGCCTGCCCCCAAGGCGTCCTTATCTTGGTCATAGACCAAGACAAGGTCACCTTCAGAAAAGACTCGAGGACGGACAGACTTATCATACTGCGTTTTGACCCTTTTCTTATGGGCCTCATTCATCGTGGCGGCATCTCGACGCTGCTCATCGAGATGTTCCAAGTGAACTAGGTGCTCCTCGAGACTCGAAGTCTCAGGAAGAAGCTCAACAGCCAACTTCAGAGATGGGATTTCACATTCAACCGGAAAGATAGATTCCATCCCGTAAACCAACTGAAAAGGAGTAAAACCAGTAGCCGTTTTGATGGAGGTTCGGTATGCCCAAAGTGCCGAATACAACATAATGTGCCAATTGGACCGATTTTTATCGATTGTCCGTTGGAGTATCGTCTTAAGAGTTTGATTGACCGCCTCGACCTGTCCATTGGCCTGAGGATAATAAGGGGATGAATGCTCCTGACGGAAACCTAATTTAAGAGCCAATTCGGACATTAGCTGATTTTGGAAATGACTGCCATGGTCAGTGACAATCTCCCTTGGGATACCGAATCTTGAGATAACCTGATTGAAAAGAAACAAAGCTGCCGTGTCACTGTCGTTCTTATAAGTAGGCATGGCCTCAGCCCACTTCGTGAAGTAGTCTACAACCACGATAATGTACTTGTGATTCGCTGCTGAAGGCGGATTACAAGTCGTAAAGTCAATACCCCACTTAGTGAAGGGACCGACAGTGACAACGGGAAAAAGGGGAGCTGGATGCGCGCGCATCTTGCGAGTAAAAATTTGACACGGGTGACAGCGTTTCACTGCTTTCACATAGTCCTTAAAGAGTGAAGGCCAAAAGTAGCCGGCACGTAAGATGCGCTAGGCTGTAGCAAGCCCTGATAGATGACCACCACAAGCTCCACTGTGGCAGTCATTAAGAACAGACTCTGCTTCCTCTAAGGTTAAACAACGTCGAAGAATTGAATCAACCCCTCGACGGTATAATGTGTCACCAATGATAACATAGTTTTTAGCCAGGTGACGTAATTTGCGACGTTCATCCTTGGAGAAAGTAGAGGGAAACTTCGAAGTCTGGAGATAAACAATGATATCTCCATACCAAGGGTCTTGTGAAGAGATGAGGAATATATGTTCGTCGGGTAAACTTTCCTCATAAACAATATCCTCTCCACAAGGAAGCTCAGAAATTAGCTCCGCGAAGACCATAGATTTCTTAGATTTGGCGGACAAGAACTCGAGATCGAATTCTTGTAAAATGACTATCCATCTATTATATTTGCCCCCAATCACTCGCCTACTGAGGACAAATTGAAATGGATTGACCGCCGCTAAGACAAAAGTTTTGCGTAGCAAAATATAATGACGGAGCCTCTGGACAGCATGGACGGCTGCCAAGGCCAATTTCTCGACCAGAGAATAGCGGAGTTCAGGACCTATTAAACCTCGGCTCAAATAATAAATCACGTGCTCGACAAGAGCATCATCCTCCTGAACTAGAACCATACCAATGGTTGATTCTGCTACAGCGAGATATAAAAGGAAGTCTCTACCATAATCCGGTGGACTCAAAAGCGGGGCAGAGACTAATGCTTTTTTCAAAGCATCAAACGACTGTTGCGCAAAGTCATCCCATATAAATGGAACTCCTTTTCATAGCAAACGCATGAACCCTTTAGTGATCTCGGCATAGTTTGCTATAAACTGTCTTAAGAAATTAGCCTTCCCTTGAAGACTTTGAAGTTGACGAATTGAGGACGGGGGAGGCAACTGAACTATTGCCTCAACCTTGAAGGGATCAACCCGAATCCCTTCATTGGACACAATAAACCTTAACAGCCGACCGGATGTAACCGCGAAAACGCGTTTATTTGGATTCAACCGGATTTTATAGAAACGACATCGCTCAAAGACTAATCGAAGATGACTAGGATGATCAGTTCTCTTTTGAGAGCGAGCAGCGAGATCATCTAAGTATGCTTCGATGACATGTTTGATGTCGTGGAAAGCGTATGACATGGCCCGCTGAAAAGTGGCTCCAGCATTTTTAAGACCAAAAGGCAACTTTCAATATGCAAAGGTACCCCAGGGACATATGAAGGCTATCTTATGTTGGTCTTCAAGATGGATAGAGATTTGATTATAACCCGAAAAACCATCCATGAAGGAAAAAATTTCATTACCCGCACACTCATCGATAATCTGATCAATGAATGGCGTGGGGTAATTGTCTTTCAGACAAGCCTTGTTTAGGTCCCTAAAATCGATGCATACTCGGATTGTTCCTTGCTTTTTGTCTACAGGGACTGGATTAGAAACCCAATCCGTAAGAGGAACAGGGTATATAAAACCCGCCCTTAGCAGCTTCTCAACCTCAGCTTTGATAGCCGCTGCTTTCCTAGGGTTAACCGGCCGAAGCCTTTGACGAATCGGTTTTGCATTTTCGTACGTCTTGATCTCATGTTGGACTATAGAAGGATCAATGCTAGGCATTTCCTCATAAGACCAAGCAAATACATCACGATATTCATTGAATAGGTCGGTGTAAATTTGAATTTCTTCAGGGGAACACTCAATTCCGATGAAGATATTCTCTATGATGTTAGGGTCCCTAGAGATGTTGATAGGTATCGTTTTTGAAATTACCGACATATTACCTTCGGCACGTACGTGTGTTGGAGCCAAAGGGTTCGACACCGTACAAACATCACTACCAACGAGCTCGGAGAATCTAGATTCTACTTCCCGCAATGGAGGAAGAAAATGTGAACGATGGTGTAAGTCTTCCCAAGGTCGATCTATACCCATCATTACTTCGAGGATTGCTTCTTCAGAAGGTAGAACCGAATCTAAGCAGTCCAAGGCAGAGGTAGAATCAAAGCTCCAAGTCGGGGCCACATGACCATCTAACTCCTCTTCGGAAAAAGGAGTAGAATGGTTATCTGCAGAGTCTACGATAAACTGATATCTAAGCTCAGCTGCAGATATAGGAAACGCCATTCCATTAACTTGTCCTTCAACTAATGTGGTCGTAGGTGAAGGCAAGGTCCAAGGGTCAGAAAAATAATGAGTTCGGAAGAGCTCTTCTCGAGGAGACTCCTTGGATGATGAAATAGCATTGATTCTTGCAAAAGGAGAGGGAAGATCAAACGTACCCATCAATGAGGAATACATCCCTACTCCTAAAGTCTCAGTCGGCGGGCGAGGGTTATCCACCAAAGGAACAGTAGAGTCGGAGCTTGCTTGAGGATCGATTGGGGAATAGTCCAATTGATCAACCTTAACGATTTTCCCCTCATGAGGAAAGCAAATGACACGAAACAGAGTCGACACGACGGCTTCCATCTCGTACACCCAGTTCCTTCCTAATAGGAGATTATAGTCTAGGTTAGCATCTATGACTTCAACTTCGATATTAACGACCTTCCCTCCAACACATATAGGGAAGGCCGGGATAATCCCATGCGGCTTGTGAGAATGGCCATCAAATGAAGTTAAGACGGTTAGTGAAGGAACAGCCGAAGGTGAACCAATAGCCTTCCAACATGACATGGACATGACACATGTGGAAGCTCCTTCATCTATAACGGTGCGAAAAATATTGTTTTTCCGGTATGTAGACTTTATCTGAAAAGCCATATGATGAGGGAGTCTCTTTTTGACATTTGACATGTCAAAAGAGAGCACTAAAGAGTTAGCTGGATCGACTGCTCCAATGGCGGAGAGTAAAGCACTTCTCTGAGACGGACACGACTGGAGAACTTCCAAAGCGGACATAGCACATGGGCTTTGAGCCAAATCCTCCACAATGGAGTAATTTTGGGCGGCCCTAGCATTAGGGTTAATTGTCGCGCGTTTGGTGGAACCTTTCGGTATCCTAGGTATAGTCTCAACAGGGGGCCGCTCAATATGAAGGTCATTACCTCCGGGAACAGTTTTATCCTTAGATGTTTCGGCTTCACCATAATCACGTGACCGAGTAGTCACATGGACATTTGAACCCATCATAAAAACATTTGATGCTTTTTCCCCTTCTTGGTTGCCCCCTGAGGAGGTCCCAGGATTCGAATTCGCGCCAGCAAGAAGTTGCTGCCCTTGGGGAAACGGGTTTGTTAACACAGCTTGCGAACTAGAAGTCCCTTGCTGTCCTAACAAGCGCTGAGCGTCTTCAATTCTAGGGCAGAGATGAGTTAGATGGTCCCCATTGCATAACTTGCAAGGAAACTTAACTTTCTTTCTTGACTCACCTTTACCACCACCAGCGTTGTTGCCGGATTTATTTGCATCGGGCTTCCCATCCGAGTTCTTTTTCTTACCATGTCCTTTCTTTTTCCCATTGGAATTTTTATTTCCTTTGGGGTTATCGGATTGGACGGCATTAATTGAAGAAGTTTGGGAAGCGGGAGGATTAGACAATGTGACTTGGTTGTTAGAAGCAGTTTGCAAAGACAACTGCTGCAATTGATTCAACAAGTTCATTGTAGATGTGTCTACTGACCCAACGATACCGTCTGTGTGTGGACCTGGCTTTGGCTTAGCTAAATCAACCTTAGATCCAGGAGCATCTGGCAAGTACTTTTGTAGGATCCCAGACTGAGAGTAGATCAATTCCAATTGCTGGGCCCTGAAAATGGTTTGCTCCTCAGAATAGACCCCAGACATGGAGACATCCTTGGAGATCTCAGGTTGCAAAGACTTCAAAAACCATTCTAGACGGTACTCCGAAGGGATTTCGGCTTCGATGAGCCTCTTTCTCCGTCTCCATTCCTGAATGTGATCAGAAATGTGGGTTGCCTTATCCTGACGAAAGGTGGCCAGAAGTTCAGTTCCGGCATCATAGCGGACATGCAACTGGAAGTGATTTAAGAAGATATTGGCTAAGTCAGCGAATGATGTAAAGCTGCCCCTTGGCAACTCTATATACCATTTAGCCGCATTACCAGTTAAGGTGTGCTGAAAGAGTCTCAACCTAATCGAATTTTCGATGAGGGAGTTGGATGAGCACCACAAATGGAATGTGGTTACATGATCGCCTGGATCTTCACCACTCTTCCCTTCGAATTTCGGTATATCCGAAGGGAGTTTGGTTGGGACCGGAGGCCAGGCCAGATTGTATCTGATAGGATCATTTGTTAGCTTAGTGAGATCTGGCAAGTTTATCGTTGCCAGAAACGGAAGCCTAGGAGGACCTAGGGGATTCCACCTAGACTGGGCAGAACTCCCAAAGTTCTGAAAAGATTGTCCTGGGATTTGGGAGGCACCAGGCTGCCTGAAGTGACCAGTAGAACCGGTTGAACCAAAAGGAAAGCCTTGTGGTCCAGCAAAATTCGGAGTTTGACCAACTCTTGCCGTATAACCTCCATAGCCCGCAAAGTTTCCTCCTACATAATGATAAGGAGTTGATAACCCCTAATATGGGTTCCAAGCTGAAGCAAGGGGAGGAATACTTTGAAACATGCTAACCGTGGAGTACGGCCTACTTCCTTGTTGGCCGATAAATGGATTCGCAGTTCCTGCGCTACTAACCCCAGGGTTATTCCAACCTTGGAAAGGATTGCTGCTTTGTCCTACTGAAGAAAAAGGCATGGATCCTATCGTCGGGTTGGAATGTGGTATATGACCACTTCTGAAAGGAAAACCCTGGAATGAAGCCGATCCGCCCATCATGGACGTAGCGGCACTAAGCGGAACCGATGGAATACCCTGTGATTGGGTGCCAAAAAGGAAGGAACCAGTACCAAAAGCATTGGTTTGGGCATTTCCACTCGTGGACGGAATGGAGGTAGACCCTATTAAAGATGTGCTAGCAAAAGATCCGAACAAGGAAGCGGAGGGGATGGAAATGGTTCCTCCCCCTTGCACCGATGATGGGGTTTGCATAGTCGCAGCACTCGTAGAAGCCATGCTTCCAGTAGTGATCATAAATGGTAAGCGCGTAGCGTAACCTGGACTCGATGGTGTATGTGACGGAGTTCCAACGTATTGCAATACGTCTGGATAACTAAATGGTAGGGGAGAATTCGGAGCCCCTAAGGACTCTGAGAATTCTTCTACCTCTACGTTATTCTCCGCTTGAAAGTGAACTCGAGAAAGGACTGGAGTGTCCCTCTCTTGCTCAGAAGTACCAGGCCTTGCTTGGCCGCTAATGTCCCCCAGAGGAGGATCAATCCCCGATGCGTCAACCGGCGTGGGACGGACCCCACCGGTAGTATTGCCTCTGCGCCTTCTAGGAGAAGGCTCTAAACTAGGTGGCGAGAGACCACGAAGTCTTCGAGACCGTCTTGGAGATCGGTCAGCCACTTTGAATTTTTTGTTATGATTTTAACTAAAGACTCAAAAAATTAAAAGCTAGGCCAACTAGGAGCACAGAGCACACACTATAAAGTCCCTAAAGATACAGCCAGTCAAACAACTTCCACGTATTTCCACTCCGGGTGATTAGGACCGGACACCAAAATACGAGAAAGTGAATCAAGGGGCCTTCCGAAGATAGTCTGGGATGATGAGGGCCCAGTCCTATCAGCGAAGGTATCAGAGGAAGTTACGCTGACCTCCTAACAACAGCCTGTGCCGGTGCAAGCCCCCAAGCTTCGCAAGGGTGCCCTCCAGTAGTACTGTCGAAAATGATGCAACGTCGACCTCAGGTTCCACGGGATTCCCCTCCGCAGCCACCTGTGTAGATCCCTAGGAGAGGCAACTATGGATACCAACTCGTCGCAGAAGCCAGGCAGAACAGTCGTGAGGTAAGTTCGGACAAGTAGGAGAGGGGGTATCTCTCTTCCCTGTCTTCACAGACCCTCGTGCTTAACTCCCAGATCCGGAGCTTTCCTGGTCTTCCTAACGCTATTGGATTTACTCTCGTTAATTAGACTCTTATGTTTGACGTTTTATGTGGCCTTGGAGAGTTAACTCTCCACTCGCCTAATCTAAGGCCCTAAAATCCCAAACTTGTTGGTGTAACTGACTAAAACAAAAAGTTCTAGTGGATTTTAATTTAGCGCTTGATTTTATTAGGCTGTTCTTTAAGTCACAAGGTAATGGTGATGAAACTTGTGGTGTTTTTATGGACGCAAAAGAAATTAATAAAACTTAGCTACATGCACATGCACTTTTTGTTTTCGATGAAGAGCAATTTCTATGAGGTTCAGAGGTACTTCTAATATAAACAAATTTTCTTTTTCTTTTCAAACTCCACACTCACAAAAACTAACAAAACTAAATATGCCTAAAAAGAGATGCAAATCTATCCTAATGCAAGAACTATATGTGGTTGCAAGATTTAAAGACTACTTCTAAAAACAAAGAAGGAAAGTTGCTGCTTTACCAAATTTTGTCTTGCCACTAAAATGCTTAGATAGAAGATGATGTGTTACCAATCATTTCGTCCAAACAATAAAAACAAGTTTTAAGATAAAAACAAAGCACTTTCACTTCGCAAAAAAGGAAATCAAATGAAAAGCACGTTTAAGAAAGCGAAACTCAAAACTTTCAAAAGATTTTCTTTCAATCAAACCAAAAAGTCTTTTTCAAAGGAAAGCTCTCAAAAATACTGACACCAATGATTGATAAATAGGCAACCAAACACTTTTGTGAATTGACACCTTTCAAATGATGAAAACTCGACAAAAGTAAATGTGTTTGAAAACGCTTTTGACAATCAGAAGCAGCAATGAAAGTCCAAAAGATCAAAAGACAAGTTTCAAGAAAATGGTAACAAACAACTTTCCCGAAACGAAGGAGCAAATGGTCACAAAAATGGTTTCGTTAAGCAAACAAAAGGGTCATTCAAACAAAATGAACACAAAGCTTGAAATCCAATCTTCCTACTCTGCCAAAACAGAGCAGTCAAGATTCTTAACCAGAAATCTTGTGTGTCAAAAATCAATGACGCTTGCAATCAACGAAAACAAGACTAACACTCCTTATAACTAGAGAGAGTTCAGAACAAGATGCCCCCTGTTAAACAGAGAACTGTTACTGGAAAATGACTGCTTGAAACTGACCCAAACCACCAGACAAACATTCAGCAAAAAGAAAATTTATAAATCTTGAAAATTATGTAATATACGCGCCTGCAGTGATGTGCAGAATGCGTGTACACGCGACTGTAACTGAGGAAACTCGCGTATACGCGGGTTCACTTAGTACAACTTGCGTATATACACTTCTGTAATCCAGAAAAACAGCGTGTCTGAAGATTTTCAAGAAAAATAAAAAATACAGACTGAAAAAACTGGAAAAGCTTAGAGTTCAAGAACAGATCAGACAGTCAGAGCCAACAAACAGAGGGGCTGAGCCTTGATTGGCTTGAAGACTACCCAAACTAGGAACAACAAGAGTGTTGTCCCCAGCGGAGTCGCCAATTCTGGTTGAGGGGAAAGTACCCCGAGGGTCCTTTGGGTTAAGACTCTACCAGACTGAAAATTGCTTATTCAAAGAAACACACACACAGCCATTATCTTTACTGTAAGAAAATTCTAATGTTTAGGGTACGTACCTAAGGTCCTACGTTTGAGAAGGCCTTTAGGGTCCAAACCCTTCTTGGAGTTCCCTTCTTCTTCTTTGACCTATAAAACAAACAAATCAAGGAACACAACAGTACATGGACAAATACTTATATATAAACCATATTCATGCTATAAAGTTAGTTATAAAAATCTTTAAGTAACTACTTGCATAAGAATTCAAGACAAGAATCTCATAAGCATAAAGAAAGATTGTTTCGGGAACCAAGACGTGTTTCTTTTATATAAAGGCAAATAAAGTACATATAACGGAAAGATATCACCTGAAACACCTTCAGCAGGCTCCAAGCAAAGCTTCCTCCCGGATTCGTTCCAGCCTCAAGCCTCCAACAAGAGCTCCTTCCAAGTCTTACTCAATGATGACATAAAGGATGAATGATCACCAATACACATGGAAACAAGGGTTTCCTATGCAAAATGGGGGAAGTGCAGAAAGCACCAAGGACTTCAAACCTGGTCTAAGGGGAAAATCTCAGCATAATAATCTTGCTCTCTTTTCTCTCTCCCTTAGGCCTTCCCTTTGATGTCTTTTTATACCATCTCCAAAGTCAGTTTTTAGTTAGGAGTTGGTTGGGAACAGTTGGGCCACGGGCACTAACAGGTGATCCAGCAGGTAAAACCCGCGATCTCGGCTCGAAAATAAGGAATTATATATATTTTTAAGTGTTTTAATACATACACGCGGGTTGGGTATACACAGACCTGCGTGTACACGCGTTTAATTCAGGGCAATGTTGTGTATAGGGAATAAAACACTGTTTTTTAAATTTTAGGACCAGGTCTGGAAGGAGGGGTTGCCCTAGGCCATGAGTGCAGCATCACAAACCATAAGAGTGAGATTTGGAGCTAGATCGTCATTGGTATTTTCATACACATTTTTTTCTATCTACGGAATTACAATTCTGAGCACTGTCAGGTCTCTAACGCTAAGGTTCGGTCCACTAAGGCATAAAGATGTCATGCTTGATTTAAATCTTGTCCTTCAATCATTTAAGGAGCTCGTTGAAGTAGGAACTAATGTCGCAAAGCTTGACTAACTCATTTGAATAAATAAGGAGTTTACATTCTTGCAGTGGATCATCTAGGTCACATTATGAGCACAGGGCCTTTTGTTCTATTCATCTCTGAGGAAATAATCTAAGCAATATTGCAGCAATATGAGCAAATATTCAGACATATTTAAACTAGGATTTGTATTTCCTGTGGTGGCGATGTTTTGATGCAGCAAGACATTCCATAATCATTGAAGACATAATGGAAGAGATTTGATCCTGAAATAAGAATCAGATTTGAAGACTCTGAAAGATGCAGTAGAAGTACATCTACCCAGGTTTGTGTCATAATTCTGAAGAAGGCACAATTGTAAGCTAAAAATCCGAACCTGCCTATACAATACTCTAATCTTTGATGCTAGGAAGGAACAAGTGTTTCAAAAGGACAGAGGAGAGACAGTATTGAATACTTGCCACTATTTAAGAAGTCTGGAGTAGAACCTTTGGGTACAGCAACAATGTTTCATTATCACTTGTATCAGTTAGAATTTCAACTTGTAGATCTTTCCCTTGGAATGTGCATTAGCCCTTTTTTTTCATGATCAGTAACGTGCGAAGTTGGATATTGAGACAACAGCAACATTGACGACTGATAGCTTAAATCCTGGAGGGAAAATGGCGAGAAGTTGACATTCTCGAGACGCAGGCTAGTTTGAAGTGGTACGCATTATTGCATGAGGAATGCACTGCTCATCTTGAATCGATGAAGACAACAGGAGGCAATTCTAGTTCCTAGCATTCACATCCTTTATCTGTATCCATATAGCAACCAAGGTGGCTTTGACATTATTTGCAGCGGCCGAGACAAAATTGAGACTCCCGAATAGTTCAAGCAAGCGGAGGAGACTGTACTGAAGCTTGATTTAGATGGTCTTGTTGTCATTGGTGGAGATGATTCAAATACAAATGCCTGCCTTCTTGCAGAAAAATTCAGAGAGAAAAAGTTAAAACACAGGTGATTGGCTGTCCAAAAACAATTGATGGTATTGATGGTATTGATGGTCTATTGCATCTACACCAGCTACATCGTCTTCCATTCCTTTTGGAGAAACAAAAAGGATTTCTTATTTCTGGTCGGTAGCTTGAGTTTGGAAACAAGAGCTTACTTAATTCAGGCTATACGGTTGATGAACTTTTCTAACAGAGGCTACACAAATTTTGGAGCTCTACAAGTCAGATTTCTGGTTTGGTACGAAAGTAGGAAACGTGGTCATTTATTGATTTGATTGTTTAAATAATGGAGAAAATTCATGGATTATTGGAGTTTTTAAACACTCTAATATTATCTGCTGATGGAAGCACAGTTAAAGTCAGCAAAGACACTCTCAAAGATATTCAAACATCTTTAGAACATGCACAAGAAAACATTGATTTTTTGCAGCTTGAATCACAGCTACAGCAAGAAGAGCTACATCAAAATAGAAATCATTCTGAACCTGTTTCTGTTCAGAACATTAAGACTGCAACCCATCAACAGCAAGTCAATAATGTTACTGTTCATTCAAATAAAGCAGAAATTGTACATGCAGATGCAGAAACCCAGTCTTCACTTCCCAAGCCCATCATCAGACCTTGGGAACAGCTTGTCCACAATAAGCACAAAACTGGTCTTGGATATGACAAGGACTTGTCCTTACCAAGCCCATTCAGTTTCAGAGTGCTGGATTCATTCATGACAGTTCAACTACTCCTCATGACAGTTCAGCTTCAGTTGTTCCAGATTCTGCCCCTCTTCCACAGCAACACCACCAACAACAACAACAACAGATCGTGAAATGCCAACACTGTGAGCGAGTTGGCTATCTGAAATATCACTGTTTTGATCTTCATCCATGTAAGCACTGTCATAAAACCAGCCATTCTTCACACAGATGCTTCAGAAACAAACGTCCTGCAAGAACAAAGATTCATCTTGGATGGATCGCTTCTTGGCAATGGGCATCAACAGCCAAGAAGATATTCCAAACACATGTCAGAACTTGTTCCAGAGTATTGAACAGTCTTGCAGTTGAGTTTTCTCCATCTTCTCACCTTGTATCTGACAGGGGGGGAAATGATGGTCATCTACAAGCTTCAAAGTCACATCAAGCGAGCCTGAGCCACAACCTGCCACACCAGTTTCAGAGTTGTAGCCAGAGACAAAGATGCCTGAACATGCCTTCAGTTGGCAATCTGGGACACTTCCTCTAGCAGAATACTTCAGCTTCTTGCCAGTTTTGGAAGAATTCCAGGAACAGATTGAGAACACTTCCTCCAGTAGAAGACTCCAGCTTCTTGCCAGTTTTGGAAGAGTTCCAGGAATTGCATTAAGCATTCCAGAGTTGTTGGTCATCCTTAAACCATCACAGATTGAGAACACTTCCTCTAGCAGAAGACTCCAGCTTCTTGCCAGTTTTGGACGAGTTCAAGGAATTGCATTAAGCATTCTAGAGTTGTTGGTTATCCTTAAACCATCACTGGTTGAGACTTCCCTTTTCAGGTTGAAGTTTTACCTTTTATGTGGGGTGAGACCTCCCTTTTATGGTTGAAGGTTTCCCTCTTTAAAACAATAGGATCACTTCCTCTAGCAGAAAACTTCAGTTTCTTGCCAGTTTTAGAAGAGTTCCGGGAACTGCACTAAGCGTTCCAGTGTTGGTGGTCATCCTTAAACCACCACCCTTTATACCAACATTTCATAGAGCACATTCAGCCTAGTGCTACCATGCATTTTTTGCACATTTTGTATTACAACTCTCTTCTTGGACTCATACATAACCCTTTGGATTAAGGGGGGAATGTTGGACACCTAATCCTAAGTGGGTTAGTGTGGAAGTCGAATGGACAAAAGGAGTCCAAGAGACCTTGGGATCTGAAACCCAAGAGTCACATATTTGTACTATAAATGTATATCTATTGTTAATAAAAAATGAACTCACATGATTTATCTTTACTATTCTATGTTTCCCATGTGTGTTTAACACTATCTTGCATTACTATCCTCCACTGAACCTCAAAATGTACATGAAGCATGCAAAGATGAATGTTGGGTCAAGGCCATGAATAAAGAACTTGATCAAATTGAAAAGAATAATACTTGGGAATTAGTTCCTAGACCTCATGATAAGAATATCATAGGAACTAAATGTATATTAAAATACAAGCTGAATGAAAATGGAGAAGTTATTAGAAACATGGCTAGACTTGTTTGTAAAGGATATGCTCAACAAGAAGGTATAGATTTTGAAGAAGCTTTTACAACTGCTGCTAGACTTGAAGCCATAAGGATGTTTCTTGCTCTTTCTAGTTTTCAGAAATTCAAAGTATACCAAATGGATGCAAAATCTGCCTTCCTTAATGGAGACTTAGAAGAAGAAGTCTATATTGAACAACCAGAAGGATTCATTCTTGGAAATGATGCAAAAATTGTATGCAAACTAGGAAAATCTCTCTATGGTCTAAAACAGGCTCCAAGGGCCTGGTATTACCATCTTGACAAATATCTCCACCAACAGGGTTTTCAAAGGGGTCAACAGATAGCAATCTATATACAAAGATTGACACTGATAAATTGCTAATAATTGTTGTTTATGTTGATGATATCATTTTTGGTAGCAATGAAGAATCCATGAGTCAGAATTTTTCTTCAATAATGCAACAAGAATTTGAAAGGTCCTTGCTTGGTGATCTTACCTATTTTCTTGGTCTACAAGTTTAACAAAATAGAGATGGTATTTTTCTTTCAAAAACCAAATATCTCAAATAGATCTTGAAAAAATACAGCATGGAAGATTCTAAACCAGTATGTACCCCAATAGTAACAGGATGCAGTCTCAGCTCAAATGATGAATCAGTAGCAGTACATCAAGCAACTTACAGATCCGTGATTGGCAGTCTACTTTATCTAACAGGTACCTGGCCTGACATCATACATGCAGTAGGAATAGTTGGAAGATTCCAAGCAAATCCAAAGGAATCACACCTTTAGGCAGTCAAAAGGATTTTCAAATATCTTCAAGGAACACAAAACTTTGGTTTATGGTATCCTAGAGATATAGATCTTACTCTTCATGCTTATATAGATGCAGATTGGGCAGGAAGTGTTGATGACAAAAAAACCACTAGTGGTGGTGCACTATATATGGGTTCCAGGTTAGTGTCTTGGTTCAGCAAGAAACAAAGATCAATTGCATTATCTACAGCTGAAGCAGTATATGTGGCTACTGCATCTTACTACACACAACTACTTTGGATGATGCAAACCTTTCAAGACATTCAGATCACATGTACTCCACCCATCTCCATTCTATGTGATAATACAAGTGCCATTAGTATTTCAAAGAATCCAGTCATGCACTCCAAGACCAAACACATACCCATCAAATATCATTTTCTATGTGAAAAAGTGCTTGAACAAAAGGTCAAATTCGAGTATGTTCCCTCCAAAGAACAGGTTGCTGATATATTCACTAAACCACTGCCCAAAGAGACATTTGAATATCTCAGACAAAAGTTGGGAGTAGTCGCTACATAATCCTGCTGCTAAATCTTATTTTTCAGAGAAAGGGTGCTATACAAAAGGTCAAATTGGAGTATGTTCCCTCCAAAGAACATGTTGCTAATATATTCACTAAACCACTGCCTAGAGAGACATTTGAATATCTCAGACAAAATATGGGAGTACTTGTTGCATCATCCTGTTGTTAAATCCTATTTTTTAGAGAAATGTTGTTATACACGAGTTTCATAAAGCGTAGTCGTGTACATACATGGGTTTCTGTGGGCATAGTCACGTATATGTTGGTTTGAGGAAAAGCAGTGGGCTAGACTCAGGAAAAAGGGGTATGACATGGTTCTGCCAATTATCTGCTCTGTTTGATGATGGTTACAATTTGCTGATAACATGTGGAAATTTATTGGTCCTCATAAAGTTGTTGATAACTTGATGCATATTTGATTCATGATGATGCTTTGATACTTCTTACTGATATATTCAATGATCAGATCTAACAGTGAACAGGTGGAACAGGTTCAAGGGGAGAACATGCTATGCTTCTAACAAAGTGTTATCACTCAGATTTTCCTTGAAGTTGTTGGAAGAGGAAAGGGGTCTGAGGTAACCACAAACCAACTTTTACGTATAGAATCTAGCCAATCTGTACCCAGAGAGGGCTCCCTCTTTATGATTTAGCTTGGTTTCTGAAAGGTATTAGGCTAGCTGTGAAGTTTAGGAGTTTTGTTTGAGTTTGGGTGGTGAGATTCAATAGCAGAGGGGTAGGACTGAGTATTTTAGACCACTGGGCTAATGGAATCAACGAAGATGGCTTAACTGGATTTAGTTTCTTAACAAAGGATGGTTTGATAGGGCAAGATGGTCAAACAGGGAACAAATAACAACCTGGGATAGATGGAATGGGCTTAAAATCGGCGAAGGGCAGTTAAGAATCCTTCAGCATATTTAAAGAGGGAACTTGAATGATTACTACTAAAGAGAAATTAAGTATTCTTTAATAAAGAATCAAAATGAATGAATTAAAAAACAAGAGCAATTAAGATTTCACTATTTATCCTAATTTAGAAGAAAACATGGAGAATAATAATGATTGAAAACAGAGTGCAATCAAGCATATTCTGAATTATTCTTTTTCATTTATCATTCAAATGTGAAACATAGATGATATAATAAAAAAGGAAAACTTTAAAACATAAGGTATAGAGGACGTATTGATCCGATGTTTGATTCAAGAAATCTATGAAAAGTCCTTTACTTCAATTCTTTATCTAGCAAGCCATACAAAATTGGTCTAATCAACACTTTATTCCAAAATAATCAATATTACAGCAATGTCTAAGAATCCACACTCAATACCCAAATTGAGGGGGTATTTATACAAAAAAAATTACAATCAAATATCTCATAACAAAGTGAGATATAAATTGGAGTGACTAATCATATCCTTCAAGAAAATAGGGCTAGAAGACCTCGTAGATGACAGATAAGGCAACCGAATGGTTTGATGTCCCTATTTTTGAGAATGTGTTGGATTTAGGCCCTATGATTTGGCCTCTTGCTGTCCTTGGTGTAATTATGTACTGACTACTCTATTTTGACTTTCCTACTGATACACTTTACCTGCATCTGATACTCTTTATCTGTTGATCTCTTTTCATCCTCTTTATCTTCATTGACTGTAGTAAAAATCAAAATTTACCCTTTACGTAGAATAAATTACAAAATTTCAAGCATTTCTTCCCACCATTTTGGCTGGGGTATTCTGGTTTTCTGAAGCTTGCTGAGGGTTTCATCTGTTTCTGTATACTTGAAAAATGTAGGCTGAATTGGGAACAAGTGTTTTAGTTCATGTTCAACATAGAATAAGCTTTCTAGGTTGTCGTAGAGCACCCTACTTCTAGGCAATGCTCTTATCCCTGAAGCACTTGTTGATGAACCTGCTTGGTTGCCTACATAATTATTTAATTTCTCCACATAATCTTTATGTCTCATTAACCTGTCATTGATCACTAAAGGACTGGGTAGCCGTTTATTCTGCAAAATATCAAACTTCTCCATAAAAGCATTAATCTCTACCCTCATGTCATGAAATCTTCTTTCTAAATTCCACGTTAAAGTTTTTTTGGTTAATACCATTTTGATTTCAAAAGTGGTTTATATCTTGTCATTAATGCCTAACTCTTCCAGCTGTTCTTTATTTCTAGTATTCAAAAAATGTAGAAGCATGTTGGCTTCCTCAAGCATTTTCCCTTGTTCTGCCGTTGTTCTTTGGATTTCTTCTTAGGCTGCCTTCACAAGAACAATTTGTTCAAAAATCACTTGGATAGAAGGCCAAACATAATTTATGGATTGAGTGATGCTGGCCCAAAGAATTCTCTTGATTTTTGTTAGAGGCTTGTCAAATGTAAGATCTTTCTCCAATTCTTTTACGTTGTTTTCTAATATTTTAATCTATCTTGTTTTTTCTGCAACATTTACCTTTGAGAGATCATAGCTTTGTTCCATTTTGGCATATTTCTCCTTTAGCTTATTTAGTTCTGAAACTTGTAGTTTCAGGTCTTCCATTGATTTTATTAGCTCTTCTGTGCTCAAATTAGCAGTACTGCCTCGTGCTACACCTGCTTTTCCTATTGTTGCGGTACTTGTAACTGCCTCTGCTATGACTGTTGGAATATTTGGTGCCAATGCTACTCCAAGAGTTGATGGTACTGCTGTTGATACTACTGGTATTACATTGGGAGGCTGGGAGGTTGACTCTCCTTGCTTGTCCTTCAATGCTTTTTCAAGTGCTTGTTCAGTATCATTCAGTCTTTCATTAAGCTTTAAGAGAAAATCCATCATTTCTTCTTTAGATTTTTACTTTAGATAACCTCGTCAGTCTGTGGGTGCCTTGAAGGAGGCAGCTTTAGTTGTTTCCTAAGGGCAGCAATATATTCATCTTTCTTTTCGATTAGTGCTTCTACACCTTTCACATCTTTGGGATCATGTCCCAATCCAATAATTATTTCTTCCAAAGACTTTATTCTATTATCTTTGGCATGAGAGGAGGCCATTTCCAAGTGTAGCTGAGCAGTAGTATTGTCCAAAGAATTTTGTAACCTGTGGGGCATCATTTCCTTGCCAGTCAAGGTTTAGTAAATCATTTCTCCTGTTCGCTTATGCAACTCAATTTGATCCAAAGGATGAATATCCTTTGCCATAACTTCAAAATTTGTTCTAGGATAATCTATTGTTGATCTAGGCTACTGCACTTTGGGCTTGAAATAGCTCATTATCATCTTGCCTTCTTTGATGTCATAAGCTGACATCAATCTCTGTTGATTTGTAGGAGCCATCTTCAAATATTAGTTATAAACCTGCAGCCTCAATGGATCGTTCCTCGCTTTTATTTCTGTGAATTTTTTCTTGATGTCTGAGGCATCAGTCCCTGGTGGCTTGGAAGAAGATATCTCTACGCTTTTCTGCCTTTCTAGCTCCTGCCTTTGAGAGCTAGTGGATGTTCCTCCTATTGGGAAAGTTTGCTGGCTTTCCACTCTTTCTTCCCTATGACTATCTGTATTTTCTTCTACAAATTCCTCCTCTGAAAGGGGATTTAATCTCTGTCTCTTTGTTCCAAGCCATCCTGATGGTTCACTGGCAGGGGTATTTTTTTCCCTATCTCTCTTTTTATTTCTTTCCTCATTTAGAGGAGTTTGTAGAATTGGAGGCTCTGCCATATTTGTCTGAGTGGGAGAAGTCTATATTTGAGCCTGTTCTTTGGAAGTTTCAGGCTGTTTGGACATTGTAGGCTATTTAGTGTGTTGAAAGCTAGTTTCTAAATCCTTTCCATTTGATGACCCTGTAGCTGGTATACTTGTTTCCTATGAAGGTTGTTGAGAGGTTCTGGTACTAGAGGCGCCAACTCCTGACCTTTGAGATAACTTAAATGATACATGCCCAAAAGAATCCAAGTCAAGTGTTTTCTCAAGATCTCTCATAACTTTCTCAAAATTGACCTGTTCACTATCATGCTCTACTAGGGTTCCTTCCCTCCATTCATCCGTATTTGCATATTTTTCAATTTCTGGAATTCTATGGTGAATATATGGGGACAACATGTTCTTCATTCTCCTATCACATATAAAATTGTTAGGATCATATGGTTTCAACTCAAAACTCTTTTGTAACTTAAATTGCTCTTCTAAAAATTTTTCTGCTTCTTTCCATGCTTCCCTAGTGTTGCAGACAAAAGGGCCTAGCCGGTTCTTAATTCTAAGCTAAGCTTTCTTCTTGGCATTAAAAAAATGGACTAAGTCTGCATTTATCATTTTCCTGAAATATTCCAATGCAAAGAGTCTCAATGGAACATACTTTGGTAGCTTAAAAGGGTAGAGTTCACACCCATAAATCCTTATTTTTGTGTGATTCTTATATAGATACCAGTCACCTATCTTGTACTGCTTGGAGAGCTGAAGGATTTTCTTCATATCACCATTGATCCTAAGAGGGGAAACTCCTGTCAATAAAGTAGTTGCTGGATGGACAAATAGGTCAATGAACTCATTGTAGGTGTAAGGGGACTCAATGGTATTATGGAAAAAATGGGACTCCAAAAAATGACAAACCTTGGATTGCCTCTGGTGTCAAGTTTCTTAACATGGAAAGGAAAGCTCTCTGACTGATAATACAACAAAAGATGATAGATAAAAGTGGTGTATTTGAAGACTCCTTCATTGTCCAGTCTTAGGAATTGGTCATGAATTTTGTTGGAAATATAGGAGGCATAATCATATTTAATAGCAGGGGGCTCTCCTGGAGTAAAATTTGACAATAATACTAAGGTTATCTCATCAACATACTCTTTGGAGTTGATTCCCATGATTGAGGCTATCATATCAACAATAATTTTTCCTGTATCTATAGAGAAAGCCTGCAGATAAGGAGGTGGGCCTTTGGGCTGATGTTTAGGGTCCATGAACATCTGACAGATACGATTCAGTTCTGATTGAGACAATTGGGGAGCTTTTTCAAGTAAGTATCCCATGGAAAGGGGAGTAAGAGCATGACTGGAGTGGAATTGCAGCATTTCATTAATGGACTGAGCAGTTATGGGAAAAAGGACTGATTGGCTTGGGGATATGACTGCTCTTTGGTTAGGGTCATAATTGGCATAGCAGTGATGAATGATATCTGGGAAAACATGGATTGAAGGGAGGAAGTACATGGGAAGGTTGGATTGCCGTAGTCCTAAGATGTCAGAGCCATTAAGATAACTGTCTCTGGCTTGGAAAAATATCTTAAGGTGGTTATCATCACCAGATAAGTCCTTTATCTAAAAATCTTTATTAGCCAGAGGCAGATAATCTAAATCTTTGTGAGGGGCATTCATAGGTACAACATTCAGGGCTATAGGAGTTTCCATCTCTGGTTCTTTTGGATTCAGGAATGGAATTCGGGTTTTCTGTGGAAAATAGTGAAAAGAGTAGGTTTGGGAACCTATATAGTGAACAACAACTTGAATGTATAGCGAAATTGGTCCTTTCTATGGAATATTCAGTATAAAACCAAAACTTGCAGGGTTTCGGTGGAAATGGGTAAATACCTATATTGGGGAAATGAACAGTGCAATGGTGGGATGGATAACAGGTTCTGGATGGCATCACTGCAAGTTTTCTAACCAGGTGGCATTTGAAAAGCTTCAGCGATTGACCGGGACGTCGCTTTGCATGGGAACACAGTTTGCCGTATAAAACATCAAAAGTGACATTTCATTGGTTTTATTCGGAAAATCTAGGCTGGAGAGGGTTTTTTTGGATTATCGGGAGGGTGACATATGCAGGGAAATGACGTTTTGTCGTTTATGGAGGACAGTAAGCAGTATGGGATCACACTGTTTTTGGAGTTAAGCAGTAGTCGGTCGAGGGCGAGCGATCACATAGACTGTCTGTTGCATGGCGGGAGTACAAGGTAAAAACTGCCTGGTGATTACACGTTAAAGCACAATCACTAAGGGCGTAGTGATATCAACGTCGATTGTTGGATGATGGGGGAATGATCGGACGACGAACAGGGAGTGGTTATGGGAAAAAGGACTGTGAATGGTTATGAAGGTTATTAATTAACCCAGAGGGTTAGTTAATCCCCGGCAATAAAGTGAAAAGTCGAGGTTCTTAATGAGTTACGGATTAACTCATTAATCCTCTTTTAAACGTTGATTATGGTTGTATTCAAGCGGGGGCAGGATATTTAACAATTTGGGGCTTTTGAATATATTTAATAATACAGGAGTGGGTTAATTTTCCAAAGCATTTATATAATATAAGTCAGAAATTAATATGAAGCAATGTGATAAAAAACGCTTAGTAAAAACATTAGAGAATACATTTTAAACTTAGGCTTAAAGTGAAAAAGGGGTTTTTATGTGATATTGCGGATTTTTCATAAGTAAAATATGATTTTACGTAGGAAAAGACTTATGAGAGTGAATGAATGATTTATGGATGGTTTAAGTACTTAGGCCATTTAAATTATTGGGCCAAGGGTCCGGTCCCTCCAGAAGTCAGAGAAATGCTCTGAGCCCCTTTAACTTTCAAAGACCCTAATACTTTAGGGGGAATTAGTGAAGTTTTTAGGGAAAAATATGAAGGGAAGTTAATAATTTAACCTTGTTCTGCTTGAACTGCATCAAGTGAAATGTTTGTCTTGCACTTGTGATAAAAGTGAAACTTAACACATTTGAAGACATGATCCATCACAAGTAATTCTGCCACATCATCTACTTACCCTGCCTACTTTAACCTGACATTTTTTCTCCTTTATTAGGGTGCACTTGGACTGGAAAACCCTTATCACATTTTTTCTTTTACATACAAAAATCTATCTAAGTCTAACCTTATTACATCCGAGGGCTTAGATTAAACTGTTGAACTCATTTTATTCACTCTACCTATCTACTTATCTGCCAAGATTAAATAGTTTGGTCAGATTTTATTCTCTATCTCTAAAATATAAAATTGAAAGTATGAACTAGTCAAGTTTAAACTATTTGACTGTTCACCAATTGTGGCATAAGTTACAAGTTGCACACAATTTGATTATTACATAAGAGTAAAAAGTAGTGGCATTTGGACTTGCACACTTTCCTTGGTCTTTCTTTTGGTGGGGTTCATTTTTCTTCACTTTTTTGACCATTTTATTTCTTTTCACCCTTTGCTTTTTCTTTTAGGGTATACCCTCTCTACATTTTTTAAATTTTTTTGATTTTTTGACAATATGGACAACCTTTGCAACAAGGAAAGGAATGAACATTTTCATAGCTCATCAAGTCAAGCATGAAATATGACATCTATTGGTATAGGAGCATAACACTGGCTCCACTTGGGGATGGCGTTTCTTGGTGGAAAGTCAAGAATAGTAGGTTAGATGGCCTTTGAATGATTTTGACTGTGCTCTGAAATTTCCTTCTACTTATTGCTTTATTGTATGTATGACAGTAACACTTCTGAAGCTTAGGGCCTTCTCTCCAGGCTTCAACTCGAGCAAGTCACTATCCAATCAAAACTATGACATTACCAAGGATATAGTATTTAGATGTTAAAATCTGAAGACATTAAAAAGTAAGATCATAGTAATGCTTCAGCATCCGACCATTAACTGGCCCTTCTTCTATTTCTATGCCATCCAAGTTTTTGAGATAGTAATTATTGTTCCCTTGTAAGGCATGGATAACAATAGGTCCTTTCCATAGGAAGTCAAATTTCCCACGTTTTTCCTTATCCTCTCTCCTAGAATCCCATCTTAAAACCTTGTCTCCAAGGTAGAAATCTTCTACCTTGGTTCTTTTATCAAATATTTTCTTAAGCTTCTCTTGTAATACTTGGGATCTCTAATACACTTTCTCTCTAGTCTATTGTAGATAGATGGTCTGGTTTATCCTCCTTTGAATATCATTGGGTTCCACTTGAGCTTCTTGAAGTAATTTCATTACAGGAACTCCTAAAGTTGAAGGAAATACAACCTCCATGCCATACACTAATTCATAAGGACTAGTTCCAATAGATTTCTTGGTGGTAAGTCTATCTACCCATAGTGCATTAGTAAGTTTCTTGTGCCAATTTTTCATGTTTTCTTCCAATAATTTCTTAATAATATTAATTAGGATTTTATTGGAAGACTCAGCTAGACCATTACCTTGAGGGTAATAGGCTGTGGAATGGCATAAAGTGATATGCTACTTATTACAGAAAGTTATCATTTTCTTGGATTTGAAGGTAGCAGCATTATTAGTTATGATCTTCTCAGGACAGCCAAATCTAGATAATATGTTGGTTTCTAAGAATCCTATAATCACTATGTCATTGGCTTGTCTAGAAGGAATGGCTTCTATCCAGTTGGTGAAATAATCTGTGGCAGTGAGAATCCATTTATGTTGGGAAGAAGAGGGAGGATGGATTTCTCCAATGAAGTCCAGGCCCCATTATTGGAAGGGTTTTTCAGTGGAAATTGGTCTCAGGGGTAAAGGTAATAGTTTTCTCTTGCCTTCAAAAATTTGACATTTATGGCAAGCTGTGACAAATTTCTTTACATCAGTGAACAAGGTTGGCCAATAAAATCCAGCCCTCAAGATCTTGTCTATGGTTGCTTTCTAGTAAAGGTGTCCACCACAGTCTCCTGCATGAAATTCTTTAAGAACCTTGTCAACTTTTTCTTTTAATAAACAATTCAATAGAATACCTTCATGATTTTTCCAAAATAGAGAATTATATAAAATACAAAAATTTGAAGATTTCATCTTTAAAAACCTTTTCTTTGTCCTGGATAACCCTGAAGGAGCGTGTAGGTTTAGTAGTACATAAATTATATCAGCATACCAAGGTGAATCTAAGAAGGCCTGGCTGATTTGTGGAGTCACCATCTCCTGTTCATTATCCAGTTCATTAATGTCTAGGGCTTGACAATTTGTTTCAGTCATTAGTTTGGCCAATCTCTGTCCTTTTATAAGCTTTGTAGGTTTCATTTCAATATCATACTCTAATATAGTAGTAATCAATTTACCTCGTTTTCCCTCAATTCCATCCTGAGTTAAGATGTCTTTGACAATAACATTTGGTACATAGGCTATTATATGGGAGTACAATATGTAGACTCTAAAGTCTTTAATAGCTTTTACCAGTGCAAAAGCTTGTTTTTCAATGATTTGGTATTTTAGTGGTGCATCCCTAAGTGCTTTACTAAAAAAGGCTATGGGTTTTTCACATCCTTGATCATCCTTTTGTAGTAAAACAACAACTATGGTGTGTTCTGATGCAAATGAAAATATTATGAAGTCTCTATCAAACTTTGGACTTGTAAGGACCAGTGTTCTGGTCAAAGCCATTTTAATTTCTTCAAAGGCTTGTTTGGCTTCAACTCTCCATCTAATGCTAGAAACCTTTTTCAACATATTATTAAGCAATCTAATTAATTCAGCTAAGTTAGATATGAATCTTCTCAAAAAATTGATCTTTCCTAGGAAAGCTTGAAGTTCTTTGACATTTCTAGGGTGGGGTATTTGCAGAATAGCTTCTATTCTAGCAGGATCAATTCTGATGCCCTCTTTGGAGATAATATGGCCTAAAATTTTGCCTTCCTCTAGACCAAATAAGGACTTCTTAGGATTTAAAGAAATACCATATTTTCTACATTTCAAAAATACTTGTCTCAGATGATCCAAATGTTGCTGATCTGATTTAGAAAAAACAGTTAGGTCATCTAGATATATAACCAGAAAATCATGAATTTCTTTTGCAAATGTTATTTCCATTGCTCTTTAGAAGGTCTCCCCTGCGTTTTTAAGTCCAAATGGCATTTTGACATATTTGAATGTGCCCCATGGTGTTGTAAAAGCAGTCTTTTCCTGGTCATCAGGATGAACTAGAATCTGGTTATAGCCTGAGAACCCATCCAAAAGTGAAATCCTAGAAGCACCTACCACCCTCTGTAAAATGTGATCCATCTTGGGTAAAGGGTAATTTTCCTTTAGAGAAACCTTATTAACATTTCTTAAATCAATACATAATCTGATTTCTCCAGTTTTCATCCTAGTAGGTACTAGATTAGATACCCACTTTGAGAACCTGATAGGAGCAATTATCCCCGCTTCATACATTCATTTGATTTCTTTTTCAATTAAGGGAAGCAGTATAGGGTTAATTCTTCTAAGCTTTTGCTTGAATGGTTTCTGATTTTCCTTCAGAGGTATTGTATGCTGAATTATGGAGGTGTCATAAGATTTCAGGTCTTCATAACTCCAGGCAAATACATCCTGAAATTCTCTCATTAGTTCAACATATTTAAGTTTCTGGTCAGGGGGCAAAGATTTAGATAACTCTACCGTTTTCGGATCTTCCTCAGTTCCCAAATTATAGTCCTCAATATTTGCTTTTAAGGGTCCCATCTTAGGTTTCTTTGGAATATCATTGAAATCAAAGAGATCTTCCAAAGGAATTAATCCCTGAGGCAAATGATTATCTTTTAAATTGATTACTTCAGATTCTCCTTCAATAACCTTATCAATATCCATTTCTTTAAAATCCTGCATTTCTTTGTTGGTAATTTTTGTTGGATGAAGCATTTGAGTTGTGCTTTCTACTGAAATGTCTATTTCTATCTTATTTGTTTGATCAAACTCATTAACTGTATCTACATCTATGTTAGTGTTATAAAATTCTTCATTTAAGGTTAAGAAATTGTTAATCTGCTTATCACTATCAAACACTTGCCAATTCTTCAAATTGTCAGGTATAGCTAGCCTATGTCTAATCTTAGCTGTGAACTGATGATTAGGTTCAAATGGTAATTTGCAGGTGCTGGCAAACATTGCCAGACTATGAACTTTCAAGTTATGTTTTCTTGGGATTTTGGTAAGCTTAGTTTCTAGAAATGTATTTAGAATCTCTATCACTCTATCTCTGTAATACTTCAGTCTAGGATCATTTGTTGAATAATTTCTTTTGATTTGTTGAACTATTAACTCAGAATCTCCTAAGACAGACACCCTAATTGCTTCTAATTTTTTAATCAATAATAGACCTAGCAACAGAGCTTCTATTCTGCCATATTATTGGTTCATCTAAAGTTTAATCTATAGGCATGGCCTTTAGCATGATCGTTTTCAATATTTTGCACCCAAACTCCTGCTCCTGATCCTAATTTGTTAACTGAACCATTAAATTCTAAGTGCCAGAGAATTTCATGTTCATAATTTGTGTCAGGAGTTTCAAGAATCTATTTAATAGGGTGATCTAGTTTTTTGCTTTCTTCTATTTTCTCTTGGATATTTGATGTTTCATTGTTCTCAAAAATTTCTTGGATTTGAACACTAGACTTTTCATTTAGTAATTTCTTTTGGTTCTGCTGCTAAAACATCTAGTTCATTTGGGGAATCACTTTCAACATTTTAAAGAATGAAAGAATCCATATCAAAGTGTACTGAGTAGATAGGGAAATTTTGGGGTTTCTCCTGACTACTTACTACGTATTTCATTAAGGTTTCTCTGTATAGTTTCTTGGGTTGACCGAATACTGAAATAGTAGCATAAGACATGTCTAATTGTGGAGATCCTTGAAGCTTTGCACCCCAAGATCTGGATAATAACATGCCATACTTTGGTGGAATATCTGCTACTACTATGTCCATTATGATTGTTTTGGCAGGATACTGAATAAGTGATACACACAAGTCTTTGATTAATCCTAAACACCTGACCTAGATGGAATCAAAAGAAAAGAGGTCTTTGTATGGCCTAGTGATGTCTAGGTCTAATCTCTCCATTACATATTTAGGCATTAAGTTATGAGATGCACCAAAATCAAACATGGCATTATGAGGTATTTTATCATGTATGTTCAAACTTACATAGAAAGGAGGGATTCCTCCATCTACTGGTTTCCTGTTCACTTCAGGGCCAAAGATCAATTCAGGCTGGTCATCGAAAACATTTACTGAATCTTCATTCACTGAAATTTTAAGTGACTTGTTGATTCGGCTTCTGTAGACATCATGTTTAGCTAATTCAGACAATGGAACATCTATTTTTAATTTTCCTACTTCAGCTTCCAGGTTAAAAAAAAATTCAGTCCGAGTTCTTGTATTTCGGACAACTGGATTCTCTTTATCTTCTATATTTTCTGTGTTTTTTTCCTATTCAAGGGTGGAGTTATGAGTTGAAGTTGTTTCCAAATCAACTTCTAGAGGTTCTTCCACATTTCCTTTGGAGGGAATAGAAGTGGAAAGTTGTCTATTATTGGGTTGATTATCGGATACATCTTTAATAATTGGATTAGCAGGGTTAGGGTCTGTTCTAGAAAGAATATGTACAGGGGTGGTATTGGTATTACCTTTGTTGGGCTGTTTGGTATTTTTCTGTCTGTTGGTTTCAGGGATATCTATTCTTTCGCTCCTCAGATTATATTGTTTGTGGACTTCATAAATGGCTGTATCACATCCCTCCCTAAAGTCAAATGATTCACCGGACTGAGTTTGGAATTGTTTAAGAATGTGAGCTTCTTCATCCTCTTGGGTCAAGAAAACTTTTTGTTCATTGTTGAGTCCCATCAAATTGATTTAGGTATCTTTGTTGGTTCATCAGAAGTTGAGGCTTCAGCATAATTTTCCTAGAATGGGGGCCTAAGGTTTTGATCATGGCCATTCTTTCCAGTGTTCTGGTTTTTGTTCTTCCTGAAATTTGGATTTCTCCCAGTATTGCTTGGTTGACCATCCCAAGGGGATTTCCTTTCAATTGTTTCTACTCTATCTCCTAGCCTATCCATTCCTTTAATAATAGCATCCAATTTTTGTTCAAAGGCCAAGGGTTCTTCTTTCAAAGGTATCCTCCTTTCACTTCTAGCTTTAGCTCGTTTGGATATCAGGTTGGCTTCAACACTGACAGCTATACTTTGCATATCTTCTAAAGTTCGAGGAGCTCTTTCCCTAAGTTGGTATGCCATATCAAAATCAAATCCATCAGGGAATTTTATCAATGCCAAATCTAGAGGAGGTCTGAGGTTTTGAGGGATAGAATTGTAAACATTATTGAACCTAGTACAACAATCTTGTACAGTTTCTTGTGTTCCTCTCTTCAAGTTTTCATACTCTGATAAGATCTGGAGAGAATCTTTCTTCTTTTCCATCTGTTCAAGAATGTTGTATACAGAGCTTGTAGGTCATTGATATTGTTTGCAGGGAGGGCTCTAAACCATGTTCTAACATCTCCAGTCAGACTTTGAACGAATATTCTCATTCTGACATCATCTGTATCAATTTCATATATCTCAAAGTAATCTATCATCTTTTTGGTATGTTGTTGTGCAGTGTAAGTACCAGAGCCATCAAAAGGAGTGATTTTACTTTGATAGTCTTGGGGCATAGCCCCTGGATTGGAAGGTAAATTGAGGGGGGTATACCTATTTGCCATTGCAGTAGGTTGGGTTGAAACAACAGCTGGTTTTGGTCTTGGAGTGGTGGGTGGAGGGGTGGAAGGGGTGGTTTGGAGTTGAGATGTCTGAGGTGCTATTGATGAACTAGGAGAGGCTAAAGTGATTATAGAAAGGCTTGATGTTCCTACAGAGGTAAGCTCAGATTGAATGGAATTCTACAAATGTCTGTCAAGATGTGTAATGACAACTTCAAGTTGTAAGTTTTCAATAAATATTGGGTCATGAACTGTGTGGGCTAACCCAGACTCAGAAAAGGTTACAAATAAAGAGGTCTCAAAATACTCATCAAAGGGTTTGTCCTCAAGGTTAGTCCACTTCACAGGACATGATCTTGATCTGTATAAAGGCCGAGAACTAGCAGAACTCTCTTGGCTTTCTTGTCTCCTAAGAATCCTAGGGATTAGATTAGGGTTCTCAAACACAGGTGGTGGATTTGGATCAGGATTAGCTCTGGTGTAATGAGTCCTTTCTGAAGCCAGGTTTCTAGGTATGTTTTGTTTTTTTCTCTAAATGGGTTGGACAATACAACTTCTTACAGTTTCTTTAAGAGGCTTTAGGTATGGGATTTGAACTTTCTTAAAGACTTATTTGATAAGAGGAACTAATCAAGAATTTGAAACCAGAAGTTCAACCCATAAACTAGACCAGAGAGAGAATGAAGCAACATTCATTCACTTATGCAATTGCAAAGCAATAGCAATTCAAAGGCTACCTGGCTAGCTTCAGGCTCCATCTGTAGCTTATAAAGTAAACAATAGTAACAAACAAATTATTTAGATCCCCGGCAGGGCCACCACTATGTTATCACTTAGATTTTCCTTGAAGTTGTTGGAAGAGGAAAGGGGTCCGAGGTAAGCACAAACCAACTTTTCGGTATAGAATCTAGCCAATCTGTACCCAGAGAGGGCTCTCTCTTTATGATTCAGCTTGGTTTTGAAAGGTATTAAGCTAGTTGTGAAGTTTAGGAGTTTTGTTTGAGTTTTGGTGGTGGGATTCAATAGCAAAGGGGTAGGACTAAGTAGTTTAGGCCATTGGGCTAATGGAGTCAACGAAGATGGCTTAACTAGATTTAGTTTCTTAACAAAGGATGGTTTCACAGGGCAAGATGGTCAAAGAGGGAGCAAATAACAACCTGGGATAGATGGAATGGGCTCTAAATCGGTGAAGGCCAGTTAAGAATCCTTCAGCATATTTAAAGAGGGAACTTGAATGATTACTACTAAAGAGCAATTAAATATTCTTTAATAAATAATTAAAATGAATGAATTAGAAAACATGAGCAATTAAGATTTCACTATTTATCCTAATTTAGAAGAAAACATGGAGAATAATAATGATTGAAAACAAAGTGTAATCAAGCATATTCTAAATTATTCTTTTTATTTATCATTCAGATGTGAAACATAGATGATATAATAAACAAGGAAAACTTTAAAACATAAGGTATAGAGGACTTATTGATCCGGTGTTTGATTCAAGAAATCTGTGAAAATTCCTTTGCTTCAATTCTTTATCCAGCAAGCCATACAAAATTGGTCCAATCAGCACTTTATTCCAAAATAATGAATATTATAGCAATGTCTAAGAATCCACACTCAATACTCCAATTGAGGGGGTATTTATACAAAACATTTTACAATGAAATATCTCATAACAAAGTGAGATATAAACTGGAGTGACTAATCATATCCTTCAAGAAAATAGGGCTAGAACACCTCATAGATGACAGATAAGGCAACTGAATGGTTTGTTGTCCCTATTTTCAAGAATGTGTTGGAGTTAGGCCCTATGATTTGGCCTCTTGCTGTCCTTGGTGTAATTATGTGCTGGTTGCTCTATCTTGACTTTCCTACCGATACACTTTACCTGCATCTGATACTTTTTATCTGTTGATCTCTTTTCATCCTCTTTATCTTCATTAACTGTAGTACAAATCAAAATTTACCCTTTACCTAGGGTATTTTGTTTTTCTGAAGATTTCTGATGGTTTCATCTATTTCTGTATACCTGAAAAATGTAGGCTGAATTGGGAACAAGTGTTTTAGTTCATGCTCGACATAGAATAAGTTCTCTAGGTTGTTGTAGAGCACCCTGGCTGTACGCAATGCTTTTATCCCTGAAGCAATTGTTGATGAACCTGCTTGGTTGCCTGCATAATTATTCAATTTCTCCACATAATCTTTATGTCTCATTAACCAGTCATTGATCACTAAAGGACTGGGTAGCCCATTATTCTGCAAAATATCAAACTTCTCCATAAAAGCATTAATCTCTACCCTCATGTCATGACATCTTCTTTCTAAATTCAGCATTAAAGTTTTCTTGGTTAATACCCTTTTGATTTCCAAAATGGCTTTTGTCCTGTCATTAATGCTTAACTCTTCCAACTGTTCTTTATTTCTAGTATTCAAAAAATGTATAAGCCTGTTGGCTTCTTCAGGAATTTTTCCTAGTTTTGCCTTTTTTCTTTGGATTTCTTCTTGGGTTTCCTTCACAAGATCAATCTGTTCAAAAATCATTTGGATAGAATGCCAAACATCATTTATGGATTGAGTGATGTTGGCCCAAAGAATTCTCTTGATTTCTGTTAGAGGCTTGTAAAATGTAAGATCTTTCTCCAGTGCTTTTACTTTGTTTTCTAATATTTTAATCTCTCTTGTTTTTTCTGCAAAATTTACCTTTGAGAGATCATAGCTTCGTTCCATTTTGGCATATTGCTCCTTTAGCTTATTTAGTTTTGAAACTTGTAGTTTTAGGTCTTCCGTTGATTTTATTAGCTCTTATGTGCTCAAATTAGCAGTACTGTCTTGTGCTACACCTGCTTTTCCTATTGTTACGGTACCTGTAACTGCCTCTGCTATGACTGCTAGAATATTTGGTGCCAGTGCTACTCCAAGAGTTGATGGTACTGCTATTGATACTATTAGTATTACATTGGGAGGTTGGGAGGTCGACTCTCCTTGCTTGTCCTTCAATGCTTTTTCAAGTGCTTGTTTAGTATCATTCAGTCTTTCATTAAGCTTTAAGAGAAAATCCATCATTTCTTCTTTAGATTTTTGCTTTATAACCTCATCAGTCTGTGGGTGCCTTGAAGGAGGCAACATTAGTTGTTTCCGGAGGGCAGCAATATCTTCATATTTCATTTTGATTAGTGCTTCTACACCTTTCACATCTTTGGGATCATGTCCCAATCCAATAATTATTTCTTCCAAAGACTTTATTCTGTTATCTTTGGCCTAAGAGGAGGCCTTTTCCAAGTGTAATTGAGCAGTAGTATTGTCCAAAGAATTTTGTAACCTGTGGGCCATCATTGCCTTGCTAGTCAAGGTTGAGTAAATCATTTCTCCTGTTTGCTTATGCAACTCAATTTGATCCAAAGGATGAATATCCTTTGCCATAACTTCAAAAAATTTATGAGATAATCTGTTGCTGATCTAGGCTACTGCACTTTGGGCTTGAAATAGCTCATTATCATCTTGCCTTCTTTGATGTCATAGGTTGACATCAATCTCTGTTGATTTGTAGGATCCATCTTCAAATTTTGGTTATAAACCTATAGCCTCAATGGATCGTTCCTGGCTTTTATTTCTGTGAATGTTTTCTTGATGTTTGAGGCATCAGTCCCTGGTGGCTTGGAAGAAGATACCTCTATGTTTTTCTGCCTTTCTAGCTCTTGCCTTTGAGAGCTAGTGGATGTTCCTCCTGTTGGGAAAGTTTGTTGGCTTTCCACTCTTTCTTCCCTCTAACTATCTGTATTTTCTTCTGCAAATTCCTCCTCTGAAAGGGGATTTAATCTCCGTCTCTTTGTTCCAGGTTGTCCTAATGGTTCACTGGAAGGGGTAGTTTTTTCCCTATCTCTCTTTTTGTTTCTTTCCTCATTTAGAGGAGTTTGTAGAACTGGAGGCTCTCCCATATTGGTTTGAGTGGGAGAAGTCTGTATTTGAGCCTGTTATTTGGAAGTTTTAGGCTGTTTGGACATTGTAGGTTGTTCAATGTGTTGAAAGCTGGTTTCTAATTCCTTGCCCTTTGATGATCCTGTAGCTGGTATACTTGTTTCCTATGAAGGTTGTTGAGAGGTTCCAGCACTGGAGGTGCCAACTCCTGACCTTTGAGATAACTTAAATGATACCTGTTAAAGAGAGAGTCCATATAGGTTGGTAGAATTTTATGTTTGTGGAAAAACTTGTGAACAATTTTTGAAACCAACGTTTCGGACTAGCTTAGTGAGTCCATCATCAGGGTAATATGATTTGTATTTTGAGAAGAGAGAGCGTGAAATTATGGAGCTATTAACAGTTATTTGAGAATTATTTCATGTCTTTTTTAATGTCGACCTAGCTGATATATATATATATATATATATATATATATATATATATATATATATATATATATATATATATAAATAAAATAATTTAATAATATATATATATATATTATTTAATTAATATTGATTATATTTAAATGTATATATATTTATATTTATATAGAATTGATTATGTATATAATGATCTTTAGTTATTATTATTATTTTTTAGATTTTATGATATAAGTTCTTTGCTATGTATTATGCATTTGAAGTAGTTTGACTTATTAAATTATGTTTTATATTTATATTTATTTATTTATTATTCTATTAATTTGTATTTACTGATTTTTTATTTTATTTAACAAGGGTTTCCAGGTGCTACTTAATTTTAGTCCATCATCTCTATTCATGTTGTTGGAGGATTTCTCAATTTCAATTGCCTCTTTCACCCTTCTTTTTAAATAATGGTCTTCCTTGTAAATTAATTTTTCTTTTTCCATATAGATATAGTGCGAGGACAAACATGCGTGCTCTGCCAGACTTGATTTTTCTTACCTGTTTCTTGTAATATCATTAATGTGTTCTTTTAATCTCATGCCAAAGGATATCCCTATTTCACCTATATATACTTTTCCACATGAGCAAGGAATCGAGTATACTCCTTTGTGATTTTTTGGGTCTATTAAATCCTTAGCAAAATCAAGCATGTTTTTGATGGTGTTAGGGGGCTTAAAGGCAACCATGATGTTATGCTTGGCGAGAATTCTGGCAATTTTGTCTATTGTTCCTTTTATATAGGGTAAGGATATTGTAGGGTTTTCAAGAGTTTTCCTTTTTTGTTATTGGTTATGAATTCTTTAATTATTTTTTGGATAATGTTTTTTTGATAGCCATTGTTTATAAAGACCTTGTGGATATGGTTAAGTTCTTCTTCTAGATGTTTAGGGTCAGAGATTCTGGAGGCTCTAGTAGCTAGGGTTTTGATGACACCAACTTTTTGCTTCGGATGGTGGTGGGAATTTGAATGAAGATATTTGTCAGTATGAGTCTGTTTCCTAAAGACCTAGTCGCTTAGTTTTCCATTTTTCTTGGTAAGGAGGACATCTAGGAAGGGGAGTTGGTTGTCTTTTTCAATTTCAATAGTGAATTTTATGTGTTTAGAGAGGTTGTTTATGTGTGATAAAAATTCACTAAGTTTATCTAAACCATGGCTCCATTTAGCGGAGATGTCATCTACATATCTTTTCCATTCTTCAAGGGTAAAGGGGAAAGACCTAAGGGCCATTTTCTCAAAGTGTTCCATGTATAAGCTGGCAATCAATGGTGATAATGGAGAGCCCATTGCAACACCATGAGTTTGCTCATAGATTTTTCCTTTGAAACTGAAGTATGAAGATTTAAGGCAAATGCCTATTAGTTCCACAGTTTCAAGGTCTGTGATTTTCTTCAATACTTCTATGGCTTCATCTGCTGGAATCATAGTGTAGAGAGATACTATGTCAAAGCTAACCAGTAGGTCATTTTCACTAATTTCTAGGTTTTTAATCCATTCTATGAAGGAAGCAGATTCTTTGATGTAAGAGGGAGTGTTACCGGATAAAGGTCTAAGTTTGTTTGCAAGGTATTTTGCTAACTAGTAAGTGGGTGATCCTATAGTGTTCACTATGGGTCTCAATGGAACTCTAGTTTTATGGATTTTAGGCACACCATATATTCTAGGGATGATGGCATTATTAGGTATTAACCTATTCTTAATAGTAGAATCAAGAGAGGAGTTTTTAATTTTGTTACTCACTTGGCAAAGGATTTTGTTGCTAGGGTCCTTGTTAAGAACTCTATAGTAGCCACTCTTGTTAAGGTGTTCTTCCATCTTATTATCATAATCTGTCCTATCCATAATAACAGTGGCATTTCCTTTGTCTTCTTTTAAAATTATAATGTTTTTGTTATTCTTGATGTTTTTTAAAGCTTTGGATTCTTCTTTGGATATGTTGCTAGGAGGAGATCTGGCATTTTTGAGAATTCTGGCAACGTCCTGTCTTATTTCTTCTACAACATTTTGATCTGTGTTGTTGATAATGACTTCAATGTTGCTTATGATATCATTTATAGGAATTTTGGCTGGAGATAAAGTGAAATTTAAACCTTTTTCTAGAAGTGATTTCAGGTTATCATCTAATGTTAGCTTTGAGAGGTTAATTACAGTTGAGTTTCTAATTGAGTTTCCAGTTTTGTTTACTGAATTTGTCGAGTTCTTGATGTAGTCACTGGTAGCTACGTGGGGTGCTTCATTGTTTTTCTATGCTGAGATATTTAAATGGGCTCTAGATGGGGGGTAATTGTTGTAGGTAGTAGCAAAAGAAGAGTTGTTGTCACTAGATTCTAGATTTCATGATGCTGAAGAGTTGGTTTCAACCTGCGCAGTCTCATGAAGATCCACGTAATCATTGTTTATCTGCGTATTTATGACATGGGTGTTGCAGTACATACCTGAGATGATATTATGTTGAGGATTCTTGTCTTCTTTCTGCACAGTACTTCTGTAGGGTCTGGTCCCTCTAGAAGTCAAAGAAATGCTCTGAGCCCCTTAAACTTTCAAAGACCTTAATACTTTATGGGGGGTTAGTGAAGTTTTTAGGGAAAAATATGAAGGAAAGTTAATAATTTAACCTTGTTCTACTTGAACTGCATCAAGTGAAATGTTTGTCTTACACTTGTGATAAAAGTGAAACTTAACACATTTGGAGACATGATCCATCACAAGTAATTCTGCCACATCATCATTTGGACTGGCAAACCCTTATCACACTTTTTCTTTTACATACAGAAATCTATATAAGTCTAACCTTATTACATTTTAGGGCACAGATTAAACTTTTTAATTCATTTTATTCACTCTACCTATCTACTTATCTGCCAACATTAAATAGTTTGGTCAGATTTTATTCTCTATCTCTAAAACAGAAAATTGAAAGTATGAACTAGTCAAGTTTAAACTATATGACTGTTCACCAATTGTGGCATAAGTTACAAGTTGCACACAATTTGATTATTACATAAGAGTAAAAAGTAGTGGCATTTGGACTTGCACACTTTCCTTGGTCTTTCTTTTGGTGGGGTTCATTTTTCTTCACTTTTTTGACCATTTTATTTCTTTTCACCCTTTGATTTTTCTTTTAGGGCATATCCTCTTTACATTTTTTTAAATTTTTTTGATTTTTTGACAATGTGGACAACCTTTGCAACAAGGAAAGGAATGAACATATTCATAGCTCATCAAGCCAATCATGAAATATGACACATGGCTTACTTGGACACATAATGATGATGAGTTCCTAGCTTATCGTGGTTGATGCTTATCAGATGTGGGATGTTCCCTAGTGATGAAACATGGTTGATATATTAAGGGTTCTTGTGAAAGATCATGCAGTTGTTGATGATGATGTGATGACTTCACATATGATATGAAGTGAATAATTTTGTGTTACTGCTTGGAGATATGACATATGCTTAGTTGATTCATGGAAGGTTATCATAAGGCTCTTTCTACTAAGGAAACAAAGCAAGTTGATCTTGATGAGATCAAGAGGATGAGTTGATACCTATATATGGCATACTTTGCCACAGGTTGATGATCCTTACACTGTCATATATTGGGAACTAATGATGGACATATACAGGTTGCTGGTTTGGATGTTGTTGACAGATGTTTATGGTTCTGATCATACATGGTGTATGATAGTTGCTGATGACTATCATGGTCTTGTTTAGACATTTGGTCTCTGTTATAAATGTCATGTATATCATTCGATGTAAAGCTCATATAAAGTCCCATGATGTAATAATTTGTCTTTTGATGAGTCCCCTTTGGCCATATGATGTAATTTGTATCCCCACTTTGCATGAGATGGATGATGTAATTATATTTCTATCATGTATAAACAATTGGTATATCCCCACTTGGTTGGGAGGTTGAGTTAAATTCGGTATATCCCCACTTGGTTGGGAGATTGATACATGTATGAGTCATTGGTGATAGGAAGGTCAAAGTCACTTAGTTGAGTTATAGAGTCATGTTATTCTTTTGGAAAATATTTGAAGACTCTTCTTGTCATTAGGGGGAGCATGGACACAATCATGGGAGCTCAATCAGTACACTTCAACATATCAGAGAATTCAACATGTACTCAAGGGGAACATGACCCTTTGCCCTTAATGTCAAAGGGGGAGAGTGACTTGGTGCTGTTGTTGCCATCAAGTCTAAAGGGGGAGATTGTTGGCATTATGATACAGGTATTGTCCTTGATGGAAATCACTCAGATGAAAGATCATAGTACAACATGCTAACAACAAAGAATTATATATCAGTCTACACAAAATGAAGAAAGAGAGGTATACACAATTTCACCTTGACCAAGGTGTGTATACATGCAGGATCACTAACCACAAGTAGTGTATATGTATACACATACTTTCACAGAAGAAAAGCGTGTATACCTTGGAAAACTAATTTTTTGGTCCAAAGTATTTGGACCATGGTATTTTGATCCATGGTATTGGTCCACGGTATCTAGTCTGAGGTATTGACCCTGGGTATTTGGTCCAAGGTATTGGTCCTAAGTGGTTTTGGTCCATGGTATTGAGAAAGGCCTAAAACAATAAAAGGAGGAGAAGATCGTTAGGCCAAGGAGTGCAAGTATCGAATATCTGATGAAGTGTGAGATCTAGTATGTAGGTTATTGGCTTATGGTGTTGTGCTTGATCTGGAGTAGGGTTGAACCTTAGTGGTTGATGGAGGATAAGATCTAATGATGGATTGGGATCTTAAGGCTTGAAATGAATTATCTTTATATGGTTTGATCATGATTATTCTAGATCTGTATACTGACGCATGTGTTGTTTTGTAAATATTATGATCTAGGTATAACTGATGTCTGGAATAGCTCTAGAATTATGAATTAATATTTGCAGATGTATACGCTGGTTGGATTTGAGAAAAGCACATATACATGCAGGTTAGACACATGGAAGTAACATATACCTTATAAAATATGTTTGAGTTGTTTCTATTTGCTGTTGCAGAGTTCTAGGTTCTGGTTTGGGTTCTGGTTACTGTATTCTGGTGACAATACTCTGAATGATCATATTGATGGGCTGTCCAAGTGATTGATTGATTCAGTTGTGGTTAGTTCAAAAATTGATTGGTTGATGCAAATGTATTTGATGATTGAATTATAGTTATGATGTTGTTTATGGATGTAGTCTAAAAATTTATGAAATGTGGTCCTTGGAGGAAGAAATAAGGTCGTATCCTTTTGTATGTCGCAGCCTACGTACTAGTAAACATATCTACTAGTAGAAGATTTAGGCGGTTGTAGCTCTGTTCCAAGAGAAGCTGGAGAATGAGAGAAGGTTGTAACCTTCTGCAAGTAAAAGCCTGTGTACTGGTATAAGTCTACACCAGTACAAAATTGTAAACAAATTTTGTTATTATTAAAAGAAGAGAAAGTCGATAGTAGTAGGTGGTTTTCAACCACATTGGGTTTCCACCTTATATCTTGGTGTTCATGTGTGTTGCTTATGTGTGATGCTTTATTCAACCCTAAGTGATGCATTAGAACAATAGATGCAGATTTCCAATCCTGGTGGAGGAAGTAGGGAAAGGTAACAGTTTTCTTCGATGGTGCCTCTAAAGGCAATCCAGGGATCTCTAGTGCAGGAGGTGTGGTCTACCCTCAAGCCAGCTCCCGAATAGATAGCTACAGTTGGGGACTAGGGCAGAGCACAAACAACCAGGTGGAAATTCTCGAGCTTCTTATAGGCTGCCAGATCACACAAGAACAGGGACACAAAACTCTTTAGGTCTTTAGGGACTGACAACTCTTGATAAAAACATTACTCAAAGGAGAATTTTAGCAATCCAGCTCTCAAAAATACTCTCCAGACGTTGTGGGGTCTACTGGTTCATTTTACCTCCTCCTCCTTTTTTCACATCCTCTGCAGCTCAAACGAGGATGTAGACATCAAAGCCAATGAGGGATGCAGGCTGGCTCAAGGTTTTAAAAAAAAAACTCAAAAGAACCAGTGTGGACAGCCATACCATAGCTCAATTAGCGTTGCGTAGACCAAACTTCGTAGATATCGAATACTCCGACTTCACACTCTGGGTCATTTTGGTTCAAAACAAAGAAGGGAAGGCTACTTGGCGTATTATGGATTTGTGTATTCATGCCTCCATGTAATGTCGGTTGATTAGGCTGTGGCCCAACCATTGATCTATCAATAGATTAACCATTTTAGTTAAAAAAAAAAAAAAAATCTCTAATATACTGGTTAAAGTTCAATTCATGATAAATTGAGTAAATCAAAAGTTCTCTGCATATACGTTGGTTACCTTAAGTACAGTCGTGTATACACGCTAGTTCAATTAGCTGAAGTAGCATATACAAATCTGTTTGGAAAATTAAATTATTGATTTGATAATACTGATTCACCCCCCTCTCAGTATTATTTCCAACATTCTTCTATTACTTTTGTTGCTTCCTCTCCAGTTTTTGCAACAATTGCATTCCCCTAATTCATTCCTATATTTTCAGGGCACTCATAAGATTTGTGTCCCAACTTGTTACTCTGTAACATCTGATTTCTCTTCCTCTACCTGTACCTCCTCTTCCTCTAGAAAAAATTCCTCTTCCACTTGCATCACCTCCTGTGGGTGCATTCTAACTTGAGCTACTGCTAGCTCCATCTCGAGGAGTTGTAGATATTCCTCTACTACCTTGACTTCCCCTTCCTTGGAAGGTACCTCTATTTCTGGCAGATTGCGTCCTTATGAGTTTTTCTTCAGCCTTCAATACCATCTGATAAGCCTCTTCTGCTGTTTTAGGAGACAATACACTTATCTCATCTTGGATCTCCATTCTAAGACCATTCACATATCTTGCAACCTTCTCATCTGCATCTTGGATTTGTCCTACTCTTATACTCACTTTGTAGAATTCCTCTGTGTATTCCTTTACTGTCATAGACCTCTATCTAATATTCTACATCTGTCTAAATAATGTTTGCTGATAATCACTTGGCAAAAACTTACTTTTCAGTTTTGCCACCATCCTGTTCCAATTCTTGATTGGTTGTTTGCCAAGTCTTCTTCTTTCTGCCTACACTCCATCCCACCAAACTGCTACATGTCCTTTTAGTTTTGGGACAACAAACTTCACTTTCTTTCCTTCTTTTGTTTCTTCATAATCGAAGAATTTCTCCATGTCATTTATCAAGTCTATCAATTCCTCAGGGCTTAAGATTCCTGTGTATATTGAAACTTTGAGTCTAGGCTTGGATGTGGATCTCAATACTAACTTAAAGAATCTCATTTTAGGAGTTACATCTGCAAGTTCTTCGTCTTCTATAGCTCCAGCTTCATGTTCACTAACATCTCTAGCATCTGCATCTCTTCCTATTTCCATTGCTTCCAATCTAGCTTGCATTTTTTGCATAGCTTCCAACACTTCAACATTTGCAACTGCTCTTCCTCTTCTTCGACCACCACCTCTTCCTCCAACTCTAAAAGCCATGTTGGATTTCTTTTTCTGATCCTTGAGATCTTTTTCAGTGTCAGTAGGTTTCTCTAATACCACAAATGGTGGCCTGAGTGCAGGTGTAATGGACAATCGTTCAAATACTGAAAAGATTTCTGCAAGTTCCGGTGGAACTTCTTCTTGTTTTTCCTTTGGAGTATTAGTCATCTACCTCCAAACTTGGCTATTCTTCTAAATTAGTAGAACCACTTAAACTTACCCCAATATGACAACCCTTGAATTGCCATGGAATCAAAAGGAATTCAAACTTGTGGTTAATTCCTTATCACATCTAATTTTTCCCACAACATTATCGCACTAACTCTCAACTGTTGATCTTACCTTTCAATTCGACGACTATTGGTTCATCCAATTAAAAAAACTTATCAGTGATCCTACACCGTTGATCAAAGCCCATTTGATCCAGTGGTTAACAGCGATATCGGACAGAGATCTTGCGCGATGTTTATCGACCCAATAAAGTGGCTTTCTCTCTCCACCCGAGTGCTACCTGTCAGTCGATAAATGGAATCGCTTGGAATTTCAAAAGACTGCTTACCACTTTTTCTTCACCCGATAAATAGCTTCACTGATAAAACCACCTTTTACCTTTAACTAATCATATGAGCTTATTGATGCACGATGACCGTTAGATTTATTTGATCTATAGATCAGACGGTTCTAGATTCCTTTAGGTTAACACGATTTTGTCAGGTTTTATTTTCTCTATTCTACCAAACTTGACACCCCTGCTACATTTTACTTGTCTCAAACCCTATTCTTTGATGTTTTGAGAACATAACCAAATTATTTCAAAACATGGAAAACACAAGATTGGCGATATAATACAGTTTTTTCACACTCTAATTCAAAAGCCACTCTGCAAATCAACAGAGCTCAGAGATATTTCAAAGGAATACAATGCCTCCAGGATTGACCAATTATACACTGAGATACAGTTTTTGTAACTTAATCTTACACAGCCTAATCAAGCCAAATCAGTTAAAATCCCTTTACAATCATTCAAAACTTACATAAATACCATTTCATTCTAACAATCAGATTCTTAATCCATGGATAGAATCTACCTAATCTTAGACAATATCTAATCTGGTTGATATTCTCCTTGAGAATCTCAACTGAATCTAAATAACTTGAATTAATTATAAAATCACTCAATCCCTAAATCCTAGCTCAAATCCTATCTAGAAAACTTTGTAAATTGACAGCTAAAGGATCCCACTCCTTCGCTTGTAAACTTTTTTTGTATTTTTGGAATAAATTCGAAGCCTTTTGTCTTCAAGCCTCATTCTCTTGCATCACTGGGTCAGCCCCTTCAAGCCAACACCACCCATTGGAATGGAAAGCATTGGGCTATTCAATACATATTCTCCGATGGATAGCTTGACATTATGGCACTTTCTAATGCAATTTATGGTTCCTCCACTTGAAACCATCACTTGAAACTCTGGTGCTAGATATAAGAAGCAATTCAATTACTTGCCTATCTTACAATGAATAAAATTATGGGTACTTCCTGAATCAATGAACACTATTACCTTTTTATTTCTGAAATGTACTTCTATCTTGATAGTTTGAGGAGTGGTAATTCTGGCCAATGCATTACCAGATATGGCCATATTCATTTCTTCTTTCTCCATGGTTTTTTCCTGGTGTATATCCTCTTCTTTTGATGTTTCTTGTTCCTTTTAGTCTTCCGCTTCACAATCTATGTAAAAAAAATTCTTGTCAGCACACTTATGACCTTTAGTGTATTTTCTATCACAACTATAACAAAGAACTTTTTCTCTTTTTTCTTCCAATTGTTCTGGTGCCAACCTTGTAGGTTGTGGAAGGCTAGGGGTAAAAACACTTCTATCTTTATATTTGTGAGTGGTAAGCTTCCTTGTAGCCATAATTTTTCTTTCCAACATGAATGCCTTCTCTAATGAATCAGGTTCGCAAAGGTGAACCTCATGTTGGATGTTATTCTTTAAAGTCCTTATGAACACATCAATCCTATTCTCCTATGGAATATCTTTTGCCCTTATATTCAATTTTTGGAAGTCCTCAATGTGCTCCATCATTGAACCCTTTTGTTTGAGATTTATCAATTGTCTAAAAAAAGTGTTTCTTTTTGTATCCTCATAATGTGCGATCATTTCTTCCATAAAAATTACCCAAGTGATAATTTGTTGACGAGACCAAAGCCATCAATACCATACAAAATAATTTGGTTCCAAATATAAAGTTTCAATGTGTAATTTTTGTGTGTTTTTCACATTATGAAGATCGAAATATTGCTCCATCTATAGTATCCATGTTACAGGATCCTTGCCATCAAACTTCCTCATATCGATCTTTGGAACATTGTGGGCCTTCAATAAACTGTTAGAGTCTATGAAATCATGATTAACATTTATCTTTTTCTCCTCATGAGTTTCCTTTACTACCCTTTAACCATTAGTAAACATTTCTTGTAGAAAATTTGTCATATCTATCTTCAAATCTTCCATTTTGCCTTTAAGTTTTTTTTCTATACCATCCATCTTAGCTTCCATGCCTATCTTCAAATATTCCATGTTGCCTTTAAGTTTTTCTTCTATACCATCCATCTTAGCTTCAACAACCTTATTTAAACCATCCATCTTAGCGTCCATGCTTTCTTTAAACTATCCATCTTAGCTTCTCTTACTTTTTGTGAGAGTGAATTTTGTTGCACTTGGTCTAATAATTTTGATATATCATGCTCCACTTCTTCCTCTTCTTCATGAGTTGTGCTAGAACTTTTAGGTTGCTTACTAGGTGTTTCCATTTTCTTTTTTCAGGGCATTAATTAATGATAATAATGCTTCACTATGCCTTTGAATTCTTTCAAAGTAATTTTTCAAACCAACTTATGCAAAATTTTAAAAAAAATACACACTATTTTTCACATTGTAGGAGCTCAATATGGAATCTATTGTATCCAACCCCACAAGTTTGATCAAGAGTGTATTCTCCAAGCAAGAGTTATGCCAAATCTCCCACGATGACATGATTATAGACTGATTCAGTAGAGTGAACTTCTACGAAGTTCGACGTGTCACTATTTCAAATTTAGGACCTAAAACTGATACACATAAAACTATAGTCCATTCTCTTTCTATAAAGTCTTATGAAATTCCAATATGATGCACACGATTTTCCCCAGCTCACCTGCTTGACATATAATTCGGCATCTTGAAAAAACCCTAACTTCATTGGATCATATCTCCGAACATATAGTGAGACAAGATCTGAAATTCAAACCTGAGGTTCAGAGAGATTCCATATCATGGGTTTTGTTTTTAGCTTCTGAAACATAGAGAAAATTCCATGAAGACCTCTTTGGAGCAGCAAAACCCTAGCATCCAAAGCTCTGATACCAAATGTTATGCAACTAACTCACAAAATAGAAGAAAAGTTAGATCAACGCCTTCAAAATTAGCGTATTCAAGGGGGAAACCTCTTTTACATTACACAAATGAATAATTCTTGGATGATACAAATGAAAAAACCTCCTTCCTATATATAGGATTCTAAGGGGTCACAATATAATCAAAGACGACACAACAACAATAATATAAGGGCACAACAATAACAATAGTGGGCTTCTATGGGGCACAATAATAACAATATGGGGACAATAGGGGCACAACAATAAAAATAAGGGCTACAATGACAATAGTAATGGGGTAATCACTAGTATTATAGGGACCTAACATTGATATTTTAATTTTGTAAATATGGTGGATACATATTTTTGGATGAATTGCCTGCATTTCTGTATAATCCCAAGCAAAAGATTTTGAGTATTTCTTTCACAGTGCAATTACTTGTTATTCATGTGATGATTGTAAATAGTTGCCAATATTAAGATTCTTTCCGGGTCTGATTTGAATTACTCTACTTTGAATGATTGATCTAACATGAAAGATAACTTTAAATGATGTTTGCAATGAATTAATAGTGAAATTTTCCTGAAAACATTGATCTAAAAGTTGACTTAAAACTTCATATTGGATGGTTCTTAGCTTCTTTGAAATATCAGGTTCTGAAATGAAGAGATGATCCAAGTGGATGTTGGTGGCCACCCACCTATCCCATTTGGACCCCCACAACTGTCTCTTTCAGTTTTTCAGTTTCCTTAATTATAGCGCAGTTTACTATTTTTAGTATTTTTTTTGGGTCCTAAACTTCCAGAGCCGTTTTGAGGCCCTAAATGACGTTTTTTGGAAATCTACCTCTGTGAATTTTTAGATAAAAAAAACATCTTTTCCGTCATAGTCCTCGGAGAGATCTTTCCAATGGGCTATCATGCGCGTCAAACGGAGATCGTATGCCAAAGTTACGACCCCAGGAAGTTGATGTACCAATTTACCCAAACGAGGCCTATAGTTTGGCGTTTCATCTTCTAGGGTTAGGTTTTGGAATGTTAAGGCTTTTCCATTGTTTCTCAATAATAAATAGGCCTTCGAGCCTCATTGTAAACACAGTTCAGAGGCATGTAGCCGACACATCTCTTCTCAGAGATAAGCTACCATCGCCCTAGCTGGGTTATTTTTACTTGTAAGCATATTTCAGTATTCTCCATTAATGAAATGAAGTATTATTTCTGCTACATCTCTGTTTTTATGGTTATCGCATCTCTGTATTTATGGTTATCTCTGTAATCTATTGCGTTCTTGCTTAAATCCGGATCAGTGGTATCAGAGCGGTCTGCTTTTTCTCTGTTTTTCTTTGCATGTCCCCAACGAGGTTGGGATATAAGGAGTTAGGGCTTGAATTGGTCGAACCTTTGCAAGACCACCCTCGAAAATCTCAACAACCTCCCATGGCAGATGAGAAGAAAGATGAGGGGGCAGGAGATCCTATCGGAATCTTGCTCGAAGAAGCCCTCGAACGGCAAAGGAACGCGATGATGGATAGCTTTGCGTAGATCCTTCAGCGACTACCCAGAGGCGACGCATCGGCTTCCAACAGCTACTCTAGAAACGCCACACCATTTAAGGTACAAGTTAATTTTGAAATCCCAATCTTCGAGGGTCAAATAGACGCAGATGTCGTAAATAAATGGTTAAATCTGCTAGATGGGTATTTTTCTGTTCATGAATTCTCAAGTCGGGAAAAGATTGTTTTCGCTCTTCTCAAAGCAGCCCCCCATGTCAAGGACTGGTGGGAAACATACTGCGAGTAGAAGGATGAAAGTACAGGCTCATTTTTTTCAGCCGCCCCCACTTGGAATGACTTCCAGGATGCCATCAAGGAGCATTACTACCCTGTCAAAAGCTATGAGGACAAATACATCAAATGGACCACACTGCGGCAGGGGCGAGACCAAGATGTACCAGAGTTCACAAATATTTTTCATACCCTTCTCACACAGTTGGGTATCAAAGATTCTGAGCTGCATCTGGTACTCAAATACCGCGGCTGCTTACACAGATACATCCAGGAAGAGATGGAGTTCTTGAACATCTCCTCACTTAGCACAGCATACCGATACGCTGTCAAAATCAAGAAAAAGTTCAAATAGAAGAAGCGAGACTTTGGATCTGCAAATCCGAAGCCCAAAGGACAAAGCCAAGGCGGGGTGACCCAAGACAACCCCTCTAAGCTGCAAGAAAAGAACAACACCATGAAGCCAAAGAAGGACACAGGAAAGTGGTGTGAGTTCCACAAGAGTCCCACTCATAACACAAGTGAGTGTCGAACCAAGCAGTATCTGGTGGCCGAGTTGAAGGCTTCCGAATCAGATGCATGTTCTGACTCTGAGCTGGAACCCGACAAGGGGGATGGCAAAGGGAAGCAAATCATTGATGCGGATCCTAGTGCCACTATTGTCACTGCCAAGATTCAGAAGAATGAGCCCGAAGAGCCAGAGGAGGGGGAACGTCTTTTCCACTCACAGATGTGGGTGAAGGGTTCGCTATTGCAATTCATTGTCGATAGTGGCAGCCAAAAGAACCTCATTTCAGCAGAGGTCGTGAAGCGGTTGGGCCTACCAACTACGCCACACCCACAACCGTATAGTATCGGGTGGCTTCACGAAGGATGAGATCTCAAAGTTCACCAGCAGTGCCACCTTCCCTACAGCATCAAGCCCTTCATAGATGAGGTATTGTGTGATGTTACACCTCTAGATGTTTGTGATGTACTGTTAGGCCAACCATACTTGTGGAGGCGACATGTTATGTATGAATCAAGGCCTCACACTGTCATTATTTCTTTGGATAATTCATTATACAGGATACCATAGGTAGCTCCACCTACCACCACCTCTTTGATCACTGCTAAGAAAGGCAGCAAGCTCATCTCACAGACTAGGAAATTTATTTTCTGTCTGGTTCGCTCACAAAGTAAGGGGAAGATCGTTGCTACATCCATGACCCCCGCAAAGGGTTCCTCCACGCAGCAGCAGCAACATAGGGATACAGTCATGACAGAACACAGGAACAACTTCTCCTTACCCAGAGGGGTACCACACAAGTTTCAGGTGGGCGAAAAAGTTTGGTTACATCTGTAGAGAGAACGCCTTACCAGAACCCATCAGAAACTCAGACCGCTTCGACATGGTCCTTACACCAGTAACAAGGCTGTGGGCAACAATGCTTTGAAGCACAACATTCCTCCATTCCTTCACTTGCACCGATTGTTCAATGTGGACCATCGCCGACCATGCTTCCCACCATTTCTGGACACATCAGAGATTGCAGAACAGCTCACTGGAGACCCAGCTCAGCAGAAGCTTCCTCATCTCAAGGAGGAACTCAACGCAATGGGGACCATTGCTTCCTAAGGGGGCAAGAATGATCCAGGTGGATGTTGGTGGCCACCCACCTATCCCATTTGGACCCCCACAACTGTCTCTTTTAGTTTTTCAGTTTCCTTAATTATAGCGCAGTTTACTATTTTTAGCAGTTTTTTTGGGTCCTAAACTTTCGGAGCCGTTTTGAGGCCCTAAACGATGTTTTTTGGGAAATCTACCTCCGCGTCTTTCCGTCGTATTCCTCGGAGAGATCTTTCCAACGAGCTATCATGCGCGTCAAACGGAGATCGTATGCCAAAGTTACGACCTCGGGAAGTTGATGTACCAATTTACCCAAACGGGGCCCATAGTTTGGCGTTTCATCTTCTAGGGTTAGGTTTTGGAATGTTAAGGGTTTTCCATTGTTTCTCAATAATAAATAGGCCTTCGAGCCTCATTGTAAACACAGTTCGATACAGTTCAGAGGCATGTAGCCGACACATCTCTTCTCAGAGATAAGCTACCATCGCCCTAGCTGGGTTATTTCTATTTGTAAGCATATTTCAGTATTCTCCATTAATGAAATGAAGTATTATTTCCGCTGCATCTCTGTTTTTATGGTTATCGCATCTCTGTATTTATGGTTATCTCTGTAATCTATTGCGTTCCTGCTTAAATCCAGATCAAGAGATCTATTAAATCATCATTATCTTCTTCTCTAAAATCAAAAGATTGATTAGTTCTTAGAATAGGCTAAATTTCTTCCTTTTTTTCATGAGGCCATGATAATAAAGAAGGACATTGAGCATGAGGATAGAGTGTTATATGATTTCTTTCATTTCCGTGTAATATGATCATACTTCCTAATCTACATCTAATAAAGGCATCAACTATGGTTAACCATGGTCTCCCAATAATTAAGGGATGACCTCCTAAGTTTAACTTTGGTTGTAGGACTAGGAAGTCTACATGATATTCCCAAGAATCCAAAGAAACAATGATATCTTCAAGGACTCCTTCTGGAACTACTTTGGATGTATCATCTAGTTCCAAAATTGTAGTTGTAGGTTAGATATTTGGCAAGTTCAAACATTTCATGGTTGCTATTGTCATGACATTGGTAGTAGCTCCTAAGTCAATTATAGTTTTAGAAACTGAAAAATTGTTTATTGAAATTGTTACCATAGGTATTCTAAGATCAACATATTTTTCAATTGTAGTATTTGTTGACATAAGACTAGCTAATTTCACAATGACTTGAATGTAGGTGGATATTTATTTCTTTTTCCAATTTTCTTGGTGCATAATTCCTTAATTGCCTTTGTATAGATAGGAATATCTTTAACAGAGCGCAATAAAGGAATTTTAGCATAGGAAATTTTCAATTCATATAAAATATCAAATTTAGAAAGAGAGAATAAACATTTTTTCTCTACTAACCTTTCGGGAAAAGGAGGTGTTTGAGTTGTTAATATTATATTCTTTTGAATTAGATGTTATGCATTAAGTTTTTCAAGATTTCTCTCCTCCTTGACTTTCTCTTCTATAACCAAAGGAGAGTCTTTTTGTAATATTTTTCCAGACCTTAAGTCAATGTTTTGAATAGGAAGGATTGAATATGAAGTCCCTTCCTTGGTATTGAAAATTTGTCTTTCCACTTTGTTACTTGGATTTGCTATTGGTTGAGTTGGCAATTGAGTTGGTCTAGGTGGTTTTTGGTTAGTTGGAAGTTGAAGCTGCTGAGGTTGGGTTAATTGTGTGGTGGAGGTAATGCATGATTTCATTGTTGAGTTTGTTGAAATTGTTGGTATGGAAAATGTTATTGGGGAAATAATTGATATGACTATTGAGGGTAGGAATGATGTGGTTGAGGATAATATTGTTGAGGAGGTTGGGCTCCATAAGCATACCCTCGCCAACCTTGAGAAGGTTTATTTTGAGTTTGCTCAGGAGGCCAAGCCTACCAAGGAATAGGAGAATTCCATAAATTTTAAATATGATATTGATGGTTTTGAGGAAATTGATGAGTAAATTGTTGAGGCAGATTTTGAGACATACCTTTAAATCAAGGTTTCCAAGGTCTTCTTAGTGCAAAATAATAAAAAGATTCCATCCCTTAGCTTTCTTCCATTTGATTTTCCTATAATTCCTTCAACTTTGGACAATCTTCTGTTGCATGATTTTCAATTCAAAGTCCACAAACATGAATATTGTCTAAATGAAATTCTCATAAGGCATGTTTCTTTCTACATTTAGGACATAAAATTGATAATACTTGATCTTATTCTTCTTGTTTCTTTCTGGTTTTTAGTATATCATCTTGTGTTTGTAATGTACTTAAGAGATCAATTTTGAAGTCTTCAAACAAGTTTCCTAATTCACCTCTCGTTATACATCATGTTGTTGATTTGGTGGCTTTGGAATTTGCATCTCTTTTTCTAGTTTGATCTCTTCCTCTTGAATATTTTTGACATAACTCTGCAATTTCATCAAATGGTAAATACGAAATATCTCCTTCTCCCATCACATTAAGAATCAAGATACTCATCTCATATGCCTTTTAAAAAGATTGTTCAAATAGTATCAATATTTAAGAATGATGTTTAGATTTTTGTAAGTTATAGAGAAATCTTTCTAAGTATTCCTCTAAACATTCATCTTCTTGTAGTAGTTGGGGGGTCTTGTTTTGTATATCTACCCTTTTCATCTCTTTGTCTAGGCATAAATAACCATAATGAAAAATACAATTTTTTTCTTTTTGATGTTTTTATGTATTTTTTTTTATGTTTTCTAAGAAATCTTCCTAATAAGTTATATCTAAGTATGCTTCCCTGGCAAAAACGCCAAAAATGTTGGTTCAATTTGCTGGGTAAATTAAAACATGTATTTTACTTATCAATTTGAGTTGGTAGACTTAGAAGAAAACCAAATTTTATGGAATCTTAGATTAAATAATGTAGGAATTATTTTTTCAGATAAAAGTAATGGAATTGCTTATTACAAATATAAATTACTTGAAAAGAAATAATTAAAATTTAATCTAGAAGCAAGAGTGTAATGAGTCTTTGTGGAGCATAGGAAACGAGGAAGAGGCTCTAACTTAGAGGTCATACTTTTCCTTCCTCATCATCCTTATTCCAACAAGATCAGTTCACCAATAAGCATATCATAACTAAAGCAGTAAGGATCAAATGCATAAACACAATTTCCAGTTCAATTCTTAATATAGAAGGAAGAGGATCTAACTTAGATGTCTTGGTTGAACTTCCCTGCTTAAATCAATTACTGAATTGAAATCATTCCAAAAGAAAAAATTATAACTAATTCTAGAGAGCACTAAAGATTAAATGCACTATTACTATTTCAGTTCTTAATCTAGAAGGAGGAGGATCTAACTTAGGTGCCTTGGTTGATTGTTATGCAACCAACTCACAAAATAGAAGAATGAGATAGATCAACGACTTAAAAAGTAGCCTCTTCAAGGGGGAAACCTCCTTTACATTACACAAATGAACAATTCTTGGATGATACAAATTACAAGACCTCCTTTCTATATATAGGAGTCTAAGGGGCCACAATATAATCAGAGCCTACATAACAATACTAATGTAATGACACAATAATAACAATAGTGGGCTTCTATGGGGAATAATAATAATAATATGGTGATGACATGGGCACAAAAATAAAAATAAGGGGCTATAATGATAATAATAATAAGGGAATACACTAGTATTATAGGGACCTAACATGCCCCTCTCCTTAAAAAAAGTGTTGTCCTCAACGCTTGAGCAATTATGGATGCTTCTGTATAAAATTCTCATCCTCCCATGTGGAATCTTCAGCAGTTAAGTTCTTCCACTTGATGAGATACTCTGAAATTGATCTATTTCATAGCTGTTGAGTTATTTTTTCAGTGATTGCTTTAGGTTCTAATATGATTTTTCATTCCTCGTCAATTTCTGGAAATATTGTTTGAACTGGGAGCTTGTCACCTATAACCATGGGAAATTTTAGGGGCTAATATTCGCAGGTGGGCTAATTTGACACAATTTTTCCAAAAACAATATTCGCCAATTTCCATTGTTTTTAAAAATAATTCTCCCAAATTTTACAATATAAAATAATTTTACCTTAAAAATTGCCAACATTATATAGAGACCATATATAAAATCGCTATATATGTGAATAATTTTACAAATATATCAATACACATTTCATAGCTTTCATATTAGGGACTAGGGAGATTCGTGAATGTTTTAAACTTCAAGATAATTCTCCATCCTTAAAATTTTCCCTGCTTATAACCTTCTTTAAGCATGAAACATGGAAAACTAGGTGCACTCGGGAACAAGCAAGAACTTCCAATTTGTATGCCATAGTACTAATATTTTGCAACACCTTGTACAGACCATAATACTTTGTTGGTAATTTATTATTCTTCTTAGCTTGTTTGAGGAACATTCGTTTGTATGGTTGTAATCGTACAAATACCCAGTCACCTACATAAAAACTTCTTTCATTGTGATGTTGATCTTCATGTTGTTTCATTCTATTCTGCGCCAAAGTCAGGTTATCCTTTAAGAGTTGGAGAATTTTTTGTTGATGCTCGATGTGATCTTCCAATTCTTGAACCTTAGAATTTTCTCTTAAATATGATGTGATGGGTGGTGGATGATATCCATAAAGTTCCATAAATGGGGTGATTTTTACTGCAGTATGGAAGGAAGTTTTATACCACCATTCAGCCAGAGGCAACCACTTAAACCATTGTGTCTATTTATCAGACACAAAGCAATGAAGATATCATTCCAAACATTTTTTCACTTTTGCTCATGAGATTGAGGATGATATGATGATCTATGAGCTAATTGAGCACCGAGACAGGAAAATAATTCTGCGCAAAAATTTCGAGTGAAAATAGGATCTTTATCGCTTACAATAATATTTGGGTTTCCATGTAGCCTTGGACTTTTTTTCCATAAATGCAGTAGCAACTATACTGGATTTAAATGGATGAGATAATGCAGAAAAGTGTGCATACTTGGTAAAGCTATCAACTACCACCACGATGACACACTCTCCTTTGGACTTGGGTAAACTTGTGATAAAATCCATTGAAACCTCCTCCTAATGTTGACTTGGAATGGATGAAGGTTGTAATAGACATAGGGTCCTAATTGTCTCAACTTTATTTTCTTGGAAATCCAAACATTCCGCCATAGATTTTTGAATATTAGATTTAAGGCCATCCCAAAAAAAATCCTTCTTAACCCTGTGGTATGTTTTTAAAAATCCTGAGCACCCTCCTAAGGGAGAGGTGTGCAATTTCATAATAATCTTTTGTTTGAGTTGGGAATTCAAACAAAGGTATAAGTGATATTTGTATGATACCGAATCATTTTTCCAGCTGAATGTATCAGATGTACTAGGATCTTGCTGCAACTTTTGAATGAGTTCCCACACTTTTTCATCATTCTTCCATTCATTTGTTGCTTCATTTATCCAATCTTGTTGGATAATATAAATGGCACAAATCAATGATTCCACATCATCATCCTTTCTTGAGAGTGCATTTGCAACAACATTTTGCTTCCCTTTTAGGTAGATGATTTCAAAGTCATAACCCAACATATTTGTGACCCATTTTTGTTACTCTTTTGAAGATAATATTTGTTCTAAAAAATATTTAAGACTATCATGATCTGTTTTTACCTTGAAGCGTCTTCCCATTAGGTAAGGTCACCATTTCTTAAGTGCATGTAGTATTTCCGACATTTCCTTCTCATAAATAGCTATGTATAAATACTTTCCTTTGATTGGACGACTTTAGAAAGAAATGGGTCTTTCTTCTTGCACTGAAACAACACCAATTCCATTTCCCGAGGCATCACATTCCACAATAAAGGGTTTTGTGAAGTCTGGTGTAGCTAAGACTGGTGCTTGGCACATTTCCTCTTTAAGATGTTCAAAGGCTTTCGTTGCTGATGGAGTCCAAGAAAATGCATTTTTCTTTAGTAATGTTGTTAGAGGTGCTATTATTATCCCATAGTTCTTAACAAAATTTCGATAATACCCTATCAACCCGAGAAATCCTCGCAGATAGTTTATGGATGTGTGGATTTTCCATTCCTTAATGGATTTAACTTTGCTAGGGTATACCTTAACACCTTCATGAGATACAATATGACCCAAATATTCTACCTCTTGTACTCCAAAGAAACATTTGGAGGTTTTTGCATAAAATTGCTTCTCCTCCAATAGTTTGAGCACTCTATCAACATGTTGAACATGATATTTCCAGGACTTGTTGTAGATTAGTATATCCTCAAAAAATATTAACACAAATTTTCCAAGGAAGGGTTTGAAAATGGAATTGATCAAACCTTGAAATGTAGAAGGTGCATTGGAAAGTCCAAAAGGCACGACCAAAAATTCATAATCACCCTCATGAGTTCTAACTGCAATTTTTGGAATATCTTCAGTATTCATTCTCATTTGATGATATCCTGAACGAAGGTCCAACTTGGTGAAGTAAATTGCTCCATCCAATTCATCCAATATTTCATCAATGAAAGGAAAGGAAAATTTATCTTTATTAGTGATCTTGTTGAGCTCCCTATAATCCAGACACATGTGCCATGATCCATCCTTCTTGTGCACTAATACTACTAGAGTAGAGAAAGAACTTTGACTAGGTTGAATTATACCAGCCTCCAGCATTTCTGCAACCATACATTCAATTTCACTCTTTCGAGCATAGGGATATCTGTAAGGCCTCATGTTTGGAGGAAGAATTCCTGGAATCAAATGAATAGCATGATCATGATCACAAATAGGTGGGAGGAATTTGGAGTCTCGAATAACTTGGAATGATTGTCTAAGACTTTTTGAAGATGTGGGAACCTTTAGCGAACATAATTGTGTAATTATGCCATGTTGTTATTTCTTTAGAAGATTTTTCATGCTGTTAGAGATGATTATCTTTCATGGTTTCCCTGCGATACCCCTTAATTCAACTTTCTTTCCTTCTAAAAAGAAATTCGAGAAACGTTCTTGAAAATTAAAAGCTATCATACCCAAATATTGTAGCCATTGGACTCCTAGTAAAACATCAACACCACCCACTAGAATGGAAATAATTATTGTACTATTCAACACATATTATCCCATGGATAGTTTGATATTATAGCACTTTCCAAGTAAACTTATGGCTCCTCCATTTTCAACCATCACTTGACACTCTAGTGCTAGATATCAGAAGCAATTCAATTCCTTCGTTATCTTACAATGAATAAAATTATGGGTACTTCCCGAATCAATCAACACTATTACCTTTTTCCTCTTGATATGTCCTTCTATGTTGATAGTTTGAGGAGTGGTAATTCTAGCCAATGGATTAAAATATATGGTCAGATTCATTTCTTATTTCTCTAGGGTTTGTTCATGGTGTGTATCCTCTTGTTTCTATGTTTCTTATTCATTTTCTTCTTCCTTTTCACAATCTATGTAAAATAATTTCTTCTCCGCAAACTTATGACCTTTAATGTATTTGCTATCACAACTATAACAAATCCCTTTTGCTATTTTTTATTCCAATTGTTGTGGTGTCAACCTTGTAGGTTGTGGAAGTTTAGGGGAAACAACACTTGCATATTTATAGTTGTGATTGGTAGGCTTCCTTGTTGCCATAATTTTTCTTGCCAACCTAAATGCCTTCTCCAATGAATCAGGTTCCCAAAGGCGAACCTCATGTTGGATGTTATCCTTTAAAGTCCCTATGAACATATCAATCCTATGCACTCTATAATATCTTTTACCCTTGTATTCAATTTTTGGAAGTCCTCAATGTGCTCCACCATTGAACCCTTTTGTTTGAGATTTATCAATTGGCTAAAAAATATATTTCTTTTTGTATCCTCATAATGTTCTATCATTTCTTCTGTAAAAATTGCCCAAGTCAAAATTTGTTTATGAGAGAAAAGCCACCGATACTATACAAACTAAATGGTTTCCAAATATAAATTCGCAATCTGTACCTTTTGTGTGTTTTTCACATTATGGAGATTGAAATATTGCTCCATCTATAGTATCCATGTTACAAGATCCTTTCCATCAAACTTCCTCATATCGATCTTTGGAACATGGTGGGTCTTCAATCTAATGTTAAAGTCTATGAAATCATGACTAATGTTTCTTTTGTTCTCATCATGTGTTTCCTCTACTACCTTTTTTCCATTAGCAACCATTGCTTGTAGCAACTTTGCCAAACCTCCTTTCAAACCTTCCATGTCTTTCTTCAAATCTTCAATGTTTACTTCTAAACCATCCATCTTAGCTTTCATGCCATTCATATTAGCTTCCACACCTTTCCTTAAACCATCCATCTTAGCTTCTGTTGCTTTTTGTGAGAGTGAAATTTGTTGCACTTGGTCTCGTAATTTTGATATATGTTGCATTTCTTCCTCTTCTTCATGAGTCATGCTAGAGATTTCAGGTTTCTTACTAGGTGTTTCCATTTTCTTTCTTCAGGGCATAAATTAATGATAAATATGCCTCATTGTGCCCTTTTAATCACTTCAAAGGAATTTTTCAAACAAACCTATGCAAATTTAAAAAAAAGACTAGACATTATTTTTCTCTTTGTAGGATCTCGATATTGAGTCTATTATATATCTATAATTTCAGATCTCCAAGTTCTAAAATTTTATCCTTTGATAGCCCTCTACATCCTCTTTCCAACCCCACAATTATGATACATATTCAGTTCTCTAATAAATAGTTATGTAAAATATCCCATGATGACCTGATTATAGATTGGTTCAGTAGAGTGAACTTGTATGAAGTGCCATGTATCATTGTTTCAACATTCAGGCCTGAAACTGATACATAGAATACTACCATCTGTTGTCTTTCTATAATTGTTTACGAAATTTTAATCTGATGTGCAGAGAAAATGTTATAATGATTTTCCCAAGGTGGCATGTTTGACATCGAATTCGGGAGCCTGCAAAAACCCTAACTTTCTCAGTTCATATCTCCGCACATATAGCAAGACAAGATAGGAAATTTGGTATTGAGGTTCATCATGGTTTTTTCTAAAATGGGTTTTAATTTTAGTATATGAAGATTCATAGAAAACAAATTATAGTGAAACTTCCATGATGACCTGTTTGAAGCAGTGAAACCTTAAAATCTAAAGCTCTAATACCAATTGTTATGCAACCAGATCATACAATAGAAGAATGAGATAGATCAATGACTTAAAAGGTAGCCTCTTCAAGGGGGAAACCTCCTTTACATTACACAAATGAAAAATTCTTGGATGATACAAATTACAAGACCTCATTTCTATATATAGGAGTCTAAGGGTCACAATATAATCAGAACCGACATAACAATGATAATGTAAGGGAACAACAATTACAATAGTGGTATTATAAGGGGAACAATAATAATAATATGGGGAGAACATGGGCACAAAAATAATAGTAAGGGGTGACAATGACAATAATAATAGGAGAATACACTTGTATTATAGGAACCTAACATTGACCTTTTGTGCTTAAACCAATTACTGAATGAAATCATCCAAAAACATAAATGAAAATGGAATATAATGAATCTATTCAAAAAATATTCACAACAAACTATAAAGAAAAAAACAATCCAAAATAGTCACAATTATGCACAAAATTACACTGTAGTGTACTTAACTCAGAATGGGGGCCCTCCACCCTTACTTGGTACAATTGAAACTATCAACTATAGTATATCAAAAATCACATCCCATAGAAAGAACAACAAGAAAATAGAAAACATGTTCCTCAAATTATATTAAGAAGTAAAGAAGTCTCAATATCCATAATACATGTTCATAAGTGCTGAATAGTTATGCTTAAATAGGACAAAAATATAACAAACTTAGCTAAAATAGTTGTAGCAACCTATAGGAGTCTAATCCATCTAATCAAGTCAAACTCATCCCTTTTTTTTGCTCAAAATATGGTAGGATCCCACTAAATCAATAAACTACCCCTTTATTTGGGGCTTTTTGGGTGACTGGTCAAGTTTGACCAGCGTTGACCAGGCATTTTCTGACTCATTTGGATTGTGTCAATAGGAGTACGTCCGTCCTTGGTTCTCATAGTTATTTAATATATCTCCCGTTTCCACCTAGGTGTCCTACACACATGACTTCAATGGAGCCATTACGGGAAATTCTATTCTAGTCAAAAATATTTTTTAATACCCAATTTTTAATAAAAATTCTAAAATTTAAAAGACATAATTATTTTACCTTAATGTACAATAAGATTCAAAAATATGGAAAATAAGACCATGGTATGATGATAAGGGATGATAGATAGATGGATTATGCATGATGAAAAATGGTCAAAACTAACGGCCAACATCTCCCCCTTGCTGAGTCTCAAGCATGTCCTCATGCCTACCTCTATGTTTTTGATCTTCTACCTCTGTATGCTAACTTTCCTACTAATGTACTTGTGTATTTTCCCCCTAGTGTTAAAGCTTCATGCAAAAGGATATCAATGCCCTCCTGTACTTTTTCCTCCTCCTTGTAGATGACACTCTTCACTTTCTTCTTCTCATATTTATACTACGAAAGTTTCTTCTCTTTTAACCACATGTATGCTTGTTTTGAAATTAACATATTTTTTGTTTCTAGCTTCTTCATTCTTCTATTCAATATTTTGTTTTCTTTCACTATATTATTTTTTTTCTCTTTATACATCTCGTTTTCCTTCTTAAGGTGTCTTTCCATAATTTCATTAATGTGAAGCTGAGTGTCGAAGTCTTCTACCATCTTGGAATATTCTTCATTATGACCCTCTTTGGAAACCTCTTTGACCTCTTTTACATTTGAATGGGATGATGATCCTTCAATCCATGTGTCTTCATAGCAAGAATCCTTCTCTAGCTCTCTAAGATTTCCATGTGCCTCCCTTTCTAGTTTTTCAATGACTTCATGATGTCATTGCTGATGTGTACTAAGAGGCATCTCTTCTAGAATTTGCACTTCAATATCTTGGGGTTTTTCACATGATTCTTCTATTTCTTTCTTTCTTGGCTTGTTTGGAATAGAGATGAAGGATCTCTCATTCTCAGTGACTATGTCCTCTTGTTTCTTCTGGATCTTGTTCTTAGCTACAATGGTGATTACATACGATTTCTTGAAAGATGCAATTGTCCAAGTGTCTCCTAATTTCTATTTGATTGTTCTTCCTTTTAGACTTCTACAAAGTGGATTTTTTTCCAAAAAATTCTCCCATATTTCTCCCCTATTTTTCAATTGGAACTCAATTAGTATCTTGATTAATCTTTGGTGATAGTAGCTAGCTTCTATGTTTTTTGTTTTTCCTTTCAACCCTTCAATCATCTTCATGAAACTCTCGGAAAAGAAATAGGGAAGGTTTACTTTACAATCACCTTTAATGTGTTTGATAAATTTGATGTGATATACGTGTAAAATACTATACCTCCTGTCACATGTAAATTATTTTTTAGTAATAAGAGCCAATTCTACTCAAGATTCTCTTATCCAATCGCTAGGAATTCCTTTAGTTTTATCAAATGTTCCCTTCCTCTATTTTTCTAAGAAGTAATTCCACCCTTTTTCTCTAAAATGATGCCCCTTATGGTTTTCTTCTCAGATCATTGACAAATTTGTGGCTTGAGAAATATATTCTAGAGTAATGGGAACAAAAATATCCCCTACCCTGTTTTTTCATTATCAAAAGTTAGCCACAAACTCCTCTGTGATTTTTCCATTGTGCCCATTAAAATTTCTTAGAAACTCTAATAGCCTTGCATGGTAGAGTTTTTATATGGTTTCTTTGTTCCAATTTTCCAATTAAAATCCAGTGGGTTCAATCATACTCCCCATACTAAAGTTTGGATGATTTTGTTTCTTTTGGTCTCTGTACCAATTTAAATAACCCTCGACTGTAAATAATCTCATGAGATAAAAATAACTTTGTGTTTTTAATAAAAAAATGTTTGCACTTTAGTAAAACAGAGAAATTATATTTTTGGTTAGAGGAGAAAGATATTTCTAGGTGGATGTATTGAAAAACAAAATTTCTTTCCAAATGACACGGGAATGTTACTTACCAAGGCTTGATGGGCACTTTCTATGATGGAAAAAATGCTCTGAGATTTCACCTCTGTTTTTGTTGCTTAGGGAGAGAATGCTCTGTCTTTGAAAACACCTTTCTAGAAAATACCTTATCAAAATACCTCTGAGAATAATCCTTTCATCACTACCCTCTTTATAAATCAAGTTCTGGACACATACACATATGGCAATTACAAAATTGTTCAAATTAACGCCCTCTGCCTTCAACTTTTAATAATCAATACCATACTTTATTTTTAAGAAATCGAATTCTGGAAGTTAAGCTTCACTTCTGGAAATTATAAATCTGAACAACATCTTTCGAATCGACCATTTCTACAACCACTACATGTACTTATCTCTATTTTTGATTTTAATTACCATTCACTGCCTGTTTAGAAATCGAATCTTAGAAAGAAATCGATTTTCTAGGTGTTTCTACAATGACCAATGTGCACTTTGTACTTGTTTCTGAGGTTAACTAGAGTTTTATTTTTGGAAATAACACACCAGTAGCTTCAAGTCAGACCTTTGATGCCACCACGTAGTTGAAAAATCAGATTTCCACCAACGTTTTCCTAGCTCAGAGTTTATCACGTTGTTAATAGAAGTTTGTTGGTTACCTACACTGCTGGTTTTTAAATTCCAATCTTAGACTTTGTATATCACAAAAAAAATCAAACTGCCTGCATTTCACTCATACTCCAACTCAACTTGTTATCTTCTGTGATTTCACGATATTTGAATGTATATTTCAATGTTTAATTGGCAAGATTATAATTAATGAAACACAACATTCTCTTCTAGCTCTTTGTGGAGATTTTTGGTATTAAAAACCTACCCATTCCCTAAACAAATCATTCTTTGTCTTCATTTCAAAATTTGTTTCTAGTTTTCCTTTGGGTTCTGTTTCCTACCTAAGATGAGGCAGAATACTGACTTGAATTCCTTCTTTTCCCTGCCTAAAGGTGCTCTCTAGGTTTGTTGAACATTTCACTACTATGTGTAGGTGATGACTTCCTTTCTTTTCTCTGCCTGAAGGTTCTCTTTGTTTTGTTGAACGTTACACTCTATTCTATGTAGTTGTTTGACTAGTTCTATTGTGTTTTGAATTCTCTTCCATCGTGGCCTACACACCTGTCCTTCTACATTTCTTTTATCATTTTTTATGACCATACTTGTACGGGAACCATCATCAATTTCAAAAATCAAATATCCTTTATACTGGAACCATCATCGATTTTTATGTGCCAACCTGGCTATGGTTTGTTTGCGCCTTTTATCATATGTTTTGAAGATATTTTCATATGTTTGATTTTATATGTGCCCATCATTTCACTATTGCATGGATTTCATATCCACCCATTTCACCATTTCATGCACCTTCATTGCATATCTATATCCACACAAATCACATTCCTTTTAGTGATTATTTGATTCTTTTCAAAGTCCTTTTTATCATAATTGATTTCTCCTCTTTGTCCTTTGGGGTGAATGCTTTCCTTTATATGTTGCATTTTTTAACATTATTACTATTTAAGGTAGTTTTTTTTTTTAAATGACCATTTCCAGGTCATTTCAAGAATTAGAGTAGAGTAAAAATTTTCACTTTAGACCATGTAAAGATATCATTGAACCATGCATCATTCCACTTTTATTATTCTTTTATGACACTAAACCATGGTTGTTTTTTTTGCAGAGAAGATTTGTAGGTAAAGAGACATGACTTGAATAGATAGTAGGGTCCCTCTAAAGTCCCTTTAAGCAATATTCTTTGACTCATTTATGTTCAGGTCCCTCTCATAGGTTTTGATATTGAATTTTCAGGTCCCAACTATAATGTGACGTTGGTCATGTTTAGGTCCTTTACATTCTGAGTTTCTTCCATATCAAGTTGAGTAGTTTATTGAATTGTTCTTCAAAGTTGAGTTGCTATGCTAAAAACACTTTGTTTGTTTTATATCTCCCCCCCCCTACTTATTTGGAGACTTGTCCTCAAGTCTAGACTTTGGAGAAGTTATTCTGCAAAAAAATTAAAACATACAAGGAAAATGGAATTCATATTAGCTAAGAAAGTTGGTTTTCTATTATGAATTTGGGTTTGTACTGTGCCAGGAACCTCAATTTTCACAACCAAATCATTTTTTTTATTTTTTATCTTTTTATTTTCCATTTTTTTTATTCTAAAATTATGGAAGAAATATGTGTATGCTCTTCCAAAACTTCCATGTCCTTTTCTGCTGAGATAGAAAATATTCCTTATTTATTGGTTTATTGTAGACTTTCAATCTATGCCCATTGACTAAAAATGATGTTGTTGCTTCATCTATTGTCTTAATTCTCATTGATCCATTATCAAATATTTCTTCAATTTCATATGGGCCTAGCAAATGAGTGGTAAATTTTTCTTTGAAATCTTTGTATTTTGAATCAAATAGAAGCGCCTAGTCCCCTATATGAAAAATATTCTTCTTAATAAATTTTTCATGCCATTTCATTCTTTCCTGCTGCACTAGTGATGTATGTTCTACAACTTCCTTTCTGATCTCATTTGGTTCATTTAGTTGTATAATTATTTGTTGCTATGATTCTGATAGCTCCAGTCCCACTTCAGCTGCAAGTCTATATGTATGGATCAGGAATTCAATTGGTAGCAGAACTTCTTTTCCATAAACATGTTGATAGGGAAAACTCAATAGTATTCTTCCATGTTATTCTACCCATAATGCTTCATTCAGTTTCTTTGACCAATCTTTCCCATGCATCTTCACTGCCTTTGTCATGATGTTCTCAAAGACTTTGTTTGTTGATTCCACTTGTCTATTTGCCCAAGGGTGATATGGAGTTGATTTACTATGCTTGATTTTATATTTCTCTGTAAGTTCTTTGACAATCTTGGAAGTGAACTGTGCTCCTTGGTCTATGACAATCAGGTTTGGAACCCTATTGGGCATGGAATACCCCCAAGGCATGTTTGGCGCATAAAGCCCAAGTTTTTACCGAATCTTGTCGTAAAAGCTCCGTGAATTGTGGGCACGAGGCGCGGAATTATAATAGAGTCACAAGGTTTCCTACCCTGGTTTTCGTAATGAAATGTCGATTGGGTGGACCTAACCATGGTCCGTGGACCATGGAATTGTATAAAGAGAGTGAGGCTCTAAATGTAAAAGATAGCTAAGGAATGGAATAGAAGAGCGAAAGTCTAAGTGATTGAGTCAAAGTGTAAAGTATGTATGTGGGTCGTAGAGTAGGAGAAAGCTCTGCAGATGAGTGTGCAGAGGCCTAGTAGTCCACAGTTGAGTGCGTGGACCCCTGCAGCTGAATGCGCAGGGCGGGTCGAGTCTATAACCATTGGAAGAATCAATAAAGAGAAGTTTTGTTATAATTCTGTGTATCTTTCCTGGTTTAATGCATGATTGGATATAATTTGAAAGTATAATGTTTATTTACTGCGCGAACCTGTATGAATGTTTTATATTATTAATTATAACTTAAGACATTTAAGTAGGCGAAGGTGCTTAATTAGTACTGGAAGATAAATAGGATCTCGGGTAATAGTGCAAAGTGCGGCACAACCCCTGGTTAGGGCTGTGCGAAGGCAAGGTATTAGGCCGCAAGGAACGGAAGGTGCACAAAGCCACCTATGCATAGGAACAAACAAAGGACCAGCCGAACTCTCAGACATCTCAAGGGTGTCGAAACCTAGTTCTAGCACCCTCGCATACTATTTTGGGTGAGACCTCAGTCCACGCCCCATGGGTTGTTGCTGAAAGGGCCAGTAGTACAGGGATTTGTTTGGCTAATTAAATCTAAACCTGGTTCAAGCCCCAATAAACCAACAAATGGTTCCATTGCTGGGACTAGGATCTGCATATAGATGTCTGATGTCGTATCACTGGAATCCGACAAAGAAAGGAATTGGAGATTAGTTGGATAGAAATATTCACGAGTTCGCGGCGCAGGAAAACAAGAATCCGTGACTATCAAAGGAAGAGTGGTTAGACTGCTACTTGTATACGGAGATCCAAGCAATTTTCTTTGCATCCTTCCTTACTGAATTGTATGAGTGGATCTAGAAGCTAGCAAATAGTCGAGGAAGGTGTAAACTCGACAAACCTATTGTGTGGACTCCAGAATTGGTGCACAGACTAGAAACATCGAAATATAAGATCGCATGCATTGTCGATCACTGGCTCGATTAAATCATAGGAGGGTTCATCACTAAATTCACGGTAGATACTCCAGTCAGCTATAGCGAGGTAGAATGACACTTCCTCAAGGGATCGTGAGGTAAGTACGTTAAGTCTTTGAACACTTGCATTAGAATGATGTTGTGTGAAAAATGGGTTATGCGAATAAATTGATGTTTGGGGCTATGCGGAATGGGAGAATCTACAAAAATGAAAGTAGCACAGAGCTAGAAACTAGCCCTTTGATTTCACCTCTGCGAGGGGGTAAAGAAGAGCTCAGGAAGGTTTCACCAAGAAGTGCAATAAATCTGATAAGGAAGAGAATTCCGCGCATACAACCCCCACCCACACCACCACCAGTTTCACCATCTTCACCCCCAACTTCACCTATACCACCTCTGCCACCACCACGAAGCAGTATGGCCAACGCGATAAAGCTACTAGTGTTCAAGGGAGTAGGGAATGAAGATCCGAACCAGTTTTGGTTCGTGATAAAAGTTGTATGGGAAGCACAGGGTGTCACATACAACAATATAAAGAAGGCAATGTTGGTCAGTGCTCTGCAGATCGCACACTGACTTGGTACATTAAGAATTCCAATGACAATAAAAATGTAGGGACAACAGATATCCATGCTGCGCTAAAAAAATAATTTAGTAGGCCAAAATCGGAGGCACAATTGATCATTGAATTCAAGGAGATCACAATGCTACCAGGTGAAACCCCGTGGGAGTTGGATCAAAGACTGAAGTGCACAATTTGCGAAGCAAACATGACATTAATAGATGGGAAACACCGCGAATGGTTTGTAGCATTGTTAACACCGCATCTACGAAATGCACTGTTGCAACAAAGGCTAACCACTCAAGCTGAGGCTTTGGAGGTCGCGATGAGATTGCACGAGACTCCGATACAAGATCCTAACCTAGGAGTTCACCAGATTCATGCACAATTAAAAAACTTGTGCCCTGAGATGCAGAGTTTGAAACAAGACTGGACGACTCGCCCAGAAGTGTGTGATGAGGTATGGTGCGTAAAATGCAAGGGCCAGGGGCACGACAAGGACCATTGCTCGGTGTTCGTGAATTACATTGCGGGAGGAGGGCCAATGCCACTAAGACCGAAACCAAAAACAGGACCAAGTGCAGAACCTACATTATGGTGCGTGATTTGTCATATGGGAGGAAAGCATGCTATAGATAACTACCATTTGTTACAAAAATATACGTAGAATTCCCAGTAGTTGTTATATAATTTCTGCAAGTCAGTAAGACATGCTGAGTTCACCTGTAGAAGTTATGAACTAATAATGGATCGATCTCCTACCTATAGAGTTCAGGTTGAAACAAGGGCCCTCGATCAAAACACAAGAATGGTGCGCATCAAATTTCAGGGGCACAAACAAGGTTGAGGTGGAATGGGACTAGGAACAGGTCGTGGACAATTGATATGTTACAATTGCGGAGCTTCAGGACATTATGCCCGTGATTGTATGAATCCAACATGACCATCATGCTTGTACTATATGTTGTTGGATCATGAGATAGAGGATTGTCCAACATTGATAGTGAGGTTGAGCGATAAAGGAGCACTTTAACCTCCCCCGACTCAGAACCTACAAATGATGAGGTCTGAGCCGTGCAAGGAAGACCCTAATGTAAATATCGTGCTTTAGAGTGGTATTACAATAGGGGATGACAAAGGCAAGTAGCCTGAAGAAAGTACTTGGGTTCGCAAGGCCCCAATAAAGGAACCATAATTTGATTTGGAGCGTGCTAAGTAAACCTTCATAGAAGCTAAGAGGAGCTTCATTGATGCCTCCAGTTCAGGAAGTAAAGATAGAATGGAGCCAGAAATGGACCCATCAATGCTCACTACATTCTTGGACTCATAACTAGATGCGCTAGGACCGTGCCAGGAGAACCGCGTATAGTCCGGAAGCTCGGGAAGCACAAGATGCGAACAGGAAGGGAGATGAGATTGACTGTGCAGATCAGGGAATATGAGATGGATCAAGTGATCTTCGACCTAGGATCAGACATGAATGTCTTGTCAAAGCAAACATGGGAGCACATGGGTAGACTTGCGCTGCACTGGTCTCCTATCCAACTGCGGGTGGCAAACCAGCAAAAGACCCTACCTATGGGGAGATTGTAGGGAATCACAGTAGATATCGAAGGAGCGAGTGTGCTAACATATTTCGAAGTGATAGATACTGTTGATGACAACAATCCCTACCTGGCGCTCTTGTGAATAGATTGGGCCACTGATATGAATGGAGTAATAAATCTAAAGAAGCGCAAGATGATATTTGAGAAAAAGTCACTACGTGTAGTGGTACCTTTAGACCCTACAAAAGGATCACTCTACACAGAGCCAGTGCGTGATTATGAAAATGACGACGATCTGGACTACATCTACAAGAAAAACTCATGGGCGCAAGATTGGGTAAAGCCAACTGCGGATGGTCGAATCTCGTGGGAGTGTGAAAGCTCCTACACATCAAATTCTGACGAGGAGATAAAATGATGGTAGAACTGGTTACACGAGGTAACCATGCTCAACTGTAACATGATGACAAGATCACTGCGTTGTGTAGCAACAGAGGTAAGATATCTACCTACATATGACGGGTTGAGCGAGGTGCATGACTTCCTGAACAAATTTGAGAGAGAAGTACTGGAACAATAGTTTTCTGACGCTCTGAAATGGGTACTTCTAGCTACGCCTGCAAGATGGTGGGGTATGCATCAATGAAGTTTTGAGGATTGGCAGGAATGTAGAAGGATGATGCGCATGCAGTTTGGGAAGCCTCAGATGTGGTTAAAAGACAAGTATGACAGACAGTATGATCCACACACACACCTTGCGAAATGAACAAAGGTCTATGGGGAAGAGCCACAACCTGAGTGGGTGCACCTGTTCTGTCATACCCTAGATATTATACCCATGAATTGGTATGTAGAAATGAAGCTTCACCATGGCATGAACGAATGGGATATCTTGCACGAAGGATTCCTGTTAACCTTCACATTTTAGGATCGTTTGTGGGATATTGTTGATGATGCACTACAAGTAGTAAAAGAAGCTATCTTTAAAATACCTTAGGAGCCAATGGAAGTGCTTCAGCCTAAATGGGTGACCCAGCTGAGCTACGCACTAGAGTGTTAAAACGTAAACATTGAAGAAGACGATGAATATCCATGAAAAGTTAACATTCCAGAAACTAAAGGCTATCTCAAGATTCAAGGACCATTAATTGAAGACCTTGACATTAACGCACCGGTAAAAGTGAAGCAAGTGAACATTGGTACGAAGGCCGAACCAAAGTATGCAATGCTCGACGACTATTGGGATGATGCCATGATGGATAAGGTCACTGAGTTACTTTGTGAACACCAAGACTTATTCCCAACCAAGATCATGGACTTAAAGGTGATCGTTGGCGATTTAGGGATGATGAAGATCACCCTAAAACCCGACGCAAAGCTGGTTAAGCAGAGGCATTACCACTTGAATCCAAAGTACAAGGAAAAGGTCCACGTAGAATTGGACAAAATGCTCGCAGCTGGAATTATTGAGGCGGTGGAAGAATTCGACTGGGTAATCCCTATGGCAGTATAGGAGAAGAAGTTGAAGGGCAAGATAAGAATATGCATGGGCCTTAGGAAATTGAATGACACCTGTGTCCATGACCCATTCTCAACTCCGTTCACAAATGAAGTATTGGAAAATGTCGGCGGGCAAGAAGCATATTCTTTTACTGATGGGTTCTCGGGGTAGCACCAGATCAAAATCGTGCTAGAAGTCAAGAGTAAGACCACCTTCACGATTGAGTGCGGATGATTTCAATACACCATTATGCCATTTGGGTTAAAAAATGCGCCCACAATCTTTTCGTGCATAGTTGTTGCACCATTCAAAGAATATATCCACAAATTCCTGGAGGTCTATTTGGATGATTGGATCGTATTTTGATTGGTTAAGCACCATGTAGCAAGCTTAAGCTTGATGCTGGATACTTTCCACTGACACAAAATCGTGTTGAACCTCAAAAAGTGTACGTTCCTCGTTCCCTTTGGGAACCTATTGGGACATGTGGTCTACAAATAGGGACTAATGGTAGACCCCGCGAAGATTGTAGTAATTTTGAATTTGGAAGCACCATGCAGTGTTAAATAGTTGCACGCTACCTTGGGAGATACGGGGTACTACAGGAAGTTCTATGCCCAGATCAATGCACCAATGGAGAAACTGTTAAAAAGGGATGTCACATTCTACTGAAATGATGACTGCATGAAGAGCCTGGATGTACTAAAAGAGAAATTGGCCTCCACCCCAATCCTATTCTTCTCAAAATGGGATGTGGAGTTTCATGGCCATGTTGACGCGTCATGTATAGTGCTGGGAGCAGTGCTAACAAAATAGGGTGGAGAGGGCTTGGATCATCCTATCGTGTTTGCAAGTCACAGGTTGTCCAAAGCGGAAAATAACTATTCCACAACTGAACATGAGGGGTTGGCTATGGTGAACACGCACTAAAAATACCAGCACTATTTCTTAGGAAGACATTTCAAGATGTATACAGACCATTCCATGTTAAAATACTTGGTCAATAAGCTTGTGTTGGGGGACGCATATGCAGGTGGCTCTTATTGTTCCAAGAATATGACTTTAAGGTCGTGGTAAAGCCTAGATGCCTGAATGCAGGACCGGATCACCTGTCGCGTATTGAGACAGGAGAGGAACCTATTAGTTTGGACGAAGGATTACCTGACGCACAACTCTTTTGTGTGTGCATCGCGGACAGGCACTTTGAAGATATAATCCACTTTCTGACAATGGGTACTACGCTAAAGGAATACTTCGTTTAGCAGAAGAAGGAACTAGTGGTGCACGAATGATTTTTCTGTCATTACGGGGCATCTATACAAAATGGGCAATGATGAGATACTACTCAGGTACGTACCTGAATTTAAATGAAGTTAGATCCTCGTGGAAGCACATGGGAGAGCTACAAGAGGACAATATGTAGGACAAGTGACTGCGTAAAAGATTCTCCGCACAGGGTTGTGGTGGCCAACAATTCATCGGGATTCAAAAGCACATTGTAAGGCTTGTGATACATGTCAAAGGATAGGTAAACCATCGCAGAGGAATGAGATGCCTTTGAATCCACAAATAATGTTGCAGCCCTTCGAAAAGAGGACAATCGATTTTGTAGGACCTATCAAACCTCAGGGAAAAACGAGCACGTGATACATTATCACCGTGACAGAGAATCTGACTCGTTGGGTAGAAGTGTACCAGGTCAAAGGCTACACGGTCGCCACAGTTGTGAAGTTTTTGTTTGAAAACGTGTTGACTCGATTTGGCTATCTGAAAATATTAATGAGTGATCATGGTAAACATTTCCTGAATGAAACCATCAGCGCGCTAATAGAATAGTTCCGGGTGTATCATCAGAAAAGCACATCATATCACCCATAAGCCAATGGGACAGTAGAAGTGTTCAACAAAATACTGGAGACTGTGCTAACCAAAGTATGCAACGTGTAGCAGAGCGATTGGGACCTGTGTGTACCTACAGTACTATGGGCTTATAAGACAATGCGCAAGAACATGACAGGACAAACACCTTTCCGGTTGGTTTATGGCATGGAAGTTTCCATTCCAATGGAGTATATTATACCAAGTCTACGCATAGCGGTGCTCACAGGTATGATGGACCATGAAGCCCTCGAAGAAAGGCTTGCGCAGATGGAAGAACTTGACGAGGAACGATTCTTGGCTAGCTTTCATCAGTAGGTGCAAAAGCATTGTCAGAAGGCCTGACACGATCACCATATTAAGTTGCGCACCTTCAAGGTGAATGATTTAGTGTTGTCGTATGACAGTAAGTTTGATAAATTCTCGGGAAAGTTCAGAATGTATTGGCTAGGACCATATGTTGTTAAGGAGGTCATAGATGGAGGCACGGTATAGCGAGTCAAACTAAATGGAGAGCCTTTCCAAGGTAAAGTGAATGGCAGCCACTTGAAGCCCTACACGGGTGGCCTAGCTATATGACTAACCGACACAAGCATAGTATTCGTGCTCCAAGGATCCGGACAAAGGCACGAAACTATACAAAAATGTAGGGGATACTGACACATCTGTAGAGAATCAATTCTGACACAGAGGTCTCGGAACAACGTATGTAGCAGATCCATCAAGTAGCAACTCAGTGTGTTAATGACCTTGCGCAGTTCGAGAATAGTTGGAGGGAATCTGCGCAAAGACCTCCGTGCTGATCAAGTGACTTGAGGATGAGTCACGATGTTTGTGCTTGGGGCCTGTTAGGCATTGAATCCCCCCAAGGCATGTTTTGGGACTTAAAGCCAAAGTTTTGATCGAATCTTGTTGTAAAAGCTCTACAAATTGCGGGCGCGGGGCGCAAAAGTATAATAGAGTCACAGGGTTTCCCACCCTAGTTTTTTTAATGTAATGTCAGCTGGATAGACCTACCCGTGGTCCACATACCATGGAATTGTATAAATAGAGTGACGCTCTAAGTGTAAAAGATAGCTAAGGAATGGAATAGAAGAGGAAAAGTCTAAGTGATTGAGTAGAAGTGTAAAGCGTGTCTGTGGGTCGTAGGGTAGGAGAAGGCTCTGTAGCTGAGTGCACAAAGGCCTAGTAGTCCGCAGCTGAGTGCGCGGACCCGTGCAGCTGAGTGCGTAGGGCGGCTTGAGTCTGTAACCATTGGAAGAATCAATAAAGAGAATTTTTTCGATAATTTTGTGTATCTTTTCGTAGTTTAATGAATGATTGGATATAATTTGCAAGTATACTATTTATTTACTGCATGAACCTATATGAATTTTCTATGTTGTTAAGTATAACTTAAGACATTAAGTAGGTGTAGGTGCTTAATTACTACTGGAAGATAAATGGGATCTCAGGTAATAACGTAAAGCATGACACAACCCCTGGTTAGGGTCGCGTGAAGGTAGGGTATCAGGCCGCGAGGAATGGAAGGTGCATGAAGTCACCTATGTGCAAGAACAAACAAATGACCAGTCGAACCTCTCAGACATATAAGGTTGCAGAAACCTGGTTCTAGCACCCTGCCATACTACCTCGGGTGAGACCTCAGTCTGCGCCCCGCAAACTATTGCTGAAAGCGCCAGTAGTACTAGGATTTGTTTGACTAATTAACTCTGACCCTGGGTTAGGCCCCAATAATCCAACAAACCGCAAACATTACAAGTATATCTTCAAAAATAAAATATACCACTGCACTTTTTGTTGCCTTTGACATTGTTTTTGCCTCCACCCATTTTTTTACATAGTCAGTACATACTAGGATGTACTTCTTACCATTGGAGGGTGGATTGATAGGACCCACAAAGTCAAAATCCCATTGCTCAAATGGCTTTATAAGTACTTGTGGTTTCAATGGAATTTCATTAGAAACTATAGGCCTACCTATCCTTGGGCAGTTGTCACACTTTTTAACATAAGTCTTTGAGTCTTTGAATATAGATGGCCAATAATAGCTTAAATTCAACACCTTATATGTTTTTATTTTCTGTGGAAAATGACCACCACATGGTTCATCATGACATGCTTTTAAAATATCTAAAATTTCATCTTCTCTTATGCATTTTCTAATTAAAATATTAGGTCTAGTATATAAAAGGTCTCCATTAACCCAATTATAACTATAATTATCTCTAATTATTACTATTTTCTGTTTGTTTGTAAAATGAGAATGCAATTTTCTAGATGATAAATAATTAGCTATATCAACAAACCATGAAGTTTTGACTGTTATAGAAAATAAGTGTTCATCTAGAAAACTATCAGAAACTGGAACAATCTCACCAGAAAGATGAAATCTTGACAGGAAGTATGCCACTTGATTGTCTTTTCCTAGTTGATCCAAAATAGTAACATTAATCTCCTACATTAATAATGACCATATAGTAATTTTTCCATTAGTGATTGGTTTATTCATTAGATATCTGATGGTTGAATTATCAGTATGAATGAACACTTGATATCTTGTTATTTAATGTCTGAATGTATATACTACATGCACAACAACTAGCATTTCTTTTTCAGTTACTATATAATTTAACTCAGATGGAGTTAGATTTTTGTTGATGAAATACATAACATAGTTAAATTTGATTTTATTTATATCCTAATGATTCTACAATTGTCGTATGTAATGCATCAGTAGACATATGAAATGGTAATGACCAATTTGGTCCTCTGAGAATGAGTGCCATGGACAATTTGTGTTTGAGTTTATCTAATGCATGCTGAAAATAAATATTACATTGAAACTATATGTCTTTTGTAAGCAGTTTAAATAATGGCAAATCTATTTTACTGAATTTCTCAATGAATATATAATAATATCCTTCATAACCCAAAAAACTTCTTACTTATTTTTGAGTTGTTGGTGGTAATAGGTTTACAATCATTTGTATTTTTGTTTGATTCACCTTTATTCCAGAAGATGAAATATGGTGTCCCAACACTATCCCTTCAGTTAGTATCATAAAGTATTTCTCATTGCTAAGAGATAGATTCGTCTCAATGTATCTTTGTAGAACTCTTTCCAAATTGTTTAAACAATCATCGAATGTATTTCTATAAATAGTAAAATCATCCACGTAAACTTCCACACATTCAACAAAGATGGCCAAAACTTCTCTTTGAAAAGTAGCTAGTGCATTACATAATCCAAAAGGTAGCACTTTGTAAGCATATGTACCCCAAGGACAAGTAAATGTAGTTTTGTCCTGATTCTCTAATGCTATTTTGATTTGATTGTAACCACTAAATCCATCAAGGAAAGAAAATAACTTTTTACCTATTAATGAACCTAGGACTTGATCGATGAATGGTAATGGGAAATGATCTTTAAATGTTTCTTTCTTTAATTCCCTATAGTCTAAATAGATTACCCATTTTCCAATTTTCTTGGGAACCACAACTAAAGGGGAAGCCCATTCACTGTCCAAGATAGGGTAGACAAATCCTACCTGTAATAGTTTCTGCATTTATTCTTTTATTATCTCTTTCATCATTGGATTCATTCTTATTTGTGGTTTCCTTACATGTTTGATATTTTCATCTGTGTAATTATGTTGGATACATATTTTTGGATGAATTCCCTTCATATTTGTATAATCCCAAGAAAAATCTTTTGAGTATTTCTCTAATAGTGCAATTACTTGTTCTTTGCGCGATTGTAAATTGTTACCAATATTAATATTCTTTCTATGGCTGATTTGAATTACTTTACTTTGAGAATTTGTGATTGAGTTAACAAGAAAGGAAACTTCAAATGATGTTTTCAATGAACTAATGGTACAATTTTCCTGAAAACATTGATCTAAAAGTTGACTTGCAACTTCATATTGGGTGGTTCTTAACTTCTCTGAAATATCATATTCTCACCCTAGGGTGTGTACAAACGTAAGAGGTATCGGCACTATATGTGTAGCATATAATGTGTCCTTCCTATGTTGTCGTGAGGTAATGGAGTGCATGTACTGAAATCACACCCTAAACAAATTGCAGAAAATGAGCTGAAGTGGAAACCCTAACCTATTGCAAGAAATAAAGTACAAGGAAAGAAACATATTCTAATCACATAAGATCATGAACTAAATGTAAAAGAAACCTAACGTAATCCTATTTATCACATGTGATTATTTAAACTAACTAAGCATGGAATCTGATCTAGAGAGTGCTAACTATCGTGTTCATGAATAAATATAAGATAACATTTTCCTTTTTATATTTTTGCTTGAAAAATGCAAATGCTAATCTTGCTTGGTTCTTTGGCAGGGGAGACAAGTGTGGAGGAAAAGGAGTACAATGGTTTAGATGGCTTGGAGGGCAAGTAGGGGCCTATCCTAGCTTCTAATGATTATTTTTCTCAATTTGGGCTCAAAACAGGCTACTAGAGGTTTTCTTACAAGATGTTTACAGGAAGTACTAGTTCCTATAGGATGTCTACAGGATCCCTTGTTTTATTACAAAAAGGAGGCCAAAAGCTTAGGAAGTGGTCTAGAAGTGGAATGGAGCTTGGGAAAGGTGGATAATGGAAAAATAAGGCATGGAGTTGGTGGACACTACCTAGAACTCAAGCAAGGGCTTCAAGATGGGTAGATTTGCTCAATGGAAATCACAATTTTTGCTTTGGCGACATGGGTGGATGAGGCTTGGATGAGGTGAACGAGGTGAGGTATCCTTGAAATGTAGAAGCTCCTGCAACAACACACATTATTGTTTGCATCGATCCACAAATTCATCTATAAATGTGAAATATTTATTAAATAATGGAAAATTACATAGTCTAAAATTCAGAAATTCGATAACTAATGAGCTAGTAAATATATCAAATGACTAACCTAATCAAGTGAAGATGAAATGGGTTGATTTTTTTTATTACGTAGAATGTTTTTTTGATCTAATGCAAGTTGAACCAAATTGATTGAAGCTCATTAGCATGCTCTAAAAAATAGCAGAAATTTATTGTTCTTTGCTATAAAGGAGTTTTCAGAAATCTAGATTTGGGAATAAGAAGACTAATCCAAGTAGATAAATGATTACTATGATCTTCCAAATATTTTCCAATTATGAAATTATTCTTTTGATCCTTCAAAAGAACTTACATCAACCATTTAACCCAATCCTACAACAAGAAATCATTAATAATAAATGCATAAATAGAAAGAAACGAAAACAAGAGATGCATATGAAAAAGAAGCGACAAGAAGAAAAGAAAATGATAAAAAGGGCTCTAAGGCTCCTGGGATGGCCAAGCCCTAGGAAAATCAGATACCTATGAGGGAGAACAATATTTAGAAGCTGAACATGACACCAATCTTCATTATTTTCATCAATACAATTACATCCCTGCAAGAAAATACAATGGAGTTGCAAAAATGTGAGTTATCTCCACGAGAAGACTAATAAAAAATCTCTCCCTAGAGGAAAATTCAACTTGGTACTTATAAACAATTATTAGGAATCATTCCCCATGAGAGGAGGAAAATTTCCCCACCAGAATCCCTTGATTAGTGGATCTGGTTCCCAATACTAGGAATTTGCTTTAAATGACAGGGAACACATTCCTAGATTTTCTCAATCATTGGAGTTCCAGAATCTATGCCATAATTCCATAATATATTTTTGATTTACTATTTAATATTGATCCTCCTATAGTAGGGAGCAAGTCCCTAAATTATCTCCTCCTCCAAATCTTCATAATCTACTGGATATTCTCATAATATTCCACAAAAATAAATAATATTAGGCACAAATACACGTTTATTCATAGCCTTCCTAATGGATATATTAAAGTTAAAAATACATTATCTAATGTAAAAAGAGAGGTTTAATGTGCTAAAGGATGGTCATAGGCCTTAATTTATGTTTAATTTGGAGGCATGGGCCTTAATTTATGTCTAATTTAGAGGTTGGTCATACCCCCTACTGAAAGTGTTGCTCATGCTCTTAGCAACTTAATGACCTCGTTGTGCCTCATTCATGGCCCTGGTAGCATCTCTTTTGTGCATTAAGAATCTTGGCTGTAAGTTTTGCAAGGACAAGCACAAAAACATATTTGTGCAAAGAAAAATCATTGTTCCTTGAGACCATTTTCTTGCCTTCTTCTTTTGTTTTGTGGCCTAGATGATTGCCTTATGGCCTTGGAGTTTTCTATTTTGATTAGGTCTGTCTTAGGTGTTAGAGCCTAGATTTGCCTCAGGCTGAAAAGACAAGGTTCTAGGTCCACATTAAACCACGCTCAACCTCGTAGCTAGCCCTACGAGGACAGGAGAGGACTCTCTCCGGGTCGATCTCGGCAAAAGGCAAACGATGGGGCTCGAGATGACTGAAATAAAAGCTAATTTTAGGCTAGGTATGAAGTACAAAGGTTTGTTGTGAGTTTTTGGGGGTTTTGTGTTGGAAATAGGGAAAGAATTGGGCTCGGGGATGAGGCACAGTTTCTGTAGAGTTCTGATTGGGGCAAGGAAGGAAATTGTTTTGATGCTTTAAATTGAGTGAATGAATAGATCGGACTGGTGAGGAGCTAAGGAGAGCAAGAGAGTTGTAGGAATTCTCCTTAAACAAATGAAAACATGGAAATTTAAACAAATTCAAAGGCAGAGCATAACGGTTAATGGATTCCACCTTAATCACTCATTTGTTCAAATTCAGAAGAAAAGAGAGGAAAATGATACACATAACACTAATGAACTTAAAATTACTTATAGAAGCACACCATCAAAACATAAAGCCACATGGATCCCAAACAGTGCTGCAAAACCCTGGTCTTTCCTTAGCCAAAAATGCAGAGATAGAATGTACAATGCTATGCCAAAGCAATCCCAAGTGTGCAACCCTGAAAATGACTTAGGAATTACATGATATAGACTAGCCCAACCCATTCCCTTGCCTCTAGGGGTCGAACTCATCATTCTAGGAGCTGTTTCAGCAAATTCTAAACAAAGCACTAAAATATAGGCAATCAAAACAACTTGCCTCTATAAGGTAGGAAATTGATTCATTCATTAAATTTTCACTTTTTAGTGAATGAATCCTCTAGAACAAGTAAATAAGTGCCAAAATTACATAATGTTTATCCAATTACATCAAGATAGATAAAAAATTACATCACAAAGAAAAACTAGTCAAACTGGCTGAATTTCTGAGCTGGAAGGTGAAAATTTAGCAAAAATCCTCTGTGCATCGCGCCAATTTCTCTATGCATCGTGCCACTTTGAGGCTCAGTTTGAGGCACTTTATAAAGTCCAAATTGAGCCCATGGTATCTCATTGGAAATCCCTACCTATCTACTTTCCAACCCAAGTGGAATTTCTCAATTTGGATGTCATTTGCGCCTCCAAAACTTCAATCTCCCATGACTGCTTCCTGTGTGTCAAAATAGGGGCAGAGAGGTCATTTTTTGAGTGTTTTTGACCTCCTGAGAACTCAAAACTTGCCCAAACCTCTTGGCCATGCACCATCAGTCATGATGTTTCATGCCAAATCCAAAAATGTAAACTTTTTGCAATTTGGATCTCTCTAGTGGAACAATGAAGTCTTGCCAAGTGGTAGTTTTCCCTTTGACGATTTGACAAACTTTGGAGGAGGGAACAACCACTGAATGTTGGAGTAAATTGGGATTTTATAAATGAAATGGGGAAATAGGAATGATAGGGAATGATGTGACTTAGTGATAGGAAAAAGGGGCTTAGGAGTGAATGAGGGAGCTTTAGGGATAACAACTAGGGTTTGGGATAGTGGGAGTTAGGAATATAGGGTTAGTGAATTTAGGGATATGGGAATTAGGGATATGGGGAGAAAATGAATGTGGGAAACAAAGAGTGTGGAAGTGAGGGAATGGAATTTGGCAACAAAACACCAGCTACAAACCCTAAGCACTTGTTTGTGAGCACAAATTGCAAGGTATTAGGGTTTAAATTTTCTTTTACACAACCACCATAAATTGCATGAAAAACTCCTTCACTAGCAAGGAAGAGGGCTTTAAATTACTCGCACACTAGAAGAGTTGAGTGATTTTTGAAATTTGAGGGAGTTTTTGAGAGAAATTAGGCTTTTTATCCCAGTGCGCCGCGCCTCCCTAGTGCGTCGCACCAGTGTAAATTTACACTGGAAATTTTTGCCCAATGCGCCGCGCCTCCCTAGTGCGCCGCGCCTTTTTCCAGGAGACTTTTGGAGGCCTTCGCGGTGTCCAAATTTGACGCAGGATAGCTCGTTGGAAAGGTATTCAAGTATAATTTCCAAACCAACTAGACTTTTTCAATTTGGAGTTCATTTGCCTTATCAAAAATAAAAGCTCCCAGGATTGGTCAAAATGTGCCAAATGAGGCTACCTAAAGGTAGAGTGCTGTTGCAGTCAATTTTTGAAGGTCTTCCTCAACTCCCAATTTCACTCATGATAGCTCATTGGAAAGATATTTGTGTCTAGTTATCATTTGAATTATCAAGCAAGTCATTTGGCCAACCAAGCTAGGGGAAAACTTGACTTTTCCAAGGTAACTTTAGAGTTGTATCAATTCTCCCGAGGCAATTGTATTTTTGACATTTCTCTAAAACCATGACACCTGTGTCAAAAGTGAAGGAGGTTTTTCTTCCTTGGATTTTTGTGACAAAAACCTATCTCATTTTTTCCAAATTCATCTTTTATTTCTCAAAAAAAACATTTGAGTAAAACCTACCCCGATGTGTGGAACAAGGTATTTGTCGAAATAAAGGGAAATGAAGGGGATAAGGGGCTTCTAAATTCTTGAGAAAATTTTGGGAGGTGGGGAGGGATGTTAGGAAGCAGGGAAAAGTGTAATTTCAAATATTGAGTGAGGGGAAGGGGTCCAAAAGGGATAAACACAGGCCCAACCTAGGAAATTGTCAAGTTGTAGCAAGGAACTAGGGTTTGTGCAAAAATGAGGAATTCGGGGGATCTCAGTGATGGGAAGTGTTTAATAAGGTACATTAAGGATAGGGGAAGGTGTATGAATATCAAGATACAAGTTTTACTGATGATTTGACCATCCAAGAGAAATTACCTCCAAAACCCTAGGAGAGGGAAATAGACCTTACCCAGGCACAACTGAAGCATGAACAAGGTGCAAAATGGCCCTTTGGAACCTGACATGATGATGAAAACCCTCTGAATAATGGTACACTCAGCTGAATGGTGACATGGACTGACATTTGGACAATTTTGAAAGAAGTAAAAGCAAACCCTAGACCTAGTAACTGAAAATAACTCTTGCTGATCAAAAGACACGAAAACTTGATTTTGATGAACAGACCTGAGCCAGCAGTGCAAAGCATGAGGGGTGATGAATGACCAAACCCTTCTATCAAATTATGGCATGCGCCTAGCGGAATGTAACTAAGTGAAACGAGCGAGACACCTAAAAATGAAATGCAATAAAGAGAAATGATATCTGACGGAGGGATGTAAAGATCAACTCTAACATTAGGCACTATCTTTTTGGTTTTAACACCATTTGTTCCTTTCTTCCTTCTTGTAGCAACATTCTGTCTTCCTATAGTAGCCATTCCTTCTCTTTCAGAGTCTTTTAACTGTATGGAGGATGATGCTAGGGCTTAGAGGGAGTAGTGTAGGTTTTTGAAAATGGAGAGGATGCTCTATTTATTTTTTTCAAGATTATTTTTTTGGGTGAGACAGAGTGTAAGGTTTGTTCTTGAAATTATGAAATGGGATGGATGAATGATGAATAGATAGTGAATATGAAGTGGATGGAGGGCTTGGAGTGTTGTGGTGACTTGGCCTTTGTAAAATTGTATTCTTTTAACTGTTTCCCTCATTCCTTGAAATCATCACCCTTTATAATTTTACTTTTCAACATTGCATGAGTGAAGGAGTGAGCTGCAATTAAGTAGTTGAAGGTAGCTCAGACTACTAACCCATCATTAGCTTATAAAACCTCATCTCTCATGCATTAACAACAAATTTCTAACTATAATACGCTCAAGAGAAGAGGTCAAGAATATTGCATACATGTACCTACCTAATGGTTGTTGGAGAGACATGCATGTTGTTGTGTTGTGGCCAACAACAAATCCCCTTCTTATTTTATTTTTGATACCAATACTAAATAAGTGGGGACCCTTCATCTAGAAAATAAAAATAAATTAGAACTTGTATTCCCTTTTTGAATAAATCTTACTATCATAAACTTAGGACAATACCCACAAAATCCAAAAGGACTTAAGTTTTATGATGATTTCGAAAAAAATCTTTTTCTCAATGATAAAGCATTACATCGCAAAAAGGTAATGGATAAAATCCTATAAGAAAACTCCTAAGATTGCAAAATCGTGGTGCGAGATCACACACTGAAGGAACTCATCAAGTGTCGCAGTTTTCATATACCTCAAATATCACTTAAGGTGAAATACTTCAAAACCGGCGATATGCGATAACGCATCTCGCAAATCTCATTTCAGAGAAAAACATGGTAATGGATGATTTTCAAAACACAACAGATCAGTGATATTGCAATCTATGATATTGTGAAGAAAATTGCAAAATCACTTTATCGCAGATCTGCAAGGCACATCGTTCAAAAAGTTTTTTCGTAATCCGATGTCAAGTTATGCGCATTAATGTTAATTTAATAATTTAGTTGATGATCATTAATGAGATAAGGTTTCGATTTGATCAAGAGGTCAGTTCACGTAGGGTGGTATATTTCATATGATTTCGGCATTTAAAGCTTTCTCGTCACCTTATTTCTTATCATTACCCTTTCCTTGTTCGTAAATTGCAGGAGTGGAAAGAAGGAAGGTATACGTAGCAGTATAATGGGAAAAGAAAGAAAAATATCTAATTTCTTAAATCATCGAACAAAAATGCGCAAGAGGCGAAAACTAGCACCAGGGAAGCCTGGATCGAGAAACGGAGGTAGTTTTCGATGTGCAATTAGCGCTCTAATCACACATCACCGGTAAAACCCCTTGAGAAGGAAAGCGTCTGACCATTCAGTTGTCTGAAACCCTGGAAATTTGTAGGAAAAAGTGCTAAAGGCTAAAAGAAAAACTCGAGCACTAAAAACAGTGGTATTTATCAGGGATTTCCTTAAGTGCTATGTAAATTTATCTCAAATTCACAGCACCTACAGACTAGCTGGAGGCAAAAGGCTGAAGAAAGAGCAGAGTCCATCAAGAGGTTAACCAAGTTGAATTGGGATTCTTACTAGCAATACTTGTTTAAAGTACACAGTCAATGCATGACTCTCAAATGCCTGACTAACTTTGCCGAGAAGATAGTGCCAGCACTTGCCAATTCTGTTTGTACAGGGTAACTAAAGTCGGAGGTCGGCCAACCAACTCTCCTCAAGCCGATGTTGAATGCTTGCGACCACAGAGAACAGATACATAGATAGTAATTTCCAGATTCAGTTTTAGTTTTAGTTTTATTTTTTCCTTAGATGAGGACGATCATTTAAACCTCCTCCTATATTTTTGTAATAACCTATTTTTAGAATTTAGCTAGTAGTATTTCAACCCTTCTCATGCATTTAGAGAAGGGTCCTGAAATTTGTCAAAAACGTTTCCTCTGAACATGCACTTCTGCACCCTCGGAGGAGGTTTTGATAAATGAATGGAACAAGATTTATTGATATCTGTGTTTAATATCTGCTACTGAAATTGCACTTTTGTACTCTTAGTAGATGTTGAATTAAGAAGAGATAAATCATTATCGCTGAAGCTCATGAGTAGAACTTGTTATCAATGGTACTTTTATCTCTTAACGATTTCTGCTTATGTGTTTAAGTGATATTTATGTTTAGTTATTTATATATGAATGCTTGAATGTTTGAGTTATCATTTGGCACTTTTGTACAGTGATGGCTATTTTATTTATGCTTAATATATGAATGACTTATTATGCAATATGCTTTTCACAATTGTTTCAGCTAACTTTTTATACGAAACGATTCATATTTATGAATTATTTTCTCATAGCGATTGAATGATCATTATTACCAATTGTTGTTAGAAACTATTTTAGATCGCATAATTGAAAGATTAAACCCTAGGTTAGTTTTAAAATTAGATATTTCTATTCATTAGAATACAATTCCATGTTGTTAGTTTAGATTTAGAATAAAATCATTTTACTTAGAAATTATTAGAAAGGAAATATCAATTCTCTACACACACACACAAATTGGGAAACTAGTCCCATTATCCCCAGTCAGACCCACCATCCCAAACAAAAAAGGAGCTGCTAGCTAGGGTCCGGACAAGGTTGGTATCCCCCTTGTTGTAGACCCAATTTTCGGGGCTTCGACATATTTGGTGCTAGAAGGAGGGCCCGAACTATGAATGGCCAGTAAATCTAAATCTAAATACCATTTTGAGAGTAAATCGCCCTCAACATCTCCCCTGACTTCTCCATCACACTTAAAATCTTTAAATCTTGAGTGAGAAGTCGATAAAACAACAACTACTGCCACAAACCTGAACATTTCAAAGAAATCGACTATTGAACCTCCTGAAGTTGAATCTTTGATCCATAAACTTCAACGATTTTCTATATCACCGTAGAAATCTGAAATATCTCAAGGTAGTGTGACTTCACAATATAACCCTTCTCATCCTCTTACTAGATTGCAGAGCGAAAAGTTTGGTATCGAACCAACTGAATTACCTCTACCTAAAAGGAAAAGAGCAAGGAAATCACCTAAAGGTTCCGATAGCAAGACTCTTTCATCATCGTCATCCATCGCGACCTCTCCACTGTGAAGTCAACCATCCACTCCTCCACTTAAAATTATTGTCCAACGCACTACTGGAACTTCAACATATCCCTCACAATCATCTAGAATTGTAATATCCTCATGATCCCAACCGCAAGGAACATCTTTTGCACTTTCTTCACTTAGTAGTTCAACGATGGCCAAAAACCCATGGAATAACCCAGGGGCAGTCTTAATGCCTACGCCCTTGAGTCAATTACCAACCCATCCTGAAAAATGGCTACCTAAGTTTAATACAGAAGCAGACATGCTAGCAGAAGAACACATCAACAACTTTATGTTATCTATAAATCTCAATGGAGTTACTAATGAAGATGTTGTTGTCCAGCTCTTCCCTTACACTTTGCAAGGAGCAGCCGGATCTTGGTATTTTTCATTACCATCCGGATCTATCACTAGTTGGGATATTTTCCAAGAGTAATTCTTGACTAAGTTCGGTGATGATAGGTCTACTACGACATTGATCAATGACCTACCGAATCTTAAGAGAGAATCAAGAGAACCTATCAAAGATTTTAACTCGTGTTTCAATAAACTTTTGAATAAATTCTTGTTGCTTCCAAGCCTAGCGAAGAAGTTCGAAGTGAATGGTACATATTTGCTTTACCATCAAACATAGCGATCTTTGTCGATAGGGCTGCCAAAACAACTTTAGCTAATAATATGAAAGAAGCAATAGTGGTAGAAAAACATATCATAGCCTTAGAGAAGAAAAACGTTGTTGATGAATGAAAATCTAAGAAGGTCACTTTCAAAGAAGATCCCAAGAAAAAACAACCAAAAGACCCATTTAATTTAGAAGGATTGTAGAAAGTTTTGAAAACCATGTCTAACGAGATGGTTTATATTAAGAAACAAGTAGCAGAGACTTCTTCTAAAAAGCTTTATAGGCCTTATTGAAGAAATCCTTCAACTAATTCAAAACCTCCCAATGCTATTACAAATGTAGAATCAGAAAAAGAAGAAGAGGAAGTTTCTAATTAAGAACCCACTGATGAAGAGGATCAAGAGGCATCACCAGTCAGTACCAGAAGTAGAAATCAACTCAATCCTCCACAACCAACTCCTAAACAGAAGAGCGCAAGCTCAATATCTAAAGATAAAGTCGCAGGTAAGAGAATGTCACCCAAAGTGACTCAAACAAGCCCAATCCAATCCAATTCACCAACTCCATCTACAACCTTGATTGTTTTTGATGAGATGGAGTATAATATCATAGAAGATATGAAGAAGACTAGGGCTAACATTACCTTTCATGAATTGAGCAAATTAAAACATCAACAAAAGCTCCTTTTGAAAGAATTACACGTGACACCTGTTGCACCTCTGCCTGCTGTTGTAATCTCACAAGCTTCCCATGAGATGGGAAGACCTCCAACTAATGTGACTAATAAAGCTGATCCAAACAATATCGCTTTAATTGGAAGAAGGTCAAGATCCCATACTCCCCCATTTCTTCTTACATATGAAGTTTTCAACAAAAACTTGCATAATTGTTTAGAATATTTAGGAGCTTCATCTAATATCTTACCTAAATCAATATGTGCAAAGTTGAATGTTCAACCGCAAAATTCTGCAGTACGCATAGTTCAGCTGGACCGATCACAGGTTGAAGTGATCGGTGAACTAAATCAAGTTACCACAAGGTTGTCATTGAACCCAAAGGTATGTCAAGTTATTGATATTCTAGTTGCAAACATTCCAAAATTTTATGGCTTAATTCTTAGTATGGATTGGTCTGAAAAGCTTCATGGATACTTTTCTACCGATTGGTCACATATGTGGCTCCCTTACAATGGTAAACCGAATCAGATAAAGGTTGAGCAAGAAAGACATCAAAAATACATAGTAACAGAATTGGAAGGAGAAAATGAACTTGTAGCATACAACAACAATATAATTGGCAACTATTATGTTTATTCTTTCTTACGAAATTTTAATGCTCATACTTCGCCTTACTTAAAACATTCTATTTTGTCTCAAGTAGAAAACTTTTCTCAAACAAGTAGTTCTAAATGTATTAATTTTGTAGATAGTCCTGTAAATAAATCTTTATTTTGGAAGTTATTTTTTGACGGTTCAAAGTCAAATGATGGAGCAGGGGCAGGATGCGTATTATTTAGTCCAGAGGGAAACGAAACTATGCTAACTTGTAGACTCAAGTTCGATTTCACCAATAACACTGTAGAGTATGAGGCTTTAGTCCAAGGATTATACAAGGCAATCGGATTAGATATCAAGTATCTACAAGTCTTCGGAGATTCTAAAATTGTTATTAGACAGGTACGAAATACTATACATTGCCTATGAGGTCATTTAAAGCATTATCAATCTTTAGTGCAAGATCTGACTGAACATTTTATAGCATTCAATATTTCACCAATTCCCAGACTCCAAAATGCTAGTGCTGACCTCTTGGAAAATGTAGCCTCTAAGCTCATTCCCTCAGAAGACTATAACCCAGACAGATTCTCAATCGAATTAATCTTTAGACCTTCAATTCCTGACAATGTTACAAACTAGAGAATTTTCAACGATGATCCTAATATTGTAAGCTTCCTCACATGAAAGGGATCTTACACTAATCAGATAATTGACGAGGACCAACATGACAAATAGTTGCAACAAGAAAGCACTAATAATGCTATGCCAAAATCAGTAGTCAAGTTGGAAGACCTATATGATTTGAAGGACTGATTCAAGAGATCTACCAATTCAAAACTTCATAGTTCAACTCTAAACTATGAATTAGTAAATCTAGGAACTGATACTAAGCCGCAGAATATCAACCTAGGTCTTGGCCTAACCAAAGAAGAAAGATTAGCTTATGTTCATCTCCTGAAACAATACAAAAGTTTCTTTGCCTGGAACGACGATGATCTAAAGACTTATGACACTTCTATCATTCAGCATACTATCCCAATGATAACTAATGAAAACCCTGTCCAGCAAAAGCTGAGGAAGATCCATCCTAATCTGGAAAACCAGATTAAGTCTGAGCTCAACAAATTATTGAAAGCCAAAATTATTTTTCCCGTTTGACATTCTATATGAGTTTCCAATTTAGTTCCCATTAGAAAGAAAAACAGAGACATTAGAATTTGTATTGACTTTCGAAACTTGAACAAAGCCTGTCAAAAGGATAACTTTCCCCTACCTCCCATGGAGAAAATATTGCAAGAAGTTGCAGGATCAGAATTAATGTCATTTTTGGATGGTTTCTCCAGCTACAACCAAGTTTTGGTCCATCCCAACGATCAATTAAAAACTACGTTTAGAACCAAACGGGGTACTTACGCATATCAAAAGATGCCTTTTGGTCTAATCAACGCTGGCACGACATTTGAAAGGGCCATGGACATCGCATTTAAGGGACTAGTGAACAAATTAGTAGTAATATACTTGGATGATATCACTGTATACTCTAAGAAATGTGGTAATCATCTCAAAAACTTAAAGGAGATCTTCCAACATTGCCAAAGGTATGGGATTTCACTTAATCCAAAAAATTCCTTTTTTGCATTAAGTGAAGGAAAACTTCTTGGATTTATAGTGTCAAAATCTGGAATCCATATTGATCTCGATAGAATCAAGGAGATTTCCGAAATAACCTTGCCTCACAACAAGAAAGCCATGCAATCCTTCCTTGGACAAGTTAATTTTTTTACGAGGTTTGTTCCAGACTTTTCAAGGATTGTATCTCTGTTACAAGGAATGATTAAAAAGAATTCAATCTTCAAATGGTTCCAAGAGGAATATGAAGCATTCAAGCTGATTAAGCAAGCGATTGTAAACGCCCCATCCTTAGCAACTCCAAATCTTTCCAATCCTTTCATTTTGTATACATTTGCCTCTGATAGATCATATGCTACGATACTCACTCAAGCAAATCAAGACAAGGCAGAAGCCCCAATTGCCTTTTTTAGTTCAAATCTGCAAGGGGCGGAATTAAATTATTATAACGTCAAGAAACAAGCGTATGCTGTTTTCAAAGCGATTAAGCACTTTAGACCCTTTCTGCTTAAAACCCATACAAGGATCATAGTACAGAAAGACGTGGGTGAGAAAAGAGAAAATTGGGTTATTGCCTTACAAGAATACGACGCTGAAATTAAACCAGCAAATATTGTAAAAGGTCAAGGCTTTTGCAAAATGCTGGCTAGAGCATCACTTATTTCCAAAATACCATCTTCAAAAGTACAAATGTATGAGGTAATCCTAAACAATATTGAATCATTATATGCTGATATCATGTTTTATTTAAAGAACGGATATGCTCCTTCAAACCTGGATTATGTAAAGAAAAGAACCCTAAGATTGAAGGCTAAGCAATATCAACTCGTAAATGATGTATTATTTAGGATGAATTATGATTCCATCCTCCTTCGATGTCTTGAGAAATCTAAAGCTGAAAAGGTGTTGCAGGAACTCCATGATGGACTGGCAAGTGGACATTATGTTGGAAATGCTACAACACATAAGATCTTATGTGCATGGTACTATTGGCCTACACTATTTAAAGATGCGCATAGCTATGTAAGGAAATGTCAAGTTTGTCAAACTGCTGCTGGAAGACAATAGAAACTGTCATTGCCCTTGCAACTAGTCAATATCGATAAACCCTTTGATCAATGGGGATTGGATATAATACGTGAGATCATTCCTCACTCTTCTAAACATCATAGGTATATCCTTACAGCTACAGATTATTTTACTAAATGGGTAGAAGCCTTACCTCTCAAGATAGCTAATGTTGAACACATCATCGATTTCATAGATCAGTTCATAATCACCAGGTTTGGTTTACCCTCTGCTTTAATGTTTGATAATGCATCGTATTTTTCTAGCAATGCTATGAATGAATTTGCACTCAAAAGAGGTTTTAAACTTAAATACTCTACCAATTATTACCCACAGGGGAACAGGTTAGCTGAATCAACAAATAAAAACTTAATCAAAATCATTAAGGGAACCATCGACCAAAATCATAAGAATTGGCAAAAATCTTTGATGTATGCTCTATGGGCAGACTGAATAATGCAGAAAGCCTCCATTGGCACTTCTCCCTTTAATTTAGTTTATGGGAAAGAAGTGGTTCTCCCTACTCATCTAGCAATTCCCTCTTTGGCCTTAGGTCAATTTATTGACGAAACACAAACTTCATCCTTACAGCTAAGACAACTGCAAATTCTTAAGCTAGAAGAACAACGAGAATAGGCTAAAATAACTCATGCTCATCATCAAGCATTAGTAAAAACTTCTTTTGATTCAAACATGGTATCCAGAAAGGACTTTCAAATTGGAGATTTAGTATTAAAATGGGATAAGGCTCACGAAGAAAAAGGCAAACATACAAAATTCCAACGAATGTGGATTGGCCCATTCCAAATTGTGGAAATCATAGGTCCATCCACTTTTATGTTGCAGGATTTAGCAGGGAAAAGAGAATCTTTACCTGTTAACAGGTAGATCCTTAAAAAATACTTTCCATAGAAGATCATTTTTCTATTTTTGTAAATTAGTTTTTTCCTTTTATTTTGATAAATAAAACAAGTTGTAAATGGTTACATTTGGAATTCACGAAAAAGACTAGTATTTCTTTTAGATTTTGTTTTTCGCTTGTATAAATAGAATTGATTTGGAAAATTGGTCATTATTATTGAAAGCTACAGTCAAAGGCTATAAGCTTGGAAATGATACTAGTTTCAACCTTGTGAATTTTGATAAAAAGCAACCTTTAGTGGGAATTTGTTTTATTTCAGTCAACGAAAAGAATCAATAACAAAAAACAAGGATTCTCTGTAGAAAAGCTATTTCCAAAAAACTCTGTAATTGCCATCCAGAGCTATTCTCAAGGAACCAATGACTTCCTCCCCACCTAGAGAATTACGACCTTCAAGGAATAATCCAGTGATACACTTTAAACTTAAAGAATAAGAGGTCTCATCACGAGTTGACTTATCATGATCATAGATATTATAGCTTGCTAGCTTTGCCAAAACTGCATACCAAAATAGGGCAATGACTCAAGATTGTTCTAATCGAAAGACAAGGGGTCTCATCACGAGCCAGCTTGTTCAACAAAGTTATAAATCAAGTGAGTGGCACTGTCATAATTTGGCTACCAAACCAAGGCATTGTTCTTTAAGAATTAAAAGAAAATAAAAGCAATAAGTGTGGATATGGATTTCCCTTTGAAAATCATATATTTCTCCAGGTAGGATACAGGATCATTGCTGGGTAACATGTAACCCTTTCGAGGCTATAAACACCTACTGACAGCAGAGGCTCTACCTATGACAAATGAGCATATTTAAAACTGATTTACAAAGGAGAATTTTTTTTATCTTTACAAAACAAGTAGTGCTTGATGTAAATACAATGACTAGCTTTAGGAAGTAAATAATCAAAGTTAACATAGAAGAAACTCACTAGCATTAACAGCTGAAAGCATGATATGATTTATCTTTCTATAATAAAGTTTGATTTTCCAAAAAACCCTTATGCTTTGGAAGTTTAGAAAATCCAAAAGAAAATCAGAGATAACTGGTTCTCCCATGTGAATCGTCAATTGTTGTGGCCAGCAACAACCCCCCTTCTTATTTTAGTTTTGATACCAATACTAAATAACTGGGGACCCTTCATATAGAAAATAAAAATAAATTATAACTTGTATTCCCATTTTGAATAAATCTTACTATCATAAACTTAGGAGAATACCCGCATAATCCAAAAGGACTTAAGTTTTATGATGAGTTCGAACAAAATATTTCTCTCAATGATAAACCATCACATCATAGAAAGGTAATGGATAACACCATATAAGAAAACTCATAAGATTGCAAAATCGCGATGTGAGATCGCACACTCAAGAAACTCATCACGCGTCGCAGTTTTCATATGCCTCAAATATCACTTAAGGTGAATTAATTCAAAACCAGAGATATGCGATAACACATCTCTTAAATCACATTTCGTAGAAGCACATGGTAATGGATGATTATCAAAACACAACAGATCAGTGATATTGCGATCTATGATATTAAGAATAAAATCGCAAAATCGCTTTATCACAGATCTGCAAGGCACATTGATCAAAAAGTTTTTCGTAATCTGATGTCAAGTTATGCGCATTAATGCTAATTTAATAAGTTAGTTAATGATCATTAATGAGATAAGGTTTTGATCTAATCAAGAGGTCAGTTCACGTAGGTTGGTATATTTCATATGATTTCGGCATTTAAAGCTTTCCCATCACCTTATTTCTTATCATTACCCTTTCCTTGTTCGTAAATTAAAGGAGTGGAAAGCAGGAAGGTATACGTAGCAGTATAATGGGAAAAGAAAGAAAAAACTCTGATTTCTGAAATCATCTAACAAAAACATGCAATAGGCGAAAACTGGCACTAGGGAAGCGCGGATCAAGAAACGGAGGTAGTTTTCGATGTGCGATTCGCGAAAAAATCCCTTGAGAAGGAAAGCCTCTGAGGCGTTCAGTTGTCTGAAAGCCCGGAAAATTGTAGGAAAAAGTTCTAAAGGCTAAAAGCAAAACTTGAGCTCTAAAAACAGTGGTATTTATCAGGGATATCCTTAAGTGCTATGTAAATTTCTCCCAAATGCACAGCATCTATAGACCAGCTGGAGGCAAAAGGATGAAGAAAGAGCAGAGTCCATCAAGAGGTTAACCAAGTTGAATTGGGATTCTTACTAGCAGTATTTGGTTAAAGTACACAATCAATGCATGACTCTCAAATGCCTCACTAACTCTGCCGAGAAGATAGTGCCAGCACTTGCTGATTCTGTTTTTGCAGGGCAACTAAAGTCGGAGGTTGGCCAACCAACTCTCCTCAAGCCAATGCTGAATGCTTGCGACCATAGAGAACAGATACATAGATAGTAATTTCTAGATTCAGTTTTAGTTTTAGTTTTAGTTTTGGTTTTGCCTTAGAAGAGGATGGTCATTTAAACCTCCTCCTATATTTTTGTAATAAACTATTTTTAAAATTTAGCTAGTAGTATTTCAACCCTTCTCATGCAATTAGAGAAGGGTCCTGAAGTTTGTCAAAAACGTTTCCTCAGAACATGCACTTCTGCACCCTTGGAGGAGGTTTTGATAAATGAATGGAACAAGATTTATTGATATCTGTGTTTAATATCTACTACTAAAATTGCACTTTTGTACTCTTAGTAGATGTTGAATTAAGAAGAGATAAATCATTATTTCTAAAGCTCATGAGTAGAACTTGTTATCAATGGTACTTTTATCTCTTAAAAATTTCTGCTTATGTGTTTAAGTGATATTTATGTTCAGTTATTTATATATGAATGCTTGAATGTTTGAGTTATCATTTGGCACTTTCGTACAGTGATGGCTATTCTATTTATGCTTAATATATGTGTTACACAAAATATCGTCACCATGATTATTTTGTAGTCAGTATGGGTCTATCATCACTTCTACTATCCTCCTAAGCAAGTCTCAGACCTCAGCTCTTCAAATCAAGCTTCGGAAATGAGAGAAAGACATTAAAAATCAATGTAACTCTGGTTCCACACTTTCTCTCATGGTCACCTGCGGTCCCGCACCTTCTGTGTACAAAAACTGCGGACCTGCCCGCTCTGTCCCTAACGGTGTAGGTGCAGACCCCTGTGAAAGTCAAAAGGCGCAAGTTTTATCTTAAAAAACTCACTTTAGGTTAATTCTAGAGGTTTCTAGAAGGAATTTTGACGTGGATTGTTCGCTCTAAGGTGGTTCATGCATCCCAAAAGAGAAGGAGCTAATCCCTTGATGAGAGGAGCTATCCCTGTGAAGGAGGGCTTTATCCCTTTGAAGGAGGACCTAGTAACCTCCCTCCATTGCACTATAAATATAGGCATTGGGCTGGTTGCTGGAGAAGTTAGAAGCTGAACATTTTTGAGGGTAAATGCTGGTGAAATCAAGACTTCCTAGTTGAGCTTAAGAGGAGAGATCACACATCTTTTATGCTTCATTGGGGAGTGAGTGAAACTTGTCAAAGTAGAGGAGACTTCTTGTTGGACCCTGGGAGGAGCTTGTACAGCATCAAGGAAAAGGTTGTAAAGTTCTTCTTCTTTTGAATTAATACAATCAAACTCATTTTTCTCAACAAGTATCTTATGTTATTTGTTTCATGGGCCCCTTGACTTTCATGTTAAATATGTTTTATGCAATTGGCTTTTCAGGTGCTATTTAATTTGTTTGCCTTGTTTGTGTTTGCAGATTCACGAAAAGGAGCTCATTTGGATCAAAGGAGCGAGGGCATCCACAAGCTTGCGTTGGACCTAAGGTAGGCCCTAAAAACACTTGTTTTCTATTGTTTATCAAAGCATATTTAGAGAAAGATAGTGTCTGGTTGGTTTGCTTGTCATTAGGTCTTCTTTAGATTCTAGGAAGGTCTATCTTGTCTGCAAGATCGACTTATTCCGTGTGACAAAATGGCGACTCCACTGGGGACTTGATTGTTTTCCTTGTTTTTACTTTGACCTGAGAAACTCTATTTTTGTTTCTGTTTTTGGCTTGTTGTGTGTAAAATTGGGTAGAGTTTGTAGATCCAGGGTTATTTTTTGTTTTTCATAGCTTTGGGAGAGGACCGCACCCTAGCCGTTTGACACAGTGCGTACCTACCCGCAGCTTGGCTTTTAGCACAGAGCGGGACCGCACCTGTGCCAATTGTGGGCCTGCAGACCCTGTCAAAATTTTGAAAACCCTAAGATTTCCTCTGTTAGTCAGCTTAGTTTGTGTTTAGAAATTGTTATCCACTGCCCAGATCTGCATATAACTTGTCAAAAGCTTTCCTTGGATTGATTTCGTTAGTGTTAGGGTTTTAGGTGAAATTCCTAGTATTTTTGCTTGTTGGGTTCGTTTTTCATTGGGGTTGTGTAGTGGCTCTGAGCTTAGAAGCTGTAGGGACTTCAGATCACCTTAGTGTCTACGAGCCTTCTTATGAGTTTGACAATTGATGAAATCTCCCCTTGTTTGAGGAATCCGCTTTGAGTTTTCTCTTTACAAAACTTCGAAAAGCTTGTGTTTGAGAGTTTGGATTTTCATTTTCAAAAAGAAAATAAAATTGGTTGTTCTTGACTTATTTGTGATTCTGCATAAATTGGTCCTTAGCTTACATCTAGCTAAGTAAAACATCCTTAAAAAGACTTTTAGTAGGCTTTGACTTCAAATAGTTTTTTTTTTTTTGTAGATCTCAAAGTTAGTCATTTTCATAGTTTTGAGTGTTTTATTAAAAAATATAAAAATCTCTTTTGAAAAAAGTTTGTTTTGTAGTGTTTGAGTGCTTTGAAACGAAAAGGGAAATTTTTGTGAAATAACTAGTTGTCTCGTTTTGAGTGCTTTGGAAAAGAAAAAACTCTTCTTTTAATTTGTTGAATTGAGAAAGATTTGTGTTTACAAAGTATTTTCATTCTCAAACTCTTTCTTAGTTAGAAGTTCATCGAAGAGAAAAAGATTGTTTAGATCATCTTAGGTGCATTTTTAGTGATTTTGAGTCGAGTCTTCATACCACGAGTTTCATCTCCGCACCTTTGGACTTAAACAAAAACCACTAAAATTAACGCTTAAAGTAAAATTCACCTAGTAACATTTATATTTCTAGGGCTCTGATACACCAACTTAGCTTAAGCTAGTGTCTTGGAGTAGGAGAGTAATTAACTCTCCAAGACAGTAAAAACAAACAAGTAGCTGTATCTTGTGGTAGGGAAGAAATCCAATTGTTGCATTTACGCTCTGGGAAAGCTCCTCTTAAAGGAGAAGCACGAGATCGTGTCCGAACCAGTGTGGGAATCAATCCTTCCTCATTGGGAATGATGCCAGATATTCACGTATTAAAAACGGTGAACCTCGGATTAACCATTGTCGAGGAGCCTGGGGTCACTTGTTGGTAAACCTTGGATTATGTCAAGGAGCCTTCAAGGGGATTGAGCTTGCTACTCTGCCCTTGCGTGCGTATCGGATCGTAGACTGTTCCCCCAGGTGTATTTGTCTCAGTTGGTAACCTTAGTGGCTATATTCTTTAGGACTCTTCCTGAGGTGACAGTGGTGGGAAGATCCCACTGTACCTGGAGTAGACGTCGGCTAGACTCACTTGGATTTTCTGGGGGGTTCACTTCACTCGAGACGTTTAAGTGGAGGAACTTGTGCCAGTCTATTCATTAAGCAGGTTGCCAGGGTAACTGTTCCAACCACCATTTCTGTATTGAACTCTGTGATGTTGGATTTCATCACCAACTAGTGTTTTCAGTCCAGAAAGTTACTGTTTGTGTGTGTTTGATCTCCTAGATTCTTTAGGCATGTGATTCAAATTTGTTTGGTTCTTTAGAGACTTTAGGTGCTTTTCATTGAGATTTTACTTTGTTTTCATGTGAAGTAGTTAAAAGTTTTCAACTGTGGCTGAATTACCAAGACAGTCTCGTAGACTTCGGGGCTAGTCTCCTGAGTTTGTAAACGTGGCTGAGTTATTGAGGAAGTTCCGTAGACTTCGGGGCCAAACTCCTGAGGAAGTACCGAGCCAGCTTGAAGGCTTGAAAGTCCTTGTAACTCCTAAAGACAGTGGAGTTGGGTCACCTGAGGAAGGAGAATCTTCTTTGATAGTACATCCTGATTTTCAACCGTTAGTAGTAGAGTATAATCCACAGTCAGTGTCTGTTTCTGAAATCGCTGGTAGCTTTTTGTCTACTAGTGATATAGGTGAAGAACCCGAAATATCCGAGCCTGAAAGTGAATTTTCTGCTACTCCAACATCGGGGTTTGTTTCTCCAACTTCTAGTGGTCTTGGTTTACCTAGGGTAGAAAGTGTAATCACTCAAGATCTTCCTTTTGGACTTATTGCTATTGAAGAACTTGCTCTGGAAGAAGAAGTAGGCATCCCTATCCCTTAAAATCAACCTGTTATTGAACTAAGGGAGCGTGAATCAATTTTTTACAGTCCACCTAGGAGTAGTTCTTGGTATCTTTCTTTGACTAATTTTCTAGAAAACTTAGGGTTACGTTTTTCACCACCTCGTGCTCCTTATCACCCAACACCTAGAGGTTTTTATACTCCTGTCAATATGGTAGGACAGTCATCCATGTTTACTCAATCGCTCAAATCTTTTTTGTACGGCGGTCCTTCTGTTCCCTGCGGGTATCAGTCACTTTCTGGTACTTTTTCGGGAGCATCTCCTCAACCCATTGAGCAAGGGTTATTAACTGGAAACAATGGTACTAAGCCGTTGAGCGTAGAAGACATTCTCATGATGTCAGGTTCTATTCCCAATCCTCAACCTCAAGGTGGTCAGTTACCACCTGGGGGGCAACTTCAATTAACGCCTGGGGGGCAACCTCAAGGTACACAATTTGCATCTGGGGGGCAACCTCAAGGACAGTACATACCTATGGGACAGTACATTCCTCAAGGTCAACCCCAGAATCAATATGTACCCCAAGGTCAACCCCAGTATCAACTTATACCTCAAGGTCAACCCCAGTATCAGTATATGCCTCAAGGGTATCAACCCCAAGGTCAATACTCGAACCAAGGTTTCCAACCACCCCAAGGTCAAACGTATGTTCAAGGAACGAGAAATGTACCTTTCAATTATCAATCCTACCCTCAACCCGGTTATGGTCCTCAGTATTCTCAACCTGTTATGGGTCAGTACCCCGGAATGAATATAGTGTGGGATCCATCGCAAATTCAACAGGTATTGCAGCCAAGTGTACAACTGTCATCTCAAACTGGACAACCTTTAGTTTTTGGTTCAGCCAAGCAACTAGTCTAGTCTAACATTCAAACTTCTGTACCTTCGGTAGTTTCTCAGCCTGGGCCTAGTACACCTCATACTCCCCCTCAAATGACTGCTACAACTGCCGCAACATCTGTTCAATCTATCCCACCTACTTCTGGAGTATCGACAGCTCCGATTTCTACTGTTCCTGTATCTACTCCTCAGACATCATTACCACCATCTGGATCTACAATTCAAACTTCGGTTCAGATGCTTGTAGGACAACCTGGTTCAAGTACAGTTGTCACAAGTCAACCACAATTCACTTATCAATCGTACCAGGGATAGTACCAATTCGGTCCTGCTGTGCAGCAGCCAGTCTATCAGTATCAACCGTATCCTGGGTACACTTATCAACAACCTCAACAACCCCAGTACGGTTCGGTTAATCCTGGTTTTCCGGGAGGATACAATATCCCAAACGTGATTCCTATTCCTAGTTATCCTGGATATCCTCCTCCTGGGGCTGGTCTCATCACCCAAAATTTTAGGGATCCTAATCGGCAGTTACCGTTTATCGCAACTTTGGACTTACCTGACTTGTCGTGCCTAACGAACGATCCCATTAATTATCTTTCGTTTTGGCCGCCAATGCCGAATAAGTTGCCTAGTGACATTCCCAAGTTCGAATGTAAATCAGGAGAGGACCCGTCGAACCATGTGATGACTTACCACCTCTGGTGTGCATCTAACTCCATCACAGATGATTCAATCCGTCTTAGACTTTTCCAGCGCACTCGAATTGGTCTCGCGGCCAAGTGGTACATTGAGCTACCGCGAGGAACTTTTTATAATTTTAGTCAGTTAGCTACCTCGTTTTTGACTCATTTTCAGTTGCCAGTCCGATATGAAAATGGCACGGAATTGTTAACTTCGCTAAAACAATCGACATCCACTTACATTTCAGATCATATTCATGAGTGGAGACGTCGACGACGTTTAGTGAAGGTATTTATTCCTGATCAGATCTTGGCTGAGTGGTTTGTAAAATCTTTGTTGCCAAAGATCACTGAAGATGTTGCTAAAGTCGGAGTTGTTACTGAGGAGCAAGTAATTGCTCAAGCACAGTACCTTGACTTAGTCTATACTCAGACAGGTACGTTACACGAAAAAATCCCCGATCTTCCCAAGCAAAATCAAATCACTGCAGCTCCTTCGGGATCTCATGCCGCCGATGGTATGATTGGCACAGTTAACACTAAAAGTAAGAAGAAGTCTTCCAAGAATTCTTCCCCTATCATAACCTTGCCTGATTCCCCAATAGGAGATTCTTCTGCAAAGATCTCCACCGATATTCACGTTGTAGAATCATCTACATCCAAATCAAAATCTAGTGGGAAGAAGAAAGGAAAGAAGAAGAATAAAACGGACAAAAGTTCAAAGGAGAAACCTGAAAAGGCGGAATCCAATGACGAAAAGCACAAACCTCGTTATCCTTGTCTCATTTGTGACGATGAACATTTTACAAGAGACTGCCCTCATCGTGCAGAGATTGCAAAGATTGTCAAGGGTTCCCAAACTCCTGGTCGCCATTTTGTCACACGGAATAAGTCGATCCTACGGACAAGATAGACCTTCCTAGAATCTAAATAAGACCTAATGACAAGCAAACCAACCAGACACTATCTTTCTCTAAATATGCTTTGATAAACAATAGCAAACAAGTGTTTTTAGGGCCTACCTTAGGTCCAACGCAAGCTTGTGGATGCCCTCGCTCCTTTTATCCAAATGAGCTCCTTTTCGTGAATCTGCAAACACAAACAAGGCAAACAAATTAAATAGCACATGAAAATCCAATTGCATAAAACATATTTAACATGAAAGTCAAGGAGTCCATGAAACAAATAACATAAGATACTTGTTTAGAAAAATGAGTTTGATTGTATTAATTCAAAAGAAGAAGAACTTTACAACCTTTGCCTTGATGCTGTACAAGCTCCTCCCAGGGTCCAGCAAGAAGTCTCCTCTACTTTGATAAGTTTCACTCACTCCCCAATGAAGCCAAAAAGATGTGTGATCTCTCCTCTTAAGCTCAACTAGGAAGTCTTAATTTCACCAGCATTTACCCTCAAAAATGTTCAGCTTCTAACTTCTCCAGCAACCAGCCCAATGCCTGTATTTATAGTGCAATGGAGGGAGGTTACTAGGTCCTCCTTCAAAGGGATAAAGCCCTCCTTCAAAGGGATAGCTCCTCTCATCAAGGGATTAGCTCCTTCTCTTTTGGGATGCATGAACCACCTCAGAGCGAACAATCCACGTCAGAATTCCTTCTAGAAACCTCTAGAATTAACCCAAAGTGAGTTTTTTAAGATAAAACTTGCGCCTTTTGACTTTCACAGGGGTCTGCACCTACACCGTTAGGGACAGAGCGGGCGGGTTCGCAATTTTTGTACACAGAAGGTGCGGGACCGCAGGTGGCCATGAGAGAAAGTGCGGAACCAGAGTTACATTGATTTTTAATGTCTTTCTCTCATTTCCAAAGCTTGATTTGAAGAGCTGAGGTCTGAGACTTGCTTAGGAGGACAATACAAGTGATGATAGACCCATACTGACTGCAAATAATCATAGTGACAATATTTTTGTGTAACAATATGAATGACTTATTATGTGATATGATTTTCACAATTGTTTCGGCTAACTTTTTATACGAAATGGTTCATCTTTATTGAATTCTTTTCTCATAGCGATTGAAAGATATTTATTGCCAATTGCTGTTAGAAACTATTTTAGATCGCATAATTGAAATATTAAATCCCAGGTTAGTTTTAGAATTAGATATTTCTGTTCATTAGAATGCAATTACATGTTGTTAGATTAGATTTATAATAAAAACATTTTACTTAGAAATTATTAGAAAGGAAATATCAATTCTCTACACACACACACAAATTGGGAAACTGGTCCCATTATCCCCAGTTAGACCCACCATCCCAAACGGAAAAGGAGCTGCTAACCAATGTTTGGACCGTGTGGGTATCCCCCTTGTTGTAGACCCGATTTTCGGGGCTTCAACATGGTACTGGGTTGATTTTTTTGTGCTGCTAATGACTCAGGTACATCTTCTTGACTTCCTTTTTAGTTTTTGTTGATCTCATTTTTCTGATGGGTTATATTCTTGTCGATGTGCAAGTGTTGGGGGACCTATATCAACCTTCCCTAAATAATACCTGACCTTTTGACCCATTTAACCATCATATTACCTCTCGTAGCTTCTTCTCGACCTTCCTGGAGAGATCCTGTAGTAATTCAGAACTTCCTATAGAAATCATGTAGTAATTTAGGACAACCTATTATAACATACTTGCTTTGTCCATATCTCCCAAACGGTAGAATGGATTGATCTGAAATTTTTTAGCATGTTTCCATCATCATTGTGCACCTCCCCATAAAAGAACTTGGCCAGTGGATGTACGAATCTTGTGAATGAAAACTAAAAATGGCTGAAGGTGATGGAGGCCAATTTCTTGGAAAGCGTGCACTGGAATTTGCTGAAATTTCTTGGGAATGTTACCATAATCCATATGAATCTCCCCATGAAACAAATTTTTAAATGGATGCACACATATCGAGAAAATCCAAAACTGGTTGTAGGTGATGGAGGCTGATATCTTGAAAAGTTTGCACTGAAATTTGCTGAAATTGCTTGATCATGTTACCATCATCCATATGCATCTCCCTATGGAACGGTTTGGCAATGGATGCATGGTTTGTAAGATATGGAAAAAATAGTTTTATGCTCTATGTATTTCTGTTTCCTGTAGAGATTATGTAGTAATTCAGGACAACAAGCAAATTTAATGGGAAAATCTTGAGAATGATGCATGGATGGTGGAAATAGATGAGCGTGATGGATTGGAATGACCTTGACCTTGTTGGAGCATTTGAGAAAAGGAGGAGAAAGTCAAAATTTGACTTGTTTTGACTAGGCTTGACCAATTTTTTCTTTTGGTACCAACTTGTTCTTGTTGATTGTAGATGTTGGAGAGTACATGCATTCATCATAGAGATACATGGAGAAATTTTTTTTTTTTCCTTTCTTTTTTCTTCTAGGCCTACTAATCGCCTCAAGGAGGTTTTCAACTAGTAGGTCTGCGTAGGCGCCTCAAAGGAGGTTTGCACCTAAGATCTTTTCTTTTTTCTCTTTTTTCCTTTTTCTGAACCCATTGAGTGCCTCACAGAGGTTTTCAATCAATGAGCCAATTTGAGGCGGCTCAAAGGAGGTTTTCACCTAAGATTTTTATTTTTTTCTCTTATTTTTCATTTTTTTTCTACCCTACTTTACTTGAAAAACAAAATCACTTTCAGGTATAAGAATACTTCCAATGGAGCCACGTGCACATCAAGATGATGTAAAAAATGATGTGTAGATTTGAAATCTATGCTTTGACATGTACCTAAATTTGAGCGATCAAATGCTTTGACTTTGATGATATCAAGCACAATTGAAGAAGATACTGTTGTTGCAACTTAGGGACTATCTGGAACCAAACCTCAATATAACTTTCATGCCCTTGGTTTGATTTCTTATCTAGATAATTCTTCATGTCTTCTTCTACCATGACCTTCAAATTTTCCTCTTTTTGCTAATTTCTCTCTTGAATACATGGAGGATTTTATGGTAACCATTAAGGAGCTTTCCCAATCTCTGATTTTGATGTCTGCTCTTCATCAAGTGAAACCCATGATTTTGTGGTCTTCTCATTTGAATCTTCTTCTTCTGGATCTGGTCCTTTAATGATATCAAGATAATCTCCTTTGTACAATACGCTTCCCAAGCTATGGTGAGTACCATTGATCTGAAGAGGAGATGTTTGTAAGTGTTGTACCTCGGCATTGTAAGTGGGTTGAGCTACTTCATTGTGTATGTTTGGACATGGTGGTATAGGTACTTGAGTGGGAGTGTATATTTGAGATGAATGTATAACATCAACAAAAAGATTCCAAAACAGATGCACAAAACAAACTTCTCTTTATTATCTTTTAATCCCAGTACAGACCCGACTCCACCCTGTGCACTGAGCTGCAAGGTTCTGCGCACTCAGCTGTAGACTCTATTAGGCCTCTGCACACTTAGTTGCAGAGCCTCTACCTACTACTATGAACCAGTACACTTCAGATCCAACTCCATGCTCTAACCATGCCTTCGCTATTCCATCTTCTACTTAAGTTTCCAAAACCTATCTTTACACTTAGAGACTTGCGCCAACACAACTTTACATTAAATTACAATTCTTAGGGTGGACAACCCTATGACTCGATTATACAATTCGCGCCTTGCACCCGTACTTCGCAGAATTCTACACCATCTTTGACCAAAACTTGGGCTTTGAGCCCCAAAACCTGCCACAGGGGATCCCGTGCCCAAAAGGCCCCTAACAAAATCATCATGACTCATCTCAAGTCACTTTGCTGGTGTCGCAATCTTAGCACGGAGCCCCTCCAACTATGTCTGTGTTGCGCGAAGGTCCACAACACACTGTTCTGTCATCTGTTGGATCTGCTCCATTTTCTCTTTTGAATCTTTTGCATCCAACTCGAGTCTCTTCTTTGGTACCGGCTTCTAGTGCTTGTCTTTATAGTCCCGTGCCCTTGTCCAGCTCCTCGGGTCATGAAAACTATGCTTCGGTCAATTAATAAAATCACCGGCCCACCCGTGTAGGGATTCAGGCGGCTGCCATTTACTTTTCCTGAGAAGGGTTCTCCATTAAGCTTGACTAGCTAGTCCACACCTCCATCTATGACCTCTTTTACCACATATGGTCCCAACCAGTGCATTCTAAATTTTCCGAGAAATTTTTCGAACTTGCTGTCATACAGCAGCACTAAATCATTTACCTTGAAGGTGCGCAACTTGATATGGCGGTCGTTCCATGCTTTCTCACACTGCTTTTGTACCTGATGGTAAAATCTGGCTAGAAATCATTCTTCCTCGAGTTCTTCTAATTGTGCAAGCCTTTCTTCCAGAGCTTCGTGGTCCGTCATGCCTTTGAGCACTGCTATTCATAGATTAAGTACGATGTATTCCATCGACATGACTTCTTTTGTACCATAGACCAACCGAAATGTTGTCTGTCCCATCAATTTCTTGCATGTTGTCTTGTATGCCCATAACATAGCAGGTATGCGCAGGTCCCATTCATTCAGCTGTGCGTTACATATTTTGGTCAATGCAGTATCCAGTATTTTATTGAATGCTTCCACTGTTCCATTAGCCTGTGGGTGGTATGGTGTACTTTTCTAGTGATAAACCTGGAACTCTTCTGTGACTGCGCTAATGGTTTCATTCAAGAAATGTGTTCTATGATCGCTCATTAATATTTTCGGGCAGCCAAATCATGTCAACATGTTTTTGAACAAAAACTTGGTAGTTGTGGCAACCGTGCAGTCCTTGACCGGTTGTGCTTCCACCCATCGTGTCAGGTACTCCATCACGGTGATGATGTAGTGCACACCCGTCTTTCCCTGAGGTTTGATTGGGCCCACAAAGTCGATTTCCCATTTCTCAAATGGTTGCAGTGTCATTTGGGTATTTAATGACATGTCGTCCCCTCGTGATGGTTTTCCCGTCCTTTGACATATGTCGCAGGCCTTACAATGCACTTTTGAATCCTGGTGTAGGGTCAGCCACCATAACCCTGCGCGAAGAATCTTCTGTGTAGTCGTGCATCTTGCATAGTGTCCTCCTGCAGCACCCCCATGTGCTTCTGTGAGGATCTTACCTCGTTCAAATTCAGGTACCTATCTTCGCAATATCTCATCGTTACCCATCTTGTATAGGTGCCCCGCGATGACAGAAAAAACAGTTGCACGCACCACCAATTCCTTCCTCTGTTTGATTAAGTACTCCTTCGACACAGTCCCTGTTGTTATAAAATCGATGATATCTTCAAAATGTCTATCCGTGACGCGTACTGAAAAGAGCTGTGCATCAGGTAGTCCCTCCTCCAAATTTGTTGGTTCCTCTCCCTTCTCAATTCGTGACAAGTGGTCTGGTCCTGCGTTTAAGCGTCTCGGCTTGACCATGACCTCAAAATCTTATTCTTGAAATAGTAGGAGCCATCTGCATATGTGCATCCCCAAAATAGGCTTTTTCACCAAGTATTTCAAGAAAAAATGGTCAGTATACATCTTGAAATGTCCTCCAAGTAAATAGTGTCGGTATTTCTGGAGCACGTACACCATTGCCAACCCCTCGCGTTCGGTGGTAGTGTAGTTCTCTTTTGATTTGGACAATCTTCGACTCGAAAATGCGATCGGCTGATCCACACCCTCCGTGCCCTCCTGTGTGAGTATGGCTCCCAATGCGATACATGACGCATCAACATGTACATGAAATTCCACGTCCCATTTCGGGAAGACCAAAATTGGCACGGAGTCCAGTTTCCCCTTTAGGACATCCAAACTCTTCATGTAATCATCATTCTAGCAATATGTCACATCTTTTTTCAATAAGTTTTCCATCGGTGTGGTTATTTGGCCATAACTCTTGATAAACTTCCTATAGTAGCCAGTGTTCCCCAAAGTAGCTCGTAACTATTTGACACTGCGTGGTGCTTCTAGATTTAGAATAACAACAATCTTCGCGGGGTCGACCATCAGGCCTTGTTTGTAGACCAAATGGTCTAGCAGGTTGCTAAATGGAATGAGGAAGGTGCACTTTTTAGGGTTTAGCGCAATCTGGTGTCGGTGGCAAGTGTCCAACGTCAACCGTAAGTTCACTACATGGTGCTTAACTAATACAAAGACAGTCCAATCATCCAGATAGACCTCCAAGAACTTGTGGATGTATTCTTTGAACGCCGCCACCACTATGCACGAGAATATCGCTGGCGTGTTCTTCAGTCCAAAGGGCATAATGGTGTACTGAAAGCAACCCCATTTTGTTGTGAAGGTTTTTTTGCTCCTATCTTCTGGTGCGATCTTAATCTGATGGTACCCTGAGAAGCCATCTGTAAATGAGTAAGCTTCCTAACTACCAACATTCTCCAATACTTCATCTGTGAATGGTGTCGGGAATGGATCATGAACACAGGTGTCATTGAGCTTCCTGAGGTCCACGCATATTCTTATTTCGCCTTTCTGTTTTTTCTCCTGCACTACCATAGGACTCACCCAATCAGACTCTTCCATTGGTTTGATAATTCTAGCTATGAGAATTTTATCTAATTCGTCGTGGGCCTTTTCTTTATACTTTGGGTTCAAGTGGTAAGGCCACTGCTTAACGGGCTTTGTGTCTGGTTTCAAAGTGATCTTCATCATCCCTAAGTTGCCAATGATCCCTTTTAAGTCCGTGATTTTGGTCAGGAACAAATATTGGTATTCGCGGAGTAACTCAGCGACCTTATCTACCGTAGCATCATCCCAATAGTCCCCAAGCGTCGCATACTTCGGCTCCGCTTCTGTGCCAATGTTTACCTGCTTTGTTTTCAGCGGAGTGGTGATGTTGGGATCCTCAATTGACGGTCCTTGAACCTGGTGACAACCTTCAGTTTCTGGAATATCAATATTGTGGGGGTCATCATCATCCTCCTCCACTTGCACATTATAACATTCTAGGGCACTACTTAACTGGGTTGCCTATATGCGTTGAAGCAATTCCAGTGGTTCCTGTGGTATTCTAAATATGGTAGCTTTAATACTTATAGCACATCATCAACCGTATTCGACCAATGGTCTTCAAATGTGAATGTTAACGAAAATCCCTCGTGCAAGACATCCCTTTCGCTCATACCATGTCGGAGTTCTGTCTTAGTATACCAGTTCATGGGTATTACATCCAAGGTATGGTAGAATAAGTGTACCCATTTGGGTTGTGGTTTTCCCATAGACCTTCGTCCATTTCACGAGGTGCATGCATGGGTCATCTCATCCATCGTATTTTTCTTCTAGCCGTAGTTGCAATTCCCCAAATCGTATGCACATCATCCTTCTACATCCGCATCAATCCTCAAAATTTCCTTGATGTGTACCACACCATCATGTAGGTGTTGCGCGCAGTGCCCATTTCAACACATCGAACCACTGTTGTTTTAGTACTACACTTTCAAATTTGCTCAGAAATTCATCCAGCACCATTAATCCATCATATGTTGGCAAATCTCTTGGCTCTGTTGTCACGCAATGCAGTGATCTAACCATCATGTTGCAATTTAGCGTTGTCACTTCATGAAACCGATTCTGCCAATGCTCTACTTCCTCATCTGAATCCGAAGTACAGGATCTTCTGCACTCCCATCAGATCCTCCCATCTGTAGTTGGATTCACCCAATCCTAGTCTCACGCAGTTATCTTGTAAATACAATTAAGATCATCATCGCGCACTATTTTAGTGTAGCACGCTCCTTTGGCTAGATCCACTGGGACTACTACACATAGTGACTTTTTCTCGAAGATCATTTTGCGCTTCTTCATATTGATGACTCAATTCATATCGGTGGCCCAATCTATTCCTAACAATGTGGGATAGGGGTTTCTATCATCGAAAAGCTCTATCACTTCAAAATCCACCTGCGTGCTCACGCCTTCAATATCAATTGTTAGCCCTTGCAACCTTCCCATGGGCAAAATATTCTGTTGGTTTGCCATTCGTAATTGAATAGGAGACCACTGTAACATAGGCTTGCCCATGAGTACCCATGTTTGCTTCAATAATACATCTGCGTCCGAACCCAGATCTAGGATTACCTGATCCATTTCATATTCCCCAATCTATGTAGTCAACCTCATTTCCCTTTCAGTGCGCAATGCATGCTTACCTAATTTCTGGACTACGTGCGGTTCTCCTGACCCCGCGCACCTGGTGATCAGCTCCTCTAGTCCAGAAAGGTAGTGATCATTAAGGATCCATTCTTGGCTCTGGTTGATCCTTACTACCTGAAGTGGAGGCCTCCGCAAAGCCCTTCTTAGCTTCCATGAATGTCTCCTTTGCGTGTTCTAAGTCAAACACGGGTTCCTTCATAGGAGCCTTGCTAACCCATGTACTTTCCTCTAGCTATTTCCTTGTATCCTCTCCCATGGTCGTACTGCTCCTGAGCATCACGTTTACATTTGGGTCTTCTTCGTGTGGCTCAGACCTCATCATTTGTATATTCTGAGTCAGGGGCGGCTGGAATACCCCTTTTTCACGCATCAACGTAGGACAGTCTATTGTTTCATGATCAAACTCAACACAATAGGAATAGGATATCCTTGTCGGGTTGGTACAATCGTGGGCATAGTGCCCTGGCCCTCTGCAATTGTAACAAATTAACTATCTGTGGCCCCTTCCTAGTGTTGTGGCCACCAACAACCCCCCTCTTTGTTTGGTATTAGCAATAACACAAAGCAAAGGGGGACCCTTAATAAAAAATCCAAAAAAAACATTTTATGAAAATTTTTGTATTTAACTCCCTAAAACTGTATCGCATCGCGAGAAGAGAGTGAAACGTTTTCCTATAAGCATAATAAGCTGCGAAGAAGCGACACGAAATTCATCGCATCGCATACATTATGAAGCGCTCTTAAATGAAAAACTTAAGGAATCTCCGACGGCCGATATGCGACGTCACATATCGATCCATCGCGTAAGCAGCACACAATGATTGAATGACTAAGCGCGATCTGCAATCTGTGATCTGCGATGCTGTGATCTGCGATGAATGCGATTTGCAATAAATGCGATCATGAATTTCTGCAATTACACATATTGACAACGCGATTCGCGATGCTGCGATGCGAGTTGCAGAAACCACCCATCGCAAAATTTCCTCGGCGCAGTATTCAAGGAAAGCTGTCCGTAGACCAAAATTGGGCGCACGCCTTAAAAGAAATTAATGATTGTATGCCAAAGTATTCAAGAAGGATAGTTTTGTGTTTTTCGAAGAGTCAGTTCGTTATGGGTGTCATGATTATGCATTCATTAGAGCTTAAAGCTTTCATGTCAATCTTTATTATCATTACTCTTTTCCTTTGCGTAAACTGTAAGACAGGAAATAACATAAAGCAATGTGCAGGAAACATCTAAGGAAAAGGGGAAAGCGTCAATGCTCGGAGAACAGAGAAGAGATGCCTTCACAAATGGATGCTGCATGCAACAGGACCACAGATTCCAGAGTATCACTCAACAGATGCTAATGTCAATAGGCCATCCAAAACTTAGAGTCAAAGGCGCACAAAAGCAGCATGTTTACAAAAGATCCTGAAGCTTATGCCCGGTAAAGCAAAAAGAAAAAAGGCGCTAAAGAAGGAAAACACACCAGAAAAGCCCGGAACAAAGAACGGAGGCAGTTTTTGATGTAGAAAATTGTTCAGAGAGCAAAGTCCCTAACTTGTTCAGTCATTTGCAAGGCTGGAAACCAAAATAGCAAAAGCAAAATCAGTTTGAGAGAAATTTGGGTTATTACCAAGTATACACGCAATGAATATACCCAGCCAGAGGAAGATTCTTGAAAATATCTTCTAGTTCACCAGAAAGTGGTGCCAGCGCTTGTTATTTCTATTTTCATAGCTCAAACGAAAGAAGAAAGCGACCAACCGACTCTTCCCAGGCGAATGTTGCATGCTTGCAGCACTAAGGAGCAAATACAGAAACGGTTAGGAATTAGATTCAATTTTTAGAAATAGTTTTGCTTTAGCAGAAGGGCGGTCATTTAAAACCGTATCCTAAATTTATGTAATTAAGTTAATTAGTTAGCAGTATTTAAACCCTTCTCAGGCATTAGGAGAAGGGTCCAAAAATTTGTCAAAAAACTTGTCCTCAGAACATGCACTTTTGCACCCTCGGAGGGGGTTTTGATGAATGGATGGATCAAGGTTTATTAATGTTTTCATTTGATATCTACTACTGATGTTGCACTTCTGTACTCTTAGTAGATGTTAGAGCAAGGAGAGATAAATCATTGTTGCGTGAAGCTTATGAGTGGAACCAGTCATAAATGGTACTTTTATCTCTTGACCGTTTCTATTTATATTCTTAAAGTGATATACAGTTTTTAGTTGTTTATATGTTACTGCATGAATGTGTGAGTTACCATTTGGCACTTTTTTACGGTGGAGTCATTTATTTATGTCTGATATATGAATTACTTATTATGCAATATGCTGTTCACCACTGTTTTTCTTAACTTTTTATGAAAAGTGGTTTATCTTAATTGATTTCTATTCTTATGATAGCTGAATGATCTTTATTACCAGTTATTGTTCGGAATCTCTTTAGATCGCATCATAGAAGAAATACACCCCGAGTTAGCATAGATTAGATGTGTTGTTTCTCATTAGATTACAATAGCATAGAGTTAGTTTAGAAGTTTGAATTAAATTAGCTTTAAGTACTCTTAGATCAGCATAATCCAACTCTACACACACACACACCCTTAGATTGGGAAACTGGTCCCATTATCCCCAGTCGGACCCGCTATACCAAACGGATAAGGAGCTGCTAACCAAGGTCCGGACCGGGTGGGTATCCCCCTTGTTGTCGACCCGATTTTCGGGGCTTCAACATATTTGGCGCTAGAAGGAGGGAACGAACTATGAATGGCACCTAAATCAAAATCTAAATATCATTCTGAGAGTAAATCGCCCTCATCAACTCCCCCGACTTCCCAAGTACATTTAAATCCAGAGTCAGAAGTCGCTCGAGTATTAAACGCTGCTACATACCCTAATATTTCAGACCAATCTACCATTGAACCCCCTGAAGTTCAAACTCTGATTCGCAAACTCCAGGGATTTTCTATTTTTACACAGAGGTCTGATAAATCTCAAAGCAGCGTGACTTCGCAGTACAATCCTGCTCATCCCCTGACCAGATTAAAGAGTGAAAAATTTGGCATCCAGCCAACTGAATTCCCTCTCCCCACCAGGAAAAGAGCAAGGAAAACACCACCAAAGTCTGACAGTGAGACTCTTTCATCTACATCATCCATTTCAACTCCCTCATCGTGAAGTCAGCCACCCACATCTTCATTCCAAACGACTCATCCATCTTCGACAACCCCTCTTCTTCAATCATCTAAGATCATAATATCTTCATCTTCCCAGCCTCAGGGAACATCCTCTGCACTTTCATTTACTAGCAGCTCAACGATGGCCCAGTATCCATGGAACAATCCTGGGGTAGTTTTAATGCCTCCACCCCTGAGCCAAATACTGGCCCATCCTGAGAAATGGCTACCCAAATTCAATCCAGAAGCAGGCATGCTAGCTGAAGAGCACATTAATAATTTCATGCTTTCTGTCAATCTCAACGAAGTTACCAACGAGGATGCTGTTGTCCGGCTTTTTCCCTATACAATGCAAGGAACAGCCGGGTCATGGTACTTTTCATTACCCTCCGGGTCTATCACAAGTTGGGACATTTTTCAAAGTCAATTCCTTACCAAGTTTGGTGATGACAGATCAACGACAACGTTAATCAATGACCTATCCAATCTTAAAGCCGAGGCTAGAGAACCCATCAAAGATTTCAATTTACGGTTCAATAAAATCCTCAACAAAATTCCCACTGCTTCCCAACCCAGCGAAGAAGTACGATGTGAATGGTATACCACGGCCTTACCATCAAACTTAGCAATCTTCGTGGATAGGGAAAATAAAACAACTTTAGTTGAAAACCTGACAGAGGCGATAGCAGTAGAGAAACACGTAGTAGCCCTGGAAAAGAGATCTGCGATAGAGGAACTCAAATCTAAAAAAGTCACCTTCAAGGAAGACTCCAAGAAGAAACAAACGAAAGATCCTTTCGATTTGGAAGGATTGCAAAAAGTATTAAAGACCATGTCCAATGAGATGATTGACATAAAAAAGCAAGTAGCAGAAACTTCTTCAAAAAAGCCCTACAGAGCTTTTAAAAGAGGCCCTTCAATGGATGTGAAACCACCCAACGCTATCTCGAATGTCGAATCTGAAGAAGAGGAAGAAGAAAAGGGTACCGCTGAAGGGTAGACCGATGACGAAGAAGTTGTGGAACTACAAGGAATGTGGGATTTCATCCTCCCACAAGAAGAAGATCAAGAAGCATTTCTGGTTAGCACACGAAGCAAAAATCAACTTGATCCTCCCCAAACTACCCCTAAGCAGAAGGGCGCAAGCCCTGCAGCAAAAGATAAAGTCGCAACAAAGAAAACGACCACTAAAGCGACTCAATCTAGCCCAATCCAATCAAATCAAACACCTCCATCAAGAACACTGATAGTGTCGGATGAAATGGAATACAATATTATTGATGACATGAAAAAGACTAGGGCTAATATCACTCTTTATGAATTGAGCAAATTGAAACATCAACAGAAGATAATGATGAAAGAATTACATGCCGTGCCTACTACATCTTTGCCTACAGCTGTAGCTTCCCACAACATGGGAATACCTCCAACCAACATGATTAATAAGATTGATCCAAATGACATCGCCTTGATTGGAGGAAGATCAAGGTCTCACACTCCCCCTTTTCTTCTCACTTATGAAATTTTCAATAAAAATGTGCACAATTGTTTGGTAGATTCTGGTGCTTCAACAAATATTTTACCCAGATCAATATGTGCCAAGTTGAATGTTCAACCACAAAAATCTGCAGTGCACATAGTTCAGCTTGATCGATCTCAAGTCGAAGTGATTGGTGAACTTAATCAAGTGACCATAAGATTGTCGTCTAACCCGAAGGTATGTCAGGTTATTGACATTCTAGTAGCTGATATCCCAGAATTCTATGGCTTGATTCTTAGCAGGGATTGGTCCGAAAAACTCCATGGATACTTCTCAACCGACTGGTCGCACATGTGGTTGCCCTACAATGGTAAATCGAATCAAATAAAGGTTGAACGAGAGTTACGCCAGAAGTACATAGTAACGGAATTGGAGGGAGAAAATGAAGCAATAGCATACAACAGTAGTATCATAGGCAATTACTCGGTAGATTCTTTCCTCGTCAATTTCAATGCTCATACATCACCTTACTTAGAAAATTTAGTTTTGTCCCAAGTCGAAAATTTTTCCCAAACTGATAATTCAAAGTGTGTTAATTTTTTAGATAAACTTGTAAATACATCTTTGTTTTGGAAATTATATTTTGATGGCTCTAAATCTAATGAAGGAGCAGGAGCAGGATGCGTTCTGATTAGCCCAGAAGGAAATAAGACCATGCTTACGTGCAGACTTGAATTCGATTGCACAAACAATACAATAGAATATGAGGCCTTGGTGCAAGGCCTATACAAAGCAATCGGGTTGAACGTCAAGTATCTTCAAGTCTTCGGAGACTCTGAGATTGTCGTCAAACAGGTACGTAACACCATACATTGCCTATCAGGTCATTTGAAACACTATCAATCTTTAGTACAATATTTGACTAAGCATTTCATAGCATTCAATATTTCGTCAATCCCAAGACTCCAAAACGCGAGCGCAGACCTTTTAGCTAATGTAGCCTCTAGAATTATTCCCTCCGAAGATTTTAGTCCAGATGGATTCTCAATAGAATTAATCTTTAGACCATCCATCCCTGACAACATTACAAACTGGAGAGTATTCAATGACGATCCTGATATTGTAAATTTCCTCACTTCTGAAGGATCCTACTCCAATCAGATAATTGACGAAGACCATCATGATCGACAAATACAACAAGATAGCACTGATAATGCTATACCTAAATCGGTGGTTAAGTTAGAAGACTTATACGATTTGAAAAGTCGGTTTAAAAGGTCTACCAATTCTAAGCTCTACAATTCAACTCTGAACTACGAATTAGTAAACCTAGGAACCGATGATAAACCATAAAACGTTAATCTAGGCCATGGCCTAGCCCCTGAAGAAAAACTAGCATATATTCGTCTTTTGAGAAAATACAAAAATGTTTTTGCCTGGAATTACGATGAGCTGAAGACATATGACACTTCTATCATTCAACATACTATCCCTATGATTGACAACAAAAAACCTGTCCAACAGAAACTCAGAAAAATCCACCCCAATTTAGAAAATCAGATAAAAACTGAGCTAAATAAGTTATTAAAAGCCAGAATAATTTTCCCCGTCAGACATTCCAAATGGGTCTCCAATATGGTACCCATTAGAAAGAAAAACGGAGATATTAAAATCTGCATCGATTTTCGGAATCTCAACAAAGCCTGTCAAAAAGACAATTTTCCCCTCCCACCTATGGAGCAGATATTACAGGCAGTAGCGTGCTCAGAACTAATGTCTTTTTTGGATGGATTTTCAGGATACAATCAAGTGCTGGTACATCCCGATGATCAGTTAAAAACTACATTCCGAACTAAATGGGGCACATATGCATATCGGAAGATGCCATTTGGTTTGATCAATGCTGGCGCTACATTTCAGAGAGCCATGGATATCGCATTCAAGGGTTTAGTCAATAAATCTGTAGTAATTTATTTGGATGATATAACAGTGTACTCCAAGAGGCGAAGCGACCATCTCAAAGACTTGAAACAAATCTTTCAACGATGTTTAAGTTATGGTATTTCACTTAACCCAAAGAAATCTTTTTTCGCATTAAGTGAAGGAAAACTTCTAGGATTCATAGTGTCAAAATTTAGTATTCACATTGAGCCTGACAGAATCAAAGAAATTTCTGAAATATCCCTACCTCATAACAAAAAAGCCATGCAATCTTTCCTTTGTCAAATCAATGTTGTGAAGAGATTTGTCCCAGATTTTTCACAAATTGTTTCTCCTTTGCAAACCACGATTAAAAGTAATTCAAATTTTAAATGGGGTCAAGATGAGCATGAAGCATTCAACCTGATCAAACAAGCTATCATTAACGCTCCATCTTTAGCAACCCCGAATTTTTCAGAATCTTTTATCTTATACACATTTTCCTCAGAGAAATCATACGCCGCGATTCTAACTCAAGCAAATCAAGAGAAAGCGGAAGCTCCAATCACATTTTTTAACTCGAATTTACAAGGTGCTGAACTCAACTATTCAGACGTGGAGAAACAGACATATGATGTTTTCAAAGCGGTCAAATATTTCAGACCTTTCTTACTTAAAACCCATACTAAGGTCATAGTACCGTTTCCAGCGGTAAGGAATCTCCTAATATAGAAAGATGTCGGTGAAAAAAGAGCAAATTGGATCACTGCTTTACAAGAATACGACCTTGAGATCAAACCAACAAGCATTGTAAGAGGTCAATGCTTCTGCAAAATGTTGGCTGGAGCATCGCGAACTCCTGAGAATTCATCTGAAGAGGCACAAACGTATAAGGTAAGCCTAAACGATGCAGAATCATTATATGCTGACACCATTTATTATCTTAAGAACGGGTATGCTCCATCACACCTGGATCACACCAAGAAAAGAGCTCTGAGATTGAAAGCTAAACAATATCAGCTCATAAATGATGTTCTGTTTAAAAGGAATTACGATTCTGTGCTTCTTAGGTGTCTTGAGAAAACTGAAGCTGAAAAGGTTTTGCAGGAACTCCACAATGGACAAGCAGGCGGACACTATGCTGGAGATGCTACTGCACATAAAATCTTACGTGCAGGATATTATTGGCCCACGCTGTTCAAAGACTCACACAGTTACGTGAGGAAATGCCAAGTCTGCCAAACTACTGTAGGGAAACAAAAGAAATCGTCCATGCCACTACAGCCGGTAAACATCGAGCAATCATTCAGTCAGTGGGGCTTGGACATAATAGGTGAGATCATTCCTCACTCTTCTAAGCAGCATAGATACATCCTCACGACAATAGATTATTTTACTAAATGGGTAGAAGCAGTTCCTCTCAAGACAGCTAATTCTGAAAACATCATTGAATTCATAGATCAATTTATAATCACTAGGTTTGGACTGCCAACGGCTTTAATGTTTGATAATGCCTCATACTTTTCTGGGAATGCAATGACTGAGTTTGCACTTAAAAGAGGGTTCAAACTGAAATATTTGGCCAACTACTATCCGCAAGGTAATGGATTGGCTGAGTCAACAAATAAAAACCTAATCAGGATTATTAAAAGAACAGTTGACCAGAACCAAAAGAATTGGCACAAAGCCTTGGTAAATGCTTTATGGGCAGATAGAATAACGAAGAAAGCTTCAATCGGCACTTCTCCCTTTAATTTAGTTTATGGGAAAGAAGTGGTTCTTCCAACTCACCTAGTCATCCCCTCTTTGTCTTTAGTACAATACATCGATGAAGTATCTACTTCCTCCTTACAATTAAGACAAATGGAAATAATTAAATTAGAAGAACAACGAGAACAAGCTAAGAAAACCCATGCTCATCACCAAGCACTAATAAAATCCTCTTTTGACTCGAGCATAATGACCAGAAAAATTTTTCAGATGGGAGATTTAGTTTTGAAATGGGATAAGGGAAAACATACAAAATTTCAGAAGATGTGGCTTGGTCCTTTTCAGATTGTAGAAGTCATAGGCCCATCAACGTTTGTGTTGCAGGATTTAGCAGGTAGAAGGGATTCTTTGCCTGTTAATGGACAGATCCTTAAAATATATTTTCCATAGAAGATTATTCTTCTATTTTGTAGGATAGTTTTAGTTTTTTCTTTTTTCTTTCTTATAAATAAAACTAGTTGTAGATGGTTACTACAGGGGTTCACGAAAAAGACACCAATTCTCTATCAGATTTTGAGCTTTTTTGCTTGTACAAGTAGCAAAATTTTTCGAAAAATCTGATCTTTATTATTGACAGAAAGAGTTAACTTTAGCCTAGATATGATACTAGTTTTAACTTCAAAAAATTTGATGAAAGAAACCTTTGGTAAAAAATTGTTTTATATCAGCACAATGAAGGTATCAATAATAAAATAAATATTCTCTGTAAAACTACTATTTTCAAACTCTATTATTGTCGTCCAGAGCTTTCTTAAGGAAAAACAATGACTTCCTCCCTACTAAAGCAAATCGCAGCATTCAGAGGAACAATCCGAGAAAACACTATATCTCAAAGAATAAGAGGTCTCATCACGAGCTGGCTTATCATGATCACAGATATTATAACTTGCTGACTTTGCCAATACTGTCCACCAAAACACGGCAACGACTCAAGATTGTTGCAATCAAAAGACAAGGGGTCTCATCACGAGCCAGCTTGTTCAGCAAAAGTGTAAATCAAGTGAATGACTGTGTCATAATTTGGCCACCAAACCAAGACATTGTTCTTTAGAGAATAAAAAAGGAAAAAAGTGTCAAAATGGGTTTTTCTCTGAAAAGTTGTAAATGGCCTTAAGCAGGATAAAGGATCATTGCTGGATAACAGGTAACCCTGTCGAGGCTATGGATGCCTGCTGGCAGCAGAGGCTCTACCTACGACAAATGAGCATATTTTAAAAGCCAGCGCACAGAGAAGACCTTATTTTATCTTTAAAAGACCAAGTAATGGCTGATGTGAATGCAAGGACAAAGCCTGAGGAAGCAAACAATTGGAATAGAAAAAGGTTGAAACAAAATATCATTGATAGGATAAGGCATAATGTACTCTATCTGTCCATAACAAAATTTAGACTTATGAAAATTTTTCTGCTTTGGAAGTTAAAATTCAATAGAAAAGCAGAGATAACTGGTTCTTCCCAGTGAATCGCCATTGTTGTGGCCACCAACAACCCCCCTCTTTGTTTGGTATTAGCAATGACACCAAGCAAAGGGGGACCCTTAATAAAAAATCCAAAAAAAACATTTTATGAAAATTTTTGTATTTAACTCCGTAAAACTGTATCGCATCGTGAGAAGAGAGTGAAACGTTTTCCTATAAGCATAATAAGCTGCAAAGAAGCGACGCAAAATTCATCGCATCGCATACATTATGAAGTGCTCTTAAATGAAAAACTTAAGGAATCTCCGACGGCCGATATGCGACATCGCATATCGCAACATCGCGTAAGAAGCACACAATGATTGAATGACTAAGTGCGATCTGCGATCTGTGATCTGCAATGCTGCGATCTGCGATGAATGCGATTTTCGATAAATGCGATCATGAATTTCTGCAATGACACATCTTGACGACGCGATCCGCGATGCTACGATGCGAATCGTAGAAACCACCCATCGCAAAATTTCCTCGGCGCAGTATTCAAGGAAAGCTGTCCGTAGACCAAAATTGGGGCGCGCCTTAAAAGAAATTAATGATTGTACACCAAAGTATTCAAGAAGGACAGTTTTGTGTTTTTCGAAGAGTCAGTTCGTTATGGGTGTCATGATTATGCATTCATTAGAGCTTAAAGCTTTCATGTCAATCTTTATTATCATTACTCTTTTCCTTTGCGTAAACTGTAAGACAGGAAATAACATAAAGCAATGTGCAGGAAACATCTAAGGAAAAGGGGAAAGCGTCAATGCTCGGAGAACAGAGAAGAGATGCCTTCACAAACGGATGCCGCATGCAACAGGACCACATATTCCAGAGTATCACTCAACAGATGCTGATGTCAATAGGCCATCCAAAACTCAGAGTCAAAGGTGCACAAAAGCAGCATGTTTACAAAAGATCCTGAAGCTTATGCCCGGTAAAGAAAAAAGAAAAAAGGCGCTAAAGAAGGAAAACGCACCAGAAAAGCCCGGAACAAAGAACGGAGGCAGTTTTTGATGCAGAAAATTGTTCAGAGAGCAAAGTCCCTAACTTGTTCAGTCATTCGCAAGGCCGGAAACCGAAATAGCAAAAGCAGAATCAGTTTGAGAGAAATTTGGGTTATTACCAAGTATACACGCAGTGAATATACCCAGCCAGAGGAAGATTCTCGAAAATATCTTCTAGTTCACCAGAAAGTGGTGCCAGCGCTTGTTATTTCTATTTTCATAGCTCAAACGAAAGCAGAAAGCGACCAGCCGACTCTTCCCAGGCGAATGTTGCATGCTTGCAGCACTAAGGAGCAAATACAGAAATGGTTAGGAATTAGATTCAATTTTTAGAAATAGTTTTGCTTTAGCAGAAGGGCGGTCATTTAAAACCGTATCCTAAATTTATGTAATTAAGTTAATTAGTTAGCAGTATTTAAACCCTTCTCAGGCATTAGGAGAAGGGTCCAGAAATTTGTCAAAAAACTTGTCCTCAGAACATGCACTTTTGCACCCTTGGAGGGGGTTTTGATGAATGGATGGATCAAGGTTTATTAATGTTTGCATTTGATATCTGCTACTGATGTTGCACTTCTGTACTCTTAGTAGATGTTAGAGCAAGGAGAGATAAATCATTATTGTTTGAAGCTTATGAGTGGAACCAGTCATAAATGGTACTTTTATCTCTTGACCGTTTCTGTTTATATTCTTAAAGTCATATACAGTTTTTAGTTGTTTATATGTTACTGCATGAATGTGTGAGTTACCATTTGGCACTTTTGTACAGTGGAGTCATTTATTTATGTCTGATATATGAATAACTTATTATGCGATATGCTGTTCACAACTGTTTTGCTTAACTTTTTATGCAAAGTGGTTTATCTTAATTGATTTATATTCTTATGATAGCTGAATGATCTTTATTACCAGTTATTGTTTGAAATCTCTTTAGATCGCATAATAGAAGAAATACACCCCGGGTTAGCGTATATTAGATGTGTTGTTTTTCATTAGATTACAATAGCATAGAGTTAGTCTAGAAGTTTGAATTAAATTAGCTTTAAGTACTCTTAGATCAGCATCATCCATCTCTACACACACACACACCCTTAGATTGGGAAACTGGTCCCATTATCCCCAGTCGGACCCGCTATACCAAACGGATAAGGAGCTGCCAACGAAGGTCCAGACTGGGTGGGTATCCCCCTTGTTGTCGACCCGAGTTTCGGGGCTTCAACACCTAGTCCCATTCCACGTCATCCCCGATCTCACCCCTGAAATCCAGTGCGTGCCATCCCCACATCTGGGTCGAGGGCTCGTATTTTGGTCTACATCCTATAGGTTGGGGTCCGATCCATCATTATCTCATAACTGCAGCAAGTGAGCTCATCGTGGCCCACCGACCTACATAAATTACAGAACAATTTTTGGCCTGTCTATGTATATTTCTGCAGCAAATGACAATTGTCCATCATGTGTTTCCCTCCTATCTAATAGATTGTGCGCGATAAACAGGGTGCTGCACTCGTCCCTACCTGTGCCTACTGTCTCAGTGGCATTGGCCCTCCTCCTGCCAAGTAGTTCACAAATACTAGGCAATGATCCTTGTCATGGCCCTGGCCTTTGCACTTTATGCACCATACCTCCTCGCATGCCTCTAGCCATGGTGTCCTATCCTACTTCAAGCTCTACATTTCCAAACACAGATTCTGTAGTTGGGGTGGATTTGTTGAACTCCCAACCTAGGGTCTTGTATCGGGGTCTCAAGTAATCTCATCTCCATCTCCAATGCTTCAGCTTGGGTAGATAGTTTCTGCTGTGACAGTGCTATCCTCAAGCGTGGTGCCAGAGATGCTACAAACCATGCACAATGATGTGCATCTGTCAATGTCATATTGGCTTCGTGAATCGTACTCTTCAGCCATTGATCCAGATCCCAAGGAGTCTCATGTGGGAGAATTGTTATTTCTTTAAACCCAATGATTGACTATGTTTCTGACTTTGGTCTACTAAATTCCCTATTCAACGCATTTTGGATCTCTACTATGCCTGCATTTGTGTGGTCGTTAGAATTCTTGATATACCACATTAATGCGTGATCCTGTAGCACGCTCACCAATGTAGCCTTCTTAATATTGTTGTTTGTGACACCTTGCGCTACCCATACTGCTCTTACCATGAACCAAAATTGGTCTGGATACTCATTCCCTTCTCCTCTGAATACTGGTAGTTTGATCGCGCTCACTGTTGGCATTATGATGCATGTGTTGTACTTGATGACAACAACACCAAATCAGTCTCCCCCCTTGACATCAAGGGCAAAGGGCAGACCAAGATATTCTCTTTCCTTGATAAACATTCCGCTGTCCATACTCCCCCTGAGTACCTGCTGAAATCTCTGAATGTGCTCCGCCTTTGTATATGCTAAGGTGTACCAATCTGTCCATGCTCCCTCTGAGCTCTGCTCTTGCTAAAGTGTGCCATTCTTGCTCCCCCTGACTGTAAGCAAGGTCTGCAAACAGATGTTCTACAAGAAAGAGCATGACTCTATACATCATAAGTGACCTTCCTAGCGCCAAAGACTCATACATCCAGCTATCTCCCAACCAAGTGGGTATATACTAGAATTGACTCATCCACCCAACCAAGTGGGGATACATCAAAAGATTACACATGATAGAACAAGAACATTACATCTTCATCCCAGGCATAGTGGGGAAACCAAGATAGGCCGTTACATGACCTTGACACCATAAAAGAGATACATGACATAGAGAGGAAATATCTAGAGCAAGACTTATGAAAGTCACCAATAACTGATAGCAACAGCATCTGTCAAACACTTTTCAGATCAGCAACCATGATCTCCTTCTGTTCTCCTTCTGCACCTGTTATAACCAAAACAGCTTGTGTACACGAACCAAGAGCTTGTAAGATAATGCCAACAATGCATTATTAGAAGTCAATCTGCTCCCTCTGAACTTGTGCCATATGGTCTCTGTTAGACCCATATCAAACTCTTCTCATCCAGAATCTGGCCCACTGATTTTATTCAAACCAACATATATGCAACTGTATCCACATAAACATGCGTATATACGTGGATGCTCCTTATGGAACTCGCGTACAGCCAATTCCAGATCAGCAACCGGTAAATGTCCTATGACAGGGTATGTCTGTAGATAGATATCAACTCATCATCATAAAATCATTCACATTATATCATATGTGTAAAACACCATACCCATCTTATCAACATGATCATCCATGTATCATTACTTGGGAATATCTGCATCAATCAACATATGTAAGTATCGACCTATCAACATATAGGTAAGAACTCATCATCGTCATGTCTCCAACAATGCAACTCCATGTATCCAACACTATGTATCTAGAGCTCTTGATATCATCAATAGCAACAATCCTCATCCATATGAGCACCAAGAATTATAGAAAAACCTGCATCATAACTGTATTATATGATCTTTATGCATATGATGACAGCAACATATGAGTAACTCATCATCAAGTGAGGAAGATGTGTATTCAAGCTTTGTACTTCTCCTTATCCTTATGGAGATCGCCATGTAAGCACCATATATGCATCATCAAAGAATCAACCATAAATCTGATTTGAACATCTAGTGTGTAACCCCAAGAATCATATGAGATTTTATCATGGACAACTCATAACCACGTCATAGCAAGATATAACATTTAGCCATATAAGTATCATCACCAAGGACTATTAACCATAATTCCAACAATGCATTATTAAAGGCATATGCTCCCCCTCAACCTGTGCCATCTGTTTACTATTAGATCTGATCATGCATAAATCAGCAATAAGCATCAAGACATCATCATCATCAAGTTAGGATCAAAACACCTCTAAACATCTTACAAGAATAAAAAATATTTCCACACATCCTCAGCAGACTGTAACTATTAACCAATAGAGAAAATAATTTCTGAGCCTATCCCCACTGCTTGTCCTCAGACTGACATATACGCGACTTTTCAGTGTCTAACTTGCGTATATACGCGATTTCCCTTTAAGAAACTAGCATATGAGATTCAGGACACTGAAGTTTTACACTTTCAGCTCCCCCTGAGTCTATTATGTCTGTGTTGTGCTGTGTTTGAGTACATTTTGCTGTGCCACATCTTTCTGACTGTACTTCCTTCTTCTTCCATATCTTCAAGTGTGATGATGTTTTCTCCTTTTGGTGTGATTTCCATACTTTGTTCTTGCACTCCTTTGCTATATGTCCAAGCTTGTTACATGCATAACATCTTACATGTTTCATATTCCTCCTATAGCAATCAGCAGCTTTGTGACCAAACATATTGCAAGAAAAGCAATATCCATTAAAGTACCTGGAATGTGATGATCTTTTTGTGTGATGATCTTGAACCATTCTTCTTCTGCATCTAGCTGCAACATGTCCTAGATTATGACATTCATAACATTCAATATTATTCATCTGAGTAAATGGCCGACTATTACTTCCATAGTTAGGAGTAAAAGATTTTCTTTGAAGAATCTCTTTCCTTGATTGTTGATGGGGTTGACCTCTCATCTCCTTATTGATTATTTTAGATTTCTCTTTAGAGTTCCTTACCTCACCTTGTGAACTAGATTCACCTTCAACAGATTCATGGAAACCAAGACCAGTCTTGATAGCAGGAAACCTTTGACTACTAAGAATATCATCCAAGGCTTTAGTACTATCTTGAAATCATAACAGTTTATCCTTATCTTCTAATTTACCTTTCAAGATATTTACCTCAACTTGATGTTGCTCTTGCTTTTCAAGATACTACTTCTTCATGTTTTCTTCAGCATTTCTTTCTTCTTCCAACTGACGTCTTAGTTCAAGAACTTCATTTTCATGAGCTTGGAGTAGTTCTTTATTCTGCTTCTTTGATTCTTCAAGATCTTCTTTTAGTGAGCGGATCATGGCTTCAAGACTTTCATAGTAACTGGATCTATCTCTGAGTTTCTTGATGGTTGTGCTTCTTTCATTGACTTCATCTCTTAGTGAAGTTACTTCATCCTGCAACTTTTGATATTTGTCCTTGAATAACTTCCTTACCTTGTTTCCTTCCTCTAGTTGGGCTTTTAGTTTGGTAGCTTCTTCTTTGAAGTCACATTCCCTTTTGTTCAATAGATCTTGTTGATCTCTAATCTTATCTGAAAGCGTTTTAAATTCTTGCTCTATTTGATATCTTTCTTGTTCACCCATAAGAGCAAATTCAGTTGTTTCGCTATCACTTTCATCTTTTCCAAATGGATAAATAGCTGGAACATCAGAGGGCAACAAATTCATACCTGATAGTTCATCTTCATTCTAAAATGATTCTGAATCTGAAGTGCTTCTTATACCTAATCCCCAATCGATTCTCCCACTGTCATAGTTCTTCTGAGATGTCTTCTTCTGCTTAGGTGCTTTCTTCTTAAGCTTCTTTCCCATTGTTCCACATATCTCCTTCAAGCGATCAAGCTTCTACAAAAGGACCTGCTCTGATACCAATTGTTGGAAATAATACTGAGAGTGGGGGGGGGGGGGTGAATCAGTATTATCAAATCAATAAAACTTTTTCATTTCCATACTTAGATACATATATGCTACTTCAGTTCATGGAACCCACGTATATATGCAGCTGTGTCTAATGCAACTAGCGTATATCCAGAATACTTATGATTCAGTTAATCCATTAAATGTTGATCTTTAGTTAGTGCATCAGAACTTCATTAACCATATGAACAGTAAGCAAGTGCAGTAAAACAGAATAGATCATCACACACAAGAAGCACACATGAACACCATGATATAAGGTGGAAACCCAATTTGGGTGAAAACCACCTGCTGCAAGTCGTCTCTATCTTCCTTTAATAAGAAACTTCATTTTACAATATTTTGTACTGGTGCAGTCTTATACCAGTATGCAGGCTACAACCTGCAGAGGGCTACAACCCTCTCTCATTTTCCAGACTCTCCTGGATGGGAGCTACAACCCCCTTAGCTCTTGTACTAGCCGATGTACTAGTACATAGGCGCCGGCCTACAATCTCCTTTCATCCTCCAGGGACCACATTTCATACATTTTCAGACTGGATACTCCTGAAGCACAACACTATAATTTGAAGGCCACGTTTCATCAAATTTTCATACTGGACCCATAAATATCATTGAAGCACAAAACAATCAATACTAGCATCATCAATCTCTGAATCTCTGAAACACTGAAACCCTGTTAACAACACAGTCACCAGAACACAAAGCAGACAACAAAACTCTGCGACAACAATCAGAACCAACTGTACCATAAAAATTATGCATCAGAGTGCATACGCTACTTGGAAGTGCCGAACCTTCGTGTATACGCAACTTCATAAAGGTGAACCAGCGTATATGTCATTAATTACTTCTTCATAACTTCACTGCACTTCCTGACTTCAGACATAACCATATCATTACATATACAAGGATAATATATGTGTTAGCACCCAAATCTAGTCCATTAGATCTCATAAATATGAGTCATTATGATCCTGATCCAATATTAGTTCTCATCCATCAATACTGAAGCTAAACACAATCAACCAAACAAGATATGCAGAATACTGACACCTTTAAACTGTCATCAGAACCCTTCAACAACCAGAACCACCTGTAACTTCAAATATCATAGCTCAAAAGGTATATGCTACTACAATGAACTCAACCTGCATACATACGCGCTTACACCAAAGCCAACCCACGTACAGATCTATAAATATTCAATCATGACTTGCAGCGATTTCAAACTTAAGTTATACCCAGTTCAGATCATTACATGCGTCAATATACAGATCTAGAATAAACATAATCAATCATATAGAGATAGTTCATTTCAAACCATTTGATCCTGATCTATTCTTAGATCTTGTTCTCCATCCACCGGTGAGATCCCTCCTTAGCTCAGATCAAGCAATGCATCATCAACCCATAACCTGCATACTGGATCTCATACTTCCTCAGATATTCAAGACTTTTCAGATACACTTGCCTAATGATATTCTTCTCCTTTTATAGTCTTAGGCCTTGCTCAATACCATGGTCCAAAACCATAACAAACCAATACCATGGACCCAATACTTGGGATCAACACATCTGTCGAGATACTATGGTCCAAAACCATAGGTTCAAATACCAAGGACTAACTACCACGGACCAAAAGGAAGCTCTCCAACACATACACGCTTTTCCTTGCATGAAAGTGGGTGTATACACATACACGCCTTTGTAACGTATAAACCGCGTGTATACGCGGCTTGGTCACGATGAACCTGCGTATAAATATTTTCTCTTCCTTCTTGTAGTCTGATCATCAATTCCTTGCTGTTGACCTCCTGCACTATGATCTGTCCTCTGTGTGATTTGCCATCAAGGACAAAACTTGTCTCATAATGCCAACCTACGTATATATATTTTCTCTTCCTTCTTGTAGTCTGATCATCAATTCCTTGCTGCTGACCTCCTGCACTATGATCTGTCCTCTGTGTGATTTTCCATCAAGGACAAAACTTGTCTCATAGAGTCATGCTCTTTCTTGTAGAACATCTGTTTGCAGACCTTGCTTACAGTCAGGGGGAGCAAGAATGGCACACTTCAGCAAGAGTAGAGCTCAGAGGGAGCATGGACAGATTGGTACACCTTGGCATATACAAATGGGGAGCACATTCAGAGATTTCAGCAGGTACTCAGGGGGAGTATGGACAACAGAATGTTTATCAAGGAAAGAGAATATCTTGGTCCGCCCTTTGCCCTTGATGTCAAAGGGGGAGAGTGATTTGGTGTTGCTGCCATCAAGTCCAAAGGGTGAGATTGTTGGCATTATGAGACAAGTTTTGTCCTTGATGGCAAATCACACAAAGGACAGATCATAGTGCAGGAGGTCAGCAGCAAGGAATTGATTACCAAACTACAAGATGGAAGAGAAAATATATATACGCAGGTTCATCGTGACCGAGCCATGTATACACGCGGTTTAAATGTTACGAAGGCGCGTATGCGTATACATGCACTTTCATGCAAGGAAAAGCGTGTATGTGTTGGAGAACTTACTTTTGGTCCGTGGTAGTTAGTCCTTGGTATTTGAACCTATGGTTTTGGACCATAGTATCTCGACAGATGTGTTGATCCCAAGTATTGGGTCCATGGTATTGGTTTGTTATGGTTTTGGACCATGGTATTGAGCAAGGCCTAAGACTATAAAAGGAGAAGAAGATCATTAGGCAAGTGTATCTGAAAAGTCTTGAATATCTGAGGAAGTATGAGATCCAGTATGCAGGTTATGGGTTGATGATGCATTGCTTGATCTGAGCTAAGGAGGGATCTCACCAATGGATGGAGAACAAGATCTAAGGATAGATCGGGATCAAATGGTTTGAAATGAACTATCTCTATATGATTGATTATGTTTATTCTAGGTTTGTATATTGACGCATGTACTGATCTGAACTGGGTATAACTTAAGTTTGAAATCGCTGCAAGTCATGATTGAATATTCATAGATCTGTACGCGGGTTGGCTTTGGTGTAAGCGCGTATGTATGCAGGTTGAGTTCATTGTAGTAGCGTATACCTTTTGAGCTATGATATTTGAAGTTACAGGTGGTTTTGGTTGTTGAAGGGTTCTGATGACAGTTTAAAGGTGTCAGTATTCTGCATATATTGTTTGGTTGATTGTGTTTAGCTTCAATATTGATGGATGCGAACTAATATTGGATTAGGATCATAATGACTCATGTTTATGAGATCTAATGGACTAGATCTGGGTGCTAACACATATATTATCCTTGTATATGTAATGATCTGGTTATGTCTGAAGTCAGGAAGTGCAGTGAAGTTATGAAGAAGTAATTAATGACATATATGCTGGTTCACCTTTATGAAGTTGCGTATACACGCAGGTTCGGCACTTCCAAGTAGCGTATGCACTCTGATGCATAATTTTGATGGTACAGTTGGTTCTGATTGTTGTTGCAGAGTTCTGTTGTCTGCTTTGTGTTCTGGTGACTGTGTTGTTGACAGGGTTTCAGTGTTTCAGAGATTTAGAGATTGATGATGCTAGTATTGATTATTTTGTTCTTCAATGATATTTATGGGTCCAGTATGAAAATTTGATGAAACGTGGCCTTCAAATTATAGTGTTGTGCTTCAGGAGTATCCAGTCTGAAAATGTATGAAATGTGGTCCCTGGAGGATGAAAGGAGATTGTAGGCCGGCGCCTATGTACAAGTACATCGGCTAGTACAAGAGCTAAGGGGGTTGTAGCTCCCATCCAGGAGAGTCTCGAAAATGAGAGAGGGTTGTAGCCCTCTGCAGGTTGTAGCCTACGTACTGGTATAAGATTGCATGAGTACAAAAGATTGTAAAATCAAGTTTCTTATTAAAGGAAGATAGAGACGACTTGCAGCAGGTGGTTTTCACCCACATTGGGTTTCCACCTTATATCATGGTGTTCATGTGTGCTTCTTGTGTGTGATGATCTATTCTGTTTTACTGCACTTGCTTACTGTTCATATGGTTAATGAAGTTCTGATGCACTAACTAAAGATCAACATTTAATGGATTAACTGAATCATAAGCATTCTGGATATACGCTAGTTGCATTAGACACAGCTGCGTATATACGCGGGTTCCATGAACTGAAGTAGCGTATATGTATCTAAGTATGGAAATGAAAAATTTTTATTGATTTGATAATACTAATTCACCCCCCCCCCTCTCAGTATTATTTCCAACACTCACCATACTAAATCTTGGAGGTGCTGGAGGTGGAGTGGGTGGAGATGGAGGTGAGGGAGGTGAAGCGGGTGGAGGTAGTAACTGCGAAATCTACTACCTTATCAAACTGACCATGCTTCTTGGAGAAACTCTCGCAAGCTGGTTCTCGCTCTCCCGCAAGGGTGAAATCAAGGGACTGTTTTCTAATTCTTCACTCCTTCCGCTTCTATAGATCCTTCCACTTTGCATAGTCCAAAACATTAATTTATTCGCATAACCCACTTTTCACATAACAACATCTTAATCTAGGTATTAAAAGACTTAATATACTTACCTCGTGGTCCCTTGAGAAAACGTCGCTTTGCCTCACTGTAACTGACGGTCATGTCCACCGCAAACTCAGTGATAAATCCTCCTACTATTTGGTCAAGCCAGTGGTCCACAGCTTGCGCTATCTTATCTTCTGAGGCTTCTAGTATGTGAACTAGTTCTAAAGTCTACACTAGTGGTTTGTCGAACCTACACCTTGCTTGGCTATCTGCTAACTTCACGATCCACTCATACAGCTCCGATGGAAAGTATGCAAAGAAAATCTTGTCGATTTAAGTGTACAAGTAGCGATCCAACCACTATTCCTTAGATACTCGCAGATTTCTGTTTTCCTACACTGTGAACTCGTGAATCTTCTTATCCAACCATGATTCAATTTATTTCTTTGTAGGGTTCCAGTGGCACGAAATCAGATATCCCTAGGGTGCGGAAACCTAGTTCCAGCACCCTCCCATACTACTTCAGGTGAGACCTTAGTCCACAATCCGCAGACTGTTGCCGAAATGGCTTAGTGGGGCCTTACCCAGGTTCAGAAATGATTTAGCCAAGCAAGTCCTGGTACTACTAGCCCTTTCAGCAATAGTCCACGGAGCATAAACTGAGGTCTCACTCCAAGTAGTATAGGAGGGTGCTAGAAACAGGTTTCCACACCATGGGGATGTTTGATATGTGGTGATTGGTACGCGTACAACCTTCGCGCTTACTGCGTTATGCGCACCTGCAGATACCCTGCACCCTATGATATTGTCTTCATAGCTCTAGCCATAGCATGACCCATGTTATTTACCTAAGTCCTCCTTAATTAGTCTCGGTTAGCTGATTACTTATATTAAATTCACATATAAGCATTCATACAAGTATTCATCAAGTGCACGCAGTAAATAAACAGAGTAAAAGTAATGTATAAATTCAACATAAAGATTCCAAAACAGATTCATAGGACAAACTTCTCTTTATTATATTTTAATCCCCAGTACAGACCTGAATCCACCCTGCACACTCAGTTGCAGACTCTACTAGGCCTCTGCGCACTCAGCTGCGGAGCATCTACCTACTACTATGGCCTAGTACACTTCAGATCCAACTCTATGCTCTAACCATGCCTTCACTATTCCACATTCTACTTAAGCTTCCAAAAAATATCTTTACACTTAGAGCCTTCCTCTATTTATACAATCCCATTATCTGCGGACCATGGGTAGGCCGACACAACTTTACATTAAATTACAATTCTTAGGGTGGATAACACTATGACTCGATTATACAATTCGCGCTCCGCGCCTGTACTTCGTGGAGTTCTACACCATCTTTGAGCAAAACTTGGGTTTTGAGCCCCAAAACCTATTGCAGGGCATCCCATTCCCAACACTTACTCTTTCCCTTCCTCTTGATATGTGTTTGCATGTTTCACAAATTTCTTCAAACAATAATTGGTATATGTCACCTCTGCTCATGAGATTAATGAGGTCAATCAACTCATCCCTAATTGTTTTATGTAAAAGGGTTTTTAGTGTGTCATATCCTAAATGGTGTATTTTTTCCCTCTTAACATTATACATGAACCTCTCTATTAGATCTTCTAGACTCTCATCTTCTCTTTGATTCATTCTAAAGATTTCTTCCTTAAGATCATGATATTTCTATTGTTAGACTTTAGGCTTCTGTGGTAGTTTTTTGAAGTAGCATTATCCGGATTCTCCACAGTATTATGCTTCTTATGTCGACGTTTCGAACCCCAAAGGGGGTCCATCCTTAGGATCAAATTTGATAAAATATGAATGACAGTTATTTTTGAGAGAAGAATCTTCCGACCAGAGTATAAATACAGAACCTAAATTTTATATATATAAGCCAACTTACGAATTTTTATTTTAATTATTATTATTATTATTATTATTATTATTATTATTATTATTATTATTATTATTTTTATTTTATTTTATTTTATTTTAACTTTAATTACTTTTGTTTATTAATTATTATAATTATAATTATTTTAGTTATTTATTTATTTATTTTTAATTAATTGTTAATTTAATCATTAATCCCAATTTAAAAGGATTAATGATTAAATTCGGATTAATGATTAAATTAACAATTAATTAAAAAAAATAAATAACTAAAATAATTAAAATTATAATAATTAATAAACAAAAGTAATTAAAGTTAAAATAAAATAAAATAAATAATAATAATAATAATAATAATAATAATTAAAATAAAAATTCATAAGTCGGCTAATATATGTAAAAAATTTAGGTTTTGTATTTATACTCTGGTCGGAAGATTCTTCTCTCAAAAATAACTATCATTCATATTTTATCAAATTTGGTCCTGAGGATGGACCCATTTGGGGTTCGAAACGTCGACATAAGAAGCATAATACTGTGGAGAATCTAGATAATGCTACTTCGATCTTTATATTTTTCTAGAAATATATTTTGTATCTCACTCCATGATCTTATTGAATTAGTCCCTAAAATCATGAACCATTTAAGAGATCTATCCTTCAATGTTGTCAGAAACAATCTCAGTTCTTGACTTTTTAATAAGTAACCATAAGATCTACAAACAATTTCAAATTCAAAGAGAAAGGTTTCCAAATCCTCTGACCTTAGACCATGAAATTTTGGAAGAAAAGATGGAGGCATGTTCTTCATGTGCACACTACCATCAGTATCTTAAATGGAAAATCTGAGAGGATCTTTCTCATTGTCATCATCTATGTCTATTTCTTCTACATTCTTTGCATCTTCTTATTCTACCTGCAAAAGTGAATGTTGATGTGGCTCTTACTCCACCACATGATCAAATGGGGGGTGGGTTGGTGTTGGAGATATTTTTTTGTTTTTATGATTGAATGAAAACACTAATGCAATGAACTTTGAAATGAAATATTCCTAATGTAATTTTTTTTTTTTTTTTGCAAAATGTAAAGATAAGTGAATTGACTAGGGAAGAAAACAATGCATACTTTGACACCTCCTCAGAAACGACGCCAAAAAGTGATGAGCCTCAGTATTGCAGCAAGAATTTTGCAACTCCCAAGGCTACCGAATTTTAATTATCAACCCAGGGTTCGTACAAACTTAAGAGATATCGACACTATATGTGCAACACACAATGTGTCCTTCCTTTTCTGTTATGATGTAATGGAGTGCATGTACTGAAATCACGCCCTAAACTAATTGCAGAAAATGAACTGAAATGGAAACCCTAACCTATTGCAAGAAATAAAGTACAAGGAAAGAAAAACATTTTAATCACCTAAAGATCATGAACTAAATGTAAAAGAAACCTAACTTAAACCTATTTATCACATGTGATGATTTAAAATAACTGAGCATGGAATCTGATCTAGAGAGTGCTAACTATTGTGTGCATGAATAAATATAAAATAACTTTTTCTTTTTTACCTTTTTGCTTGAAAAATGTAAATTCTAATCTTGCTTGGCTCTTTGACAGGGGAGACATGTGTGGATGAAAAGGAGTACAATGGTTCAGATGACTTGGAGGGAAAATAGGGGCCTAATCCTGGCTTCCAGTGATGATTTTTCTCAATTCAGGCTCAAAACAGCCCACTACAGGTTTTCCTACAGGATGTCTACATGAAGTACTAGTTCCTACAGGATATATACAGGATCCCCTATTTTATTACAAAGAACAGGCTAAAAACTTAAGAAGTGGTCTAGAAGGTGGAATGGAGGTTGGGAAAGGTGGATAATAGAATAATAAGGCATGGAGGTGGTCGACACTACCCAGAACTCAATCAAGGGCTTCAACATGGGTATATTTTGTCAATGGAAATGGCAATTTTCGCTTTGGTGACATGGGTGGATGAGGCGCAAACGAGATGAGTTCTCCTTGCAATGTAGAATCTCCTGCAACAATACACATTATTGTCTGCATCTATCCACAAATTCATCTATACATGGGAAATATTATTAAATAACGGAAAATTACATAGTATAAAAATCAAAAATTCGATAACTAGTGAGCTAGTAAATATATCAAATGCCTAACATAATCAAGTGAAAATGAAATGGGGTAAATTTTGTTATTAAGTATAATATTATTTTTTTCTAATTAAAGTGGAACCAACTCGATTGAAGCTGATTAGCATACTCTAAAAAATAGCAGAAATTTATTGTTCTTTGCTACAAAGGAGTTTCCAAAAATCTAGAATTGGGAATAAGAAGACTAATCCAAGTAGCTAAATGATTACAATGACATTAAAAATATTTTCCAAGGATTAAATGATGCTTTTGATCCTAAAAAATAACTTACTTCAACAATTTAACCCAATCCTACAACAAGAAATCATTAATACTAAATGCAGAAATAGAAAGAAACAAAAACAAGAGATGCATGTAAATAAGAAATGACAAGAAGAAAATAAAATGATACAAAAGGGCTTTGAGGCTCCTGGGATGGCCAAGCCCAATGAAAATCAGAGACCTATGGAGGAGAAAAATATTTAGAAGTTGAACATGACACCAATCTTCATTATTTTCATCAATATAATTACATCCCCGCAAGAAAATGCAATGGAGCTCCAAAAATATGAGTTCTCTCCACAAGAAGACTAATAAAAAATCTCTCCCTAGAGGAAAGTTTGACTTGGTACTTATACAAAATGATTAGCAATCATTCCCCATGAAAGAGGAATCTTTCCCCACCAAAATCCTTGATTAGTCGATCTCGTTCCCAATACTAAGAATCTGCATTAAATGGCAGGGAACACATTCCTAGATTTTATCAATCATTGGAGTTCCATAATCTATTCCATAATTCCATAATATCTTGTTGATTTATTATTTAATATTGATTCTCCTGTAGTAGGGAGCAAGTCCCTAAATTATCTCCTCCCCCAAATATTTATAATCTACTGAATATTCTCATAATATTCCACAAAAATAAATAATATTAGGCACAAATAAGCAATTATTCATAAACCTTCCTAATGAATATATTAAAGTTAAAAATAAATTATCTAATGCAAAAAGAGAGGTTTAGGTTTATTCACAGGAGGAAGAGACTACAACAAAAGGATGGAATGTCAGGGAAGCCACCAAAGCAATGAAGGACATGGACATAGATTGAGTTTCTTAGAGGATGAACAACACTTTCAGTAGCGGGTGATGATGAGGCTTATCAATGGATTTTGGGAGAAAATTGTGGCTAATTAGGGTTTAGGAACTCGAATGAGACAAGTAGGAGATATTATTGGAGATAGGATCTCCCTACTTAACTCCTTACTCACTCGAAGATCCCTCAATCAAATCACACCAGCTTAGAGTTGCAAGCAACCGAGTCATGATGATCATTGGTAGCCAAGCCAGTGATAGTTAAGAACCAGTTAATCTCAATATTGGGAGCCAAGGCTCCCTAGCTTTAAGGAAGTTGTTGGAAACTTCGGTTGTAGAAACAAAGAGGCCTAGAGCCTCATTAGGATTCATATTTTTGGTGCAATATAGCTAAGCCGTTTTCGAGTTGAAGAATTGTGACCAAACACAATTATGTATTTTTTGAAATGTTAATGAAAATGAGAAGCATTCCCTTGATCCAGCACTGATTTGAGTGAGAGGGATGAAGCTTATGGGTTAGGGCCCAACCCTAGCAGTAGAGGCTCCTCTTACTATACTTGTATGCTTAGGTTATCTCATAGTTAGTTGTTAAACTAATTTTGGTGTTTTTAAATTGCAAGTATTGGTAGATTTGATTAGTTTGCTTCCATTTGTGAATAGCTCTAATAGTAGCATTATAGAGATAAGAAAAATATTCAAAAAAAGGCTTATAACAAGTGGATCCTACCTTGTTCCTCCCTTCTAGGGACCATGGCTTGAGGAATAGTTCCCATTCAGCCCAAAAAGACAAAATTCTAGTTTCTTATGAAATTTAGGGTTTTTATGCTAATTACATCATCACCTTTCAGTTTTAGAAGACAGATTGCAATTGAAATTTCTGATATATTAGATCTTGCATTAGATTTCATGTTGCTTTCATAATTGTTCAAACATTCCCATGCATAGACTTGGCAAATAAATGATGAAAATTCTGTTCTCTTTTATTTTAGCAACCCTCCTTGTTTTGAGATGAATTTATCGATAAATTCCAACAATCATATGTATGTTGTAGGAGTTTCTACATTGCAGGAAGACCTCATATCATCAACCTCAGCCTAACCATACACACCCATGATTGCCAGAAGCCATTGAGTTCTCAATTTGGATTCTTGTTTTACAAGGAAAACTTGCCATGCCATGCTTCTTGAGAAAATCCAACCATTGTAAAGCTCTGGTTTGAGTTCTGAGTGAGTTCCTACCACTCTGTTTCCTTATTTCCTCCTTATTCACCTTTTCCAAGCTCCATACCACCTTTCAAACCACTCGCTATGCTTTTGGCCTGTTCCTGTAGGAAAATAGGGGATCCTATAGGTGAACTAGGACATCCTCTAGACATCCTATAGGAAAAATTTTAGTGGCTTGTTTTGAGGCCGAATTGTGAAAAAAACATCACTAAAGCTAGGAGTAGACCCCTGCTTGCCTCCCAAGCCATATAAACCATTACACTCATCTCCCTCAACACCTATCTCACATGCCATGCAACCAAGAAGGATTAGCATTTACATTATTAAAAAAAGATAAAAAAAGAAAAAATGTCTTTATATTTATTCATGCACACAACAGCTAAGTGTTTGTTAGATTAGACTTCATGCTTGGGCTAGTTAAGGCTTCACATGTGTTAAATTAGAGTTCTTTTGCAAGAAAGGTATATCAACAAATTGTTAGATGAGTTATGTGTTTTGTAGGCATTTCTTTTAGTCTTTCATTACTACAGTAAGTGGCATTTCAATGTTCTCAATTAGGGCAAAATTATCCTCTCTCAATTGGTAATCAAACTTCTTCTAATCAATATGAGGCTGGTTTGAGAAACCCTAGTGGTCTATCAACCGAGGTTCATAAAAAATTGCAGGTGACAGTGCTATATACACAAATATATGCAACGTGTCCACTCTTTGTACCCATTAAAAAAAACTTAGATGGACCATGTGGGCCCTTACATGAAAGCCACTTTTATCACCACTTTGTATCCACAAAATGTCATGCAAGATTCAACCATGCCACCTAACATTATGTCATGGTAATATGCCAATATGGAGAGAAAATGGTTGTCATGCTAATATGCTACAAAACACAGACCTCGAATCCACCTCCCTCTCACCTACTTCACTCCTAGTCCACCTGATGCCTTAGCTAGCTCCCCTCATAGGGGCCATAAAAAGAGACTGAAAGAAGAAATTGGAAGTCACCGGGGGGCATACAAACAGACTTAAAGAAGCAATTGGGAGTCACCAAACCCTGGTACAAATGATAAACACATTCAATAAGGGGGTTATTGGGAACCAAATTAGAAGTGAGAGAAATCGTTTGTCTTAGACACATTTCCGATAGATTTTAAAGTCATTCTCTACCAAGAGCTACCATAGTTTTCCCTCTCCTAGCCCAAGCCTTCAAACACCCTCTATTATGCTATCATCAAGCAAATAAAGTTGCACAAAGATCCAAAGTATATAAAAGTCACACAATGAGGATCTCTATCGACAACCATAAAGATAAGAAACGTGATACCAACAACTGAAAATGTAAGTAGAGGCCACCCTAAGCTAATAATGGCACAATTTTACTTTTCTACATTGTAAGGGATTATAATTTTCTTCATTACAAGTGATTCATTGTATCTACTCACTACAGTAAGAATACATAGGGCTCTGGATCTTGCTCCCATTTCTTTTGACACACACATTTCACCACCTCCTCTACCTTGCATCTTGCAGATGTTCCTTCATGCAGAGCATTTTTAGGTCCTAGTTTAATTTCTTTTGAGACAGTAACACATTTCAACAATACAAGTATCTAAATGAACTGTAATTTGTGTGTCCTCCCAAAGCTACTTTTGTGTGTGTTCCCTGTATGCTTCTAATTGTAATTTGGGTGCCCTCAAATAATAGTGTACAATCAAATCAGAGGGTGTAAGACCAAATTTGAGAGTATATAACCTGTGCAAGAAGAGAGGAATACCACAACAATGTTATGGCCTATACAACCTCTTGTACTTTCTAGTCACTTAAAATATGTTCCTCTTCTTCTATTCAAATGTACTCTACCCTCTTCTAGCTCTCTTGTTGTCTTTCATGTGTGTTATTGATTTGTTCTATATCATCCTACTTGTGCTTTGAGAGAAAATAACTAATCTCTTGAATCCTAACAACTAATATCCTCAATCCTAGTTGCTACCAATATCAATCATGAGATTTATGGCTAAGATTAAATCATAATAAAAATCATGAGTTTCCTAAAACTAGTTCACTTCAAAAATAAAACGACTCGCGTTTGTCTTACTATTTAATCTGAAATAGGCGACAGGGTTTGGGGAAAGTTTCTAGTAACATAATTGCCAACATAAAGAATTTTGCTACATTGAATTGCTATATATTAACTAATTCCTAGCATAAGATCCCTTTTAAGAAAATAGTTGTGTGCACATAGATATTTACATCCATAGTCAGTAAGTTTATTATTATACTTATAAGCTTCCATCTAGATGACCTTGAAAGAGACTATAAAAACATAAAATAGTTTCCTTTGTCAACTACAATACTTGTGAATTGCTTACAAAATTATACATTAAAAATAAGGAAAATAGTGTTAATGATTACAGTTTGATCATATGCATCAATGCCTTTGCTATCAAGAAGTAAGAGATTGTACTGAGTTCCATTTAGAGCACTCCACATCCAAAGGCCCTTTGTACATGGTCGATGTGTGGATGTAACCTGAAAGCCACTACTCCTTCGAAGAAGCTGCCAAAGGTAACGAAGAATTAATAAAGAGTCAAGATCAAGTCCAACAAAAAGGAACAAGAAAATCAATCCAACTAGCTCTTGTGAAATAAAAAATGGGATCATTATTCACTTCAACTCCATAAATAGACATAGAACAACAAAGAATCAACAGAGATTCAAGGCCAACAAAAGGAACCAAAAAATCAATGCATTTATTAGATTTGTCTAAGAAAATCATTGCATTTATTAGATTTGTCCAGTAAATTCCATACATAAAAGAATATATGAGTAGAAAATTAATAGACTCAAAATCCAACAAAAGGAACACAAGTATCATTTGACTCAAGGCCATATCAAGCAAAAAGAGATGTATCTTAACATAAAGGTTGACATTTTCCCTTACCATTTCTATCCTTTTACTTAAAATTTTTAACATCATTATTAATTATTTCAGGATGTTTGAGAGGTTTCAACCTCATCAAACTTCATATAGAGAAAATAGAATATCATATGCCATTCAAAATTAAGCAAACTTAATACTTTTCAAGCTTCAGTCATGACAAGACTCTAGTGTTTCCACTGGATTCCATCATGCATGAGAGTATTGGATTAGCATTAATCAAGACGTCCAAGCTATGGGTTGTTGCATCATGTAAACACCTATGAGAGTTAATATACACATTGATTCCAAAATGTCATTTATATGTATCATTCTTACTTTGTTGCTCCTTTTATTGCAAGATAAGTTGTATTTAACATAATCGTCCCAAGATAATCTGTATTTAACATAATCTATATTTTCTTCGAAGATAGTGGTCCCATGTACCCATTTTTTAGGGGTCAGTTTCCTATGATTCCAATTTTTGAAACTTGTACACATTTCCATGTTTAGTACAACCTACGTGAAAAGGCCTTTATGTTTCATATAAATCAACCCGTGGAATTTATTGCATATGGAAACAAAGTTATGCCATTCTAGGCACGATTTTCAAGTGTTTTAGGCCTATAATAAGAACATATTATCATTAGCAGTCAAATACATTATAATTCAGTGGGGTAAACTAAGTATGATGAGTTGCAAGTCAAATAAGTAGAAGCAACAACATTGAATTTAGAGGTCAAGCATTCAGAGGTCGAGACCTTTATTTTGTGTAAATAATTTAAGGCATCAATGCTCAAGTTAATATAATATTTCTCCCTATCACAAAAAATCATGCAAAATAATCCAGGATAATTTGGATTATTATGCAAGATGCATTTTAAAATCTTATAGAAGATTTAAAATGGTTGACTTGGGTGCAATATGTTGTCTAAGATGCATGAGAAAGCACTAAAATTGTCACAGGCCACTTATTTAACTGAAATACCTATCATTCATATGCATCAAGTGCTTCGATAATATTCATCTAGTGGACCCTTGCCTTGCAACTACTTTCACAACATATCAATAAGTTACAATGGGATGATGCTTGGAGCAGAACAGTTATCAAAATAAAAGAAAGATTGTGATATTGAAACCCAGTTCTCGGGAGAGCAAAGAACTAGAGCTCTTTGTATCTTTATGGTAGTAATTCATCTAATTGATACTGACACTCTAGTCTCTTATCATGGGCCAGATATACAAATGTATAAATCAAACAAATGGTGAACAAGGTATCATTTAAAGATGATTGGAAAAGTAAATCAAAGATTTTTGGCAAAACTTGGGTAGATGAAACAAGCTATAAATTACTTTCCAACAGATTTGAGTTGGAGTATCACTCAACAAAAAATACTAGAAACCTATGTGGTTTTTTTTATTTCTACCTTTATCCAATCAACCCTAGCATTTAAATTTCCATGGGAGTATAAATAATCCCTCATGGCTTCAACTGGTGTGGATGAGTCATTTGAAAAGTTGTATAATTAGCTTCAATTTGGGTAACCAATTTGTGGTTATATACATTAAAACAGATCCACATAATTATAATCACCGCAGAGGCCGAACATGAAATGAGATTTGTCTATAGATCCTCTCAACAACTTTACAGTGGTTGTTTTAGTCTCAGATTAATTCTGAGTTCTCACAAATCCCTTTGTAGCATTATGAGTGGATGGAGGGACTTATAAACTAGTGTTATCATTTTAGCAATACATTTTTAAAGGTATCTAAAAAGCATAGGATCAAAGAAACTTCCACGTACAATAATAAAGTTCTTTGGAAATGAGAAAATATTAGTTAGTGGGACCAAAATATTCATGTTTCTCATCCTCTTATAAAGAGAAGAAAATTTGTCGCAATACTTTACAAGTTCTATCTGAAGTTATTAAACCCAAACAGAAATAATGTATCCATCACATAAATATGGGATAAATACATAACATACAAGTTGTTGTGTGAATCTTCAGGTATACTTAATCTATGCGACCTCTTCCTCATTATTTACTTAGCCTATCTTGAGGGGAATGACAACGTGCACTTGAAACAAGAAATAGTTGAAGTGAGTGGTTATTGCACTTTTTTGTCAATGAACAATCTAAGTAGCGAGGGAATGAATTTTTCTACTTGATGGAAAACATTATTAAAGAGCATATAAGGAAAAATTTCATTAAAAAAGAAATAAAAGATGAAAAAATATTTAACAAAATTTTCCACAAAAGAAAATCCAATTATTCTGTGATCTTTTAGGTAAAGATGAAACACAAGCTTGACAGAAGTAGAAATTTAATTGAAAACAAAATAAACTCACTTTCTAGCACCATGCATATAACTATAGATCAAATAAACTAAAATGATTCTATATCATGTTAATGAAATAAATATGAATGGAAAAAAGGAATGAAATGGTCCAAAATCTTTGAAAAACCAGAAGATGTCAATAGGGCTGGCATTCATACTAGATTCGACAGTGAAAATATGACTCTCTGATATTTTAGTGATGTAATAATGTTGATAATATTAATGAAGAAGTAACTCATGACACCAGAGATTGATCTCACAGTAATATTTTCTAATAATATAAGATTTCAATTATAAATCCCCCTCATTATTAAACAAGGTCTAAGAGACTAACCCATCCCTACATGGGCTTATAACATAGAATAAAAATGACTTATTTCTACATCTTCTCCTATACACAAGGAATAAAGATCTAAAGATGCACAAAAAATGTAAAAAATGAAAAAAAAAAAAAAACCTATAAGGAACAGCCTCAAAATAAAAGCTTACAGAAACTGCAAAACATTAAAATTAAATTAAAGTAATTTCAAACTAGATCTCATACTTATGGGGGTTTCGATTCTAAAACCTTCAAGAAAACGCTATGTTCGAAAAATCCCACTACCCTTCCATCTCAAGAACTGCTCTTTGAAGTGAAAGAGAAAATGAATTGTGAACTTCTCAACCAATTCCCCTTCACCTCTATCATTCTTGTCTGCCTGACATGGTTTTGATTAAGGAGGAGAATGGAATTCTCTGAAAGGTGGTCAGACAAGACTCTGAATACTTCAAACAAGAACCCCTCCTTCAAAACAACACCGACACTCCAAAATAGACGCCACATGATGTGAATGATGTTTTGGAACAACCCTGGATGAGAAGTGAAAATAAGATAATTGTTGAGTGTTGGGGCCCAATAAGGTTTTTATGGTTTCTACTATTTTTTCATCTTTTTTTCCTAGATCTTAATTTCTTGTCTAAGTTTAGTTTGTTAGTTTCTACCGCGTAGAAAAAAGAACACGGGCATTGAATATTTGAGAGGTGCTCAATCCATACTTGAGAAACTAAATGAGGAAAATATGCATAAAGAAATTTCTTAATAAATAGAAGTAGATTACTAAAGAACCACTACTCATTTTTCTCACAAAACTCGCAACATGCTCTTTCAGGCATTAAGTAGAAAAGAAATTTGTGTTGGATTTTTTTTTTGGGGTTACCTTAAATAGGGCTTCACTTTAACATAAATGGAAACTTTTCCCAAGTGGAGGCAATTCTAATGAAAAAGCACCAGTGAAGTTATTATGCTCTTGACCTGCGAGAAATTCCACAATACCAAATATGCGAAGAAATACAACCCAGAACATAGAACAAAATGAGAAAAACAACAAGTATTTTATTATTCAGAGATGAAAGCAATTTTCACTTGCCTCTTCGAGGGGGCAACCTCTAGCAAAGGAGGGCTCGATTACAAAATAAGGCTCGATGTTTCTCAATGGGGAGTCTCTATACTTTATATAAGATTCATACATACAATACCATGGTCCATTACCATGGTTCTCTCAATACCATCCATCTAATACTGTGGCCTTTTTGCAACTAACTGTGGTCCCTTTCTTAAATGTAGGTCAACCACTTACGATTATTAATACATGATTTATTGACTCTTTAACTAACTATAACTATGACTCGACCCTATTACATAAATAAAGGGGTTAGGGTTGGACCCTAAAATTCCCTCCCTGTTGGCTTGTTAGGGCCTGACCCAGGTTTAGAGTTAATTAGCCAAATAAACCCCTATAATACTGGCCCTTTTCGTAACAGTCCATGGAGCATGGACTGAGGTCTCAGCCAAAGAAGTATGGGGAGATGCTGGAACCATGTTTCCGCACCCTTGAGATGTCTGAGGGGTTGATTTAGTCCAACTGGGAATACCTTCACGTAGGTTACTTCGTGAACTTTCCTGGCCTGCAAGGCCTTCCCGCCCTTGTTATATTTGTCTTCACACAACCCTAACCAAGGGTTGTGAGGCTTTCATGCTACTAGAGCAGCAATCTGCTCTATCTTCCTAAATCACACCGCAAATATTACTTATCTTCTTATAAACGTTAGTTATCTTCGCGTAAACAAATACCTTATATTATATTCACTCATTCAGCACATTCATATAAGTTCGTGCAACAAATAAACAATAAACTTGCAATTCACACCCATTATACTTCAATACATAAAACAGGAAAAGGTACACAGAAATATTGTAAAAGTTCTCTTTATTAATGCTTCAATCAGTTACATATTCAACCTGCCCTGCACACTCAGCTGCAGGGGTCCGCACACTCAGATGCAAACTACTAGGCCTCCATTGCCTTAGCTGTAGAGCCTTCTCCTACTCTACGACCTAAAGACACGACTCCACACTTAGACTCAATGCTTCCTTATTAGATCTTCCATTGATTGATCCCTCTATAATCATTTACACTTAGAGCCTCACTCTATTTATACAATCCCATGGTCTGCGGACCATGGGTAGATCTCTCAAACTGACATTACATTACAAAAATGAGGGCAGACAACCCTCTAACTCATTTACCGTCTTCGCGTTCCACGCCCACAAATCTTGAACCTTTACATCGAACTTAGTCAAAACTTCGGCTTTAAGCCCCAAAACTTGCCTTGGGGGTTATCCCATGCCTAACAGGCCCCTAACACAAACATTGTGACTTGCCCTCAAGTCACTCTATCAGTGCAGAGATCTTCACGTGCAGACCTTCCAACTCTGCTCAAACTGCTGCAAGGTTGGCAATGCACTGGGCGGCTACCTGATGTATCTCTTATACATGTTGTTTCAAGACCGTGGTGTCAGAACTTCTACCCTGTATCTATTCCTACGTCCCCTGCATCTACACGAGCTTGCCTGCAATTGTTAGGGTGATTACGAAGGCCTCATTGATCTAAGGTTGAACATGCGCCTTCAAAACTGCTTTTTTGTGTCGTGTTGCGTCTACTTGCTACTTAAGCACTTTGGTTTGTTGCATTCGCATGTGCCTTTGTGTGAGGGCCACCATCTACATGGTCCCTTTGGCATTATCATACTACTTCTATAGCTCACATGCCTCTATTTCTAAGCACTGTATGTTCGAGTCTTCCTGTAGATTGATAAGGACCTCGAATGATTCTTCCAAAATTTTGGTGCAGTTCCTCATTGCACTGCTGATCTCCTCCATCCCCGATGTAATGGCATTGGGGTGTTGTTCCATTACCTCTGGGGGAGTTGAAGGTTGCACCTTCAACTGCAACTTTGCTATCTGAAGGTTCAGCTCCAGCTGAACCTTGGCCATTTCTTCTTGTGCCTCATGCACTCCCGCTGCTAATCTGTGAATGCACACCTCTGTTGGTGCTTCTGCTAGGATGGCCAGCTCAGGGACCATCTGGAAGGCTTCTTTAATTACCTATACCATTTGCCTATTCTAATACACGACCTCGTCACGTGGCAAGATCAACTTTTCCATGTTGACGCGCAGCCACCACGGCCACGAAGTTTCTATTTGAACACGTATTGACATGGTTTGGATGTCCAAATATCTTGATGAGCGATCACAGTACACATTTCCTGAATGAAACAATCAGTGCACTGACAGAAGAGTTTCAGGTGTATCATCAGAAAAGCACCCGGTATCACTGACAAGCCAACAGGACGGTAGAAGCATTTAGCAAAATACTAGAGATTGCGCTGACCAAAATATGCAACATATAATGAAGTGATTGGGACCTGCACATACCTGCAGTATTATGGGCTTATAGGACAACGTACAAGAAACTAACAGGAAAGACACCTTTCCAACTGGTCTATGCAGTGGAAGCCGCAATGCAAATTGAGTATATCGTACCTACTCTACGCATAGCAACACTCACAAGTATGACAGACCAAAGAGCCCTGGAGGAGAGGCTCGCGTAATTGGAGGAATTTGAAGATGAAAGGTTTTTTGTTGGATTCCATCAGTGCCTAATTAACTCTAAACCTAGGTCAGGCCCTAACAAGCCAACAAATCCCTGTACTACTAAACCTTTTGGCAACAGTCCATGGAGCGTGGACTGAGGTCTCACCCAAAGTAGTATGGGGGAATGCTGGAACTAGGTTTCCGCACCCTTGAGATGTCTGAGGGGTTGATTTAGTCCAATAGGGAATACCTTCATGCAGGTTACTTCACACACATTCCTAGCCTATGAGGCCTTCACACCCTTGTTATATTCGTCTTCACGCAGCCCTGACAGGGGTTGTGGGGATTTCGCGTTGCTAGAGCAGCGATCTGTGCTATCTCCCTCAGTCACACTACAAATCTTACTTATCTTCTTATGACAGTCAATTATCTTCGCGTAAATAGATACCTTATATCATATTCACTCATTTAGCACATTCATATAAGTTTGCGCAACAAATAAACAGTAAACTTGCAATTCATATCCAATATAATTTAATGCATAAAACAGGAAAAGATACATAGAAATATTGTAAAACTTCTCTTTATTAATGCTTCAATCAATTACAGACTCAACTTACCCTACGCTCTTAGCTGCAGGGGTCCGTGCACTCAGCTGTAGACAACTAGGCCTCTGCACACTTAGCTACAGAGCCTTCTCCTACTCTATGACCCAAAGACACAACTCTACACTTAGACTCAGTGCTTCCTTATTAGATCTTCCATTGATTGATCCCTCTATGATTCTTTACACTTAAATCCTCGCTCTATTTATACAATCCCATGGTCCGCGGACCATGTGTAGATCCCTCAAACTGACATTACATTACAAAAATGAGGGTGGACAACTCTCTGACTTATTTACCATCTTCGTGCTCTGTGCCCACAAATCGTGGAGTCTTTACATTGGACTAAGTCAAAACATGGACTTTAAGCCCCAAACGTGCCTTGGGGGGATCCCACGAAGCTGTGGAAAGTGCTGAAGAATAATGGCTAGTTCCAAGGCCGCATCTTTTGGGGTGGTGTCTCTCCACTTGATGAGGACTTCCTTGATCGTGCGGCCGCGCAGATGTTGTTCTCGCGTATCAAGGACCTATTCAAGTTGGAGCTAGAGTGAACCTTCTTCATCCAATTTAGGTAGACTAGTTTAAATTCTACAATTGTTCCCCACCACTTTCTTGAGGCATGATACATGGAAGACTAGATGGATTTTTGAAGTCGGTGGGAAGGCTAGCTTGTAGGTTACTGCTCCAATGTGTTGAACTATTTGATAAGGTCTCTAGAATTTTGGAGCTAATTTTTGGCAACCCTTTTCTTTGAGCTATGTTTTCTCATATGGTTGCAGCTGCAAGAATACCTAATCCCCTTCTTGAAATGTGTGCTCTGAATGAGGTTGATCTTCCTATTGCTTCATTCAATTTTGAGCTTAATGGAGATTATCTTTGAGGCGAGCTATCATGGCTTCTCGGTTCTGTAGGAGTTGATCCACTGCTTGCACCTTAGAGCTTCCAGGGATATAATTAATGGGTGAAGGTAGGAGTTGGCCATACATTGCCTCATATGGAGTCATATTGGTGGCTGCATGATAGTTAGTATTATACCACCATTAAGCTAAAGGTAGCCACTATACCCATTGATGTTGCTTTTATGAAGTGAATCACCTTAGGTATGTCTCCAAACATTTGTTGACTGCTTCAGTTTGACCATCAGTTTGGAGATGATAGGAAGTACTTAGCTGAAGTTGGGTGCCTTGTAGCTTGAAAGGTTCTTGCCAAATGTTACTGGTGAAAGTCAGATCATGATCAGACACAATGGAAGTGGGCATGCCATGCCATTTGAAGATCTAGTCCATGAAAGCTTGAGCCACCAAAGTGGGAGTAAATGGGTGGGGTAGCGTGCAAAAATGAGCATATTTAGAAAGCCTGTCCACAACCACCATGATTACTGATTTTTTGCTTGAATTCGAGAGACCAGTAATGAAATCCATAGAAACATCCATCTAGACAGAGGCAAGGATTGGCAATGGTTGTAAGGTTCCTGGTAACTTGATTGTTTCTCCTTTGTGGCATTGACACACCTCACATTTAGCTACAAAATTAAGAATGTCAGCTTTCAGGCCTGTCCAAAAGAAAGAACGACGAGTTCGACCATAAGTCTTCTGAAAGCCTACATGGCCTGCAGTGGGAGATGAGTGCATCTCTACCAAAATGTGCATTTTGAGGGTGGATGTCGGTGATATAGCTACTCTATCCTTGTAGCGAAGAATCTCATCCTTCCAATAGTAGCCAACTGACAAATTAGGATATGCTCTCAAGTTATTAATGAGTTGGGAGAGACAATGGTGTGAAAACCATTCCTTGCGGTCTTCTTCAATCCAATCGGGTATGGGAAGAGAGATTGATAGTAGAGTGCTTTCATCCTCAAATTGGTGTGATAAAGCATCCACTACTACATTGTCATGACCTTTCTTGTAAATTATCTCATAATCATATCCCAACATTTTGGCCAGCCATTTATTTTGCTTGGGCAAGGATAGACATTGCTCCAAAACATATTTGAGGCTTTGATGGTTTGTATGGATTTCGAAACTCCACCCCAATAAGTATGGTCGCTAGGTTTCTACTACATCTAATATGGCCATCATCTCCTTCTCATAGGTAGATTGTCCCATATGTTTCTCACTAAGTTGTTGGCTAGTGAAAGCCAAGTGTCGACCTTCCTGCATTAAGGCAGCATCAATAACAGTACCTAAAGCATCACATTCAATCACAAAAGATTTGGTTAAGTTGGGTAGTGACAATACGGGAGTGGAAAACATGGCCTATTTGAGAGCCATAAACACTTGTTGTGCTGCATCAATCCAAAGGAATGATCTTTCATTGACAAGGTTAGTGAGGGGTCTAGCAATGCAACCATAATTATGGACAAATTTGCGATAGTAGCTGGTGAGACCCAAGAATCCCCTCAAACTCTTCAAGGTTTTTGGTTGGGCCTAATCTTTAATTTCTTGTATCTTTTTGGGATCCACTCAGGCACCTTCATGATCCACAATGTGGCCCAAATACTCGACTTCTTCCATGCCAAAAGAGCACTTGGACAATTCGACAAATAATTTGTGATTTCGAAGTAGTTGCAAGAGTAGGTATACATGCTAAAGATGTTTTTCCTAGGATAGGCTGTAGATGAGAATGTCTGTTATGAAACCAGCTCAAGAAAAGATAGAAAAGATAGATCAACGCCTTAGAATTCAGCCTCTTCGAGGGGGCAACCTCCTTTACATTACATAAATGAACAATTCTTGGATGATACAAATGACAAAACCTCATTTCTATATATAGGAGTCTAGGGAGTCACAATATAATCCAGCCGACCTAACAATAATAATATAAAGCCACAAAAATAACAATAGAGGGATTCTATGGGGCACAGAAATAACAATATGGGGGTAATAGGGGCACAACAATATAAATAAGGGGTGTAACTACAATAGTAATGGGGTAATCACTAGTATTATAGGGACCCAACATGCCCCTCTCCTTCAAAAAAGTGTTGTCCTCAACGCTTGAGTAGTTCTGGATACTTCTGCATAAAATTCTCATCCTCCCATGTGGAATCTTCAGCGGATAAGTTCTTCCACTTGATAAGATACTCTGAAATTGATCGATTTCGTAGCTGTCGAGTTCTTGTTTCTGTGACTGCTTCTGGTTCCAATATAATTTTTCCTTCCTCGTCAAGTTCTGGCAATATTGTTTGAATTGGGAGCTTGTCACCTATAACCTTCTTTAAACATGAAACATGGAAAACTGGGTGCAATCGAGAAGCTGCAGGAAGCTCCAATTTGTATGCCATAGTACCAATCTTTTGCAACACCTTGTACGGACCATAATACTTTGGTGATAATTTATTATCCTTCTTAGCTTGCTTTAGGGACATTTGCTTATATGGTTGTAGCCATAGGAATACCCAATCACCTACATCAAAACTTCTTTCACTGCGATGTTGATCTGCCTGTTGTTTCATTCTATTTTGTGCCAACACGAGGTTATCCTTTAAGAGTTGGAGGACTTGTTGTTGATGTTCGATGTGATGTTTCACTGCCTGAACCTTAGAATTTTCTCTTAAATATGATGTGATGGATGGTGGTTGATACCCATAAAGTGCCATAAATGGAGTCATTTTTGTTGCTGTATGGAAGGAAGTGTTATACCACCATTCAGCCAGAGGCAACCATTTGACCCATTGTGTCTGTTTATCAGATACAAAGCAACGAAGATATCCTTCCAAACATTTGTTTACTATCTCAGTTTGCCCATCAGATTGAGGATGATAAGATGAGCTATGAGCTAACTGAGTACCAAGACAAGAAAATAATTCTGTCCAAAAATTTCCAGTGAAAATGGGATCTCTGTCACTTACAATAATCGTTGGGTTTCCATGTAGCTTTTGAACTATTTCCATAAATGCAGTAGAAACTGTACTGGCTTTAAGTGGATGTGATAATGCACAAAAGTGTGCATACTTGGTAAGTCTGTCAACTACCACCATGATGACACTCTTTCCCTCAGACTTGGGTAAACCTGTGATAAAATCCATTGAAACCTCCTCCCAATGTTGGCTTGGAATGGATAAAGGTTGTAATAGACCCGGTGTCTTAATTGTTTCAACTTTATTTTGCTGGCAAACCAAACATTCCGCCACAAACTTTTGAATATCTGATTTAAGGCCATCCCAAAAAAATTCCTTCTTAACCCTGTGGTAAGTTTTTAAAAATCCTGAGTGCCCTCCTAAGGGAGAAGTGTGCAATTCCATAAGAATCTTTTGTTTTAGCTGGGAATTCTTACAGAGGTATAAGCGATCTTTGTACCATAACGAATCATTTTGCCAGCTAAATGTATCAGAAGTACTGGAATCTTGTTGTAGCTTTCGAATAAGTGCCCACACTTCTTCGTCATTCTTCCATTCCTCCCTTGCTTCGTTTATCCAATCTGGTTGGATAATAGAAATGGCACACAACAATGCTTCCACATCCTCATCCTTTCTTGAGAGTGCATCTGCCACCACATTTTGCTTCCCTTTTTTGTAGATGATTTCAAAGTCATAACCCAACATCTTTGTGACCCACTTTTGTTGCTCTTAAGAGGATAATCTTTGTTCTAAAAAGTATTTAAGGCTATCATGATCCGTTTTTACCTTGAAGTGTCTTCCCATTAGGTAGGGTCGCCATTTCTTAAGTGCATGGAGTATTGCCAACATTTCCTTCTCATAAATAGCTTTGCTTAAAAACTTTCCCTTGATTGGACAACTTTCAAAAGCAATGGGTCTTTCATCTTGCATTAGAACAGCACCAATTCCATTTCCTGAAGCATCACATTCCACAATAAAGGTTTTTGTGAAGTCCGGTGTAGCTAAGACCGGTGCTTGGCACATTGCATCTTTAAGATGTTCAAAGGCCTTTGTTGCTTCCGGAGTCCATGAAAATGAATCTTTCTTCAATAATGTTGTTAGAGGTGCTGCTATTCTCCCATAATTCTTAACAAACTTGCGATAATACCCTGTCAACCCAAGAAATCCTCGCAAATGCTTTATGGATGTGGGGATTTTCCATTCCTTAATGGCTTTAATTTTGCTAGGGTCTACCTTAACTCCTTCATGAGATACAATATGACCCAAATATTCCACCTCCTGGACTCCAAAGAAACATTTGGATCTTTTTGCATATAATTGTTTCTCCTCCAATAGTTGTAGCACCCTGTCAACATGTTCAACATGATCCTTCCAAGACTTGCTGTAGATTAGTATATCATCAAAAAATACTAACACAAATTTTCTAAGGAATGGTTTGAAAATTGAATTCATCAAACCTTGAAATGTTGAAGGTGCATTGGTAAGGCCAAAAGGCATGACCAAAAATTCATAATGACCCTCATGAGTTCTAAATGTCGTTTTCGGAATGTCTTCAATCTTCATTCTGATTTGATGATATCCCGAACGAAGATCCAACTTGGTGAAGTAAATTGATCCATGCAATTCATCGAGTAATTCATCAATAACAGGAATGGGGAACTTATCTTTAATAGTGAGCTTGTTGAGCTCCCTATAATCCGGACACATGCGCCATGATCCATCCTTCTTGTGCACCAATACTACTGGAGCTGAGAAAGAACTTTGACTCGGTTGAATTATACCAGCCTCTAGCATTTCTGCAACCATACGTTCAATTTCACTCTTTTGGACATAGGGATATCTGTACGGCCTGATGTTTGGAGGAACACTTCCTGGAATCAGATGAATAGCATGATCATGATCACGCATAGGTGGGAGACCCTTGGGAGTCTCAAATACCTTGGAATGATTGTCCAAGACTTTTTGGAGATCTGGAGAAATAGATGATTCCAATGTGGAAACATCTAGCGAGCATAATTGTGCAATTACACCTCTTTGCTCCTTTTTTAGAAGCTTTGTCATACCATGCGAGCTGATTAACTTTCCTAGTTTCCCTGCAATACCCCTTAATTCAACTTCCTTTCCTTCCTTAGAAAATTTGATGAAAAGTTCTTGAAAATTAAAAGCTATTGTATCCAAGGATTGTAGCCATTGGACTCCTAGTACAACATCCGCACCTCCCATTGGAATGGAAAGCATTGGGCTAGTCAATACATATTCTCCCATGGATAGCTTTATATTATGGTACTTCCCAGAGCAATTTATTGTTCCTCCATTTACAATCATCACTTGACACTCTGGTGCTGGATATAGGAAGCAATTCAATTCTTTTGCTACCCTACAATGAATAAAATTGTGGGTGTTTCCTGAATCAATCAACACTATTACCTTTTTCTTCTTGATTTGTCCTTCTATCTTGATGGTTTGAGGAGTGGTAATTCCCGCCAATGCATTACAAGATATGGTCGGATTTATTTGTTCTTCATCTAGGCTTTGTTCCTGAAGTATATCTTCTTCTTTTGACCTTTCTTGCTCCTTTTCTTCTTCCTCTTCACAATCTATGTAGAATAATTTCTTCTCACCACACTTATGACCTTTAGTGTATTTGCTATCACAACTGTAACAAAGCCCTTTTGCTCTTTTTTCTTCCAATTGTTGTGGTGTCAACCTTATAGGTTGTGGAAGACTAGGGGCAACAACACTTCCGTCTTTATAGTTGTGAGTGGTATGCTTCCTGGTTGCCATAATTTTGCTTTCCATTTTTCTTGCTAACCTGAATGCCTTCTCTAATGAATCAGGTTCCCAAAGGCGAACATCATGTTGGATATTATCCTTTAAAGACCCTATGAACACATCAATCCTATGCTCCTCTGGAATATCTTTTACCCTTATGTTCAATTTTTGGAACTCCTCAATGTGCTCCATTACTGAACCCTTTTGTTTGAGACTTATCAATTGGCTAAAAAAAGTGTTGCTTTTTGTATCTTCATAATGTGCTATCAATTCTTCTGTAAAAATTGCCCAAGTGATAAATTGTTTATGAGAGCAAAGCCATTGATACCATACAAACTGATTTGGTTCCAAATATACAGTTGCCATACGTACCTTTTGTGCGTTTTGCACATTATTGAAATCGAAGAATTGCTCCATCTGTAATATCCATGTGGCGGGATCCTTGCCATCAAACTTCCTCATATCGATTTTTGGAATATGGTGATTCTTCAATCCAACATTAGCATCTATGGAATCATGATTAACATTTCTTTTGTTCTCATCATGAGTTTCCTTTACTACCTTTTAACCATTAGTGACCCTTTCTTGTAGCAACTTCTTCAATTCTTCCATGTCTGTCTTCATATCTATCTTCAAATCTGCCATGTCTCTCTTCAAATCTGTCTTCGAATCATCCATCTTAGCTTCCATGCCATTTATCTTAGATTCCACGCCATTTATCTTAGATTCCATGCCATTTATCTTAGATTCCACGCCACTTATCTTAGCTTCTGTTAGCTTTTGTGAGCGTGACATTTGTTGCACTTGTTCTTGTAATTTTGATATATCATGTAGCATTTCTTCCTCTTCTTCATGGGTCATGCTAGATATTTCAGGTTCCTTACTAGGTGTTTGCATTTTCTTTCCTCGGGGCATCAGTTACTGATAATAATGATTTACTATGCCCTTTGAATTCCGTTAAACCAAGCTTACACAAAAAAAAAAAAAAAACTACACACCTTTTTTCACTTTATGAAAGCCTGATATTGAATCTGATGTATCTCTATAATTTCGGATCCTCCAATTCTGAAATTGCTACCTGTAGTAGCCTTCTGTGTCCTCTTTCCAATGCCACAAATCTGAGCCAAATTGGATTCTCCAAGGAAGAGTTATGTGAAATCTCCCACAGTGACCTGTTTTTAGACTAGTTCAGTAGAGTGAATTTGTGTGACATGCCACGAGTCACTGTTTCAACCTTTGATTTTGAAACACACATACAAGAAACTAGAGTCCGTCCTCTTTTTGTACCTTCTTACAAAATTTCAATCCGATCCCCAGAGAGAAGGTTATGACGATTTTCCCCAGGTCACCTGTTTTGAATGTAATTCAGGAGTCTGCAAAAAGACAAACTTCCTCAGATCATATCTCCGCAAATATCGCGCTAAAGGCTCTGAAATTCGGACCCAAGGTTCAGAGCGATTTCTTCTCAAATGGGTTTTTTTTGCGACTTTTGAAACGTCACAGAAAAAAATTTATAGCGAAAATTCCATGATGACCTGTTTGGAGCAGCGAAACCCTAGAATCCAAAGCTCTGATACCAAATGTTATGAAACCAGCTTAAGAAAAATAGAAAAGATAGATCAACGCCTTATAATTCAGCCTCTTCGAGGGGGCAACCTCCTTTACATTACATAAATGAACAATTCTTGGATGATACAAATGACAAAACCTCCTTTCTATATATAGGAGTCTAGGGAGTCACAATATAATCCATCCGACCTAACAATAATAATATAAAGCCACAAAAATAACAATAGAGGGATTCTATGGGGCACAAAAATAACAATATGGGGGTAATAGGGGCACAACAATATAAATAAGGGGTATAACTACAATAGTAATGGGGTAATCACTAGTATTATAGGGACCCAATAATGTCATCAAAGAAAACAAGGGCAAATTTTCAAATTATGTGTATTTGGTGATAGCTAGAGTGAAGATCTAGCTTAGTAAAGAATTGAGCACCATGTAGTTCATCAAGCAGATCATCAACAACTAGGATAGGGAATTTGTATTTGATAGTGAGTTTGTTGAGGGCCCTGAAGTCTAGACACATGCACCATTCCCCATCTTTCTTGAGCACCATGACCACTGGTGATGAATAAGGAGTGATGCTAGGATTAATAACACCAGCTTCAAGGAGTTCCCTAATGATTTTTTCAAGTTCATTCTTTTGGGTGAAAGGATATCGATATGGGCAAACATTTGGTAGTTGTGCCCCTGGGACCAAAGTGATGCTATGATCATGTTCCCCTCTAGAGGGTGTAAGCTCTTTAGGTTTTTCATATACCTACTGGTGGCGATTTAAGACATGTTGCATTTGAGGATGAATATGAAGAGTAGTGGGCTCTATGGCCTGGATGGCATTAAACTGGGCGATAACTCCATAATGGCCCTTTTTCAACAACTTTTCCATGCGATGCAAGCTGATGATAGAAGGAGCACTTGCGTGGAGTCCACAGAGGGTATGCATGTGGTCATTCTGCTTAAAGCTCATATATAACTCCTGGAGATCCATGGTGATTGGGCCTAGTGTGTGAATCCATTCAGCACCCAAGACAATGTCACAACCACCCATGTTAATTGCAAACATGTGGACCTTTAGGTGGTATTCTCCCATCTGAAGTTTGATATTTTCACAATGGCCTTCACATTTCATTGCCCCCCATCAACAATTTGGACCTGGAAATTAGAGATTGCCCTAACAAAAAAATGAATAGCTTCGGTGACTCACTAATGGATAAAGTTATGAGTGATACCACTATCAATAAATACTACTACAGGGTGATGTTTAAGAAAGCCTCTGATTTTGAGAGTTTGGGATGCAGAAATGCCCGCCAAAGCATGTAGCAAGATAATTGGTTCGTCTCGCGTAGCTGGCATTCATTATCCTATTGGGTTTCCTCAACTTTGTCCTCTAGTCCCTCAAGGGGTGGGGCTTCCTCAGATGAGATGTGATGAGTAACATCAATTTCAAAGAATTGGGGTTCCTTGTATTTATGCCCAGGGGAGTATTTTTCATCACAGTAGTAGCAAAATCCTTGTTTTCTTCTTTCAGCCGTTTCTGTTGGAGACACCTTTTGAACCTTAAGCTTTTGGGTAAGGCCCTGAGCTTGGGTGGGGTGTCCCTTGGCTATGAAATTTGGACGAGGCAACTGGGCAGCTAAAGCACGTTCCACTTCGATAGCCTTAGTGCAAGCGTCCATCCATGTTGGTGGGTGGTGCATATGGACATGGGCTTGGATGGCTTCTTTGAGACCACTTATAAAACATTCCAAGTAGAATTCATCTCCTAAACCTTCTATGCAGATGGCCAATGTCTCAAAGGCTGAAATGTAGTCTTTTACTATGCCTTTTTGTTGGAGCATAGTAAGACGACCCAAAAAATTAGATTCTATGTCAAAGTGGTCACAAAGAGATTTTGAGAACACTTGCCAAGTTATGTTACTGGAATAACATTTCTGATGCCACTACCACCATTTCCATCTCTCTTGGTCCAAGTAAAGGGATCCCACATGTAGTTTAGTTTGATGATCTCGAATATCATTCATAATGAATATTGTTCCATTTGTGCTACCCATACTTCTAAATTAGAGCCATCAAATTTATACATGTCCAGCTTGGGTGGACGAGGGTGGGAATGTTGGTGATTTCCATGGAAGTGAATATAATGGCTAGATTCTCCTTCAAGGTGTTTATTAATACCATGTGCCTCTGGATGCAGCCCCGACATGCTCATTTTGAATTGTGCCATGAATTGTTGCATCTATTCTACTAGGCTTTGGAAAGAATCCAACTTTTTTTCAAGGTGCTCGATATTCTCATTGACCATGACTTGAGCTCTGGTTGCTACCATACACAAATCTTGGTCACTTGTCATCACTTTGAAAAAATTTGGGACCACCCAAAAATTGAAGCTGACAAGTGAATGGTACCACTGTGATCAAATCGTCATCCTGAATCTTATGGGATAAGTCTCTTGTAAGTGTCCCAAGAAGGCCTCACACACACACACACACACACACACATATTCTCTTAATGGAGGTTTACTCCCTGCTGATGAACACTACAGTGGCCAAATTCCAAAAAAATTGATCCTGCTTAATGTCCTGCAAAAATCGGGCCCAAACTATAGGAGCCACAAGCCTTACTATGTAAATGGTCAGATCTACCGACAAAACCCCAAGTGCTGAATGTGAGTTGGATTGCGGCGGCGACAGAATCACAACTGCTAGATCTGAATGGTATTGTGGTGGTAGAACCTCAATTGGTGGATCTGGTTATTGTGGCGGTGACATAACCCCAACTCCTAGATCGAATCTGGCTAATAAGATAATGGGCAGTCTTCAGAGAGTTGAGGGAACTATGGTCTCAAAGGAGTATTAGGTGCTACAAATCACAATATACATAAGGGTCCAACAATATTACTTGGCCCAATCTTTGAAGGCACTAACCAAGGAGGATCAACCATACTCTTAGCTATACTACCCGACTACCCTATTGTACGCATGAGTAATCTCCTCGAGTGTTGTTCTCAGTGCACTATAATAGCAAGATGGTTGACGGTTTGTCTAAGGCAAGGTTTCTAGTGAGCCTTGGGGGCTTCCAATATACCCAAAGGGTACGTGGAAGGCAGTCCGTGCGTGGTTTTGTTTAATGCACTACTACTCGAAGGGGTACCCAGAGGGGTTACAAGGGAGTCCATCAAGCGTGACCACCTCTTGAATTTCCTATGTGCATTCCTTCCCAAATCCACAGGTTTATGTGCTCAACAATAGATCTCGTGGTTTGAAGATGCCAGAACACGTCTCTAGCCTAAAAAACAATTCTGCCAAAAATGGAGGTACCCCCGAACCTGGAAAGTGCTTTGATACCACTTGTTATGCTATTGACCTGCGATAAATTCCAGAATATGAAATATCTGCAGAAATACAACCTAGAACATGGAACAAAATGAGAAAAACAACAAATATTTTATTATTCAGATATGAAAAGTAATGTTCACTTGCCTCTTCGAGGGGGCAACCTCCAACAGAGAAGAGCTCGATTACAAAATAAGACTCGATGTTTCGCAATGGGAAGTCTCTATCCTTTATATAAGATTCATACATATAATACCATGGGTCATTACCATGGTTCTCTCAATACCGTTTATCTAATACCATGGCCCATTTGCAGCTAACTATGGTCCCTTTCCTAAATGTGGGTCAACCATTTACAATTATTAATACAACCTTTATTGACTCTTTAACTAACTATAACTATGACTCGACCCTATTACATAAATAAAGGGGTTAGGGTTGGACCCTAAAAAAATCATTTGACAACTGACTTTTAATCTACAAGCAAGGGTTCCTGTTGAAATGTTTCAAGGAATTTCGAATATATTACATCCAAATTGAAATTAATGTTGTTGTCTGGTTATTTTCCTTGATTTGATTAAATCGATTAAACTAGATGGAGGACACAGTAACTTACAAGGAACACATTTATTGTAGGGATGGAAGTTACCTTTAGATCCTGCGCCAAAGGCTATCCCACCTTATCCTGCACTCATAGGCTGTACCTTCTCCTGAGAATGTCGCATCTATCAAGGAATTATCCCTAGTCTTAGCTCAGACCAGACTTGAGCCTAAAAGCATGTTTTAGTTGTTAACGAGGTGATGTCCTTCCATTATCCTTAATAATGCCCCTGTGATAAGGTAGGGCCACTAAGATGCCCAGCCTAGATCCCCCTGAAATAAAATTCCACCGTTACAATGAATAACACAGTGAAAGGATGCCAGTAGGTTGTTTTACTTCCTCTGTCATCTTTTTTCATTTTGGTTTTACAAGTTCCCCCCACTCGGAATAGTGTAAGGCAATCATTATTACCATCCAAGAGAGACTCACTCAAAACATAGCACACACAATAGGCTTGACAATGGAAAATAAGACACCCCATATGTCCCCAGGCAAGAATTTCGAACTGTCTAGTGACCCCTTCCACCCATCCGAAGGCAACCTAATTCGAGGAGGTAAATTCAAGAACCTAAGTAGGGACTCACTGATAACACAATGCACACGACAGGCTCAACAACAACAAACAAGAAACTCCTGTGTCCCTTGGCAGGCATTTGGGACCGCCCAGTGACCCCTTCCACCCATCCGAAGTGACCTAATTCAAGGAGGTAATTTCCAGAACTGTGACTTAGGCAGTTAAAAAAATAATTTAAATTTAATGTAAAATTAAAAAAATAATTTAAATTTAATGTACAATAAACAAGTTAACACAAAATGATAAGTTAAGAGAAAATGACAATTTTAAGATGAAATTGTAATTTCATTTTCAATAAATGTCTTAAACAACCTTTTGTGATACGAGTTTTGTCTAGAGTATCACAAATTTAATGTGATACAATTTTGTCCACAATAAATTTTCTAAGTTTCTTGAACTCACATTGCATCATGATCATGTGAGTTATGTTGTTGTAAGTAATCATGTTTAAAGTTGAAATAGTGGCTTCTACCATACCAAGGTTTGTTGCCAATGCTATAGCTCAGGCATTTAGTGAAAGAAAAAATAAAGAAGATATAGTTTATAATATATATGGTTTACTTTTATTTCATGAATTATTTTAGATGTAAGTCTTTAAATTACTATAAAATTGAATAATTGTACATCTATGTTGATGACAACATAAACATTTCTTTGACTTTGCACAAATTCCAAGAGGTAGACAAGTTCATGTATTTACCCGTATTAACTTCTGTAGGAATCCTTAAAATATTATAGCCTATATATATTTTTTTTTTCTCGCTAAAATACTAATCTATTATATACAGAACAAAAGAAACAGTACATTCAAGAGATGCATCCTCAGAGGCCTGAATTTGGCACTCTGGTCTGTTTGAGATCAGAATGGGCTACCTTCGCAGAGGTGCCATGACTAGTTGAGACCTTCCATACCAGGGTTCTTTGTACTTCAAAAAACTTCATCCATATCAAACTAGAAAGCCCACGCAGGGGCAGCAAAATATCAACTACAATATCCCACGCAGGGGCTTCAAAAAACTTGAAACTAACAAACATTAAAAACTGAAAATATGAACCGAACGCCGAGTTAAAACCTGAGAGTCGCTGAGGCTGGTGAATCTGCACAGGAGACTAGCTACTCCTCCGGTTCCTCTTCGACGATCGGACACCACCCGAATCGACTAATTTCCCCCGCAGAAGGGAAGGGGTCAAGGTAGGTGTCGGCCTGTTTGGACGTAGATGCCTCCTGAGGCTGAATACGGCTGGGGGCCTGAACCGCTTCCTTCCCAGGCGAGGCCTGGACCACCTCCACTTCCTTCCCAGGCGAGGCCTGGGCCAATTCTGGCCTTTCGTCCTGTTGCATCCCTTGATGGCGGTGCTCATCATTGACGGATTGTGCCTCCTCCAGAAAAAGTACTGAGACATGTGCATTGATGCGGGGCCTGTCCATCGAGCTATTGAAGGCAAAAATGGCTGAGCCGAATGCAGGTGCAGGGACTGAGTCCTGGTCCGGGCTGTAAGAGTCCATGAATTGTCTAGATTGGATAGGATGAGCGGTAGGAAAGCTATGGCAGCGGCAACGACAACAATAGGACTGGGAACCTTCAGCAGGCGTTCGAGAGGAGCCTCCTCGTGTAGTTCCTCGTCGGCTGAGCATACGCTCACGGGGACGAGCCATTGCTGCCGGCGCACTGAGGCTGAAGAGCGAAACGGGGTGGGGAGGCGGCAAAGGCAGAGAGGCAAGCGGGAGGCGAGAAAGGAAACAGAGGCGAAAAACACACAGAGGTCTTTCAGTCCCAGAATTACATACAGAATACAATGGAGCGGGAGATAATGCCTCCGGGAGGGCCAGAGACCATACCAACACCTGAACAGAGAAGACCGAACGCCAAGCATGAAACTGCTTGTGCTGAACCCCCTCCTCACCTTTCTTAAATCCTGCAACCCATTCTCGAACCGCGAATGCCATAACTGCTCTCTGCTGACGGACCTGCAACTTGAATGCGGCAATGAATGCCGACCTACGGTGAGCCTCGACCTATATTCCATGGCGGCGAACTGACGGGGGAGAATGTCCTTATACTTGAGGCATCACATGCGTAGCATGTGTCTCCTCGCTATCTGCTGGCGTGTCACCCACATCTGGGGTTATAGCCTATATATATTAAAGGTGTTGTAAATGTTTTTTGCATAGTCCAATGAATTCATATCATAACATTACATCAGTTTCTCTCTGAAATCACAAAAAAATGAATAATGTTTAATGTGCAATATTTTAACTCCATGAACCTATCATATTTATCTGAGCTAAAATTCTCAATTATGATTAATAAAATTACAAATAAGTTAACAATGTATGATCATTTGAGGAACAAATCAAATGATTAAGCTTTTGAAGTTTGGAAATTAAAGGGTGAGCTAGGAAGAGATTTTTTTGTATTATTTTAATTGATTCAGCGAGCTTGGATCATACTTATGTCTCAAGATTTGAAATTTACTCCATGTGAGATCAAACGTGAAGATGATTGGTTTGTTCTTTGGGCTATTTGACACCATTATGTTCATGTCTAGTATTATTATTAGGCGAGTTTGATAAAACACTAAATTTCATAAGATATTTGTTCCTATCATAAAGTTCATTGATTCCCTATAGATAAGAACACCATTTTTTTTTATTTAGACAATGCGATCAATGTAGTCATCTCCATCTATTATGCTAGCTTGATAGATAATATCCATACAACCAGGGTAGTCATGGTCAGTTCCATTGTGTGAAATTATTAATGGTTTTCCTAGAAGCACCAATTGAAGCATAGTTTATGTTAGCAGTTCATGTACAGTACTCTAGATTTTCAATGTTTCCAACAAAAACTATATGAGAGCACTAAATGGCATAGTTAGAAAATGACTAACAAGCAAGTAGGATATGAAGTGAACTGTGAACCTGCTTTGGAGGATATATTGACATTTCTCTATGCATAGCAAGCAATATTGTCATTAATCCACAAAAAATCAAGTAGTTCATAATTCTAAGAATCTTGATCAATAAATAAATATTTTCAGAAAGAGATATATACTTATTATTGGGGGTTTTCACAGTGCAAATGGGGTAGCAAGCTAAGTGGGCTTGACTGTGGGGAAAAATCCACAGTTAAGTGCGCTTGAGCCAGAGGCAATCTGCGATGGGTGACCTCCCAGGAAGTCCTGGTTATCGGATGCAAACCCCGAAAGTGGTGATTGACACTATGTGATTTATTTCACTAGTTTCAATCCCACTTCTTCACAATTGTGAGCATCACCCGATGTAATGAGTGCTAAGTGGACTATTCAAAAATCATGAGAAATTAGTCAGTTACAACTACCTCTCATGGAAGTGGCCATAGATGAATGACTTACTTAACACAGTTGAATCCCAAAAAATGATATCTAATATAATGCACTGTGAAAAACTCCAATACTTAATTCAAAAGAGTGAAGGGAATTCTATACTTGAATGGTTTATGAGGCACATTACTTGCTAAGGTTTTGCAAATGAGGTAGCATGCTAAGTGGGCTTGATTTTGGGGAAAACTCCACAGTTAAGCGTGCTTGAGCCAGAGGCAATCTAGGATGGGTGACCTCCCTAGAAGTCCTGGTTACCGATTGCAAGCCTCGCAAGTGATGATTGATGCTATGTGATTTATTTCACTAGTTTCAATCCAACTTCTTCACCCCTGTGAGCATCAAATGATGCAATGAGTACTAAGTGGACTATTCAAAAATCATGAGAAATTAGTCAGTTACGACTACCTCTCATGAAAACGGGCATAGATGAATGACTTACTTAACGCATTTGAATCCCAAAAAATGATATTAGATATATACTTTTTCTTATAAAAACATGATGGCCTTGAAAGACATAAGAATAATTATAGACTTGCATGGATAAGGGCTTGGAGAAATTGGTGGAGGTTAAGTTGAAGGAAAGCCATACCTATAGCCTCTGATGTTGTTACAAATAAATCCATTAGGATGCCATCAAATGTGAAATTATTGTTGTCCATAAACCAAAGATATGTTGGATCATAGCTACAATTGTACTTCATTCCATATTCATCATTGGAAAAATTAACAAGAAATATTTCCAACTCTGTAGAGTGTGCATCTTGTACAATACTTGTAGGAGCTTGCAGATATAAGTTTGTATCGACAGGGAAAATGTAGTAACTTGGAAACATGATTATAGCAACAAATGTCTTCACAAATGTTAATTTGTTTATGAGGGAACCATATGTTTCATTTGTTCATGGGTCCACATCTTCTTTTTCAATAAGCATCAATATTAGCTTTGTCTTGGTTTTTCTAAATTGTGATGCAACGACTTGCAAAAACCCAACATCAGTGGAATAAATGTAGTTTAAAGTCATAGATTTTGATAGATATACCGTAGATGATGACATGCTTAGGTTATGACACATATAAAAAAATTCAAGTATCTAGGATGGCAAAAAGAAATGAAATAGAGCATGAGTGAAATCAATCAGAACAACACCCACAAAAGAATTTTGGTACTTTCTAGAAAAAATTTCACTAAAAGTCCACAACTGTGAAATGGATAATATATATGGACATTACAAAGAGATACATGTACATTCAACCAAACTATAAACAAACTAAGTGGAATGCCAGTTCTATTGGACGCAGTTCACCAAATACGAAGGATCAAAATTATTCTTTCTTGTTTCCTGTTGAACAAATTGAAAGAATTAACAACCCATGTCTAGAGACAAACAGTGAAAGATATGTCTATGATAATTTCAAATGCAATAATGATCATATATCAAGAGGTCCTTTCTCACATCATATAGATCACTCATTTTTATATTTTCATGATTAGTTGCAGAGTAATTGTGGGGCTAATACTGCTAGTTTATATTCATTTTCTATGGGTTGTAGCTCCACCTCCACGGAACCTCTTACTAGAAACACCAAGTTGAACACTCCAAATATTTTTTTTCAAGGATGACACCCTACCACATGGCACATTTGTTCTAGGGTGAAGTTCTATTACTTATTCAATCTATGCAGAGTGAAGGATGGAATCCATGTGAAAGTCTCATTACCTAGAGTTCAAGCCTAAAAGATGGCAAGCTTGAACCTCCTATGGTGTATTGATCAATATTTTGGACTTGAGCTAAACTTTGATGGGTTCAGTTTGGAATTGAGCTCAACTTTGATGGGTCTAGTGTATAACGCTAAGTGATATTCTTTAAGAGGGAAATATGTCAATATCTAGGATATGTCACTAGAGAAGGAAATTTTAATGTAATGAAGAAATATCTCCAACCCCCTTATCATTGGAAAACAATTATTCCATGTGACACAATAGCCTACATCACTTGGTCTATATGACACTATACCCTACATCATTGGCTAAATGACCCTTCAAGTGATACCTATAGCCATTATTGCAGGGAAGTTAACTTTTAAAGTGATAATATATATCTCTCTCTTTGTGTGTTTCGAGAGAAGTTGACCCTATCACTTGGATAACACTCAAGGTGTTGGGTTCATCTCAAGTGATACCTATATCCATTATCGCAAGGAAGTTGACTTTTAAAGTGATAATATCTCTCTCTCCCATTGTGTGTTTCCAGAGAAGTTGACCCTATCGCTTGAATAACAGTCAAGGTGTTGGGTTTGTTACAAATGATATTAGAGTAGATTACAACATTATCCTACTGTGGGAAAAAATTAGGCTTAAAGGTTAAAAGTTTCTATGGTTTTTGTTATGGTGATGACTTGTAACTAAACACTAAATTGATTACATTACAACATTGAAGAGGATACATAAGCAAGTGATAAGAGTATAGATGAAGTTATAACATTGACAAGGTTGACATCACAAATGGTTATTTTGATTATTTGAAGGTTAGTATTTCATTTCATTAAAATAATCTTTCAAGTACCAAAAACAAAAACATGAGATAGGATTGATGCATGGAATCCACCAGCCGAGACACCTTCATTTCAACATTTGCATGACCTCCAGTCTATTCCAATTCACTTACATGAGGATAAGTTCGATATATTAGTGGACTAATCAACATGCGAGCTAGTACTAAGTCCAACAGATGAACGAAATTAGGAATGACACCTCCAATAGGGTGGTTTTAGAGATTTTCATATAGGATATGATGCCTTATGTGAGTGGATTAGGTTTACTTTTGTTTTACAGTTTGATTGCATGAAGACAAGCTTGAAGGGTTAATAAAACTAAGAGTTGTTAAGTGTGAAAAAGGTGTTTCCTGCTCTAGTTGGACAGTTCCACATCATATAACTTTTTGAACTAGAATGGAATATCCCTATAATGGTGTTTTATTCCAATTAGTGCTCTACTCAACGGATAATTGTTACAAGAATCAAAATATGACATTTTTATTAGCATACTCGGTACCTCCAAATGAATTTTCTAGAATGAAAATATGAAATTTTTCTCAGCATACTCAGTACCTCAAAATGACATTTCTATTGATCCTTTCAACTCCACCATCGCATACTTCGAAATGAAATTTCTACTGATCATGGTTCTGGATGTCATCTTCCCTCGAATGTTTGCAGTTTTATGTGAGATGCACTGACCAAAGCTCAGATGCAAACGTTAGGTACCTTGGACGAGTCTTAGATACCACTGACACCATTGCTAAGCAGAAATCCATTTTAAGAGATAAAATCAGTTTCCTTGGAGTTGAATTTGGGTTGTCAAGCTAAAGCATTCAAAGTTGAAGTTGGGTTGTCAAGGTAAAGCAAAGGAGGGGTTGTGCACCCTACTAAGAAGTCTGGAGTTGCAATTGAATCTGAAGGTAGCCGTTGATTTTCTCAAGAAATGAATAAGAAGACTAACAAGTGTCTTGTTCCTTATACACGACACCAAGATGCACACAACCATGTGGCCCTCTTTAGTGTTTCCATGGTTATAGGAAGCATTTAATTTTTATAAACTAATGCTAGCATTAGTTTCAAATCTTGGAAATACGATTGAAATAAATGCATGGAACAAAGATATTGTATAAATAATATTAATGATATGGTTTTTCTACCTTGGGAAGTGGCCAAATAAGACCATCAATTATCTTATTGGTCCTCAAAATTAAATTGTTAAATTGATAGGTTGAGAACAACGGTCATTTTATGATCATGATAAAGTTCATAAAAACTTTGGACTAATATGCATAAGTACTAATGCTAACTAATACAATCGATTACTATAGTCCAATGTCGTAGACAACAAGGAATAATAAGAAAAATACTCCCATCGTCATGTCTCACAGATTAAAGTCCAAACTCTAAAGAGAGACTATGAACTATAATGAATTGATAAACTCTTAACGAATTTTTTTCTCTTTCGAAAGATTTTGGCTTTTGCAATTACTTATATATATGGTTAATGTTATATTTTGTTTAGAGGTAGTGTTTTTTGAGTGCACTCTAAAGATGTTATTTAAAAAAAAAAAATCTCCAGTGTTCCTCATGTTTTTCGAGGAATCCCTACTGAGGGATGTTACATGTGGCAACTCGTTAAAGCTTTCTCTATCCCACTTCCATAATCTGATAATATGTTTCAACATGCTTAGTTTGTTTGATGTTGTGGGAAAGCTAATAGATCATTTTCAATAGCCTGGTCAACATAAGTGTGGACGTAGCCTCAACCATGAGTGAGAATGATGAGTCACAAAGGATCTAACTTTGGCCATATGGCATTTATTGGGCTTCACTCATCAGCTTTGAACATTGTTATTCTCCTGTAATGTTTTATAAGCACATAAGCATTGAATGTAGTCTGTAAAGTTTCTTTAGTTAATCATCACATCAATAGCCTGGAAAATAGCTTTTTTGGGCTCTGCACAGGGAGTCTATAAGGGAAAATAACTTTTCAAGGCTCTACATGGTGAGTCCACTCCAAGGGTTCCTCCAGTGTGGAGAAGGTAATGCCATGTCTCTCTGTCAAATCTCCAATAAATCGAGAGACTCCCAAAACTCCATCTTTGCGCAAATCTTGGCTGAACAAATGTGGGACCAACAATTCCTATTGCTATAAACCCTCCTTACCCAACAATAACATGCCTAATGACAACTAAAACTATGGTTTTATAGTATTATTGTGCATTGATTCATATTTACTTTCATGGCAGGTCTTCAAAGTTCATTGTGGAAAGAGCTACAAATTATGATGGATCAATTACTTGAGAGTTGATATCAAGTGAGGTAGTTTTAGTCCAAATGAATAAAATATTATCATTCATCTGCATACCATTTTTAGAAATAGGTTGGTTTAAGTTTCATCGATTTATTAGTTCTTTGTGGTGCATTAAAGGATTGACATTAAGATATATTTTAATGGATTAAATATGTGCAGGTGGGCATACATAGCATTCCATCCACCTAGAAGAATAAATAATGATATTTAAAATTACTAGAACTCTTGGATAAAGAAATAGCTTGTTAAGGGTGAGATAATCTCAAAGAATATTGAGGCTTCCAAAGTACATATTAATTTTCCATAGTTCTTGTTCAAAGAATCTACATCTCTCAGCAATGAGAGTAAGCTGCTAAAAATTCAATAATTTTAACCATCTCTAGAAGCAAAAAAATGTAAGAACCATAATTTGCAATATATATTACAATGTCACAATGATCTATAGGTTCAAGGACTCCCAGTTTCAAATACATTTCATGGCTAAAACAAATTGAACCCAATTGAAGGCTCCTTTTGCTATAATCCAAATTCAGAAAAAATTAATGGACTTGTTACTATGTTAGAGCCTAGATTTGTCTCAGGCTGAAAAGACAAGGTTCTAGGTCCACATCAAACCACACTCAGCCTCATAGCTAGCCCTACGAGGATAGGAGAGGGCTCTCTCTGGGTCAATCTCAGCGAAATATAATTAATGGGGCTGGAGATGACTAATTTTGGAACTTATTTTAGGCTAGGTATTAAGTGCAAGGATTTTATTTGAGTTTTTGAGGGTTTTGTGTTGGAAACAGGGAAAGGCGAATTGGGCTCAGGGATGAGGCACAGTTTCTGCAGAGTTCTGATTGGGGCAAGGAAGGCAATCTTTTTGATGCTTTGAATTGAGTGAATGAATAGATCGGACTAGTGAGGAGCCGAGGAGAGCAAGAGAGTCTCAAGAATTCTCCTTAAACAGATGAAAACATGGAAATTTAAACAAATTCAAAGGCACATCATAACAGTTAATGGATTCCACCTTAATCACTCATTTGTTCAAATTCAGAAGAAAAGAGAGGAAAATGATACACATAACACTAATGAATGTACAATTACTTAGAGAAGCACACCATCAGAACATAAAGCCACATGGATCTCAAACAGTGCTGCAAAACCCTGGTCTTTCCTTAGCCAAAAATGCAGAGATAGAATATACAATAATATGCCAAAGCAATCCCAAGTGTCCAACTTTGAAAAATGATTGGGAAATTACATGATATATACAAGCCTAACTCCTTCCCATGCCTCTAAGGGTCGAGCTCATCATTCTAGGAGCTGTTTGAACTAATTCTAAACAAGGAACTAAAATCTAGGTAGTCAAACAACTTACCCCTATATGCTAGGAAACTGTTTCATTCATTTAATTTTCACTTTTTAGTGAATGAACCCTCTAGAACAAGTAAATAAGTGCCAAAATTACATCATGTTTATCCAATTACATCAATATAGATAAAAAAATTACATCACAAAGAAAAACTAGTCAAACTGGCTGAATTTCTGAGCTGGAAGGTGAAAAATTGAGGAAAAATCCTCTTGCGCCGTGCCAATTTCTCTGTGCATCGCGCCACTTTGAGGCTGGGTTCGAGGCACTTCCCGAAGTCCAAATTGAGCCCAAGTGTGCTTGTTGGAAAGCCCTATCTGTATACTTTCCAACCCAAGTGGAATTACTAAATTTGGTGCTCATTTTCCTCTCCAAAACTTCAATCACCCAAGACTGCTTCCTATGTGTTAAAATAGGGGCAGAGAGGTCATTTTTTGAGTGTTTTTGACCTCCTCAGAACACAAAACTTGCCCAAAATTCTTGGCCATGCACCAGAAGTTATGATTTTTCATGAAAAATCTAAAAATTTAAAAAAATTTCAATTTGCAACTCCCTAGAAAAAGCCCGCGCCAAGTGGCGCGACGCACAGGGAAGGCGCAACGCATTGGGCTTGAGGCGCACCGCATAGAGCCTGTGCATAGTGATTTTTGCAGGAGACCTTTGGAGGCCTTCCCAGTGTCCAAATTGGGCCCAGGATAGCTCGTTGGAAATTTATTTGAGTCTACTTTCAAATCCAACTATAATTTTGCAATTTGGAGTTAATTTTCCCTATCAAAAATCAAATCTCCCAAGACTGGTCAAAATGTGCCAAATGAGGCTGCCTCAAGGCAGAGTGCTATTGCAGTCAACTTTTGAATGCCTTCCGCAACTCCAAATTGAGCCCATGATAGCTCATTAGAAATATATTTGTGTCTATTTATCATTTGACTCATCAAGAAAGTCATTTGACCAACCAAGCTAGGAGAAAATTGGATTTTCCAAGGTCACTTCAGAGGTGCATCAATTCTCCCAAGGCAATTGTATTTTTGACATTTCTCCAAAACCATGACACTTGTGTAAAAAGTGAAGGAGGTTTTTCTTCCTTGGCCGGTTGTGGACAAAAAAATCTCTCAGTTTTTTCAAATTCATCTTTCCTTGCTCAGAAACATCATTTGAGTAAAACCTACCTTGATGTGTGGAACAAGAGATTTGTCGAAATGAAGCGAAATGAAGGGGATAGGGAGCTTCTAAATTCTTGAGGAAATTTTTGGAAGTAGGGAGGGATGTTAGAAAGTAGGGGAAAGTGAAATTTCAAATATTGAGTGAGGGAAAGGGGTCCAAAAGGGAAAAACACAGGCCTAGCGTTGAAAATTGTCAAGTTGTAGCAAGAAACTAGGGTTTGTGCGAAAATGAGGAATTTGGGGGATCTAAGTGATGTGAAGTGTTTAATAAGGTACATTAAGGATAGGGGAAGGTGTATGAACATCTGGATACAATTTTTTGCTAATGATTTTACCATCCAAGAGAAATTTCGTTCAAAACCCTAGGAGAGGGAAATGAACCTTACCTAGGCGCAACTGAAGCATGAACAAGGTGTAAAATGACCCACTGGAACCTGACATGATGATGAAAACCTTATGAATGATGGTAGACTCAGCTGAATAGTGACATAGACCAACATTTGGACAACTTTGAAAGGAGTGAAAGAAAACCCTAGACCTAATGCCTAGTGACCAAATTTTACTTGAAGACTCACTGAAATGATAAAATTTGACCTTGAAACCTTAAAATCACTTTGTAAGAGCATGTTTGATCACTAGAGGAAGGCTGGAAAGACTGACACTAACAGGACTTACACTACATCATCCATGAATGAGAGTGACTACATGAGATCCCCTAATATGGCACTTATAACTTATTCTCATCATGGAACATTGGATCGTGTTGATCATGCTAACATAGCTAGATTGTTGGAATCGGGTTCCAACTATAATGGGGTTGCTTTAGGATATTTCAAGTGCTTATACAATGATGAACATTATAATCACAACACTCAAAATAGTTGCAACTATTTGCCTCCACTTTATGTTGCCAGTGAAGAAGCTGCAACCATTGATTTAAAAGATAGTGACAACAACTCACTAAGATTAATGGAGCAAAAAAAAATGAGATCAATATATCCCAAGAAACATGAGCATAAAATGTGAACAAAGTAATTTAACATGCAAGAAGTGGATAAAATGATATAACCAATAAATTGAAGATAATAATCCAAACATTAGTAACATAGCAATTGTCAACATATAATTTTTTGCACTACCTCATTATCCACTCTAGGAAAGGTATTTCTTGAAGATATAAAAGCTTCATTTACATCAAAATATGCCTACCAAATCATGAATACATTTAGATAGACTTACAAATTTTAATCAAATTATCTAGAATATAAAACATCAGTATGAAAACAATGATCAAATGGGAAAAGGGGTAGATTTTAAATGTGTGTAAGAACCAACTCTTGAGTTCAAAAACCTATATTGTAGTTATACCCTCATCCAAGGTCTTCATGCATAGCTCACTATAGGTGTATCAAGAGGCTACTAGTCTGTTGGCTATAGAATTTGACTGTTTTTATTTGTAAGTTAGAGAAATGGAAAAGTTGTGGAGACAAGTTGCATTCTTCTTCTTTCACTGGGCCATGACAAGTGAATAAAGAAAATATTATCAACCCCTTAGAAGACGAAAGTTGAGGAAAACAAATACCATGAAAAAACAAAGAATATAATAAGTTTAGGCACTAAAAAACATACCACCCATAAGAAACCTTTCCATCCAAATATTATTCTATTTTGGACCACAACAAAACATTTCGATGGAAAATTCAAGTAGCCTACTACTACAAAGGAAATTCAAACCCAAAATTGTTGTTCCACTTCTAATTTTACCCAAAATTACATCATATTTAAAGGTACCACCAAAAAAAATATATATATCCTTTGGATAAATAGGACCATCAAGCGAAATTGAAAAATACGTATTAATGAACCTTATTTTATATATTAATACTAGGATGAACCTATTTTTCTATTGGAAAGAGATAAATTTTCATATACACTAATGAATCCTTATACATTAGTTGCATTCCAATGAGTTAAAAAAAATTAATGGCACTAGGAGAGTGATGATATTATGTTTTTGGTAGAGATCTTTTATCTCTTCCTCCGACACCAAGATTCTTCTTGTCTATTGCAATAGAAATAGAAATCCCAATTGGATATCGTTGCCTTCACAAGTACTCCATTTATACTAGTGTCTTGGGCATAAAATTGAACTCTTTCCCACTAGATATATTAGATGCCATTCCCTTGATCTACAATGATAGGTGAGAGCTATGCATAACTCACCAAAGGTGTATCAAGAGGCTATTAGTCTATTGGATATATAACTGTACTCCTTTTATTTGTAACTTAGCGAAATGGAAAAGTTGTGGAGACAATCTCCATTATTCTTCTTTCACTAGACCATGTAAAATAAATGAAGCAAATAGTCTCAAACAAACAAAGAATCTAATGAGCTGAGTCGAGAGAGGTATCCCTTTGTAAACAAGTATCCATAGGCTTGTTAGAGTTAGTATGAATCTTTACTAGAAGTTGAGTATTCTTCACATCACCAACCACATCCAGTGGAAAGGTACCAACCCCTACAAATAAGGTGCAGTCAATACCAATAATATCACCTTTTGAATCTATTTTCAAACTTAAATGCCTCGAAATCTGATGCAAAGAGGTCATCATTGTTGGGTTGTGTTATATTCTTTCCAAGTTGGGACCCTATATTAGGTTGGGCGAACCTACCTATGGTTTTCAGTCCATGGTTTTGGACGCGATGGTTTTCGGTCCATGGTATTGGATGCTTCGGCATGTATAAATATGTATTGTAACATTGAAAGGAATATAATGAAAAATCAAGCTGGTAGTCCCGGTTTTGGGATCCGGGGAAAATCTCTGTGTATATGTGTTTTATGTGTTATGCTCTCGCATTGTTTATTTTTCTGTGATTTAGAATTCGTATGCAGGTAATTTCTGTACGAGGTTAAAACCTACATTTGGTATCAGAGCAGCTCTGGCTTTAAGGGGACGCCTTTGTTGCTGAGGGGTTTCGCTCAGGCCTGTGGTAGACCCTGTTCAGTGGGAGATCTACGGGATCGATTCTGGTGGTGAAAGAAGATGGCTAGCAGCGGAAAGATAGAGATCGAGAAGTTCAATGGTCAGAGTTTTGAGTTGTGGAAACTCAAGATGGAGGATCTGTTGGTGGATAAAGATCAGTGGATCGTGGTAGATCCAGGTACTAAACCAATGGGAGTGACCGATGAAGAATGGAAGAAGTTGGATCGGAAGGCAAAGAGCACAATACGATTGTGTGTCTCAGATTTAGTATTGCCAAATGTATCAGGGGAAGCTATGGCGAATGCTTTGTGGGACAAGTTAGGGACTTTGTACCAATCTAAGTCTCTGGTGAATAAACTGTTCCTGTGGAAAAAGCTGTATAACTTGAGGATGAAAGATGGAGACTCAGTGACAGAGCATCTGAACGCATTTAATATTGTGGTAAGTCAGTTAGCATCTATTGATATTAAAATTTCAGATGAAGATAAGTGCATCAGTTTGTTGTGTTCTCTACCAGATTCGTGGGATAGTTTGGTTATTGGAATAGGTAGCAATGAAACTGCTTTGCAGTTTGATGAAATAGTCTCAGCCTTGTTGACGAAGGAGATGAGATGGAAAAATATGGAGAGCCATAATGGTGATGCCTTGTCTGTATGAGGACGGTCCCAGAATAGAAACCAAAAACTTCATCGAGTGGGAGATCTAAATCTCTAAATCTCCAAGAAAACCTATAAAGGTGGTGTGCTGGAAATGCGGAATGGAAGGGAACTTCAAAAGGGACTATAAATCTAAAGCTCCTGATAAAGGAAATGGATCTGATGATGCTCCTTCTGCAGAGGTGAAAACCACCTCAGATAAAGGTGGGGATGTGTACTTGGCTTCTTCAAGTACACATGTAGATCATGAGGCATGGTTGATTGACTCAGATGCATCCTTTCACTTCACTCCCCATAGAGAGTGGTTCTGCGAGTATCAGAAATACAATGGTGGTGATGTCTTCTTAGGAGATGATAGGAAGGCTACAATCATTGGTCGCAGAAAAGTAAAGTTGAAGTTGCAAGGTGGAAGGGTTAGAACACTTCCGAGTGTTCTGCATATTCCTCCATTGGCTAGAAATCTGATTTATATAAGAAAGTTGGATGATGCAGGTGTAAAAATAGTGTTCGAGAAGGATACCTGCAAGATGGTTCGGGGAGCACTGGTATTGATGTGGGGAGTTCGGACTGGAACTCTGTACAAGCTGCAAGGTAGCACTGTTGTTGATGGGTGCAATAGTTCTGTGGTTCCTGAAAGTGGAGCTGAAAATCTAGTGGTCTCTGGAGAGAAGACCATGCTGTGGCATCAAAGGCTTGGACATATTGGAGAGAAGGACCTTCAAATACTTCATGGTAAAGGTATGGTCGAAGGTATGAGTAATAGCTCTCTGGATTTTGATTTCTGTGAAAATTTTGTATATGGGAAGCAGAGTCGAGCGAGTTTCCCCTCTGGTGCTAAGAGGGCGAAACAAATATTTGAACTTGTGCACAGTGATGTGTTTGGACCTGTGAAAGTTCCATCACTGGGTAAGTCTGTGTACTATGTATCATTTACAGATGACTTCTCAAGGAATACATGGATATATTTCCTTAAGAAGAAATCTGAAGTCTTTGACAGGTTTAAAGAATTTAAGGCTCTGGTGGAAAATCTGACAGAGAAGAAGATAAAGGTGCTGAGGACAGATAATGGTGGAGCGTTTTGCAACAAGGAATTTGAAGAATTCTGTAAGAAGTGTGGTATAGCACGGCAGAAGACTACTCCATATACACCTCAGCAAAATGGAGTCGCAGAAAGAATGAACAAGACATTGATGGAAAGGGCAAGAAGCATGCTCAGTGGTGCCAGGTTAGGACAGGAATTCTGGGCAGAGGTGGTGGATACTGCATGTTACTTGGTCAACAGGTTACCTTCATTAGCGTTGGAGGATAAGACTCCACAAGAAGTATGGACTGGTAAGAAACCCTCTCTTTCACATCTGAGGGTATTTGGATGTGATGCATATGTACACGTTCCAAAGGAGAAATGAACCAAGTTGGATAGTAAATCTAAAAAGTGCATCTTTATTGGGTATAAGGATGGTTTAAAAGGTTATAAGCTTTGGAACCCAGTCACACAGAAGGTTGTGTACAACCGAGATGTGGTGTTCAGGGAGGTAAAAGATGTTATTAAACATGAAGTCCAACCAAAGGAACCTGAGAAGATAGAGTTTGAGCTAAACGAGGAATATTCAGACTCTGCAACAGAGGAGGAATCAGAAGATGAAGAGCCACAAACTCCGGCTGTGAGAAGATCATTTCGAGAAAGAAGGTAGCCAGAAAGGTATAGTCCTTCTACTTTCTGTTCAAATTTTGCTTTGTCTATTACTAATGATGATCCTAGAACTGTGGAGGAAGCAGTAGATTCAGAGGATGGAAAACTCTGGAAAGAGGCCATGGTTGATGAAATGGCATCTTTGCACAAAAATGAGGCTTGGGATCTGGTGGAGTTGTGTTGTGCTCTACAAGAACCCCCCATTTCATATCATTTTTATTCTCAAAACTATAATATGAAATGGGCCCCTCTTTATTTTAAATGGTATCAACTTAGTATTATTCAAAAAGATCCGAAAACAAGATGAAAACATTACGAAACCTTTTTGATAAACCAATTAATTAGTCTTATAATATATAAATGAGTAATCTTTTATCATTGCGATAAAGCAATCGCCAGATCGCATGTCACAATGACAAAGGAGGCATAACTTAAAGACCCATTGGTTTTCTCCAACATGACAACACGCAAAAGGCTATTAGATATCGGCAATAACGAGTTATCATAACAAAAGTCCCTTTCGCTCTGATGCGATGCGATAAAGTCCCTTTCGCTCCGATGCGATGCGATATCACTATCGGCGATCGGGGATGTACCATGCATGCTTTTCAGAGTTCTCAGTTAATACACCCGATGTGATGCGATATCGCTATCTGCAATCGGGGATTCCAAAAGGAACCAATATAACGATTTAAGTTTTCCCCGACGGGCGATCGTGATAAAGCCAAAAGTGCGAATTTCAAAGACTTGATAAAGCAAGGATATTACGATTAATTCGTATTAAAGGCCTTATCTTCCCAACAGCGATTCACCTGCGCTCAACCGCCAAAACATCCAAGGCACGCTTAAACAAATCATTCGGCCAATAAGCGATATGATGGGCATTTAAAGGATTGACAGGTTTTAACGGCCATTTAATGAAATAGTAAGTCTAAAAAAATCTTTTCACAGATTGTATCCGCGGCCACTTTAAGTTAATCCTTCTTCATGCATTGATTAATATATCTCTCTCATATTTGGTTTGCGCTACCAATTCTCTGTATTACGTTCATTTTCACTCCTATGCAGAACTCTTCCGAAGCAGTAGATTTAAGCAGAATGGGAAGAAGTCTAAGAAACCTGCAATAGCCTGCGCTTCGCCAGCCACAGGACAACTCATCGCTGATCTAGGAACTAAAAGAAAAGGATTGATATCCGATACTACATGTCTAGGACTCGGAAAAACTACTTGGCAAAGTACCTATAATTTGATTGAGGCCGAAGAACCCGAGGTGACAACAGTACAAGCCACAGTAGATACCACTCGAAAATCTGATGCTACTCTAAAGGATTTAGCTGACTCTTTCCTTCATCAGATAGCAGCCCGGGAACAAATTCTCCCATATACAGATGTAGTGAGGTGGGCAATTGAGGAAATCCCAATCACAGACAGAACCTTTTGCACCAGAGATGGGAGAATCTTTGGTTCATTTCAACCTAATGATTTGAGGCAAATGTATCATTTCCCTGTACCAGAGAAGAAGTACAACAAGGAATTCCTAGAGAAATTCAGAGAAGAGAACGAAATTGAATCCGAACCCATTCGGGATTGGAGGCAGAATCCGACAAAACACAAGCATGAATCTTTGGGTAAGTACTCTGTTGATTCTCTTTGTTCTCCTTATTGTTATGCTGGGATAATGATGTGTAGGTTGTGGGGGTTGCTTGATTCCGCTAATTTCACTATAGAAATGGTTCCTTTGATGGAAGCGGCATGTAATAGTGAAATAATGGATTGGGCAACTATACTGTCAGATAAGCTAGCAACCGCAGTTCTTGATTTTAGAAGCAAAACCCGCGTCACTGAAAGGCTTATTCCCCCATTCTACTACAATGCTTATATCCTGGTCACCCTGTGTTTTAATTCTGAATTTCCCATGCTTGGATGGAGGTGGACTCCACAAGACCCAATGCCCATTCATATATACCATCAGAAGTTGTGGAAAACTTACTATAAGCACCATTTATACCAAGTCTGCAATGGCTTTATGTTACCCATTCACTACTCTATTTTTGATAAACCTGCTCCTAAGATATCCTACCAAGCAGGGGTTGATTTGACATCCATAGGGAGATGGTTCGGAGAGGAAAAATTTACTTATATAAGAATTTTCAGCTGCCAAGCTAAACCTCATGTCCTTCCTTTGTACATACCCGATAAACTGTTGGCTAGGGAGATAGCCTTTCAGATTATGTCCGAAGGAGTTACACAAACTCTAAAGAAAAATAAGAAGTAGGTTTGGCCCTCTTTTCCTCTGAGATGCGGTGTCTACACTTTGCATGATTTTAAACATGCAGAGAAAGAAGCTAAAAAGATGAAGGCATTAACTCTAGCAACTCTCCCTAATAGGCGATTTGATCCAAACAAAGTCGCCTATAATGCACTTGAACATGCCAAATTGACAATGTTTGATCATAAAGAAGATAAGTTCGATGACCTATTCTCCTCAGCCGAGTCAATGTCCCAATTTAAATCGCTAGCCAGAATGGAATACAAAGATGACGGGTTAGTTGAATTCAACAGACTTAGAGAACAGAGGTTGCAAACTCTGCCTCTAGATCTGTTAGCAACAACCCCAATGACAGAATCAAGCGAGCCTGAGCAGCGACTCACTAAGGAACCTCCTGTTACATCAAAAGAACAGGAGGAAATGCATATGAGAAAACAAGAGGAAACCCAGACGAAAGAGCAGGAATAGAGCAACATAGAGGTGAATGTAGATGCTCAGATTGACCCGAAATTGCTCCAGGAATGGCAGCAATTCGACTCAATCATCAATAATCTTGAGTGCTCTAAGGAAGCCGAGACATCAAAAGCGGCTGACACACAGGAGACAACTTCAAAACAGGTTCCAAGTGGAACCAGCAGCCTACCCAGTTCTAAAGAAGTAGAGATAATCCCAAAGGATCCCTCCGATTAGATTATTTTTCAAGTAGAAGAAATTCCTCCCTTAGATGTCTTCTATAGCCCAAGGCACAAGGTTGTGGTAAAATGACAGCGGAAAAGGAGAAGGACTGATCAACCTTCCCTATTCCCAGAGCAAACAATGATGGGCAACGTGGTTTGGAAAGAGGAATTTGACCCCTCTGATGACCTAACAAAACTATCCCAATATGCTGGAGCCTATTTAGCAGCGACAATAGACAAGGCATCAGAGGTGAGTAATTTATTAAAAACAAAATACCAGGAGATCTTTTCACTACAAGCACAACTATCAGAGGCACAGCAGAAGGCGGAGCAAGCAGAACGGAAATTGTTTACACAACAGCAAATAAATAATCAATTGACTAAACAATTGCAGGAAGAGAAACAAAGGATTGATTACAGTGCAGTTCAAAAGTAGAAAGAGTTGTCTGAGGCATTGGCACAACTAAAAGCAGCGAATGAACAAATGCTGAAGTCGAAAGATGAGCAAATTGCTCAACTATCAACCCAGCTAGAGAAAACAAAGAATCTTCCACAGTTAGCTGAATTCAGAGCAGAGGCATTACAGATAAACAAGGCATTGATAACACAGATAAAGCTTTTATGTCAACAAATCGCCCAGGTGGAACCGTTATGCGATTTGACGACATCAATAAGTGAAAAATCGGAAAAAGCTAGAACAGACTTGGATCGAGCTGATGAAAAATTAACTAATTTTCTTGAGTGGAAAGACATCGATCAGGGACAGGCGGCTAATTTACCAAAAATCCTGGAATCACATAAGGAGATATTATTTACGGAATGGCAGTCCCAGTTAATGAAAGCAGAGAGAGCAATTTCAAGATGCAAATTAACCACAAGTAATTTGGTTGAATTGGTTAATAATACTCTCTACTTGTCTAACATGATTTCTCAATGTACTCCAGGTAAATTGACAGTGGCTAAAACATTGGAGCAGTCATGTTATCTGGAACTAGAGAAAAATGGGAGATTAATCGCAGGAATTAACAGTTTGACATGGGACACCTATTGGTTCTTCTTAGTCAAACCATACAGCCAGAGAGCCGCCCTCAAATGCCTCACAGATGCAATCGGGTATATCATTCTCGATATATAGGATGCCACCTATGCTGCCCAACTCAATTCTCATCTCAACAGACCACCAGAAGTGGAGCCAATGCTTGCGATATGTCAGCTCAGGTTTAAAGGCAAACAACCTAAATGATGATTCATGCCGCTGACTGCCAGATTACCGTGAAGGAGATATTCAGGAATCAAATGATACCAATTAAGTAGGATTTCAGTTTCATAGGTAGTTATATTAATTAAGTATTTATAGACCCTTTCATGTATTTAGAAGGGGTCGTAAGTTTTGTATATGACTTAAAACCTGAAGTTGCACTATTGTACTTCAGGCATATTCTTTTATAAAACTGGGCCAATCATTCTGATTTTGACAAAGAAGCTTTTATGCAAATGTGCACTACTGTCTTTGTTTGAAAGTATTTCTGAGTCGGAAGAAGAATTCAAATAGCGATTGATATTGGGAGTGATTAGCAGCTCATATGGTACTATTATCTATGTCTGAATTCATTCTTTTCATATGAATTGTCATTTGATCGCTTTTGTTATTATCGGATGTGTATGTGTTTTTAACAACATTCTTTATTCCTTTCACTATTGGATGTTTACAATATGTTTTTCTTTTGATCATATATGTATCGATAATATAAATGATAAGTGTAGCAATATTGTGTTAATCACTTTGTTTAACTATTTAAACAAAGTAATCCTTGAATGAATAAATGTCTATGTTTATTAGATAGAGTCATCTATATGCCTGTCAATAAACAAAGATCATCAAGCGCTACATTTCAAAGAATAATAGTTCTCGGGATTAGTAGTAGTTCTTTTATTTTTGCTGATAGATTAAGTTATTCACCTATCGCTAGATTAGATAATCAATCATTCATCCACCCCTTTTATTCATTATTGGGAAACTGGTCCCATTATACCCAGTCGGAGCCACCATTCCAAATGGAAAAGGAGCTGTATTAAGGTCCGGACCGGGTGGTTATCCCCCAATGTTGATATAATGATTTTCGGGGCATCAACAGGTTGCCGACTGGAAGGAAACCCATTGGCAGCAAATGGGTGTTCAAAAAGAAGACAAATGCAGAAGGGAAGGTGGAGAAATACAAAGATCGGTTGGTAGCAAAAGGATATTCCTAAGTGTCAGGAATTGATTTCGGTGATATTTTTTCTCCTGTTGCCAAGGTAACTTCTATTAGATTACTTTTATCTGTTGCTGCTGCTTTTGATTTTGAGGTAAAACAGATAGATGTGAAGACAACATTTCTTCACGGGGATTTGGAAGAGGAAATCTACATGAAGCAACCTGAAGGCTTTGCGGTGAAGGGTAAGAAAGAACTGGTATGCAAGTTAAAGAAGTCTCTGTATGGGTTAAAACAGTCACCAAGGATGTGGTATCAGAAATTTGATACATTTATACGGGGACTTGGCTTCACCAGAAGCAAAGCAGATTACTGTGTGTATTTTAAATTGATTGGTGACCATGTTATTTATCTGGTCTTGTATGTGGATGATATGTTGCTGGTTGGAAATGACAAAGAAATTATCCAGGATTTGAAGACCCAATTGTCCTCCAAATTCGACATGAAAGATCTTGGTGCTGCAAACTATATTTTGGGCATGGAAATTAAAAGAGATCAGGCAAAGAGGAAGCTCTGGTTAAATGAGAGGAAGTATGTCGAGACAATACTGTAGAGGTTTAATATGCAGGATAGTAAACCTGTGAAGGTTCCTATTCCTGTAGGTGTGAATTTATCTACTGAACAGTGTCCCAAGACACAAGAAGAGGAAGAGGACATGTCCCGTGTTCCATATGCAAGTGCAGTCGATAGCCTGATGTATGCAATGGTCTGTACTAGACCAGACATTGCACATGCAGTGGGAGTATTGAGCAGGTTTATGTCAAAACAAGGGAAGGAGCACCGGACAACAGTGAAGCGGGTTTTTAGGTATTTGCGTGGCACTAGTAATTATGGTTTGTGCTACCAAGGAAGACCAGGATTGGATAGAGTGTTGGATATTCGTGGCTTTGTTGATGCAGATTGGGCTGGAGATCTGGATCAGAGAAGATCTACAAGTGGGTATGTGTTTAACCTATTTGGAGGTGAAGTCAGTTGGATGAGTAAGAAACAATCTGTAGTGGCACTATCAACTACAGAGGCAGAATACATGGCAGCCACTCATGCAAGCAAGGAAGTAGTTTGGTTGCAGAGATTGTGTTCAAGTATGGGGTTAGTACAGGGAACTATAAGAATAGACTGTGACAGCCAAAGTGCAATTTTCTTGGCAAAGAACCCTGCTTATCATTCAAAGACAAAGCACATTGATGTTCACTATCACTTTGTGAGGGATATGATAGAAGACAAAAGGGTGTTGCTGGTAAAGGTGGACACTTTGAAGAATACTGCAGATGCATTGAAAAAATCTGTGAGCTCTGAGAAGTTCTCTTGGTGTAGAGAAACAATGGGCATTTCAGGGCTGGAAAAATGACTAAGCTCTCCTGTGGCCCCTTGTGGAAAGAAAACAACAAGTGGGAGATTGTTGGGTTGTGTTATATTCTTTCCAGGTTGGGACCCTATATTAGGTTGGGCGAACCTACCTATGGTTTTCGGTCCATGGTATTGGATGCTTCAGCATGTATAAATATGTATTGTAACATTGAAAGGAATATAATGAAAAATCAAGCTGGTAGTCCCGATTTTGGGATCCAGGGGAAAATCTCTGTGTATATGTGTTTTATGTGTTATGCTCTCGCATTGTTTATTTTTCTATGATTTAGAATTCGTATGTAGGTAATTTCTGTACGGGGTTAAAACCTACAATCATCAACTACAATCATACCAACTAAATCACACATGTTATTCACTTCTTTATTGGAAGCTTCACCATCCTCAACAAGGTCTATTATGGATTGATAAATTCACAACTCACTTTGCAGTCACCACCCTCATGTGTCTCACCTCTAAAGTGTCACTGCACAATTGACCTTCCACTAGATCCTCCAATAGTTGGAAGTAGTTTAACTGAAAACAACTTGAGAGTATTCTTCACATCACCAACCACATCCAATGGAAAGGTACCAACCCCTACAATACAAATGATGTCTCCAAATAAGGTGCAGTCAATACCAATAATATCATCTTTTGAATCTATTCTCAAACTTAAATGCCTCGAACTCTTATGCAAAGAGGTCATCATCAACTACAATCATACCAACTAAATCACACATGTTATTCACTTCTTTATCGGAAGCTTCACCATCATCAACAAGGTCTATTATCGATTCATCAATTAACAACTCACTTTGCAGTCACCATCCTCATGTGTCTCATTGCTGAAGTCTCACTGCACAACTAACCTTCCACTAAATCCTCCAATAGTTGGAAGTAGTTTAAATGAAAAAAAATTGAGATACCTGACTTTGGTTGCTACAGATTAGAAATCCCACATGCTTAACTAAAATATATCTCCTCCAACACAAATTTACTGAGTAAACCAGGTGACAGATGATATTTCACACAAGTTAATTGCATCCATGTTCTGGATTTAAACAAGAACGCAACAAATTACAAAGATAACCATAAACACAGAGATGCAGTGGAAATAATACTTCATTTCATTAATGTAAAAAACTGATATATTCTTACAAACAGAAATGGAAATAAACCAGCTAGGGTGATTGTAGCTTACCTCTGACAAGAGATGTGGCGGCTACCTACCTCTCAACTACCTTACAATGAGGCTTAAGGGCCTTTTTATTAGTGAACAATAAGATCAAATGCTAAACAACTAAAACCCTAACCCGACGAGATGTAACACCAAGAGTTTATGAGCCCTGTTGGGGTGAGTTGGACAACCAACTTCCCGGGGTCCTTGCTTGGTCATATTATCTCTATTTGACGTGCATGATACCCCATTGCAAAGAGCTCTCTGGGGACTACGGCAAAAAAGATGATTATAGACAAAAAAAAATTGGTGGTAGATTTCAAAAATAAAATGTTGTGTAGAGCCTCAAAAAGGCTCCAGAAGTTTAGGACCCGAAAAACTGCTAAAAATAGTAAATTGTGCTACAATTAAGGAAACTAAAAAATTGAAAGAAGCAATGGTGGGGGTCGAAGTGGAATTGGAGGGTGGCCACCAATATCCACCTAGATCTTTCCTCCCCCCTTAGGAAGCAATGGTCCCAATTTTGTTGAGTTCCTCCATGAGATGAGGAAACTTCTGCTGAACTTAGTCCCTAGTCAGCCACTTGCCCTGGTGAAGGAGTTGGCCTGCTTTGACAACTCGATACAGTTGGATATTTTACTGGTGAGTGTGCTTGATCTGTGTGTCCATGATACAATCAGTTGCATCTTGTTCCATGCAATTTGGATTTAACTCTGTGGGTTTGAGATGTTCTGCAATGTCGGATGTGTCTAGTAATGGTGGAAAGTATGGCCGAAGGCAGTCCATATTGAACACTGGGTGCAGGCCAAGGAATGGGGGAATGCTAAGCTCAAATGCATTGTCGACCACAACCTTGGTAATGGTGTAAGGACCATATTGGAGTGGTCTGATTTTCCGATAGGCTCCACTAAGGTGTTCCTTTTGCAAATGCAACGAGACTTTGTCACCCACCTGAAACTTGTGTGGCACTCGATGTTGATCATGTCACTGCTTGTAATTGGCATTTTATTTCTCCAGAATGTCATGGACCTACTGGCAAATATGTTTGATGTGATCAATGGAGTTGTTTGCCTTATATGTTTCGGACTGGACATGAGCCGAATCTATGTGAGTAGTTGCAAATGGAATGGCCACATCAATGGGACATAGTGGCTCGAATCCCAAGCCCACCTGAAAAGGGTTGTGCCTTGTTGAGCTGTGGAGATCCTGGTTGTAGTTGTGCTACACATAGGGGAGGCTCTCATCCAATGTGTGTGGATGCTTTGAGTTGTACATGCAGAATGTGTACGATCATAGTGTTGACAACCTCTGTTTGGCCATCAGTTTGAGGATGGAAGGCTGTCGACTTAGTGAGTTTGGTGTCCAGCATCGACCGGAGACTAGACCAAAATGTACTAAGGAACCTGCTATCCCGATCTGAGATGATAGACTGTGGGATCCCAAAGTGTACCCACACTCGTTCAAATAAGAGTTTAGCAGTGGCTTCTACTGTGATATTCTTCTTGCAGGTTGCCATAATGGCCATCTTCGAGAACTTGTCAACATCCATGAAAGCACAATCATTTTCATGCTTAGTGGAAGGAAGGCCTGACATGTAATCCATGGATATGGATTCCCAAGGTCGAGTAGGGGTAGGTAGCGGGGTATAGAGGCCTTGCTTCTTGATGGTTAGTTTGGCAATGGCGCATGCAGTGCATAATCTAATGTCGTTCCCGACATCTTGTCAAAGATTCGGCCAATAGAAATACTTTTGCAGTACTGCCACCATTTTCTCGACCACGAAATGCCCAACATCCCAACTGTAGTGTGCTTCCCAAATCATCTTGGCACGCTCGCTTGAAGGAACACAAAGGTGACCTAGGTGGCATAACAGGGCATCCTGGAGGTGAAAATATGGAACATGCTGACCCTCCAAGAGTGTCTGGTATGTGTGGCCAAATTTTGGGTCACTTTTGTAAAGAAGTGGCCAATCAAAAGTCTCGTGCCCACAAGAGTTGAGCACTATGGTTAATGCCATGATCGGTGGTCAATTGAGGCAATCTACAACATTATTGGTGTTGCCCTTCTTATACTTGATATTAAAATGGAACTGTTGCAGGTATGTGGACCACTTCTGATGGCGATCATTCCACAATTTCCCTTGGGTCTGTATGAACTACAGGGGTCAGTGGTCTGTGTGGATGACTGTTTCCTTCCCAAAAATTTAATGCTTCCATTGTTGGTAGCCATGCACAATGGAATACATCTATTTGTCATAAGTGGGATACTTCCGAACTGTGTCTGAAAGTGTCTCACTGTGATATGCTACCAGATGCCCATGTTGAGAAAGGACTGCCCCAATAGCATATTAAGAGGCATATGTCTTGACCTCAAATGGTTGTTGCAAGTCTGGTAATGTGAGAACTGGTGTAAAGCAGAGGCGATCTTTCAACTCTGTGAATGCCTTCTATTGAGATTCAAACCAAAAGAATTTTTCTTTCGCTCCTCCCTTGGTGACTTCATTGAAGGGCAAAGTGATATGAGAAAACCCCAAAACGAACCCATGGTAGAAGTTGACAAGACCTAGAAAGCTACGGAGCTCTGTCAAAATGGTTGGAGATGACCAATCCTGAATGACTTCGATCTTGGCTGGATCCACATGCACCCCCTATTCATAAATAATGTATCCCAGATACTGAACCTGGATCATGCCAAAAGTGCATTTCTCCAAATTGGCACATAACTTGTGATGCCACCGTGTTTGGAGAACCTGTCGGATGTGGTGGAGGTGCTCTTCCCAACTCTGGCTGAATAGCAAGATGTCATCCAAATATACCACTAGAAATGAGTTGGTGAATGGCTACAAGCTGTAATCCATTAGCCTCATGAAGGTTGCAGGAGCATTCGTTAATCCAAAAGGCATAACCAATAATTCAAAAAGGCCCTCCTTGGCTTTGAAGGCAGTCTTCCACACATCAGAGGGTTCGATTAGTACTTGGTGATATCCTGACTTAAAATCGATCTTGCTGAAATATTTTTCCCCCTTCAGTTGGTCCAGGAGGTCATCAATCCGTGGGATCGGATTACGAACAATGATCTTGTTCAGTGCCCGATAGTCAATAAAAAGTCTCCAAGTCACATCCTTCTTCTGTACCAACATGATCGGGCTCCCACAGGATGATGAACTCAGACGAATGTGACCTTTCTATAGCAGCTCCTGAATCTGCCTCTTGATTTCATTGTTCTCTAGAATGGAGCGCCGATAGATTGGTCCATTGGGCAATAGTGCACCTGGGGTCAGATCGATGGAGTGCTTGACCTAACAGTGTAGAGGGACCCTTGCGATTGAGGTGAAGATGTCCTTGTACTCCTCCATGACCATTTCCATCTATAGTTGTTGTGCGTAGGGGCCCTATCTGGAGGTCGTGGTCACTGTCTTCTTCTTTCCTTGAGGGCGTATCATCAGGAAAACAAATTTCCCAGTTTTGGAAATGAGCTTACTACATTGTTTTACAGTAACCAAAGAGATGGCAGTAGGTGGTGTTACTTCCGGTATCTTGTACAAATTATTTCCCAAAGTAACAATAATAGCATGGGGCGTTGATTCATACACAACATGTTGCTTTCACAAGTATGGTTGTCCTAATAATACATCACAAACTTCAATGGGAGCAATGTCACGCAATACCTCATCCGTGAAGGGCTTGATGTTGTATGGAAGACGACATTGCTGGCTCACGCGAAGATTCTATCCTTGGTGAAGCCACCCGATGGTGTACAGATGTGGATGTGCTGTGGTTGATAAGCCCAGCCGCTTCACAACCTCTGCTAAAATGAGGTTCTTTTTGCTCCTGCTGTCGACAATGAACTATAGTAGGAATCCCTTTACCCACATCTGGGAGTGGAAGAGACGCTCCTCCTCCTCTGGATCTTCGAGTTCCTCCTTCTAGATCTTCGTGGTGGTAATGGTGGCATTGGGCTCTGCATCGATAATTTGCTTCCCTTTGTCATTTCCCTTATTGGGTTTTGACTCAGAGTCAGAACATGCATTTGGTTCTGAAAACTTTAGCTCGGCCACCAGTAGCGGCTTGGCCCAACACTCACTTGTGTTGTGAGTGGAGCTCTTATGGAACTCACACTACTTTCTTGTGTCCCTTTTTGGCTTCACGAAGCTGTTCCTTTCTTGCAACTTTGGCGAGTTCTCTTGGGCCGCCCCACCTTGGCTTTGTCCTTTTTTCTGCAGTTTGGGGGCACCTTTCCCTTGCTTTGGATTCACAGAGCCAAAGTCTTACTTCTTCTATTTAAAGTTTTGCTCGACCTTGACGGCATATCGGTATGCTATGCCGAGCAAGGAGATGTTCAAGAATTCTATTTCTTCCTTGATGTACTTGTGCAGGCAGTCGCGTATTTGAGTACCAAATGCTACTCTGAATTCTTGGTACCCAACTTTGTACGAAGGGTATGGAAAATATTAGTTAGCTCTGGCATGTCTTGGTCCCTTCCCTGTCGCAGCGTGGTCCACTTTATGTATTGATCCTCATAGCTTCCAACAGGGTAGTACTGCTCCTTGATGGCATCTCAGAATGAATTCCAAGTGGGTGCAGCTGAAAATAGTGAGGCTGTACTTTCATCCTTCTGCTCGTAGTAGGTTTCCCACCAATCCTCGAGGTGGGGAGCTACTTTGAGAAAAGAAAAAATAATCTTTTCCGACTAGAAAAATCATGAACAAAAAAATAACCCTCTAATATGGGGATTTCAAAATTAACTTGTACCTTAAACAGTGGGGCGTTTCCAGAGTAGCTATTGGAAGGCGATGCATCACCCCTGGGTAGTCGCTGAATGATCTAGGAAAAGTTGTCCATCATCACGTTCCTTTGTTGCTCGAGGGCTTCTTCGAGCAAGATTTTGATAGGATCTGCTGCCCCTCGTCTTTCTTTTCATCCATCATGGGAGGTCATCAGGATTTGCGAGGCTGGTCTTGCAAAGGTTCGACTAGTTCAAGCCCTAACTCCTTATATCCTGACCTCATTGGGGACATGCAAAGAAAAACAAAGGAAAAAAAGCAGACCGCTCTCATACCACTGATCCGGATTTGAACAAAAACGCAACAAATTACGGAGATAACCACAAACACAGATATGCAGCAGAAATAATGCTTCATTTCATTAATGTAAAATACTGATATATGCTTACAAACAAAAATGGAAATAAACCAGCTAGGGCGATGGTAGCTTATCTCTGAGAAGAGATGTGGCGACTACCTGCCTCTGAACTGCCTTACAATGAGGCTCAAGGGCCTTTTTATTATTGAACAATAAGATCAAACCCTAAATAACCAAAACCCTAACCCGAGGAGATGTAACACCAAGAGTTTATGGGCCCCATTTGGGTTAGTTGGACAGCCAACTTCGTAGGGTCATGACTTGGTCATATTATCTCCGTTTGATGTGCATGATAACCTGCTGGAAATATCTCTCTGAGGACTACGATAGAAAAGACGATTTTAAAGAAAAAATAGCTTGCTGTAGATTTCCAAAAAAACGTTGTTTAGGGCCTCAAAACGGCTCCGGAAGTTTAGGACCCGAAAAACTGCTAAAAATAGTAAACTATGCCACAATTAAGGAAACTGAAAAATTGAAATAGGCAATGGTGGGTGTCCAAGTGGAATTGGTGGGTGGCCACCAATATCCACCTAGATCAATCCATGTTGTCTATTGATGTGGAAATTAAAATTTTATCAATTTAATGAAGGAAAAATCAAATTGAGAATTTATTTCTTCATTTTTCAACACTCCCTCTCAACAAGAAAGGGATTATCAACCACCCCTATCCTGCACCTGTGAAACTCAAACTTCCCTCTTGACAAAGTTTTTTTCAAAGTGTCAACATCTTGTTCCTCTATCGAAATGTAGTGTAGCAACACTATCCGCCTTTGCACACAGTCTCTTAAATGGTGATACTAGATATCTATATGCTTGGCTCGCAAATATAGGATTCTCAGAGAGTTTTATGCAACTTTGATTATCACAGTAGATCAGAGTTGGATCCATCATTTGACCAAACAATCCAACAAGTATCTTTCTCATCCATATCGCCTCACATGTTACTTGATTTGTAGGCATGTATTCTTCTTCTGCTGAGCTGAGCGCCACGTATCTTTTCTTCATGTTGTACCAAAAAAACAACTGCAAGCCCAACACTAAAAATTCCACCTGATGTACTCTTTTGGTCTCATGGACTTCGCACCCAATCTGCATCTATGAAGACACACAAATTCACTCCCTTTACCTATCTGTACCATAGTTCAAATTGGCTAGTGCCTCTCTGGTACTGTAAAACATACTTAACTACCTTCCAAAATAATTTAGTTGGCTGAACTATAACTTAACTTAGCTGGTTTAATATGTAACACATATATGGTCATGTGTTCACAAGATACATGAGTGATCCCACTAGTTGTTGATAAATGGTAGCATGCACTTCTTCACTTGAAGTGACATCCTCATTCCTCTAGGGGTTTGCTAGAGGTGTCTCCATGGGTTTACACCTCTCCATGCATAATCTCTGTAGTATTTCATTCACATATTTTCCTTGAGAGAAAAAAAATTCCCTCACATCTTCCCATACTTCCAATGAGAGGAAGTATTACATGAGACCCATGTTCAACATTTGAAATATCCTTGCAAGATGTGATCAACTGCTCACCATTAGTTGAAATCAAATCAACAACATATAAGAAAATAATAAGAAATTTAACTTCTACCAAGATGTGATTAAGGTTTGCATCCACTTCAATTTTGGTAAAGCCCAAACTGGTGAGTGAACTATCAATCTTGGTGTACCAAGCACATGGTGCTTGTTTGAAACCATACAACACTCACTTGAGTCCGCATACATGAGACTCGTTCAAATGTCTTAAAATCTTCCGGTTTCTCAATGTACACCTCCTCCTCAATAACCCTATTGAGAAATGTTGTTTTTACATCCATTTGGTGGATCTTCCACCCCATTTCCATAACGAGACCAAGAATTTATCTAATAGATCAGTACCTTGCTATAGGACCAAAGGTATCATCATAGTCAATTCTTAAATTGATATGTTTTTGTCTTAATTGTTAATTGTCTTAAATGGGTTTCATCTTAAATAGTCATTGTTGTAAATATAATGTTTTGTTTTAAAATATTTTTGTGTCAAAGTGTTTTTGTCTTAAAATAATTTTGTTTGTCTGAAAATATTAGTCTCAAACTATTTTTGCCTTAAATATAAAGTTTGTCTTAAAATATTTTTGTCTCAAACTCTTTTTTTCTTAAATACAAAGTTTTGTCTTAAAATATTTTTATCTCAAACTGTGTTCATATTAAAATATTTTTTATTAAATATAAAATTTTGTCTTTAAATATTTTTGTCTTAAATTTTATATTTAAGACAATTCAATTGATATTAAATTTTAAAGTAAAAATTTCTTTTGTCTTAAAAAAATATCTTAAAAATACCCTTAGTGTATTAGTGTTTTCATATTTACGTCGTAAGGCGTTCCCTCTGAAATCAACTCCCCTCTCTGCCCACCTATCATCCTTGTACGCCACAGGATCCTATGTTAGACGATTGGAAAAGTTTCAATCGTTATATCAAAATGGTTACAAATTCTTTTGAGCGGTTTGCGCATATGCATCTATCTCCAGCCTTCCATCTGCTTCTATCTCCGGCCTTCCATCTGCTTTGAATTCTCATCGCCATTGTAGATAGAGAAATCGTGTATTTTAATTCCTTCATCTGCAAGAAAGTAATTTGTGGTTTTTCCTGGATTTAGCTGGATGTTCCCTGAAATTGTGCACTGATTTCAGACTCCATAACACCGTAAGGTTTCCGGCTGGCGAGTACCATAAGGCCTGCAGGAAGATTGAGGTAAGAAGCTTGCAATTTTGGCAAGTATTAATATCTTTGTTTTAAATTCCTCTTGCTGCATATAATTTCGAAATGAATCTGAAAGAGACTGTAATTATGATTAATTCAAGAGAGAATTATAGGATATAACTTTTGCCATTTTGGTAATTTTTCTTAAAAAATTTCATATGCTTTTTTTCCCAAAACGTTTCGAAGAATGTTTAAAGATTTCAAAGTAAATATTTGATTAAAATTTTAAGCTACGGAATTATTTTGCTTTAGGAAATCTACTTTCTTTTCTACATCTGAAGTCATTGGAAATTTAGGAAACTCTATAAATCTCAAGGAGACTCTAACTATGATTAATTCAAGAGAGAATTATAGGATATAAGTTGCGCCATTTTGGTTATTTTTCTAAAAAAAATCATATGCCTTCTTTTCCCAAACATCTCGAAGAACGTTTAAAGATTTCAAAGTAAATATTCGATAAAAATTTTGGGCTACAGAATTTCTTTGCTTTTAAGAACTGCTACTTTCTTTTCTACATTTGCAGTCATTGGAAATTTAGGAAGCTCTATAAACTCTACCAAACCTTTATAGCTTTCTTTGGAGTAGAAAGATCTGTTAAGGATTTTACACTACAGTTTCTATGATTCTGAAAAATGAAGGTAAAATCTTGGATTGATATTATCCAGATGGTTACATTCTCGGTCAAAAATTCATTTCTATTTCGTAAATGATCTGAAATTGTATTTCAAAAATTACTTTTATTCTTTGAATATATATGGACCAAGTTTTGCAGAGGTGAAATCTGTGCAAAGAACAATGCTCCAAGTACTCCAACGAAGTGTTTACTGCAGATTCTTTAGGGAAATGAAACAAATCTTACAACATTTCCTCCTTTTATCTGCAAGAAAGTAATTTGGGGCTTTTACTTGGTTTAGCTGGATGTTCTCTAAAATTGTGGATGAGTTTCGGACTCCACGAGCACCATAAGGTTTCCGGCTGGCGAGGAATATTTGGCGAGGAATCCTATGCCATACAGGATTTCTCTGTCCTTGACTTTTAATCTCCTTTCATTATCTCCAGGTCTGCTATTTTCACCCCTTTTGTTTTTCATCTCGGAATATGTATGGTATATGAAATGTCCTAAACAATCTCTGTTTTCATCCCAGAATCTACATGTGCTGTAAAATCAATTTGGAATTGTTTCTGATGTGCAGCAACACATCCACCTCTTCTTTCATAGAGGGACTCTTCCTCTATGTTTTGTTTCCTTTTGTTTTAGATTTTACAGCTTCAAATGCTTGACAATGTACTATCTGGATCCTTTATATAGTCTCAATATAATACAATTATGCTTTTTCTTACTGAAAAAAAAAGGTTTCCGGCTGGCGAGCATGATAAGGTTCGCAGACAGCTTGAGTAGGAAGCTTGCAGTGCTGGCAAATATTAGTATCGTTGTTTTAAATTCTGCTTGGTGCATATAATTTCCAAATGAATCCGAAAGAGACTATAATTATGATGAATTCAAGAGAGAATTATAAGATATAACTTGTGCCATTTTGGTTATTTTTCTTAAAAAATTTCATATGCCTTCTTTTCCCAAACTTCTCCAAGAACGTTTAAACATTTCAAAGTAAATATTCAATTAATTTTTTGCGCTACATAATTTCTTTGCTTTTAAGAACTGCTACTTTATTTTCTACATCTGAAGTCATTTGAAATTTAGGAAACTCTATAAACTCTGCCAAATCTTTATAGCTTTCTTTGGAGTAGAAAGATCTGTTAAGGATTTTACACTAACAGTTTCTTTGTTTCTAAAAAATGAAGGTAAAATCTTGGATTGATATTATCTAGATGGTTACATTCTTAGTCAAAAACTCATTTCTATTTCATAAATGATTTGAAATTGTATTTCAAAAATTACTTTTCTTCTCTGAATATATATGGACCGAGTTTTGCAGAGGTGAAATCTATGCAAAGAACAACACTCTAAGTGCTCTAACAAAGTGTTTACTGCAATTCTTTAGGGAAACGAAACATAACTTACAACTTTTCCTCCATAAAACAAATGTTGTACCTAATGCTTTGCTACCGCAATTCTAAAACACAGGGCAAGAGCAGAGTATCTTTGGTACAAGTTCGATAAGTAGCAAATATTTAAATACATCCACACCAAAAATTGCACACAAAACATTTGATAGGGAGAGAAAATTCAGATAGATTGTTTTTCATTAAAACATGAGTAGACAAACAATTTCTTTAATGAGATACACACTCACACAGGTTCTACGAACCATTCACGCCTAGTCTAGATTTGGAGCTTTCCTATTTCTTCTCAAAACGTGTACAGCCTTATCGAGAGAAACTTCATTATGGCATTGAAAATTCCTCGTTGGCCATACTTGTCCTTCCTAGATTTCAGACTCCAGGAGCACCATAAGGTTTCTGGCTGGCGAGCATGATAAGGTCCGCAGACAGGTTGAGTAGGAAGCTTGCAGTGCTGGCAAGTATTAGTATTGTTGTTTTAAATTCTGCTTGGTGTATATAATTTCCAAATGAATCTGAAAGAGACTCTAATTATGATGAATTCAAGAGAGAATTATACGATATAACTTGCGCCATTTTGCCAAATCTTTATAGCTTTCTTTGGAGTAGAAATATCTGTTAAGGATTTTACACAAACAATTTTTTTATTTCTAAAAAGTGAAGGTAAAATCTTGGATTGATATTATCTAGATGATTACATTCTCGGTCAAAAACTCATTTCTATTTCGTAAATGATCTGAAATTGTATTTCAAAAATTACTTTTCTTCTCTAAATATATATGGACCGAGTTTTACAGAGGTGAAATCTGCATAAAGAACAACGCTCCAAGTGCTCTAACAAAGTGTTTACTGCAATTCTTTAGGGAAATGAAACATATCTTACAACTTTTCCTCCATAAAACAAATGCTGTACTTAATGCTTTGCTACCGCAATTCTAAAACACAGGGCAAGAGCAGAGTATCTTTGGTACAAGTTCGATAAATAACAAATATTTAAATACATCCACACCAAAAATTGCACACAAAAGATTTGATAGGGAGAGAAAATTCAGATAGATTGTTTTTCATTAAAACATGAGTAGAAAAACAATTTCTTTAATGAGATACACACTCACACAGGTTCTACGAACCATTCACGCCCAGTCTAGCTTTGGAGCTTTGTTGTTTCTTCTCAAAACATGTACATCCTTATCTAGAGAAACTTCATTACGACATTGAAAATTCCTCACTGGCCATACATGTCCTTCCTAGATTTTGGACTCCATGAGCACAATAAGGTTTCCAGCTGGCGAGCATGATAAGGTCCGCATGCAGATTGAATAGGAAGCTTGCAGTGCTGGAAAGTATTAGTATTGTTGTTTTAAATTCTTCTTGGTGCATATAATTTCCAAATGAATCCGAAAGAGACTCTAATTATGATGAATTCAAGAGAGAATTATACGATATAACTTGCGCCATTCTGCCAAATCTTTATAGCTTTCTTTGGAGTAGAAATATCTGTTAAGGATTTTACACTAACAGTTTCTTTGTTTCTGAAAAATGAAGGTAAAATCTTCGATTGATATTATCTAGATGGTTACATTCTCAGTCAAAAACTCATTTCTATTTCGTAAATGATCGGAAATTGTATTTCAAAAATTACTTTTCTTCTCTGAATATATATGGACCGATTTTTGCAGCGGTGAAATCTGCGTAAAGAACAGCGCTCCAAGTGCTCCAACAAATTGTTTACTGTAATTCTTTAGGGAAGAAAAACATTTCTTACAACTTTTCCTCCATAAATCAAATGCTATACTTAATGATTTGCTACCGCAATTCTAAAACACGGGGTAAGAGCAGAGTATCCTCGATACAAGTTCGATAAATAACAAATATTTAAATACATCCACACCAAAAGTTGCACACAAAAAATTTGATAGGGAGAGAAAATTCAGATAGATTTTTTTTCATTAAAACATGAGTAGACAAACAATTTCTCTAATGAGATACACACTCACGCAGGTTCTACGAACCATTCACGCCCAGTCTAGCTTTGGAGCTTTCCTGTTTCTTCTCAAAACGTGTACAGCCTTATCGAGAGAAACTTCATTACGGCATTGAAAATTCCTCGCTGGCCATACTTGTCCTTCCTGGATTTCGGACTCCACGAGCACCATAAGGTTTCCCGCTGGTGAGCACGATAAGGTCCGCAGACAGATTGAGTAGGAAGCTTGTAGTGCTGGCCAGTATTAGTATTGTTGTTTTAAATTCTGCTTGGTGCATATAATTTCCAAATGAATTCGAAAGAGACTGTAATTATGATGAATTCAAGAGAGAATTATCGGATATAACTTGCACCATTTTGGTTATTTTTCTTAAAAAATTTCATATGCCTTCTTTTCCCAAACTTCTCAAAGAAATTTTAAAGATTTCAGAGTAAATATTCGATTAAATTTTCGCGCTACAGAATTTCTTTGCTTTTAAGAACTACTACTTTCATTTCTACATCTGAAGTCATTGGAAATTTAGGAAAATCTATAAACTCTGCCAAATATTTATAGCTTTCTTTGGAGTAGAAAGATCTGTTAAGGATTTTACGCTAACAATTGCTTTGATTCTGAAAAATGAAGGTAAAATCTTGGATTGATATTATCTAGATGGTTACATTCTCGGTCAAAAACTCATTTCTATTTCATAAATGATCTAAAATTGTATTTCAAAAATTACTTTTCTTCTCTGAATATATATGGACCGAGTTTTTCAGAGGTGAAATCTGCACAAAGAACAGCGCTCCAAGTGCTCCAACAAAGTGTTTACTGCAATTCTTTAGGGAAACGAAATAGATCTTACAATGTTTCCTCCATAAATCAAATGTTTCACTTAATGCTTTACTACCGCAATTCTAAAACACAAGGCAAGAGCAGAGTATTTTCGGTACAAGTTTGATAAATAACAAATATTTAAATACATCCACACCAAAAATTGCACACAAAAGATTTGATAGGGAGAGAAAATTCAAATAAATAAGTGGAGCGAAAATTCAGATAGATTGTTTTTCATTAGAACATGAGTAGACAAACAATTTCTTTAATGAGATACACTCAAGCAGGTTCTACGAACCATTGATGCCCAGTCTAGCTTCAGAGCTTTCCTGTTTTTGCGAAAAACTTCTACAACCTTATTGAGAGAAACTTCATTACGGCATTGAAAATTCCTAGTTGGCCATACTTGTCCTTCCTGGCTTCACCAATGGCATTATTCTCTCTAATAGTTCTTTTCTCGCTAGGGTTGCTACTGATGGTTCCATGTTTTCCTTTTCATATCCATAGGCTCGGTTATAATTTATGCCTTTTTCGTACCACTGCCACAGCCAATACCCATGGCCATAATGTTTTAGTGAATTCAAACAGTAATTGTGTCTTTATTATGTCCTTTCACACTTTCTTCAGATGAAATTCAATAAAATTGGAATCACTCTCAAATATCCAAAAATATTTAAGCCGTAAGGCGTTCCCTCTGAAATCAACTCCCCTCTTTGCCCACCTGTCATCTTTGTACACCATAGGATCCTATGTTAGACGATTGCAAAAGTTTCAACCATTCGATCAAAATGGTTACAAATTTGTTTGGGAAATGGTTTGCGCACTGGTCAACATAACCAATTACAACGTGGTATCTTGAATTCATCAAGCGTGGTGAGCCTTCTTCTTTACTTACGATAAGGGTAGGCTGTTCGATGACAAATTCGCTTGGCAAACAGTTTTCGAACTGGTCAGCATAACTAATTACAGCATGGTATCTTGAATTCATGAGGCGTGGCGAGCCTCCTTCTTTACTTATGATAAGGGCAGGCTATTCGATGACAGGGAAAGAGAAGCCGAGAATTTTTTTATACAGGTTATGTATATAAATCATGGCGATGGCGATGACCAGGGGGAGCTTGACACTAAAATTTTCTATGGAGCACGTTGTGGCCATGGAAAATCAGCCATGGCGAGCCTCCACCTCTGCCTATGGCAATGCGTAAACTTATATGGATTTTGATGCTGCCAGACATCAATCTCAATTTGGATAGTGAGCTCCTTCGTCCATGTCTTTTGTGCCCTTCGTTGTTGTGGCTACTCCATCTACAATAGGTTTTCCTGCTATCCTAGATCTTTCCTATGTGAGGTGCAATGTTGTCTCAATCTCTCATTCGCCACTACAATTTCATGACATTATTGCAATGGGGAATGCTATTTGGGGTGATACTCTAATTAGTACTTGAATCCAAGACTATCAATTTCCACGAGGTATTTTAATATTTTTAAAGTTAAGCCATAAATGAATTTCCAAGTTCTTTAACATTTTTTATTTTAATATTCATGTTGACGATCGACATTATGTAATTAGGAAAATACAACGATGAATAATTTATTTCTTGTTGTACGTTTGATTGGACTAGCTATAAAAATCACTTAAGATTGGTTTTGCATAACATTTGTATGTATCAAGCTAATACAACTTGAAATAATTCATTCCTCGTGCACATTTGAGTGGATTGAATTAATGTGTATTCATCACAAGAATATTGTTTTATGGGATTTTGCATATTTTAAATAATGGGATCTTTAACCTTGATCGAACTCGTGAGGTGAAACAGATTAGAAATAATTATCATCACGTTAACATCACGATCAAGGGAGACACATATGTGAAGGTGCACACTATAAATAAATGACCAGACTGGTCAATGCTATTTAATAAAAAGTATAAGACAAAGATATTTCATGAGAAACTAACATATTTGATGTCTTGTTTATAAACTAAAATATTTGATGGTTTGTGTTGGACACCTAATCCTCAATGGGTTAGTGTGGAATCCAAATAGACAAAAGGAAGTTCAAGAGACCTTGAGATGTGGAACCCAACGGTCAAACCATGTACTATAAATGTATACCATTTTTTAATAAAAATGTATTCTCATGTTTTATCTTTCAGATTATGTTGCTGCCCATGTGTGTTTAACATAGTATCAGAGCAGGCCTATTCCTGCCCTGCATAATTACTTTGAGCCATTTGTTTTATGGCCTTTATGTGCAGATCATTTCTGCCATCAATTCTGCATTTCATGAATATTATCTTATGAATATTTTCTCGACTAAATTTTAGCTGCAACTTGTTATTTCTCCAGTGCGATTTTTATTCACCTGCCTTCTAAAAATGCTCCATGCTCAAACCTGCCATCTCTGCCCTAGCAAGAACGCACCTCTAACTTATCATTGTTGGCACATTTTTTTGTATGCGTGTAACATCTCTCGGTTTTCCAGAACTGGAGCGTTGAATCCATATGATGATTGCCCAACTCTTGGCGTCGAATCTCTATGATGAATGCCCAGCTTCCACAGAGAAATGCCCAAATTTGTAACACTGCTTCGTTGATTGAGTTGAACACTGTTCCAACCTTCCTAGGCACATTTGATATCATACTACATTTCCATTTTCAGTGATTCCTGCATCGTTTTCTGTGCGATGAGAATTGTTCGTCCTTCCCTTCATCCTCTGGGTATCCAAGATTTTCACCACACAGTGTAGAAATTTGCTTCTCATATGCTTTATTCGCTTCAAAAAATTGACATTCCATGGAATTAATTCTCCATCGTTGCTCTTCCAATGCACATTCCACAGTTTGAATTATCGATCGCTTCTGCCCTGCTATCTTTGATACTTGTTTTCGCACTGAATCTATCTTGGTGCCATTGGTGTCAAGGGTAATAGAAAGACAGGGGCAAGACTTGGTGATATGGGTTAGACGAAGGATGGGTTGAAGATTTGACCACACTAAATAGCGATTTGGTGACTTCGTGTGAAATGCAGAATTGATGGCAGAAATGATCTGCACATAAAGGCCATAAAACAAATGGCTCAAAGTAATTATGTAGGGCAGGAATACACCTGCCCTCATACCATGTTTTTTTTTCTCGGCAAGATTAACTACTTTTCTATTAATATGTACAGATAACTTTACATTCAAAGAAACTGGCCGCCCAAGGCCAACTGCGGCTCCTGGGCTGCATTTTCAGACTTGTTCCATTGCCACGCAGGGCTATAAGATCAGAGGGATCAAAATTCAAAATGCTACGAGTTTCCAGAATGGCTCCATGACGACCCACGCAGGGGCAATTCCAAAAAGACCTACAACCCAGACAGACTATGGAAACTGGATACATAACCATGAACACACAAAAAACCAGGCAATCACCAAGGATTTGCGCCCGACAGGAGACAACGTCCCCACTGCAATGGTGGAGACTGCATACAGTAACTAGCCACAAAAAAAAAAACACATACGACCAAGTAAAACAGGAAATTGAAATTGTTCCTACCCCGAAACCCGTCTTGAGAGAGGAAGGCGAAAAACACAGGACCACCTCCAGAGCTAATCCTCTGGCTCTTCTTCCATCGCCGTTGGATTGTGCGCTGGTACTGGATGCGCGGGAGCTTGATGTTGGATGGGGGATTGAGAGCGATCAGTCTAGGAATTTCTCTCCTCACTCGCCGGTTCCTCCACTAGGAGCTTCCCGCGACCACTAGCTGAGCCTTCTGCTTCAATTGACGTCTCCTCCAATGGGAGCTTCCCCTTACCGCACGCAATATTGTCTTCCGCCAGGACCAGAGATGATTCTTCTGCGTTTTCCTCCTGAATTTGGGTGAAAAGCACAGATATGTGTGCGTTGATGCCTGGATTATCCCCAGAGCCTCCCAAAGTGAATATAATAGAACCAAATGCAGGTAGCTTGGGCTCCCCACCACTAGAGCTGCCCACTTCCATGACCTGACAGGCTGGGATAGGGGTGGCTCCCATCCTTCGGTAGCAGTAACAACAACAACAATGATGATGAGCATCTGCAGCTGGGGGGCGAGAGGATTCTCCACGCCCTAATCCTCTGCGGCAAGGCATCCTCTCACGCTCCATAATAGCCCCCAAACCTTTGTTCCGTTCCCTGACAGATGAGGTCCGGCACTGTATCTGCGCCCTCCCCAAAACGTGCAGTCCCTAGTTTGAAATAGAGAAAAGCATAAATAGGCGTATAACCATTCCAGGGAACGCAGGTATGTTATAAACCTCCACCCGTCTTTCAACCTCCGGCTCACAACACAGTCGCTCAACGCTCTGTGAATTCCCCTTGCCAGAATGAGCTCCCTTCCCCACGGAATCCACATACTTAAACCGCATAGCATCTCCAATGGAATGACCAGCATTGAATGCCCCTCGCATGATAGCCATTCCTTCCCTCGGCTCCATTAAGGATGCTCAGAGGCCGCTTCAGAAGTGAGGTTTCGGTGGCTTGCAGCATTTAAGGTTGAAGCGCCATCACGTGGCAGCCCATGCCCGGCATGTGGCTCGCCATTAAATATCTCAATGCCACCCGCATCCGGGGGCCCTCATACCATGTTAAACACACATCGGCAGCAACATAATCTGAAAGATAAAACATGAGAATACATTCGGTTTTCAAGAACTGGAGCGTTGAATCCCTATGATGACTACCCAGCTCCTGGCATCGAATCTCTACGATGAACGCCTAGCTCCCATAGAGAAACTCCCAAATTTGTAACTCTGCTCCGTTGATTGAGTTGAATGCTAGTTAGACCTTCCTAGACACATTTGATATCATATTACATTTCCATTTTCAGTGATGCCTATGTTGTTTTCTGTGAGATGAGAATTGTTTGTCCTTCCCTTCATCCTCTGGGTATCCAAGATTTTCACCACACAGCATAGAAATTTGCTTCTCATATGCTTTCTTCGCTTCAAATATTTGACGTTCCCAGAATTAATTCTCCATCACTGCTCTTACAATGCACATTCCACAATTTGAATTATCGATCGCTTCTGCCCTGCGATCTCTGATACTTGTTTTTGCACTGAATCTATGTTGGTGCCATTGGCGTCAAGTGTAATCGAAAGACAGGGGCAAGGCTTGGTGATATGGGTCAGACGAAGGATGGGTTGAAGATTTGAGCACGCTAAATAGTGATTTGGTGATTTCATGTGAAATTGATCAAGGGTTTTGTGCCTGACAGTGAACATTGTCTTAGGACTTGGATTTGTTTTCATATTGGAAATGGTATGCTAAATTGTATGGTGTTGTTAGGAATAGTTACTACATAAAAGGCTGAGAATTATTCCTTTCCATGCTTATGTTCAGTAGTCTTAGAAAAAGAAAAACAAAGCTACATATAACATATATAGAATATGGAAAGTCCATGTGTTGAGTTAAATAAAAAACTTCACATTTGATTTCTTCGGATCCTCCTTACTGGATTTTCCCCTAAATGATGCTCCGTAAAGAGAAGAAAAAGAATGACACTGAAAGACCAAACATCAGCGGTAGCACCATCGTATCCTCTACCAGTAATCACCTCAAGTTCCACGTAATTACAGCTTCCACAAGTTGTATGCAGCAACCCGTCTTCCCTAAATCGCTGAGGCACCGCGCTGAGGCCAAAGTCAGATATCTTCACATTTCAACTTGCTTCAAGCAGAATATTTTCGGGCTTCAAATCTCTATGGTAAAGACCCTTGACGTTGGAAAAGATTATCTTGCTTTCTGGGATGTGTGTTAGTGGCTGGGTTGTGCGTGGTACTTGGAGGAGCTCAAACATAGTTACAGTCAAGACATATCCTTTCGTAGCTAAGCGTGAGGCTAAATATATTATTCAACTGAGCTCGAGTCTTCATTTTCTTGTTGGTTGTCAGTTCTGAAGGTTACAATAATGGGCGACAAGTCACTCTTAAATACTTTTTCATTGTTGTAGATTCATTCTGGGATACGTGCTACCCCAAATACTAGTTTGCATTGAACAGAAAGAGGATGAGTTTCCTAATATATTGCTGCTGATCGGTCTGTTGGTATTCTGGGTAATTTTTGCAATACCAGAACGATTTTGTCTGAATTTGGATGCCATTTAGAGGCTATTTGTGTGGCTATATATTATTTTCACTAGATGATACTGAAGTGTTGATATACGTTGAAGAGGTAGCCAAAAATCTGCCAGTAACTTACTCAAATCTGGTATCTCAAATGTTGAAGTGGACTTGAGTTAATGCCATCATAGACATTGCATATATATATATATATATATATATATATATATATATGTTTTGTTTGTGTACTAACTCTCCCCTTTATCTATTAAAATAGTTAAATGGCTGCTAGCATCTACAACATCATTATGTAAATTCTAAACATGTATTTCAGTGAAGAGTGAAGAAGTTTGTGGTTGGTACACTTGTTATTAGTATTATTTATGTTTGATGGGTCTAAAGTTGATATCAAATTAATATTTTGAAGTTCTTCCACAAGTATTTTCCCAGCATATTATGTATTTACATGAGCCAACAACAAGGAATGCACCTACAACATTTGATACACAAATTGTTTGTTAAAATACTACAATGGACCAAACCATACAAACTTAGGACTCTTTGTGGTTTTCTCTTAGTTATTCCAGTTGGGTTTCTTATAGTGGACTATTGTTTTTCTTTGAAGAAAGTGGCAAGATTAGAGAATATTGATATATGAGTATTCAAGCCCTGTCCATGCCATGGTGCTATAGTTGTTGAAGTTTTGATAGCCATAATTTCTTCTTTGAAAGTGAAGAAGCATTTGAAGGATCTAAGCAAATTTGCAGTTGTTGCTGCCCCAGTTGTGGCCTTGTATTTAAAACTCACTATAGTTTTTGTCTACATATATATGCATTGATTCCTTGATTCAACTGTCGCATAAGAGTTTGGTGGGTTGTATAAAGGCAATGATTGTTTTGACAAATAAAAGTAATCTTTTGTGAAGGAAAGTTTAGTCAGTTATATTGTTAGAACATAGTGCTGGTCATATTTTTATGTAATGGATTGTAATTGGTGCTCGCTAGTTGCACAATGATCATTTGCTGCACATTTATAAAGGTTATTGCTGTGTACTATGAGTGGGTATTACTTTTCTGCATTCAATAGTAGTTGTGATCAGTTTTTAAGGTGCAAATATGACATTGAAGAAAAAATGGCCAGAATCAATGAAATATTAGAGTTCCTCAAAACTCTCATATTTTCTACTACTCATGATACATTAAAAGTCAGCAAAGTTTCTCTCACAAACATTCAGGTCTGTCTACAAAATTCACAAGAGAAAATTGATTTTTTTCAGCTCGAATCTCAGCTATAGCAAGAAGAATTAAAACAGAGGAGTCATTCTGAACATGTCTCTGTTCAGAACATTGAGACTGCAACCCATCAGAAGCAAGTCAATAATGTTATAGTTGGTTCAGGTTTAGTACCCAGTAAAGCAACAGTTGTACATGTAGATGCAGAAGTTCAGTTTGCACTTTCCAAGCCCATTATCAGACCTTGGGAAGAGCTTGTCCACAACAAGCACAAAACTGGTCTTGGATATGACAAGGACTTATCATTTCATATTCCAGACTACTCAAAGCCAATTCAATTTCAAACTGCTAGATTTCTTGAGGATGATTCATCTTCACTTGTTCTTCATGACAGTTCACCTTCATTGTTTTAAATTCTGGTCCTCTTCCACAGCAACAACAACAACGACAGATTGTGAAATGCCAACACTGTGACCGAGTTGGCCATTTGAAAGATCACTGTTTTGATTTTCATCCATGTAAACACTATCATAAAACCACCCATTCTTCACACAGATGCTTCAGAAATAAATGTCCTGCAAGAACAAAGATTCATCTTGGATGGATCACTTCTTGGCAATGGGCATCAACAGTGAAGAAAATATTCCAATCACATGTGAGAACTTGTTCTAGAGTATTGAACAGTCTTGCAGTTGAGTTTTCTCCATCATCTCACCTTGTATCTAACAGGGGGGAAATGATGGTCATCTACAAGCTTCAAAGCCATATCAAGCGAGCCTGAGCCACAACCTGCCACACCAATTTCATGGTTGTAGCCAGAAACAAAGATGCCCCTGAGTGTGCCTTCAGTTGGTAATCTAGGACACTTCCTCTAGCAGAAGACTTCAGCTTCTTGCCAGCTTCGGAAGAATTCCAAGAACAAAATTGGGGACACTTCCTCTAGCAGAAGACTTCAGCTTCTTGCCAGTTTTGGAAGATTTCCAGGAATTGCATTAAGCATTCTAGAGTTTTTGGTCATCCTTAAACCATCATAGGTTGAGACTTCCCTTTTCAAGTTGAATTTCTCCCTTTTATGCGGGGTGAGACCTCCCTTTCATGGTTTAAGGTTTCCCTTTTCAAAACAATATGAGCAGTTCCTCTAGCAGAAGGCTTCAACTTCGTGCCAGTTTTGGAAGAATTCCGGGAACTGCACTAAGCATTCCAGTGTTGGTGGTCATCCTTAAACCGTTGCCCTTTATACCAACATTTGAGAGAGCACATTCAGTTTAGTGCTGCCATGCATTTTTGCACATTTTGTATTATAGCTCTCTTCTTAGACTCATACATAACCCTTCGGATTAAGGGGGGGATGTTGGACACCTAATCCTCAATGGGTTATTGTGGAAGCCGAATAGACAAAAGGAAGTCCAAGAGACCTTGGGATGTGGAACCCAACGATCAAACCATGTACTATAAATGTATATCATTTGTTAATAAAAATGTATTCTCATGTTTTATCTTTCAGATTATGTTGTTGACCATGTGTGTTTAACGTTCTATCTTGTTTAATATATATTGAAGTTTATTATCAAGTCCAAAAAGAGTTAAAAAATAATAACTAAATTCATCATAAGTAAAGAGTATTTTTAATTTTTGGTACCATTACAACGAATGAATTCCATTTCAAACTCTCAAAGAAGGATAAATTCATAATAACAAAGTACATAAAACAAAAAACTGATAATATGCACAATTAAATATTGGTTCAGACAACCCATGGAATGGAATTCATTGAATTTACAAAGGAACATATGCAATGGAATTCATGGAATTTACAAACGAACATATGCTGCAAAATAAAATGAGATGAGATAATAATATTTACATTGTTATGCATTTAAACTTAAATTTCCACCGCCGACCTACGAGGTACTGTGAACAGTCCATGTCAACAGTCCATGCTTTAGCTTTTTCATCTCGTGGCTTAAATTGGATTAAGCTTTAAAATGTTGTTAAAATTAAAATGTTATTTTAATTAATATTTTTAAATATAAATTTCTCATTTATTTAAAAGATAAAATATGTGCACACTGTCAATGGTCCATGTTTTAGCTTTTTCATCTCATGGCTTAAATTGGATTAAGCTTTAAAATGTTATTAAAATTAAAATGTTATTTTAATTAATATTTGTAAATATAAATTTTTTATTTATTTAAAAAATAAAATATTGCATTCTTCAATTTATGCCTTACCGTGTTTCCTTTGCAACATCTGGTGCAAATGCTAATATACTCCCAATAATAATCACTTCACATTCTATCTTTTCACACCTTTTCGACTAATAGGAGACTTGCTCATACATGAATCGACAGCATAAATGAATGCAAGCACTTGCCAAATGGATTCATTTACCATCAATATCATATTTCGTATAATATTGTTTAAACTAGGTGAATCATATTCTTTATGATGGTTGAAGACATAGTTGACCAAAAAGAGATTAAAGCATTAATTTGAATACAACAAATACATTTTTCATTCATTCACCTGAACACGCAGGTCTGTTTGGTAAAGGGAGACCAAGATTATATGAAATCTTGAATTAAAATCTCATCAACCTATGCAGATAAAGATCTTTAATTTTTAACCGAACATTCATATACAATACAAAGTAAAATTCGCGAATAAGAGTAAAATAATGAGTGATTTTTAATGGCTCCAAAGATGCACATATTGTGAAAGGTAATTTGAATGAATGAAGAACATAGATGCAGTACAAGCAACGAGCAGGGATATAATTAGTGAATGGATATCCGAATGAAAGAAGATGCATAATTAATCAAAGTTATTTTGTCGATTAAATGTACAACAAAAGCCGCCCTCAATCGGCTGCTTTTAATTTGCGGCAATAGTATCTTGGCGAAAGGAAGAATAGCATTGTTCAGCGGTGTGAAATGAAAATAAAACTATTTCATAATTACTTAACCCTTTTGATGTTGAGGGATAGTTGCTCATATTTACCGCTTCTTTGTTTCACTGGATTGAACTTTGACTCTAGTATTTTTTATACATTTACTTTTTTCCTAGTGTTATTTTATACATTTACTCCGTTGTGGCTGGTTGATTGAACTTTGACTCGGATTTTCTAGACATTTACTTTCTTTCTAGTGTTATTTTATACATTTACTCCATTGTGGATGGTTGCCTTTGAAGCGTTTTGACTTGAAATTATGAAGTTTTTTGACCTGAAATTAAGTTAGTTTATTTATATCACCTTATTCAACTACTACAAAAATTTCAAGGCAAATGGGTATAGGGTTTAAGAGATACGGTGAAAATATGTTTGCCCAACGCATTTTAGGTGAAGCTGTAGGTGCATGGATTTAATCACATGCTTGAACTTTGGTTGAGAAATAATGGATGATTAATGATTTTTCCACCTTTATAAATCTTTTTAATGTTTCCACACACAAAAATGATGGGAAAATTATGATTTTTAATTAAACCCTAATGCTTATGACAGTGTCACAATAACTTGCGCAACATTACAATTTTTGTATACTTGCAACATATCTCTGAAAAAATGAAACTGATGGATCATCTTGGAATGTCCCTGTAAAACTTATGAACCTAGGAAACAACCCGAATATTGAAAGAAAACCTCCAAAACACTATCTCCCTTTGTTATCAGATTCACAACTTTCGTAACACTGCAACATCATAACTTAGGATGGTTGGAAGGAATCTGAAGGCCTATGATCAGCTTGACAAAATGAACAAGGTAAAATATAACATAAAATGTCTCACAAAAACCAGAGAAACCCTTACTCGTGACCAGCTTGAGAATTCTTTGAAATGCGCAGCAATTGCCTTAATTTCGTAGCGTCTTCAACATCCTCGGCTTGTGCAGCAATTTAAATTTGCAAACATGCAATGCTCTTTCCATCGACCTCAAATGGAAAGAGTGAAATGACAAAGATTCCTATAACATAGGACACTAACATTTTCAGAGCATGGGAAGAATATTCTTATCGAAAGCAATTTTCATTATAAATTTACAGAGATGAGTTGTCTTCATACACGAAATTGCCAAAAGTGACTATAAGAGTTCATAACACTTGAACTTTGGTCTTGACATGCAAATTACTTTAATCCAATCTTTGAACTTGGCAACAACTCACACTACATGTATCACTGTCACCACCATCTTTCATTTTCCATTTGGTATAAAAATTTACATGCATTAAAAAACTTAATGCAACTCTTGAGATACTTCTAATACAATTGTGAATAATTATAACACTAAAAAAAGACATAGACGTTTAATGCATGGACACTCAATCCTATTTTTTTATGCTTCTAATTTAGTCGGTGATCTTTTATATATATGTATATATATATAATCAAATAAATTCAAACATATAATATTGGATTCGAGTTTCTATGTGGGTTTAGTCATGTGAATATTGTGAGTAGATAGTAGTAGCAACGCTATTTCTACTAGGAAGGTGTTAAATATAGAAAGTTATCAGTGTGTGGATAAGGATTTTTAGGAGGTTTAAATCATATTTTTATCAATGTTTTACATGGATGACACGGATAGTGGTCTTTACTTTTTCCATAATGTAATTGTAGCAACCTTCGATATATCTATTACCAATTATCAATGTTTTACCTGGATGACATGGATCGTGATAGTGGTTTTTACTTTTTCCATAATATAATTGTAGCAACCTTCGATATATCTATTACCAATTATCAATGATTTTACCTGGATGACATGGATCGTGGTTTTTACTTTTCCCCTAATATATTTGTAGCAAACTTCGACATATCTATTACCATCTACCTTTACTGGTTTTGATTTGGCATTATGTTTCCTAAACACTTTGTGAATTTGTTATTGTTTCAAAACTTCAAATAAAAAATAAAAATTTAACTCCAATACTCATTATTTTAAAATGGAAAGTAGAATGTAATTCCATTTGATGCTCATTACTGCTCATTATTATGAGGCAATGACATGAAATTTAATAACCTATATGAAATAAGGATATCTATGAGTGAAATCTCACGTATAACATTTCATATATCCTTTTTACAGCTAATAATTGATAGCATTGGGCAATGACAAGGCTAGTAATTGATGGTGTGGGGAAATGATGAGGTTATTTTTATTTTTATTTTTATTTATTATATATATATATAAACTTGTATTCACAAAGGCGAGGTCCTTTACAACTAATTTTTTTTTAAATAATAATTAACCTATAATTAACTATTTATTAATAACTTTTAACTAACTATTATCACTAATTTAAATTATTTTATTTATTTATTAAGGGATTGGTCCCTGTATAACTTCTCGTTTTTTATTATTAAAAAAGTTTTGATCCCGGTCCAATAGTCAATATTAGCGGTTGGTCAAATTAGCCGTTGGAGGCTCTGCTCGGTCTATTTAACATGCTAAGCTAGATCTGTTTCTTCAACTTGTCCTGACGATGAACCACATTGGTTGGTTCGAAACTCGTCGACAAATGATGTCTCATGTGATCTTCGCCAAAAAATATTTTTTGTAAACTTGATATGGATCACAGAAGCCTAAACTCTACAAATGATGAGGTTGTTAATTGATATCATTGGGAAATGCAACATAATTATAGGAATAGTTTGGCTCTGTTGCCCACTAATGAATTCAAGCCTATGAGAGAATAATAAACGGCTATTCAGAGAGATATAAAATGAAAATGATCATAATGAAAGAGTAACGAAAGTGATCATAATGAAAGAGCTTTTGCCAGCTAAACCCTTCAATAAAGCCCATACCTTTACAGAATTATATATATATATATATATATATATATATATATATATATATATATATATATTATTATAGATTGATTTTAACAATGGATTTGGTAAATTGGAGATCTATTTTTTTCAACTTAATAGATTTGTTTTTAAAATGATATCTATCTATATATATATAAATTGGTAATTCCAATTGAAGTTTTTTGGGTTTCATACAAAAGTTATGAAAAAATAACTTGAAAAGGGGAGACTATATAAAAATTTTAACCACTAGTATGCATCTATCTTAACCATGGATCTAGCAAGCCCCTTAAGACTTGAAAAAAAGATATATATATATATATATATATATATATATAGCAAGCCCCTAAAGAGTTAAAAAAATTATATATATATATATATATATATATATATATATATCATTTTTCATGGTTTAAATTACATTTTTTAATGTATAAATGTGTTCAATGCTTTGAAAATCTTCTTGGCCACTTGAAAGGGGCAAAAATGTAGATCAATAAGACTATTTGAATAGTTTTAACCATGCACACAGAAACATATAGTTGATATTGAAATATTTTAACCATACACACATAAAAACATCTAGTTGATATTAAAATATTTTACTAACATAGCTAGATTTATCCAGATTTTGATATGGTGGTGAACATAACAACCCTGGACATATTTAGTTACTGAATTTTTTTCTATATGTATAGGCCACAGGTAGCTTTATAATATATTTTGACACTTGATGTTGCAAATAAACATTGCCAAAAGAACATTGCGATATGGTAGTGCTCATATCCAAGATGGACATATTCCGTTATTGATTTTTTTTTTCTCTATGTACAGGCCACAAGTAACTTTATAAAATATTTTGACAACTTGATGTTGTAAATAAACATAGCCAAAATATAAAATATCAACTGTTACATTACATGTTGTGATTAATATGCCATATCCTGATATTTAGAGGAGATTTGAAACCAAAAATATAATTTATAAACATTAAAAATGTACACCAAAAACATCGACTTCTTCAATTTAAAAAACCTATCAATGCCTCCTTGTTACCTTTCGGGTTAGGTAATGTGAGTCCTAAAATGATTGGCACGCCTAACCTTGGCTTGAGTAGGAACAACCTAGGGTCATCTAAGCCATCAAACGGCTAACCTTGGCTTGAGTAGGAACAACCCAGGGTCATCTAAGCCATCAAAATCACCCGTAGATTTCACCTTCCACGGCCACACCAACACTTAGCATTGGAAGTTTTTCCAAGGGTGAACTTCTTACTATAGAGTACCTTAATAGAAAACCCTATCACTATCTATTTTATTCAACTAATATTTTTTAGAAAAAAATGGAAATTAGTGAATTTGTTTTGGAAAAATCATGGAAAATTAACCCATGTATGAATATAAGCACCTAAAATTTTCCCTACTATCTAAATGTTACTACCCTCCACTCAATTTGTGTTTGATGCACCAAAAAATAAAATATTGAAAGTTATATTTGTGGCTTTCAATTATCTTTGTTGTAACAATAGTAAATGTAGCTTTGTTCAGCATTAAAATGGAAGTCTTTAAGGGAGACTATACTTGTTCTTAGAATTTCTAAGTGTAGTCATATCTTCAGAGGATTTAATAATCAAAGGGAAATTTAGTCATTAGGAGGAGATATATTCTTCTGATGACCATAATATCTTTGGGATTCCCTATAAATCTAGGGGGGAATTTTTGATGTTAGTAGCTTAAGCAAGTACTTGTACATAGGCCTAACGGTTTAGGAATACAAAACTTTTCTACTTGATTTTTAACCTTATAAAGTACTTTAAATATTTTATAAGATAAAGTGAGTTAATGTAATGAAATGAAAAAGTTATTTGCATTACTAAATTGGATAAATCTTAACTATTGATCAGAAATAATGTTGATATATAATCTCCACCACGAACCACTTTAGATATTAGGGTTATGGATTTAGTCAATAACTCAAACTTAAAAAATGAAGGTTAGGCTAAGTGATAAGAGACATAAAACACATTTTGAGCAAAGACACGTGACGGTTAGATCTTAGTGATTGGATCAAGAAGGAATTTCATTCAAGTGTGAAACATTCGAGGAAGACAAGAGGGGTATAAAGGAAGATCCATTTGAGTGAAGAAAGATCAAATGATAGATATAAGGTTTTTTCAACTAATTGGTTCGAGGTTCTTGTTGGATATATTTCCCTTGGTGGGTCATTATTCCAAGAAGGGATCCATTTTAAGTTACAAATTTATTTGAATGAGGAACATATATGAAGGATAGAAATATTGTGTGTATGGCGTTATGAGAATTGTGTTAAATTGTTCTTCTATTTTTATTATTTTTAAAATCACAGTGGTGTTATTATTTAATAGATATCATATGATACGGTCTAATTAACTAGGCGTTGGGTTTATAAAATTAATAGAAATTTTCCCATTAGTACCTTTTACTCTTGAATTGTCTCGACATCCTAGTGTCTTTTCACTCTTAGGAATCATACTCTCAAAGATAGATATGTCCAATTGGTATTCATTCTTTTGGTAGTACTTTTTGCCTGGGGAGAATAATCCATTTTCTGGTACCTTCGCCCCAAATCCTATAAACCATGAAAATAATCACTTTGATAGTTATTAAACCGATGGAAATAAATATGTAGGAGGATAAAGAGGCTCAACTAATATGTCATCTCTTCTACTAGGTCCATTCAATCAAAATTAGTTACCCTTTTTAGTTCACTCAATTTAAAGAAGCTAAGATCATATGCGATAACCCAAAATGGCCACCCATGCCTATTAAGTTTTAATTTGATATCATAAAGTTCAATGGAAGGCTAAAAAATAATCCCACCACACAAATAACCACTTACCATTTGTCGTTCTCATCTAACTCTTGTGTTGATGATAGTATACACACGTGAATTTTCCAACATATAATGACTAGTGATGCTAGAAAATGGTACATTGAACTTGATTGGGACTCATATAATTACTAAAATTCTTTGATTGAGAAATTTTTGATCCAATTTTAGCTACCCGTTCGATAAGAGAGTAGAACTGATATCTTATCAAAATTTTGAGAAGAAACTTCCAGTCACGTTTATAATCATATTCATGAATCCAAACTAAGATTATAGTTTGATTGCTAAAATGTTGTTTCACTCAATCATTATTATCACATATTTTCAAAGACGTTATGATAGCAACCGAAAATTTCAAGGCACAACACATCCTGCAAGCACAACATCTTGACTTAATCTATTGTTACTTAGGCAGTTTGTATGATGTTATATTTAATGATCATTATCTATTGAATGATTCTACTCAAACCAACCCAAGACCACTTGCTAAGGGTTTTATTGGTTCTATTTTAGTTAAAACTATTATATGGTTAGCTGTGGAATTGGGTAAATTAATTATTTCATCAAATCCACCATCTAGTGCACCCACCGCTTAAACTACTGTAATCGTGAGCATACCTTTGAAGAGATTCCATTACCATCCATGTCATCTAAGAATTCTTAGAATTTTTGAGGTAAAAGGATTATAAATAAATAAAAAAATAGTTTGAAAATTATGGAAAGGGTTGAACAGACCCAACATGGGTAGGAAATGATGGGAAATGATGAGAAAAAGAGGAAGAAAAAGTTTCCTTGTAATATTTGTTAGGGAGATCAGCTAAGTCATGAGTTCCCAAGAATGAATGAGATTCGGTGCTTCTTTACAAAATATTATTTACATAAATAATTTTCTTTTTTGACCAATCCATTTCCTACCCAACAACAATAAATGGTTGCACACTATCCTACTCCTATATTAAGGGGCACTAATGGTTCTTATAAAAAATGGGATCCATTGAATGAAAATACTTTCATGTGTGATGAGGTGGTGCTTTCAAATACACAAATTAAGAGTTATGAACCTCTTAAGAATGAGGTTGACCAAATTCAAGGTCAATTTTTTGTTTTTTGAATGCTTCAAATGGCCATAATGATTACCTAAAAAGTTTAATGAGTTTAAAATTAGTTTTAAAATGTAGTGCTTCCTTAGAGTAGGCTAACCAAGATTATTTATCCTATTGAAAAAAAAATTTCCACATCCATATTGCATCCAATGTTTTGTAATCGGAGTTTCAAGCTAGCAATTGTTGTTCATCTTCATTTATCCTTTAGAATATTGAAGGGTTACTAAAAAGGAAAGAATTTGATATGCTTATCCTCTCATTTGATAACTCTTAGTCTTTGTTGTATCCAACACATTACTGAATCTAAGAGGGAGGTAATTTTCCTAAGATACTTCTAATTAGATCCAGGAACTAGTGGAGTTAATCCACCCACATCATTTTCATTCTAATTTCCTAAATTTATCCATTTTATTCTTTCTCAATTTCTATCCTTTTTCCATTGTCATTTTACCTTTATCATTTATTATTTTACCTTTTCCATTTATCATCAATCATTATCTATTAAATTTTATCAACCTCATATTATTCTAGAATTTTTCATACATCCATGAGGCCATACTTATCTCTTCCATTTTCCGTTTTCCTCTTTTTATCTTTTTACATTTTTATAATTGTCCATTTCCATTTTTTGCGTAGTTTTTCATATTTCTACAATTCTATTTTCCATATTTTTTTGAAAAGCCTCTTTGATTTTACATATTATTTCTTTATCTATACATATAAATTCTTCCATATTATTTCTACTTACCTGCACATCTAAGACGTATATAATATTTCCACACTCTCTTGATATATGTTATAACATTTATTTCATTCTTGATATATGTTATAACACTTAGTTCATTCTTTAGCATCCTTTGTTCAAAGATTTGGTGCATACTTCTCCTAAACTAACCAATTTTCTACAAATTCCTTGTAGCAAAAGCTATTGAATACATCAAATTTCCACACACACTCGAATATGGGACATAGGACATGTCTTATTCCCCTTCCTATGCCTTGGGAAAATGATCTACTTATAACTTTACATCTATAGTAATAATGGAATTTGCCAGATTACATTCCTAAATATTAAAAAATAAGAATGTCATGCTGACATACCTCCTTCGATTTAGACAAAGTTCAAAATTTTCCCAATATCTTTTAATTTTCATGTCAAGAATAAATTTTCTAGCACTAACACCTTTCATGTCAATTTTAGAGGAAAAAAATTTGTCCATGCCTTGGATGATTTCATTGTCATTTTGAATTACAAAAATATCATCCACATATAACACCAAATAAATAATATTATTTCCAACTAATTTGAAATATATGTAGTGATCTTGTTTTCTCCCTATGACGCTAGATCCCAATATATAAGAATAATTGTTTTTACACAACATATGAAATGATTATTTAAACATGTACACATTATTTCCTAGAATAATACTATTCATTTCTTTTCCATCACTCCAATTCCTTCTATTTTCTTCAGGTAGATTTCTTCATACAGATCATTTTGTGGGAAGCTTTTCTTCACATACATCTTTTCTACTTCAAACTCAAAAGTGGAAGAAATAAATAAAAGAAGTATAATAGAAGTTGTCTTGGGGGGATAAGAAAAAAATCACCAAAGTCAATTCCTTGTACTTAGGAATACAAATTTCCTACTAACGAGGCTTTATATTTATTCATTTTGCATTTATCATTAAAATTCTTCTTAAATAGTCATTTTCTACCAATGGGAGTTCTTCCAAGTGATAAATCCACTTATCTAATCCCTCATTCTTATTGAAGGTTTTGATTAAGGAGCATCATCAAATTCCTTACCTTTGACATTTTTTTTATATCTACAGTGTTTCCCATAATGCCCTTTTTATTCCACACATTTGACATATCTTAATAGTTTTTCATTGAAATTTTGATATTCCTCTAGATTCATATATCTCACTATAGGAATTACTTTTATGTCTATGATGGAAGCATGATCTTACCAAGAAAGCATACTAATTCTTACTTTTCATGTTTTTCCATCTTCTCTCCTTGAGTAACGAGGATAAGGCTATGTTAACAAAACCTAACGTAGTTAAATTATTACATATGTAAGAAACCATATTATTGATCCGAATTAGATAATTATATTTTTTTTCATCCATCTAGATGCATTTGGAGTGGAAAAAGTGGAAGAATCAGTGCCTGGGATCATTTTTACCTGCGGAACCTAGTTTGCCGAAATAGGGTCTAAAACTTTCCAAGAGTGTTTGAGGCATCAAATGAAATTTTTCAAGGGTAAAAATTTTACCCTTAGGCACCCTGCATTTGCATACTATTCTACCCACAAAAATATTTCCAACAACGCAAGAAGTGCATCAATCAGAGTCCATATGTAAAAGTTATGTCACTCAGAAGTTGACCTTCCTATTTTCACACCTATAGTTCGAGATGATACCGCATCAGCCACCATTAGTCATGGAAAAGGGGCTATCCATGTGTTTGTGATGTAAAAGACTCTAAAAGAGTCTATTTTGTAACTCTACTTAAGAGTTGATGTATTCAATATTAACCACCAGTAGGTTATCGAGCTATGTTATAACTAGTCCACTAGGAGGAAGAGACATTCTATTCTTTCAAGAGCATTTTGTTCCATATTTGAGCAAAGATAGCAAGGAGAGATAGGAGGTAGAGCACAGAGAGAGGATTTGTGCATTGTAGCAGCCCCTAGACACATACATTACTTCTTTGTATCTGCAGCCATATTTTCAGACAGAGAAAGAGAGCGAAGCGGCCTCACATTCTAGCTGGGTTTTCTCCCGAAAGAGTTTCCCATAGAGCATATATTGTGTATTATGTGTGTGAAATTATTATGTTGTTCTCTATGTTTTTGGTTGATTTACTTTTACTTGCATGCACTAATTACAGTTAATTTTACAGAGTTAGAAATTAAATAAAATTGTAATAGTGTAGAATCTCATTTTTTTAATATAATATTATCATATATGTTTTGATGAACTGCCTAGTGGAATATCCACAACAGTTTACAAATCAATTATCCTACGAGTTTTGGAAAGAATAAAAAAATATAATACATTTTGCATCTACAATCTCAATATTAATAGATATTAGCTCACTTACAACATTATTGAAGGTGTTTAAATGCTTTGTCACAGAGTATGTTTTAGAATAATGATTACATTGAGAAGGGAGGTGGTGGGGATTGAATTAGTCTAATGGCCAATTTAAACAATTTCACAATTAGGCATATTTGTCAACATAAAAGTGCATCACTTAAGACCATCAACACATGAAAATACCACATGTACATAGAAAACCTTGCAGGAGAAAACTACAAATCATTTTTCAATCTTTGAAAACATCAATTCACAGGAACCAACCTGCTAGATCACCAATCCCCAAAACATATTTGCAGGCAACAACCTCTATTGTACGTACCAACCCCCAAAATAGATGTGGAGGAGCCAAGTTGCTAAAGGCTCCGACCACAAATATGTTTAAGCACCAACTTGATGTAGGCTACAACTTGATTTAGGCACCAACCTCTAAAATATGGAAGCACCAATTCGCAGTAGGCTTCAACCTAATTCAAACACCAACCATTGAAATTCATAGGTTCAAACTTGATTGAGACACCGACCTCTTTTACCAAAACATAGCAGACCACTTTTTGCAATCTTTCAATGTACATCCACAAGCTCCAACATAATAAATTCCTTTGAAAAGTATAATAATTTCAATACAAGTTCAACCTAGTCTTTAATCATGAATCTACAACATCTTCCTCATACCAAGACTAAACCTCTTTTTGTGTTCCAAAACATTTTGACAATCACAAAAGAAATATGGCCTCATGTTCTCAAAAATATATCTTCATGTCTCCCTTTTAGATCGCAAGAAAATTCTAGCCATTTTCCGATTTCATAATTCAAAATGGCTTTCAAAATAACCCATTAAATTCTTATATAGAATCATATATTATTTTCAATTTTTTTATTATATAATTAATTTATTTAGCTTTATAGTTTATACATATATTTTCTAAAGTCAATAACATAAAAATTATAAAAGTTATAAAAGTACTCTGCCTCTTATCCATTTTAGGCAACCGATCACAACTAGGAGGATTTGAACCTTAGATCTTTAAGTTTTCACAAATTTCACATTACTTCCATCGAACCAAGATTAATAAAAATTATTATTAAGTATTTATATATATATATATATATATATATATATATATATATATATATTATATAGGAATAATAAATTACATATCATTAACATTTTTTTTAAATATTATCAACTACGACAATAATATAAATTAAATGTCCATTAAAATACCAATAAACTTTAAAACACTTCATAATATCTTTCACATATTAAAAAAAGCATAAAAAATAACTAAATATATTCGCTGCTATTTTATTGTGGAAAATTTTAATCTAAACATTCACTTTGTTACAATATTATGCATTATTAATATAACATGATAAAAAAATCATAACTTATATTTATATGATATAGCATGGTATTTTATTTTAATTAATTAATTTAATTAAAAAATACTTAAAAAATATTTTTAATTTATACATTTACTTTGTTACAATATTATGGATTATTAATATAACATGGTAAAAAAATCATAATTTATATTTATATGATACAAATTACTATTATATTTTATTTTAATTAATCTATTTATTTTAATTAATCAATTTAATTAAAAAATATCAATTTAATTAAAAAATACTTAAAAGGATAAATAATATTTTTACGTAAATATCAACCTAGAAAAAAAATTGTGTTAATTTGATTTTAAAATGTTTTCCAAGTCAACAATCTAAATAAAAGTGACTCATTTCTATTAAAAATACATTTAAGAAACACGGCTACAATAACAAAATCATTTTTGTTAATTTGATTTTAAAAGGATTTCCAGGCCAACAATCTAAAAGGAAATGACTCATTTCTATTAAAAATAGATTTAAGAAACATGGCTACACTAACAAACCGAACTGTTGAGCAGTAAATCCCTGCCTTTGGAAACCATTGCCATTGCTGGGATGATTAGCTTCTTTTGTGCTGAATGTTTATGATAGCCCACTAAGCAGTGGGCTGATTCAGCATTGTATACATTGAAACTCGAATAGTACCTTAAAGGATTTTAAAGATGAATTTTAATGTTAAAGTTTACCAATTTCTTGGGATTGTTGAAAATAATGTTTAATTTCTATCGGTAGGGTTTGACATGTTGTTAATTAATTTTGAGTATTAGTTAAATTTAAATAAAAATAAATTTTGGTTGGTCAAAGAAATATATATGTTTCATTTATAGATGAAATGATTTATTTTTTTTTATAGAATATTTAAGGGAATTTTAATATATAATTTTAAGTAAAATTGTGAATTTTGTTGTTATTTAAAATACATTTTAGAATAAATCAATAGATTAACATTCTGAAAACCCAAATTTTATAGTTTAAACAACTTGAGTTAATTCATGTTTTTAGAAACCTCTATAAAAATTTGCTTAAAATTGTCATTTCATCTATTATTTACACTATGCCATTTTTTTAATAATTCTAATATTTATACCCATTTACTTCATTTCATTTCTTTTTGTTTTAATAACTAGCACAACCAAATTTACCAATGTTGTTGATATACATAGGGATATGTCAACCATATATCCAACAACAATTTCCAATGTGGTTCATGTATGCCCATTGTCATATATCAACCACATTAATAATAATTATGTGTATTTTTTTAAAGACCAACTATTCATGATTATTAATAACTATATAAATAATGAAAACCATATTAGTTTATATATATATGAATACAGATATTATATTAATATTATATCATGTATTAAAATAATATTAAGTTACTCTATAATATTTTATTTAATATTATTTACTTTTAAATTATTTAATATAATTTAAATATTAAATCATAATAATATGAGTAATATTAATTAACAATAATAATGTTAATAACACTAATTATTTGATTCCCGGATGCGGGTGTCTAAAAGGCGCAGCGGACTGATGGGGAGTCACATGGGCAGGTGTCAGCCCATTAGTGACATGCAGTACCCCGCGGTAGGTAAAGGAGGCTCGCATGCTGTAAAACCAGTGCCGGCATTAATGCTGGTCTTGTCGTCCATCCTCCGCTGCCTGGCTAACGGCGCGATGGAGATTAATACACCGGAAACTCCTCTGGCATTTGTGCATACTACTGCAATCGTCTGGCATTCTGCTGCTTCACTGGTGCATCACTCGGTGGAGTGGGGAAGGGAACAAGAGCATCCATGCTCTGCAACTAAGAGAAATCGGCGTTGTGAGCTCAATACGGCAGCCCACGTCCTAACTAAGTCCTCCTCACCAGGTTCCTGCACGCGAGTTCATCTTCTGAATCCAGAAATGCGGGGTGAGCGACAGAGAATGTGCAGTAGGCGCGGAGGCTCTCGAGGACGGGCCACCACCCAGCGGCCTGCCCCCATTTCTCCTTCCTCCTCCGTCGAAGTTACGTCTGTGCCGCAACAATTCCATGGTAATAGAGCTGGGCGTGGCAGAGGAATGGAGAGCGAACGAAGAATGGATTGTGGGCATGACGAGCATCCTATGGTCAGGTATCGGATACCCTGCACACTCGCTAATTCCACTTTTATTATCTCTGTAACGGTTGAGCATTGTGATATTCTTAGAGAACCGGCAGATGCCACTCTGGAATATCCTCCTCCTGTTCATGGGACAGGGCCTATTATTGACCTGCAACGCCCTGTCAGGGAAAGCTCCCCCTTAGCCTGTCCATCAGCTCTTGCAGGTCCAAGCGAGCCTGACAGGGAAAGCTCCCCCATAGCCTGTCCACCAGCTCTTGCAGGTCCAAGCGCGCCTGTTCAGGGACGGCCTTCCAGCGTGATAGTCCCTCTCTCTGACTCTGATGACTCTCTACACTTTGGGTGCCAAATTGAGGAAGCGCCCTACACCACGGACGATGAATGAGCAAGACAAGTAGTTCGCTCTCGGCAACCTGGGCCGTAAGAGCTTTATTTTGTCTTTGTTTTCTCTGTCTATGTATCAGTTCGACAGCATGGGTCTGTCTGTCTATGTGTCGGCCGTATGGGTCCCTGTTATGCACTGTTATGCACTGTTTAAAGTCACGGTTTCGAGTCTTAGAGGCAGCAGATACAACAGAAGACAGTAATCCAAATTTTGACTGTGTTCAATTTTGGAAGATGTAAGCTGGGCAAACGAACAATTTCTGGGCAGGATTACAGAGCCATGGCCCTTGCAACTCTTATGTAATTTTTGACCTTTTTGTATTATAATAGAATTAGTCTTATTCAAAAAAAAAAAAAAAAAACACTAATTATTTGATAAAAAAAAAAAATAATTTTAGTAAATGTGGTTGATATAAGCATAAGGGTTCATTTCTATTTATGACTCAAACCATTGATAAATATATAATAAAAAATAATAATAATAATAATAATAATTTCTATGGAAAGACTTTCCTTAATTCATTATGGATAAGAGAAACATGAATATAGAAATTTATTATTATTTTTTATAAAATGTAAATAAATACTTCTTTTATTAAAAAATAAATAAATTTTAATATTGTTCTTTGAAAATATATAATTCTTTTTATTTTGATTGTATTTTATAAATAATAATAATAATAATTTTTTTTTTTCTAAGTAAAGGCTAGTTCTATATTAAAGAAAGTAAAAATATGTACATGGATTAGACCTTCCGAGGAGGCCGAGGCCAGTCCTCAAACACTAGAAGCTGGACCATACTGTCTATCTACTTAAACTGATTTACAAAACACAGTCCATAATGCTTTTTCCTGGACTTCAGATAACCTGGACTTGAACTGACAAAACCACCATTGATACTGGCAGGACAGAACCAGTTTACACCATTGACTCTAATACATAGAAAGCAAACTGTAATAATCTGTGACTTACAGCAGTAGATAAACTGAGACCTTGGATTGAAAGGAACAGAAGGAAAAAACAACATAATCATCGACATAATTGCAAAAAACTAGACAGAAGCACCCGTTGAAGCTTAGGCTGGCTGGCTGGGCGACGCTGGCTGCTTTCCCTTCTCTGGACTGGGTGAGTCAAGCCAGATGACAAGCCCTTCCCCGTCCTGAAACAACTCTCCCAATCCAGGCTGGGCGTGGTCCTTGAGCACTTCCCTTTCCATAGCAGAATTAGGTGGTGGCAGAACCTCTTGAACCAAAGCAGCATGAACCGAGACCTCCTGAGCTGGGGCATGCTGAACCAGGGCGTCCTGAGCTAGGGCTTCCTCGTTGCGGTGAGCTCTATACACCAGGCCATTCATATCCCCTAGGAGTATGTCACTGTCCTGAACACTTGCAGAGGTAGGAGAGGTCGATGTGGGATCTCCAGGCTCTTCCTCAGAAATGTACACCGTGAGATTAACTACCACTTCTGGTCTGACGAGCTGGCTAGGAAACCTGAGACGAAAAGTCTGGTAAGTGCCTTGCGGAACAAGGCTTTCCTGCTCTGAGCTAGGGGACGAGGGGGGAACAGAGGCCATGGGAGAAATTGGGTGCAATTCTTCAAGTTCAGGGCCAACTCGGATACCGGACCTCCCTCCCCGTCTTGGCACACCTCTGCTTCGCGGCATGGTGCCTAAGGCCAGAGACCCCAAACGCTTTTCGACCCCTCGAATTCTGAAAGCCAGAGTATCTCCTCTCAGAACACCAGCAGCAATGGGAAAATTCTGGTCATAAATTGGCATGGCAGTCCCAATATAAGGAGCAGCGACCGATATCTCCGCAGGAGGAGAGCGTTGAGCCATAATCCTGGTTTGCATCGAGTCCAGAGCTACCATGCTCGACTTGAATGCGCCGTCCCCTCGGCTCTGTTTCAAATTGGATTCAATTGCCTTCTGCATTAACTGATATCCTCCACTGCAGGCCTCCGCATACAGGTGCCGTCCTTCTGTCCTCATCCTACGTGTCGTGGCGAGTGCCATGATTAATGGCAAGTAAAAGCACCCGCATCCGGGTGCGAATTCTCTATCAGAGATTTGTCCTGAGAGACCATTTCCCTTAGCTTATCCATCTGGTCTCTGGGAGGCAGGCTGTCTATAGCTCCTTCAAAGTGATTTTCTTTTGCCTCCACTCCAAGGTTGGCTAGAAGATCAGCCAGCTTATTCCCTTCTCTTCTGGTATGCTTGAAAGTGATTGCTTGGTGCTGTGAGAGCCAGTGATTGCTCAGCTCAAACCTCTGGGCCATTCTCTAGTTGCTGCTTACCTTATGAATTGGAGAGCCTTGTTGAAGCTTTGTGGCCATTCTGATTATGATCTGCGAGTCTCCTTCTATGATGAGGGGAAAGAAGTTTTTTATGTGTGCTATTTTGAGACCTCGCCATAGACCTTCCAATTCCGCTGAGTTGTTAGTGTCCCAGCCTATCGAACCCATGTAGATGCCTAGAGGATTGCCATTGTGATCCCTGAAGACTCCTCCATAACCTGCTTGTCCTGGGTTTCCTTTAGAGGCCCCATCAAAGTTGAGTTGGATCATGTCAACGGGAGGTGGATTCCAAGAACTTGCTTCCTGTCTGTGGTTGTTGGGATTTCTGCCGTTAGTTGAATTGTGGTTTATCCGCATTTGCCAGTTATCCCAAACAGCTTTTTCCTGTGGCAGAGTTGGAAAGTCTTCAGGATGCCAGTCTTTGAGTGAAAGAGTCTCCATTAAGTTTTGATGAAAATTATTCCACAGTTTGTCCAGCGGCATCGATTGATCTTTGAATATTCTTCGATTGCGCTCTTTCCATAGAGTCCACATCAGTAAACCAGGAAGGAGTTGCCACAACGCATTGAGAAGAGTACTTTGAAATGGGGTTTGACTTCCTTTGCTAATGGTTCCTTTGAGGTCGTCTTGCTCTCTTCTTTCAATTTGACAGCGGAAAGCAATCTTCTCCCATAATTTCTTTCCTACTGAGCAATTCTGCATAAGATGAAGTGTTGTTTCTTCCTCCTGTTGACACATGTGACATATGGATGGTCCCAAGAAACTCCTCTTTCTGAGATTATCCCACGTTAGGATTCTGTTGTGACATAGAAGCCATAGAAATGTGGAAACTTTCGACCAATTAGATTTGTGCCATACTTTTTCCCATAAGCTGTCTTTATTTATCTGCCCTTGTATAATTATATTGTAAGCCTCCTTGGTTGTGAAAATTCCTTTTTCTCCATAGCCCCATCTTAAAATGTCCGGTTCTTCTGAGACTCTTATTTGCCTCTTTTGTAACTCTGTTTCAAGTAGATGTTGAGTCTGTCCTGAGCTATTCGGTAGGAGCTGATGAATGTCTTTCCACTTCTGGTGTTCCTGAGCAGCAGCGGAAGTCCAGCAATGGTTAACTTTGGCCCGATGGTGTGTTCCTCTCTCATCAGCTGGAAGTTCCTGGAGAATGTCTTTGATTTTTGGCAACTGCTGCCATGAATCTTCCTAGAACCGTGCTGTGTTCCCATTTTTTATCTCCCAGAAGCAGTGTTCTTGAATGAGAGATCTGTGTTGTATGGCTGCGTTCCAAATTGCGGATCTCGAACTTGTCTCAGTCATACGCAATCTTTCTTCCATTGGATAGTTACTTGCATACTTGGTCGTCCAAAGGGAAGCCCATGGAGTATTAGGATGGGCCAACCATTGCCACCAGATTTTAGCTCCCATCGCTTTGTTACTATGCTCAGGATCTCTAAGGCCTATGCCTCCTACATGCTTGGGAAGACACACTTTCTCCCATTTAAGTAGAGCCCATTTTCGATTCTGTCCTGAGCCTCCCCACAGAAATTTACGTTGTAGATTCTTGATTTCTTTAAGGACCCATTTGGGGGCAGCTAGAATGGAGAAGAGATACAGAGGCATGGAGTGAAGAACAACTTTGATGAGAACTATTCTGCTGGCCATGTTCAGAGTTCGATTAGTCCATAGGAACAACGTGCTTCTAATTTTTCTAACAGCTGCTTCCAGGAGGAATGCTTGAGAGCTGAGCTCATAAGCGGGGCACCTAGATATTTGGAAGGCAGAGAGGCAGAGGTGAAGCCCAGAATACGCTCAATAGCTCTTTGTGTAGAAACTGGGGTATTGAAGAAAAAAATTTGTGATTTGACTCAATTGATGAGGGCACCAGAAGCGTCAGAGAAAGTGGATAGAATGGATTTTACAAGATGAGCTTCCTAGACCGAAGGGTGCGCAAAAAGCATATTATCATCTACAAATTGCTGGTGGGTGTGGACCGGGGAATTGTGAAATGAGAGCCCTTTTAACCGCCTATCAAGCTTAGCAGTCGTGATGCTTCTACCCAAACCCTCAGCCATAATTACGAAAAGAAAGGAAGATAAGGGATCACCCCGCCTAATGCCTCTAGAAGGTCGAAATGTGGCTGAACGGGTGCCATTGATTAATACTGAGAAGAATGCAGAGGATATTAGACTGTAGATCCATCTAACCCACGAGTGAGCAAAGCCAAAAGCAATAAGAATTTTTTGTATGTAGACCCAACTGAGGCTGTCAAATGCTTTAGAAAGATCTAGTTTAAGTAGCATACCTGGCTTTTTGGTCAGCTTTAGGGAGTGAATTAGTTCATGCGTGAGAATAATTCCATCCATTATTTGGCATCCTTCAACATAGCCCAATTGCTCAAGCGAGATGGTGAGTGGAAGAAGCGTTTTAAGCCTGGTAGCAATGACCTTTGAAATTATTTTATATATCATGTTGCATAGGGCTATGGGCCTGTATTTGTCAGGGGTGTTGGCATCTTCTCCTTTAGGCACTAGGGCAATGAAAGTAGCATTTAATCCCGGGTACATCCATCTGAGCTCTCTGGATTCCTCCACAACCAGCCAAACTTCATTTTTTATCAGGTCCCAGAATCTGTGAAAGAAGTTTGCTATGAAGCCATCCGGACCTGGCGCTTTTCCTTCTTTCACTTGTTGCACGGCCTCTTCAACTTCCTGCAGATTGATGGGCTTGATCAGTAAGCTGTTATGCTCCTCCGTTATGACCTTGGGTATGTTCTGGAGAAGTTGATTGATGGCTGGCATTCTGTTGAAGTCGGGCTCCTGGTGGGATTTTTTGAAGTAGTTTATAAATTCCTTTTCAATGCCCTCATGCGTTTCAATCTTCTCTCCCTGCTCATTGTTAATATGAGTAATTTGATTTATCATTCTTCTCTGAACAGTGGTTTTATGAAAGAATTTTGCGTTTTTTTCTCCGCTTTTCAGCCATCGAATTCGGGATTTCTGCCTCCATAGTATTTCCTCCTGCTTGGCTCTTTCTAGAATTTTTGACTCTATGGCTTGTTCCTGTTTGGAGAGTTCCTCTATTCGCCCCTCATTGATAATGGATTGTTGTATTTTCTTCATTTCAGTATTGAGCAGAGCTTGGTCAGCAAAGATGTTACCAATTATCTTGTGGTTCCATTGTTTGATGGCCCTTTTTAGATACTTGAGTTTTTGTTGGAACCTGGACATTCTTGTCCCCTCAGTCGGATTGAAATTTGTCCAGCTTGATCTGACTAGCTTTTCAAATTCTGGATGGGAGAACCAAAATTCTTCAAAACGAAAAGGGCATCTGAGGTTGTTACCTGGCCTGTTCCATTGGAGCTCGATGGGCCAGTGATCCGATCCAGAGAAAGGGAGAATGGAAGCTGTAAATTCCCCTCCGATATGAGTTGCATTGTCTGAGATTAGGAAACGATCAAGGCGCGATGCAATTTGTTGCGCTCCTACTCTCTTGTTTGTCCAGGTGAAGATACCGTTGCTTGTTGGGATGTCCATTAACCAGTTGCTGTTGATGAACTCCTTTAGAAGGCAGTCATCATTGTTTGTGTTGCTTCTGCCTCCTTTCTTTTCTTCCATGCTGGCGATCATATTGTAATCCCTTCCAGATATCCATAGTGGAAATGGTCTGTCTCTATTGAGCTCTGACAATGTATTCAGCAGTTGGCTTTTCTGAGCTGTGTCCTGAGGGAAATAAACATTAGTTAGCAGTCCATGAGCATTCGTACCTGAGAGGTGGAATGTGGCTTGGATGAAGTTTTTGTTAGCTTGAATATTGTTGAGATGGATGATTCGGGCATCCCAAAGTATTTCTAGGCCTCCCGAGGCACCTTGTGCATCCACCGCTGTGACTAGCCCTCTTGGCTAAGCCTTCGCAGCTATTCTTTCCAAAATTGTGGAGCTACACTTCGTCTCCTGCAAAAAGAGAATACTGGGTTTTTCTTGCTTCAGCATATTTTTTAAGATTCTTCCTTTCCTAGGGCCATTGAGCCCTCTGATATTCCAAGATATTAACTTCATTGAGAAGGGTGGGGGTTTGCAGTGAAGTACTTAGTTAGTTTGGCATACCTTCCTGACTCCACCAGTATTTCTCCTATCTTGATTGTTCTTTCTAGGGTTGTTTTCCTTCCCCTCTTCTTGCTATCCTTGGTGATAAATTTGCCATCCCATGGACTAGCGATCTGGACCCCTAAAGAGTATTTCTTCTGTGCTCTGTGTAACACTTCTACTAGGTTGTCGACTTGCTGTTCCGGGATTTTTTCAAAGTTCTTTGTGCGACAAGCATGTTCCAAGCCTAAAATGTCCAGCTCCCCTATATCTAGGGACTCCTGGTCTTCCTCTATGACTTGGGGCGATTGAAAAATGTCCTCAGTTTCGATTGAGGCATTTTCACTTGGCTGAGAGTACTCCATATCCATTCCTTCCATTTTCTTTGACACCTTTTTGTTCTGCGATATCAAGTGCTCTTGCCTTGTGATTTTCTGTCCTCCTTGCATTGATGTTTCGCCCGGTTGCTTTTGTTGGATTGCTTCGTCTTTCTCCTGTTCCTCGTCCGAACCCTTCTCATCGGTTTTGTTTAGAGCTTCGAATCTATTGCTTGTTGTTGCTTTGTTGCTAGGATTTGCTTTGGGGTTGCTGGTGGCTTTTTTGTTTCCTCTTCTTCTATTGACTACCTTTGTGAATCCATCTGGGGTATGATTGTCAGACTTGTCTGGAAAGGAGTGTATCTTATTTAGAGGGCAGTCTCTATAGAGATGTCCTATATCATGGCATTTCCTGCATCTAAATGGAACCTGTTCATAATCAATGACTTGAACCCATTCAGAGTCTTCATGAAAGAAACTTACTGTGTCTGGCAATGGTTGTTTGAGATCCATGTATACACAGATCCGAGCATATGAAGTGTGTTTGCAGAGTTTTGTTTCCTTTGCCACCCTTACAAATTCACCAATGGCATTTCCGATCTCCTGTAGAGACTTTTCCTCCCAATATTCCCATGGCAGTGAGTAAAGCCTTATCCACACTGGCGCACAACTCAGATCCTCCTTATCGGGGTTGAATCTTTCCACCCAGCCCTTGAGAAATAGACCTGCAGAGTTAAAAAAGTATGGACCTCCCTCCAAAATTCTAGTTCGATCTTCTAGACAGTTAAATACGGCAGTGAAGAAGCCCTTGGCTCCCAAATGCAGAGATATATCCCCTTTTGGACGCCATGTGGTGCTGATCCAAGTTCTCAGAGCTCTTTCTGTTGGCCAAATCCCTATAAACTTGCCTATCAGCGCATGATCTCGCATGTACTGTATTCGGGCATTGATTCGCTCACTTGGGAAGTACACCCGTGGTCTATTGGTAGCAACAGGTTTGCAAGTTGAGGAGCTTGCTTTATTTCTGTTCTCTGTATCAATGTCCTTACCCTTTTGCTGTATGTTGTCCCTTGTGCTGCCGCTAACCCTGTTTGCGTTCTCCCAATCCGCCGTTTGCCGTGCGCTGTTACCCTGAGACGGGGGAGGCTCCTGGCCCTCCCCCTGGGGGGGAACCATTGTTCCTGCCCGTATGGTCACGTCCGCCTGCACTCTGCCTCACCAGAAGCTGCCGCAGGTACCTGGTTCGACAGACCTGCCGCCTTCAGGGTTCTGTCAAAACCCTAGTGTTGTTCTCTGTCTTCGGTGCTCACGTTCGCCCCGGTTCATAAGTCTCTATTCATACATTCAATAATAATAATTAATAAATATTAGCTAAATAGTTAATTATTGTTAAAAAATAATAATATTTTTTAATTAAATATTATTAAATAATAATAATAATAATAATATTAATTAATTAAATAAAAATAATAATAATTAGTTCAATTTTAGATAATAATAATTAATAATAATAATTAATAATGATAATAATTAATAATAATTCTTTGTCACAATGTCACGTTGGACCATGGTTGATTTTCATATTGAGACAATCTTTGTCACAAAGCGACATTTGAGCATGGTTAACCATGGTTGACTATGATTCACCATGTTTGAGTGAAAGTAATAACAAACCATTTGGATTAATATTAAAAAGCCAAGATTGACCATAGTTGACCATGTTTGATTCTATAAAACGTGGTTGACCATGATCAACCATGGTTACCATGGTTGACCATGATTGTCCATGATTTTTATATGGACACAATTTTGTCACAATGCAACATCCCACCATGGTTGACCATGGTTGATATTATAAATGCAAGGGATTGATATTATGAACCCAAGAGATTAATAGTAAAACTCCACGATTGACCATGGTTGATAATGGTTGACCAAGATTGATATTATAAACCTAAGGGAATAATAAACCCAAGGGATTTATATTATAAACCCAAAGGAATAACAAACCCAAGGGATTAATACTAAACCCCAAGGGATTATGAACCTAAAGGAATAATATTAAACCCAAGGGACTAATATTATAAACCCAAGGTATAGAAGCCTTAAGATAAATATTAAAACTACGAAAATAAACATGGTTGAGCATGATTGATTTTGGTATTGAGACAATCCTTGTCAAAATGCTAGATTAGACCATGGTTGAGCATGGTTGAACATGGTTGATTATGGTTAACCATTGCTCAATAATATTAAACCCTAGGAATATGAACCTTTAGATCAATAAACCCAAGGGATTGATATTATAAACCCAAGTGAATAATAAACCTACGAGATAACAATTATAAACCCAAGGAATAAAAACCCTAACATCTATATTATAATCCCTGAAATAAACATAAATGACCATGGTTTATTTCCACATATAGACAATCCTTGTCACAATGCAACTTTGGACCATGGTTAACCATGGTTGAGCATGATTGATTGTCATATCAAGATAATCTTTGTCAGAACGCAATGTTAGACCATGGTTGATTTCCATATCTAGCCTCATTTGACCGTGGCTGAACATGATTGGTTATGATTGACCATGGTTGACAATGATTATTATTATAAACCCAATGGATTGATATTATAAACCCAAGGGAATAATAAACCCAAGGAATTAATACTAAAATCCCAAGGGAATAATATTAAAACCAAGGTGGGAGAACGACGGGAGTTTTGGCTCTGAGCTAGGGTTCTGAACGACCTACCTACGGCGCCGACAGTACAACAGGAAAGACCCTCACGGACGGAGAGAGGACCCCTGCAGCGTTACAGAGCTGCAGGGCATTAGCGCAACGCAATGGCACAACCTCTGGGGGGGGCGTCAGAGCCCTCCCCGTCGCAGCGCGATCCGGAGCAAACCGTTATTTTCGGATCTGTTGACAAGGAAATCTTGGACAGAGGGAAAAAACACCAAGATGACAATAGGGAAACTGGCAAGCGGAAGGACGAAGACAGCGATCCACAAGAAGGAAAAGAAACCCCAGAAGAAGGCCCGAAAATATCCTCAACAACATGCCGACCAGTGGCCAAGGAACGGCCACGAATAGAGCTGCCGGGAGACAAGATTGACAGACGAATAGAGTACATGCGAGATCATGCCCTCATTGGGAAGTTCATAGGGTTCTGGCCGACTGAGAAAGCCCTAAATGGTTGGATCGCGGCGAAATGGAAACCCAAGGGAGATGTCACATTGCAGCTAGGGCCGAAAGGCTTCTTCACTGCAATCTTTTTCTGTCTAGAGGACAAACACAGAATACTAGGAGGAGGGCCTTACTTTTTTAACTCAGCAGGATTATATATGAGGGAATGGATTCCCAGGTTCAATCCAGACAAGGAAGATCTTACCTGGGCGCCAGTTTGGATCAAACTATACTCTCTCCCAGATGAATATTGGGATGAGGACCTCCTCAAAAGGATCGGGAATGGGGTGGGAGAGTACATCAGAGCGGCAGAAGAAACCAAATCGCGTAAGTACATCTCCTACGCTCGAATATGTGTTTTCATACAACTGAATGAAGCTCTTCCAGAGTCGGTAACTCTAGCCCATCGAGATGAAGAATGGATCCAACCACTCGACTATGAACATGTTCCCTTTCGGTGCAGGAAATGTCATGTCCTGGGACATCTCTTTAGGGATTGCCCTCAAAATGCCAAAATTAGTACCCCTGACCCTTCTGATACCCTAACCCAGGAAGGCTTCACTAAAGTCCCAAGCAGGAAGCGCTCTCTCAAAAAACCCCAAAATGGGCACAAACCCCAAGCCAACAAATCCCATGGCCCAGTAACCAAGAACAGCTTTGATATTCTTGTACAAACCTCTGATGACCTCCCTACTAACGCTGAGGCCAACCCTGCTCACCCATCTTCCTCATCCCAGCCCCCTCCATCAACATCCCCTCCCAAATCCCCACCCCCCATCATTATCCCCACTATCCTCAGTCGAGATCAGAAAGAAACAGCAGAGATCCACAAGGAAATGGAAGTTGACGGGAAAGCAGACCCCCCCAGAATCCAGAGAACAGCATTGAAGACAGCAATCAAGTGCAACTAATGGAAGAAGAGCCAGAAAGCATAGATCTGAATGGCCTAGATATTCTGGAATTAGAACTTGCCTGCAAAAAGAAAGCATACGATTCAATCCCAGAGCACCAACTTAATAAGCTCGAAGTGATCATCTCGCGAGCCTATCATCAGCACCAACTCGGGATACAACCGGGAAGTCAATGGGATGGTAATCTACGCCCAAAGGATACAAAAAAGAGAGGAAGGAAAACCGATCTCCAAAGAACGATTGAGATTGGGAAAATCCTGGTAGACTCAGGCAGATATGCTAAGTTGACAAAGTACTACAAGCCCTCTGTCAACGGTTAAATCATGAAGCTAGTATCATGGAATTTAAGAGGGCTAAACAGCCCCGGAAAGCTCAGGATGTTAAAAAATATGATAAAAATGGAAAAGCCACAAATGTGCTTCCTCCAGGAAACTAAGTGTAATAGTTCTACGCTAGGCAGCATTCTCTCGAAAGCCTGGCCAGGATGTCGTTCGGTTGCAGTAGATGCCTCCGGAGCTTCAGGAGGGCTTGCTATAGCATGGAACACCCAAGCGGTAACCCTCACAGATTTTCATGCATCTCATCATCTCATACAGGCGACCTTTCACATTTTGGGTACCAATATTCATGGCAACTTATCAAATGTATATTTCCCGCAAGACACAGGAAGTAAAGTAGCGCTCCTTGACACGATAGAAGCTCTGAGCAACAATAGAAGGTACCCACTTTGGATTGTTGCAGGTGACTTCAACATGATCACTAAAACCGAAGAGAAGATAGGAGGGAGGAACAGAATGGAACCAGAAGCCAATCGCTTCAAGGAATTCATCCAATCAACGTCTCTCATAGATATGCCGTTTTGTAATGGTACCTTCACCTGGAGCAACCGCAGGGCTGGCAAACATCAAATCGCCTCCAAATTGGATCGCTTCCTCCTCTCAGACAACGCGGTCCACTTAGGAGGAGACATCTCAGCAGCTATTCTTGCTCACACAGGGTCGGATCATTGGCCGATCGCTCTACAATGGCAAAGACCAGGTAACTTAACAAAAAGACCCTTCCGCTTTGAAGGGTTCTGGCTTACGCATCCCACCTTCAGGGACTTTGTCAAGACCACCTGGGCATCTTTCATCCCTCCAGAAGGAGCAAAAATGTATCAATTCCAGCAGAAGTTAAGATTTCTCAAAAATCACCTAAAAAGATGGAACAGGGAAACCTTTGGAAATATCTTCAAGGCGCAGCAAGAATTAAATCAGGATTTGGCGGTTCTCCATCAAAAAATTATATCGGAAGGGCACACGGAAGCAACTCTGGAGCAGGAACGGCTCATCCATAGCCAGATGGAGAATAGGAGAAAGCAGGAAGAAATCTACTGGAGGCAAAAGTCAAGAGTCAGATGGCTGAAGGAGGGGGAGCGTAACACCAAATTCTTCCACAGAACTACAGTGCAGAGAAGGATGCACAACAACATACCCTTCATCCAAAATCAAGTAGGGGCAAAAGTAGAGAAACACGAGGAAATTGAAGAGGTGCTCCTCAATCACTTTCAACATGTCCATCAAGAGCCAATAGAAGACCGGCAACAAGCTATTAGCAAAATAATCAGCAATGTGCCAAAGCTCATCACGGAGGAACACAATGAGCTTCTCATGCGCCCTATTCTTCCCCAGGAAGTGGATGAGGCAATGTCTCAGCTCAAAGAAGGTAAGGCCCCTGGCCCAGATGGATTCACTACCACATTCTTTCACACTTTTTGGGATATGTTAAAGATGGAAGTCTGGCAGATAGTTGAAGAATCCAGGGCCATGCACTGGCTTCTTCCCTCCCTCAACTCCACTTTCATAACTCTCATCCCCAAAGAGGAGGACTCCATCACCCCTGATAAATTCAGACCAATTGCCTTATGCAACGTCATTTACAAAGTCATATCTAAAGTCATTGCAAATCGGCTTAAACCCCTCCTACCTCGGCTCATCTCCCTGGAACAGTCAGGGTACGTGGAAGGTCGACAAATAATGGATGCTATTCTACTCACTCACGAGATCATTCACTCCCTCAAGCACTCAAAGCAAGCAGGTATGCTTCTTAAATTGGATCTTTCCAAGGCATTTGATAAACTCAGTTGGAATTACATATCTCATATGCTAAAAGCTTTTGGTTTTTGCTCCACTTGGGTCCGATGGATTATGAGCCTAATCACATCTACTCAATTTTCGATCCTGGTGAATGGCATTCCCTCCCGCCCCTTCAAACCCTCTAGGGGTATCCGGCAAGGGGATCCCTTATCCCCCTTTCTCTTTGTTCTTATGGCTGAAGGTCTTGGTCGACACATTAAACAGGCCCTCCATTCTCATCAGCTCAAAGGCATCTCCGTTCACAACACCTCTGCCACCTCTCATCAGCAGTTCGTTGATGACACCATGCTTTTTGGCTATCCCTCTATGCAAGAAGCCTCCCGCCTAAAATCACTCCTCCAGGATTTCTCGGAAGCCTCTGGCACCCATGTCAACTGCTCTAAATCGCAGGTTTTCTTCTTTCACACTCCCCCTTCGGTCAAATCTGCTGTAACTCACATCTTGGGCTTCCCCTCCGCAACCCTCCCCTCCAAATACCTTGGCGCGCCTCTCACCGCTTCAGCCATAAAGCAGCCCGCATGGCGCACCCTCCTTGAGAAACTTGATTCCCGCCTCAACCTCTGGACCTATAGATCTCTAAACTTAGCCAGTCGAGTGGTTCTCATCAAATCTGTCCTTCAGGCAATGCCACTGTATCTGTTCTCTATCCTCGCTGTGCCAAAATGGGTACTAAAAAGCATAAGGAACCTTCAGCGCAATTTTCTATGGAGCAGCTCTGCTACCAATCGCAAATGGGCCCTGGTCAAATGGACCACTGTATGCATGCCCAAAGATAAGGGAGGCATTGGGCTGAGGGACCCGGAGTACAGCAATTCCATTATGAACGCCAAGATCTGGTGGCATTGGATCACTAACCCAGATAAGCCCTGGGTCAAAATCTGGACAGCCAAATATGCTGGCAACAGACCTCAAGAAGAACTCATCAGATTTACTCCTACCGAAAAGGGATCGCTAATATGGAATGCGGCCAAACAACACTATCAGCTAATTCAACAGCACAGCTTCTGGGAAATCAGGAATGGACGTACGGCAAGATTCTGGACAGATGCCTGGAACCAAATGCCCAAGCTCACAAGTGTTCTTCACCCTTCTCTGATACCAGATAGACAGGAGCAGCAGCAGGAAAAAGTACAACAATTTTGGACGCAGGAAATGGAGCATGGATTCAGAAAATGGAAACAGAGTAACCAAATTCTCAACAACACAGATGCTCGGAAGGAAGAAGAGCTGGCGACAGAGTTAAGGAAAAGAAGCATAAGGCAGGATGACGGAGGGGATATCCTCAGATGGGGATACCAACCCAAGGGGACCTACACTACCTCAGAAGCCTACAAGGTGATATGCATCTTCCCCACTCCACCAGACCCTTTATGGAGCAAAATCTGGGGGCTCGGATCCTGGCCAAAAATCTCCTACTTTCTCTGGCTGGTAGGACATAAAAAAATTCTCACATGGGATAAACTTAGAAAACGTAACTTTCATGGTCCCTCTGTTTGTTACAACTGCTTTCAAAGTGAAGAAACTCTTCAACACCTCCTGGATACCTGTCCTCTTGCCAATCAACTATGGGATAAGGTCGGCTTCAGATGCCAAAAAAGATGCAGAGAGGAAAATGACATCATCAACTCCATAAGACAATGGCCAAAGCTTCCCTACAATAGCGAGATCCTCAACCATTTATGGAGCATCATCTCGGGGATCGTCTTATGGAACGTTTGGAAGGAAAGAAACCAACGTATATTCAAAAACAAACGCTCTCCTATTGAAGAAACCTGGAACAGGATACATAGGAATCTCCAAGAAACAATGTCGCTTCAATCGTGGACAAAGGAAGATCTCCCATCCACAAACAATGAAAAAAGCATTCTGGACAATTGGCAGCTGCATTTACCTCAAGAAACGCTCAAGAATAGCCCATCTAATAGCAACTTCAAGGACAACTGCCATTGGAAAGCCCCCCCTAAAAACTCATATAAACTTAATTTTGATGGGGCTTCCAAAGGTAATCCAGGAGCAGCTGGATTTGGCGGCATATTGAGGAACCATGAAGGCACTCCTATGCAGATATACTTCGGGAATATGGGGTGGGATACCAACAACTCAGCAGAGCTAGAAGGGCTTTGGCAAGGTCTCCTGCAAGCCTGGAATCTCAATCTTCAACCCCTGATTGTAGAAGGCGACTCACAGATTCTTATTAACATGGCCACTCGCATACAGAACGGCTCACAAGCAAGGAAAGTAGCCCCCAGTTGGAGACTAGAAGCGAGGCTAAATGACATTGCACAAAAGCTGAGCAATCATAGAGCCATCTCCTTCAGTCACACTAAAAGAGAAGGCAACAAAATAGCTGACCTCCTGGCCAACATTGGAGTAGAGACTGAACATAGCCTCCTATTCGGAAACACGAACATCATTCCTAACATGCACCAGCTCCAGGAATGTGAAAGCCTGATCCAAGGAGAGGCCGCCTCCCCGGATGCGGGTGTCAACATGCCAGGCAGTGAGGAGCCACATGCCCAACATGTGCCACCTCGTGATCGCCAAGGGAGTTTAATGCCCCTCGCCGCCGAGGAGTTAAGACGGGAGGCGCAGAGCAGAAACCTTAATGAGGAAGCAGGGTACGATGACGAGCTTGCAGAGAGTAATCAAAGCGGGCAAAAATCGAGGGAATGTCTGTTGTTTTAAGAATGAAGGAATGTTGCGGTTTTGGACTCAGAGTGCAGAGCAAGCAGCTCAGATCTCTGAGGGAAATTGTCTCTTTCAAGCTTTTGTTCTTGCTGGGAGCGACGGCATTCATATTGACGAAGAAAACTTCTTGCTTGTTTATCCGGGGTACCGCTGCTTCTGTGAGGCTGAGCTCTGTCACGGAACAGTGGGGGGACGAAATTCAGTTGGGGGGCGACTCTATCCCGACAAGCCCTCAAGCGTTGTTCGGTTACAAGCTGTTGGCGTCTCTGCAACCATGGCTCGTCCCCGGGAAAGGATGCCATGTAGAAGAGGTTCTGGGCGAGGAGGTTCTTCACGTCACCCTGCGGCGGATGCCCACCATCACTGTTGCTGCTGCTACTGCCATAGAAGGGCGGGAGCCACCCCTATACCGGCCAGTCAATTCATGGAGGCCGGCAGTTCCAATGATGGAGCGCCCCTGCTTCCAGCGTATGGCTCAGTCATATTCACCCTTGGCAGCTCGCGGGATAATCATGGCATTAACGCACACATATCGGTTCTCTTCACAAAGGTTCCTCAGGAGGATGCCGAAGGAACGCAACCGGACATTGCAGAGGAACATCCAGAGAGCAGTGGGGAGAAACGCCTGGATGTGCAGACGGCAATTGCAGAGGATAAACCAGCGGAGGAGCCTAAGCATACCCCCACTCGACTTCAAGAGCAGGAGATGCCAGCCTCGACGCAGGACCCCATGGCAATGTGGGAAGGCTACCCAGAAGGCCATGGGTGGTGCAGAATTATTGAGGAAAAGCCAGAGGAATAGTCTCCAGCAACCCACTCTGGCATACATTTTTCTCTCTCAGGTCTGGTATAGGTTCTTGGTCTCTGTTGGGGCCTGGATTAGGCTATATATCTATGTTTGTGTCTCTTTAGTTCTTGTTTATGTTCACGTTTACTATAGTCTGGGGAGTAGGCCTTGCAAGGTCTGTTACGAGTCTTTTTGTTTGATGCCCCTGCGCGGGCTGTTTTGGTATGATCCGAAAACAACTATGTGTTATGTCATGTGGGAAGCGCTGCCCCTGCGAGGGCGAATTCTGAGTCAAGAAAAGCCACCCAAAGTGCCACAGTCGGCCCTGGGCAGCCTGTCTTTTTGATTGTAATGTTTGCCTGTACATAATTTAATAGAATAGATAGCTTTACCGAGAAAAAAAAATATTAAAACCAAGGGACTAATATTATAAACCCAACGTATATAAACCCTATGATAAATATTATAAACACTAAAATAAATATGATTGACCATTGTTGATTTTCATATTGAGACAATCCTTATCACAATTCCATGTTGGACCATGGTTGACTGGGAAATAATAAACCTAGGGGATTGATATTATAAACCCAAAGGAACAATAAAACCAAGGGATTAATACTAAAACCCAAAGGGATTATGAACCCAAGGGAATAATATTACACCCAAGGGACTAATATTATAAACCCAAGGTATAAAAACCCTAAGATAAATATTAAAAATACTTAAATAAGCATGGTTGAGCATGGTTGATTTTCATATTGAGACAATCCTTGTCACAATGCGACATTGGACCATGGTTGAACATGGTTGATTATGGTTGACCATTGTTGAATAATATTAAACCCTAGGAATATGAACCCTTACATCAATAAACCCAAGGGATTGATATTATAAACCCAAGGGAATAATAAACCTAAGGGATAAAAATTATAAACCCAAGGTATATAAACCCTAACATGAATATTATAAAACCTAAAATAAACATGGTTGACCATGGTTTATTTCCATATAGAGACAATCCTTGTCACAATGAAACATTGGACCATGGTTAACCATGGTTGACCATGATTGATTTTCATATCGAGATAATCTTTGTCACAACACAACGTTGGACCATGGTTGACCATGGTTGATTTCCATATCCATATGGTTTGACCATGGTTGAACATGGTTGGCTATGATTGACCATGGTTGACCATGATTAATGTTATAAACGCAATGGATTGATATTATAAACCTAAGGGAATGACAAACCTACGAGATTAAAACTAAAACCCCAAGGAATTATGAACCAAAGGGAACAAGATTGAACCCAAGGGACTAATATTATAAACCCAATGTATATAAACCCTAAAATAAATATTATAAACTCTAAAATAAATATGATTGACCATGGTTCATTTTCATATTGAGACAATCCTTATCACAATGCCATGTTGGACCATGGTTGACCATGGTTAATTTTCATATCAAGACAATATTTGTCACAATGCGACATTGGACCATGGTTCAACATTGGGATTAATACTAAAAACCCAAGATTGACCATGGTTGACCATGATTTCCCATCATTTTTATATGGAGACAATTTTTGTCACAATGTGACATCCCACCATGCTTAACCATGGTTGACCATGGTTGAAATTATATACCCAAGTTAATAATAAACCCAAGGCATTTATATTATGAACCCAACGGATTAATACTAAAACACCATGATTGAGCATGGTTGATAATTGTTGAACATGATTGATATTATAAACCCAAGGAATTTATATTATAAACCCAAAGGAATCATAAACCCAAGGAATTTATACTAATACCCTAAGGGATTATGAGGGAAAAAAATAATATTTTAATTCATTCCATTTTTTTTGTTTTAATAAATATATTTATATACTTGTTGTTTTTTTTTTTCTCGTTAAAAACTAATCTATTATTTACAGGAACAAGAAAGACATTTACAATCATAGAGTCTTTTTACCAGAGGCCAACCTGTGGCACTTTGGATGGGGAGGAATCAAAAGGGCAGCCCTCGCATGGGCTCCATGACTAAACAAAACATCCCACGCAGGGGTCTTAGACTTCCAAAAATGTGACCATTTCATACTAGATAACCCGTGCAGGGGCTTAGGACCATAAGTGTTCATCCCACGCAAGGGCAGCAAACAACCATCAGCATTTACCCACGCAGGGGCAACAAAAGACATAGCAAGAAAAGGCATTAAGACAACATGACAGAAACCGAAAGCCAAAACAAAACCTGAGTGTCGCTGGAGGAAGTGATACTGAGCAGATGGACAGCTATTCATTCGGCTCCTCCTCGACCACCTTGCACCAACCATATTTTTCCATTTCCTCTGTAGAAGGGTAGGGATCTAAGTTGACATTGTCCCCCTTGGATGTCGACACTTCCTGAGGCTGAGGAAAGTTGGGAACATGCTCTGCATCCTCCGCTGGCATCGCCTTGACGATTTCTGACCTCTCGCCCGGGTGCTTCCCCTTGTTGTGTTGTCCATCACTATCGACCTGGTATTCCTCAAGGAAAAGTACCGAAACGTGGGCATTGATATGGGGTCTGTCCAGAGAGCTACTAAAGGTAAAAATGGCGGAACCAAAGGCAGGCGTAGGTGCTGGGTCAGAATCTGGGCTGCCAGAGTCCATGAATTGGCTTGCTTGGATGGGGTTGGCTTCAGCAATACGATGGCATCGGTAACGACAGCAATGGGAGTGGGGTTCTTCAACTGGAGGACGAGAGGACCCTCCCTGGGCAGAGCCTCGACGGCTGAGCAGGCGCTGTCGAGGCCTAACCATTTTTGCAGGAGCACCGGGGGTAAGGAACAGTGCGTGATAGGGAGGCATAATTGACACAGAGGCGAGCGAACGGCACCCAACAAACTTGAGATTGCATCCACCCCGCCTTTCAGGCTTGAAACTGCACCCAACAGACAGAGGGACGGCAAGAGCTGTCTCCCGGAGAGCCAAAGACCAGGCAAGAGCCTGAACACCAAATACCAAATGAACCAGCTCATGCCGAGCCATCCCGCCACCTTTCTTAACCACTTCATCGTTACCTCGAGCTTCGATCACCATAACTGCTCGCTGCAGTCGATCCAACAACCCGGACGGAGCATTGAATGTTTTCCCCTATTCATCCTACCCTTTATTCCCTGGCGGCGATCCTTGCATTGATTGCCAGCTCTAAACCTGAGGCAGCACATGACTAGCATGTGGCTCCTCATTACCACCCATCGTGTCACCCGCATCCGGGGTTATATACTTGTTGTTAATAGATACCATTAATTTTTTTTTATGAAACTGATACAGATCTAAGGTAATATGTTGAAAATTTTGATAAAGAGTCATTCATTCTATTTTTTGTTTTAATAAATATATTTATATACTAGTTGTTAATAGATAACATTAATTTTTTTTACGAAACTGATACAGATTTAAGGTAATATGTTGAAAAGTTTTATAAAGTGTCCAAAATTCACAAAAGAGTTGTTAACAAAAAATCTAGAAAAAAAAAACATTTAAGAAGGCATCTAAAATCTCATCTTATCATTCCTTTAAAATATGAGAGATGTGAATGAAATTAGATTTTATGGAAAAGATGAACAAATTAGAAAAAAATATTTTAATAGGTCTAAGTTTGATGCTTTGAGTATAAAGATTTAAGTATCTTTAGTCTTACCAGAAAAAGATGAACTCAACTCCTGAAAATATTTTGAGCAAATCAAAACAATACCTTGAGCAAGATTTTCAAGCAAAATCCAATATTTCTAAAAATAAAAATTATGAAGCTGAGATTTTCTTTGATGAGGAAATTTTGAGCACTCACAAAGAGAACAAGCACATGGAATTATAGGTTGAAGAAAACATTTTAAGCAACTGAGGTAAAAATATATAGAAAGTCCAAGTTCAATCCTTTTATTGTAAAAAGAAGTTAGCTAATTCTTAGACAAACAAAAACAACAACACCAATAGCTTAAGGTTTGCAAGGAGCTATTGCTTTTGGATTTTGGTTCGAGTAATTACATGACTTAAAAATAGATACATAGTCTTGTGAAAATAGAAAAAACTACAAAATTTGAAATATTTTTGGGAGATGGCAAGCCAATACACATTAAAATTAAGGAACAATTATAGTAAAATCAATCTAAAGAAAAGTAAAACATATTAATGATGTTTGATATTCTTTTAGTTCAACACATAATTTGTACATTGCTGGGAAACTTATTAGAAAGAGATATCTTTTTGTTTTTAAAAGCAATGAATATGCATAGTATATAGTAAAAATGTAATAATAAAATTATATCCAGAATTGATGTTGCAAAATAATATTTGTTTTTTATGTTTATTGTGATGCACATTGAGCATTAAAAGTTTGCACATGAGGTATGGATAGATGATTACAAGATTATTAAAGCCATTACATGGTAAGAAAATGGTCAATATTTGTTTTCTTATCTAATTGGAGGACATTTTTTTGTAAATTGAAGACAATTTATATGTTTATTTGTGATTGAAAGACAAATCTTGTCTTTTTGGAATTACAATCCATTTAAGCATGGGGAACCATCATAATTAGAAAAGAAATTCCTCAAGGAAAAAGAAAATCTATAGAAAAGATCATTGAAGCAAGAGAAAAGGTCAGGGTAGGAATGGAAAATCTAACTCTTGAAGAAGGAGTATCCAACTCCCATAACAACAAATGCACCTGCAATGAATATTTCAACGGAGCAAACTTTTCCCGATGATTCGATGATGATGCATTCTCTTGGAGAGGATTATAGTGTGGATGAAATTACACAAATGACAAATGCAAAATTTGATGACGATGTTCCTATGGTGCAACCTGTTCTTCAGAAATAAAATATTTTAGAAGCTACCTTTGATAATTAGTAACCTTCAAGGAATGTAAGTCTAGAACAAAGAATTCAAGCCCTTTCTAGATTGGAAACTATGCAATGAATAACTGTAAAATGACTTCAGGTGGATAAAAGTGGTCGATTGTTACTTGAGGTAAGCTACCTAAATGAACTATTCATTACCAATCCTATACATTTAACAATGAAGTCTTTGAGTCAAAGTATGATGCAACATAATGCCAATTATTTTTTCCTATGGAGTTTTACTATTGTTAGAAGTGTTCTAGGCTTTAAAACAATGAAAAACATAGAAACATGAAACAATATCATTAAAAATGTTATGGATGGTTTTAAAAATAATGGGAAGACAACTTGATACCAAGGCCTCATGTGCACCACAATTAATTGATAACAAAAATATTAGAAGAAAATATCATTTGCTAAAACACACATCAAATTTCATTCAATACAATGTAAAGAACATTCAAAAGTAATGTATTAGATGAGATATTGATCGAGGAGGATCTTCAAAGGCTCAAATAATGAAATTCTTCAACCTTAACGATAATGACACCAGGTTATAGAACTCGTCAATATGAACCCAATGGCACGAATAACACCTCGATTAGAGATTGTATGATCATTCTATCATCGTTATAAGTTTGCAAGTCCTAAGGACATCTGCAGACCTACTATACCTATGTGGCAACTAAATGGTCAATTAGTCATTAACACATGTCGCGCTAATGTTTTTCCTCTACACCTCTTCAAAAGGAAAAGAAGAAAACATAAAATTAAAAAATTAAAAAATATATATTAAGTAAAATCCAAAAAATATATTAATTATATGGTTATAACATAACCATATAATGGCATGAGATATGCAAAAAAAATTGGGTTGAACTATATCAAAAAACACACTTTGGAGGCATATCACTATACATATAACGCCGAATGGTTGGTGGTCAAACCACACAACGATTGATGAACCGTAACATATATAGTAGCCTATAATGGTGAAACAAACCACACAATGGTTACGGTGGAGGGTTTAGAATGGAACTCCACGACGTCATTGAAAATGGTGGAACCAACCACAAAATTGACGACAAGCCACGAATTCCAACAATGCTTAGTTGGTATATATGGTATATAGATATAATGGCGGAATAATCCCATATAACATAAAAAAAAATTTACGAGTCCGAGGGTTTGAACTAGTGAACCGACCAATCCCATGACTTCACAATTGTCCACTAGACACGGTGCGAGGTTGACAAACTTGTTAACTTTGCCAAAGAATTTTGTATATATATGTTGTTAAACTGCACGACTAGGAGAGGGGTGGAGACTGTAGGGTCCTACAATAGAGATACTTGACAGAACAGTGTGCAGATCAATGCAATGTGGAAACCTAACATAGTGTTCTATTGTAGCGGCTACAAGCACCCTCCAAAATGTTTCCTAAGGGAGCTAAGACTATTGGAGGGGAAACAATTATATGCAAAAACCTCCAAATATTTATTTGGAGTACAAGAGGTGGAATATCTAGGTCATATTGTATCTCATGAAGGTGCTAAGGTAGACCCTATCAAAATTAAAGCCATTAAGGAATGTAAAATCCACACATCCATAAAGCATCTGTGAGGATTACTCGGGTTGACTGGGTATTATTGCAAGTTTGATAAGAATTATGGGAGAATAACAACACCTCTAACAAAATTACAAAAGAAAGATGCATTTTCTTGGACTCTAGAAGAAACGAGATCCTTTGAACATCTTTAGAGGCAATGTGCCAAGCATCGGTCTTAGCTAGGAAAAACTTCAAAAAAACCGTTATTGTGGAATGTGTTGCCTCAGGAAATGGAATTGGAGTTGTTTTAATGAAAGAACAAAGGCCCATTACTTTCGGAAGTCATCCAATCAAGGTAAAGTATTTACACAAAGCTATTTATGAGAAGCAAATGTTGGCAATACTGCATGCACTTAAGAAATGGTGACCTTACCTAATGTGAAGATGCTTCAAGGTAAAAACAAGTCGTGATAGTCTTAAATACTTTTTAGGACAAAGTTATCTTTAGAAGAGAAGCAAAAATGGGTCACAAAGATGCTGGGTTATGAGTTTGAAATCATCTACAAAAAAGGATGCAAAATGTTGTTGTTGATGCACTCTCAAGAAAGGATGAGGATGTGGAAGAATGATGAAGAAGTGTCGGCACTCTCAAAAGTTACAACAATATCCCAGTACATATGATATATTTATCTCTAAAAATGATTCGTTATGGTACAAATATCGCTTATACCTCTCTAAGAATTCCCAACTCAAACAAAAGATTCTTCTGCAATTGCACAGCTCTCCCTTAGGAGGACACTCAGGGTTTTTAAAAACTCACCACATGGCTAAGAAGGATTTTTTTGGGGATGACCTTAAATATGATATTGAAAATATTGTGGTGGAATGTTTGGTTTTCCAACAAAATAAATTTGAGACAATTATAACCCTAGGTTTGTTACAACCTTTACCATTCCAAGTCAATGTTGGGAGGAGGTTTGAATGGATTTTATCACGGGCTTACCCAAGTTTGAAGAAAGAGTGTCATCATGGTGGTAGTTGATTGACCCGGATTTAAAGAGGAACACAACAAGTTACAGATATAACTATAAATACATAGATGCAATAGAAATAACACTTCATTTCATTAATATTAAATACTGAAATATGCTTACAAATATAATTGAAATAAGACTAGCTCAGGTGATGGTAGCTTATCTCTGAGAAGAGGTGTGGCGGCTACATGCCTCTCAACTGTGTTACAATGATGAGCAAGGGCCTTTTTATTATTGAAAAATAAGAGCAAAACGTAAAAAACCAAACCCTAACTCGGGGACATGTAACACAAAGATTTTATGGGCCCCATTGGAGTTAGTTGGACAACCAACTTCCCGAGGTCGGGACTTGGTCATATTATCTCCGTTTGATGTGCATGATACCCCGTTGGAAAGATCTCTCCGAGGAATACGACGGAAAAGATGATTTTCAATATAAATTTTTTTATACAAGATTTCCAAAAAAACATCGTTTAGGGCCTCAAAACATCTTCGGAAGTTTAAGACTCCAAAAACTACCTAAAATAGTAAACTATGCTACAATTAAGGAAACTGAAAAACTGAAAGAAACAATGGTGGGGGTCCAACTGGAATTAGGGGGTGGCCACCAATATCCATGTGGATCCTTCCTCCCCCTTTAGGAAGCAATGGTCCCCATTGCATTGAGTTCCTCCATGAGATGGGAAACTTCTACTGAACTTGGTCCCTTGTGAGCCACTTGCCCTAGTGAAGGAGATGGTCTGCTTTGACCACTCGATACAGTTGGATATTCTGATGGTGAGTGTGCTTGATCTGTGTGTCCATGATCTGATCAATTGTGGCTTGTTCCATGCAATCTGGATTTAAATCTGTAGGTGTGAGTTGTTCTGCAATGTGTGATGTGTCTAGGAATGGTGGGAAGTATGGTCAAAGGTGGTCCACATTGAACATTGGGTGTGTGCCAAGGAATAGGGGAATGTTGAGCTTAAATGTATTGTCTCCCACAGCCTTGGTAATGGTATAAGGACCATATCTAAGTGGTTTGAGTTTCCGATAGGCTCTGGTAAGGTGTTCCTTTTGCAAATGCAACTAGACTTTGTCGCCCACCTAAAACTTGTGTGGCACCTGATGTTGATCATGTCGCTGCTTGTACTTGGCATTTGATTTCTCAAGAATGTCATGGACATGCTGGCGGATATGTTGGATGTGCTCAAGGAAGCTATTTTCCTTATCGATTTCAGAATGGACATGAGCCGAATCTACCTGAGTAGCTGCAAATGGCATGGCCACATCAATGGGACATAATGGATGGAATCCAAGGCCCACCTGAAAAGGATTGTAGCGAGTCAAGATGTGGAGGGCCCGATTATAGCTGTGCTAGACATAGGAGAGGATCTCATCCCATGTGTGTGGATGTTTTGAGTTGTACATGCACAGAATATGTACAATCATCCTGTTGATGAACTTTGTCTGGCCATCAGTTTGTGGATGGAAAGTTGTGGACTTAGTGAGCTTGGTGTCCAGCATCGACTAGAGACTAGACCAAAATGTACTGACGAACCTGCTATCCTGATCTGAGATGATAGAAGTGGTATCCCAAAGTGTACCCACACTCATCCAAAAAAGAGTTTGGTAGTGGCTTCTGTTGTGATATTCTTCTTGCAGGTAGCCATAATGGCCATATTTGAGAATCTGTCGACGACCATAAAAAACAATCGTTTCCATGCTTAGTAGAAGAAAGGCCTGACATGTAATCCATGGATATGGATTCCCAAGGTCGAATAGGGGTAGGTAACGATGTATAGAGGCCTTGCTTCTTGATGGTTGCTTTGGCAATGGCACAAACAGTGCAAGATCTGATGTACTTCCTGACATCCTATCAAAGATTCAGCCAATAGAAATACTTCTATAGTACTGCCACCGTTTTCTCGACCCTAAATGCCCAATGGCTCGACTGTAGTGTGCTTCCCAAATCAACTTGGCATGCTCGCTTGAAGGAACACAGAGGTGTCCCATGTGGCATAATAGGGCATCCTAGAGGTGAAAATATGGAACATGTTAGATTTTAAGCTTCTATGGTAGTTTTTTGCAGTGGCATGAACTTGATTATCCACAGTTTCGTGCTTATTCTGTCGACGTTTCAAACCCCAAATGGGGTCCATCATCAAGACTAAATCAGAAATAATATGAATGAAAGCTTATTGAAACGTCGACAAAATAAGCACGAAACTGTGGATAATCCGGATCATGCCACTGCAAAAATATGGAACATGCTGACCCTCCAAGAGTGTATGGTATGTTTGGCCAAATTCTAGGTTGCTTTTGTAGAGAGGTGGCAAATAAGAAGTCTCGTGCCCACAAGAATTGAGTACTGTGGTTAACGCCATGATCGGTGGTCAGCTGAGGCAATCTGCAACATTATTAGTGCTGCCCTTCTTATACTTGATATTCAAATGGAATTGTTGTAGGTAGGACCACTTTTGATGGCGACCATTCTGCAACTTCCCTTACATCTATATGAACTACAGGGGCTGTTGGTATGTGTCGACGACTGTTTCCTTCATAGAATGTAATGCTTCCATTTTCGGTAGGCTTGCACAATGGACTACATCTCTTTGTCATAAGTGGGATACTTCTAGACTCTATCTAAAAGTGTCTCACTGTGATATGCCATTGGATGCCCGTGTTGAGTAAGGACTGCCCCAATATGATAGTCAAAGGCATATGTCTCAATCTCAAATGGTTGTTGCAAGTTTAATAATGTGAGCACTAGTGTGGAGCAGAGGCGATGTTTCATCTCTCTGAATGCCTTCTGTTGAGATTCAGACCAAAATAATTCTTCTTTCATTCCTCCCTTAGTGACTTGACTCAAGGGCCAAGTGATATGAGAGAATCCCAACACAAACCTGCAATAAAAATTGGCAAGACCCAGAAAGTTGTGGAGCTCTATTAGAGTGGTTGGAGCTGGCCAATCCTAAATGACTTGGACCTTGGCTAGATCCACATGCACCCCGTATTCATCAATAATGTATCCCATATACTAAACCTAGGTCATGCCAAAAGTGCATTTCTCCAAATTGGCACATAGCTTGTGTTGTTGCAGTGTTTGGAGAAACTATTATATGTGGTGGAGGTGATCTTCCCAACTCTGGCTGAAGATCAAGATGTCATCCAAGTACACCACTACAAATGAGTTGGTGAATGGCTACAAGATGTCATCCATCAACCTCATGAAAGTTGCATGAGCGTTCGTCAATGTGAAAAGCATAACCAACCATTCGAAAAGGCCCTTCTTTGATTCGAAGGCAGTCTTCCACACATCGGAGGGTTCGATTGATACCTAGTGATATCCTGATTTCAAGTCGATCTTACTGAAATATTTTCCCCCCTTCAGCTGCTCCAGAAGGTCATCAATCTGTGGGATCAGGTACCTATTCTGGACAATGATCTTTTTCAGCACCGATAGTCAATACAGAGTCTCCAAGTCTCATCCTTCTTCTGTGCCAACACAATTGGGCTCCCACAGGGCAATGAACTCGGACAGATGTGACCTTTTGCATCAGCTCCTGAATTTGCCTCTTGATTTTGTCGTTCTCTAGAATGGAGCACTAATATATTGGTCCATTGAGTAGTGGCACACCTGGGGTTAGATCGATGGAGTGCTTGACCTGACAGTGCAAATGCACCCCTACGAGGGAGGTGAAGATGTCCTCATACTCCTCCACAACCTTGTCCATCTATTTTTGTCATGCGAAGGGGCCCTGTATGGAGGTTGTGGCCACCGTCTTCTCATTTCCCTGAGGGCGTATCATCAGGAAAACAAATTTCCCAGTTTTGAAAATGACCTTACTGCATTGTTTTTTAGTAACTAAAGAGATGGTGGTAGGTGGTGCTACCTCCATTATCCTATACAACTTATTTCCAAAAGTAACAATAACAGCACGAGACCTTGACTCATACATAGCATGTCGCTTCCATAAGTATGGTTGGCCTAATAATACATCACAAACATAAAGGGGAGGAAAATCACATAATACCTCATTCGTGAAGGGATTGATGTTGTACGGAAGGAGACATTGCTTGCTCACATGAAGATCTCATCCTTCGTGAAGCCACCCGATGGTGTACGGTCGTGGATGTGCTATGGCTAGTAAGCCCAGCTGTTTCACAACCTCTACCAAAATGAGGTTCTTTTGGCTCTTGTTGTTGACAATGAACTATAACAGGGAACCATTTACCCACATCTAGGAGTGGAAGAGGTGCTCCTCCTCATCTAGATCTTCAAGTTCCTCCTTTTGGATCTTCGTGGTGACAATGGTGGCATTAGGCCCCGCATCAATAATATTCTTCCCTTTGTCATTCTCCTTGTTGGGTTCTGACTTAGACTCGGAACATGCATTTGATTTCGAAGCCTTTAGCTTGGCCACCAGTGACTGCTTGGCCCAACACTCACCTGTGTTGTGAGTGGATCTCTTATGGAACTCACACCATTTTCTCGTGTCCTTCTTCAGCTTTGTGACGTTGTTCTTTGCTTGCGGCTTTGGCAAGTTGTCCTGGGCCATCTCGACTTAGCTTTGTCATTTGTTCTGTGGTTTGGAGGCACCTTTCTCTTGCTTCGGATTCATAGATCCAAAATCTCACTTATTCTATTTAAACTTTTGCTCGATCATGATGGCATATTGATATGTCGTGCCGAGTGAGGAGATGTCTAGGAATTCCATCTTGTCCTGGATGTACCTATGCATGTAGCCATGGTACTTGAGAACCAAATGCTTCTAAGAATCTTTGATACCCAACTTCGTGTGAAGGGTATGAAAAACATTGGTAAACTCTGGCACATTTTGGTCCCTTTCCTATCGCAGCACTGTCCACTTTGTGTATTTATCCTCATATCTCCTGATAAGGTAGTACTACTCCCTAATGGCATCCTAGAATGAGTTCCACGTGGGTGCGACTGAAAAAGTGAATTTGTACTTTCATCCTTCTATTCACAGTAGGTTTCCCACCAGTCCTTGACATGGGGGTTGCTTTGAGAAGTGCAAGAGTGATCTTTTCCCAGCTAGAAAAATCATGAATAGAAAAATATCTTTCTAGCAGATTTACCCATTTATCTACAACATTTGCATCTATTTGACCCTCAAATATGGGAATGTCAAAGTTAACTTGTACCTTAAAGGGTGTGGCACTTCGAGAGTAGCTTCCAGAAGTAGATGCGTCACCCTTGGGTAGCCACTGAAGGATCTAGGCAAAGTTGTCCATCATCGTGTTCCTTTGTCGCTCAAGGGCTTCTGTGAAAGAGATTTTGATAGGATCTCCTGCTGTTATGAAACCAGCTCACAAAAAGATAGAAAAGATAGTTGAACGCCTTAGAATTCAGCCTCTTCGAGGGGGAAACCTCCTTTACATTACACAAATGAACAATTCTTGGATGATTCAAATGACAAAACCTCCTTTCTATATATAGGAGTCTAAGGAGTCACAATATAACCAAACCGACCTAATAATAATAATATAAATGCACAAAAATAATAATAGAGGGATTCTATGGGGCATAGTAATAACAATATGGGGACAATAGGGGCACAAAAATATTAATAAGGGATACAACTACAATAGTAATGGGGTAATCACTAGTATTATAAGGACCTAACATGCCCCTCTCCCTCAAAAAGAGTGTTGTCCTCAACGCTTGAGTAGTTATGGATGCTTCTATATAAAATTCTCATCCTCCCATGTGGAATCTTCTGCAGATAAGTTCTTCCACTTGATGAGATACTCCAAAATTGATCGATTTCGTAGCTGTCGAGTTCTTGTTTCTGTGACTACTTCTGGTTCCAATATAATTTTTCCTTCCTCATCAAGTTCTGGCAATATTGTTTGAACTGGGAGCTTGTCGCCTATAACCTTCTTTAAACATGAAACATGGAAAACTGGGTGCACTTGAGAAGCTGCAGGAAGCTCCAATTTGTATGCCATAGTACCAATATTTTGCAACACCTTGTACGAACCATAATACTTTGGTGGTAATTTATTATCCTTCTTATCTTACTTGAGGGACATTTGTTTATATGGTTGTAGCCATAGGAATACCCAATCACCTACATCAAAACTTCTTTCGCTGCAATGTTGATTTGCCTATTGTTTCATTCTATTCTGCACCAACACGAGGTTATCCTTTAAGAGTTGGATGACTTGTTGTTGATGCTTGATGTGATGTTCCACTACTTGAACCTTAGACTTTTCACTTAAATATGATGTGATGGATGGTAGATGATATCCATAAAGTGCCATAAATGGGGTCATTTTTGTTGCTGTATGGAAGGAAGTGTTATACCACCATTCAGCCAGAGGCAACCATTTGACCCATTGTGTCTGTTTATCAGATACAAAGCAACGAAGATATCCTTCCAAACATTTGTTATTATCTCAGTTTTCCCATCAGATTGAGGCTGATAAGATGAGCTATGAGCTAACTGAGTACCAAGACAAGAAAATAATTCTATCCAAAAATTTCTAGTGAAAATGGGATCTTTGTCACTTACAATAATCTTTGGGTTTCCATATAGCTTTTGAATTCTTTCCATAAATGCAGTAGAAACTGTACTGGCTTTAAATGGATGTGATAATGCACAAAAGTGTGCATACTTGGTAAGCCTGTCAACCACCACCATGATGACACTCTTTCCCTCAGACTTGGGTAAACATGTGATAAAATCGATTGAAACCTCCTCCCAACGTTGGCTTGGAATGGATAAAGGTTGTAATAGACCCGGGGTCTTAATTGTTTTAACTTTATTTTGTTGGAAAACCAAACATTCTGCCACAAACTTTTGAATATCTGATTTAAGGCCATCCCAAAAAAATTCCTTCTTAGCCCTGTGATAAGTTTTTAAAAATCCTGAGTGCCCTCCTATTGATGCCTCGAAAATCGCTGCAACAACATTGGGGGATAACCACCCAGTCCAGACCTTAAAGCAGCTCCTTTTCCGTTTGGTGTGGTGGCTCCGACTGGTTTAACTAGGTCCAGTTACCTTCTCCCTATTGCTATTGGTTTATGATGTATCTTTACATACCAATAGACAGGGATATCAGATCACTTCTTCTTGCTGATCAGGCAAGAGAATGACCCTTAAGCTGATTTGGGTTCAGCCAAGCCACAACTAAAGTTTTGCCTCTTTGAGGAGAGGACTTAAAAAAATGTAGAATTTACTCTAAATGCAAACTTATTCTATGATGCAAGCAAAAGAAACTAATCTAAATCCTATCTTAATTAGGCAGATATAGATCTAACCCAACTAAGAGCAAGATAATTAAAGTATTGAGATTTAAATATGTCTTGTTTATAATGAATATCAAGTTAATGAAGTAGTTCAATTAACTGATATTATAGTTACCAAAACATATCCCATTGAGACCTCTTAACTGAAATAATAAACCAACAACATTCAAGAAGTAGTTCATAAAAATGATATTAATTATCAAATCAGTAAATCCAATAATTGAATAATGATATGTGGAAATAGTTCACAACACATTACCATTCAATAAATCAGTTTTATAAGACAGATTTTTGAGTAAATAGTTACTCAGAAATCAGATTTTAATTTATAAGAACAGAGATACCTAATAATAAGATTGAGACAAATTACCCATATTGACAATAGTGCACAAACATGAATAAAATGAGACATTCCTGTTACCATAAAAATGAAACTGATATTTGAAATAGTAGTATTAAAAATACCAATTTATTGCATCCATTTCTCTGATCTTGGTCTCCAACAGTCCTTTACATTGCTTGAACTTCTGCTTTCAAAGCTAAAGCCACAATAGTGAAAACTCTGCCCCTCATACATAATTCAATATACAAAGGAAAAATCCTCAATAATCCCTAGATCTGAGATTTTCTCTCCTCTCTCCTACAACTCTAAATTCCTATTACAGTAGTGCTTTTAGAAGTCTAGCATTGCAAAAGAGAGCAGCCCTTTATTCCATTTTGCAATCTATTACTTATACTATTGGTGAAGGAATTCTTGAGAGCAGAGTTTGATGAAGAGAAATCTGCTAAATCCAATTTTACTTGCTCAAAATTCTGATCTTCAATTGCTGGAGCATTCTCATTGTTTGAGATCTTTTTTTCCATATTCCTTCCACTGTTTTCCTGCAAAAAGAAATCAAAATAAATTAACATGCAACAATAAGATCAATCATGGCATTGCTGGCATTTAAATCAAATCCAATCGAATTCTATTTAAATAAATAATTGAAAATAAAATATAAACTTTCTCTTGATGCCTGGGATGGTTTAATTGGCCAGAGATATGATTAACCAATGGATATGCAATTAGAAGAGGTTTTGGGCAAATGAAAATGAAGAAAATAACTCAGAAAATTGATTTTGTTTTCAAAATTCGGAGCTTGATCTTCTGCTTGATTTTTGACCCAATAAATGATTAAATATGTTAGTGAAACCTCTTAAAAAATGTTCTCCTTGATTTTCTCTTTCCAATGAGCCATCCTGGGCCTCATTTGGCCAAGTAAAACTCATTCTATGAGCTTCCAAAGTTGATGAGTCAAATCTGGCATGAATCTGGAAATTCTGTTGCTGGGCTAAAAATATTGTAATTAAAAACTAATCCTAAATTAGTTTCTAATTAATTCTAAATTAATTGTTAATTATAAATTAAACTAATTATTAATTAATATTAATCTAATTAACTAATATGTAATTAATTATTTATAAACAAATTTAATCTAATTAAAAAACTAATTAATATTAATCTAAATGATGTTTAAATTTAAATCAATCAAATCAATTAAATATTATAAATTAATTAATCTGATTAATTTAAAATTCATTAATTAAATAATATATGTTAACTAATTTAAAATATTAAATAATTACTTTAATATGTTATATTATAACTTAAACTAATATACCAACCTACCTTTTATTAACTCCACTCATACGTATGAGTGAGTTGAAAAAAACAAATGGAGTATAAGCTTTATAACCTAAGTTAATGCCCCATTGAGTTATGCTTATCGGCAAATCGCATCGGGGGATGGCTAATGGGCTTTTTAAAATGTGTCAAATCAAATTCCCCGATCTGATATCGCATCGGGGCATCGGGGCATGGTATGCATCGGGGGTTTTTAAACTTGCCATATATGAAACTCCCGATGTGATATGTTTTTTTTTTATATATTAAATTTTAGTTTAATTAAATTAATTATATTTTAAATAATAATTAATTTAATTAATCTGAGATTTAATATTAAAAATCAATTTTGGTTTTGATTTTATTTTATGAGGGTTATTTTATAAACTACAGCCACTCTCTAATAAAAGTAAAAATAAAAATAAACTACAGCCACTTGGAAAATTTTGGGTTTTCGAGATTAATAATTGATTTAGAAATTGAAGTAAATTTCTTAAATCTCGATACTTAATGATTTGGCCGCATAACTAAAAATGAAAAATTTTAATAAAAACTCGCTACGGATTAATATTTAAAATGAATGCCTTATTGAACTAATTTATTTAGAAAATGCAATATTGTACATTTTAGGCATTTTTAATCCAGGCTAGATAAATGATGAGACTTCAAAGGAGTGCCATTTTCAAACCAGTTGACCAAATGAGGGGAAACAAGCGTCAATGGGAAGCTTATAAAAAATCGATTCTAACAAAGCAATCAAAACAAGAATCCAAAGAAAATGTAAAATTAACAAAAGCGTAGGGCAATCAACTAAATAAAAATCCAAAAAGGTGTTTAGCCAAAATTTTTATAGAAAGGGTCCCCATTATTTGAGTTGAGCAAGTAAAAAATGGGGGGTTGTGTTTTTACCACAACAATGGCGACACACGGGAGAAGAACCAGTTATCTCTGTTTGATATGAATGAGATTTTCCTAAAATTAAAGCAAAAATAATTAAAGAAGAGAAAATTATGCTTGAAATGCTTGACTAGGTTCATTAGTCTGAATAAAAGCAAGAATCATCTAACTGTTATTTTTCTTAAAACTCCTCATAAATTAAAATACTTCAAAGTTCTATATCAGTCATTAATTAGTTGTAGAGATAAAGCAGGGGTCACTTTACAGCTTAGCTTTTAAAATATACTCCTTTGTTATAGGTAGAGCCACTGCTGCCAGCAAACATCTATAGTTTTGACAGGGTTACCTTTTAATCATAAATTATTCAGAATCTCATCTGTTTAAGAATTATTGATCTAGAGATAAATCCATTTATATATGTTTTTTTTTTTTTGAATTTTATTTTTTATAAATCTTAAAAGCCATTGTCCCGGTTTGGTGGCCAGATAGTTGACAATGCCATTCATTGGTTATAATCGGACTGAACAAGCTGACTCGTGATGAGACCCCTTGTCTTATAATTGTTTGCAATCATAATCCATTACCCTGGTTTGTTTAGCAGTGTTGGTAATGTCAGCCTATTTTTCCCCTATGATCATGGTAAGCAGGCTCATGACGAGACCTCTTATCTTTTAAGTTTAAATATATTTCTGGATTGTACTCTAGAAAAATAAGACTCTTGGGGACAGGGAGAATCATTGACTCCTTAAGAGTTAAGAATGACAATTTCAGAGTTAAAGGTGCTTTGTTGTAAAGTGTCTTTACTTGGTTAAAAATAACTTTTCTTGACTGATAATAAAACTTTGAAAGATCTTAATAAAATTTTGAAATCTCAAAATGATTACAATTTGATGAAAAAGAAATTTTCAGATTTTATGATACTTTGCCAACTTCTCTTGATTGGTAATCTCTTCCTTAAGTATGTCTACCTTTATAATAAGAAAATCAAACTTCACTAAGAGATTTAAGAAAAAGCTAATAGGTGACTATTAACAATTTTTTCCATGTATGCTGACCATTGTTAGGTAACAAGTAGGCTTTCCATATAAATCATGGCAAAGTCACCAAAATCAAAACTGAAAACCAAAGGAAAAGAATTCTTATGCTAAAATGAGAAAGGAATCAACAAACAAAACTAAAAATGATGAAATTTTAAAAGTGGAAAAGAAAATCCAAGTTTTGAAAGATAAACTCAAACAAGAATGTTTATACCAATGTCTCAACAATATGAAGAAAAAGAAAATAACCGTGTAATCATTCCTTCTAATGTCGAGATTTTAGAAAAATCATACCTTGCAGGGTTGTAAGTGTTTTAGGCTTTTTTGGATAGCAGTGACGATAAAATTCAGCCACCATGAAAACTTTCTGTCTGATATTAATTTTCTTGTTTCAAAGCATCATCTTAATTGTTTTCCAATGAAAGGAATGCTTAAAGAAACAAACTAAAGGTTCAGAAACTTCCTGGTGTGGCTGTTTCATCGAAGATCATCGCTGCTTCATGAAATTAAGCTAGGAGAAGAGTATGGACTTCGAAAATATGATCTGGCAGAGGATTGAAAGCTTTAAATGGAGAACTGCAAAACAAATTTTTTTATATCAGCAAAAACAAAACTGAAACTAAAAGTAACGAATTAATGAAAGTGGGTACATGAATCTTACCATTGGATAATTTCTTTTGATCTTACCTGAAAGGTATCAGTTTCTCCAAACTAGCTGACTTCTTATTTTAATTATCATTAAAAACATAAAGAAGTCAAACTAACCAAAATCCTATAACCCAAGATCATTATTTATTTTATTTACACTAAAGCAAGCAGTCACATATAAAATGGAATGCTTAGTGTTCAAGGGAAAACAAATACATTAGAAATAAGAATGAGAATTTGCAATAATGATTGTTTCTCAAAATATTATTAGTTTCATATACAAAATCAAGACCAAATCCAAGATGATAAAATTTAAATATGAAAATAGAGAGGTCTTGAATTCCATTTTTAATTATGGACTTATATATTTGAAACTGAAATATATCAAAATGATTTAAATGTACTGCAAATTCGTCATTAACTGCTTTCTTACCATAATTATTACCCAAGCTTGCTTTTAAAATAACACATCGTTATATCGGATGATTCGCATCAAATGTCTCTTCACCATGCTTGAATTTTAATTTGCAAGACTTCACTTTGTTGCTATGCCACATATCGATTGAATGTTAATGGCTTAGAGGCATGCATTGGAAGGTCTCGCATCAAAGGTTGCAATGGCGAATCGCCGATATGAAAATATGCGATGAGAAGTTGTGCTATGAGATGGAGTGATCGCATCATTAAAGAAATATTATATCGGGGGTCGGGGCATATTTACACTGTGCTTCCCACATCGCACATCGCAAATTCAGAGATATGATATGAGCATAAATAAAAATGCGATGAGACGATTGCGATATCGGCGATTGGCAAACTTTTGGTACCCGATGTAACACGGTATGATTCTTGCGATGCCGATATGCGACGAATGACGTGGCTAGTCGGTGATCGCCAATTTTAAGCACATGGTGTAACAATATTTGATATGCCGATATGCGATGAAGAGTGGACCCGATAATTTTATGATGAAAATTTGATAACATATCGGATCCGAGACATCGACCGCTTTAAAGTTATGCTCCTACCATTATTGCGATTTGAGTGGATGTGATAGTTTTTATAAATTTGATTCGAATTTCATATCGGGTCCATAATTATGTGGTGTTCGCAATATTGATAAAGTCGACTATCGAAGATCGGCGATTCACGATAATGGAAGCATACTTCAACTGCAAAGCTCTGATATGTGAAATGCGATATGGCATATGAGTAAGATAATATATCGGAGATCTTTGATGAACAATTTGTTATCAAAAGAAATACTAAGAACTACTTCCGATGAAATCTTATGATGCGAATGGTCTTATGATATTTCTTGAAATTTCAATTGGGTTTTCTAATGAATGAAAGCAAAGCTACAAAAATGCTTAAATTCTAATGAATCAGAAATGAAATTTCCCTGAACTTGTTGCAAATTTGAAATGGGTTTGCTACTTACTACAAGTTTTGAAAACAAAATGAAAACCTGCAAATAAAACAGAACAGAATAAAAAATAAATTAAGGAAAGGATGAACTAATAATGGATGAGAATAAACTTGTAAATGCGTACCTGGAAGGAAATTGTCTGCAGATTTTACCTCATAAATCTTCAAATTCTTCCTTTGGTTTATCAAAAATTTTCTTTCGTTTAAAATCACCTCATTATTTATTCTAAATCTAAGTGTGTAATCAGTCTAAATAAAATCTGTTTATTGATGTCCATGGATTATAAAATTTACCAGAAATAAATATGAAACTATGCTTCCCTTTTGAAGTGAAACAACAATTTATTACCTCTGCTCATTCCGAATTAATCTTGAGAAAAATTTGTATTGTTATAGTGACTGTTCAATAATGCCTTTAGTAAATAAACATGATGCGTTTTACAGCATCAGATAATAAACTAAAGATTAGAATGAGATTAAGGCACTAATTGTAGAAAAATATCAAAACAGATTTAAATGTGTGCACTTGGCAAAATAGACATCCTTAAGATCAGCTTTTGGCAAATTCCGAGGAAGATAATATGAACTTCATATGATTACCGTGACAGGTTAGACTGACTAATAATGATTGAATTAGAATTAGGCTTATCATAGTCAATCATACATCTCATGGGATAATGAGATCATGAAGCTTTTATATCCTCAAATCCTTACCATATAAATTTCAAAAGAAAATCTTAGAAGGAAATCTCGAAATAAAGAAAAGTGGCTTTGAGGCAATCAATACCAAGTGCAACTTTAATTGAATTTAATCAAGACATTATTCAAAATAGGCTGAGTAGAGATATCGCTATAAGAAATTTCAAAAAGGAAAACAAGAATTAAAATTTTCTGATAAGGAAAAATGTTTCCACTGAACATGTATGAGAAGGCTGATTGCTTTGTTTTATTTTTTAAATCTACAAAACTATTGCAAATAAATTAACTACATAAAACAAGCTAACTAAATTAATTCTACTCCTATTCTAACCATATACATGAAAATGACTAGGTATAGTCATATTTCCAGTGTAGCCATTTTCTCATTTTAATTGCTGCATGTATGTACAGTTCAAATGTTAGTAATAAAAATACAAATATAATTAAACTAAGAAGATTAAATATGAAATCAGAATGTACAGTTAGTGTTAGTAAGTTGATTAAAATCTTCTTCTCTTGAAATTTGCTTTCCAATTCAATACCAATTGGATCACAAAAATCTGGATGGATTTCCATTAATGATTGAGAAATGTTCAAAGGAAGAGATAACAGGCCAGATTGTGAAGATGAATTTTTAGATTCTTTGACCTGAAAAAATTTGTTAGTGTTATGTACAAATGTTAAATCATTGACAATTTTCCTTGAAGGAAATATTTTCAAACAATTTTCAAATGAGTCAATGAAAAATGGATGGAAGCCTTTCAAATAAAATGGCAATTTATTAATTGAATTGAATTGCTAGCCAGATTGCAAAAATACATTCTCTTGTTGACATTGCCTTTGAAGAAATATAAGCTTTTGATGAAACATTAGCATTGATTGAAATTGAAATATTAATATCTTTTGATGCTCATGATTATAATATGAAACTTCAATTTCCCAATCGGGCAATGCATCAATTGAGTGTTTGATAGTAAGGTATTCAATATGCCAGCGAAAAGTGTGGAAAACTTGAAAAATTAAATCTGATTTTATACAAAATAAGTGAGGAAATAAAAATAAAATGAAATCACTATTTTTACAACCTATGTTACAGCACATTTGGGATCGTTTTGAAATGATTTCATTTTCACAAGGAATGGCCGGAATTATGGAATTTGAATAATTTTGAATTCCAACTTGTGAATTAGAAAACTAATTATGATTATGAGTAGGAATGAGAGTTTGATCATGATATGAATCATAAATTGGAATGTTTTCTTGAATGGTGAAATCATGGAGATAATTAGCTGCTCTAAAACGAGGATTGGTTGGGATAATTTCTAAATTGAAGCATTCCTCATTCTCAGAGGTTATCTGAAATTTATCATGAGGATTCTCTTGAAAAGAATAGAAATCAACATCCTCACTGTCAAAGCAATTATCATAAATGACTTCACAATATTCTCTACAATTCCCTTCTATCTCATCCAATATATCCAAACAAGGCAGAACAAGAATTTCATGTTCATTAGTGGCAAAAGAATGGTCAATAATTGTTTCTCTATCTTGATAAAAACTTAATGGTAATTCATTTAGATCAGTCTCTGTATTTTCTGAAATATCATTAATACCAAGAGGGAAAAAATTACCATCATTAAAAATATCAGGATAAAGGGAAAAATGTGAATCTGAAACAATGCATTTAAAATTGTCTCTGTTTGAGAGCTCTTGTGCATTATGCTCATTGTAAATTTCAGATTGCAGATCATTCTTTTGCATGCGTATGCTTTCTTGAAGGAGGCTGCTTTGCTGCTCTGATTTCGGCATTTGTTCATCATAGAAAAATTCAGAAATTTGTACAGCAGTTTGCATTTTATTATTTACTTTGATTGCTGGTTGTACTTGCTGATTTGCGATTTGATTTTCCGAATTTACTTCAAAGTAGCTTTCAGATTTCAAGGCGGCTTTTTCTCCAAAATTGTTGTTGTTGTCTTCTTGCATTTGAATAGAAATATTTTTCAAGCTTTGTGAAACCACTTCATCACAATTTATTTGCACATCCATATTGGAATTCTCATTTATATTAGAAGGGGATGAAACAAAACTTGAATTAATTTCATATGGATTGGGAATGGGTGGAAGAGAACAAATATATTCAAACCAATCTAATGATTCTTCTTCCGTAGGTTTATCTTCATCTTTAAATCTTAAGCAATTCAAATGAAATCGAATATTAAAATCATTAACAGACTCATTTTCAAACCTACGTAGATATTCAATTTCTTCACATAGTTGTTCATAATCATAGCTGTCAAATTTACAAATGAAAATTGTAACAAATTGATCCCAGCTGTGGATTGAAGCAACGGGAAGAGTTCTACACCAGCTTCTGGCTTTTGCCGCAAATGTGAGAGTAAAAATTCTACATAAAATGCCTTCATCAATTCCTTGAAAATCATAATTTGAAATGTTTTGAATAAATTGAAAGACATGATTAAAAGCAGAAGAATTTCTCTTACCATTGAATTTTACCTGAGACAAGAGTCTTACCACTTCGGGTGGAGTATTGGAGGTTGCACGTCCATGGATACAACTCCAAATTGGAAGTTTAAGAGGAGCCATAAACAAAATGTTAAAATTGAAAAGACTTCAATAGACAAATTTCTCAGGCCCTCCTTCTAGCGCCAAAAATGTTGATGCCTCAAAAATCGCTGCAACAACATTGGGGGATAACCACCCGGTCCGGACCTTAAAGCAGCTTGTTTTCCGTTTGGTGTGGTGGCTCCGACTGGTTTAACTAGGTCCAGTTACCTTCTCCCTATTGCTATTGGTTTATTATGTATCTTTACATACCAATAGACAAGGATATCAGATCACTTCTTCTTGCTGATCAGGCAAGAGAATGACCCTTAAGCTGATTTGGGTTCAGCCAAGCCACAACTAAAGTTTTGCCTCTTTGAGGAGAGGACTTAAAAGAATGTAGAATTTACTCTAAATGCAAACTTATTCTATGATGCAAGCAAAAGAAACTAATCTAAATCCTATCTTAATTAGGCAGATATAGATCTAACCCAACTAAGAGAAAGATAATTAAAATATTGATAGTTAAATATGTCTTGTTTATAATGAATATCAAGTTAATGAAGTAGTTCAATTAACTGATATTATAGTTACCAAAACATATCCCATTGAGACCTCTTAACTGAAATAATAAACCAACAACATTCAAGAAGTAGTTCATAAAAATGATATTAATTATCAAATCAGTAAATCCAATAATTGAATAATGATATGTGGAAATAGTTCACAACACATTACCATTCAATAAATCAGTTTTATAAGACAGATTTCTGAGTAAATAGTTACTCAGAAATCAGATTTTAATTTATAAGAACAGAGATACCTAATAACAAGATTGAGACAAATTACCCATATTGACAATAGTGCACAAACATGAATAAAATGAGACATTCCTGTTACCATAAAAATGAAACTGATATTTGAAACAGTAGTATTAAAAATACCAATTTATTGCATCCATTTCTCTGATCTTGGTCTCCAACAGTCCTTTACATTGCTTGAACTTCTGCCTTCAAAGCTAAAGCCACAATAGTGAAAACTCTGCCCCTCATACATAATTCAAGATACAAAGGAAAAATCATCAATAATCCCCAGATCTGAGATTTTCTCTCCTCTCTCCTACAACTCTAAATTCCTATTACAGTAGTGCTTTTAGAAGTCTAGCATTGCAGAGGAGAGCAGCCCTTTATTCCATTTTGCAATCTATTACTTATACTATTGGTGAAGGAATTCTTGAGAGCAGAGTTTGTTGAAGAGAAATCTGCTAAATCCAATTTTACTTGCTCAAAATTCTGATCTTCAATTGCTGGAGCATTCTCATTGATTAAGATCTTTTTTCCATATTCCTTCCACTGTTTTTTTGCAAAAAGAAATCAAAATAAATTAACATGCAACAATAAGATCAATCACGACATTGCTGGCATTTAAATCAAATCCAATCGAATTCTATTTAAATAAATAATTGAAAATAAAATATAAACTTTCTCTTGATGCCTGGGATGGTTTAATTGGCCAAAGATATGATTAACCAATGGATCTGCAATTAGAAGAGGTTTTGGACAAATGAAAATCAAGAAAATAACTCAGAAAATTGATTTTGTTTTCAAAATTCGAAGCTTGATATTCTGCTTGATTTTTGACCCAATAAATGATTAAATATGTTAGTGAAACCTCTTAAAAAATGTTCTCCTTGATTTTCTCTTTCCAATGAGCCGTCGTGGGCCTCATTTGGCCAAGTAAAACTCATTCTATGAGCTTCCAAAGTTGATGAGTCAAATCTGGCATGAATCTGGAAATTCTGTTGCTGGGCTAAAAATATTGTAATTAAAAACTAATCCTAAATTAGTTTCTAATTAACTCTAAATTAATTGTTAATTATAAATTAAACTAATTATTAATTAATATTAATCTAACTAACTAATATGTAATTAATTATTTATAAACAAATTTAATCTAATTAAAAAACTAATTAATATTAAACTAAATGATGTTTAAATTTAAATCAATCAAATTAATTAAATATTATAAATTAATTAATCTGATTAATTTAAAATTCATTAATTAAATAATATATGTTAACTAATTTAAAATATTAAATAATTACTTTAATATGTTATATTATAACTAAAACTAATATACCAACCTACCTTTTATTAACTCCACTTATACATATGAGTGAGTTGAAAAAAACAAATGGAGTATAAGCTTTATAACCTAAGTTAATGCCCCATTGAGTTATGCTTATCACAAATCGCATCGGGGATGGCTAATGGGCTTTTTAAAATGTGTCAAGTCAAATTCCTCGATCCGATATCGCATCGGGGCATGGTATGCATCGGGGTTTTTAAACTTGCCATATATGAAACTCCCGATGCAATATGTTTTTTTTTTTTATATATATTAAATTTTAGTTTAATTAAATTTATTATATTTTAAATAATAATTAATTTAATTAATCTGAGATTTAATATTAAAAATCAATTTTGGTTTTGATTTTATTTTATGAGGGTTATTTTATAAACTACAGCCACTCTCTAATAAAAGTAAAAATAAAAATAAACTACAGCCACTTGGAAAATTTTGGGTTTTCGAGATTAATAATTGATTTAGAAATTGAAGTAAATTTCTTAAATCTCGATACTTAATGATTTGGCCGCATAACTAAAAATGGAAAATGTTAGTAAAAACTCGCTACGGGTTAATATTTAAAATGAATGCCTTATTGAAATAATTTATTTACAAAATGCAATATTGTACATTTTATGCATTTTTAACCCAGGCTAGATAAATGATGAGACTTCAAAGGAGTGCCATTTTCAAACCAGTTGACCAAATGAGGGGAAACAAGCGTCAATGGGAAGCTTATAAAAAATCGATTCTAACAAAGCAATCAAAACAAGAATCCAAAGAAAATGTAAAATTAACAAAAGCGTAGGGCAATCAACTAAATAAAAATCCAAAAAGTTGTTTAGCCAAAATTTTATAGAAATGGTCCCCATTATTTGAGTTGAGCAAGTCAAGAATGGGAGGTTGTGTTTTTACCACAACACCTCCTAAGGGAGAAGTGTGCAATTCCATAAGAATCTTTTGTTTGAGTTGGGAATTCTTATAGAGGTATAAGTGATCTTTGTACCATAATGAATCATTTTGCCAGCTAAATGTATCAGATGTACTGGAATCTCGTTGTAACTTTCGAATAAGTGCCCACACTTCTTCATCATTCTTCCATTCCTCCCTTGCTTTGTTTATCCAATCTAGTTGGATAATAGAAATGGCGCACAACAATGCTTCCACATCCTCATCCTTTCTTGAGAGTGCATCTTCCACCACATTTTTCTTCCCTTTTTTTAGATGATTTCAAAGTCATAACCCAACATCTTGTGACCCACTTTTGTTGCTCTTCAGAGGATAATCTTTGTTCTAAAAAGTATTTAAGGCTATCATGATCCGTTTTTACCTTGAAGTGTCTTTCCCTTAGGTAGGGTCGTCATTTCTTAAGTGCATGTAGTATTGCCAACATTTACTTCTCATAAATAGCTTTGTGTAAAAAATTTCCCTTGATTGGACAACTTTCAAAAGCAATGTGTCTTTCATCTTGCATTAAAACAACACCAATTCCATTTCCTGAAGCATCACATTCCACAATAAAGGTTTTTGTGAAGTCTGGTGTAGCTAAGACCGGTGCTTCGCACATTGCCTCTTTAAGATGTTCGAAGGCCTTTGTTTCTTCTGGAGTCCATGAAAATGCATCTTTCTTCAATAATGTTGTTAGAGGTGCTGCTATTCTCCTATAATTCTTAACAAACTTGCGATAATACCCCGTCAACCCAAGAAATCCTCGCAGATGCTTTATGGATTTGGGGATTTTCCATTCCTTAATGGCTTTAATTTTGCTAGGGTCTACCTTAACTCCTTCATGAGATACAATATGACCCATATCTTCCACCTCTTGTACTCCAAAGAAACATTTGGATCTTTCTGCATATAATTGTTTCTCCTCCAATAGTTGTTGCACCTTGTCAACATGTTCAACATGATCCTTCCAAGACTTGTTGTAGATTAGTATATCATCAAAAAATACTAACACAAATTTTCTAAGGAAGGGTTTGAAAATGGAATTCATCAAACCTTGAAATGTAGAAGGTGCATTGGTAAGGCCAAAAGGCATGACCAAAAATTCATAATGACCCTCATGAGTTCTAAATGCTGTTTGTGGAATGTCTTCAGTCTTCATTCTGATTTGATGATATCCCGAACAAAGATCCAACTTGGTGAAGTAAATTGATCCATGCAATTCATCTAGTAATTCATCAATGACGGGAATGGGAAACTTATCTTTAATAGTGAGCTTGTTGAGCTCCCTATAATCTGGACACATGCGCCATGATCCATCCTTCTTGTGCACCAATACTACTGGAGTAGAGAAAGAACTTTGACTAGGTTGAATTATACCAGACTCTAGCATTTATGCAACCATACGTTCAATTTCACTCTTTTGGGCATAGGGATATCTGTACGGCTTGATGTTTGGAGGAACACTTCCTGGAATCATATGAATATCATGATCAAGATCATGAATAGGTGGGATACCTTTGGGAGTCTCAAATACCTTGGAATGATTGTCCAAGACTTTTTGGAGATCTGGAGAAATAGATGATTTCGATGTGGAAACGTCTAGCGAACATAATTGTGCCATTACGCCTCTTTGTTACTTTTTTAGAGGCTTTGTCATATCGTCAGAGCTGATTATGTTTCCCGGTTTCCCTGCAATACCCCTTAATTCAAATTCCTTTCCTTCTGCAGAAAATTTCATGAAAAGTTCTTGAAAATTAAAAGCTATTGTACCCAAGGATTGTAGCCTTTGGACTCCTAGTACAACATCAGCACCTCCCATTGGAATGGAAAGCATTGGGTTAGTCAATACATATTCTCCCATGGATAGCTTGATATTATGGCACTTTCCAGAGCAATTTATCGTTCCTCCATTTGCAATCATCATTTGACACTCTAGTGCTGGATATAGGAAGCAATTCAATTCTTTTGCTATCTTACAATGAATAAAATTGTGGGTACTTCCTGAATCAATCAACACTATTACCTTTTTCTTCTTGATTTGTCCTTCTATCTTGATGGTTTGAGGAGTTGTAATTCCATCCAATGCATTACAATATATGGTCGGATTCATTTCTTCTTTATCTAGGCTTTGTTCCTGGAGTATATCCTCTTCTTTTGACCTTTCTTGCTCCTTTTCTTCTTCCTCTTCACAATCTATGTAGAATAATTTCTTCTCAGCACACTTATGACCTTTAGTGTATTTGCTATCACAACTGTAACAAATCCCTTTTGCTCTTTTTTCTTCCAATTGTTGTGGTGTCAACCTTATAGGTTGTGGAAGACTAGGGGCAACAACACTTCCATCTTTATAGTTGTGAGTGGTATGCTTCCTGGTTGCCATAATTTTGCTTTCCATTTTTCTTGCTAACCTGAATGCCTTCTCTAATGAATCAGGTTCCCAAAGGCAAACATCATGTTGGATATTATCCTTTAAATTCCCTATGAACACATCAATCCTATGCTCCTCTGGAATATTTTTACCCTTATGTTCAATTTTTGGAACTCCTCAATGTGCTCCATTATTGAACCCTTTGGTTTGAGACTTATCAATTGGCTAAAAAAAGTGTTGCTTTTTGTATCCTCATAATGTGTTCTCAATTCTTCCGTAAAAATTGCCCAAGTGATAATTTTTTTACGAGAGAAAATCCATTGATACCATACAAACTGATTTGGTTCCAAATATAAAGTTGTAATACATACCTTTTCTGTGTTTTGCACATTATTGAGATCGAAAAATTGCTCCATCTATAATATCCATGTTGCGGGATCCTTGCCATCAAACATCCTCATATCACTTTTTGGAATATGGTGGGTCTTCGATCCAACATTAGAGTCTATGAAATCATGATTAACATTTCTTTTGTTCTCATCATGAGTTTCCTTTACTACCCTTTCACCATCAGTAAGTATTTCTTGTAGAAAATTTGTCAAATCTGTCTTCAAATCTATCTTCAAATCATCCATATTAGCTTCCACATCATTCATCTTAGCTTCTACATCTTTCTTTAATCCATCCATCTTAGATTCTGTTACTTTTTGTGCGAGTGACATTTGTTGCACTTGGTCTCGTAATTTTGATATATCATGTTGCATTTCTTCCTCTTCTTCATAAGTCATGCTAGAGCTTTCCGGTTGCGTACTAGGTGTTTGCATTTTCTTTCTCAGGGCATCAGTTACCGATAATAATGCTCAACTATTCCCTTTGAATTCCTTCAAAATAATTTTTCAAACCAAGCTTAAACAAAAATTTAAAAAAATCTACACACATTTTTTCACTTTGTAGGAGCTCGATATTGCCTCTAATGTATCTTTGTAATTTCAGATCATCCAGTTCTAAAATTGCGATTTATAGTAGCTCTCTATGTCCTCTTTCCAATGCCACCAGTCTGATCGAATTTAGATTCTCCAAGGCAGAGTTATGCACAATCTCCCAAGATGACCTGATTATAGACCTTTTCAGAAGAGCGAACTTGTAGGAAGTGTCACGTGTCATCGTTTTGACCTTAGGATATGAAAAAATATACACAAGAGACTAAAATCCATCCTATTTATGTAACTTCTTATGAAATTTCAATCTGATGCTCAGAACAAAAGTTATGACTATTTTCCCCAGGTCACCTGTTTGGAATGTAATTCAGGAATCTAAAAAAGGACCGACTTCCTCAGATCATATCTCCGCAAATATTGCGCAAAAAGCTCTGAAATTTGGGCAGGAGGTTTAGCGCGATTGCTTCTCAAATGGGTTTGTTTTGTAGCATCTAAAACATCATAGAAAAATTTTATAGCGCAAATTCCACGATGACCTATTTGGAGCATCGAAACCCTATAATCCAAAGCTCCGATACCAAATGTTATGAAACCAGCTGACAAAAAGATAGAAAAAATAGTTGAACGCCTTAGAATTCAACCTCTTCAAGGGGGCAACCTCCTTTACATTACACAAATGAACAATTCTTGGATGATTCAAATGAAAAAACCTCCTTTCTATATATAAGAGTCTAAGGAGTCACAATATAACCCAGCTGACCTAACAATAATAATATAAAGGCACAAAAATAACAATAGAGGGATTCTATGGGGCACAGTAAAAACAATATGGGATAATAGGGGCACAAAAATATTAATAAGGGATACAACTACAATAGTAATGGGGTAATCACTAGTATTATAGGGACCTAACACCTACCCCCTTGTCTTTCTTTTCATCGTCCATGGGAGGTTGTCGGGATTTGCAAGCTTGGTCTTGCAAAGGTTCAACCAGTTCAAGCCCTAACTCCTTATATCCCAACCTCATTTGGGACATCCAAAGAAAACTAGAGAAAGAGTAGACCGCTCTGATACCACTGATCCAGATTTAAACAGGAATGCAAAAAGCTATAGACATAACCATAAATACATTGATGTCACATAAATATTTCATTAATATCAAATACTAAAATATGCTTACAAACAGAATGGAAATAAGACTAGCTCGAGCGATGATATCTTCTCTCTAAGAAGAGATGTGGCAGCTACATGCCTTTGAACTGAGTTACAATGAGGCTCAAGGGCCTTTTTCTTATTGAAAAGTAAGAGAAAACCCTAAACAACCAAAACCCTAACCCGAGGAGATGTAACACCAAGAGTTTATGGGCCCCATTATGGTTAGTTGGACAACCAACTTCTTGGAGTCGCGATGTGGTCATATTATCTCTGTTTGACGCGTATGATACCCTTTTGGATGTAGAAAATCGATTGTACAAGATTGCCAAAAAAACGCCGTTTAGGGCCTCAAAACGGTTGTGGAAGTTTAGGACCCGAAAAAGCTGCTAAAAATAGTAAAATGTGCTACAATTAAGGAAACTGAAAAACTGAAAGAAACAATGGTGGGGGTCCAAGTGGAATTAGCTGGTGGCCTCCAATATCCACCTGGATCATTGATAGACTTACCAAGTATGCACACTTTTGTGCATTATCTCATCCATTTAAGGTAATTACAGTTGCTACTGCATTTATGGAAACACTTAAAAAGCTACATGGAAACCCAAAGATTATTGTAAGCGACAAAGATTGCATTCTCACTAGAAATTTTTGGATAGGATTATTTTCTTTTCTGGGTATTGAGTTAGCTCATAGCTCATCTTATCATCCTTAATCTGATGGGTAAAATAAGATAGTGACCAAACGTTTGGAAGGATATCTTCGTTGATTTGTATCTGATAAATAGACACAATGGGTCAAGTGGTTTCCTTTGGATGAATGGTGGTATAACACTTCCTTCCATACTGCAGCAAAAATGACCCATTTATGGAACTTTATGGATATCATCCACCGTCCATCACATCGTCTTTAAAATAAAATTCTATGGTTCAAGCATTGGAAGATCATATCGAGCATTAATGACAAGTTCTCCAACTCTTAAAGGATAAGCTCACTTTGGCACATAATAGAATGGAACAACAGGTAGATGAACATTGTAGCAAAAGAAGTTTTGATGTAGGTGACTAGGTATTTCTACTACTACAACCATAGAAACAAATGCCCCTCAAGTAAGCTACGAAGGATAATAAATTATCACCAAAGTATTATGGTCGGTACAAGGTGTTACAAAATATTGGTACTATAAATACAAATTGGAGCTTCCTGCATCTTCCCGAGTGCACCTAGTTTTCCATGTTTCATGCTTAAATAAGTTTATAGGTGACAAGCTCCAAGTCCAAACAATATTTCCAGAACATGGCAAGGAAGGAAAAATCATATTGGAACTTGAAGCAGTGATAGAAACAATAAATTGGTCAATTTGATAGTCTTTCATCAAGTGGAAGAACTTACCCACTAAGGATTCCACATGGGAGGATGAGAATTTTATACACAAACATCCAGAACTACTAAAGCGTTGAGGACAACACTTTTTTGAAGGAGAGGGGCATGTTAGTCTCCTATAATACTAGTGTATTCCCTTATTATTATTGTCATTATATCCCCTTATTATCATTGTTGTGCCCATTTTGTCCCCATATTGTTATTATTATGCCTCGTAGAAACCCACTATTGTTATTGTTTTTCCCTTATATTATTATTTTTATTTCGGCTTTGATTATATTTTGACCCCTTAGACTCCTATATATAGAAAGGAATTTTTGTAATTTGAATCATCCAAGAATTGTTCATTTGTGTAATGTAAAGGAGTTTGCCCCCTCGAAGAGGCTACTTTTGAGGTCATTGATCTCTCTTTTCTTCTATTTTGTGAGTTGGTTGCATAACATTCTTCTATTGTTATAATTGTAAAATCATAGTTGTGTTATTACTCAATAGATCTCATATGATATGATGTAATTAACTAGGTGTTGGGTTTAGAAAATCAACATAAATGTTCCCATTGGTACCCTTTACTCTAGAAGTGTCTCTACATTCTTGGGTCCTTTCACTCGTAGCAATCACACTCTCAAAGATGGATATGTCCAATTGGTAGTCATGCCTTTGGTAGTACTTTCTTTCCTTAAAGGAAATAATCCATTTTATAATACCTTTGCCCCAAAATCCATAAACGATGAGAGTAATCATTTTGATAGCTATTTAGCCCATGGAGATCAATATGTGGGAGGATATCTAGGTTCAATTGGGATTCCATATCTTCTTCTAAATATATTCAATCGAAATTAGTTACCATTTCTAGTTCCCTCAATATTTAATATTTAAATAAGCTAACACATGATCGTATATTCCATAACCCAAAATGACGACTCATGCCTATTAAGTTTTCATTTGATATCATAAGGTTCAATCGAAGGCTAAAAGCTAATCCCACCACACAAATAACCACTTTTCTTTTGTGGTGCTCATCTAACTCTTATGTGGATGATAGTATATGCCCATGAATTTTCCAACATACAAAGACTAGTGATGCTAGAAAACGGTACATTGAACTTGATTGGGACTCATATCATTACGACACTTCTTTGGTTGAGAAAGTTTTGATGCATTTTTAGCTACCCCTTTGAAAAGAGAGTAGAACTAATATCCTATCAAAATTTCGGAAAGAAACTTCCAATCAAATTTCTAATCATATTCGTGAATGGAGGTGATGCAAATGACTCATCCAAACTAAGATTATAGTTTGATTGCTAAAATATTGTTTCAATCGATAACATATTTTCAAAGATGTTGTGATGGCAGAAAAAAATATCAAGTAGCAATGCATCCTAGAAGCCCAACATCTTGACTTGATCTATTGTTAGTTAGGTAGTTTGTATGCCATTATATTTAATGGGCATTATTAATCGATTTATTCTAGTCAATCCAAACCAAGACCACATGCTAAGGGTTTTGTTGGTTCTATTTCCGTTAAAACAATGATATGGTTAACTGTGCAATTGGGTCAATTATGTTTTTATCAAATCCACCTGTCAGTGCAATTAAACTACTGTAATCATTGAGCATACATTTGAAGAGCATCCATTATAGTCCATGTCATTGAAGAATACTTGGAATTTTGGAGGTGAAAGGAGGATAAATAAATAGAAAAATAGTTTGAATATTAAGGAAAGGGATGAACAAACCCAAGCCAACATAGGTGGCAGAAATGATGAGTAAACGAGGAAGAAAAGATTTCTTTTAATATTTGTTGGGGAGATCATCTTACTCGTGAGTTCCAAATAATGAATGAGATTTAGGGCTTCTTTGCAAAATATTTTTTAAGCAAGTAATTTTCCATTAATACCAATCCATTTAATATGAAGAAACAACAATCAATGGTCGCATACTATCCAACTCTTCCATTAAGGGGCACTAAAGGTTATTATAAAAAAATATACCGATTGAATGAAAGGACTTTAATGTGTGTGTGAGGTGGTTCTTCCAAATACACAAGTTAAGAGCTATGAACCTCTTACACTAGTATAAATTGATGAAATTAGTGACTAGGTGACTAAAAAAATTAGTCACAACAACTTTTCCATGTGAAATACTACCAAAAATGAAAAATTTTAAGTGACCCAACTAAAAAGGACTGACATAAATGACTAATTTAGTCTCAAGTTAAAATATTTGTCTAGATAATAAGTAATGCAAGTAAAAATGACTAACGTTAATGACTAATTTAGTTTAGGAACAAAAATACGACTACTTAAAAAGTACTACAATAATACAAATTAGTCATTTATGTTAGTCATTTTAATTCTGTCACTTCAACAATCTAAACTTACAAGTGATAAGAGATTCAAAGGTTGTTACAAATTGGCTAAAAGTTTATACTTCCTTGAACATTTCTTTATTGGATCAATAGATTATTAGAGTTATGGAGTTGATTAGAACCTTCAAGGTTATATTCTTTGATCACATTCACAAGGAATTAAATTCAAAGGCTTACATCTAAGTCAAACACATTATGAAGAATACCTGCAAAGAGAAGAATACATTATGGAGAATAGTAAAACAAACCATCTTCCTCAATATTAGATTAACACCTAATTTAACATTGCAAAAAAAAAAACACCACCACCTATAAAAATATTTATACCTTCTTTACTCTTTAATAATTATGAAAAATTTAAAATAAACATATAAATTTATCTATAATTTCTTCCCCACATTAATTTTGATGACCATTGTTGACTCCTAAAAGCCAAAAAAAAACTTCTAAAAATGCCTTCACCCTAACTAACTATAAAAGTGAACTAGTAAACTTACTAATCAACTATCATTTCAAGAGTCTAAATACCTTAGTTTTCAAGAGTGATACCTTATTTGTGTGGAAATTTTAAAAATTACTGTTGGGTCCCTATAATACTAGTGATTACCCCATTACTATTGTAGTTGTACCCCTTATTAATATTGTTGTGCCCCAACTATCCCCATATTGTTATTACTGTGCCCCATAGAATCCCTCTATTGTTATTTTTGTGGCTTTATATTATTATTTTTAGGTCGGTTGGGTTATATTGTGACTCTTTACACTCCTATATATAGAAAGGAGGTTTTGTCATTTGAATCATCCAAGAATTGTTAATTTATGTAATGTAAAGGAGGTTTCCCCCTCGAAGAGGCTGAATTCTAAGGCGTTGATCTATCTTTTCTATCTTTTTCTTGAGCTAGTTTCATAACATTTGGTATCAGAGCTTTGGATTCTAGGGTTTCACTGCTCCAAACAGGTCATCGTGGAATTTTAGCTATAACTTTGTTTCTATGATGTTTCAGAAGTTGCAAAAAAAACCCATTTGAGACGAAATCGCGTTGAATCTCGGGTTCGAATTTCAGAGCTGTTTGTGCTATATTTGCAGAGATATGATCTGAGGAAGTTGGTATTTTTGCAGACTCTTGAATTACATTCCAAACAGGTGACCTGGGGAAAAGCATCATAACTTTCTCTCTAGGGATCAGATTGAAATTTCATAAGAAGGTATAGAAAGAGGATGGACTTTAGTTTCTTGTATGCATTTTTCAGATCCAAAGGTCAAAACAGTGACTCGTGGCACTTTGTACAAGTTCGCTCTACTGAACTAGTCTATAATCAAGTCACTGTGGGAGATTTCGCATAACTCTTCCTTGGAGAATCCAATTTGGGTCAGACTTGTGTCATTCGAAATAGGACACAGAGGGCTACTGCAGTTCACAAATTCAGATCTAGATGATTGGAAAGTACAGAGATACATCAGAGGCAATATCGAGCTCCTACAAAGTGAAAAAAGGTGTGTAGATTTTCTTAAATTTTTGCTTAAGCTTGGTTTGAAAATTTATTTTGAAGGAATTCAAAGGGCATAGTAGAGCATTATTATCGGTAACTGATGCCCCGAGGAAAGAAAATTCAAACACCTAGTAAGGAACCTGAAGGCTCTAGCATGACTCATGAAAAAGAGGAAGAAATGCCACATGATATATCAAAATTACAAGACCAAGTGCAACAACTGTCCCTTGCACAAAAAGGAACAGAATCTAAGATGGATGGTTTAAAGAAAGGTGTAGAAGCTAAGATGGATTGTTTAAAGAGAGGTGTAGAAGCTAATATGAATGACGTGGAAGCTAAGATGGATGATTTGAAGATAGATTTGAAGACAGACATGGAAGAATTGAAGATAAATATGAATAAGTTGCTACAAGAAAGGGTCACTAATGGTGAAAGGGTAGTAAAGGAAACTCATGATGAGAACAAAAGAAATGTTAATCATGATTCCATAGACTCTAATGTTGGATCAAATACCCACCATATTCCAAAAATCGGTATGAGGAAGTTTGATGGCAAGGATCCCGCAACATGGATATTACAAATGGAGCAATTTTTCGATCTCAATAATGTGCAAAACACACAAAAGGTACGTATTGCAACTTTATATTTGGAACCAAATCAGTTTGGATGGTATCAATGGCTTTGCTCTCGTAAACAATTTATCACTTGGGAAATTTTTACGGAAGAATTGATAGCACATTATGAGGATACAAAAAGCAACACTTTTTTTAGCCAATTGATAAGTCTCAAACAAAAGGGTTCAATAATGGAGCACATTGAGGAGGTCCAAAAATTGAGCATAAGGGTAAAAGATATTCCAGAGGAGCATAGGATTGATGTGTTCATAGGGTCTTTAAAGGATAATATCCAACATGATGTTCGCCTTTGGGAACCTGATTCATTACAGAAGGCATTCAGGTTAGCAAGAAAAATGGAAAGCAAAATTATGGCAACCAGGAAGCATACCACTCACAACTATAAAGATGGAAGTGTTGTTGCCACTAGTCTTCCACAACTTATAAGGTTGACACCACAACAATTGGAAGAAAAAAGAGAAAAAGGGCTTTGTTACAGTTGTGATAGAAAATACACTAAAGGTCATAAGTGTGCTGAGAAGAAATTATTCTACATAGATTGTGAAGAGGAAGAAGAAAAGGAGCAAGAAAGGTCAAAAGAAGAGGATATACTCCAAGAACGAAGCCTAGATAAAGAAGAAATGAATCCAACCATATCTTGTAATGCATTGGCGGGAATTACCACTCCTCAAACCATCAAGATAGAAGGACAAATCAAGAAGAAAAAGGTAATATTGTTGATTTATTCAGGAAGTACCCACAACTTTATTCATTGTAAGGTAGCAAGAGAATTGAATTGCTTCTTATATCCAGCACCAGAGTGTCAAGTGATGGTTGCAAATGGAGGAACAATAAATTGCTCGGGAAAGTGCCATAATATCAAGCTATCCATGGGAGAATATGTATTGACTAGCCCAATGCTTTCCATTCCAATGGGAGCTGCTGATGTTGTACTAGGAGTCCAATGGCTATAATCCTTAGGTACAATAGCTTTTAATTTTCAAGAACTTTTCATGAAATTTTCTGTGGAAGGAAAGGAAGTTGAATTAAGGGGTATTGCAGGGAAACCGGGAAAGATAATCAGCTCTAATGGTATGACAAAGCTTCTAAAAAAGGAACAAAGAGGTGTAATTGCACAATTATGTTTGCTAGATGTGTCCACAGTGGAATCATCTATTTCTCCAGATCTCCAAAAAGTCTTGGACAATCATTCCAAGGTATTTGAGACTCCCAAAGGTCTCCCACCTAGTTGTGATCATGATCATGCTATTCATCTGATTCCAGGAAGTGTTCCTCCAAAAATCAGGCTGTACAAATATCCCTATGCCCAAAAGAGTGAAATTGAACGCATGGTTGCAGAAATACTAGAGGCTGGTATAATTCAACCAAGTCAAAGTTCTTTCTCTGCTCCAGTCGTATTCGTGCACAAGAAGGATGGATCATGGCGCATGTGTCTGGATTATAGGGAGCTCAACAAGCTCACTATTAAGGATAAGTTTCCCATTCCTATCTGTTAGTGTCAGTCTTTGCAGCCTTCCTCCAGTGATCAAACATGCTCTTACAAAGTGATTTTAAGGTGTCAAGGTCAAATTTTGTCATTTCAGTGAGTCTTCAAGCAAAATTTGGTCACTAGGCATTAGGTCTAGGGTTTGATTTTACCCTTATCAAAGTTGTCCAAATGTTGGTCCATGTCACCGTTCAGCTGAGTGTACCATCATTCAGAGATTTTTCATTATCATGTCAAGTCCCACTGGGTCATTTTACACCTTGTTCATGCTTCAGTTGCGCCTAGGTAAGGTCATTTCCCTCTCCTAGGGTTTTGAAGGAAATTTCTCTTGGACGGCCAAATCATCGGCAAAACTTGTATCCTGATGTTCATACACCTTCCCCTATCCTTAAAGTACCTTATTGAACACTTTCCATCACTGAGATCCCCCAAATTCCTCATTTTCGCACAAACCCTAGTTTTTTGCTACAACCTGGCAATTTTCTAGGTTGGACCTGTGTTTTGACTTTTTGAACCCCTTCCCCTCACTCAATCGCTGAGATTACACTCTCCCCTACTTCCTAACATCCCTCCCTACTTCCCAAAATTTTCTCAAGAATTTAAAAACTCCCTATCCCCTTCATTTCGCTTCATTTCGACAAATCCCTTGTTCCACACATCGGGATAGGTTTCACTCAAATGAGGTTCTGAGAAATAAAAGATGAATTTGGGAAAACTGAGAGAGGTTTTTGTCCACAACATGCCAAAGATGAAAAAAATCCTTCAAATTTTACACAGGTGTCATGGTTTTGGACAAATGTCAGAAATATAGTTGCCTTGGGAGAATTGATGCACCTCTGAAGTGACCTTGGGAAAATCCAATTTTCTCCTAGCTAAGTTGGCCCAATGACTTGCTTGATGAGTCAAATGATAACTCGACACAAAGATATTTCCAATGAGCTATCATGAGCTCAATTGGGAGTTGAGGAAGGCATCCAAAAGTTGACTGTAACAGCACTCTGCCTTTAGGCAGCCTCATTTGGCACATTTTGACCAGTCTTGGGAGATTTGATTTTTGACAGGGCAAATGAACTCCAAATTGAAAAATTCCAGTTGGGTTGGAAAGTAGACTCAAATATATTTCCCGAAAGCTATGTTGTGCCCAATTTGGACACCAGGAAGGCCTCCAAAAGTCTCCTGTAAAAGCCGCTACGCACAGGCCATATGCACCGCACCTCAAGCCTAGTGCACCGCGCCACTTCCCTATGTGTCGTGCACTGCCGTGGCGCTAAAAATCTAGAACTCAAAATGAGGAATTGTTTGCATTTTTGGATTCAACATGAAAAATCATGACTACTCGTTCCCGGACAAGAAATTTGGAGCATTTTTGGGGCATTTTGGGTCACATGACAAATTTTTGGGCAAAATACAGGGTTTTTCTCCCTGTGGCGTGGCGCTAAAATTCTAGAGCTCCAAATGAGGAATGGTTTGCATTTGTGGATTTAGCATGGAAAATCATGACTATTGGTGTTCGGACAAGAAATTTTGGCAAGGTATGAGTCTCCAAAAGGTCAAAAAACACCCAAAAATGGCCTCTCTGCCACTTTTTTGACACACAGGAAACAGTCTTGGGAGAATGAAGATTTGGAGGGGAAAATGAGTACCAAATTCAAAAATTCCAGTGGGTTATAAAGTAGATAGGACAATATTTCCAAAAATCCCACTTGGGCACATTTTGGACACCTACAAGTTCCCAAAATAGGCCCCAAAGTAGCATGGCGCACAGAGAAAATGGCGCGACGCACAGAGGAAAAATTGCCCAATTTGCTTCCGTTTCGCGAAATTTTGTTTCACGACTTCTCCAAGTGGGCCCACTCATCTACACTTCAGTTTTTGGGCACTAAAGGCGGAATTTAAAGTGTTTTTTCTCCAGATTGGCTTCTATCCAAGTGGCGAAGGAAGGCAAATGGTCACCCAAGCCAAATGTCATGTTTGTAGCATTGCACCTGTAGCTGATGGTTGGCTCTCCGTCTCCATTTTGCAATGATTTGAGTAACTCCCCAACCCTTGGGTGTTCTATCTCTTCCTTACACCTTCTATATATTGTATGCAAGTTATTTGCAAAGGGTTGGTTGGCTTGTAACTTCTGGGAGACTATGGGAAAGAAACTTTGTTTCTTCACTGTGTATTTTTGACAGAGAATTAATGAAAGGCAGCGGCTCTGTTTCATGATATTCTTGTGGTTGTGAGTGTAGCAAATGTGTCTCTTATGTTTTCATATCTATTTCGTTATGTTTCATAATTCAATTCATGTTCATTTCCAGTGAAATTTTCTGAGTGAGATTAGGTAGAATTCAATTTTATTGCTCTGCCTGTGGGAAAATTTCATGTTCAGTGTTCTTCTTCTGTTGAAAAGGATTCATGTAACTATGCCCTTTTCACTTTCTTCAACAATATATTCATTCCACGTTACCTCAAACTAAATTGCTACATTTTCCGCCTGCCTTGCCTCATGGAATAATCTGTGCCTTTGTATTAAATTCTCTGTTCCTTGCTGACCGTTGGTCCCATACCATCCCAGAAGCTTGGTCATTCATGAAAATGGTTTCTTGTATCCCTATTCACTTACTAGCCTAAGATCAATATTTCACTGTAAGTCATCTCAGACTGTTTTTGCTTATATATTCATTGAGCGTGACTTGGAGAGAGCCCTCTCCTGTTCTGGTAGGGCTAGCTACCAGACTGAGCGTGGTTTGTGGTTACCCTAATTTTTGCCTTCCTTCAGCCTAAGGCAAATTTAGGTGCTAACATAGTGGCGACCATACTGGGGAAGAAAATGGTTTGCTTGAAGATTGTTTTGCCCCAGTACATCTATCAAGCTCAGATCTGATGGTTGATGGTGAACAACGATCAGACATAAGAAGACGGCTGAAATCATTCACCTGGCGACTCCATTCACTGAAGAATCCAACAATCAGTGCTTCATGGTGACTCCACTATAGAGAGGTCAGTAGCTTTGAGATTTTCGAGATGGATCGGGTTGCAAGAAGATACGCTCCCATGAGCCGAGATCACATTCCAGGCTTTCCAAATAAGATTTTGAATGTGGATTGGTCAAGGAATTTTCCTACGTTTAAAGATGATGGTAAGAAAGACGCTGCTTTACATCCAGTTCGATTTCACATGCATATTCACAAGTTGAAGGTTGATTTTCCTGTAGATTGCTTAATGAAGATATTCATGGCCACTCTAGAAGGTGAAGCCCAATCTTGGTATGAAAGTTTGCCGCCTGCTTGTATTTACTGTTTAAAAGATTTTCATGCCATGTTCATTGAAAGATATAAAGACTCTTATCCATCATTAAATCTAGTTCATGACTGTTGCAAACATGCTTCTACTTTTATTGAAAGCCTTGAAAAATACTATGAGGATGATAATTATATGGATGATGAGATCATGGAAGCCCTAGATGAAAATCCCTTTCAGCAGCGTAAAGACGATCATGAAAATTTGCAGCATGATCAAGATTGTAGTATGATGGAAGAGGAAAGAATTTTGCATCTTGACAGTCAACAGGAATTACATGAAATGGATCAGAAGTATGAGGAATATTTATATACACCTTCACTTGAAATTAATGAAGACAATCACTGTTTGAGCGAAAGGAAGAAAAAGGTCTTATCTCCTTTGTCTGAAGACGAGATAGGTCAACTCTTGCACGGTTATGTTCCAGCTCAAGCCAAAGCGGATTTACAATGCACACATGGTTAAGAAAGTGTTGGTGAAACTTCTTCCTCTTTTGAAAAGGATGACAATCCGGTGAACAACTTTATAGATCAGCAGGTTGAAGAATTCGATATGGCTGAAAGTGATGAAAGAAAAAGTGTCGTTTTGGATCTGTCCATAGAAGAAGACAGCATGCAGGGAAGTCCAGTTCTACTTTCAGAATGTGATAACGTTAAGTCAACCCTTTCAGATCCAAATTCGGATTATGGTGACCAAGAAAACCTTGTATTAAGTCCCAGGAAAGAGAACTCTACTGCTGAAATCATCTGGGATGAAGAAGACAAAGTTTTGGATTCAAATGTTCTCATGTCATTAGAACACAGTCTTCATGAAGAGGTAATCCAGTCAGCTCATGAACAGCAAGATGAGAATTTTGTTCAAGTAAGTGAAAAAGGTTCCTTGGATGAATCGTTGGTAGATGATAGAAATGTCATGCTTGGGTTTCAAGAATCATTCAAAGTTTCCTTTCTCATGATTGATGAATGAAAAGACAATCTGGCTGTCATATCATATGAAGGTGACCTAAAATACATTCAGGCTACCGAAGAGCAGAACATTCAGGATTGTCTTTCAGACTCTTCCTCATATGTTTCATGTTTTGAAGTGTTCTTTGAAGAGGAAATCCGCTCATCTGCTTGTTCAGAATTTTTTGAGGACCAAGAACATACTTTTTCTGAAGTACATTATGAAGGAAGATCAAAATCAAAAGAAAAAGACATCTTGTTTCCTCAGCAGGAGGTAAATCTTCATGTTTTTCATGATCCAATGACAAATCTGTTACAGTCAGCAGTGAATGTCATTATTGCAGTATTCGGTGATGAAGGAGATCATGGTCAATTATGTTTTTGGAGGCCCAGTTACCAGTATCAATTGTTGACCAGAAGATCTGATCGGAAGAATCAGTCAAGAAGCCATCTTCTTGATTGGTTACATTGGCAGTTTGATATAGTTTGATGATATATAGTCTTGTAAGAAATGCAGGTGGTCATGTACTACCACCAAGCTTTAAGTTTTAAGTTCAGTTCTTAGTATTTTGAGTTAGAGTCAAGTTTTTTCAGTCATGTCAGTTTGCATTTAGTCAATTTGAGTCAAGTTTCAGTCAATAAATTGAGTCATGTTGGTTTGTCGGAATAATGGACTCCATAGCCCAATGGACGAAGGCACTGTCTAGCTCTTCCAGAGATCTGTTGTTCTTGGCACCTCCAAGGAGCTACCATCCCCCATTAGAGCCAGTGTTAGTGTTAGTCTTTGCAGCCTTCCTCCAGTGATCAAACATGCTCTTACAAAGTGATTTTAAGGTGTCAAGGTCAAATTTTGTCATTTCAGTGAGTCTTCAAGCAAAATTTGGTCACTAGGCATTAGGTCTAGGGTTTGATTTTACCCTTGTCAAAGTTGTCCAAATGTCAGTCCATGTCACCGTTCAGCTGAGTGTACCATCATTCAAAGAGTTTTAATTATCACGTCAAGTCCCACTGGGTCATTTTACACCTTGTTCATGCTTCAGTTGCGCCTAGGTAAGGTCATTTCCCTCTCCTAGGGTTTTGAAGGCAATTTCTCTTGGACGGCCAAATCATCAGAAAATCTTGTATCCTAATGTTCATACACCTTCCCCTATCCTTAAAGTACCTTATCAAACACTTTCCATCACTGAGATCCCCCAAATTCCTCATTGTCACACAAACCCTAGTTTCTTGCTACAACCTAGAAATTTTCTAGGTTGGACCTGTGTTTTGCCTTTTTAGACCCCTTCCCCTCACTCAATCCCTGAGATTACACTTTCCCCTACTTCCTAACATCCCTCCCTACTTCCCAAAATTTCCTAAAGAATTTAGAAGCTTCCTATCCCCTTCATTTCGCTTCATTTCGACAAATCCCTTGTTCCACATATCGGGATAGGTTTCACTCAAATGCGGTTTCTGAGCAATAAAAGATGCATTTTGGAAAACAGAGAGAGGTTTTTGTCCACAACATGCTAAGAAAGAAAAAACTCCTTCAATTTTTGCACAGGTGTCATGGTTTTTGATAAATGTCAAACATATAGTTGCCTCGGGAGAATTGATGAACCTCTGGAGGGACCTTGGGAAAATCAAATTTTCTCCTAGCTCAGTTGGCCAAATGACTTGCTTGATGAGTCAAATGCTAACTATACACAAAGATATTTCCAATGAGCTATCATGAGCTCAATTTGGAGTTGAAGAAGGCATTCAAAAGTTGACTGTAATAGCACTCTACCTTTAGGCAGCCTCATTTGGCACATTTTGACCAGTCGTGGGAGATTTGATTTTTGACAGGGCAAATGAACTCCAAATTGAAACATTCCAGTTGGGTTGGAAATTAGACTCAAAGAAATTTACAAGGAGCTATCCTTTACCCAATTTGGACACCACAAAGGCCTCCAAATGTCTCCTGGAAAAACCACTACGCACAGGCTATATGCGCCGCGCCTCAAGCCCAGTACGTCGCTCCACTTCCCTGTGCGCCACGCACTGGCACGGAGCTAAAAATATAGAACTTCAAATGAGGAATGGTTTGAATTTTTGGATTCAGCATGAAAAATCATGACTACTAGTGCCCGGACAAGAAATTTGGAGCATTTTTGGGGCATTTTTGGTCACATGACAAATTTTTGGGCAAAATACAGGGTTTCGCTAAAATTTTAGAGCTCGAAATGAGGAATGGTTTGCATTTTTGGATTTAGCATGGAAAATCACGACTACTGGTGTCCGGACAAGAAATTTTGGCAAGGTATGAGTCTCCAAAAGGTCAAAAAACACCCAAAAATGGCCTCTCTGCCACTTTTTTGACACACAGGAAGTATTCTTGGGAGAATGAATACTTGGAGGGGAAAATGAGCACCAAATTCAAAAATTCTAGTGGGTTTAGAAAGTAGATAGAACAATATTTCCAACAAGCCCACTTGTGCACATTTTAGACACCTAAAAGTGCCCCAAAGTAGCGCGGTACACAGAGAAAATGACGCGGCACACAGAGGAAAAATTGCCCAATTTGCTTCCGTTTCGCGAAATTTTCGTTCACGACTTCTCCAAGTGGGCCCGCTCATATACACTTTGGTTTTTTGGCACCAAAGGTGGCATTTAAAGTGTTTTTTCTCCAGATTGGCTTCTATCCAAGTGGCGAAGGAAGGCAAACGGTCACCCAAGCCAAATGTCATGTTTGTAGCGCTGCACCTGTAGCTGATGGTTGGCTCTCCATCTCCATTTTGCAATGATTCTAGTAACTCCCCAACCCTTGGGCATTCTATCTCTTCCTTACACATTCTATATATTGTGTGCAAGTTAATTGCAAAGGGTTGGTTGGCTTGTAACTTCTGGGAGACTGTGGGAAAGAAACTCTGTTTGACAGAGAATTAATGAAAGGCAGCGGCTCTGTTTCATGAGATTCTTGTGGTTGTGAGTGTAGCAAATGTGTCTCTTATGTTTTCATATGTATTTCGTTATGTTTCATAATTCAATTCATGTTCATTTCCAGTGAAATTTTCTGAGTGAGATTAGGTAGAATTCAATTTTATTGCTCTGCCTGTGGGAAAATTTCATGTTCAATGTTCTTCTTCTGTTGAAAAGGATTCATGTAACTATGCCCTTTTCACTTTCTTCAGCAATCTATTCATTCCGCGTTACCTCAAATTAAATTGCTACATTTTCCTCCTACCTTGCCTCATAGAATAATCTATGCCTTTGTATTAAATTCTCTGTTCCTTGCTAACCATTGGTCCCATACCATCCCAGAAGCTCGGTCATTCATGAAAATGGTTTCTTGTATCCCTATTCACTTACTAGCCTAAGATCAATATTTCACTGTAAGTCATCTCAGACCGTTTTTGCTTATATATTCATTGAGCGTGACTCGGAGAGAGCCCTCTCCTGTTCTGGTAGGGCTAGCTACCAAACTGAGCGTGGTTTGTGGTTACCCTAATTTTTGCCTTCCTTCAGCCTAAGGTAGATTTAGGTGCTAACACTGTCATTGATGAATTACTGGATGAATTGCATGGATCAATTTACTTCACCAAGTTGGATCTTCGTTCAGGATATCATCAAATCAGAATGAAGATTGAAGACATTTTGAAAACAACATTTAGAACTCATGAGGGTCATTATGAATTTTTGGTCATGCCTTTTGGCCTTACCAGTGCACCTTCAATATTTCAAGGTTTGATGAATTCAATTTTCAAACCATTCCTTAGAAATTTGTGTTAGTATTTTTTGATGGTATACTAATCTACAGCAAGTCTTGGAAGGATCATGTTGAACATGTTGACAAGGTGCTACAACTATTGGAGGAGAAACAATTATATGCAAAAAGATCCAAATGTTTCTTTGGAGTACAAGAGGTGGAATATCTGGGTCATATTGTATCTCATGAAGGAGTTAAGGTAGACCCTAGCAAAATTAAAGCCATTAAGGAATGGAAAATTCCCACATCCATAAAGCATCTGCGAGGATTTCTCGGGTTGACAGGGTATTATCGCAAGTTTGTTAAGAATTATGGGAGAATAGCAGCACCTCTAACAACATTATTGAAGAAAGATGCATTTTCATGGACTCCAGAAGCAACAAAGGCATTCAAACATCTTAAAGAGGCAATGTGCCAAGCACTGGTCTTAGCTACACCGAACTTCACAAAAACCTTTATTGTGGAATGTGATGCTTCAGGAAATGGAATTGGTGTTGTTTTAATGCAAGATGAAAGACCCATTGCTTTTGAAAGTCGTCCAATGAAGGGAAATTTTTTACAGAAAGCTATTTATGAGAAGGAAATGTTGGCAATACTCCATACACTTAAGAAATGGCGACCCTACCTAATGGGAAGACACTTCAAGGTAAAAACGGATCATGATAGCCTTAAATACTTTTTAGAACAAAGATTATCCTCTGAAGAGCAACAAAAGTGGGTCACAAAGATGTTGGGTTATGACTTTGAAATCATCTACAAAAAAGGGAAGCAAAATGTGGTGGCAGATGCACTCTCAAGAAAGGATGAGGATGTGGAAGCATTGTTGTGCGCCATTTCTATTATCCAACCAAATTGGATAAACGAAGCAAGGGAGGAATGGAAGAATGACGAAGAAGTGTGGGCACTTATTCGAAAGTTACAACAAGATTCCAGTATGTCTGATACATTTAGCTGGAAAAATGATTCGTTATGGTACAAAGATCGCTTATACCTCTGTAAGAATTCCCAGCTAAAACAAAAGATTCTTATGGAATTGCACACTTCTCCCTTACAAGGGCACTCGGGATTTTTAAAAACTTACCATAGGGTTAAGAAGGAATTTTTTTGTGATGGCCTTAAATCAGATATTCAAAAGTTTGTGGCGGAATGTTTTGTTTGCCAACAAAATAAAGTTGAAACAATTAAGACACCGGGTCTATTACAACCTTTATCCATTCCAAGCCAACGTTGGGAGGAGGTTTCAATGGATTTTATCACAGGTTTACCCAAGTCTGAGGGAAAGAGTGTCATCATGGTGGTAGTTGACAGACTTACCAAGTATGCACACTTTTGTGCATTATCACATCCATTTAAAGCCAGTACAGTTTCTACTGCATTTATGGAAACAATTCAAAAGCTACATGGAAACCCAAAGATTATTGTAAGTGATAGAGATCCCATTTTCACTGGAAATTTTTGGACAGAATTATTTTCTTGTCTTGGTACTCAGTTAGCTCATAGCTCGTCTTATCATCCTGAATCTAATGGGAAAACTGAGATAGTAAACAAATGTTTGGAAGGATATCTTCGTTGCTTTGTATCTGATAAACATACACAATGGATCAAATGGTTGCCTCTGGCTGAATGGTGGTATAACACTTCCTTCCATACAACAACAAAAATGACCCCATTTATGGCACTTTATGGGTATCAGCCACCATCCATCACATCATATTTAAGAGAAAATTCTAAGGTTCAAGAAGTGGAACATCACATTGAACATCAACAACAAGTCATCCAACTCTTAAAGGATAACCTCGTGTTGGCACAGAATAGAATGAAACAACAGGCAGATCAACATCGTAGCGCAAGAAGTTTTGATGTAGGTGATTGGGTATTCCTACGGCTACAACCATATAAGCAAATGTCCCTCAAGCAAGCTAAGAAGGATAATAAATTATCACCAAAGTATTATGGTCCATACAAGGTGTTACAAAAGATTGGTACTATGGCACACAAATTGGAGCTTCCTGCAGCTTCTCGATTGCACCCAGTTTTCCATGTTTCATGTTTAGAGAAGGTTATAGGCGACAAGCTCCCAGTTCAAACAATATTGCTAGAACTTGACGAGGAAGGAAAAATTATATTGGAACCGAAAGCAGTCACAGAAACAAGAACTCGACAGCTACGAAATCGATCAATTTTCGAGTATCTTATCAAGTGGAAGAAATTATCCGCTGAAGATTCCACATGGGAGGATGAGAATTTTATACAGAAGCATGCAAAACTTCTCAAGCGTTGAGGACAAAACTTTTTTCAAGGAGAGGGGCATGTTGGGTCCCTATGATACTAGTGATTACCCCATTACTATTGTAGTTGTACCCCTTATTAATATTGTTGTGCCCCTATTATCCCCATATTGTTATTACTGTGCCCCATAGAATCCCTCTATTGTTATTTTTGTGGCTTTATATTATTATTGTTAGGTCGGCCGGTTATATTGTGACTCCTTGCACTCCTATATATAGAAAGGAGGTTTTTTCATTTGAATCATCCAAGAATTGTTAATTTATGTAATGTAAAGGAGGTTGCCCCCTCGAAGAGGCTGAAGTCTAAGGCTTTGATCTATCTTTTCTATCTTTTTCTTGAGCTGGTTTGATAACAATTACACTTTATCTTCTTCAAGCACCAAACCAAAGATCCCTTTACCTCAACTACCCATAAAAATGAACCAGCAAAGTTGCTAATCAACTATCAATTCAAGAGTACTACCTTAATTGTGTGGAAAATTTGAAAATTACCCTTCATCTTCTTCAAGCACAAAACCAAAGTACTATGCCCTACTTTGAAGATATAGTAATTTATTTTTCCACTAAGAAAAATATATTCCTAAACTACATTCGAGATTGTGTCATGTGTCTCTTCATATTTTATTGCATCAATTCTTATCAATGCTAGTTTCCCAACATGGCACATAAGTAGGCAAAGGAATTGATATTATACACCAAGAACATTGTCGTAAGTTTTTTGTTTCTAGTTACAGGGCTCAAGTATCTCGATCCTAACAAGAACACCTCAACAAAGATGACAAAATGAAATAAGGAAATCAAATAAAAATTTCATCGGCCTTAGATACTCACAAATCCTTATGGGGTATTCATTGAAAACCCTTTTGAGGTATTTATCAATATTTGAAAATTGTTGTTCCCCACTCAAACTCAAAGAAGATACATGATTTTTAATGGTCAAATCTATGTTTATTACATCAACCCTTGAACATCTTGGTTCAACATCTTGATGATCCATATCCTATTGTCCACAACTTTTGTATTCATTATTTCTTTCATCGTAGCACCTCTAATAGATATTTATGGTGTTCATGACCCTATTCCTAGTTCTCTTATTTCTGGAAACAATATTACCTTTCATGCCATTATTGCTACCTTTGCAACTATCCGTTTTCACTTCTATCCCATCGGGGAAGTAGCTTTTTTTGATGAATTGCTAAACAACAGGGACCCTATGAGGCAATCTTTCATGTCGTTGATGTAGTTCCCACACAACATAAATGTTTGATGGTTTATTGTAGTCAGACACTCTATGATGGATTTTATAGATGCCCAACCTGTAACAATGAGCTGCACTCTATTGCTAGAACCTGTAAGCAATAAAAGGATTATATTCAGGCCTATTGTGGCATGTTGCACTCACATGCTTATCTGAGTGTTGAGAATCATACTTTCTTCACACTTTATTTGATCATATCCTTAAATTATCAACTCAAAAGAATGCTTCAATTATATGTGTGATGTGTGAGATTCATATCCTTCTACCAAATACCAAACACATATTTTATATCCTAGTTGGATTTATATTTTCCCTCATTTTTCTCAATTCCTTTTGCTATATGTATGTGTGAAGATGTGAATACTTTCGTTATATTTTATAGGAGGATCATGACATTGTAGGTGAGTAAGGAGGCCTAACCTTTTGATTTGTTTGCATATTATTTGATCTCTTTTGGCATACTATAATAAAATTTCTCATCATTGATGTCACATAATAATGACCTCGTATACTCTTAGGAAGTTAATCATTCTTCATTCTATTACATTAACTTAAACACTAAACACAATTGGCAATATCTTTCAAATACATGAAAATTAAACAATATTGACAATATACTCCATCCAAGAACCACTTTGATTTTCTTGATAAATATTAAAAATACTTTAAATTGAAAACATAAACTTAAAATATTTTTAATTGATTAAATATTTTTAATTTTTAATATAAAAAATAAATAAATTATTGAAAATCCAAATATTCTTTAAAAAATAAAAAATAAAAATTGAAAATTAAATTTTCGCCAAACAACTTTTAACTAAACCCAACCCAAAACAAATAAAAAAAAATAGTGTTTTCTCTAAAACGTTAAAGATATTTTGCTGGCATTTAACCGAGGGGTTTAAAGAGGGGTTTATAAAACCATTCCTTTTATGTTTATCTCTTTTTATATTTAGCCCGTTTGGAACAGGTTGGAGGGTTGTCTCAGGAACTGTAGTGGACACAATCTACAATTTGCTCAGTATTGGCAAGAATTTTGATTATTTTCCTCTCTCTACATTCTCTAGAGAGCGTCGGGTTGTAGATAATACAACAACTGAAACACTGTGCTCATTATTGGTTGACGCAATGAATGAGTTGTTGGGTGTGTCTGAGAACATCGTCCATCTTTCTCAAACACATTTCTGTTGGCTTTGACATCATTCATTTTTTATCTCGGAATCGATTTTGAATATGGTTCAAGAAGGACGCCATGTGGGTGATGTCCACATGAAAAACTTGAAACTTTTCCTCCAAATCAACGTCTTTGATCTGCCTGATGGCTACACCAAGAATGGTTCTTGTCATTTCCTTGGCCACAATGGCAGCAATCTCAGTGGCCATGGAATTAATAAATCTAGAAATGAAGGGGAAATAACAATTAAAAACCAAAGCAATGCGAAACGTATGTGTACCACAAAAGAGGGCAGAAAAAGGGTGCGACGCAGTGAGGCAAATGCGTGTCAAAAATGAGAAGAGAGGCCAAGCTGAGGTGTTGTTGAACATCTACAAGGGTGTTGATGGGCTAGAGTTCATCACCAACAGTCAAGGGGATCTCTCCAGTGTAGGTTCCCAACTAGAGCCTGCACCGAGTGTGCTAGAGATCCCTTCCGTTATGTAGGCTCAACTACCGTTCAGTTTTTTGGAGCTAGCTTTGGATAGAGGTGTGATATAAACCTAGTAGAAGGTATGAGCTTTAAGAAACACAAGAGAATAATTGACAAATATCCTATAACATATATATATACCATGAATAGCAAGAGATAAACCACACAGTCTCACGTAAAGTTACTGTTAGTAGGAGTTTCAATAAGACTTGTACAAATTAAATAGATACTGCTTAACGATTGCAAAATCAGTTCACAATAATCAACCATTTACCACCATACATAACCGTGCATTCAAAAGCAAGATTATACTAATACCTAAAGAAATAGTTCATTGGCATGCGTATAGAGTGAAATAAACCAAATACCATTCATACGTAGCAAAACCAAATTTGGAGTACGAAATAGCATGTGAAGCGACCGCACACCAAGAAGCTTTCGGGAACATTCGATCCGTCAAGTAAAGAAAAATACTCATGGCACCAACACATAGATATTTGAAGCATTCAATAGTGAAAACGTACAATTAACTCTTGTATTGACTAGTAGAACTACACTTCTCTTAAGCGATATGTCTATAACTCTCCAAAAGTCCTCAGCTAAAAAACCCTTTCAAATGAGACATGAGGACACATTTATAGGATGAGAGAGACCTTTGGTCTACTCTTGACTCTTCGAATTCCTAGTGACCTTTCAACAGCCAAATGACTCTTAGCATTCTATGTGAACTTTTGTGTTCATAGAGTATTCCATGCTATCATAGTACACAAAAAAAGAAATGGCTATCATCCTAGTTGACTAAGCTATAGATGGCGAGTTCCGGAATGTTGAGCCCAAGCATTTCAGTGAGGTAAGTGCGCCATATGTTGTATTTTGCCATGATGGGAGAGATTGGTGGCTCACCTTCATCATGTCAGTGTAAGCATTCTAGTGTGTCCGGGATAAGGGTATTTTTCTTGGAACGTATATGATTTTTCAGGGTATCCAACTTCGTGTAGAGCCTCACTAGTTCCACAATGTAACACTTGATATTTTCCACTAAGACCGGCATGTCTCCTGTGCGGGAAACTTGTCTAAATGTTTCCACGAATGCTTGCACCTCATTGTTGATCTCCTCCTGATTTCTAACCTATCCAATTTATCCTATAGAAGGGGACCCATGCAGTTGGATCACTGACTCCAGACTGCTGAACAATTTCCTATAGGAAGCCAACACCCTCTCTGCATCTTTAACCAATTTTTCTCTAGATTGCACTTTGATACGAAGTTGGACCCTGGTATTCTGCATAGCAATCCAATCTTTCCTGGGGACAATTGTCGGGGCTTCAGGGTACTTTTTAGACCACTCATGTATTTTAACTAGGGCGATCATGGCCTCTTTGAACATGGTAACCCTTTCCTTTGAGTGAGTTTGAATAGCCACTATGGGAGCTATAGTGTGGTGCAATTTTGCCATCTCCTCATAAACTACAGCCATAGTCTCCCCCATGATCTTTGTTTCTGATGCAACTGCTATTTGGAAATCAACTGATCCAGTATGTAGCAAGCAGAGTGTCGTGATTTCCTCCTCCAAGTTCCTCTTCCCTTGTTCTTCTATGCTGGCCCTTTTCTCAGATGCACATAACCTGTTTTGCAAATCTACAATTTGTTTACTCATTTGGGCTATGTTGTGTTTTGTGGCAGCTACGAATGTTGTACCAGTAGAGGCAATCATTAGTAGGCTTGACGTGATATTTCGCATGATATCTGTTTTCGTAGTTACTGACACTGGGTCAACTGGGTTTTGGCTGTAGGATCTCTTCATCTATTGTATAATCTTGAGGTTTACTTCATCAAATGTGATATTAGTCAGATCTAGAACCTCTTCCTCTTGACCTTCTGAGATGCGTAGCTCTCGGAGGGGTAGGTTTCTGCCAGTGAGGGGAGTAATGGGAGGTACGTCCAAAGGAGGAAGCTCACTCTATCCTGAGCTTAGATCAACCATCTTGCTCGTCTCTCCTTGTTCAATCACTACCATTTCCTTCTCCCTGTTTTCCCTAAGCTCCTCCTCCTGTTGCCTCTTTTCCCTTTCTGCTAGTGCCCATTGCCTTTCTAGCTCTTCCTCCATGTTCTTCAATTCCTATTCTAATCTTTGTTGTTCATTTTGTTTTTTCCTCACAACTTCTTCTTATTGTCTCTACTTTTCAGCCTCTTCTTCCTTTCTTTTATCTGCCTCATCTTGTGCTCTCTTTTCCTCTTCCTGCCTCCTTTTCTCGTCTTCCTACCTTTTCCTATCTACCTCGATCTAGATTTGGGTGTCGAGTTCCTACGATTGTTTACTTTCTACTTCTCTTTGCCTCTTCAGTTCTCACTTCTTTCTCACCAGTTTAGAATTTCTTTGTATGAGTGTAACTTCCTCTTCCTCACTGTCACTTAGAGGATCTTCCATTTCTTTTCCTTTTCGCTTCCCTAATGTCTTGGCTCTCTTTGGTGTTCTTTCTCTTAGGCTTTCATCATCCTTGAAATCATCAAGGAGTTTGTCCTCTATGGCCTATGGCTCATTGGGGCTGATCTCCCTTGTGGAGTTATACCAGTTCCTAATTTTGTCCTCAAGGTCCTTCCTAGTGTGGGCGTAAGACCACTTGAATTTTTCCTTCTTACAATCGGTAGCTACGATCATTTTGAGGTCATACATTCTATAATTCAGGGTCACAAAATTTCTCCCCTCAAGTTCTTCAGCGTTCGCTTCCGCCTATTTGAAGTTTTCTACTACGTACGGTCCAATAGTAAGAGGAAAGGACAGCCAAGGTTTCTTCTTACCTTTTTGCAACACTTTTGAGAAACCCTATGTCATCTCGTAGCAAACCTCTCATAGAAGAGTCCTGTCTATGATGAAGTTGGGTAGAGTGTGCAGAGCATTATGAGTACCAAACACCCTAACTACTATTCCTTCATCGATAGGGAACCAGTGAGCTACTTTAACTATGGTCCTCATGGCTCTTTCTGACATGCAAGCTTGGTCTTCCCAGAATGACAATTGGTATAATGGGATGATAAATGTTTAAGATATGATATTGAATGTGGCTCTATAAGTCGTGTCCCAGAAGACCTTGTAGTGGTAGTGGATAGGTAGGAGGAACTAATGAGTCCTGATTGCAGCTCCAGTGTTCAAAGTGGCACCTCGAACAGACAGCGTCAAGGAGGTATGGAGACATATAAAATTCTGAGAGTTGCTTGAGAGGTGGGCTTTGGTGATGGCTATGTTGGTCCTCAAGGATGATGAAAAGATGCTTGCCCAATTGAAAATAATTCCCTGAGTGGCGACGACATACATGAGTGGGACCCATGTGCCATAAAACACATTGCAGTCTCCCTTGCCATATAGTCAACACGTCATTGCAGCAATTAACTGATATACCCTACGTAGTCCTTCGGTCTTCTTTACCTGGTCTATCCTGACCTAGAATTTCACAGGTTCTTGCCACCAATCCCTCAAGATGTCTTTTGTTGGGGTATTGAATCTGGCGAGCCACTTGGTGTTAAAAATTTGCTGCTTTTCAGGAAATTTGTAGTAGGCGCTAATGTTCATGGAAGCAATAGTGGCTATAGGTGCCCCATCATGACCCCTAATCATCCAGTCTTCTGTGCTTCTACACTGCAAGACCCATTCGATGATTTCAGCACATGGGAATATTGGTGGATGAGCCACCACTTTATGTAATCTTGACCTTTTGACATTGATGTATACGTGAAAGTCCTCTTGTGTCTCCCAGATATCCCTCTTAGCGAATTCTTCATAGATCTCATACCAGGAGAGCCTGGTGGTCTTACTTATGTTGCACGCCATATCTGTGAAGATAGGTGGCTGTTTGTCTAGATCTGTTTCCCATGCCCCACTTCCTAATTCAACTTGAGCTGTTTTAGTAGTCGGGTGACCCATCTCATCTTCAAAAGAGGAAATGGATATGTACTCAGGGTTGACGTCAACTAGCATGTCAAAAATGCAATCCCACGATGAGAGAGAGGGCATGACCATAAATTAAAAATAGCAAAAGAAAACTTAGCCAGTGAGAGGAAGGTCGCGAGGATGACTGAGTCACAAGGTATCCAATGCAAAACAATGTGATAGTGTGACTGAGGTCACAGGTCGGGCACGATCATGAGGTCGAGATGTGCAGAGGCAGATCGTGGGTCGTACAGGGGATGGAGGAGTCGCGAGGTCACAACGTTAGGAGGTCGCGGGGAAAGAGGAGTCATGAGGTGGCAACGATAGGAGGTTGCGGGGAAAGAGGATTCACAAGGTCACAACAGTAGGAGGTCATGGGGGAAAGAGGAGTCGCGAGGTCATGAGGTCGCGGAGGGAAAGATATTGCAGCTGCAGGTCGTGCGACTAAGGTTCAAATTGTCTTAGAGGAGGCCCTGAACGACTTTGGGAGGCCCAGGTCACTTTCAGAAGGATAGAGCCTCGGTTTCTTGATCTAATAAGGAGGATCAAGTGTAAGGACAACTAAAAACTTGAGTGAATGAGTAGGGGAATACTAGGTTAATTTATGAGGGACCAATGGGAAGGAGAGCTAAGTAAAGGGATAAAACCTAGGGTAGGAGGTAAGCTGGAGGTCAGGAGATTCAGCTTATGCCATTTGGAAGAAAATAATCATTGCAGGAGGGAGGACCATTATTTACCAGAGTCAGATGCATGCAAAAAGTCAGGTTGGAGGGATTTGTGTCTTCCGGTGAGACCAATAGAGCTTTGCCAAATGCGACTTGGGTACCCTCCTATTTGTAAAATCATCGCATGTGTGGAGGTTGCGAGGGTCACAAGTGGGATATTTTGACCTTGTGACTCATGGGTCGCGAAGTCTCATGGGTCGCGAAGTTGCATAGGCCGCAAAGTTAGGTTGGAAGATGCGGATAGGCAAATGCGACCTTGCGACATTACAAGTCATGGAGTCGCACAGTCGTGTAGTCGCACAAGTGACCGACGGTAACTAAGGCGACTTTGCGACTTTGCGACTCGGAAGGTCACGAGGTCATTGGGTCACACGGTCGCATGGAATCTAGGAGGTCGGAAGTGTGACCTTGCGACTTTGTGATTGGCAAGTCGCTGAGGTCGCAAGGGCTGCCTTGGTCGTGTGTATATGCTATAATCGCGTTTCGACTATGCGACCTAGTCTTATCTCATGAACTTGTGGCTTGCTTAACTTAGCCATAAATTTAGATTTCCCTCGGATTTACTGACACTGATGGACCTTTGGAAAGGGCCTAATGGGGCTGAAGCTTAGGCTTGATGTAGGGGGTCCAAATTTTTTATGTTTACCTGGATTTTTGGAGGTGTTGTCGCAACAACTACAGCAATTGGCGATTCCTTGGAAGAACCCAAGATCTCTGACATTTACGGGCCTCACTTAAGGGGACTTGAAATAGATATTACTTGATTGGGTTGTAGGTCCCACTGATGGTATTCTGAGTTCTCCTTTTGAACTTGCTTAGTTGTCCTGCCTATCTCGACATGATCTTTACACATGCAAAAAAAAGGGGCGCTACCTTCTGCTGTGTTGTGCCCAAAATGGAGAACCGAAGTTACAGCATGAGTTTTAGAGTATTCCCAGTATAACAGTCATGGTACTTTGGTATCGCTCCACTACCAACGATCCTGAACAGTACCCAGGCAGAGTCATTACCTAGAGATTGCGAACGTTGCTTTGCTGCCAGCGAGCCTTGTCAATACCCCAGCGGAGTCGTTGCTTCACCTCTTTGTGCAAGAAACCTTTCTCAATCCTTTAGCCCTTATTATGAAAGGTGTAGGTGCTCATGAGCACTTATTTTTTCTGTGCATATAATGCACTTATTTAATGGAGGCTTAAAACCTGGGCGGATGAGGGATCCCAACTTATTTGACTTGCAAAGAGGTTGTTTTTGGCTTTCAGAGTCCTTATTGTTTTCCCAGGGCATGTGTATACTCATTTCTAGTTTCTTCAGCTCCCCTTTCATCCCTAAGACTGCAGGTGAGCTAGAATGACGTCAATAATTTAGATCATGCGAGAAGTGTGGATAGATTGACATTGGTGAGAATGAGGACCTATGCATTCTATCAAGTTCCCCGTCATTACCAAATCTTTCTTACTATACTCTTGTTGTACTTAAACTTTGGTCCGTTAACAGATCTGGAGAGCATCTAAGGGACCTAAATTGTAGGGTTGTTTTAACTTTGAACTGCTATCTCTACTTTATTCCAAAAAAACAACAAACAACCATTAAACTAGTGATTGAAACTAACTGGTGGTAAATTACAACTATCTACGAAAACAATGGTAGACTATAGTAAAAGGTGGAACTATCAACTATGAGGTTACTAGGTGAAGTAGCATTTAAGGGCGTGGTCATTCACTGGAAGGGGTTCCACCCGTCCTCCCAGGGTTTGTAATTTGAAAGTGTGATGACCAATTTTTTTCTAAAAACTGGAATGGAACTATCCACAAGGCTTGAAATTTTGTGTGTTTGCCTTTGTCTTCATGAGCCCGGTCCCATTTGAGCATTAGGTCCCCTACCTAAAATTTGTGGCACCCTGCGGATTTCCCATCAAACCATATTTTTATCTAGGCTTGGTGAATGGCGAACTCCTCCTTAGTTTTGAACCTTTCTTCCTCTAGTTTCACTAGGGTATCGATCCAGCTTTTTATATATGGGCAAGAGGTGCCTTCCGACTCTTGGGCTAACCTAAGGGTAGGGAGATATAGATTGGGGGGCAGGATGGCTTCTTTCCCGTAGACCAGGAAATATGGCGATGTGCTTATTGAGGTTTTGGGAGTGACCCGGTCAGCCCAAAGAGCATTACTGAGGGCGTTATGCCAATTTCTCTGCTGTGACAGAAGGGTTTTTTTGATGATAAAAATGAGGTTCTTGTTGGTTGATTCTGCCAAGTCGTTCCCTTGAGGGTAGTAATTAGCTGAATGTTTTAACACTATGCTATTTTCTAGAGTGAAATTATATAATTTCAAAGATGAGAAATAAGTAGCATTATCAAAAACAAGGGAGGTTGGAACGCTGAACCTAGTGATGATGTGTTGCTTAGTAAAATATATTACCTCATCATCGTTAACCTTTCAAAGTGGGATTTCCTCTAGCCATCGAGTGAAGTAGTCAGTGGCCGTGAGTATGTACCTATGCTTCTTTGATGAGTGAGGGATGATCTCGCCTATGATGTCAAGACCCCATTGTTGAAAATTTTCGTCGACTGCTATGGGTTGTAGGGGGTAGATGACTTTTCCTACCTGTCAGCATGCTTTTGGTAGATTGAACACTTCCATACATAGTCATGAGCATCTTTGAATAGAGCGGGCTAGTAGAAACTTGCCCGCATAACTTTGTGTGCCATGGTGTTGCCCACGTAATGACCTCTTGCCAATCCATCATGTAGATATTTGAGCACCCGTTGTGCTTCGTTATATTCTAAACATCTTAGAAACACACCTATGTGATGCTTCCTCAAGAGGTTCCCCTGGACCATCTGATATGAGGCTGCTTTCATTCTGATGGCTCTTCTCTATTTAGCGGACATTACTTCAGGAAAAGACCCCTGTGTTAGGTATTGTTTTAAATTAGCATACCTTAATTGGGAGTCATGTGAGCCAAGGAGTTCGTTGTGGTACATTTCCATTTCATGCTCCCATCCTTTTGTTTCTTGGGCTAATCCATCAGATTCTGTGTCCTGCAGATCCGTGGCCTTGGCGGCCAGCTTACAAAGACCATGCCCTTTTACAGTGTGAGAGGGCTTAAACTCTAAGTCGTATTCCTCGAGGAATGTCATCCAATTGGCTCTTCTCTCCCCCAAATATTGTTGTACGAAGAGGGATCTAATAGTAGGATGGGGAACCATTACAGTAACGTGATTTTTTAGGATGTAAGGCCTGATGTGTTTCACTGCTTTGTAGAAAACATAAGCCTACTTATTGATACCAGGTAATTCAGCTCCGCCCCTTGGATTCCTGTGGTCATGAAAGATATAGGATGTTCATCATGATCATAGTCCTTTTGGTTGAGGACCGCAGCCAGTGATGAATCTGAAGCAAAAGTGTATAAGATAAAATCTTTGTGAAAATTGGGGTTTGAGAGTGAAGGTGCCTCTGAGATTGTTGCCTTAATCCAATTAAAGGATTCCTTTTCTTCCAGGTCCCATTTGAAAATTTCATCTTTATTTATCATGTTCTGTAGAGGTTTCGCAATTTGTGCAAAATCTGAAATAAACTTGCGTAGGAAATTAATTTTACTGAGGAAAGATTACATACTTTTATTGGTGCTTGGCTAAGGGATTTGTGCTATGGCTTTTATGCAGTCAAGGTCGATGGTGATCCCTTTCTTGGTGATGAAGTGGCCCAGTAGATTGCCTTCCGAAACTACAAATATGCTCTTCTTAAGGTTTAGAGAGATCCCATATTTTCAGCATCTTTGAAAAATCTGTTTCAATGCTGGAGATGATCACTTCTTTTTTTGAAAAAATGGTGACATCATCCAGGTCGACCACCACACTCTGCCCCATTAACCCCTGAAAAGAAATATCCATATCTCTTTGGAAAGTTGCCCCAACATTTATTAGTCTGAATGGCATACAACGAAAAGCGAATGTTCCCCACTTCATTCGAAATGCTGTCTTAATCCTATCTGGTTCTGACATTAGGACCTGATTATAATCGAAGAGCCTATCCAATAGAGAAAAGAGCTCAGACCCTGAGATAGTTTGAAGGATCTTATCGATGGGTAGAATAGGGTAGTTATCTTTATCCAACGCCTGATTAAGGTTTCAGAAATCGGTGCATAGGCGTATTTCTTCGGATTTTTTTTTCTTACTGGTACAAGGTTAGATACCCATGTTGAGTGTCTGACCTTAGAAATAATGCAGGCATCCAACAATTTCTTTAACTCCTTTTGTATGAGGGGTGCTACGGTGGGATGCACCTTCCTCAGACTCTGTTGAAATTGTTTGACCCCCTCCGTAGTAGGAATAACATGCTGCATAATCTGAGTATCATACGCTTGTAGGTCATCATAAGTCCAAGCAAAGACATCTCGGTAATTCGAAACAAACTAATGAAAGCCTGTTTTTCCTCTGGGGTGCATTTTGTTTCCAAGTTAACATATTTGGGGTCACACTCAATCCCGAGATTGATTTGCTCATGCAAGAGGGTGGTACTATGCATCTTGGCATTTGGTGGACCTCTGTAGCGATTCTAAAGTTCGAACAGTTTTTCCAATGACACCGCCCCTTTCGGTAAGGTATTTCCCTTCTGAGAATCAACCTCATCTTGTAATGTTTATTCATGTTCCTCTTCGTCGATAGCCATGTCTTTGAATACTTCCACATTTTCCATGAATTCCAAAATTGTTTGGTCATCATTGAACACGCGCAAGTTAGTTACATTGTCTGGTACTACTGGTTTATACAAAATTTCAATAGAAAAACCATCTCTAAGGGGTGTGAACCTAGCTGCGACATTAGCTAGAGTATCAGTAGTAGCATTGTTAAACCTAGGAACAGACATGATATTTAAATCTTTAAAAGAATTTATGAGACGCCATACCTCTTTCTAGTAGTTCTTTAGATGCGGAGACAAACAGTGGATGTTATTGCATACCTGTCTCATAATGATTTCCGAATATCCAATGACTTTTAGATAGTCTGCTTTTAAGTCAATAGCCTTTTTTAGGTCGTGCACCAATGCCTTCTATTCAACAGTGTTGTTGGTGCATTGGAATTCTAATTGGCAAGGATCAAAACTCTATATCCTTTGGGATTTAACAGGACACATCCAGCGCTTGCTCCATCCTGGGTTTGTAAACCATCATAGTGCAATGTCCATGTCTCTATGCTGGGAAAGGGTAAACCCATTGTATGCAAGTTTAAAGAAAAAATTGTGTCATCGCAGCTCAGGGTTTGCGCGGGGATTTCAATCTGGATATCCAAGGAAACGGTTGAGGTCTGAGGCTGATAGCATCCGAATGAAGGTTTGAGGAGGCATACTCATAGATATTGTTGTGCGTAACTGATTGGTCCATTAAAGATTTCAAGGTCAGTAACAATATGTTTCATACAAGGTTCACTATTTACCCTGATCTGGTTCTTTCCTCCTTTGTAAGGTAGCCATAAGTGAGGCCAATCAATGGAAAAGTAGCCCTGCAACTTGCAAGACCAATCTCTGCTTAGAAGAAGACTATAAGCTTCCAGGATGTCTACAACAATTATGTCAATGCATTGGTGCACTCAGGCATCAGAGGATAACCGAATGATGATGTTATTTAATTCCCCAACTGCTGGGACTCGAGACCTGTCAAGTTGGATAATTTTGGCATCGATTTTCTCTAGTTGAACATTCAATTTCTTGCATACCGACCAGGGCATAACACTGTTTGATGCACCAGAGCCAACGAGGTAGTTGTGGTCATTGAAATTAAACATTTCAAAGGTTAAGAGAAATGGGGGAGTTAAGCCTCTCGAGTTGGTGTTGGTAGTGTTTACTATAGCTTGGAGGTCGACTACAGCTGGGGATCGGCTTACGAAATTTCCATTACTTGAAGTGGTGGGTTTAACAAGGGCAGGGGAGAAAGTGAAGGCTTTGGCTATGGATTCCCGCTGAGTCGTCAATTTGCACAACTAGAATAATGAGATGTTAGCTCGCGTCTTCTTTAAATCTTTGATGATATTGTAGTGTAAATCCGCGGGCAAAGATTATGGCATTACACGTGGCATAGCCGTGATAGTATTAGTAGTAAACGCTTTGGATGCATCTTTAGGTGTGGAGGGGTTCCTTTTCATGCTAGTGGGTGATTTTCTCAGGTATAGATGATCCGTTCCTCTAGGTGAGGGGGCAGATGTTTGACTGGTATCGGTCGGGGGCAAGATCCTATGCAAAAAAGCTTTCTTCTTTTCTTCTAAGGAAGAGTCCACTACTACACCTTTACTCCTGAGATTGTAACTTTAGGGGGGCTTTTGGGGAGCCTCCATGACAAAAGCTTCTTATGTAGAGCACATGTCTCCTCCCCGGAGGATCTCGAGAGTTAGCATAGTGGAGGGGGAATCCTCACCAAACGGGGAATCATCTTCTCCTGATTCGTCTGTTCTTCCTCTGCTTCGCTGGGGGTATGATCCTTTAATAATTGAGTAATGACGGTGGTCATATTATGTAACCATTGCGGGCAGGGTTTCTCAGAGTGTGAAGCCTGATGGAAAGTGCAGAAGTTATCTTTGCCTAACTCTTCTACGTTGAAGGTAGGACTAGGGTTTTGCAAAACTTAAGGAGGAAAATTATTCATTTTCCAAAAAAAGGGCTTAGTGGGTTTGGATCCTCCTGAAGCATCACTGGTTCTTCGCTTCAACTGAGACACTTCATTGGTTCGCTATTTTAGCAATTTGGTTAGTCCTTCAAAATCAAAAGCGTCTTTGTCTTTATCGGTTGGTTTACTTGAGGAAGCCTGGTTCCTCTTACCAAAGGACTTTGGATCCTCTCACGACTCCTGTTCCAAGGTGCTGATTGAAGGAATATCCTTTTTGACCTCGAGTGCCATGGAAAAATTCTCTACCAGAGTGATCTTTGCTTCGCACTTAAAGAAAATGGCAATGTCTCACAGCAGGGCCCTTGTGTAGTAATCAATCGTGATGGAATCATTAAGGGCTACATCCATGGGGAACTTGTTTAAAATAGTGGTGACACATTGATTAAAATCTTTTACCTTCTCCTTCTTATGGAATTTCATTGTGCTCAACTTGATGAGGAGCATGGAAGGTGTCTTATCTTCTGAAAACTTGTCCAGAAGGGATTTTCGGAACTCATCCCATGTTTGAATGGAGGAGATGGGTAGCGATTGATACCAAGTGGCCACTTTATTTTCAAGGGTATGCAGGAATAGGCGGCATGCTACGTCATCAAACTAGACCTTCATCATTTGCAGAGCTAAGTAGAAATTGCTAATGTGGTCATTAGCAGAGGTCCCTTTCTCAGGGTTGACTTTTGGGAGGTGTTTCTCATAACGTTAGGGCATATCATGGAGAAAGCCTCTAAGGTTTAGAGGGGATTGCGCCATCCAAGCCAGTGGTGGGGCATAGCGGTTTGGTCTAGGGTTGAAAGGAGGCGATGATCATTACGTTATGATTCACTGTCCGTACCTAACCTGCCGCTGGTGCGAGGGGGCGTCTGGCTTCTCTTCTTGACACTCTAAGATGTCTTAGGTATCTCGTGTTTCTCACGTTCTGGTTGTCTCTTAGGTTCCTGAGGAGATGTTGGTTGTTATAAAATTTTATATGGTCTCTAAGATAGTCCCCGTCCCCTTGTCGCAAGATTCCATGAGTGCCCTCAGTGAGAGGTTGATTGTTGACAAGGGTTTCCTCAGTGATTCATCGATTGTTTCCATGCACTTTCCCTATATACATTTGGTTATTCTCGCCAGTAAAGGTATTCTTAGGCTCCCCTTCTTCATCTTCAGGTTGGCTTTCCAACCCTTTGATTGATAGTCTTTCGACAACATCTGCATAATCATCCAGGGCTAATCCAATTAATTGCGATATGGAGGTAACTAGGACATCCTGATGCGTATGATGAAGGTTGGAGGTACGAGAGTTGGCTATGGAGTTAGTGGGGGGGATACATCTTAAACCCCTGGTGAATTTGCGTGTGATAGGGCGCAAAGCCCTGAGCTGTTCATTAATGACTTCATACATGGGAAGTTCCTCCCCTCCAAGGGTGTCTTCAAGGAGGGGAATATGAGCTTCTTCCTGAAGTATTTTTTTGAAGGGTGGCCCAAATAGAGGGTTATACCATACCTTAGGGGGCATGGGAGGCCGAGATTGATTACTTCCTTGATGGGAAGTCTCTGTGTGAGAAGGAATTTTAGTGCTTTCCATGGTCCTCCTTCTAGCGCCAAATCTTTTGATGGGCTAGAATTTATCACCAACAGTCAAGGGGATCTCTCTAGTGTAGGTTCCCAAATAGAGCCCGCATTGAGTGTGCTAGATATCCCTTTCGATATGTAGGCCCGACTGCCATTTAGTTTTGTGGAGCTAACTTCGAATAGAGGTGTGATATAAACTTAGTAGAAGGTATGAGCTTTAAGAAACACAAGAGAATAATTGACAAATATCCTGTATCATATATATATACCATGAATAGCAAGAGATAAACCACACAGTCTCACGTAAAGTTACTATTAGCAGAACTTTAAATAAGACTTGTGCAAATTAAATAGATATTGCTTAACGATTGCAAAATCAGTTTACAATAATCAATGACTTACCAGCATACATAACCGTGTAGTCAAAAGAAATATTATACTAATACCTAAAGAAACAGTTCATGGGCATGCATATAGAGTGAAATAAACCAAATACCATTCATACCTAGCAAAACCAGATTTGGAGTACGAAATAGCATGTGGAACGACCGCACATCAAGAAGCTTTTGGGAACATTCGATCCATCAAATAAAGAAAAGTACTAATGGCACCAACACATAGATATTTGAAGCATTCAATAGTGAAAACGTACAATTAACTCTTGTATTGACTAGAAGAACCACACTTCTATTAAGCAATATGTTTATAACTCTCCAAAAGTCCTCAACTAAAAAGCACTTTCAAATGACACATGAGGTCACATTTATAGGATGAGAGAGACCTTTTGTCTACTCTTGACTCTTGGACTTCTTAGTGAACTTTCAACAACCAAATGACTCTTAGCATTATATGTGACCTTTCATGTTCATAGAGTATTCCGTGCTATCATAGTACACAAAAAAAGAAATGGCTATCATCCTTGTTAACTAAGCTGCAGATGGCGAGTTCCGGATGCCGAGCCAGAGATTTTCAGTCAGGTTTTGAACCGTAAAAAGGGTCTTTTTCACCTCTATTTACCTCACATTAACTTATCAATCCAGGAATGATTTGTTATCTCAAAGAGTGTACTCAGACTGAGGTGGTTATTTTTCAGAGTAATGCTAGTAGTATAGTGCTCAAGAAAATACAAGAGTAAACGGATGCTTTAAATAAGATCTACTTACACCAAAGAACTTTAAGACTTAAATCATGCATTCAGAAGACTAAGTAAATTATTAGTCAAGGGTACAGTATCAATAACTCATCCCTCTGTAAACTGATGTAACTGAAGACAATCAAGGAACAGATCATCAACCTGGGAACTAGACAATGAATGTCAATGCTCACTACAGTTTCAGATCATTCAACGCAATGGCAATGCAAATAACAAGAAATGGAACAACAACTATAATTGAAACAACAACTAGGAAATGGAACAACAACTAGTCTTGATAAACAGCGAAACCTTACTCTAAGGAAATAAAGGCAACAATCGTATCCTACAGAAATCAGAGAGCAATCCTTACTCTAAGAATAAATCAAACAGCAGATAGAAATGGAACGACAACTAATTAGCACTGAAATATAGAACAACGCTTAGAACCAATTGTGAATGTATAGTAAACCGAAATAAATAACACACACATCACACATTGATATTGAGAGAAATAGTAATCTGACTCCGATACCACAAATATTGATCTCAGTTATAAAGGATAACAATCGAAATTCATAATGGAACAACAATGTCAATTGAACAACAATCGTAATTAAGTATAAACCATAGATGAATACAGTAATACCAACTTAAGAATGTTACAGCCCAGTTACTCTGTAATTGAACAGCAATAGCATTCTGTAAAGAACAATAATGTTACATCAATGATTAAAGGAACAACAATGTGTTATAAAATCAGAATGAACAATACAATATTCCTGTTACAGAGAACGATCTTGTAAATATAATAGAGCTATAATATAAAATAACAAAACACATCAGATTACCGAACAAAGATGATAATGAAAACCATGCACGAATTAAAGATAATGGTACAGGAGCAAGTGTTCCACCAGGGCCGGGCCCTTAGCCTCTAGGGACACACCACTTGAAATTACTCCAGGATCAAAGATGGAACAACAACCAGATTTATATTAAAGCATTAAAACAAAGTTACAGTGGATCACTTCTCAATGAGAGTAGATGATCAAACTTTTAAACATAAAGAGAGATTACATAAGAGCAATGACAACCGTCCCCTGGGCTAGCAGTGCTGCCCCTTTTTATAACAGCCGAGTGGAGATATCAATGATGCAAAAATAGTTAAGATTGCGATCCCTCAAGATCAAAGGATCCTAAGGGATTCGCCAAACTGTTAATTCCAGTTATCCTTTTGTTCTCTTGCGTCGATTCGATATCTCCTTTTCCTTTCCTTGGCTGATATGCTTTAGTTTTGATCACCTTGTCTGCATATGGTTCCCTGCCAAAGGGACAGTTGCTAACATGGCCCTGTCCTTTTCTTTGGAACGACAATCTTTTGGTTTTCCTTTTTCCTGCATAAGAAATAGCAATTATTAGTGTTTTCATGTTGCGTATAAATCCTATATATTTTGTCATGATTTCTCATTATCTACCTAGTCGATGATGCAAAGAGGTTACGAGTTCTAAAGAAAAGATGACAAAATAATCAATAAAAACATACATTCTTCAGTACTCCACATAAGTGCGCCATATGTTGTATTCTGTTGCGATGGGAGAGATTGGTGGCTGGCCATCATCACGTCGGTGTAAGCATTCCAATGCGTCCGGGATAAAGGTATTTCGCTTGGCATGTATATGATTGTTCAGGGTACCCAACTTGGTGTAAAGCCTCACTAATTCCACAATGTAATGCTTGATATTTTCCGCTGAGACTGCCATGCCTCTTGTGTGGGCAACTTGTCTATATGTTTCTATGAATGCTTGCACCTCATTTTTGATCTCCTCCTAATTTCTGACCTGTCCAATTTCTCCTATAGAAGGGGACCCATGCAGTTGGATCACTAACTCCAGACTGCTGAACAATTGCCTGTAGGAAGCCAACACCCTCTTTGCATCTTTAACCAATTTTTCTCTGGACTGCACTTTGATATGAAGTTGGACCCTGGTATTCTTCATAGCAATCCAATCATTCCTGGGGACTACTGTCGGGGCTTCGAGGTACTTTTCAGACCACTCATGTATTTTATCTAGGGTGGTCATGGCCTCTTTGAGCATGGCAACCCTTTCCTTTGAGTGAGTTTGAATAGCCACTATGGGAGCTATAGTGTGGTGCAGGTTTGTATATCCTCATAAGTACAGCCATAGTCTCCCCAACTATCTCTATTTTTGATGTGAATATTGTTTGGAAATCAGTTGATCGTGTATGTTGCAAGCGGATTGTTGTGATTTCCTCCTCTAAGTTCCTCTTCCCTTGTTCTGCTACACTGGCCTTTTGCTCGGATGTGTATAACCTGTTTCGCAAATCTACAATTTGTTTACTCATTTGGGTTACATTGTGCTCTATGGAAGCTACAAATGTTGTACTAGCAGAAGCAATCATTAGTGGGTTTGACATGATATTTGGCATGATAGTTGTTGTGTAGTTACGGACAATGGATCAATTGGGTTTTGGCTGCAGGTTCTCTTCCTCTCCTGTATAATCTTGATGTTTACTTCATAAAATGTGATTTTAATAATATCTAGAACCTCTTCCTCTTGATCTTCTGAGATGCCTAGCTCTCGAAGGGGTAGGTGTCCGCCAGTGAGGCGAGTAATGGGAGGTACATCCAAAGGAGGATGCTCACTCTATCCTGAGCTTGGATCGACCACCCTGCTCATCTCTCCTTGTTCAATCACTACCGTTTCTTTCTCCTTGTTTTCCCTAAGCTCCTCCTCCTGTTACCTCTTTTCCCTTTTTGCTAGTGCCCGTTGCCTTTCTAGCTCTTCCTCCATGTATTTCAATTCCTGTTATAGTCTTTGTTGTTCATCTTGTTTTTTCCTCGCAGCATCTTCTGCTTGTCTCTACTTTTCGGCCTCTTCTTCCTTCATTTTCTCCTCCTCGTCTTGTGCTCTATTTTCCTCTTCCTGCCTCCTTTTCTTGTCTTCCTGCCTTTTCTTCTCTACCTCGACCTAGGTTTGTGCGTCAGGTTCCTGCGATTGTTTGCTTTCTAGTTCTCTTTTCCTCTTCAGTTCTCCCTTCTTTCTTACTAGTTTAGCATGTCTTTGTATGAGTATAACTTCCTCTTCCTCGCTGTTGCTTAGAGGATCTTTCGCTTCTTTTCCTTTTCGCTTCCCTAATGTCTCAGCTCTCTTCGATGTTCTTTCTTGGAGTATTTTTTTCATCCTAGAAATCATCAAGGAGTTCATCTTCTATGGCCTATTGCTCACTAGGTCTGATCTCCCTTGTGGAGTTATACTAGTTCCTAATTCCTTGCTCGAGGTCCTTCCTGGTGTGGGCGTAAGACCAGCTGAATTTTTCCTTCTTATAGTGGGCAGCTAGGATCTTTTCAGGGTCATACATTCTATAATTCAGGGTCACAAAATGTCTCTCCTCAAGTTCTTCAGCTTCCGCTTCCACCTGTTTGAAGTTTTCTACTACGTATGCTCCAATAGGAAGAGCAAAAGGCAGCCAAGGTTTCTTCTTACCTTTGTACAACACTTTCGAGAAACCCTGTGTCATCTGGTAGCAGACCTCTTATAGAAGAGTCATGTCTGTGATGAACTTGGGTAGAGTGTGCAGAGATTTATAAGTACCAAACACCCTGACTACTGTTCCTTCATCGAAAGGGAACTAGTGAGCTACTTTAACTACGGTCCTCATGGCTCTTTTTAACATGCAAGGTGGATCTTTCCCGAACAACAATAGGTATAATGGGATGATAAATGTTTCAAATATTATATCCAACGTGGCTTTATAAGCCATGTCCCAGAAGACCTTGTAGTGGCAGTGGACAGATAGGGGTACTGATGAGTCCCAATTGCAGCTCCAGTGTTCAAAGTGGTACCTTAAAAAGACATCGTCAAGGAGGTATCAAGACATACAAAATTCTGAGGGTTGCTTGGGAGGTGGGCTTTGGGCAGCGACTATGTTGGTCCTCAAGGATGATTGTAAGATGCTCACCCAATTGAAAATAATTCCCTGGGTGGCGACAACATACATGTGTGAGACCCATGTGCCATAAGACACATCGCAGTCTGCCTTGCCATATAGTCAACACATCATTACAGTGATTAACTGATGTACCCTACATAGCCCTTCAGTCTTGTATGCTTGGTCTGTCCTGACCTGGAATTTTGCAGGTTTTTGCCACCAATCCCTTAATATGTCTTTTGTCGGTGTAGTTAATTGGGCGAGCCACTTGGTGTTACAAATTTGCTGCTTTTCAGGAATTTGTGGTAGGAACTGATGTTCGTGGAAGCAATGGTGGCTATAAGCACCCCATCATGACCCCTAATTGTCCAGTCTTCTGTGCTTGTACACTGCAAGACCCATTCGATGATTTCAGCGCATGGGAATATTGGTGGATGAGTCACCACTTTATGTAATCTTGACCTTTTACTGTTGATGTATACATGAAAGTCCTCTTGTGTCTCCGGGATATCCCTCTTAGCGAATTCTTCATAGATCTCATACCAGGAGAGCATGGTGGTCTTACTTATGTTGAACGTCGTAAATGTGAAGATAGGTGGTTGTTCGTCTAGATCTATTTCCCATGCCCCACTTCCTAATGCACCTTGAGTTTTTTTAGTAGTCGGGTGACCCATATCGTCTTCAAAAGAGGAAATAGATATGCACTCGAGCCTGACATCACCTGGCATGTCAAAAATGCAATCCCACAATGAGAGAGAGGGAATGACCATAAAGTAAAATACCAAAATAAAACTTAGCCATTGAGAGGAAGGTCGCGGGGATGAGCGAGTCACAAGGTATCTGATGAAAAACAATGCGATAGTGCAACTGAGGTCATAGGTCGGGTGCGACCGTGAGCTCAATATGCGCAAAGGAAAATTGTGAGTCGAACAGTGGATGCAGGAGTCGCGAGGTTGCAACGCCAGGAGGTCGTGGGGAAAGAGGAGTCGCGAGGTCGCAACTGTAGGAGGTCACAGGGAAAGAGGAGTCACGAGGTCGCCACGACAGAAGGTTGCGGGGGAAAGAGTAGTCGTGAGGTTGTGGAGTCGCTGAGTCGCAGGGTCACAGAGGGAAAGATATCACGGCTGCGGAGTGTGTGACTAAGGTTCATATTGTCTTAGAGGAGGCCCTGAATGACTTTGGGAGACCCGGGTCACTTTCAAAAGGATAGAGCCTCGGGTTCTTGATCTAATAAGGAGGATAAAGTGTAAGGAGAACTGAAAACTTGAGTGAAGGAGTAGGGGAAGGCTAGGGTAATTTAAGAGGCACCAACGGGAAGGAGAACTAAGTAATGAGCTAAAACCTAGGGCAGGAGGTAAGATAGAGGTCAGGAGATGCATTTTATGCCATTTGGAAGAAAAGAATCATTTCAGGAGGGAGGACCATTAGTTACGGAAGTTAGACGTGTGCGCGAAGTCAAGTTGGAGGGATGTATGTCTTCCAGTGCAACCAACAGAGCTTTTCCAAATGCGACCAGGGTGCCCTCCAATTCATAAAATTATCGCACGTGTGGAGGTCACGAGGGTCGCAAGGGGGATATTGTGACCTTGCAACTCACGGGTCGCAAAGTCTCATGGGTCGTGAAGTCGCATAGTTCTCGAAGTCAGGTTGGAAGATGCAGATAAGCAAATGTGACTGTGTGACCTTGTGAGTCGTAGAGTCACACAATCGTGTAGTCGCACAAGTGACTGATGGTAACTAAGGTGACTTTGCAACTTCGTGACTTGGAAGGTTGCAGGGTCACGTTGAATCTAGGCGGTCAGAAGTGTGACCTTGCAACTTTACGACTCGTGAGTCACTGAGGTCTCAAGGGTTGCCTTGGTCGTGGGTATATTCTATACTCGCGTTTCGACTATGCGACCCGGTCTTATCTCATGAACTTGTGACTTGGCTTAACTTAGCCAAAAATTTGGATTTCCCTCGGATTTGTTGACACTAACGGACCTTCAGGAAGGGCCTAATAGGACCAAAGCTTAGGCTTGATGTAGGTGGTCCAAAAATTTTATGTTTGCCTAGATTTTTGGAGGTTTTGTCACAATAGCTACAATAAAGGGGAAGCACGTAGATTCCATGTTAGTGCTATGTTGGAACAACTTCTTCAAAATATTTCAAAACATTTCCAAAATGCGCGATCACAAAATACCAATATCATAATTAAAGGTGTGTGTTAATTTCTAATTGTTTTACGGACAATAAGGAATATTGTATGAAATACAAACTCAATAACCTGAATTAGATATTCCTACAGCATGCCAATTTGTAAATGAGGAAAAAGAAAATAATCGGCCAGTTAAAAATTAGTGCCAGGACAGAATTAAGAAACTCTAAGATGCCCCATCTAGATTAAAGGATACAAATAATGATAAAGTGTAGCAGGCGTTTAACCTTTGTCCTTGAAATAGAGCAGAAGTCTTTGAAAATATCATCTTGCTAATTATTCTACTTAAGTTTGAAGTCCTATTCTAGAGCAATTAGAAATTTTTGGTCACAATATTATTGTTAATTTTATTTATTACATAACGATTAATTTTTCAAATATTATTATTAATTTCTTTTAAATATTATTAACCTATTTATTACATCATGATAACTACTAGTTTTCTACCTAATCCCATTGAATAGGTCAACCCTAACTAATAATATTACTCATAGATAATATTATTATTTGAATTGGTAAATAAATTATATTTTTTAATATTATCACTAACCAATTCATTCATAACAACTTATCTTCAACCTAATATTATTAGTTAAGTAATATTAATATTATATAAAATAATTACCATTTTAATCGATAAATATATTAATTAATTTTAAGATTATTATATCCTCTACCTAACTCACATTAAATAGGTAAACCCTAATAATATTATTTTATTTACATTTTGGATATTAAATAATCAATTATTACATAATGCCTATTTTCTAACTGAATAATTGTTATTTTAATAAACTTCTTATCACTTAATAATTCTTCACCAATGGCTATTTTTGAACGGCTTACCCTGAACATTGATGAATCCCTTCTATTTATTATCTCAGATCGATTGGTTTCTCACCTTGTCCTGAGGATGAACCACATTAGTTTGTTAGAAACGTTGACCCAATCTTTACAATGTCATTAATCTGAAAGACTATTCTCTACATCATGGATCACAAAAGTTTGATATCTAACAATTAGAAATTGTTAACCCCTGTGATTCCAAATATCACTCTATTGAAATCTCAGGTGAAAACACTTATATTTCAAAATAAATTTGCTGCACTAAGTCTATATAGGACAAATTGTTCCCTTAAACCCTCACATTGGCTCCCCACAACATCAGTATTTTGTATTTTTTGGAAACGAGATTAATTCACTCGATGAGGGTGATCCACTGTGTCTCCAAGAGAAGAGGAATAATTCACATATAAAAATTTGAATTTTGTTGGTAGTATGTGGAACCAGAGAAAGGATACATGTTATATCATTCCTACATCAAAGGCTCAGTCTTTTTCCTTAGGACGATGACCATATTTTTAGCAACAGATACATCGAAAGAACAAATCACTTGAAAGCTCAATAAATTTTCCTTAAGGTAAAAAATCATGTCCTGTCTTATATTTGTTATACATTTTGAGATGGTGCATGATGGTTATACAAGAGTATAATTATCATTGAGGAGATGGTGTTATGGACGATTTTGCTACTTTCATGGCTAGGGTTTATGATTGATCTTGATTTCTTGATTAAGTGGTCTCTATAATCTTATTGGATTTTTTTATGGATTATTATTAATTGTAATTATAGTTTTATAGTGTAGAGGGTGCATTCTCTTCATTTCTTCTCAGATAAATCCCTTTTTGAAAACCCTAAGGAAATTTTTATTGGATATTATTCTCTTGAATTTCTTGGATTTTGGAAGATACTAGATGGATCTTCTAGGGTTAGTAGTGGACATCCATAGTTATTACCCTAGACCCACTTACACACTCACAAGGGACTTCTTAGTTGATCCATATGCCCAATGGAAAGACACTAGTCTCTCATCCTCCCATCAAATTCCAAATTCTAAAACTTTTTCAAAACCATTTTTTGTATTTACTCTTCTTATCACCTTGAAACTTATTGCTCTAAATCCCAACAAAGTGAACCTGTGGAAGTCCCCCTTGAGATGGAGGAGAACTAGCATGAAGTGGAGATGAGGGTTTATGTGGTGCAAGTGGATACCTCTTAGTTGCACTCAAACTGCTCTAGAGATTTTTGACTTTATCTCAAGAATTTTGAGTTTGTCTGATTAACATTTTGAAACTATTGCTGAGGATAAAGTCCATTTCCCTTAATACATTTGTACATAAGCTATAACTTTGATGAAGGTTCCGTTATTGAAGATTTATTCTGATATTGTTGATTCCTTTGGGAGAAAGAAGATCTCAATTTTTACAGATTTTGAAGATTTTGTTCTTGTGAGGTGGGGCAAGCATAATTGTGAAGGAATTGGATGCTCGCCTTGGTGACTCTATTGTAGTAAGGCACACAATTACGTTTATTATTAAATTTGACCCTTCATATTCAGAAATTGTATGCGATAAAGGATCGTCCCATGGAATTTAATGAAATATATAAAGCTATTAATGTGAAGAGTATCATGGGTACCCTATTTAGTGTCCACCACATTAGTGGGAAGATTGTCCAAAATTTGATGGCAACTAATCATTAGCCATTTTTCATGTGGTAGATGTCTTGAAGTGTGTTTCAAAACTCAATGTGGTACATGAAGATGTGATGACGAGGTATTTTTGTTTGTTGTTTGAAGGCAAAAATGGATTCGCTTAAATATTCTCTCAAAGCAAAGAGTATATCATCCATTACAATTTTCATTGAAGAATTGCTCAACCGTTGGGGTCCCAGATTTCAAAGGTATGAGGATACCCACGTGGACTTGATGATAGCTCTACAACATGAAGCCCTTATTTACCACCCCCACATTGATCAATATCACACAGAAGATCATGGGCTTCTTGCTAAAGAGTTTTCCCATGCTCCCATGCTGAAGTTAGAAACATCCCAAAATTTCTTTGAAGACCAAGAATTGGATGAAGATAGTGAGGTTTGTGAGCATCTGGTTCAAGCCTGTTGTGATGTGAATTTCTTGATTGTGCTTTGTATTGAAAGAATAAAGGAATTTGATGTTGTATTGCAAGCTTATCAAAGTGATCATATGGATGTGACTATCTTAGAGCTTGCTAAAAGGTACAAGGCATTGAATTTTCCATGTGCTTCTATAGAAAAAAGTATGGCAGTAATAGATACTCCCCAAGCTTGGATAAAACCTTCATGTTGTCTAGGGAACTGTTGGAGCATGACATAGGGAAAGAAGAATGGGGAGAAATTGAGAAAAATGTCCAAACACACCAAAAGACCATCACTATGTCGTTCTTATGGAAGTTGATTAGGAAAGCATGCTAGATTAGTCCTTTTATAAAGTGGTTGATGAAAAACTAACATCATAACAGATCCAAAGCTTCATCAGTCAAATTTTAGTTGTAGAAAGACATATGTGCCTTAAAAGAATAAATCGAAAGCCAAGTATCTCAAGTTGAGTCTCAAAAAATTGATGTCCAGAAACTTTATGACCATTTGAAGAGACAATTCCACCATAAAGTGTAATATCCAAGTGATGCAAAAATTCTTTTGAGGGAAGGATTCCCGGAATAGAATGATGAAGTGAACATGGTATTAACCTGTAGTGTATTCAGAAGAATTATCAATTTTTAAACCATTTATGAAGTATTACTTTGAGTGATTATTTTGTTTATTTAATATATTATTTAATTTTTTTGTTGCATTATAATTGTGTTTTATAACAATTAAGAAAATATTTCTATTTCAAATGGACATAAGCAAGGATTTTAAAATATTTCAGAATGTTCAATCACTTTAAAATGGCAATAGCATAATCAAAGGTGTGTGCTAATTTATAATTATTTTCTAGACAATAAGGAATTTGTCATTCAGTAGAAACTCAATATCCTAAATGAGATATTCCTACAACATGTCAATTTGTAAATGAGGAAAAGTAAAATAATTGGTTAGTTAAAGAGTAGTGTGAGGATAGAATTAAGAAACTCTATGATGCCCCAGTTAGATTAGAGGATACAAAAGGTGGTAAAATGCAGTAGGTGGATAATGTTTTTCCTTAAAATAGCACAAAAGTATTTGAAAATTTCATCTTGCTAATTATTCTACTCAAGTTTGAAGCCCTTCTCTAGAGTAATGAGAAATTGTCAATCCGTGTGATCCCAAATATCACTTTATTGGATTCCTTGGTAAAAACATTGATATTTCAGAATAAATTTGTTGCACTAAATCTGGATAGGGTAGATCATTCCCTTGAACCCTCACATTCGCTCCCTACAACATCGGTATTTTGTATTTTTTGGAAATGCCATTAATTCATTGGGTGAGGGTCATCGACTGTGTCACAAAGAGAATAGGAATTCATATATAAAACTTTGAATTTTATTGGCAGTATGCGGAGCGAGATAAGGATACATGTTATGCCATTCATGAATGAAAGGCTCAGTCTTTTTCCTTACGGCGTGGACCAATTTTTTTGCAACAGATACATCAAAAGAATAAATGGCTCGCAAACTCAATGAATTTTCCTTCAGGTAAAAATCCATGTCCTATCCTAGATTTCTTATTTATTTTGAGGTGGTGCATATTGATTATACAAGAGTAGAATTCTCATTGAGGAGATGGTGTTATGGATGATTTTTTTACTTTCATGATTAGGGTTTATGATTGATGTTGATTTCTTGATTAAGTGGTATGTATAATCTTGTTGGATTTGTTTATGGATGATTATTAAGTGTAATTGTAGTTTTATAGTGTAGAGGGTGCATTCTCTTGGTTTCTTCTTAGATAAATCCCTTTTTGAAAACCCATTCTCTTGAATTTCTTGGATTTTGTAAGATACTATGTGGATCTTCTAGGGTTAGCAGTGTACATCCCTATGTATTACCCTAGACCTACTTGCACTCTCACAATGGAGTTCTTAGTTGATCCATACACCCAATGGAAAGACACTAGTCTCTCATCCTCCCATAAAATTCCAAATTCTAAAACTCTTTCAAAACCATTTTGTTGGATTTACTATTCTTATCGCCTTGAAACTTATTGCTCTAAATCCAAACAAGGTGAACCTAGGGAAGTACCCCTTGAGATAGAGGAGAGCTAGCATGAAGGGAAGAAGGGGTTGATGAGGTGATAGTGGCCTCCTCTTAGTTGCACTCAACTGCTCTAGAAATTTTGGACTTTATCTCAAGAAGTTTGAGTTTGTTTGATTAACATTTTGGAACTATTGTTGATGATAAAGTCCATTTCCATGAATACATTTGTCAAGAAGCTATAACTTTGATGAATGTTTCATTATTGAAGATTTAATCTCATATTGTTGATTCCTTTGGGAGAATGAAAATCTCCAGTTTTTATACATTTTGAAGACTTTGTGCTTCTTAGGTGGCGCAAGCATAAGTGTGAAGGCATTAGAGGCTCACCCTCATGACTCTATTGTAATAAGGCACAAAATTACATTTATTATCAAATTTTCTCCTTCATATTGGGAAATTGTATGCGATAAATGATGGTCCCATTGAATTTCATGAAATATATAAAGCTCTTGATGTGAAGAGTATCATGGGTATCCTAATTAGTGTCCACCACATTGGTTGGAAGATTGTCCAAAATTTGATGGAAACCAATCATTGGCCATTTTTCATGTGGTAGATCTCTTGAAGTATGTTTCAAAACTCAATGTGGTACATGAATATGTGATGACAAGGTATTTTTGCTTGTTGTTTGGAGGCAAAAAATGGATTGGCTTAAATATTCTCTCAAACCAAAGAGTATAGCATCCATTGCAATTTCCATTGAAGAATTGCTCAAGCGTTGGGGTCCCAGATTTCAAAGGTATGAAGATACCTATGTGGACTTGATGACATCACTAAAACATGAAGCCCTTCTTGACCCCCCTCACATTGATCAATATCACATGGAAGATCATGGGCTTCTTGATGAATATTTTTCTCATGCTCCCATGATGAAGTTAAAACCATATCAAAATTACTTTGAAGAACAAGTATTGGATGAAGATAGCGAAGTTTGTGGGCATATGGTTGAAGCCGGCTATGATGTTCTTATCTTATAGCTTGCTAAAACGTACAAGGTGATGAATTTTCCATTTGCTTCTATAGAAAAAGATATGGTAGTAAGAAAGACTCCCCAAGCTTGGATCAACCCTTCATCTTGTCTAGGGAACTGCTGGAGCATGGCATAGCAGAAGAAGAATGGAGAGACACTGACAAAAAATGTCCAAACACACTAAAATAGCATCCTTATGTTGTTGTTATGGAGGTTGATCAAGAAAGCATGTTAGATAAGTCGTTTGATGAAGTGGTTGATGAAAATCCTAACCTCATAACAGAGCGAAAGCTTCATCAGTCAAATTTTCTTTGGATGAATATGTTTGTGCCTTAAAAGAACAAAGATAAAGCCATTTATCTTAGGTTGAGTCTAAAAAAAATGACATCCAAAAACTTTATCACCATTTGCAGAGACAATTCCACCATAAAGTGTAATATCCAAGTGATGCAAAAATTCTTTTGAGGGTGGGATTCTCGGAATAGATTCTTCAATAGAATGATGAAGTGAACATGGTATTAACCTGTAGTGTATTCAAAAGAATTATCAATTTTTAAACCATTTATGAAGTATTACTTTGAGTGATTACTTTTCACATTGCCATTGTTAATATATCGATCTATATATATATATATATATATATATATATATATATATATATATATATATATTTGTGTTCTATAAAAATTAAACAAGTATTTCTGTTTCAAATGGACATAAGGAAAGATTTTCAAATATTTCATAATGTGCAATCACTTTAAAATGAAAATACCATAATAAAAGGTGTGTGCTAATTTATAATTATTTTCCAGACAATAAGGAAGCTGACATGTAGTAGAAACTCAAGACCCTGAATGAGATATTCCTACAACATGTCAATCTGTAAATGAGGGAAAGGAAGATACTCGGTTGGTTAAAGATTAGTCCTAGGAAAGAATTAAGAAACTCTATGATGCCCAAGTCTGAGTAGAGGATACAAAAACTGGTAAAATGTAGTAGGAGGATAACCTTTGTCCTTGAAATAGCACCTAAGACTTTGAAAATTTCATCTTGCTAATTATTCTACTGAAGTTTGAAGTCATGTTCTGGAGCAATGAGAAATTGTCAATCCCTATGATTCCAAATATCACTCTATTGAAATCCTAGGTGAAAACACTAATATTTCAGAATAAATTTGTTGCACTAAGTCTGGACATGATAGATCATTCCCTCGAACCCTCACATTGGCTCCCTACAACATCAATATTTTTTATTTTTTGGAAAGGCCATTAATTCATTGGGTGAGGGTGATCCACTGTGTCTCAAAGATAAGAGGAATTCATATATAAAACTTTGAATTTTATTGGTAGTATGTGGAGCTAGAAAAGGATACATGTTGTATCATTTCTAGATCAAAGGCTCAGTCTTTTTCCTTAGGCACTGGACCAGATTTTTAGCAACAGATACATCGAAAGAATAAATGATTGGAAAACTCAATAAATCTTCTTCAAGTAAAAATCCATGTCATATATTAGGTTTGTTATATATTTTGAGGTAGTGCATGTTGATTATACAACAATATAATTCTCATTAAGGAGATGGTGTTATGGATGACTTGCTACTTTCATGGCTAGGGTTTATGATTGATCTTGATTTCTTGATTAAGTGGTTTGTATAATATTGTTGGATTTGTTTATGGATGATTATTAAGTGCAATAGTACTTTTATAGTTTAGTGGGTGCATTCTCTTGGTTTCTTCTTGGATGAATCCCTTTTGAAAACCCCCTCTCTTGAATTTCTTGGATTTCGTAAGATAATAGGTGGATCTTCTAGGGTTAGTTGTGGACATCCCTAGGTATTACCCTATTCCCACTTACACTCTCGCAAGGGAATTATTAGTTGATCCATACGCCAAATGGAAAGATACTAGTCTCTCATCCTCCTATCAAAATCCAAATTCTAAAACTCTTTCAAAACCATTTTGTTGGATTTACTCTTCTTACCACCTTGAAACTTATTGCTCTAGATCCCAACAATGTGAACCTAGGGAAGTCCCTCTTGAGTTGGAGGAGAGCTAGCCTGAAGTGAAGAAGAGGGTTGATGAGGTGACAATGGGCTCCTCTTAGTTACACAAACCACACTTAGGATTTTGTACTTTATCTCAAGAATTTTGAGTTTGTGTGATTAACATTTTGGTACTGTTGCTGAGGATAAAGTCCATTTCCCTGAATACATTTGTAGCGAAGCTATAACTTTCATGAAGTTACATTATTGAAGATTTACTCTCATATTGTTAATTTCTTTGAGAGAATGAAGATCTCAATTTTTGCATATTTTGAAGACTTTGTGCTTGTGAGGTAGGGAAAGCATAATTGTGAAGGCATTGACAACTCACCTTTGTGACTCTATTTTTATAAGGAACACAATTACATTTATTATCAAATTTGGGCCTTCATATTGGGAAATTGTATGCGATAAAGGATGGTCCAATGGAACTTCATGAAATATATAAGGCTCTTGATGTTAATAATATCATGGACACCCTAATTAGTGTCCACCACATTGGTGGGAAGATTGTCCAACATTTGATGGAAACCGATCATTGGTCATTTTTCATGTTGAAGATGTCTTGAAGTATGTTTTAAAACTCAATGTGGTACATGAAGATGTGATGATGAGGTATTTTTGCTTCTTTTTTTTTTGAGGCAAAAATGGATTGGCTTAAATATTCTCTCAAATGAAATAGTATCTCATCTGTTGCAGGTTCCATTGAAGAATTTCTCAAGCGTTGGGGTCCCAGATTTCAAAGGTATGAAGATACCTATGTGGACTTGATGACAGCTCTACAACATGAGCCCTTCTTAATCACCTCACATTGACCAAGATCAGATGGAAGATCACAGGTTTCTTGCTGAAGAGTTTTCCCATGCTCCCATGCTGAAGCTAGATTCATCTCAAAATTGCTTGGCAGAACAAGAATTGGATAAAGATAGTGAATTTTGTGAGCATCTGGTTGAATCCTGTTGCGATGTGAATTTCTTGATTGGGGTTTGCATTGAAAGAAGAAAGGAATTTGATGTTGTATTGCAATATTATCAAAGTGATCCTATGGATGTGCCTATCCAAGAGCTTGCTAAAAGGTACAAGGTAGTGAATTTGTCATCTACTGCTATAGAAAGAGGTATGGCAGTAAGAAAGAATCTCCAATCTTGGATCAACCATTCATCTCGTCTAGGGAACTATTGAAGCTTGTCGTAGTAGAAGACGAATGGAGAGACATAGAGAAAAATGTCAAAACATACTAAAAGAGTATCCCTATGTTGTTTTTGTTGAAGCCGATCAGGAAAGCATGCTGGATCAGTGCTTCGATGAAGTGGTTGATGAAAATCCTGACCTCATAACAGAGCCAAATATTGATGAGTCAGAATTTCTTTGGAGGAAGATGTTTGTGCCCTAAAAGAATAGATTGAAAGCCATTTATCTTAGATTGAGTCTTAAAGAATTAACGTCCAGAAACTTCATGACCACTTGTAGAGACAATTCCAACATAAAGTGTAATATCCAAGTGATGCAAAAATTCTTTTAAGGGTGGGATTTTTGGAATAGAATGATGAAGTGCACATCGTATTATCTTATAGTGTATTGATGAGAATTATCAATTTTTAAACCATTTATGAATTATTACTTTGAGTGATTACTTTTCACATTGTTGTTGTTAATATATATATTATTTTCTTTATTTAATATATTAGTTAATTTTTTTGGTGTTATAATTGTGTTTTATAACAATTAAACAAATATTTCTGTTTCAAATGGACATAAGCAAAGATTTCAAAATATTTCAAAATGTGAAATCACTTTAAAATGACAATAACATAATCAAAAGTGTGTGCTAATTTCTAGCTGTTTTCTAGATAAGGAATTTGTCATGAAAAGATCAGTCTCTTGCCTTAGGACATGGACCAGATTTTTAGCAACAGATACATCAAAATAATAAATGATTGAAAAATCAATAAATTTTAGTGCACGTAAAAATCCATGTCCTATCTTAGATTTGGTATATATTTTGAGGCGGTGTGTCTTGATTATACAAGAGTAGAATTCTCATTGAGGACATGGTGTTATGGATGATTTTGCTCCTTTCATGGATTTTCATGGCTAGGGTTTATGATTGATCTTGATTTCTTGATTAAGTGGTCTATGCAATCTTGTTGGATCTGTTTATAGATGATTATTAAGTGTAATTGTAGCTTTATAGTTTTGTGATTACAAATAAAGACTAAATTTTGCATATATAAGGCTATTAGTAGCTAATTTACAGTGTCTTATAACGCGACAAAAATTCAGTCATATTTCTTTGGTCATTAATTGCTTTCAAACGACAACTAAAATTTGCATATGTATGACTATTGGTGGCTAATTTACAGTATCTTATAACACAACCAACATTTTGGTCATATTTCTTTGGTCATCAATTGGTTTTCTTGGGTGATCATGTAGTAATATATTTTGTTATATATTTGGTCATTAATTCTCGCAATTAATGACTAAATTAATGACCAAATTTCTAACTAAATATACTACTATAGGATGAAATTGAGACAACAAATTAATGGCTAAGCTAAAAATGAGTAAAAGTTGGTCGTGTTATAAGATATTGTAAATTAGCTTGCACTGGTCACCGAGTGAAAAATGGTCGTTTATATGCAAAATTTAGTCATTTTTTTAATAACTAATTTGCCATTTTGTACTAGTGTTAGAATGCGGTTGATCAAATTGAAGGTCAGGTTTTTTTTTTGTTAATGTTTCAAATGGCCCTAATTATGACCAAAAAAGTTTAAAGAGTTTAAAATTAGTTTAAAAATGTAGTGCTTCCTTACAGTAGGTTAACCAAGATCGTTTACCCTTTCGAATATTGAAGGGTTACTAAGAAGGAAAATAATTGATGTGGTCGTCCTCTCATATGATAGGCCTATGTCTCAGTTGTATCCAACACATTACCGAATCTAAGAGGGAGGTGATTTTACTAAGATATCTCCAATTTGATCCAAGAACTTGTGGAGTCAATCCACCCACTTCATTTTCATTCTAATTTCCTAAATTTATCCATTGTATCCTTTCTCTATTTCTATCCTTTTTCCATTTACATTTTACATCTGCCATTTATTATTTTACCTTTTCAATTTACCATCAACCATTATCCATTACTTTTTATCAACCCCCATATTATTCCATAACTTTCCATGCACCCATGCTTCCATACATATTGCTACCACTTTAGATTTTCCTCCTTTTATCCTTTTACAATTCTATAATTGTCCATTTCCATTTTTGCATAGTTTTTCATATTTCTACATTTCTATTTTCCATGTTTTCTAAAAAGGCTATTTGATTTTCCATACATAGAAATACTTCCATACTATTTCTACTTACTTGCACATCTAATACCTTCATAATATTTCCACACTCTCTTCATATATTTTATAACACTTAGTTCATTTTTTCACATCCTTTTTGGAAAGATTTGGCTCTTACTTCTCCTACACTAACCTTTTGCTACAAATTCCTTGTAGCAAAAGCTATTGAATACATCAAATTTCCAGTCACACTAGAATATGGAACATAGGACATGTCTTATTTCCCTTCTTATGCCTTGGGAAAATGATTTACATATAACATTACATCTATAGGAATAAGGGACTTTTCCATATTTCATTCCTAAATATTAAAAAATTTCCATGTTATATTTACATACCTCTTTTGATTTAGCTAAAGTTCAATATTTTGCGAATATCTTTTAATTTCCATGTGAAGAATAATTTTTTTAGCACTAAGATCCTTTATGTCAAATTTAGAGGAAAATTAAATTTTCATGTCTTGTATTATTTTGTTGTCATTAGAAAAGTATCATCCACATATAATACCAAAAAAATAATATTATTTCTCGCTAATTTGAAATACATGTAGTGATCCTCTTTTCACCCAATGAAGCAAGATCCAAATATATAAGTATAATTTTTTTATACAACATATTCAATGATTAGTGAAACGTGTACACATGATTTCCTAGCATAATACTATTTATTTATTTTCCTTCACTACAATTCCTTCTATGTTCTTCATGTAGATTTCTTTGTACATATCACTTTGTGGGAATGTGGTCTTCACATACATCTTCTCTACTTGAAACTCAAAATTAGAAGCAACAAACAAAAGAAATATAATAGTAGTTGGCTTGGGGGGATGAGAAAAAACATAACACCGAAATCAATTTCTTATACTTGGGTATACACGTTTTGTACTAACCATGATTTGCATTTATCCATTTTGCATTTATCATTAAAATTCTTCTTAAATTCCCATTTTCTTCCAATGGGAGTTATTCCAAACAATAACTGCACCTATCCCAAGCCTCATTCTTATTCAAGATTTTGATGAAGTAGCATCATCAAATTCCTTACCTTTAGCAATTGTTGTCGATCTACAATGTTTCCCCTAATTGCATTCTTTTCCATACATTTGACATATCTTAATAAATTTTCATGAAGATTTTGATATTCGTCTAGATTCATATCTCTTACTGGAGGAATTATTTTTATTTCTATCATGGAAGCATGATCATACCGAGAAGGCATATTGATTCTTACTTTTCAAGTTTTTCCATCTTCTCTGCTCGAGTAACAAGGATAACACTATTTCATCAAAATCTAAAGTAGTTGAATTATTATGTATGTTAACAAATATACTTTCCAACCAATTTTGTAAAGAATAAAAAAATATAATGCATTTTGCATCTGCAAACTCAATATCAATAAATAATAGCTCACTTACAAAGTTTTTAAATGCTTTGTCACAAACTATGTTTTAGAATAATAACTACACTCACCAGCGGGGGAGGGCTCTAAATCAATGTAATGGCCAATTTAAACAATTTCACAATTAATCATAACTGTTAACATAAAATTTCAACACTAAATAACATCATCACATCAACACATGAAAATATGAAATATACATAGAAAATCTTGGAGGATATAACCAAAATTTATTTTGTCTTCTTCAATATTTGATTACATTAATTCACGGAAGAAACCTAATAGATGCACCAATCCCAGAAACAAATTTCCAAATGGAAACCTATTGGAGGCACCAACCCCCAAAATAGATTTGGAGGAGCCAATCTACTAAAGGAACTGAGCCCAAATATGTGCAAGAACTAACTTGATGTAGGTTACAACCTGATGTAGACACCAACCTCTAAAATATGAAAGCACCAATTTGTAGTACGCTTCAACCTAATTAAAGCACCAACCATTTAAATCCATACGTTCCAACCTCATTCAGGCATATTTATCAAGACATAATGGACCACATTCTACAATCTTTCAATGTAAATCCAAGAGCTCCAAACATAATAAATGGCTCTAAAAAGTATGATAATATCAATACAAGTTCAACCTAATCTTTAATCATCAATCTACAACATCTTTCTCATAAGAAGACTAAACATGTTTTTGAATTCCAAAATGTTATAGCAATAACAAAAGAAATATAGGCTCTCGTTCTAAAAAAATCTATATTCATGTCTTTTCGTGTCTCTTTTTAAAATCACAAGAAAAATCTAGCCATTTCCCCATTTCATAATTAAAATTGGCCCTTAAAATAACCCATTAAATTCTTATATCAAATCATATATTATTTTTAAAATTTTTATTATATGATAAATTTATTTAGCTTATGCATAAATCTTTTAAAATGGATAACCTAAAAGTAAAAATATAAAAAATACTTAGAATATAAATTATATATATATATATATATATATATATATATATATATATATATATATATATTCATTCACAAGAAAATATTCATGGTGATCCACTTAAAGGGATCACATCCCTTAGGAAAAAAAATGACTTCTCATTGGTGAGGTGCCTTAGGTACATGAACCTATCTTTGGTGAGGTGTTTTAGCTACATGAACTAAACCAATTGAGGTGAGGCGTATTAGCTATAGGGACTAAACCAATTGAGCTAACCCTTGCGGCTAAATAAAATCACAACTAGGGAAATTGAAGTTTAGATCTCTTAGTTACACAAATTTAACATTACTTCTATCACCAATTTAACTGCTCCTCAATATATATATATATATATATATATATACATTACTTCCATCACTAATTTCACTACGTGTATATATATTATATATATATAAAGAGTTACATTACTTGGATTACTAATTTAAGTGCTTCTAGAAACAAGATAATTTTTTTATTATTAACATATATTATATGTAAAAAATTACATATCAAACAAAATTTTTTTAAACTTTATCACCTACCATAACAATATAAATTAAATGTCTATTAAAATACCAATAAACATTAAAACACTTACCTAATAATATATTTCATATATAAAGAAAATCATAAAAATTAATTAAATAAATTAGCTGCTACTCTATTGTGAAAATTCTTAATCTATATATTCACTTTTTATACATATTATTGATAATGATATAAGAAGGCCAAAAAAATCATAACTTGTATTTATATGATACATTTAGTTTTAATCAATCAATTTATTAAAAAAATACTTTAAAAAATAGCTAATAATTTTTAGATAAAAATCAATTTTTATTTGTAATTACTCAACCTAGTCCTATCAACTTATAAATAATTTTGATGGAGCCAAAAGCAATTGGTATATAGCCTATTTCTGTTTAGATCGATGACGCAGGTTACATTTGTCCTCCATTCCAATATCCTGTTGGCAAGCCAAAACGTACTACCAAAACCAAATATGAACGAAGGAAGAAATGTTTCTAAGACGATGCAAAGTAAAAATGGAAAAGGAGCTGAAGGAATTTGATTTGCTGAGGAATATGTGAAAAACAGAGAGATCTTCGTGTCTAAAATAATTCTCTTTCGTCCCACTTTCAATGTAGCGTCATCTCGAACAATACAGTTGTTATTCGGAGAAATCGTAGATTAGTTGCAGTGCTAGTGTCATTTTCGTGTCAGTTCATGTGGAAGATTGACCATTCAGTTTTCTGTTTCATATTATACTCCAAATAATATTCACTTTCAACGTTCTTGACAACTAACGCCTTCTCGGGGAATCGGAGACTCTGCTCATATATACATGAATCAACACGCTTGAATGAATGGAAGCATCCCCAAGTGGTTTCATTTACCTTCAATAATATCTTTTATGTGGAATATTGTATAAAGTAACTAGAACATATTTTTCATCATGGTTGAAATCATAGTGGACCAGAAAGCATTAACGCTTTAATTTGAATACAAACGATAAATGTTTTATTCATTCATCTGAACTCGAACTGGCATGTCTGAGTATGGTGGAATGAGACAAAGATTATATGAAATCTTCAATTAAAATCTGTTAAACACTTAATACTTTAAGGGTTGGTGTGGAAGGTGAACATGCAAAAAGAGTCAAAGGGATCGCTTGGAATATGAAACCAAGGGTTATTCGTATGTATTATAAATATGTGTCATTGTGAGTAAGAAAAGTAATCTAATGTTTATCTTTCATATTACCTACACCATGTATATGTTTAACATGGTAACAGAGCAATGATGTGTGGCCTTTGTAGTCTTCTTCCTCGCCATTTATTCTTCACCATTTATGCCTTAGGTAGAAAACAAAAAAAATGGCATGTTGTGTTGGTCTGAACTGTGAGCCCACAACTTGTCACTGCTACCTATCCTCAATCTTAAGTAAATATACAAAAAAAAAAAAAAAAATGGTTAGAAATGACCTTTATAAGGTATAAGCGTTATTATTATGGCTCTGTTGTGGGCATTTTCTATGTTCAGAGTACATAACGCATGTGTCTGGTTATTCTTTATTAGTCATTGGGCATTCATGTAGAAACATGAGTAATTGGTAAAGGTGCTCCATTGTGTGAACTGGGTATTTTCTGTGTGAGTTTAAGTGCGTCCTCACATTTTATTTGCTACTTCGAATATGTTCACAGCTCCATTGCTTTCATTATAAGGTTCATGTTGCATTCTCTCTTGGTATTTAAGTGTTGTTTTGCATGTTGAGCTTTGTTTTGAAGACCATGTAATGATTGCATGTGCATTGAGATGGTTCATTTTATATTCTACTATCCAAAATGAGTATACGTTAGAGATTAAGGCTATATTGGAGATTGGACATATATATGCCAAGCCAAAGCAATCAATTTCTTTGTATTGCACCTTGATTCTTTTATGTGTTGTATTGGAGCTATGTTGCCATTGAATTGGTGCATGGGTTGCACAATAAATGCATTGATGTTGTGACCAATTGAGGCTATGTGATTCCATAGTCCCTCGGCCTTTACACCTTCCAGCCCCTACCAAAACTTTGCTCCGTATTGAACTCTGTATTATACACTATCCCAGGTGTGATTGTCATACAAAACCTTTCACTGTGCCATTTCTTTACAATATCGCTCCATCCTCCACCATATATTGCTCATACAATCCTCATATACTGATCATACCACTCATATAATCCACTCATACAATATCGCTCCATACTGCTCATACAATCCTCGCTCCATCCAAATCACCACTCCTCTACACCACTGCTCGCATACCACCCTGCCATTGTTCATTGCAAAGCTGACTCTCGCATACGTTGGCTCTAATTTGTTAACTCTGCATACCACTATTCAACTCACACCACCCATATATATTGCATGGTATATGAGTGTTATATGTTGGAGTGTGCGATCATATGATTAATTTGGGATTGGGATTTAACATTAAGGAATTTCTTTTGTCTATCTTTTTCTCATCATTTGTTGAAAAAATGGCTAAAGTTTATGAACTATTGGAGTTCCTAAAAACCCTGATACAATCTACAATTGGTGACACAGTCAAAATGAAAAACACAACCCTTATTGACATTCAAATATATTTGCAAAATGCACAAGAACAGATTAATTCTTTGTAGCTTAAATCTCGACTGCAAGAGGAAGAAATACATCAATGGAATCATTATTCTAAACATGTTTCTATTAAAAACATTGAAACAGACTCCCATAAACAACAAGTTGATTCAGATTGAGTGTCCAGTGAAGTAGCATAATTGCATGCAAAAGCCAAAATTCAGCCCGCACTTCCCAAGTCGGTCATCAGACCTTGGGAAGAGCTTGTCCACAACAAGCACAAAACTAGTCTTCTATATGACAAGAACGTGTCCTTTCATATTCCATATTACTCAAAAACCATCCAATTTCAGAGTGCTAGATTTCTTCATGATAGTTCACCTTCAACTTTTTGAGATTTTGTTCCTTTTACACAATAGCAACAACAGAATGTTAAATTCCAACATTGTGACCGAGTTGACCATGTGAAAGATCATTGTTTTGATATTCATCTATGTAAGCACTATCATAAAACCAATCATTCTTCAAACAGATGCTTCAAAAACAAGCCTCCTACAAGAACAAAGATTCATCTTGGATGGATAGCTTCTTGGCAATGGGCTTCAATGGCCAAGAAGATATTTTAGTCATATGTCAGAACTTGTTCTAGCATATTTAACAATCGTGCAGTTGAGATTTCTCCATCATCTCACCTTGTACTTGATAGGGAGGGAAGTGATGGTCATCTACAAGCTTCAAAGCCAGATCAAGTGAGCCTGAGCCACAACCTGCCATACCAGATTCAGAGTTGTAGCAAGAGACAAAGATGCCCTTGAGCATGCCTTCAGTTCGGGATGCCTCTTCAAAGAATTGGGGACACTTTCTCTAGTAGAAGACTTTAGCATCTTGCCAATTTTGGAAGAGTTCCAGGAATTTCATTAAGCATTCCAAAGTTGTTGGTCACCCTTAAACCATTACAAGTTAAGACCTCCCTTTTCAGGTTGAGGTTCTCCCCTTTTATGTTGGGTGAGACCTCCCTTTTAAGGTTGAATGTTTCCCTCTTCAAAACATCAAGAGCACTTCCTTTAGCAGAAGACCTCAACTTCTTGCCAAACCTGGAAGAGTTCTGGGAACTACACTAAACGTTCCAGAGTTGGTGGTCATCCTTACACCACCCCCCTTTATACCAACATTTCATAGAGCACATTCAGCCTGGTGCTGCCATGCATTTTTGCATGTTTTGTATCACTTCTATCTTCTTGGACTCATACATACCACTTTAGATTAATGGGGGAATGTTGGACACATAATCCTCTAAGGGTTGGTGTGGACGCTGAACAACCAAAAGGAGTCCAAGGGACCACTTCAAATATGAAACCAAGGGTCATTCCTTTGTATTATAAATATGTATCATTGTGAATAAGAAAAGTAATCTAATGTTTATCTTTCATATTGCCTCCATCATGTATGTGTTTAACAAAATCTCATCACCCTGTACGGTACAAAGTAAAATGCCCGAATAAGAGGAAAATAATGAGTGGTTTGTATTGCAAGCAAAGATGCACATATTGTGAAAGGTAATTTGAATGAATGAAGAGTACAAATGTGGAAAAAATAATGAGTATGAATATAATTAGTAAATGGACATTTGAATGAAGGAAGAATATAAGAAGATGCATAATTAATCAAATTTATTTTGTCCATTGAATGTACGGTTGAAGCCACCCTCAATCAACTGCTTTTAATTTGCAGGAATAATGCATTGCGCATCAGTTCGAAACGAAAATCAAACTGTTCGATAATTCCTTTTGACGTCGTGAGATAGTTGGCCACATATACTGCTTTTTTCTTTTACATGATTAAATTTTTTTTTTATGATCCAGAGGAATTCAGTAGACTCAGTAGCTCATAGTAAATCTTTCGGGGTCACACCTAGGAACTTCATTATTGGCACATGCAGACACTTAGTTAGAGCATGGGACTACATGCAAGATCCTTTCTGCATGATTTACTCCCTGACTTGCTCCTCCTTTCACTCCGCAACTGGATAGTTCTTCTACATTATTTACTCCCTGATTTGCTCCTCCTTTCACTCCGCAACTAGCTAGTTCTTCTGCATGATTTACTCCCTGATTTGCTCCTCCTTTCACTCCACAAATAGCTAGTTCTCTCCGGAACATGCTGTAGGTGTTGAGTCCTCTCATTGATCACCACTATGGCAAATTACCTTGGGATCTTCACCCAGTAATGCTATATCATGAGAATTGTAACCTATTTTCTGAATCAATCGTTCTTTTTATTCTTTCGATTCTTTTAGTGTTTTTTGTCTACAAAGTTATGTGCTCAACCTTTACTAGCTAGATTCATCTGTGCAAGTTTTCTAAGACATTTACATGCAGAGCCCACAGGTTACTAGATAAAAGGCGCACCAGTACTTTATTTTGCAGTTATTACAGTTTGGAGATCGAAGATCGACATAAAAATGGAGTTTCCCAAAGCATGGATCCTAACACCGTACAACTATCACGAATGGAAGGACCAAATGGCTCAATACCTTCATTGGAAAGGGTTGTACAAGATTACCATGGCTGTAGAAGTGGAACCCACTTTAGCCATAGAGAAATCCAAGTACCTCAACCCCATGCATGAGGCCATTAGATCCATATGCATGTGCATCTCCCCAGAGTTGGAGTTTCATCTATTTGCCTGCAATACTTCCAATGAGATTTGGAGAAAGGTTGAAGAACTCTACGGGAAATAGGATGAGATGAAAGGAAATCTGCTTGAAGTGGAGTTGCTCTCATTAGATCCATGAAACTATGACATAATTCAAGACTTCTTCACAAAAAATAATGATCTATTGTTGCAACTCGAGGGTTGTGGAATTGACAAATCCAAGGAGGAGAGTCACCAAGTTCTCTCTATTATGTCGAAGCTCAGACCAGAATACTCTTTCTTTATGTGTACATTTCATTCAGTAAGGCTTGCAACAGGTAAATCCTACACTATGCCTTATCTCAAAGAGTTCATGGAGTCCCTCACTTTTGAGCAAGATAAAATCATTGGCATGGGGAAAATCAAACCTCCAAAAGTGCATGCACTTGCTGTGCATGATGGCAGCCACAATAAAAATCATAGATTGGATTCAAATTAGAAAAATTAGCAGCAAAAAGACAAGGGAAAGCGTACACCAAGCCCTTCAATGACTCCTCCGGCTCCAAAAATGAGAAAGGAAAAAAGGAGACAAATGCACCTACTGTCACCAAGGATTCCATCTGAAATCCTCCTGCATGAAGATACAAATTGACCAAATGGCAGAAATCCTTCAGAAGCACAACCTTGGGGACCACATCCCTCAGGGCGCCAATAAGAAAACTGAGGATCCTCCACACGGGAAATGTAACAATTTTCATGCTTTAGTTGCAATTAACACTTCCCCTGATGCATGGATTATAGATTCTGGTGCATCACATCATATGGCTGCTGTAAAGAAAGTCTATTCCTATTTGGTTGCATGCAAAGGACCTCCCATCCTCATGGGAGATGACTCACCTATTGAGGTCACTGTAAAAGGTAGAGTGGAACTTTTACACGAAAGCTTTGGAGATGTGCTTCATGTTCCAAAACTTACAGTAAACCTCCTTTCAATTTATCATATCACTCATTCCAGCACCAGAAAGAGAGTGGAATTAACTCCAAATGCAGTGAACATATATGACCTACATAGTAGCTCCAAAATTGCAACTGGTGAGGTAAACAATGGAGCTAGAGTGTATACATTTTCTAAATTTATTAAATCTGAATCCTCCTTATTGCTTACACATGCTAATGATAGTAGTAGGTTTTGTCACGAGAGGTTTGGTCACTTAAATTACAGGTATATGCAGTAGATAAGCAAGCATGAGATGGTGGAAGGCTTGACAAATATCGGTTTCTCCAAAGGAGTTTATCAAGGGTGTGTCCTTGGCAAACATCCTAGAGAAAAGTTTGATACCGGCAAGACTCACAGAGCATCCTCTCCTCTAGATATGATCCATAGTGATCTCATGGGGCCTTTTCCTCATCCTTCCATCAACAAAGCAAGGTATGTGCTTACATTTATTGATGATTTCTCACAGTATGCTTGGGTGTATCTTCTTAGGGCCAAATCTGAAGTCTTTGCGCACTTTGAAGATTTCAAATCACTAGTTGAGACACATTCAGAGAAAAAGATCAAAGCCCTCTGTATAGACGATGGGGGGAATATGTTAACACAACACTTCAGAACCTTTGGCTTGAGTCTAGCATACAGTTGCAGCACACAGTTCCATACACTTCGTAGCAAAATGGAGTTGTTGAGAGAAAGAACTGATCTCTCAAAGAGATGGCTTCCTGCATGCTGCATGCTAAGGCACTACCTCATAAGCTATGGGCTGAAGCACTTAATTGTGCTAACTAAATTCAAAAACGATCTCCTCATAGGTTTGTCAAGGATCAGACCCCCTTTGAAGCTTGGAGCGGCAGTAAATCAGAGGTCACCCACTTCCGTGTTTTTGGCTCCCAAGCATGGGCCAGGATCCCCTCTGAAAAGAGGAAAGCTCTTGATCCACAGAGCATTGATTGCATCTTTTTTGGATACCCTGATGGTGTGAAGGGATATTGGCTCCTGATTTCCTCTACGAATAAGCTCGTCATTAAGCGAAGTGTCAATTTTAAGGAAAGTCTCTCGCATGCACCTTAATTGCCGCATGCAGACACCTTTTATCTACCTCATGTGCGAAATGATGAATCAGTACACTTAGATGCAGATACAGAGCATGCAAATTCCAAGATAGGGCATGCAGATGCAGAGACAAAGTCTTCAGATACAAATCAGTGCATGCATATGATGATCCACATCCAAGCACAGATCGGGCTTCCAGCAATGAATCTACTTCCCCTGTCATTAATCAGAGAACAATGAGCTTAAGTGAGATATGTGCACAAGACCACCTAGCTGCTAGAAATGGTCTTGTGGGGGATAATTCTGATCCGCGGAGGACTAGCTCAAACTTTATTGAGCCTCCTCTTGCCTTCACTGCCACTAAACCAACGCCATCCTGGCATTGTCATTTGGTTCAGTCTTCTGATCCACAATCTTATGTTGAGGCTGATGGGCATCCCTCTTGGGAGTTCGCCATGGAGGAGGAGTATAACTCTCTCCTTGAGAACCTGACCTGGGATCTGGTCCCCCTTCTTTCAGGAAGGAAACTTGTCTGATGAAAATGGTTCTATAGGACTAAGAGTGTTGTAGATGTGCAAATCACCAGACAGAAAGCCAGGCTAGTAGCCAAAGGCTTCCAGTAAGTGCATGGCATTGATTATGACGAGACCTTTGCTCCAGTAGCAAAGATGGATTCCATACGCCTTGCACTTGCCATTGCGGCTACCTAGGGGTGGGAAGTACATCAGATGGATGTGAAGAATGCCTTTCTTCACGGAGACCTATCTAAGGAGATCTACATGGAGTAGCCACATGGTTTCATTCAAGATTCATCTTTGGTCTACAAACTAAAGACATCTCTCTACGGCCTTAAGTAGGCCTTGAGAGCTTGGTATGCGAAGATGGATTCTTTTCTCTTATCACAAAACTTCGAAAGATGTAAGTCTAATCCGAATGTTTACATGCTCAGGACACATGATTCTCTTCTTATCTTAGTTTTGTCTGTGGATGATCTCCTCATCACCGGCAGCTCGGTTTTAGCCATTGCTGCAGTCAAGAGGGCCTTGCATGATAGGTTCTTGATGACACACATGGGTCCATTACACTTCTTTCTTCATCTTGAGATCAGGCAGGATGCCACAGGCATCAAACTCTCTCAGGCTAAGTATGCACGGAATCTCCTCAAGAGATTTCACGTGACTCACTGCAAGCCAGTACTGACTCCTTTTCTGTCTAGGGTCTGCCTTGAGGATGGAGGTTACACTCCATTAGTTGATAGTACTCTCTACCGACAGCTAGTGGGGAGCTTATTGTATCTCACCCACTCTAGACCAGATCTCTCATACGCAGTAGGGGAAGTTTCTAGATACATGCAGGAGCTACATTAGCTACACTGGAATGTTGTGAAGCGCATCCTCTGATATGTGCAAGGCACCATCACCTTCGGGATTCACTATGCAATAGGCACTACATTGAATTTCCTTGGCTTCACAGATTCTGATTGGGCGGGCGACAACATTGATTGCAAGTCCACCTATGGATATTCACTCAGTCTAGGGTTTAGCCCTATTTGTTGGACGAGCAAGAAGCAGGCTGCTATTGCTCTCTCCTCAGCTGAGGCTGAATACAAAGGAGTAGTCAACATCACCATTCAGGTTCTGTGGCTACAACACTTCTTCACTGAGTTGGGCGTCCAGTTTCACCAGCCCATTGTCATCTGGTGTGACAACTAGAGCACTCTCAAATTTTGCAAGGATCCAGTATAACGACAATGGACGAAGCACATAGAGATCCATATGCACTACATCAGAGACTTAGTACATGATCAGGTCATTGATCTGTAGCTCTGTCCTTTAGCAAAACAGACTGCAGACATCTTCACCAATACATTCACTTAGCAGAAGTTTCACTCTCTGCGCGATCGTATTGGAGTGAAGGGCACGGTTGCTTAGAAACTATCTTTTCTTCCTCTTTTCCTTTGATTACATTGTATTTTGAACGGGGGGGACTTTCCCATGAGGTTTTCCCTCTTTCCTCAATTTTAGTACAATTTGCACTGTATTTTGGGTGACCTTTGGCCTTAGTTGCCAGGGCCCACTTTCTAGTTTTCCCCATAGTGGTGTTCAGGGGGGGTGTTGGAGATACTACACACCTAGGACCTTCATTATTGGCACATACAGACACTTAGTTAGAGCATGGGACTACATGCAAGATCCTTTCTGGATGATTTACTCCCTGATTTGCTCCTCCTATCACTCCATAACTAGCTAGTTCTTATGCATGATTTGCTCCCTTATTTGCTCCTCCTTTCACTCCACAACTGGCTAGTTCTTCTGCATGATTTACTCCCTGATTTACTCCTCCTTTCACTCCGCAATTGGCTAGTTCTCTCCAGAACATGCTGTAGGTGTTGAGTCCTCTCATTGATCACCACTATGACGCATTACCTTGGGATCTTCAACCAGTAATGCTATATCATGAGAATTGTAACCTATTTTCTAAATCAATCATTCTTTTTGTTATTTCCATTCTTTTAGTGTTTTTGCTCTACAAAGCTGTGTGTTCAACCTTTACTAGCTAGATTCATCTGTTCAGGTTTTCTAACACATTTACAACTCGAGTCATAATTTGGGTGAATTTGAATCCGAGTTTCAAGGTCTTCACATATCCTGGATTACCAATTGAGCTGTCATCAAGACTTACCTGGAAATCGTTTTCATTATTATGGTTGAATTTAAAACATTATCTAGTCTAGAAGTATTATGGAATAGGATGAATATGAATATGTCAATAGATTGAAATCATTTTTGTTAATTTGATTTTAAAATGTTTTCCAAGCCAACAATCTAAATAAAAATGACTCACTTCTATTAAAAATGTTTCCTATGTAAACAATTTCCATTGCTGGGATGATTATCTGATTCCGTGTTGAACGTTTCTGATAGTTGGCGATCACCTGCCATGAGTTTAATTGTATCAACCATTGCGATGATTTAGCATTGTATTCATTGAAACTTAGATAGTACCTTAGGAGTCTGAAGATGGAATTTTAATGTGAATGTTTATTAATCTAATGTGAGAGTTTATCAATCTCTTGGGATTGTTCATGATAATGTTTAATTTTTATTATTATAAACATTTAAAAAATATTAACAATTTTTTATTTTCAGACTTTTTTAGATAAAAGTAAATTAAAATTGATTAAAATTTATCAAAATAATTTTTTTACAATTTGCATACTTGTAAACAAAAGGAAAAATGCTTTGTTTCATTTCTACATTTCCATTTTCCATATTTTTTGAAAAGGCTATTTGATTTTTCATATTATTTCTTTCTCCATACATAGAAATTCTTCCATACTATTTCTACTTACCTGTACATCTAAGACATTCATAATATTTCCTCACTCTCTTCATATATGTTATAGCACTTAGTTCATTTTTTAGCATCCTTTGTGCAAATATTTGGTGCATACTTATCGTAAACTAACCATTTCTCTACAAATGCCTTGTAGCAAAAGCTATTGAATACATCAAATTTCTTGTCACACTCGAATATGGGACATAGGACATGTCTTATTCCCATTCTTATGCCTTGGGAAAATAATCTACATACAACTTTACATCTATCGGAATAAGAGACTTCGCCAAATTATATTCCTAAATATTAAAAAATTAGAATGTTATAATGGCATACCTTCCTTGATGTAGCCAAAGTTCAACATTTTCACAATATCTTTTAATTTCTATATCGAGAATGAATTTCTTAGAACTTACATCTTTTATGTCAATTTTAGAGGAAAACTAAATTTTCATGCCTTGAATGATTTCATTGTCATTTCTAAATAGAAAAATATCATACACATATAATACCAAATAAATAATATTATTTAGGACTAATTTGAAATATATATAGTGATCATCTTTTCTCCCTATGAAGCTAGATACAATATATAAGAATACAAATTTTGACACAACATATGCAATGATTACTTAAACATGTACACATGAATTCCTAGCATAATACTATTTATTTCTTTTCCTTCATTGCAATTCCTTCTATTTTATTCATGTAGATTTCTTCATACAGGGCACTTTGTGGGAATCTTGTCTTAACATACATATTTTCTACTTCAAACTCAAAAGTGGAAGCAATAAATAAAAGGAGTATAATAGAAGTTAGCTGGGGGGGATAAGAAAAAAAAATCACCAAAGTCAATTCCTTGTACTTAGGAATACAAATTTTCTAATAACCAGGCTTTATATTTATTCATTTTACATGTATGATTAAAATTCTTCTAAAATGGCGCTTTTCTACCAATGGGAGTTATTCCAACTCATAACTCCACTTATCTAATCCCTCATTCTTCTTCAAAGTTTTGATGAAGGAGCATGATCATATTCCTTACCTTTCACAATTTTTTTTGTATCTACAGTGTTTCTCATAATTCCCTGTTTTCCCACGAATTTGACATATCTTAATAAACTTTCATCGAAATTTTGATATTCCTCTAGATTCATATGTCCCACTCGAGGAATTACTATTATTTTTATCATGGAAGCATGGTCTTACCAAGAAGGCATACTAATTCTTACTTTTCATGTTTTTCCATCTTCTCTCCTTGAGTAACAAGGATAACACTATTTTCTCAAAACCTAACGTAGTTGAATTATTACATATGGAAACAACTATATTATTGATCCGAATTGGATCATTATATTGTTTTTCATCCATATCGATGCATTGGGAGTGGAAAAAGTGGAGGAATCAGCTCACAGGAGCATTTTTACTGGTGGACCCAGTTTGGCAAAATAGGGTCTGAAACTTTCCAAGAGCATTTTGAGGCATCATGTAAGATCCCATCCTAGGGTCTTCTACCAGATCTATATTCTCTAAAATTAAATGCAATAAGAGGCAATAATTTATTTTCTTACAAGACATTTAAACGATGATAATTTACCATTTAGAATCTAATTCCTACAATTTAATTAGTGAACATTTCATTTCAATCACTTACATGAGTAATCTATGCATAGAGGAATACCTATACCGATGGCCCGGTGGAGATGCCCTTGAGCTACTGCTCCTGCTAGAATGCTCCTCTTGACTACTGACTAGATTTACCTCCCAGCCAACTAGGAAGTAATTCCTAGCCCAGGAAACCTCCATAGGTTCCCTAGCCCTCCGAGCCCAAGTCCAACCAGATGTAGTGGGTGTGTCCAAGACCAAGATAAACAATACTCCCTTCCTCTCTCTCAACAATTCCTCCAAAATCACAACCAACCAAAACCAAAAGCAAGACCTAGCATCCCCCTTCCTCTCTTCCTCCTTCCCCTTTTATGCCCCACCCCTCCTCTCCACCTCAACCACCTCTCATTAATGTCATAACTTCTCCCTCATCCTTACAGTTGACTTCTCTTCTCCCAAGTAAACATGAGAGGACATTTGAGAATGTGATAAGAATAGAGTACATTTTGGGGATGAGAGATGAATATATAAATTGGTAATTAGTTGGAGAGGACCATGTCTTCTCCCAAGTAAATGTGAGAGTACATTTTGGGGATGAGAGATGAATATATAAATTGGTAATTAGTTGGAGAGGACCATGTCTTCTCCCAAGTAAATGTGAGAGTACATTTTGGGAATGTGATATGAATATTTAAATTGGAATAATGGAAGGAGACCATATCCTATCCAAGATTAAATTTGAGAAGACAAGTTGGGAATTGAATAATAGCAATAATAAATTTTATATCAGTAAATAAAATTTACAGTTTCCCAAATGAAGGTATTCACCAATATTTCTTGATAATTATAAGTCAATATTTTCAGGTAATGTAAACATTAATAAAATTTTCATGATAAGATTAAGTGGGGCATTACATACACCCCTCCTTCAGAAAACTTCATCCCGAAGTTAGAGTGAAAAGATACAAGGAGTTCGAAGGCATAACAAAATAGAGAGAGTTATAGTAGTAAAATTTGATAAGTCAGACAATGACATCACTTCCCATCAAGAGTCTCCAACTGATCTATATCCTCCTATCCCTCCTGACCTACTTTCGTTCCTACCCTATCCATTCTCTGCTGCTATATACGGTGGCATCAGCTATACCAATCTAACCACTGATAAGACCAACATGGCAGAAGCATCAACTATATCAACCTCACTTCCCCAGCAGGCAACTGGTAATCGTCATTACACGTCTAGGGGAGCATATCCACCACTGCCCTCCCACGATTCCAGGTTTGGAGGTTACATGGTGGGAAATGCCTCCACCCCTCCTCACAACTAGGGTCAATGCCCTAATATGGACCACACTATAACACTGGTTGGACTTGTCATCGAATAATCCAGTCAGGTCATCTTGCCACCTGTCATTTACATTTTACTCATGTCATAAGAGTGCATATCAAGTAGATACCAAATGTAATAGAACAATGTACATTATACCTTTCCCCATGAGATGTCTCAACCTTAGATCTCGGCTATCATATAGTTCTTTCCCACCTGCGGGTTAGCTCTCATTCATGCATTTATATAACAACAAGATATATAAGTGATTTTTAATCATCATGTTATTAAGTCTAGTATCCACGTGTCAATCTTGCAGTTCATACTGGAAATAAATCATAAATTCACTAAGTCATTTATTTAAACAAATCATATCCACTTGAGCCATATATGAAACAAAATAATTCTAATAAGTCACGCACTAGATAATTCATCGCTAAGTGAGTCATACATTTAGGCCATACATCAACCATTTCCATCATCAATACCAAATCTATCAATTGACTTATATAAGTAGTTTCACGTGTCCAACCAAATGCATCAATATTACATAATGTTCATAAATAAATAACATGGAACTGAAAAATAGAACCGTAACATAGGTAGTTGTCTAAGTAAAAAATGGGCATCACAGATGCTCAAAAAGTGGGGGGTAGTCACGACATATAGTCTTTGCTTCCTCCCAGGTAGTAAATCCTGGGCTATACTTGTCCCACTGGACTTTAGCTTGGTCCACCATGTGACGTCTGAGTTGTCGAACCCTACGGTCCAATCCAGTTTGTGAGATTCATGAGAAACATAATTTCGTAAAATAGATACCTGAAAAACATTACGAGTTTTATGCAAATGGGGTGGCAGTACAAGACGATAGGCAACTAGTCCAATCTTCTCCTTGATCCTAAAGGGTCCTATGAACTGAGGTGACAATTTCTTCCCCTTCCCAAACCGAATGGTGCTTTTGTTGGGCTAGATACGAATAAAAACTTGGTCCCCTACTTCATAACTGCGATCAATCCTATGTGAATCAGCATAACTCTTTTGTCTATCCTCTGCTTCCTTTAACCTTTGTCGAATTTGCTTTACATGTTCCTCCATTTCTTGAACTAATTCAGGGCCAAATATTACTCGGTCCTCCAACTTTTCCCAACTCAACAACGTCCTACATGGCCTTCCATATAGAGCTTGATAAGGAGGCATCTCGATTGAACTGTGGTAACTGTTATTATAGGAAAACTCTACCAATGGTAAGTACCTTTCCCACTAAGTCTAATTATCCATAATGTACATCCTAAGCATGTCCTCCACAACCTAATTTACTCTTTCAGTCTGCCCATCTATTTCTGTATGATACATAGTGCTCAGGTTCAACTGAGTCCCTAGTGTTGACTACAAACTTCTCCAAAACCTAGATGTAAATCGAGAGTCTCTATCAGAAATGATATTTGTGGGCAACTTGTGTAGTCAAATAACTTCATTTACAAACACTCGTGCCACATCTGTAACATCGTAAGTGTCTCTTACTAGGATGAAATGGGCACTTTTGGTCAATTTATCAACTATAACCAATATAGCATTGTGCCTCTATGAAGTGAGTGGAAAACCGACAACAAAATACATGGAAATTACCTCCCATTTAGGTATAGGGATGTCATGTGGTTGTAGGAGTCCTGTTGGATGGCAATGATCAGTCTTCACTTGTTGCAATTCAAGACATTTGTCGACAAACTGGACTATGTCGTGCTTCATGTATGCCCAAAAGAAGAGTTTCTTCGTGTCTGTGTACATTTTCTTTACTCCAGGATGTGCACAATAGAGTGCTCTATGTGACTCTTCGAGGATGGTTTTTCTTATACGCCTTCCTTTGGTACGTACATTCTCCCTTGAAATCTCAATAGCCCATCTGGTTTAAGGGCATATTGGTCCAGGTGGATGTTGGTGGCCACCCACCTATCCCATCTGGATCCCCACAACTGTCCCTTTCAGTTTTTCAGTTTCCTTAATTATAGCGCAGTTTACTATTTTTAGCAGTTTTTCGGGTCCTAAACTTCTGGAGCCATTTTGAGGCCGTAAATGATGTTTTTTGGGAAATCTACCACCAATGATTTTTTTGTCAAAAAATTGCCTTTTTCGTCGTAGTCCTCTGAGAGATCTTTCCAGCGGGCTATCATGCGCATCAAACGGAGATAATACGACCAATTCGCGACCCCGGGAAGTTGATGTACCAGCTTACCCAAAAACGGGGCCCACAATTTGGCATTTCATCTTCTAGGGTTAGGTTTTGGAATGTGAAGGGCTCTCCATTGTTTGTCAACAATAAATAGGCCTTCGAGCCTCATTGTAACACAGTTCAGAACAGTTCAGAGGCATGTAGCCACCACATCTCTTCTCAGAGATAAGCTACCATCGCCCTAGCGGGTTTATTTCCCTTTCTGGTTGTAAGCTTGTTTTAGTATTTTCCATTAATGAAATGAAGTATTATTTCCATTGCATCTTGTGTATATGGTTATCTCTATAATTTTTTGCCTTCCCATTTAAATCCGGATCAGTGGTATCAGAGCGGTCTGCTTTTTCTCTGTTTTTTCTTTGCATGTCCCCAATGAGGTCGGGATATAAGGAGTTAGGGCTTGAACTGGTCGAACCTTTGCAAGACCAGCCTTGAAAATCTCGACGACCTCCCATGGCGGATGAGAAGAAAAACAAGGGGGCAGGAGATCCTATCAAAATCTTGCTCGAAGAATCCCTCGAGCGACAAAGGAACGCGATGATGGACAACTTTGCCCAGATCCTTCAACGGCTACCCAGAGGCGATGCATCGGCTTCCAACAGCTACTCTGGAAATGCCACACCCTTTAAGGTACAAGTTAATTTTGAAATCCCCATCTTCGAGGGTCAAATAGAAGCAGATGCCATAGATAAATGGTTAAATTTGCTAGATGGGTATTTTTCTGTTAATGAATTTTCAAGTCATGAAAAGATTGTTTTCGCTCTTCTCAAAGTAGCCCCCCACGTCAAGGACTAGTGGGAAACCTACTGCAAGCAGAAGGATGAAAGTACAGGCTCACTATTTTCAGCCGCACCAACTTGGAATGACTTTCGGGATGTCATTAAGGAGCAATACTACCCTGTCAAAAGCTATGAGGACAAATACATCAAATGGACCACACTGCGGCAGGGACGAGACCAAGATGTGCCAGAGTTCACAAACATTTTCCATACCCTTCGCACATAGTTGGGTATCAAAGATTCTGAGATGCATCTGGTACTCAAATACCGCGACTGCTTACACAGATACATCCAGGCAGAGATGGAGTTCTTGAACATCTCCTCACTCGACACAGCATACCGATACGCTGTCAAAATCGAGAAAAAGTTCAAACAGAAGAAGCGAGACTTTGGATATGCAAATTTGAAGCCCAAAGGCCAAAGCCAAGGCGGGGTGACCCAAGACAACCCCTCGAAGCCACAAGAAAATAACACCACCACAAAGCCGAAGAAGGACACAGGAAAGTGGTGTGAGTTTCACAAGAGTCCCACTCATAACACAAGTGAGTGTCGGACCAAGTAGTCACTGGTGGCCGAGTTGAAGGCTTTCAAATCAAATGCATGTTTTGACCCTAAGACAGAACCTGACAAGGGGAATGGCAAAGGGAAGCAAATCATTGATGTAGATCCCAGTGCCACTGTTGCCACTGCCAAGATCCAGAAGAATGAGCCTGAAGACCCAGAGGAGGGGGAGCATCTTTTCCACTCGCAAATGTGGGTGAAGGGTTCACCACTGCAATTCATTGTCAACAGTGGCAACGAAAAGAACCTTATTTCAACAGAGGTTGTGAAGCGATTGGGCCTACCGACTACACCACACCCACATCCGTACAGTATCGAGTGGCTTCATGAAGGACGAGATCTCAAAGTTTGCCAGCAGTGCCGCCTTCCCTACAGTATCAAGCCCTTCACAGATGAGGTATTGTGTGATGTTACGCCTTTGGATGTTTGCGATGTACTATTAGGCCAGCCATACTTATGGAGGCAACATGCTCTGTATGAGTCAAGGCCTCGTGTTGTCATTATTTCTTTGGATAATTCATTATACAGGATACTGGAGGTAGCCCCACCTACCGCCACCTCTTTGATCACTACCAAGAAAGGAAGCAAGCTCATTTCCCACACTAGGAAATTCAATTTCTGTCTGGTTTGCTCCCAAAGCAAGGGGAAGACCGTTGCTACATCCATGACCCCCGCAAAGGATTCCTCCACACAGCAGCAACAACAAAGGGATACAGTCATGACAGAACACAGGAAAAACTTCTCCTCACCCACAGGGGTACCACACAAGTTTCAGGTGGGCAACAAAGCTTGGTTACATCTGCCGAAAGAACGCCTTACTAGAACCCATCAGAAAATCAGACCACTCTGACATGGCTCTTACACTACTACCAAGGCTACGGGAAACAATGCTTCGAAGCATAGCATTCCTCCATTGCTTCACTTGCATCGAGTATTCAATGTGGACAGTCATCGACCATGATTCCCACCATTTCTGGACACATCAAAGATTGCAGAACAGCTCACCAGAGACCCAGCTCAACAAAAGCTTCCTCATCTTAGGGAGGAACTCAACGGAATGGGGACCATTGCTTCTTAAGGGGGGAGGAATGATCCAGGTGGATGTTGGTGGCCACCCACAGATCCCATATGGACACCCACAATTGTCCCTTTCAGTTTTTCAGTTAACTTAATTATAGCGCAGTTTACTATTTTTAGTAGTTTTTCAGGTCCTAAACTTCCAGAGCCGTTTTGAGGCCCTAAACGATGTTTTTTGGGAAATCTACTGCCAGCGAATTTTCTATTAAAAAATCATCTTTTTCATCATAGTCCTCAGAGAGATCTTTCCAATGGGCTATCATGCGCATCAAACAGAGATAATACGACCAATTCGCGACCCCGGGAAGTTGATGTACCAACTTACCCAAAAACGGGGTCCACAATTTGGCATTTCATCTTCTAGGGTTAGGTTTTGGAATGTGAAGGGTTTTCCATTGTTTCTCAACAATAAATAGGCCTTCGAGCCTCATTGTAACATAGTTTAGAACAATTCAGAGGCATGTAGCCACCACATCTCTTCTCAAAGATAAGCTACCATTGCCCTTGCTGGTTTATTTCCCTTTCTCGTTGTAAGCATATTTTAGTAGTTTCCATTAATGAAATGAAGTATTATTTCCGCTGCATCTTGTGTATATGGTTATCTCTGTAATTTTTTGCGTTCCTATTTAAATCCGGATCACATATCCCTCAAACTTTGGTTCTATCTACTTCCCACTCTGGATTGCTAAGATGACTTTTAGATACCAACTACCTTCAAAGAGTTTCTCCAATACATGTTCCCTTAAATTTACCTTTAAGGCTACTAGGGAGAAGGTTCATGGTCTCCTACTTAATGCATCTGCCACCATATTCTCCTTTCCATTGATGTATGAGATCTCAAAATCATACTCACTCATGAATTCACTCCACCGCCTTTGTCTGGCATTCAAATCTCTTTGAGTGAAGAGGTGCTTTAGGCTTTGATGATCTATTCTTAACTCAAATCTTCTTCCTATGAGGTAGTATCTCCATAGTTTCAAGGCTAACATCATTGTTGCTAATTCTAATTCATGGGTAGCATATAACTCTTCATGTTTCTTCAATTCTCTAGATGCATAAGCTATTACTTTGCATTCTTGCATCAATATTGTACCCAATCCTTGCACCGAAGCATCAGTGCAGACTTTGAAGTCATTTCCCATGTCTGGTAGTTGAAAGATCGGTGCACTAGTTAGTAACCTCTATAGTTCAGTGAATCCAAAGTCACACTCATTTGTCCATCATACCTGACACCCTTTCGTTGTCATGTGGTTATGGGTTTTGTGATCCTTGAAAACCCTTCAACAAACCTGCGATAATACCCTGCTAGTCCCATAAAACTACGTACCTCATGGGCATTTTTTGGTACTGGCCAATCCATTATGGCCTTCACCTTTTCCGGGTCAACTGAAATCCCTTTTCCTGAAATGATGTGCCCAAGGTAATGAAATTTCTTTTGAAAGAAAGAACATTTTGACAATTTCCCATACAATTGATTTTCCCTTAAGCAAGTCAATACCACCCTTAGGTGCTTTTCATGCTCCTTTTCATTCTTGGAATACAGAAGAGTGTCGTCGAGGAACACTTGCACAAATTGATGCAAATACTTCCTAAACACACCATTCATGAGGCTCATGAATATTGTTGGTGCATTGGTTAAACCAAATGGAACAACTAAGAACCCATAGTGCCCAAACTGAGTTCGAAATGCAGTTTTTGAGATGTCCTCCTCCTTAATCCTCAAATGGTGGTATCCAGATTGTAGATCGATTTTGGAGAATATCGTTGCTCCCTTCATTTGATCAAACAGGTCATCTATTCGAGGTATCAGTTACCTATTCGTTATTGTGGCTCTAATTAAGTCTCTATAATCTATGCATAGCCGCAAGGAACCATCCTTCTTCTTGACAAAAATCACTGGTGCACCCCAAGGTGAAATATTAGGTCTGATAAATCCCAAGTCTAAGAGCTATTTTAACTACATTTGCAACTCACAAAGTTCTGGAGTTGTCATCCTAGAGTGTATCTTAGATATTGGTTCTGCACCAGGTTTTAGGTTGATTGTGAAATCAATCTCTCTTACAGGAGGTAATCCAGGCAATTCCTTAGGAAAAACATCCTTGAATTCTAACAAAATTGGATGTTGATCTCGGGAGGGTCCTTTCTGGTCACTTATAGCCTCGACCAAATATAGCTTGCAACCTTATCTAAGACAACGTTTTACCTTCATCATGGATATGAATCGTAGTGACACTCCCCTCTTGATTCCAAAAATCTTAATTGGCCTACCTTAATCATCTAAACAAATCACTTTCTTCTTGAAACAGTCTACCAAAGCTCGATGAGCTTCTAGCAAGTTCGTTCCAATAATTACATCATATGTCCGCAATGCTATGATGTGTGCCTTCAATTTAGTCATACACACCCCAAGGTTTACCTGACATTGGTCAACACTAGGTCCTACTACTTGTTTTATCCCAGAAGCCATCTCAACTTGTTTAAAGTCATCATGCTCATAGGCTACCAACCCACATTTTTCTAATGAAATTGGTGAAATGAAACTATCTATAGCACCAGAATCAATTTTTTTTTTAGCTTTTATGTTGTTTATCATACCTGAGGTTTCTACCATGGCAGACTGGTGTTCAACTTGCTGGTTGTCAACTGCTACATAGATTCGATGGTGGCTACTTGGCCCCACCACTGGTTATTTTCCTTCTCTACGGTTGTTACCAGTTTGTAACTCGAGGCAGTCCCACTGGTAATGAGGTCCTCTGCATCCCCAACAAGTGATTCGCGGTGTACCTTGAACTGAATGTTGTGGAGTTCTTTGGAAAGAGTTCCTTCCCCTGGGACCCCTGCCCCCACTTGTTGCTCCTCATGTATGATTTTGATTTGTACACGCCCTTGAAGCTGGGGGTGAAGCTGCACTAGAAACCATTAAAATCCCCACTGTCGGTGCTCTAGGTACAACCCTGTTTCCATATGGTGGTCGCCTCAGACTTCCTCCCCTTTAGAAGGTATGAGGGGTGATCCAAATTCGATCCAAGAAAGATTATCAGAGTTCTACGACTGTATCAAATCATGACAGACTTCAAGAAATTTGTGAACAATGAGCCATCAAGAAGACCTTTGGATGGTGGCAGTTTGTAGCCAGCAAGGGACGATGATGACCTCGGTCAAAGCATGCTAACCGAGGCCCATGGAGACCATGCAGGACACAAACTAGTAGTTAGGAAGTCTGTATCGGAAAATGGAGGCCGTTTCTGATGTGTGAGCACTAATCGCGCATCGCTGGGCAAAACGCCTTAAGAAGGAAATAGCCCCAAGTGCTCGGTCAAAAGGAAAGCTGAAAACCATGGGAAAAGCACTGAAATGATAGGCGGGTCCCATGCTCCAAAACTAGCAAAATATTGGAGACATTTTGGGCGGTAAGCAGAATTGTCAGGAGACCCAGCGATGCCATACAGTGAATGACACATGTCCGGCAGATGAGAGAGAAAACCGCCTCTCATCGTGGGCTAACGTTCGAGCAAGTCAACCGCGTGATAAGAGCAAACACCGTAGGATCTAGGGGCTCCAGATCTAATGGCGGAGATTGCACCCGATGTATGACCAGATCTAGAGGGAGAATTAAGATGTTGCATATAAAAGATTGAAGTCTGATCTGACCGTTGAGTTGGTGGATGAATCATTACACAAAGTAACCGAAATACCGAACCGTTTGAGGAAAGAGCTAGCGCAGTTCGTGAGATGACAAGTGGCCAGTTCCCTGTAAGACGTTACACAGTGGCGATGACGCAGAGGCAGGGAAATCTAAGCAAACAGTAGCAGGCAATTCGAAGAAGCAGAATAGGAACCAAACAATCATGATACAGATTGGCTTTAAGCCATGAATAGACAGAGAATGAAAGAAAAAAGGAAAAGTGAAGACAGTGGAAAAAGGGGACAGTGAGACAGAGGAAATAGAAAGCGAAGTAGAGAATAGAGAGCTGAGGTGACCTACAGAGCTAAGCCAGCATCAAATAGATAGAACCAAGCTTGAGAGGTTCAAGCAATCCCTGAGAGGATATCTGTCAGGAACTGAGTACGAAATTGGACTCATCCCATTAAGAACAGTTGAGGTCAAGACTTGGTAAGGAAGAGTTTGTGCACTCTAGTGGCTTGGGGAATCCAAGAACCACCCTACTAAGTGTCCTCTGTTCCAGGAGACTCAAATTGAGCTCCTCATTGTAAAAACTCTGCTTAAAGACACAATAAAATAAGGCCACCACTGAAAGTTGGACTGGAGACGTAGCCCTGGAGGATAGGGTGAACTCCTTATTAAATTATTGTGTTTTGCATTTGCTTACTGTGTTTCTATTACTTTTTTCTAGTGTCTGTGTATTTTGCAATCTTATCGATCCATTGCCTAAGATAACATAGACACACACACATCAACACATGAGTCTGTAATACCTTCATTAATTAATTTAATTAACTGAGATCACTCACAAGTGATTTTCAGATCAAGTGGTATCAGAGCTCTAGGTTGTTTAGGTTAGACAAGCTTGTGCTAGATTTAGCTGTTGAATGCTAACTAGATCAAAGCTCAAATTAGGAGAAGGAGAGTTGGTCGAAACTAATCCTAAGATTGGGAGAGTCTATCCTTAGAAGACAATGTCAGAAGAAGGTTCTGTGGGGCCAGACCCTCAATTCATAAATAGCTTCCCAGCAATAAGGTCCATGGTAGAGGAAATGTATAAGGACTTTAGAAAACACAAGGATGAAGATTCATCAGGCTCCAAACAAGACAAAGGAGAAGATTAGTCTCTCCTCCATGACCACTCAAAAGGCAAAGGGAAAGAAGAAATCTTTCTCACACCTCCTAATAGCCCTGAACATAAAAAGAACACATGTTTGATTAAACTAGATGTTAAATTTGATTTACCTATATATGATGGAGAGTTGAATGTAGAAAAGCTAGACAATTGGATTAGATAAATTGATGTTTATTGCAGAGTGCAGAGTATTGATTCATACAAGAGCAAGATTCAGCTGGAAAGCCTACGTCTTGGAGGCATTGCCTTGGTTTGGTGGGAAGGCAGGACCCAAGCTGACATGAAGAGACATGGTAAGACTATTTCTTTCTAGAGTGAATTTGTTTCTGCAATAAAAAAGAAGTTCTATCCATTGGCCTACATGCAATAAGCCATGATGAGCTGGCAAACTCTTCGATAGTTGAAAGGGCAAAGTGTACAAGGATACACCCAAGAATTTAGGAAGAGAGCATTGATTCTAGAAATATCATTAGACTCACCTGAGACTCTGTTGAAGTACAATGGTGGTCTACATAGCTACATGAGGCACACTATCCTCATGTTTAATCCCACTAGTATAGATGAGGTATCTATTCAAGCTACTCATCTAGAAGCTAGAGGAAAGAATGGAAATCCAGAAGTTGGGGGGATCATCCCAACCCACTGCATGCAAGAAGTAAGGAGAAAAGAAAATAGAAATGGAAAGCAATGAAGGCTAACACTACGCAGAAAATCAAGTCTTCATGCACTCACTATAAGAAGGATGGGCATGATGATGAGCACTATTGGATTCTGCATCCGGAGCTGAGACCTAAGAAGTTCAAGGGCAAGAAGAAGAAGACTACTGCAGCTATTTAGAAATATTTGGGGTCAAACTCAGGAGATGAAACAACTATTGTAGCCACAGTTATAAAAGGTAAGAATTCTGAAGCATCTATTATTAATTCTGCACAATCTACTATTGATGAAGAAAATGAGAGAAAAAGACATGAGCTTTTCCATATTCAAGTTATTTCCAAACATCAAAAGATTGATACTTTGTTTGATAGTGGCTCACAAGTAAATTTAATTTCTGAATCAATTGTAAAGAAGTTTGGATCACTGACCACACCTCACAAGAAACCATACCCATTAGGATGGTTAAATGACAAAGCACAACTACATGTGACTCGACAATGCAAACTCAAGTTTTCTTTTGGGTCAACATTTGTAGATGAGGTTGAGTTAGACATAATTCCTTTGGATATATGTGGAATTGTTTTAGGAAGTCCTCACTTGTATGATAGAAAAGCTATCTTCTATAGAGATGAGAACAAGTATCTACTCGTTAAAGAGGGAATCGAATACTTTGTAAGAACTCATAAGCTCAATAATAATTTTACTCTCATAAACTCAGGACAAATGAAACAAATGATAAATTCATGTAAACAATTCTTACTAATGGTTGTAAAGGAAAAGAAACCTGATAAAACCAATGTATTTGAGGGCTATGATGCTAAAAAGAAAGCTGATTTAGAAAAAGTTGTTTCAGAGTATGATATCTTGTTTCAAGAACCTAAAGTTCTGCCACCCAAAAAGGAAATAGTGCATGATATTATTTTACAGCAAGATGCTCCATTGCCTAACATTTGAATGTACAGGTTGTCCGCTTTAGAGAATGCTAAAATCAAGAAGTAGGTGCAGGAGTTGCTTGAGAATGGGTTCATCAAACCTAGAACATCACCATGTGGGTCACCAATCATTTTGGTGAGAAAGAAAGATGGTTCATGGAGAATGTGCATTGATTACTGAGCACTGAATAAGATAATAATCAAAAATCGTTATCCCCTTCCTCGCATACATGATCTTTTGGATCAATTGAAAGAAGCTATTTATTTTTCCAAGTTAGACTTGCATAGCAGATACCATCAAGTGAGAGTTGCAGAACAAGATGCATGGAAAACTAATTTCAAGACAAAGCAGGGATTGTATGAGTGGCTGGTTATGCCTTTTGGCTTAACTGATGCTCCTGCTACTTTCATGAGATTAATGAATGATGTACTCATACCTTTTCTTGATGATTTTGTTATTGTGTATTTGGATGACATTCTAATATTTAGCAAGAAATGGAAAGAACATTTAAGGCATGTTAAAAAGACACTAGATGTTTTGAACAAAGAAAAAATTTATGTTAAACTCTCAAAATGTGAATTTGGCAAGACATAATTGAATTATTTGGGACATATAGTAGGGGGTGGTGAATTGAAGATAGATGCCTCTAAAGTGGGAGTCATTGTAAACTGGCCTAAACCCAAATCTGCTACGGAAGTTAGGAGCTTCTTAGGAGTAGCACAATATTGGAGAAAGTTCATTTCTAACGTTTCTTTAATTGCAGCTCCCTTACATGCTTTAATAGGATTGAACAATGTGTTTCAGTGGGGAGGCAAACAGTAGAAAGCCTTCGACACCTTGAAAGAAAAGATTAGTATACCACCCGTACTAGCACTGCCTAATCTTCAAAGACTGTTTGAGATCCAAATAGATGCCAATGACTATGCCATGGGAGCAGTGTTGACACAGCACGATAAACCCATATGTTATCATTCTGAGACTTTTAATTCTGCAGTAGTTAACTATCCTACATATGATCAAGAATTGTATGCACCAGTATAGAGTGTGAAAAAGTGGAAACATTACTTAATGGGTAAAGAGACAGTAATACATACTGATCATCAACCACTTCAATATCTACACTCCCAAACTAAGTTGCAGCAATCAAGGCACTATAGGTGGATGTGTTTTCTACAACAGTTTCATTTAGTCATCAGATATAAAAAGGGCATATTAACACCCCAAGAAACTCACCTAGGTTGTATATCAGTGATGCTCAGGAACATTAAAAATTCAACAATTTTGTTGGATAAAATGATGGATAAATGGAAGATGTGCAACACCTTTAAGCCAGACAACCACTCCTACTATGATTTACCCCAGACATGGGTGAAGACCCCCAAACTACAAGGCTTTCAACCACCAACTACTCACAGCTATAAGTAAAAATGATGATGAAGAAGACTGATTGCACCAGCAGATGCACAAGGCTTTGTGATGGCCAGCTGCAACCAGTTAGAAGGTCTGCAAGACTACTATTCCATATACAGAGAGGATGACAACTCTCTGGTATTAGAACAATAGCAACCTGCAAGCAATTTTCAATGAACCACTAATTTTAACATAGAGGTGGGATGACAGCCCCTCAAATGCCAAATATTCTCAGCACATCAACTAAATGCAAAGCAGGCAAAGCCTAGAACATAGAAGAAGTGAAAAGCAAGCAAGTGATAGCAAAAGAAGCTTGTATTAATGGAAATCAAGACCAGAAGCTGCAGATCTCATAGTATTAACAGTCTCCAGAAGTTGAAAGGCTAAAATAAGCTCTCATTCATCAAACACTCATCAAATCTGATTACATTTGAGTTCTGAGTATATATAGTGTTACAATACAAAACATCTCTGTTAAACAATGCGTGGAGGAGCCCATAAATGGCCACCAACCATATTCATATTCAGAAATGGGCCTCTGATACAAATCTGTCTGAGTTTTAAATAGATTTGACCCTCTTTGGCTCTCTGCGGTCCTCCTTGGGCAAGTGGAATGAAGTATGGGTGAAACCCATAACCATTGAATGCTCTGTCTGGATCTGTGGTGTACTATTTCCTCCTCGGCCATACTACTGATTAAATGCTGCTGCTGAATCATTGAACGGCTCTATCATGACTGTTTTGGCTTTTAAACAGAGAAACGCTGCCCAAACTATTCATTCCCGCCCATCACTTCTTCCCCGTCGACTTTTAAAAGGCTCAGGCATGGTTTATTCACTATCGAGTCCGCCTTTGACTCACAATTCACATTAAAACAGGCCCCTCCTTTGTTTTTCAATATTTGACAAATATATGCAAGACTGCTGCAAAACCACCAAAAATGGCTTTGGCAGAATTGATAATATATATATATATATATATATATATATGGCCTTTAGAACCCTTTCGGATCCGAAATCCCATCGCAATCGGCGCTTGCCAGGCATCCTTTATATTTCCTCATATTTCACAATACACAGAAAACGCACCCGAAACCATTGAAAATGGCTCAAGCGCGGACTTGAAATTTTATGCAAAATGATTTATAAATCATCGGGTCTGACACATCGGGCCCGAACCCCGTCGGCGATTGGTGCTTGGCACAGGCTTCCCTTTGTATTTTCTTTATACAAAGAAAATACACAAAATACATTGAAAACGCTATGGGTGCGGACTTGAAAAAATATGAAATGGAGTGTTGTGTGGTCGTTGGGTCCGGCCCATCAGGTCGTCATATAACTTAAGTTAAAGCCCACCCCTTTGTAATCGCCGATAGCGATATTGCTGTGGACCCGATAGTCTATCAAGAAGGATTAACACCGCCGTCGGGTCCGGCCCATCGGGTCGCAAACATAAAAGGCCCATGCTCCATTGGTAGTGCCAATAGCGATACGCCGATGCGATATCGTCGATCACTCATCGACGATACCACATCGCTGCCGCTGCCACTGCCATCCCCGATTTGCGATATGCCGACGCGATCTAGACCGTTGATCGGCCATATCCGACGGCTGAGATTGATGTGGATTCATAAGCCTGCAATCTTGGTTTTTATGTGGTTTTTTAGGTATTTTCACCTTCTGATAGTGTAATTCTGCCCTCCAAAGGGCTTCCCTCTTGCAATTTTTTCGATCGGTGGAAGGCCTTTATGCACAATTTGAGGATTTCAAAAACAAACATGGATTTCGGGCATGATTATAAGCATATTTGTAGCCTTTGAGAGCATTTTGAATCCTTTTTTGATTCTTTTGCATAGCAATGCTAACACTGGCTCCTTCTGGGGATGAGATCCTCCCTGTGAGGTCTCAAGAACCTGCAGATCAATGCCTTTCTAGCAGCAAACAGATTAGCCAAAATCCCTAGTGTTCCATTGGGCATGGAGTCTACTATAGCTATACTAAAAACTGATAAAAGCACACTATTTACATCTTTTAAGGCCAAAAGACCTTAAATCACATAGTTTTTCAAAAACCGCCCATTAACTAGGCCATCAAAAACTGGTTCCCCTCCGATACTTTTAAGTATGAAGGTGTTGTTTCCTTGAATCTGTGAAATGATGAAAGGGCCTGTCCAGAGAGCATCAAACTTTCCATGATTTTCTTTCTTTTCTTTAAAATCATCCCATTTCATGACCAAATCCCCAACCTAGAAATTGTTTCTTTTTGTCTTCTTGTCAAAGGCTTCCTTGACCTTTTGTTGATGTGTTGTAGATTTTTCAATCAGCTGCTCCCTGATCTGATATAATTATGTTAGATCAGTGATTCTATTTGCCATATCATCTTCTTCATTCTGCGCTGTTTGGAGCATCTTTGCCATAGGAATGGTAAGATGAATGGGAAAAATACCATTAGTACCATATACCAGCTTGAAGGGAGAGCAGCCTATAGATCTCTTAATGGTCACTCTGTCCACCCAAAGTGCATACTTCAGCTTGGCATCCCAATTCTTCTTCCTCACAACAACCAGATTTTCCACCCATTTAGAATATCTGAGAGGCACTATTATTTTAGTAGCTAGCAACTTTTTAATTTCTCTCTCCACCAGAGGAAGGAGTATAGAATTCATTGGTCTCAGCTTTTGTTTGAAAGTAATAGTGTCTTTTTCAAGCGGAATTTTATGCTGAATTACATTTTTGTCATACTTTTTCAGATCGCTGTACTCCCAAGCGAACACATCAGCAAATTTCCTCATTAACTTGCAGTATTCGGCATTCTGATCAGCTGATAGGTTAGTAGACAAATTTATAAATTTGGGCTGACCTGGGCTTCCTATATTATGCTTACACACAGCAGATTGATCTTCTTTATGGGCAGCTTTGTAAGGCACATCATTATGGTCAAAAAATCTTTCAAGAGGAATCAGACCCTTAGGAATATGGTTGCTAGGGAGCTGGACTATGCTATTCTTGCAAATCTTATCTCTAAGCTGGGACTTGGGAGCTTCTAGCAAAGTATCATTATTTTGGTCAATTTGCATTTCAGAGAACTCATCAATGACTTGAAGAAACCTATTTAACTCATCATCATCATAAAAAACCTTCCAATGGTGGACATTATCAGGCAAGGAGGGTCTATACTTCATTTGTATCTCATAAACTAGTTTGGGAGGCGATGGAGGTATAAACAGACTAGCTGAGACAACAAGGGAGTCAGCAAGCTCATTTTGAGCTCTAGGAATATATGAAATGCAGAAAAATTCAAGAATTCTTTGATTCCCCATACCTCATCTCTGTATGCTCTCAGCCTCGGATGCTTTTCTTGGAATATTTTATTTACTTGCTGAATTATCAGATCAACATCTCCAAATACCTTCAGCTTCTTTATTCCTCTGTCTTTGGCTGCATGAAGGCCCAATAGCAATGCCTCATATTCTGCTATATTGTTTGTCACCTGAAATACCAACTTCAAAGACACTTCGACTCTTTCTTGCTGTGGAGATATTAATACCACCCCTGCTCCTGCAGTCTCTTTAGTACAAGCTCCATCGAAGAACATCTCCCAAATTTGTCCTCTTCTATCATTTTCGGCCTGGTCTATTGGTTTCCTGATTTGCAGCACAACCTTCTGAGATTCTTCTATTTGGAGAATGCATGCTCCAAAATCAGTGTCCACTGCATAAATGGGATGGTTTGTAGGATTCTTCTCATCACTAATGATATATGCCAGCTGTGCTTCTCTATATAATCTCCTGCTTTCTCCTCCAAAAACTGGGACAGTTGCATAAGATAGATCATTTTGTAATGTCCCACCTAGTCTCTTGATCCATCCTCTAGACAACAGCATACCAAATTTCGGAGGGACATCAGCCACCACTATATCCATCATCATACTCTTCATAGGCAGCTGGGTTAAGGTAATGGCCAGATCCTTAATTAAGCCAAGGCATTTCACCTTCCTTGAATCAAAAGAAAACAAATCATGATAGGGTCTAGTGATATCAAGGCCTAACTCTTCCATGACTGTTTTTGGCATTAGGTTGTGGCTGGCACCTGTGTCTAGCAGGCAATTGTGGAGGATTTTATCATGGATAGTTAATGAAACATAGAAAGATGGGGAACTATTATCAGCAGGTTCAACCATGGGACTGAGCACAATAGCAGGCTTATCATCTTGCAAATTGACAGAGTCAATGGAGGCTTGTTTAGACTGTAGCTAAAGGGCTTCAAGGATGGGTTTTCTAAACAATTCACTCTTGACCAACTCAGCCAAAGGCACAACAACTTTCAATTTTTGAACTTCTGACTCAAAACTGAAAGAAGAGAATGATTTATCAGCAATTTTTACCTCTTGAACTAGAGCTTTGAGGGTGACCGGATCAGCTGCTGGTCTTCTTAGCCTGGTATTCTGTGGAGCTGTTTGGGCAGCATCTTCGTGCACAACACTCTCTTTGGAATTCTTTGTATTGGACCTTAGACTATATTTTCGCTGCTGCTCACCTGATTGCAGAACAGCACCACTGTCCCACCCTTGCTTGTTCTTCTCTTGCAGCAACGACTCTTCATATTCAGCCAATGTTAAAAATACAGCGCTGCCTTTGTCTTCCATGTAGTGAATTTCATCCTCCTCTTCTTCAAATTGTTCTCCTTCCATGACTGCGTTTTGAAAAGGAGCTTTAACCTTATGATCTTCTTTGGCTTGTTCACCTCTTTGCATGATTTGTAGCTGATCATTTGCTTTTCTGAATGGGTTTGGATTTCTTGGAGCAAATTTGTTCTGCTGCCTTATTTTGCCTGAAGCCTGCTCTACTTTTAGCTTTGAAACTTCAGCAGCCAATGACTCTATCATCTTCGTCATTTTGTCTAATTTAGGCTCTGAAGTTGAAACATGGGAAGAAGAATCCTCCCCTCTAAGATTTCTTCTATCAATTTTACTTTTCAACTTCTCTGCTACCATAATATCGGATTCCACCTCGAGGGCTGCTTCCTGCATATCATTCAAAGTAGCACATCTTCTTTCTCTCAACAGTAAGCAGAAATCAGGGTCAAAAGCATTAGCGTATGTGAGCTTGGCGGTGGTGGGGGTAGGCTTTACCTCAGCTGGTATCTTACTATACATCTTATTAAATCTCTTATTGAAGTCATGCAAAGACTCACCCTTTTCTCTTTTCAAGTTTCCAAACTTAGTATGATAATATAATAAGTCCTTCTTATCTCCCCATTGCTTCAAAAATGCCTCATCTAATGCTTCAATATCTGTTATAGATCTTTGGGGTAATTCTCTAAACCACTTCCTAGCCTCTCCATCAAGGATCTGGACAAAAACTCTCATCCATACATCATTCTCACTTATATCTAAATTATCAGCATAACTGTAAAAAGCTTCAAGATGTTCTTCTACTGTCACTCCCTCTGTTCCAGTAAATTTTGGCATATATTTCTGATATTCTCCTGTAGGCATGGCATTTAAAGGTGTGGGCAAGACCAAAGGTCCATATCTAGCAGCCACAATCCTTTCAATCCTAGTAGGTGCTTGATGTCCTGCCATGTTTGGAATATGTGGGAAAACACTAGCAGATGGAGCAGTAAATAATGTAATGGATGGCAGAGATACTGGGATGTTTTGGACAGTATGGGAAGCTCTCTTTGGACTGAGATTCAAAGGGGAACCAACTGCACAAGGGGCTGAACTAATCTCTAAGGAAATTTCTACATTAACAGTGCTGGGGTCTAAGCTTTCAAGCTGTGATTCTTCAGCTATGAACTCATTTTTCAGAGATAAAGCGGAGTTTTTAGGCTTACCTGATCCTGATGCCCCTTTCTGTGATGATTTCTTCGATTTAACAATTTTCTCAGGGTCATGCAATGGTTCAGCTGGAGACTTCTACAGATTTCTTCTAGTATGCCTCACAAACTGAGCCAGAACCTCAACGTGGAGTCACCAAAGGATGGTCTTCCACCAATGGAGTCACCAGACAGAAAATTACAACCAATGCTGTGTTCAAACCTTGTCTGTCATCAAAGCTTGAAACTATGTCATTCTTCCCAGGGAAGCTTGAGCTCCGATTCTCTTCTCTCCCGAAAACAGCGCCAATTAATGCTAACACCCCAAGAAAATCACCTAGGTTGTATATTGGTGATGCTCAGGAACATTAAAAATTCAACAGTTTTGTTGGGTAAAATGATGGATAAATGGAAGATGTGCAGCACCTTTAAGCCACATAACCACTCCTAGTATGATTTACCCCAGACATGGGTGAAGACCCCCAAACTACAAGGCTTTCAACCACCAACTACTCACAGCTATAAGTAAAAATGATGATGAAGAAGACTGATTGCACCAGCAGATGCACAAGGCTTTGTGATGGCTAGCTGCAACCAGTTAGAAGGTCTCCAAGACTACTATTCCATATACAGAGAGGATGACAGCTCTCTGGTATTAGAACAACAGCAACTTGCAAGAAATTTTCAATGAACCACTAATTTTAACATAGAGGTGGGATGACAACCCCTCAAATGCCAAATATTCTCAGCAGATCAACTAAATGCAAAGCAGAAAGAGCCTAGAACATAGAAGAAGTGAAAAGCAAGCAGGTGATAGCAAAAGAAGCTTGTATTAATGGAAATCAAGACCAGAAGCTGTAGGTCTCATAGTATTAACAGTCTCCAGAAGTTGAAAGGCTACAATAAGCTCTCATTCATCAAAAACTCATCAAATCTGATTACATTTGAGTTCTGAGTATATATAGTGTTACAATACAAAACATCTCTATTAAACAATGCGTGGAGGAGCCCATAAATGGCCACCAACCATATTCATATTCAGAAATGGGCCTCTGATACAAATCTGTTTGAGTTTTAAATAGATTTGACCCTCTCTGGCTCTCTGCGGTCCTCCTTGGGCAAGTGGAATGAAGTATGGGTGAAACCCATAACCATTGAATGCTCTGTCTGGATCTGTGGTGTCCTGTTTCCTCCTCGGCCATACTACTGATTAAATGCTGCTGCTGAATCATTGAACGGCTCTATCGTGACTGTTTTGGCTTTTAAACGAAGAAACGCTACCCAAAATATTCATTCCCGCCCATCACTGCTTCCCCGTCGACTTTTAAAAGGCTCAAGCATGGTTTATTCACTATCGGGTTCGCCTTTGGCTCGCAATTCACATTAAAACAGGGCCCTCCTTTGTTTTTTAATATTTGACAAATATATGCAAAACTGCTGCAAAACCACCAAAAATGGCTTTGGCGGAATTGAAATATATATATATATTTGGCCTTTAGAACCCATTCGGATCCAAAATCCCATCGCAATCGGCGCTTGCCAGGCATCCTTTATATTTCCTCATATTTCACAATACACAGAAAACGCACCCGAAACCATTGAAAATGGCTCAAGTGTGGACTTGAAATTTTATGCAAAATAATTTATAAATCATCGGGTCCGACACATCGGGCCCGAACCCCATCGGCGATCGGCGCTTGCCACATGCTTCCCTTTGTATTTTCTTTATACAAAGAAAATACACAAAATACATTGAAAACGCTATGGGTGCAGACTTGAAAAAATATGAAATGGAGTGTTGTGTGGTCGTCAGGTCCGGCCCATCAGGTCGCCATATAACTTAAGTTAAAGCACGCCCCTTTGTAATAGCCGATAGCGATATTGCTATGGACTCGATAGTCTATCAAGAAGGATTAACACCGCCGTCGGGTCCGGCCCATCGGGTCGTAAACATAAAAGGCCCATGCTCCATTAGTAGTGCCGATAGCGATACGCCGATGCGATATCGGCGATACCACATCGCTACCGCTGCCACTACCATCCCCGATTTGCGATATGCCGACGCGATCTGCACCATTGATCGGCCAGATCCGATGGCTGAGATTGATGCGGATTCATAAGCCTGCAATCTTGGTTTTTATGTGGTTTTTTGGGTATTTTCACCTTCCGATAGTGTAATTCTGCCCTCCAAAGGGCTTCCCTCTTGCAATTTTTTCGATCGGTGGAAGGCCTTTATGCACAATTTGAGGATTTCAATAGCAAACATGGATTTTGGGCATGATTATAAGCATATTTGCAGCCTTTGAGAGCATTTTGAATCCTTTTTTGATTCTTTTGCATAGCAAAGCTAACAAGGCATACACAATAAAGTTGCAGATATGTTATCCAGACCCATTATAAATGCATCTACTATACTTAAGCATAATTCTGTGTTACATGAAAGCTACATTGAACAATATGCTCAAGATATAGTCTTTAAAGATGTATATGCAACTTTAAGTCAAGGCAAATAAGTAGAAGAATTGGATTATCACGTAAAGGACCGACTCATATATCATTGTGGGAAGCTATGCATTCCAAAAAATGAAAGAGTAAAGATAATTTGAGAAACACACACCTCTCTAATATCAGGTCACTTTGGGGTAAGTAAAACAATTGCACAACTGCAAAGATTTTGTTATTGGCCAAAAATAAACAAGACAATTTCTAGATATGTAAGAGGGTGTACTATGTGTGCTAAAAGCAAGCCCGGAAATAGAAAAATAGGCTTTTACACACCATTACCAGTTCCTTCTCATCCTTGGGAAAGTGTTTCCATGGACTTTATTGGAGGACTGCCTAAATCTAGGAAAGGTCATGATTATCTGTATGTTGTTGTAGATAGGTTCACCAAAATGTGTATTTTGATACCTTGTAATAAATAGATTACAGCTGAACAAACTGCAAAACTGTTCTTTCAACATGTATGGGTTCATTTCGGATTACCCACTTCCATTGTATCTGATCGAGAAACCCGATTTGTGGGGAAGTTTTGGTCAAGTCTATGGGAACTGATGGACACCAAATTGAAGAAAAACACAGCTTTCCATCCACAAACTGATGGCCAAACAGAAGTAGTCAACATGATAGTAATCCAGTTGCTCAAAGGATATTGCAGCAAACATCCTAAGCTGTGGGATGAACATTGTGTTATGTGCAACATGCTTACAACAAAGCAAAACATTCTTCTACATAGAGATCTCATTTTGAGACCTGTTTTGGTTTTACACCCAGGTCACCCTTGGATTTTGTCTTTGGTAAGGACATAATAGTTGATGGACATAGTGATGTGGAAAAGGCAATTAGGTTCATTGAACAAATCCAAGAGATCCACCAGGTAGTACAGGAATAGCTGGAAAAGAGCCAAGCCAAATACAAGGCAAGGCATGACAAGCATCGGATGGAGAATAGTTTCCAAGTTGGTGACCAAGTCTGGCTTTATATCAGCAAAGACAGAATGCAAGGTGAAGGTAAAAAGCTAAAGCCTATCAAGTATGGACCTTTCAAGATACTTGAGTAAATTGGTGAGAATGCTTTTCGCCTTGATTTACTAGCTTACATGCACATCTACTCAGTCGTAAATGCATATTGCTTGAGACTATTTGAACCTTCATTAATTGAGGATCCCAAAGAGTAGAGTCAATTGCCTTCTATTGATGACTTGTTACCTGAATATCTTAATGAATTGCAGGAAGACACAGTTCTAGACAGGAAGGTGAGAACGACGCACAGGGGAGATGTTGAGTACCTCAGAGTGGGGCTCAAGGGTTCAAAGCCGAGTAGTGCAAAATGGATAGAGATTTGACAAGTGAGACAATTGTACCCTCACTTAGTCGATGCCTGAAAACCAACTTTTGATGGTCCAAAAGATTTTTCAGTGGGAAGGCCGTGATCCGAATTGGATCCAAGAAAGATTATCAGAGTTCTATGACTATATCAAATCATGACATAATTCAAGAAACTTATGAACAATGAGCCATCAGGAAGACCTCCGGATGGTGGTAGTTTGTAGCCAGCAAGGAACGACGAGGACCTTGGTCAAAGCGCGCTAATCGAGGCCCATGGAGACCGCACAGGACACAAACTAGTAGTTAGGAAGTCTGGATCAAAAAATAGAGGCCGTTTCTAATGCGTGATTAGCACTAAACGCTAATCATGTATCACTGGGAAAAACCGCTCTTGAAGGAAATAGCCCCGAGCATTCAGTCACAAGGAAAGCCAAAAACCATGGGAAAACTAGTGAAATGATAAGCGGGTCCCGCGCTCCAAAACCTGCAGAATATCGGAGGTGTTTTGGGCAGTAAGCGGAATTGCCAAGAGACCCAGCGATGCCATACAGTGAACGACGCATGTCCAGAAGATGAGAGAGAAAACTACCTTTCATTGTGGGCTAATGTCCGAGCAAGTCAACCGCGCGATAAGAGTGAATACTGTAGGATCTGGAGGCTCCAGATCTAATGGTGGAGATTGCACCCAATGTATGACCAGATCTAGAGGGAGAATTAAGTTGCAGCATATAAAAGATTGAAGTCCAATCTGACCACTGAGTTGGCGAATGAATCATTACACAGAGTAACCAAAATACCGAACCATTTGAGGAAAGAGCTGGCGCAGTTCATGAGAGGACAAGTGGCCACTTCCCTATAAGACGTTACACAGTGGCGATGACGCAGAGGCAGGGAACTCCAAGCGAACAGTAGTAGGCAATCCGAAGAGGCAGAAGAGGAAGTGAATAGTAATCATACAGATTGGCTTTAAGCCATGAACAGATAGAGAATGAAAGAAAAAGGAAAAGTGAAGACAGTGGAAAAAGGGGACAGTGAGACAAAGGAAACAGAAAGCGAAGCAAAGAACAGAGAGCGGAGCTGACCTGCAGAGCTAAGGTAGCATCAAACAGACAGAACCAGGCTTGAGAGGTTCAAGCAATCCCTGAGAGTATATCTGTCAGGAATTGAGTACCAAATTGGACTCATCCCATTAAGACCAGTTGAGGTCGAGACCTGGTAAGGAAGAGTCTGTGCACTCTAGTGACTTGGGGAATCCAAGAACCACCCTACTAAGCGTCCTCTGTTCCAGGAGACTCAACTTGAGCTCCTCATTGTAAAAACTCTGCTTAAAGACACAATAAAATAAGGCCACCAATGAAAGTTGGACTGGAGACGTAGCCCTGGAGGATAGGGTGAACTCCTTATTAAATTGTTGTGTTTTGCATTTGCTTACTGTGTTTCTCTTACTATTTTCCAATGTGTGTGTATTTTGCAATCTTACCGATCTATTGCCTAAGATAACATAGACACACACACACACCATCATATGAGTCTGTAATACCTTCATTAATTAATTTAATTAACTGAGATCACTCACGAGTGATTTTCAGATCAAGGGACCTTCCCCATAAACCCTGTTTGGCGTGGAAAGATGGCTTTGCCTCCACCCTTTAATTCTAAGTGTTCTTTGACATAATAAGCCTGTTCTACAACTTCTACAACTGAGGATGGTTTCCACATCTGCACCATTGCCCTAATCTTAGGGTTCAATCCATACACAAAACAATTCCCTTGGCGCTGGTCAGTATCCATGTAGGAGATGTACTTCACAAATTCCATGAATTCAATTTCCTATTCTTCTATTATACAATTTCCCTATACCAGGGCATGGAAGGCTCATACTTTTCTGGAATCTCTCCTCAAATAATTCCTAAGTAACTGTGTCTGGAGTGAGGTCCAATTGACGCTCCAAGTTACGCCACCAATTCAGAGCACTATCTATGAGTTGGAATATTGCTATTTTACCTTTTGAATTGGAATTGTAATCCCTTAGTGCAAAGCACCTTCTCATAACTTCTAACCAAGCTTCTACATGTTCATTGGCACAACCTTCTACAAACTCTGGGAGCTTAATCTTCTAGAGCTCCCTAGTAATGTCCTCGATTGGAGGTCCTCTATTAGAGTCTCTAGATCCCTCGAGATTCCTTAACCCTAATGGAGGGTGTTCCTCTTTCACTTCATTTGTTTGGTGCCCTTTTAAGGTCACATCAATTGCTTCTAGGGAACGTAGGATGAGAGTCATCTCCGGTGAAGGTAATGGGTTATTTGTAGGAGATCCTTGTGATGACTCTCCAGGGCCTTGATTTCTTCGCGTCCTCACCATTTTGAATTGTTCAAAATCTGCACGATACCTAAGACCTATTAGCACAACTTAGGGCCTTCTCAATTCTTACTCGGCTCACACATAGTTTGCATAATGATAGATGCAAGTTTTCCTTTTTTATACTTGTAAATGACTATTTCTAATACAAAGATGATAACCATGGTTCTACTAAATCCTCCTCCATTGTTATCAAAGCAAGTGCTACCACGCATTGCGAGTCACCCTCAAGTATCCTTAGGTATCCGTAAACAATCATGCTAGATCCATTTTATACGTTCTGAGCATTCACATAATCATTAACCTTCCATTTTTAATCACATTCTTATAACTAGGCCCCTTTTGAAATTTCATCTACAACGTTAGATTAGTTTTCAAATGGGGGTGCCTAGCTATCTTAATCAACTCAATATTGACATTATTGTTAGGTGTATTTCTAATTGACATATATAGAATGGCTAGTGCTACATGCTTGAAGACAATAATTGAATGAATTGTTTTTAGATGAGCTATATTCATGGAACCACAACATAAAAGGTGGCCTTGTCTTTAGTGTTGATGGAACATTGAAGGCATATACAAGGAAAACCGCAACCTAGATGTTGTTTGGATAAAATTTACAGTTCTAAGCATTGGGCAATTGTTAAGGAACAAATATCATGACTTATGTGACAAATATACACCCCCACTTGGGCACCATTCTTGTGCATTATATAAACATTTCTATGTACCCTGGTATAATCTTAATTCATGGTATGGCAACAATTTCCGATTTACTTAGCATGTGTTCGAATGATACATAGAACTCAAGGCTTTAATTTAGATAGATATGCATTTGATCCAACTAGGATATCAACACATGGATTGGTATACATAATATTATCATAAGCCAAAACCATGGATTTATTGTATCTTCTCAAGGAATTAACACAAGGAAACTTTCATGTGAATGAGAAGTAACCAAAGAAGTAAGATTCTTAGCAATGAATGCAACATGGAAACTGGAACACCTACAGTTTCCTTTACAATTTTGAACACATATAACTACTATCACATAGTGACATCCTACAAGATGAATAATTAATGATTGTAGACCAACTACTTCCTTGGAGTACTTTAAAAATGGCTGCCTAAAATAGAGATATGGGTCTCTGTGATGAGAGTGTATTTTTATTAAATTTGCTCAATCCCGGAGGTATTTGCAACCTCCGAATTCTTGTTGTGCATTTGAGAACATCAGTTTGCCTTTGAAATCTCAGAGTTGTAATAGATTTGGCGTGTTTCCATTTATTTCTTAAGTCAAGTTAACAACGAGTCGGCCTTGGGTTTTTAATTCATGCATTGACAGAAATCCTGTCAGCGGCATCCGATTTACATTGGAAATTGGCATTTTATTATAAAACCCAGACCTGAAAATTATAGAGGTGGATTTATAACCCTATCGGGTCCGTGAGCCTGATCGCATCAGAGCTTTTAAGTGTTATAGCAGCGGCCTTGAAATCCTCCGATTTGCGATATTGCGATGGGCGGACAAGCAATTTAATTGCGACTGTCGGATTAGCAATTAATTAGGACCGTTCGATTGATAATAATATTGCATCACTTGTTATTAAAGGGATGGAAGGAAACAAACCCGAGAGCATTGCGATTGCAATATGTGATCGGGGATCGCTATCGCATCGCTTCAAAGGGGGCTTTGGTTTATTGCGATAACGATTGTGTGATCAAACGAGGATCAGAGCCAAGATCGACGGTCATGATTTAATCACTGATTGGAGGTTGGGGCAGTTAAGGACTATGATACGGCGATATGTTGATGGCCGATTTAGCGCTGACCATTAGATCTATGAAGTAATGGACGGTCACGATTTGATCACTGATCAGAGATTAGGGTGGTTTATGCTCAGAAAGGATCAGATAGGCCAGACCCGATGACAATTATGGATGTAGTTTTATAGTTTTTGAAGTCCGACCTTAGGCTTCCAAAGCGGGTTTTTTTTCCCATGTATCCCATGTATTCTGATTATTGTTATCCCAGGGTTTTGAAGGCTTAAGGCCTCGAATAACGCTTTTGATAGGTTATTGAATATCGACTAGGGTCTGATGTTGTTGTGGGAAATGTGCCTGTCACAGTATATGCCAAATGTGAGCATATCAGGGGTGCAGAAATGGTATTTGAGACGATGAATGCGCCCGATTTGGTTTCATGGAAATACCATGATCGCAGGCTATGCCCAGCATGGGCATGGTGAAGGGGCTTTAAAATTTTACTGTCAAATGCAACATTCTTGCACAAGGCAAGACAAGTTTTGCCTTTTCCAGTGTCTTGAGGGCTTGTGCAGGCCTAGCAGCTTTAGAACAGGGCAAGCAGGTTTATGAACATGAAATGTAAAATGGAGCATGATGCTATACGAGGGTTGAACATGAGAGATCCATTCTTATAGCTTCAAAAAATGATTTAAATGCAGGGATTACACATGACATAGCATATTTTAAGCCGTTAATCATGGTAGACTCGGACTTCAAAATAAGGATTCACGACTCCGGGCCAAAGCGCACATGCCTTCACAAGGGAAAGTTTGACAGGGTAGCCGCTTAAAACTCATGACCTGAAAACAAACCGATAAATGCCAAACATACCGCATTTGAAGTACACTAGGCTTTAAAGGATATATATTTAAAGCTTTACGCGTCATTCTTTCACAGAAAATCATAAAAAAAAGTCTGACTTTAGCTTGTTAAAACTGTTTCAAACAAGACATTTCCAAGAACAATAGAGAGATCGAAACGAATAAGCTCAACTTTGAGGGCATGAAAATATAGAGCAATGCATCCATTTTACAATCAATCAAAGACCAAAATCAATCGACAAAAATGATGAGGAGAAGGGGTTTGAAAAAGAAGCCAGGGTGCAATTAGATTGAGGTTAAGAACATGGTTCATACATTTAAGGCGGAAGGTTGGTCCCATCCACAAATAGAGGAGATATATTTAATATTGGAAGAATTAATGACGGAAAATAAAGGCGGAGGAGTTCCTCATTACGAGAGGGATAGGAGCAGATGGATTCAAAGGCATCGTTGGATAGGGCAATGGAGGACTCTAAGGTTCTCATCTTAGATGCAACCTAGAGAAGTCGGGCATCAAACACTGAAAGGACAGCCTTTGTCTAGAAAGCCACAAAGGTCCCGTCATGAAAATTTCCATGGTATACTGAGGAAAATATACATACATCTCTCTTTAAAAAAAAAAAACATATGACAGTTAATATGCCTATAAAACACAACTCTAACATGTCTTTACTCAAGTTTTATTGCTTTCCAAGGCAATAAAGAGGGTATCATTTTCAATCTAAAAACAAATTGTTATATATATATATCTATATATATATATATATATATTAGAATTAAAAGTCATTATGAGGGTTACAAACCCTTATAGTAGAAATTTGGGTTTAGTGGGTTTTAGGTCCAGATTTTGAACCTAAGGTCTTCTACCAGATCTATATTGTCTAAAATTAAATGCAATAAGAGGCAATAATTTATTTTCCTGCAAGACATTTAAACAGTGATAATTTACCATATAGAATCTAATTCCTACAATTTAATTAGTGAACATTTCATTTCAATCACTTACATGAGTAATCAATGCATAGAGGAATACCTGTACCGATGGCCTGGTGGAGATGCCCTTGAGTTGTTGTTCCTACTGGAATTCCCCTCTTGACTACTGACTAGATTTACCTCCAAGCCAACTAGGAAGTAATTCCTAGCCCAGGAAACCTCCATAGGTTCCATAGCCCTCCAAGCCCAAGTCCAACCAGACATAGTGGGTGTGTCCAAGACAAAGATAAACAATACTCCCTCTCTCTCAACAATTCCTCCAAAATCATAGCCAACCAAAACCAAAAGCAAGACCCAGCATCCCCCTTCCTCTCTTCCTCCTTCCCCTTTTATGCCCACCCCGCCCTTCCACCTCAACCACCTCTCATTAATGTCATAACTTCTCCCTCATCCTTACAATTGACTTCTCTTCTCCCAAGTAAACATGAAAGGACATTTGGGAATGTGATAAGAATAGAGTACATTTTGGGGATGAGAGATGAATATATAAATTGGTAATTAGTTGGAGAGGACCATGTCTTCTCCCAAGTAAATGTGAGAGTACATTTTGGGGATGAGAGATGAATATATAAATTGGTAATTAGTTGGAGAGGACCATGTCTTCTCCCAAGTAAATGTGAGAGTACATTTTGGGAACGTGATATGAATATTTAAATTCGAATAATGGAAGGAGACCATATCCTATCCAAGATTAAATTTGAGAAGACAAGTTTGGAATTGAATAATAGCAATAATAAATTTTATATCAGTAAATAAAATTTATAGTTTCCCAAATGAAAGTATTCACCAATATTTCTTGATAATTATAAGTCAATATTTTCAGGTAATGTAAACATTAATAAAATTTGCATGACAAGATTAAGTGGGGCATTACACATCAAATGACATTTTTTAGGGGTAGAAATTTGACACTAAAGAGACCCTTCTTTTCATGCTATTCTACACACATAAAGCTTTACAATGACGCAAGAATCATGTCAATCAGAGTCCGTATGTAAAAGTTATATCACTTAGAAGTTGACCTTCCTATTTTAACACCTATAGTTCAGGATGATGTCGTGTCAATGCCCATTATTCATTGAAAAGGGGCTAGCCACGTGTTTGTGATGTAAAAGATTCTAGAAGAGTCTATTTTATAACTCTAGTTAAGAGTTGATGTAGTCAAACTTAACCACTAGTAGGCTATCAGGTTGTGTTATAACCAGGCCACTAGGAGAAAGCGACATTCCATTCTTTCAAGAGCATTTTGTTCCATATTTGAGCAAAGATAATGATGAGAGATAGGAGGTAGATCACACAGAGAGGATATGTGCAGTGTAGTAGCCCATGATCCATAAACATTACTTCTTTGTATCTGTAGCCATATTTCCAGACAAAGAAATAGAGCGAAGCGGCCTCACCTTCCAGCTGGGCTTTCTCGCGAAAGGGTTTCCTATGTGTGCGTGAGATTATTATGTCGTTCTCTACTTTTCTGGTTGATTTACTTTTAGTTGCATGCACTAATTATAGTTAATTTTACAGATCTAGAAAGTAAATAAAATTGTAATAGTGTAGAATCTCATATGTTTAATATAATATTATCAGATTTGTTGTGACAAACTATCCAATTGAATATTCACGCTAGTTTACAGATCAATTATCCTACAAGTTTTATAAAGAATAAAAAAATATAATACATTTTGCATCTAGAATTTCAATATTAATAGATAATAGCTCACTTACAACATTATTGAAACTGTTTAAATGATTTCTCACAAAGTATGTTTTAGAATAATGATTACACTTAGAAGGGGGTGGTGGGGGTTGAATTAGTGTAATGGCCAATTTAAACAATTTTGCAATTAATCATAATTGTAAACATAACAGTGCATCACTGAAGACCATCATCACATCAACACATGACAATACCACATGTACATAGAAAACCTTGCAAGAGAAAACTATAAATCGTTTTATCTTCTTCAATCTTTGATTACATCAATTCATAGGAACCAACTTGCTAGATCACCAATCCCTAAAACAGATTGGCAAGAAACAACTTACTGTATGCACCAACCCTCAAAATAGATGTGGAGGAGCCAAGTTGCTGAAGGCAACGACTCGAAATATGTTTAAGCACCAACTTTGTGTAGGCTACAACTTGATCAAGACACCAACCTCTAAAATATGCAAGCACCAATTTCCAGTAGGCTTCAACCTAATTCAAACAACAACCATTGAAATCCATAGGTTCCAACTTGATTGAGACATTGACCTCTTTTACCAAAACATAGTAGACCACTTTTCATAATCTTTCAAAGTACATCCACAAACTCTAAATATAATAAATTCCTTTGAAAAGGATGATAATTTCAATACAAGTTCAACCTAGTCTCTAATCATGAATCTACAACATCTTCCTCATACCAGGACTAAATCTGTTTTTGTGTTCCAAAACATTTTGACAATAACAAAAGAAATATGGCCTCATGTTGTCAAAAATATATCTTCATGTCTTTTCATGTCTCCCTTTTAGATCCCAAGGAAATTCTAGCCATTTTCCCATTTGATAATTCAAATTGGTGCTTAAGATAACCCATTAAATTCTTATATCAAATCATATATTATTTTCAATTTTTTTATTATATAATTAATTTATCTACCTTTATAGTTTATACATATATTTTCAAAAATCAATAACATAAAAATTATAAAAATGATAAAAGTTTTATACGTCCTATCCTTTTAGGTAACAGATCAAAAGTAAGATGATTTGAACCTTGGATCTTTCAGTTTTCACAAATTTCACATTACTTCCATCACCAATTGATTGGCTAGCATAGAACAAGATTTAAAAAAATTATTATTAACAAAATATTTTCTATATATATTTTTATATTTTTAAAAGAGTAATAAATTGCATATCATTAACATTTTTTTCAAGTATTATCAACTACCACAATAATATAAATTAAATATTCGTTAAAATAACAATAAACTTTAAAACATTTAGCTCATGATATATTTCACATATCAAAAAAGTCATAAAAATTATCTAAATATATATTTTACATATTAAAAAAATTAGCTAAATATATTAGCTCTTATTATACATTCACTTTGTTACAGTATTATGTTATAGATTATTGATATAACATAGTAAAAAAAATCATAACTTATATTTATATCATACATATTGGTATGATATTTGATTTTAAATAATTAATTTAATTAAAAAATACTTTAAAAAATAAAGTATTACATAAAAATCAATCTTTGATTGGTAATTACTAAGCCTATGCTTATCAAGTAAAAATCAATCTTTGATTTGTAGTTACTAAGCCTATGCTTATCAAGTTAGAAATAATTTTGATGGAGCCAAAACCAATTGGTATATAGCCTATTTCTGTTTAGATCGATGACGATGTTACGTTTGTTGTCCATTCCACTACCATTGAGCTCAATTTTAATCGATGAAGCTCAATTTTAGAGAAGGCTTTATTTTACGATCTTTCCTGACAGTATTTGAAGATAGGCGGTCATTAGATAGCCCAGCTAACCTCGTCATTCATTTTAATGGTGACTATTACAGCTTTTCTCATTTATATTTCCAGGCCCCTCATGGAAACCATGTGGGACGAAGGAAGAAACGTTTCTTAAGACGATGCAAAGTAAAAATGAAAAAGGGAATGAAGAAATTTGATATTTTGCTGAGGAATATGTGAAAAGCAGAGAGATCTTCGTGTCTAAAATGATTCTCTCTCGTCCCACTTTCAATGTAGCGTCATCTCGAACAATACAGTCATTATTTGGACAAATCGTAGATTAGTTGCAGTGCTAGTGTCATTTTCGTATCAGTTCATGTGGAAGATTGACTATTCAGTTTTCTGTTTCATATTATACTCCAAATAATATTCACTTTCAACGTTCTTGACAACTAACGCCTTCTCGGGGAATCGGAGACTCTGCTCATATATGCATGAATCAACACGCTTAAATGAATGGAAGCATCCCCAAGTTCTTTCATTTACCTTCAATAATATCTTTTATGTGGAATATTGTATAAAGTAAGTAGAACATATTTTTCATCATGGTTGAAATCATAGTGGACCTAAAAGCAATTAACTCTTTAATTTGAATATAACAAATAAATGTTTTATTCATTTATCTGAAGTCGCAGGTCTGTATGGTGAAAGGAGACAAAGATTATATGAAATCTTGAATTAAAATCTCATCAACATAGGACGATATAGACCTTTAATTTTTATCGTAGATGTTGAAATGGGAAAAATGCATGTACAGTACAAAGTAAAATGCGCGAATACGAGCAAAATAATGAGTGGTAGACAAAGATTATATGAAATCTTGAATTAAAATCTCATCAACCTAGGACGATATAGACCTTTAATTTTTATCCTAGATGTTGAAATCGGAAAAATGCATGTACAGTACAAAGTAAAATGCGCGAATAAGAGCAAAATAATGAGTGGTTTTTACTGCAGCACCATATTGTGAAAGCTAACTTGAATGAATGAAGAGTATAAATGCGGCGCAAGCAATGAGCATGAATATAATCAGTAAATGGATATTTGAATGAAGGAAGAATATAAGAAGATGCCTAATTAATCAAATTTATTTTGTCCACTGAATGTACGATTGAAGCCGCCTTCAATCGGCTGCTTTTAATTCGAAGGAATAGCATCTTGGCGAAAGTAAGACTAGCATTGTGCATCGGTTCGAAACGAAAGTACAGGTTCAATGTTTTTATTGTAAAAAATTTAGTTAATTTAAAGAAAAAAAATTCAATAACAACAATAGCATGAGGTTTGCAAGGAACTATTGCTTTTGGATTTTGGTGGCAGCAATTATATGATTTAAATATAGACACATAGCTTTGTGAAAATAAAAAATCTATAAAATGTGAAATATAGCAATTATATGATTTAAATATAGACACATAGCTTTGTGAAAATAAAAAATCTATAAAATGTGAAATATAGCAATTATATGATTTAAATATAGACACATAGCTTTGTGAAAATAAAAAATCTATAAAATGTGAAATATTTTTGAGAGATGGCAAGCCAATACACATTAAAATTTAAGGAACAATGGTAGTAAAATCAATTCAGAGAAAGGAAAAGTAAAACATATTAGTGATGTTTTATATATTTTAGATTTAATATACTATTACTAAAATATATTAATGATGTTTCATATTTTTTTAGTTTAGCACATAATTTGTATATTGTCGGGAAGCTGATTAGAGAGACATATTTTGTTGTTTATAAAAGCAATAAATATGCATGGTATATGGTAAAAATGTAGTAATAAAATTATATCCAAAATTGGTGTTGCAAAATAATATTTGCTTCTTTTATCTTTATTGTGATGCATATCTAATATTAAAAGTTTTCACATGATGCATTGATAGATGATTACAAAATTATTAAAGTCATTACATAATAAGAAAATGTTCAATATTTGTTTTTTAGGATAATTTTTGTAGTGGGAGGACAATTTATATGTTTATTTGTGATTGAAAGACAATTCTTGTTTTTTTGGAATTACAATCCATTTAAGCATGAGAACCATCACAATTAGAAAATAAATTCCTCAAGGAGAAAAACAATACATAGAAAAGATCATTGAAGCAAGAGAAAATGTCAGTGTAGGAATGAACAAACTAACTTTTGAGAAAATCGAATCCAACTCCCATAACAACAAACGGACCTCCAATCAATATTTCATCGGAGAAAACTTTTTTGGATGATTAGATGATGATGTATTTTCTTGGAGCTGATTATAGTGTGGATGAAATTACAAATGGCCGATGCACAACTTTGATGAAGATGTTCTTATGGTGCAACCTTCTTTTCAACAATAAAATATATTAGAAGCTACCCTTGATAATTAGTAACCTTAAAAGAATATATGTGCACAAAAAAGAATTCAAGCCCTTCCTAGATTGGAAGCTATGCAATGAATAACTGTAAAATGACTTCAGGTGGATAAAAGTGGTTGATTGTTACTTGAGGTATGCTACCTAAATGAACTACTCATTACCAATCCTATAAATTTAACAATGAATTCTTTGAGTCAAGGTAGGATGCAACCTAATGCCAATTATTTTTTCCTATGTTAAAATATAGGAGTTTTACTATTGTTAGAAGAGTTGTAGGCTTTAAAACAATGCAAAGTATAGAAACAAGAAACCATATCATTAGAAACCTTATGGATGTTTTTTTAAAAATGGGGAAGATGACTTGATATCAAGGCCATAATGCATAGTCTCATGTGTGCCATAATAAATTGATAACAATATCAGAAGAAAATATCATTTGTGAAAACACACATCAAATTTTATTCAATACAATGTAAAAACCATTAAAAAGTAATATATTAGATGAGATATTGATCGAGGAGGATCTTCAAAGGCTCAAATTTTGAAATTCTTGAACCTCAACTATAGTGACACAAGGTTATAGAACTCATCAAAAAACCCTTCAAAAGTAATATATTAGATGAGATATTGTTCGAGGAGGATCTTCAAAGGCTCAAATTTTAAAATTCTTGAACTTCAGCTATAGTGGCACAAGGTTATACAACTCGTCCTTATGAACCCAATGGTGTGAACGACACCTCGATCGAAGATCATATGACCATTATATCACCGTTAGAAGTTTGCAAGTCGTAAGGAGACATGGAGACATACACTGCCTATGTAGCAACAAAATGGTCAATTTGTCATCGACACATGTCGTGCTAGTGTTTTCCCTCCACACCTCCACAAAAGGCAAAGAAAAAAGACAAAAAATTAAAATTAAAATTAAAAAAATATATATATTAAATAGAAGCTAAAAAAATGTATTAATTATATGATTATAAAATAACTATATATTGGCGCGACATATGCAAAAAAATTGGGGTCGAACTATATTAAAAAACCCACCTTGGAGGCATATCGCTATACATATAGAGCTAAATGGTTGGCAGTGAAATCACACAACGGTTGATGGATCATAACATATATATAACAACATGTAATGGTGGAACAAGACACACAATGGTTACGTTGGTGGGTTTAGAATGGAACTCCATGGCAACGTTGAAAATGGTGTAACCAACCAAAAAACCGACGATAAGCCACGACTTCCAACGGTGGTTGGTTGGTACATATGGTATATAGTTATACCAACGGTCTAATCCCACATAACATGACAAAATTATTATGGGCCCATGGGTTTGAACCTGTGACCCAACCAACACCAAGACTTAATAGCTATCTACTAGCCAAGGTGTCATGTCAACAGTCTTGTTAGCTTTGCCAAATAATTTTGTATTTATATGTTGTCAAACTACATGGCCATGAGAGAGGAGGATACCAAAGGGTCCTAGAGAAGAGATACTCGATGAAACAATGTGCAGATCAGCAAAGGGTTGAAACCTAATGTAGGGTTCTATTGTAGCGGCTACAACCACCCTTCGATTTTGGAGCCTTCCTTCTAAATAATAGAAACTCATATTGCATTGAACTAGGTATCCATGCTTCGACTGAGAATTATCCTTTTTCATATTGGCCTATATTTTCTCGCTTAGTTTATTCCTAACCCATAATCTGATCTCCTGACTTGGTCCCATAACAGTTCTAGGCTTGCCTCAGAAAACTGTGCAATTCTTGAGGGCAATTGGCCTTACTATTGGGAATTGTGCAGTCCTAACTGCCAGTGAGCTTTAGGCTCTGGAAATGTCCAGTCATGGAGGGGAAGCCTGACATTGAGCCCAAAAAATGTGCTTACCTCACTATGCTCAGAAACTGCACAGTGCTTGAGACGGAGAATTGCCCAATCCTTCCTAGAACAACACAATCTTTCTAGCAAATACATGGTAGTTTTTCTCGAAAAAAAAAAAAAGCAAAAACAAAAAAGAATCCCTAAAAAATAGGGATCTATTTCTAATAACCTAAAGGAGGCACTTGCGTTACTTTTCGAAACTAACGCCAAGTGTCACTTTGCCTTGATTTTAGGCATGTGCATCATAAACCCTAACTTGGCCAAATCTATTTAGTCGATGCTACTATGACTCATTTTCACACTCAACTTTGGATCTCTATCATTCTCAAGGATATCAAGGAGCCTTTAGTTCAATCATCATCGCTTTTTTGAATGAGTTTTGCTTTTCTAGTCTTTTGTCACTTTTTTTTACTGTCTTCGTTCTTTAGCTTATGTGAGTATTGTTTCACTTTTTTCTTTGAACAAATGTTGGCGTTTTAAATTTTTTTAGCTTATAGAAGTGTTTCTTCAAGTTATAGATTTCCTTTCCCAAGCGTCGCATGTATTTTCCCCTTTTTGCACTAACTATCATCGTTGCGGCGATTCTCTTCACATGCCTTGTTTTCTTTTAGTTTAATAAATTCATGCACGTGTTTCACATGCATACATCAACACTTAGTAATATTTTCACTCAACATCACACCATCCTTCAGATCTACCTATTTTTCACACTTTCTTTGGGTATATCTAGGTCCCCTTACCCGATCTCACTATGCACAGCTAGCTCTGCACAATATGGAGACTCAAGCCTTTGGCTTGGCTTCTAGAATTGTGTAAATCCTAGCCTAGGCTGGCTCCAATTGTGGACTGCGTAGTTCCAGGAGCCAGTTTCCCAGCTTGGCCACTGAGACTGTGCAATGCATAGTCTCTCCCATGCCCTAGCCTAGACTGAATTGCACATTTCAGAGCTCCAGCCATCAGGCTCCCACACTGACTATTGGGACTGCGCAATGCACATTTCCCACAGTCAGTCTCTCACCTCCTTTAGTCAAAACTACGTAATCCTTCCCATCATGAGATCGATTTGCTACTTGATGTTTTATTGACGTTATTTTTCTTTTTATCTGACATTTTACAGTCATGAGTGTCCTCTCTGTCCCATAGGTACACTAGTTGTTGAGAATCTCTCTAGAAGTTACAGTTAACATGGCATCCAAGAGAGCTACATCAAAGGAGACTGCTGAGAGAAGTAATGGGGAAGTAATTGAGAAAATATCAATTGATCTACAAGTCTACGTAGATACTCAGTTGTTTATTGAGAAGGGAAAAACATTGGCATGGAAATAGATCAAAGATACTTTTGCAGAAGACTTCAAGGTTGACTTATAGGACCGATATGTTTATCTTAGGATCCAATGGTCAGGATTATACAAGGTTGCATGTAGGTACCCCACCTTCCCATGTGCAGACATCATTAGTTGGAGTGTCTCACATACAGATGAATAGACTATGGCATTGAGTAGTGTTAGTGGGAGAGAGCTTACCTCCTTCAATGCAGAGAAATTTCAGCGTATGTATCACTTTCCCGAGTTGGTGAAGGGCATGGACTCACTCTTCTATGCCACCCATATCTTTGTGAACACTAGAGATGTTATCAAATGCTGGGTGAAAGAGTCATCAAAGCCTAGGCAGACACCCACTCATGTTTACAAGACAAAGTCCATGAGGAAGGCCTACCAGTTCTTAATCATCTTTGATTGCAGAATATATGGTCAAGAGAACACAAAAACCTTTCCTAAAGAGTGGGTAGTCTTACTGGACCAGTTGGTGAATGATGGGAGGTCATTCAAATGGTCTGATCTATTGGCTCATCAGTTGAAGTCCCATGTGGCTAAGGCTCGGAATATGCCATGGGATGGGCAAGCAAGGTTCTAAATGTCCACATATTTACTAGATGCAGTTTGTTCCTAGTAGCAGTTCCCTAGCATGCTAGACATGGATGCCGCAAGAGACTGTCCTGAACATCTATTTCAAGTTGCTTTCAGACTCCAAATATTAAGGAGTGATGGAAAGGATAATTGACCATTTTATCATTCTATTCTACAAGCTTATATTTGAGCAGGATCCACCTTACATGTCCCAAGAAGCAATGGATGCGATAGTAAACATTGCATATTGGTATGCCTCACCAGGTTGCTCCTTCATCAGAAGGTGTGATAGAGAGAAGCCTCTGCATGTTCTACCAAGGTATGCCACTACAAAAATAATCATGCAAGAAGTTTCATACCACCTCGCTACAGGGTTGTAAGTAAAACAACATAGGAATAAGAAAGCGCAATGGCCCGCTCTTCCTTTGCTTATTGGATTATATGAGATTAAGAGTTTGAAAGATGCAGTTGTCGCGGCTAAAAATACAGTGAAATTCGATTCCTGCACCAAGGATTTTAATCTGTATGATCCTCACGTCCTCACCATTCATCGAGAGTCAATTAGTGTCAATCACTTAGAATCAATCACTCATCGAGAGTGGTGTTCTCCCTTTAAAATGAGAATACTTTATTTTTTAAAATAATAAATAAATATATAAAATTTTTAAATTTTTAAATATTAATTATATAATAATAAATATTACAAGGAATGAATATGAATTAAATTTAATTACCATATAATAAAATTAAATTAAATTTTACACCGTTTTCAATATTGAATAAACAAGATTTCATAATTTATGCATAGAGTTTATTGCTTTTCAACATTAAATAAACAATGTTAATTCAAACAAACTATATATATATATATATATATATATATATATATATATATATATACTACCATTGGATTTTATAACTATATTAAAATAAAATGATATCATTAACTATTGACTTAAATTCGGTTTAAAATATGGGAAAGAATTAAATTTATTAAACTATAATTTTTTTTATTATTTAAGTTTATTTCATCGGTTAAGAAAATTAATGAGTGAAATTGTTATTATTCTTGCAGTGGCAGGATATAACGCATTTGCAAATGTGTTTGAATATCAATTTATCTAATTTGATAAAGAAAATTAAAATGGCAGGTGTAACATTAACTTTATATTAAAAATAATTTATTTTATTGAATTATTTTCAATTTATTTTTTTAAACAGTGATTAGTTGTGTGAGGAGTCTTCTTATTAAGAAGGGAGTTGTCTATAGTGGGACTTTTTAGAATTTTCCAAATCTTATAGAAAGATTTGAGGTGAAATCTGTATTTGTATCATTTAAAATATTTTTTAGCTTTATATATGGATTCATCAACATCAAAAATTCCTGATTTACCCATTAATCTTGTTATTTCAATGAACTTAGTCAAATCTGGAGTCAAATCAAAATTTGATTACTCACTTTCAAATTTTTGCAAGGCCCACTTTCAAATTTTTACAAGGCCCCCGACCAGAAAATCAATTCTCGTAGATGTTTGGGCTGTGGCTACAATAAAGGATCTAAAAATGATAGTGCAAAATTGCTTGGGTTATCTGACAACTTTTCAAAGTTTGATCCATGAAGGAAATCTTTTACAAGATAACATCTCCTTGCAAGTATATGGAATCACCCGTAATTCAACCATTATTATTAATGTGACATTTTCGAGTGAAATTTTAGGACCTTGAGGGCCTCCCAATAACACGAAAGGTCTAGTCTCTTTCAATCTTTTACAAGACAACATTTGTTGCAGGTCTATGGAATCACCCGTAATTCAACCATTATTAATGTGACGTTGTCTGGGCGAATTTTAGGAACTTGAGGGCCTTCCAATAACACAAAAGGTCTAGTCTCTTTCAAGGAAGGGTCGAATCCCACAACAAACCTAATCAAGCTTCCACTATCTCTGGCCCATTTATTGTAGAACAAATGAATCAGGTGCAACTTTGACAGTAACTCTGCCAGTGGTGAATAAACTCTACACTCATTTCCATTCAAGAGTAACCCTATGTAGATTTAATAAGTGGCCTTACATGATTTTATTCATCTATGACATTGCCTTTTCCTATTTCTATCAATGGCAAGGTCGGTGAGTAATGCATATTCAAAAACTTTTATCACAAATTGTAGTCATGTGTTTTTATATAATTGACCAGAGATTAGATTAAATTTTTCCTAATCAAATCATACAATAAATGTTATGTTTAATACTTTCTCTTTTCTCAAGAAATTGGTCTTTCATATCCCTTCATATCTTCATGGGGACTTGCCCCACCTCCAATGCATTTTTGACTAAGCAACCAGAGTACACAATGCATTTTTAGCGGTTTGGCTTGGGATATAGTGAATTTTAGTCTTTTTTTCTCAAATTCAAATCCAAAAAAAGGATTTGTTATACTTGCTAATATAGTTGGTTGAATTGAACCAATTAGATTTTAAATAAACAAATTTATATATGATAACAAATTTAAAAAAAAAAAAATTAATTACTAATGTTAAACTATAAATGAATAGATGTTTTTTAGTCAAACACAACTAATAGTCAACTAAAAAAAATTGAATGTTAGACATATATAATAAGCCTTTTCAATTATTACAAGCAATGTAGCCCTTGTTCAAATGTGGTAGTTGGTTTATACATTTCAAAGTTCAATAATTAAGTTAAGCAGCAGGAAACACTAGCTATGTGGCCTTGTTTATATAAGTATATACGTAAAAAAACAAAATTGTCATAGATATCTATTTATTTTGCTATGTTATCACTTGGGACTAACACATCTAATCATTGGCATCTCTTAACTCTAAAACTCCCATTCCTTCACAGCTAAATTGTCATTTAATCTTTATTGAATAAAGATAATATAATTTTTTTGAAAAAAAAATATATTTGTATAAAATATTTCACTTCTCTTAAATGTAGTGCTAAATTGCGAATATTTAAAGTGGATCCACATTGTTTTTTTTAATTTCGTTTTAAAAAAGGGTCCACGGGGCCTTTGATAGATGGTGATCGAGTGCTCTAATTGGGCACTCCATGATACGAAGTCACCGGTTCAATTCCCCGCCGCTAATATATTGGACATGATAAAGATATAGTACTGCAAAGCTTAAGTAAAAATAAAAATGTACCAGAATAGTGTCAATGATTATATTGTTAAATTGTATAGAAACCTCTTTATTTAAATATAAAGAATGTCCCATAGATAGGTTTTATCTTTCAAAATAGTTTTCTATAGAGTAAGATATTTTCAATAATTTAGATAGATTTATTAAGATCTAACGTTAGATTTTCAATGATTCAATGAGGAGTTATAGAAATGTAAACAACATTAACAAATATATTTTTATTTTTTAAACAAAATTATTTAACTTTTTCTATTATATATATATAGTTGAATATATTTACTTATAATTCTTAAAAAAACATACCTATTTATATATAAATAAAATAGAAATTACATTAATTTTATTTTCAATTTTAAAATTTTATAAATATAATTCTAGAAATAATCTAAATCGAGAAATTCAATTCTAAAATATATATATTAAATTGATTTATTGATATATAGCATGATATTTTCAATGATTAATTAGAGGAATGTAAACAATATTAACAATTAACAAATCTATTTTTATTTTTAAATAAAATTATTTAATTTTTCCAAAAAAAATACATATTATTTAATATATTTATTTGTAACGGTTAAAATATATATTATTTATTATTATTTTCGTGAAAATATCTAAATCAACAAATTCAATTTTAAAAAATACCACTTTAATTAATAGAATTAATCTTATTAAATGTAATGTTTTAAAGGATTTATAATATTAGTTTCTTGGGTTTAATATTATTCTTTTAGGTTTATAATCCCTTGTAGTTTTAGTATTAATCTCTTTGGTTTATGCTATGAATCCCTTGGGTTTATAATATCAATCATGGTAAACCATGGTCCATTGTTGCATTGTGGCAAAGATTGTTTCAAGAAAATCAACCATGGTCCAACATCACATTGTGACAAATATTTTCTCCATATGAGAAGCATTCATGATCAAGCATGGTCAACCATGGTCCAACATCGTATCGTGACAACGATTGTCTCAATATGAAAATCAACAATGGTGAGCATGTTTATTTTAAGGTTCATAATATTTATCTTATGGCTTATATACGTCAGGTTTATAATATTTATCCCTCGCGTTTAATATCTTTCTATTGGGTTCATAATCCCTTAGGGTCTTAGTATCAATCCATTGGGTTTATAATAGAAATTTCTTAGGTTTACTAATCTAAGGGTTCATATTCCTAGGGTTTAATATTATTCCTTTGGTTGTTTAGTATTACTCCCTTAGGTTTATTATGCACTTGGGTTTATAATATCAATCATGGTTAGCCATGGACAATCATGGTCAACAATGGTCATTCATGGTCCAACATCACATTGTGTCAATGATTGTATCAATATGAAAATCAACCATGGTCCAACATCACATTCTGACAAAGATTGTCTCAATATGAAAATCAACCATGGCAAACCATGGTCCAACATCACATTAGGTTTATAATATGAATCATGGTCAATGATAGACAATCATGGTCATTCATGGTCAATCATGGTCAAATATGTTTTATAAAAGCAATCATGGTCAACCATGGTCCAATATTGCATTGTGACAAATATTGTCTCAATATGAAAATCAGTCATGGTCAACCATGGTCCAACATTGCATTGTGAAAATCTAAGGGTTTATTAGTATAAGGATTCAACCATGCTCAAGCATGGTTCAATGTCACGTTGTGACAAATAGTGTCTCAATTTGAAAATCAACCATGGTCAACCATGTTTATTTAAGGTTTTCTGATATTTATCTTTGGGTTTATACGATTCCCTTGCATATAATAATTTTCCCTTGAGTTTATAATCGCTTGGTTTTTTAGTATTTATCCATTGCTTTTATAAAATAAATCATAGTTAACCATGGCCAATCATGGTCAACCATCAACAACCATGGTCAATCATGGTCAATGATGTCCAACTATGGTCAAGCATATTTTTTAAAATATATCATGGGCAACCATGCTTATTTTAGTGTTTATAATATTTATCTTTTGTTTTATATACATTGGGTTTATAATATTAGTCCCTTGGGTTTAATATTATTCCCCTGGGTTCATATTCCTTTGTGGTTTTAGTATTAATCCCTTGATTTTATTACTCCCTTGGGTTTATACTATCAATATCTTGGGTTTATTTACGAGCATGGTCCAACGTCACATTGTTAAAATCAATGTGAAAATCAACCATGGTCAACCATGTTTATTTTAGGGCTTATAGTATTTACCTTAGGATTTATATACCTTCACTTTATATTATTCCCTTACGTTTAATATTATTCCTTTGAATGTATAATCCATTGCGTTTTTAGTATTAATTCTTTGACTTTATAATATCAATCATGGTCAACCACGATCAATCATGTCCAACCATGGTCAATCATGCTCAACGATGCTCCAATGTTGCATTGTGACAAATATTATTTCAATATAAAAATCAACAGTGCTTAACCATTGTCCAATGTCCATTGTGATAGATATTTTCTCCATATGAAAATCATTCATGGTCGACCATGGCCAACCATGATCTAATGTCGCATTGTAAAAAGGATTTTATCAATATGAAAATCAACCATGGTCAACCATGTTTATTTTAGGGTTTATAATATTTATCTTAGTGTTTATATATCTTGGGTTTATAATATTAATCCCTTTGGTTTAATACTACTCTGCTGGGTTCATAATCCCTTCTGGTCTTAGTATTAATCCCTTGGGTTTATAATATCAATTTCTCAGGTTTATTAACCTAAGGGTTCATATTCTTAGGGTTTAATATTATTCCTTTGGGTCTATTATTCCCTTCGGTTTATTCATCTAAGGGTTCATATTCCTAGGGTTTAATATTATTCCCTTGGGTTTATTATGTGCTTGGGTTTATAATACCAAACATTGTCAAGCATGGCCCAACGTCACATTGTGACAAAGATTGTCTAAATGTAAAGATCAACCATGGTCAACTATGGTCCTATGTCGCTTTGTGACAAAGATTATCTCGATATAAAAATCAATCATGGTCAACCAAGGTCCAACATTGCATTATGAAATTCTAAGGGTTTATCAATCTAAGGGTTCAACCATGGTCGAACATGGTCCAATGTCACATTTTGTCAAAGATTATCTCAATATGAAAATCAACCATGGTCAATCGTGTTTAATTGAGGGTTTATAATATTTATCTTTAGGTGTATATTATTTCCTTCAGTAATATTTTTCCCTTGGGCTTATAATCCCTTGAGTTTTTAGTGTTTATCCCATTGCTTTATTATTTCCCTAGGTTTATAATATCAACCATGGTCAACCATGGTTAATCATGGTCAACCATAGTCAAACATGGTCAATCATGGCCAACAATGGCCAACCTTGGTCAACTATATTTTATAAAATTGATTGTGTTCAACCATGGTCAACCATGTTTATTTTAGTTTTTTTAATCTTAGGGTTTATGTACCTTGAGTTTATAATGTTAGTCCATTGGGTTTAGTATTATTCCCTTGGGTTCATAATCTCTTGGGTTTTAATATTAATTTCTTGAGGTATTTAATATGAAAATCAACCATGGTCAACCATGTTTATTTTAGGGTTTATAATCCCTAGAGTTTCTAATATTAATCTCTCATATGTATAATAATACATTAGGTTTTATAATATTACATTTTTCAGGATTGATACTAAAATCCCAAGGGAATAATATTAAACCCTACAAGTCCAAACTCTTATATTTATTACTAATGATATTATATTATATGATTATGAATGATATTATCTTATATCATTATTAACGATCTTAACTAATGATTATTAATTATTAATGATATTAAATTTAAATTATAAAATTATTTAATAATTGTAGTAATAATAATCATAATAATAATAATTAATTATTAGTAACAATAATTATCTTAAAATGATTATAATAATAATTAAAAATATTACTATTTAATATGATTAACAACAACAACAATTTATGTATTCAAGCTTCTATGATCCTGATGATGAACCACATTTGTTGGTTCAAAACGCGTCAGCCAAAAATTTCTCTTATGTGATTTCTACCGAAAAAACAACAATAGGAATAATAATAATATAATAATTATTTTTTTAATATTGTTTTTTTAATATTTATCAATATTAGTATTATGATTAATATTAGATCTATCCTATTAATTCTTATCGGCATTTTTGAGTTGCATTTACCAATTTGGTTGCGCATTTGATTTATATACGCTTATCAATATTTTTTCAACCACATTTTCCAATGTAGTTGCACATTTGATTGATAGACGCTTATCGGTGTATATCAACCACATTTATTAATGTGGCTGTACATTTGGTTGATATACACCTATCAACATATATCAATATTAATTAAACTTAATGTTTAATATTAATATTAATATCAATATCCTTAAAATTAAATTTTAAGTGTAATACTAATATTAAAGTTAAAGTTAAACATTAATTTTAACTTTAACTTTAATATCACTATTAAACTTAAACTTTAATTTTATTAATATTAATATTAATATTGAACATTAAGTTTAATTAATTTTAATATTGATATTAAATTTTAATTTTAATATCAATTTTTAATATGATTAGTGTATATCAATCATATTGACTAATGTCGTTATGTTAATTATATGAGAAATAAATTGTGTTAATTATATGAAAAATAAGTCTGAAATCGCCTCATTAACCATTAAGAAAAAGCGTTTGAAAATAATATTTTTATTTCTTTTATTATTATTGATAGAGTACCGAATAAATTATGATTTGTCATAACTAACATCAAATAATTAGTAGATATTTCCATAATAATATAAATCTAAATCTTAGGTATAAATATACCATTAGTCCAATAATGGAAAGTGAAAAAATTATTTTTTAATGTTCTGTTCCTTATTAATTACATGGACACGCATGGTCTATTTTAAAATAGACGTTGATGAATTTGACTTTATTCACAAATAAAAAAATATGCATGGTCTATATTTATTCAGAAATAAAAGAATCTACATGGTCTATATTTCATAATCAAAGAATATTCTTAATGGTATAAACTATATTATGTGACTTTATTCACAAATAGAAGAATATACATGGTCTATATTTATTCAGAAATAAAAGAATATACATCGTCTATATTTCATAATCAAAGAATATTCTTAAGGGTATAAACTATGTTATGGATTTTGTTTTCCGTTTCAAACCGAGAATAATGATGTGTATACACCATATTATGGATCTTTTTTAAGTTTCAAACCCGAAATAAAGGATTTCAAAAGATTATTATTATTTTTGTAGACAACAGTCGTGTTGGATAAGGCCAACTGTTGCATTTTAACGGATCACCACGCCCCTCCGTTTCCATTCGAAACGATCACCATGTCTTTTCATTTCCACTGTTTCACTTCAATTCACACCTAAAGAATCGTTTCAATGGATGGATTATTTGGTTTGATCATCATTTCTCCCCAGTGTGGGGATAAACAAATCAGGTATCTGCAATGATAAAGTGATGAAGTGATGCATCAAATTTCAGGTCTCCGAAGAGATGCCAGGGATCCGATACAGTTACAAAAAGGAGGGTACCTGAGGATTAATTATCATGACTTCATTACATTCTTCAAGTAAGCTTTCAACATCAATAAGAAACCTTGCTTTTTGGATATCAATATAAATTTTTAGATGTAATGCCACACAAAAAAAGCAGATAAGAAAATATTTCGCAATCTTACCCTAATCCCTATTAGACACAAATGACGACGGATGAGTGTAAGATGATTTGTGAATGTTATGATATCTAATTCGATTATTCTATTATATGGTTCCATATGATACAATAAATGGTTATTCGAATGATACAATTATAAATGTATTGTATTATGCGTTGCATGTTTGATGCATTGAAGAAGCCTAAAAGCGGCTTTCGACATGACTTGCTTCATAAAGAAACTCAACATTTCAGGTTTCATTTATGTGGAGTATTTGTGTTATTATTTCGGGTTGGAGTTAAATTTCTAATTTTTGGAGAAAATATTTGTGGTTAATTTGAAAATTAAATGACCCAAATGCATGGTATACAAACCCATTATATAATAAGAATAAATGAAATTGTAGAATTTTAGGATTTGAGGTCATGAAAACTGAATTCTTATTAACGAGACATAAACATTATTTCTTTGTATTTATAGCTATATTTTCAGACAGAGAAATAGAGCGAGCGAAGCGGCCTCACCTTCCAGCTCGGTTTTCTCCCGAAAAGGTTTCCTAGAGAACATATCTTGTGTATTATGTGTGTGTGAGATTATTGTGTCGTTCTCTACTTTTCTGATTGATTTACTTTTAATTGCATGCACTAATTACAATTAGTTTTACAGATCTAGAAATTAAATAAAATTGTAATAGTGTAGAATCTCATATTTTTAATATGATATTATCAGATTTGTTGTGACAAACTATCCAGTGGAATATTCACGCTAGTTTACACATCAATTATCCTACAAGTTTTATAAAGAATAAAAAAAATATAATACATTTTGCATCTAGAATATCAATATTAATAGATAATAGCTCACTTACAACATATTTTGAAAGAGTTTAAATGATTTGTCACAAAGTATGTTTTAGAATAATGATTACACTGAGAAGGGGGGTGGTGGGGGTTGAATTAGTGTAATGGCCAATTTAAATAATTTCACAATTAATCATAATTGTAAACATAAGAGTGCATCACTGAAGACCATCATCACATCAACACATGACAATACCACATGTACATAGAAAACCTTGCAAGAGAAAACTATAAATCGTTTTATCTTCTTCAATCTTTGATCACATCAATTCTTAGGAATCATCCTGCTAGATCACCAAAACAAATTGGCAAGAAACAACCTATTGTATGCACCAACCCTCAAAATAGATGTGGAGGAGCCAAGTTGCCGAAGGCAACTACCCGAAATATGTTTAAGCACCAACTTGATGTAGGCTACAACTTGATTAAGACACCAACCTCTAAAATATGAAAGCACCAATTTGCAGTAGGCTTCCACCTAATTCAAGCAACCATTGAAATCCATAGGTTCCAACTTGATTGAGACATTGACCTCTTCTACCAAAACATAGTAAACCACTTTTCATAATCTTTCAAACTACATCCACAAACTCTAAACATAATAAATTCGTTTGAAAAGTATGATAATTTCAATGCAAATTCAACCTAATCTCTAATCATGAATCTACAACATCTTCCTCATACCAAGACTAAATCTGTGTTTGTGTTCCAAAACATTTTGACAATAACAAAAGAAATATGGCCTCATGTTCTCAAAAATATATCTTCATGTCTTTTCATGTCTCCTTTTTAGATCCCGAGGAAATTCTAGCCATTTTCCCATTTGATAATTCAAATTGGTGCTTAAGATAACCCATTAAATTCTTATATCAAATCATATATTATTTTCAATTTTTTTATTATATAATTAATTTATTTACCTTTATAGTTTATACATATATTTTGGAAAATCAATAACATAAAAATTATAAAAATGATAAAAGTTTTATACATCCTATCCTTTTAGGTGACAGATCACAAGTAGGATGATTTGAACTTTGGATCTTTCAGTTTTCACAAATTGGACTAGGAGGATTTGAACCTTTGATATTTCAGTTTTCATGAATTTCATATTACTTCCATCACCAATTGATTGGCTAGCGTGGAGCAAGATTAAAAAAAATTATTATTAATAAAATATTTTCTATACATATTTTTATATTTTAAAAGAATAATAAATAGCATATCATTAACATTTTTTTAAGTATTATCAACTACCACAATAATATAAATTAAATATCGGTTAAAATAACAATAAACTTTACAACATTTAGCTCCTGATATATTTCACATATCAAAAAAATCATAAAAATTATCTAAATATATATTTCACATATTAAAAAGATTAACTAAATATATTAACTCCTATTATACATTCACTTTGTTACAATATTATGTTATAGATTATTGATATAACATAGTAAAAAAATCATAACTAACTTATATTTATATGATGCATATTGGTATGATATTTGATTTTAATTAATCAATTTAATTAAAAAATACTTTAAAAAAATAAAGTATTACATAAAAATCAGTCTTTGATGGGTAAATTACTAAGCCTATGCTTATCAAGTTAGAAATAATTTTGATGGAGCCAAAACCAATTGGTATATAGCCTATTTCTGTTTAGATCGATGACGCATGTTACATTTGTTGTCCATTCCACTACCATTGAGCTCAATTTTAATCGATGAAGGCTCAATTTTAGAGAAGGCTCTATTTTACTATCTTTCCTGTCAGTATTTGAAGATAGGTCATTAGATAGCCAAGCTGACCTCGTCTTTCATTTTAATGGTGACTATTACAGCTTTTCTCATTTATATTTCCAGGCCCTCATGGAAACCCTGTTGGCAAGCCAAAAAATACTAGTGGAACGAAGTAAGAAACGTTTCTTAAGACGATGCGAAGTAAAAATGAAAAAGGGAATGAAGAAATTTGATATTTTGCTGAGGAATATGTGAAAAACGGAGAGATCTTCGTGTCTAAAATGATTCTCTTTCGTCCCACTTGCAATGTAGCGTCATCTCGAACAATACAGTCATTATTTGGAGAAATCGTAGATTAGTTGCAGTGCTAGTGTCATTTTCGTATCAGTTCATGTCGAAGATTGACCATTCAGTTTTCTGTTTCATATTATACTCCATATATATACATGAATCATATATACATGAATCAACCAGCTTAAATGAATGCAAGCATGGCCAAGTGGTTTCATTTACCTTCAATAATATATTTTGTGGAATATTATTTAAAGTAACTAGAACAAGTGGACCTAAAAGCAATTAACTCTTTAATTTGAATACAACAAATAAATGTTTTATTCATTCGTCTGAAGTCGCAGGTCTGTATGGTGAAAGGAGACAAAGATTATATGAAATCTTGAATTAAAATCTCATCAACCTAGGACGATATAGACCTTTAATTTTTATCCTAGATGTTGAAATCGGAAAAATGCATGTACGGTAGAAAGTAAAATGCGCAAATAAGAGCAAAATAATGAGTGGTTTTTATTGCAGCACCATATTGTGAAACATAATTTTAATGAATGAAGAATATAAATGCGGTGCAAGCAATGAGCATGAATATAATCAGTAAATGGATATTTGAATGAAAGAAGAATATAAGAAATGCATAATTAATCAAATTTATTTTGTGCATTGAATGTACGATTGAAGCCGCCATCAATCGGCTGCATCTTGGCGAAAGGAACACAAGCATTATGCATCGGTTCGAAACGAAAATCAAACTGTTTGATAAGAGATAGTTGGCTTCCTATAACGCCTTTTTTTAAACTGATCCAATTTTTTGGTTACCCACCAGAATTTGGTAGATCCGACAGGTAACTACCAGTAAATTATTGGGGTTATTATTTGTTTTCTTTCTCATAATTTTATAGTGGCAATAGGGAAAATTTGAACTTAATTCTTAAAATTTTAATACTTTTACATATGTCTAATTACCAATTGAACTGCCCTAAAATCTGAAAATCATTTTCATTATTATTGTTGAATTTAAATTGTTGTCCACATACTCTGGTATAGGATGCACCCTAGTGCATCATATGATGGTTGGGGCTGTTGGTTGCTACGCTCCCCATCAGGTTTTGATCCCAACCCTGTGCAGCAGCATATATTTGGTACAATGTGGTTTGTAATATGAATGTAAATATGATGTGACAGTTGTCAGCTTGTCTGACATGTATATGTACAAAAAAAAAGGCCCATAATGCTTCTTCTCGGAACTAGCCCCTCCCATTTTAAAAAGCAGTTGTCTATAACGCGACTTTTTGAAAGCCTTTCTGGCGGTTTTTCTGGTCGAAATCCGGCAGGAATTTATTGGAATCGCAAGTTTGATAACTAGTTTCTGCACAATGAAAGCGTCTCAGGGGTTTTCGAGGGTGCTGAATCCAAATATGCAGTTAAAAAACCATTTTAACTGCAACAAATCAAGATTTAACCTCAATTTCTTCCGCCGGATTCCGTCACCGGAATCTCCAAAAAGTCACATTATAGACAACTCCTTTTAAAAAATACTCAGTGATATTTGAAATCATTGTTGTTAATTTGATTTTAAAATATTCTCCAAACTAACCATCTAATTAAAAATGACTCATTTCCATTAAAAATTCATTTAAGAAACATGGCTATAATAACAAACCAACTGCAGAGCGGTAAATCCATGCCTTTGGAAACGATTGCCATTGCTGGCACGATTAGCTTATTTTCTGTTGAATATATGTGATTGGTGGCGATCGCTTGCCATGAGTTTAATTGTGTCAACCACTAAGCAGTGGGCTGATTCAGCATTGTATTCATTGAAACTCAGATAGTATCCGAGTCCTGTTCTGCTTGCCATGAGTTTAATTGTATCAACCACTAAGCAGTGGGCTGATTCAGCATTGTATACATTGAAACTCAAATGGTACCTCATCGGATTTTAAAGATAATTTTAATGTCAAAGTTTATCAATTTTTTGGGATTGTTGAAAATAATATTTAATTTCTCGTGGAAGTGTTTGACATATTGTTAACCAATTTTGAATGTTAGTTAATTTTAAATAAAAATAAATTTGAGCTCGTAAGAATATATATAAATTTAATTTACGGACTAAATGATATTTTCATCAAATTGTTATTAAAATTTTAGTATTTTTATTGTTGTTTAAAATATATTTTTAATATATAAATAGATTTAACATTCCGAAAATATTAAATTTATAGATTAAACAACTTGAGTTTAAATTCAAGTTTTTAAATTTTTTTATAAGATTTTGATTAAAATTATTATTTACATCATGTCATTTTTTTTAATAATTCTAATATTTATGTGCATTTTTTTGATAAGTAAGAGAAGAACATTTTATTAAGCTGGCCAAAATTACATAATGTACAAGAAACCGCATCCGCTCTGAGAGAGTGTCTGAGCAAGGAGGGCCGGCAGAAACCCAAAAGCAGCCCAAAGAAGCCTTGGAAACCATGGACTAAGGCCCACACAAAGCCTACAAGTATCCCACCAAGGGTCCACATTGGGACCCACAATGGACCACTCTACAACCAACAAACGGACCCGACGACAGCTATAGGTTAAAAACACTAAACAATTTCGGGTTTGGAACTATTGAGCAACATCGACGAACCTAATCTTGCCGTTGATTACTCAACCCCGATCCAACGACCATCATGGATATTGGGCGGATGAGAAGCGCGGGTGTTAACCGTTTGATGAGAACAATTTTCTCTCACCTCTCGTCGCAATGTGTCACACAATGAGTGGAATCGGAGGCACATAACAAAAAACCAGATACGATTCTTATCCTGCCTGATATACCATTTGTGGTTTTTCATCGCAGTGTTGCGGAAAAACCAGAGCACTTTGTCGCCAAGCTATGACCGCTAGACCATTCTGGCGGACATTTCTAAGCCTTTCGCCTGGATTCTCCGTCAAATACCTATTGCGCCAAATGCAAATAGGCAACCAGATCTGTGGTGATTCCCGATTCGTTACCTTCATCATTCAACCGAAAGTGATTAGAATTTTGGAGAGCAGCCAAAACCAAAAAATGTAGACAATTTAGGGGACCCCATCCTCCTGCCTGTCTCCTGAATCCCTTCGATTAGTTTTGTTGACCCATAGTTCCATATCTTTGGTTGCCAGATGGAAACAATCCTCTCGCAGTTTTCCGGTAGGTGACGACTCCCAAGTATGCTGAGAATCCCTATCCCTATTGGTCACCCATTCGTTGGCCAACCGATCCGCTAACATATTTTCTTTCCTTTTCACATGAACAAATCTTATCGTTTTATGGGTTTGCAGGTGAGATTGTGTACGGTAAAAAACTTGCAGTGGCTTCCAATGCTTCGACACTTTATCTGGTGAAGTTCCATTGTGTATTTTCTTGGCCACTCTAATGATCAATTCTGAATCTGCTTCAATGATAGCATTCTGTAAATTTTTCTCCACCAAGATTTCCAAGCATTGCTCTAATGTCAGGAGCTTAGCCATGTTATTGGTACCCGTCCTCAAGTGGCCATGGAAGATGTATTTTGTTTGCCCCTGATGATCACTTATGGCACCCCCAAAGCCAGCTACCCCTGGATTGCCGTTAGAAGCTCCGTCAATGTTTACCTTGAAGAAACCCTGTGAGGGGGCTTCCAACTACTAGCTCCTGTGTTTATTTTTCTCACTCCCTTTATTAATCCTTAAGGACTGATGGACTGGAGTTCCAAATTAACTATAATATTATCTTCTTAAGGCAGAGGGGGATCCTTAGGAAGTGACTTCAATAGGCTTTTTACTGTGTCTTTAAGCTGTTTTAGAATTTGATCGATTATGTGCTGGGGCTCACTAGCTTTATCTTTGAAGATCCACTTGTTGCGCTCTTTCCAAACATTCGAAATGACAAAGCCTGGTACCAATGTCCAAGATTTCTTAATGATCTCATTCTTGGAGAAGTTCTTTCTCAAATTTTTCAAAGTGTTGGAGATGCTGAGACTATCCCTATCAGTTTGTTTGAAGATTGAGGCCACCCAGTTCCACACCTTAGCAAAAGAAGGGCAAAGGTTGAGAAGGTGTCCAATCATTTCCTCATGTGACTCACGGAGGTGACATTTGGAAGGGCCACTAAAGCCTTTCTTTAGGAGGTTTTCCCAAGTTAGGATCTTTCTTTGATGCACTAACCAGATGAATAACTTTATTTTCATCAAGTGAGCAGTTTGCCAAAGCTCCTTCCAGACTTGATTAGTATTCACAAAGTTAAATCCTGTCACTACCTTTTTGCCTCTTTGAGGTCAAAGTTACCTTCCTTATTCTCCCCCCATCTTAATTGGTCAGGTGAGGAGGAAACCAAAATCCATCTATGCTCTAGTTTCTAGATAAGAGCATCTGCCTTGGTCTTCAAAGGAATCTCATCATTGTAACTTAGATCCTTCCATTTCCTCCATTTTTCATTATTCCTTCCCTGGTCCTAGAAATCTTTTACCATTAACAGACCTTTCCTATCTTTGTCTCTATTGAGGGCTACCAGGGCATTTCTATACAAGATGGGTTCCTGTTGCCAGCTGTCCTCCCAAAACCTAGCATGGTCCCCTGCTCGGATTTCCCAGAAATAGTGTTGCTGAAAAATGATTTTATTCTCCCAAGCAAAGTTCCAAATATGTGAACCCCTAATTTGTCCTAACATTCTAATATGATCCTTCTCCTACCAATGCTTGGCATACTTTTGTTTGCAAAGCTTGGCCCAGGGGGCATTCAGCTCCTTGATCCATCTCCACCAAAGCTTAGCTCCCAAAACTTTGTTGAGAGTCTTCGGATCATGCAACCCCAAGCCGCCATGGCTTTTGGGCTTGTAGAGCTTATCCCAGGCAACTAAAGCCCACTTCTTTTTCTCTTCCCCTCTGCCCCACAAAAAGTCTATTTGTATGCTCCTTATCTGTTGCTTAATACCTTGAGGAGCAGGGAGAGCTACAAACATGAAAATGGGAATGGCCTGCAGTACCGCTTGTGTGAGCACAAGCCACCTTGCTAAGTTTAAAGATTTGCATGTCCACTTTCTGATCTTGTCCTGAAGTTTATTTAAAATTTTTTCCCATATTTTCTTGCTTAGAGGTTTGCCAGTAAGAGGAATGCCAAGATATTTGGAAGGTAACTTTTCCCTTTGAAAACCAAGAATCCTAGTAATGTTTCTCTGTATAGCAATATTAGTATTAAAGAAAAAAACTTTGGACTTGTTGAGGCTTACCTCTGTACCTGCTGCTATAGCAAAGTTGTTTAGGATATTTTTGATTGCTCTTACTTCCCTAACTGTGGGTATGCCCTGCAACATAGTATCATCCACAAATTGTTGATGAGTGTTAGCCTCTCCTTCCGGGGTGAGCTTGATACCCTAAATTCGACCTTCAACATTAGCCATTTTGATTGCCCTACCTAGCCCTTCCATCATGAGGACAAAGAGGAAAGGTGAGAGCGGATCTCCTTTTTTGAGCCCTTTGGTAGGTGTAAAGGTACTTGAAGGAGCTCCATTAAGTAGAATGGAAAAACTGGTCATGGTAACTAGTTCCATAACCTATCTTATCCAGTTTTGGTCAAAGCCATAGGCTTTAAAAATAGCTCTAATATAAGACCAGCTAAGTTTGTCATAGGCTTTCTCAATGTTCAACTGAATGATCATACTTTCTTGATTGTTGCATTTGATAGAGTGTACCACCTCATGTGCTTGGATGATGTTTCTGAGAATTTGTCTTCCTTCCACATAGCCTGTTTGGTCTTCCGAGATGAGGGAAGGTAGCAGGGGGTTCAGTCTATTGGCTATCACTTTGCAGATGATTTTATACACCATATTACATAAGGCTATGGGTCGAAATCCATCCGGAGTCATAGCATTTTCCTTTTTGGGGATTAAAGCTATGAAGGAAACGTTCAATGCTTTCAGAACCTTTTTGGATTTTCTCGAGTCTTCCACAACCTCGAGGATGTCCTGTTTGACTGTTTTCAAGCAGGCTTTGAAGAAGTCTACATTGAATCCATCCGGACTTGGTGCTTTTCCACTTTGCATTTCCTTAATCACCTCACTAACCTCCTCTTCCGAGACAGGCCTGTTGAGATTATGGTTGTCCTCTATGATAAATAACTAAGGAATATATTGAGTGAACTGACCAATGAACCTAGATCTATCCTCCATTAGCTCGTTGGCAATATCGAAGAAGTGTTGTACTAGACTCGATTCCATGTCTTTGTGAGAGACAAGCTCAATACCTTGAGAATCTTTAATCTTTGTGATTCTATTATGTGCTTTGTGGGCCATAGTGGATTTTTGGAAGAACTTTGTATTTCTTTCTCCCTCTTTGTTCCATTGAATCCTAGATTTCTGTCTCTAGAAAATTTCCTCTTGTAAGGCATCGATCCTCCCATTCTTCTTGCAAAGAGTTAGTTAGTTTTTTCCTCTCTTCGTTGAAGCCCTCTGTGATATTGATCTCATTGATTTCCTGGAGTTTCTACTCAGTTTCTATTCTGGCTTTGATGATATCGGCAAATTCCTTTTTGTTCCAAGCTTTAAGTTTGGACTTGATATGTTTTAGTCTCTGCTATAGCATGAACATTTTAGTACCCTAAATATTCAACTCCTCTTTCCACCATTTATCAATGTTACTAGTGAATTTGTGGTGTGGGAGCCAGGCATTTTCAGATCTGAAGGGCCTGTTTCTCGGAGTGCCCATAAAGGTAGCTTCTATCTGAACTGGCCAGTGATCCAAATGTCCAAAGGGTAGAATGGAAGCTGTGATGGCTGGTCCTGTGAGGAGGATATCGTCAGAAACAATAAATCTATCAAGTTTGGAAGCCACTTGGGAAGCCCCTCCCCTTTTATTGTTGCAAGTGAAGGTTCCATTAATTGTCTCAGTGTCCACTAGTCCCATGTTCATAATGAAATCTTGGAAGGCTTCAGAGTCTTTTCCTAGTTGTCTAGTGCGTCCTTTTTCTCTAAAAGAGATTTTATCATATTGAAATCACCTGCAACTATCCGAGGCATATTGGAATGTCTTGCTCTTAGACCTTCTAGGGAGGTAAGAAACTTGAGTTTATCTGCTTGCTTTTGAGGTCCGTAAACATTTGTTATCATGTATGTCTCCTTATCACCGACAGGATTACACACCAAAGATAGATAGTTCCTGGATGCTTCAGCATCCAGGATTCTAAATTTCTGTGGATCCCACAGCGTGAGAATCCCACCCGCTGAGTTATTTTCCTTAAACTCTAAATACTCATACTTGATTAACCATTTGTTATGAATTTCTCTTATTTTTTCCATTGAACATTTAGTCTCCTGAATAAAGACCATGTTTGGTTTTTCTTCTTTTATTCTGTTACTTAGATTCCTTTGTTTCCTTCTACTACCTATACCTCTAATATTCCAGGTTGTGAGCTTTATTAAGAAAGGTTAGTGAAGGAATAGCTGGTAAGATCTTTCATCTTATCTGAGTTAATCAGTAGTTTTCCACATTCGTTTAGTAGTTCATTCTGTCTTTTCCTTCCTCTTTTCCTTCCTGAGTTCTTTGGAGATTGTGCCTGTGAGTTGTCCATCATTTTGATCCCACTTGGCTCCGGGCTTTCATGGTTTCTTTTGACACCCATTCCCTTCGATTGTGCCCTCCATATAAAGAGTTGTTGAACTCGATCATAATCTTCTTTTGGCAAGGAGTCCACTCCTTTGTTCTTTCCTTGTTCCGTAATTGTTTCTAGATCTAGATTTTCCCTGTCTAGAATCTCTTGTAGTTCATGGTCCTCCGTTCTTGTCTCACTTGGAGTCATCTCATGGTCCTTACTGATCTCCATGCAACTTGGCAGATCCTCCTTCTGCTGGTTGTTTACTGCGATATCCTCCATTTTAGCTTCCGTATCTTGCTCCTTAAATACGTTTTCCCTATCCTGGACTGTCTCGACGTTCTCCTCTACTTCCTCTAGGATTTTGAAGTTGTTGTGTCTTGTGTATTTGTCTTCATTGGTCTTCTTATGTGGCCGTTTACCCCCTTTCCATTTTCCCCCAACCTTGGTGAAACCTTTGTGATCTCTATCCAAAGAGGTTTTCCCATTGCCTTCCTTATTGTTTGTTGGGTAGTCTTTGAATAGATGGCCGTGTTCATGACATTTGCGGCACCTGAATGGTATGTGCTCATATTCCATCGTTTGCACCCATTATTCATCATATACCTCTAAAATTATTTCTTCCGGAAAGGCTCTAGATAGATCCATTTCCACACATATTCAGGCAAAGGAGGTATATTTACCTTTAAGGGTTGCCTCTGATATCTTCAGAAAATGCCCCAGCTTGTTGCCTATGGTTTTCAAAGAATCTGGTTGCCAGTAATCCAGAGGTAATGAGTATAGTCTAATCCAAACTTGTACGCATGTAAATGTTTCACGTTCCGGGACAAAGTTCATCATCCATGGTTGCATGTAGAGTCCTGCTGCAGCATAGTAGTAAGGCCCTCCTTCAAATAGTCTGTCTTTGTCCTCTAGGCTCGCGAACACCACCGTGAAGAAGCCCTTAGAACCCAGATGTAAATGTATTTCTCCCTTTGGCTTCCAATGGCTCCTAATATAGATATGTAATGCCCTCTCCATTGGCCATAGCCTCATGAACTTGCAAATGATCGCATGTTCTTTCATATGGTCCCTATGCGTGAATCGCTGGATCACTTAATATGACCCAGGGAATGATGCTCGATTTGGGTTTACAAACTCCCGTACTTCTCATGGAGGTCGATTCTACTGTCGCCTCCCTTCTCCTTTTCTTTACTTGTTTCCTGTTGATTTCCTTCCTGATCCTGGAATTCGTTTCTTCCAACTGTCTCCTTGCCTCTTTCTTCTGAAATCTTTTTCGATAGTTTTTTGAAGTGCTTCCCTCCTGCTTCCTTGCTTCCCTCTGTCACTGTCTAACTGTAGGAGGGAGCGACGCTCCCCCCTACGCGTCCCACCATGGAACCCTAATGCAAAACCCTAGCGCCAACTTCAATCCTCGCTCAAGTTGCAGACCGCCGTCTAATTCTTGAAAAATGATCCATTCCAATATTTATGCACATTTAAAATTAATAAGTGAAAAAAATAATATTTTACTTCATTTAAATATTTTTTTTTAATAAATATATTTATGTGCTAGTTGTTGAAAAATAACATTAATTTTTTTTTGTGAAACTGATACGGATTCAAGGTAATGTGTTGAAAAGTTTGTTAAAAAGTCTAAAATTCACAAATAAACAAAAAAGCAGTTAACAGAAAATCTAGGAAAAAACATTTAAGAAGGCATCTAAGAGCTCATCTTATCATGCAATTAACATATGGGAGATGCCAATGAAATTACATTTTATGGAAAAGACGAATAAATTATGGAAAATATTTTAATAGGTCTAAGTTTGATGCTTTGAGTATAAAGATTTAACTCTCTTCAATCTTGCTAGAAAAAGATGAATACATTGCCTCAAAATATTTTGAGCAAATCAAAAAGATACATTGAACAAGCTTTTCGAGCAAAAGCCAATATTTTAAAAAATAGAAGTTATGAAAACGATACAATGAACAAGCTTTTCAAGCAAAAGCCAATATTTTTAAAAATAAAAGTTATGAAGTCGAGATTTTCTTTGAATACGAAATTCTGACCACGAGGCAAGCACATGGAGTTATAGGTTGAAGAAAACCTTTTGAGTGACTGAGGTAAGAAATATAGAAAGTACAGGTTCAATGTTTTTATTGTAAAAGATTTAGTTAATTTAAAAAAAATAAAAATCAATAACAACAATAGCACGAGGTTTGCAAGGAACTATTGCTTTTGGATTTTGGTGGCAGCAATTATATGATTTAAATATAGATACATAGCTTTGTGAAAATAAAAAATCTACAAAATGTGAAATATTTTTGAGAGATGGCAAGCCAATAAACATTAAAATTTAAGTAACAATGGTCGTAAAATCAATTCAAAGAAAAGTAAAACATATTAATGATGTTTTATATATTTTAGATTTAATATATTATTAGTAAAATATATTAATGATGTTTTATATTTTTTTTAGTCTAGCACATAATTTGTATACGGTCGGGAAGCTGATTAGAGAGACCTATTTTGTTGTTTATAAAAGCAAAAAAATATGCATATTATATAGAAAAAATGTAGTAATAAAATTATATCCAAAATTGGTGTTGCAAAATAATATTTGTTTCTTTTATCTTTATTGTGATGCATATCTAACATTAAAAGTTTTCACATGAGGCATGGATACATGATCACAAAATTATTAAAGTCATTACATAATAAGAAAATGCTCAATATTTGTTTTCTAGGATAATTTTTGTAGTTGGAAGACAATTTATATGTTTATTTGTGATTGAAAGACAAATATTGTTTTTTTAGAATTATAATCCATTTAAGCATGGAACCATCACAATTAGAAAATAAATTTCTCAAGGAAAAAACAATCCATAGAAAAGATCATTGAAGCAAGAGAAAATGTCAGTGTAGGAATGAAAAACTAACTTTTGAGAAAAGCGAATCCAACTCCCATAACAACAAATGAACCTCCAATCAATATTTCATCGGAGAAAACTTATGTATTTTCTTGGAGCTGATTATAGTGTGGATGAAATTACAAATAGCCGATGCACAACTTTGATGAAGATGTTCCTATGGTGCAACCTCTTTTTCAACAATAAAATATTTTAGAAGCTACCCTTGATAATTAGTAACCTTCAAAGAATGTAAGTGCACAACAAAGAATTCAAGCCCTTCCTAGATTGGAAACTATGTAATGAATCACTGTAAAATGACTTCATGTGGATAAAAGTGGTTTATTGTTACTTGAGGTACGCTACCTAAATGAACTACTCATTACCAATCCTATAAATTTAACAATGAATTTTTTGAGTCAAGGTAGGATGCAAGCTAATGCCAATTATTTTTTCCTATGTTAAAATATAGGAGTTTTACTATTGTTAGAAGAGTTGTAGGCTTTAAAACAATGCAAAGTATAGAAACAAGCAACCATATCATTAGAAACCTTATGGATGGTTTTAAAAAAATGGGGAAGATAACTTGATATCAAGGCCATAATGCATAGTCTCATGTGTGCCACAATAAATTGATAACAATATTAGAAGAAAATATCATTTGTGAAAACACACATCAAATTTTATTCAATACAACGTAAGAACCCTTCAAAAGTAATATATTAGATGAGATATTGATCCAGGAGGATCTTCAAAGGCTCAAATTTTGAAATTCTTGAACCTTAGCTATAGTGACACAAGGTTATAGAACTTGTCAAAAAACCCTTCCAAAGTAATATATTAGATGAGATATTGTTCCAGGAGGATCTTCAAAGGCTCAAATTTTAAAATTCTTGAACCTCAGCCATCGTGGCACAAGGTTATAGAACTCGTCATTATGAACCCAATGGTGTAAACGACACCTCAATCGAAGATCATATGACCATTATATCACCATTAGATGTTTGAAGTCATAAGGAGACACGGAGACCTACACTGCCTATGTAGCAACCAAATGGTCAATTAGTCATCAACACATGTCATGCTAGTGTTTTCCCTCCACACTTTCACAAAAAGCGAAGAAAAAAACACAAAAAATTAAAATTAAAATTAAAATTAAAAAATATATATATTAAATAAATCTAAAAAAAATATTAATTATATGATTATAACATAACTATATATTGGCGTGACATATGCAAAAAAATTCGGGGTTGAACTATATCCAAAAACCCACCTTGGAGGCATATCACTATACATATAACGCTAAATGGTTGGCAGTGAAATCGCACAACGGTTGATGGATCGTAACATGTATATAACAACATGTAACATGGAACAAGCCACACAATGGTTACGTTGGCGGGTTTAGAATGGAACTCCATGACAACGTTGAAAACGGTGTAACCAACCAAAAAACCGACGATAAGCCACGACTTCCAACGGTGGTCGGTTGGTATATATGGTATATAGTCATAACGATGGTATAATCTCACATAACATAACAAAATTATTACGGTCCCGTGGGTTTGAACCCGTGACCCAACCAACGGCAAAACTTAATAGTTATATGCTAGCCAAGGTGTCATGTCTACAATCTTGTTAGCTTTGCCAAATAATTTTGTATTTATATGTTATCAAACTACATGGCCATGAGAGAGGAGGATACCAGAGGGTACTAGAGAAGAGATACTCAACGAAATGGTGTGCAGATCAACGAAGGGTTGAAACCTAATGCAGGGGTCTATTATAGCGGCTACAACCACCCTCCAAAATTTTGCCTATGTTTCGATTTTGGAGCCTTCCTTCTAAATAATAGAAACTCATATTGCATTGATCTAGGTATCCATGCTTTGACTGAGACTTATCCTTTTTCATGTTGGCCAAGTGTTTTCTCACATAGTTTATTTTCTAACCCATAATCTGATCTCCTGACTTGGTCCCATAACAGTTCTGGGCTTGCATTAGAAAACTGTGCAATTCTTGGGGGCAATTGGCCTTGCTATTGGGAATTGCGCAGTCCTAACTGCCAATGAGATTTAAGCTATGGAAATGTGCAGTAATGGAGGGGAAGCCCAAAACTGAGCCCAAAAAATGTGCTTACCTCACTATGCTGAGAAATTGCGCAGTACTTGAGCTAGAGAATTGCCCAGTCCTTCCTAGAACAACACAATCTTTCTAGCAAATATATGGTAGTTTTTCTTGAAAAAAAATAAAAGAAAAAAAGAGAAAAGAATCCCTAAAAATTAGGGATCTATTTTTAATAACCTGAAGGAGGCACTTGTGTTATTTTTCGAAACTAACGCCAAGTGTCGCTTTTCCCTTGATTTTAGGCATGCGCATCATAAACCCTAACTTGTAAAAATTTATTTAGTCGATGCTACTATGACTCATTTTCACACTCAACCTTGGATCTCTATCATTCTCAAGGAGATCAAGGAGCCTTTAGTTCAATCATTGTCGCTTTCTTCGGTGAGTTTTGCTTTTCTAGTCTTTTGTCACTTTTTTTGACAGTCTTTGTTCTTTAGCTTGTGTGAGTATTGTTTCAACATTTTCTTTGAACAAATGTTGGCGTTTTAAATTTTTTTAGCTTATAGAAGTGTTTCTTCAAGTTATATATTGCCTTTCCCAAGCGTCGCATGTATTCCCCCCTTTTTTGCACTAACAGTCGTCGTTGCGGTGACTCTCCTAACATGCTTCATTTTCTTTTAGTTTAATAAATTCATGCACTTGTTTCACATGCATACATCAACACTTAGTCATATTTTCACTCAACATCACACCATCCTTCATATCTACTTGTTTTTCACACTTTCTTTAGGTATATCTAGGTCCCTTTGCCCGGATCTCACTATGCACAGCTAGTTCTGCGCAATATGGAGACTCAAGCCTCTGGCTTGGCTTCTAGAATTGCATAAATCCTAGCCTGGACTGGCTCCAATTGCGGACTACATAGTTCCAGGAGCCAGTCTTCTAGCTTGACCACTAAGACTGTGTAATGCACAATCTCTCCCATGCCCTGGCATAGACTAAATTGCGCATTTCACAACTCCAGTCATCAAGCTCCCACACTGACTCCTGGGATTGCGCAATGAACAATTCCCATACTCAGTCTCTCACCTCCTTTACTCAAAACTGTGCAATCCTTCCCATCATGAGCTCGATTTGCTACTTGATGTCTTATTGTCGTTGTTTTTCTTTTTATCTGACATTTTATAGTCATGAGTGTCCTCTCTGTCCCACAAGTACACTAGTTGTTGAGAATATCTCTAGAGGACACAGTTAACATGGCATCCAAGAGAGCTACATCCAAGGAGATTTCTGAGAGAAGTATTGGGGAAGTAATTGAGAAAATATCAATTGATCTACTAGTCTATGTAGATACTCAACTGTTCATTGAGAAGGGAGAAACATTGGCATGGAAATAGATCGAAGGTACTTTTGCAAAAGACTACAAGGTAGACTTCGAGGACCGACAGGTTTATCTTAGGATCCAGTGGTCAGGATTATACAAGGTTGCATGTAGGTACCCCACCTTCCCATGTGCGGGCATCATTAGTTGAAGTGTCTCACATACAAATGAACAGACTATGGCATTGAGCAGTGTGAGTGGGAGAGAGATTACCTCCTTTAGGGTAGAGAAATTTCAGCATATGTACCACTTTCCCGAGTTGGTGAAGGGCATGGACTCACTCTTCTATCATTGCCACCCATATCTTTGTGAACACTAGAGATATTGTCAAGTGCTAGGTGAAAGAGTCATGAAAGTTTAGGCAACACCCATTCATGTTTACAAGACAAATTCCATGAGGAAGGCCTACCAGTTCTTAATCATCTTTGATTGCAGAATATATGGTCAAGAAAACTCAAAACCTTTCCTGGAGAGTGGGTAGTCTTACTAGACCAGTTGGTGAATTATGGGAGGTCATTCAAATGGTCAGATCTATTGGTTAATCAGTTGAAGTCCCATGTGGCTAAGGCTCGGAATATGCCATGGGATGAGCAAGGAAGGTTCTAAATATCCACATATTTACTAGATATAGTTTTTTCCCAGCAGCAGTTCCTGAGCATGAGCTAGACGACACCACAAGAGACTGTCCTGAACATCTATTGCAAGTTTCTTTCAGACTCCAACTATTAAGGAGTGATGGAAAGGATAACTAACCATTTTATCATTCTATTGTAAAAGCTTATATTTGAGCAAGATCCACCTTACATGTCCTGAGAAGCAATGGAGGTGATAGCAAACATTGCAGATTGGTATGCCTCACCAGGTTTCTCCTTGATCAGAATGTCTGGTAGAGAGAAGCCTCTGCATGTTCTACCAAGGTATGCCACTGAAAAATGATCACGCAAGAAGTTTCATACCACCTCGCTACAGGGTTGTCAGTAGGACTACATAGGAATAAGAAAGTGTAATGGCCCACTCTTCCTTTGTGTGTTGGATTATATGAGATTAAGAGCTTGAAAGATGCAGATGTCAAGGCGAAGAACACAGTGGAATTCGATTCCTACACCAAGGATTTTAATCTGTATGATCCTCACGATATATGCAAGGAACATTGTACACAAGTGTACATTCCATGGATCCATGAGACATTCCATTGGCTAGAGGAGGATTGTTGGAGGTACTGCCACAATGCCTCCAGACTCAATGAGCTGGTCAATTTAGCAAGAACTTGGAAATTTTCTCTGCAGATAGGAGTAGCTGTAGAAGTAACAACAACAACAACAGAATGCAACAATCCAATGCAGGATAGGGGAAAGAGGAAGGTTTATGACAATATAGAAGGAGAGAAAAGTTGCAAAATGAAGGCATATCCTACCTTGGAGAAGGAAGCTTTGGCAGTGGAAGAAAAGAGGGAGAAACCGATGAAGACATAAGAGTGAAGGAAGGGAGAAAAGTAGAGGCTGTAGGAAGGAGAAATTAAGTTGTAGGAGATGGAGAAGAAGTTGCAGGAAGAATAGGAGTTGAGGAGGAGAGAAAGAGAATATAAGAAGAATCAAGAAGAAGAACAAAGTCAAGGCGCGATGACAGAGAAAACAACGTTGATATAGTTTGATGAGTCGGAACAACCAACAGTTGAGGAAGAGGGTGAACTGATGTAGGATCAGGAGCTTGCTGAGAAGATTGAGTAATTTATCGAAGTGACAGACATGGAGTTGGAAAAAGAGCCACAAAATGAAGACACTGACCTGATGTTGAGAACACCACTGGTCATCTCTCAATATCCACCACCTCCAATTTCAGAACCAACACCGAATGATAAAGGAGATGTTGTTCTCCTTGATGATGATCTGGTCATGGAAGTGTAAAATCTATCATTTTATGAGTTGCGGAAGAATATTGTATAGGCATGGAGGAAGCACTTTCGAATGATCACACATCAACTGCATTCATCAAGTAAAAGGTGATAGTGTCAGACACCAGGAATCATCCAACTGCCCTTGCCGAAGTTATCTTGGTCTATGCAGGAGCAATAAGCTCAAATGTTAAGTACCTGATGGCTGAGAATGAAAAACTAGAAAAGAACTTGAAGACTGTTAGGAAAGAGGCAAAACAACTTTGAACATCATCACAGAACTCAATTTCCACATTAGGAGAGATGAATACAATGATACTTGCTAAAGTATCAACACTTGGTAATAACATTTAGAAGCTCTATGATGGATTTTTCACCATGCATAAAGCAGTTTTCCATGTGCATGGCTTACAGAAGTGGAGAAAAGAGTTTTTGAAACCATCAAGAACATACATTCTGCCATCACCCATGTACAAGAGTGGACAATGCAGTACAAAGGTTCCCTGCTTGAATTAGAGAAGAAGATGAAGCCATAGGTAGAGCTAGAGAAAACAAAGGTCCGAATGTTGATCTAGAACTATGACTAACTCACCTCATTCATTGGAAACATACAGGCCTCATATGTATGGTTGCAAAATAGGTTGGATGTCATGGTGAGAATGCACAAGATCCCATCAATTGATTCCCTCATAGATGTTAAACCCGAGAACCAAGTCCAGTTGGAGATTGATGAGTACTTGGAGTAGCTAAGACGATAGGCGATCAGAGAAGACTTGGAGATGAGTGCACAAATGAAAAAGTACATCAGTGGTCTTGTCATGGTCAAGACCATGCTTCTTATGCTTCAGAATGAGTTGGACATAGGTTCAAAGACCATATACCGAGATTCCATGGAGGATAGAGTCTCCTTTTAGAAAGACACCATCAAATAGTTTGGGGACACCATCATACAACATCAATATGTGATCGAGAAGCAACAAGTGGATGTTTCCGAGTTGGTCTTTCCACAAAATTTTAAATCATAGTGTTTTTTCTTGTCAGGCTATCTCTAGCCTATTTTGTCTTCCATGGGTACATGTGGAAAATGTAATATTATTTGAAAATATGTTGTAAGTGAAATTCCAAGTGTCAATCTTCGAATATGAAAAGTCATTATGTAATTTAATGTGTAATTTAGTGAAGAAGTTGATGAATCATGAGGGAAGTCAAAGAGTCACAAAGGGGAATGTCAAGGGTTACCCCACCCTTTGTTATAAATAGAACCTCATAACTCATAGAACATGCTTTTGGGAACTAAGCTTTTGGTTATGCTTAGGCTTAGGAACAGCTTGAGAGTATTGTGAAGAGCCTTGGCTTCTCCATAACATAGAGCGAGTATACTTGTTTGGAGGAGCAGGTGTACTTGACTGTAATGTTCTACAATTGGGGCTAGTGGTTGTCAATGGTGTATGTATGGATGAAAATTTCACTTATAATAATAAAATCAGAGCCAACACAATTTCATGCATATGTTGTTAATATAGTAGGACTACTCTTATTGTATTGGAAATGTATGTTTTTTAACTTACACAATTTCTTATGAACTACTTTGTATGAATTTGTACGAATCTTATTGAATGCATGTTGTTGGATTAATTCATCACTTTAACTTGTCGACTATTCTGCAATTTTAGCTTGTGATGTCATATCGCTTGTGTGTTCCTTTCAAGCTGTGTACTATTAAAGGCTTCTAATGGATGCACTTCCTCTTACCCTCTATATGTTAGAACCTTCATGCATCACACTTGGCTCTTCATGTAGTCACACACTTTCTCTAACCAAGGTTATCATACTTACCTCTACATGCTACCGCGGTTAAGGCATTACACTACCACCCACCATTGCCATTCATACTCCAAATTGTGAGAGGTCTAGTTGGGAATTCATATTGGGGATATCCCCTAAATATTGGTGGGTCTGAACCATCAACTTTTCTGGCACTAGAAGGAGGGATAGATGAAAATCTGAGCCCTTGAAGATTGTTTTGAAATTTTGCACATATTTCATGACTTCTTTCCAAATCAAAACCACGACATGTTTTTCTAACTCCGCACATTTTGAAGTGTCGGAAAGCATCTTAGATGACTTGTCCAGATATAAGTTTAATGGCGAGGGTGGAACAACCTTGTTGAGGCACACAGTTTCTTTTGCTGGCTTCTGTGACAAGCATGATGTCCCATCTGGTGATATTGCCTATGGGTTGTTCACTTTCACGTGCGAATGGTGTGCAAAGAAATGGTGTCAGACATAGCCCGAAGCCTATATACACTCTTCTGATTAGTTTTTAACATAATTATGTCATGATTTTGTTCTTTATGGCCATAAAGCCCTCAACAGAAAAATATTAAAATTGCAAAAATAACGTGACGAGTCTCTAAAGATTTTCATGATCGTTTTCTTCACTATTGTTTTGAATTTCCTAAAGATGAAGTTGAAGGGGAATTATTGGATCAAATATTTCAATATCTTGTTCGCATTTCTGAAATCCACATCAGTTACAATATTTTGAACCTCTCCCAACATACCTTGGTGTTAGAGACCCTACATATGAGATGGACAAGGTTGCTATCCCAAGTGACCCTCCATCCCCTTCCCATCAAACTTCTCTAGCTCCACAAGTTGAGGTGGGAGAAATTGAGAACTCACTTGTTAAGTTATCACCATCTCATCCTACCCCACTTGTCGAGGATTTCTATGCAGATTTGGACTCTAACTCTAATGGGTATGTTGAAGTGCTATCTCCTCATCCTCCATCCTTTAGTCCCATTGATCCTTGGGATTTTGTTTTTTTGTGTTCAATTGTCTCAGATCTCACAAGTGATTTTCACGAGGATCAAGATATGGATGGATTTGGTGTTGAACATCAAACCTATGATATCATTTTTGATGAGTCTATGTGGGAATATGAACAAGAACCTACGGTGAAGGATGATCTCCTTTTTTTTGCACCTCGTCTTCTTTATCCTAACACCTCCCATGATTATGGAAGTTTTGTTCCATCTTGTGAAAATTCATTTCCAGATGTTTCTATTTCTGATCATTCACAAAACATGTAGAATGTCAGTTTTTCATTTGAATGTAGAGAGAACAAATCTATCTTCCCTGATCCTCCCAATCTCTCATCTTACCTTTCTAGAAACATAGAGGGTGAAATTTATCATGTTTTATCATTCCCTCTTTATGATTCATTAGATCATGAGTATGCCTTTATCCATCATCTTGAACTTTTTGATCATGGATGTTGTGATATTTTCATCCATTCATATAATCACGATTATGATTTTTCCACTATTGATCTTTCTAAGCCACCAGTCTTTAATTATCAATCGTCTAATGAGTTGTAAACCCCTCAAGATTTTGAGGCACTTCAGATGGGGCTAATGGTTATGTTAGGTTCTCGTAGCCTTGAGGTCAATTCCACTTTGGATCAGAAATATTTTGAATGTTTCTAGGCTCCTCATCACTCTGTTGCTCATGTTGAAAATCATTCTATCTTACCATTTTTGCAGCCTCCACCAGAAGGACAAATCCTATTTCTCATGCATTGGAGGAGTCATACATAGCAAGCACTATTGTAAAATGTAATTTTTATTCTTTATTTATGTTTTCTTGTTTTTCAAGTTTGAAGGTGTGTACATGCTTGTCTTCCACTCACAATGTGTTAGGACACCATGATACATTTGCAGAGTACTTTTCATGTGATTTATGTTTTTTTTTGTTGCAAGTGCATTCAAGCTTTGTACATATTGGTTTTCATTGTTTTATATTTCTTGTCTATTAGTTTCCTTCCATATCTTTCTTGTCAAGCATGCTCTTTCCTTCATGAGCCAACCAATGCATCGATGGATGCATTTGAAATATCAATTTACGTGACTTAGCCTTTGTTCTTCTTAGGTTAGGAGTAGGAGTAGTTTTTATTTTATTGCTTGTTTCATGATCTTCTGACCTTGTCTTTCTTTCCATTTCTTAATTCCTTTATTTTCTTCTTTTTCACCCGTAGGTTAGTTTTCGAATGAAACTGTGTTTGGCTTCTTAGACAAGCAGGGTGAAATCGAAGAGGAACTTGTACATCTACCAACACTTGGTTATCTGTCTATTCCCTTTCTTTGTGTGAGCCTTTCATTTCTTCTAGTCAATGATACCCTGATGGAAAATGCATTCCTTTCGGGGAGAGTCATGGTGAACTCATGATGCTTACACTCTTAACTAGTACCACCTACTCTAATTGGTTTTTTACTTTTGGTTAAACCTTGTCAAATAAGTCAGTACAGTAAGGAGAGGGGGAAACCATAGGAATTATGTCATAGGTATATATATATATCCTTCTCTGAAGGGACAACCTATTATGCTGTCAATAAGTTGGGATCCCTCTTCAACCTCATGAAATAAATAAGTTCTTATGCACAGTTCTTTGAAAAAAAATTAAAAAAAATAAATAAAGGGCAAAAGAAGAGAAGTGCTTCCTATGCAGAGAGGTGAAGCAAGTAACTCCATTAGGGTGCTATACAGGCACACTGGCCCTAGAGCAATGCTTGTGTTCCTGAAGTGAGTTCAATGGGGTACTGTTTAGGCCTACTAGCAATCCTCTCTGTTTATAGTCATGAGTGTCCTCTCTGTCCCACAAGTACACTAGTTGTTGAGAATATCTCTAGAGGACACAGTTTTGAGTTAAACGGGGCGAACTCCGGAGCCAAAATGAAATTGAATTCACATTCATATTAGTGCAACTCTGATATTCAGTACAAACTAATTCCTCTTCCATCACATCAAGCCTCATCTCAATACAGTGTTTTCTTGCCCTGCTCTCCTTTTGTGGATCGGGTTTATTGATAAATACTCTATGTCCATTTTTTCAAGTCGGTTGAGAGCCCGAGTTTTGGGTTTGAGCTTATAAATGTGACCAAATCAACTACTTGTAATTATCTTCAGTAGTAGTCCTTGCCCGTAGAAATAACAAGCACGCACTTCATAGATGAAGATAAATTCAAGCACGCACTTCATAGATGAAGATAAATTAAGCTTGCTTAAAATTTGTATTTATAAATGTACAACCCAGGTCTTCCTCTTACATTGGCTTTTGGAGATTCTTGGCTGTGTGTTCTTGCTGTCATCAAGCTTTGCAGAAAATAGACTGCTCATCATCCTTAGAATTAGCAATACCATCATAGAAGCTAGTTCTGAAACCACCTGGAACAGTCTCATGTACATGACGGTTATGCGCCAATGGCAGCACAGCAAAACAATAAACCGTACGAATTTCACATCAGCAACAAGATGTTGCAATAATCTAATAAGTTAATCGAAGCCTGCATTCTAGAGAACTCTGGATCTGAGCTGGATCATGGTAAATATTGTCTCTGAAATTGACATGGAAGTGTAGAAGAACAAGAGATTCTCCTGTAGAAAGCTGCGAGGTCTTCACATCTAGATCATGCTTTTCAATTTCCTCCAGAATCCTCCACATATATCTCGGCCTTCTTTGGCTGGTAATTATGATAATTGCTTCCTTGTCATAAATTTCAACGGCTACCTTCAGGTCTGTGTTCTTGTCTGTTTTTTGTCCAGATTGGATTGCCAGCAGACGGTCTCTCTTTCTCTTCAGTTGATGGACATCCTCTTCGAGCTTTCTAATGTAATTAATGGCTTCCTCGTACAATCCACATCTGTCAAGCTGTATGAACAATTCAAATAGATAATTTAGGTATATAAAAAGCTTAAAGCAATCACCTGCGGTGTTACAGTTTGGTATAGATACAGTATGAGTCGTGGAAAGCATGTAATGTTGTAATTATCTTGGGAGGAGTAGTGGGCAAGAGAGACTCCAGTTGTGTACACAAGTATTTCATTCGTTTCCTACGTAACTGTTCTGCGACTATCTGGCTTTCTTTGGTCTTAACAGTCGTCATTTGATCCACATCTCGCCATACTATTTCTTGAAGATCAATACACTTTTCTTGTGAGTCTGAGTCTGCTTCGAGTGGACGCTTTCGGGAAGCAGTGGATTGTTGAGCATTTGAATTAGAAGGACATGTATATGAAAACAAACACTGCAACGCCATAATCAAAGCTATGGAGCCAAAGATTAGAGATCAAGATCAGGGCAATTTGATAGCTAAAGATTAGAGAACAAGTAGTTCCCTTATAGAAGGCGCTGCGAAATGAGTTGAAGGTGTGATATAGGCCTTTAATTTTTATCCTAGATGTTGAAATGGGAAAATTGCATGTACAGTACAAAGTAAAATGCGCGTATAAGAGCAAAATAATGAGTGGTAGACAAAGATTATATGAAATCTTGAATTAAAATCTCATCAACCTAGGACGATATAGACCTTTAATTTTTATCCTAGATGTTGAAATCGGAAAAATGCATGTACAGTACAAAGTAAAATGCGCGAATAAGAGCAAAATAATGAGTGGTTTTTACTGCAGCACCATATTGTGAAAGCTAATTTGAATGAATGAAGAGTATAAATGCGGTGCAAGCAATGAGCATGAATATAATCAGTAAATGGATATTTGAATGAAGGAAGAATATAAGAAGATGCATAATTAATCAAATTTATTTTTTCCATTCAATGTACGATTGAAGCCGCCTTCAATCGGCTGCTTTTAATTCGAAGGAATAGCATCTTGGCAAAAGTAAGACTAGCATTGTGCATCGGTTCGAAATGTTTTTATTGTAAAAAATTTAGTTAATTTAAAAAAAATTAAAAAAAATCAATAACAACAATAGCATGAGGTTTGCAAGGAACTATTGCTTTTGGATTTTGGTGGCACCAATTATATGATTTAAATATGGATACATAGCTTTGTGAAAATAAAAAATCTATAAAATGTGAAATATTTTTGAGTACACATTAAAATTTAAGGAACAATGGTAGTAAAATCAATTCAAAGAAAAGTAAAACATATTAGTAATGTTTTATATATTTTAGATTTAATATATTATTACTAAAATATATTAATGATGTTTTATATTTTTTTAGTTTAGCACATAATTTGTATATGGTCGGGAAGCTGACTAGAGAGACATATTTTGTTGTTTATAAAAGCAATAAATATGTATAGTATAAAGTAAAAATGTAGTAATAAAATTATATCCAAAATTGGTGTTGCAAAATAATATTTGTTTCTTTTATTTTTATTGTGATGCATATCTAATATTAAAAGTTTTCACATGAGGCATTGATAGATGATTACAAAATTATTAAAGTCATTACATAATAAGAAAATGTTCAATATTTGTTTTCTAGGATAATTTTTGTATTTGGAAGATAATTTATATGTTTATTTGTGATTGAAAAACAAATCTTGTTTTTTTGGAATTACAATCCATTTAAGCATGGGAACCATCACAATTAGAAAATAAATTCCTCAAGGAGAAAAACAATACATAGAAAATTTCATTGAAGGAAAAGAAAATGTGAGTGTAGGAATGAAAAAACTAACTTTTGAGAAAAGCAAATCCAACTCCCATAACAACAAATGAACCTCCAATCAATATTTCATCGGAGAAAACATTTTTGGATGATTAGATGATGATGCATTTTCGTGGAGCTGATTATAGTGTGGATGAAATTACAAATGGTCGATGCATAACTTTGATGAAGATGTTCCTATGGTGCAAAATAGTGGTCAGTTGGTATATATGGTATATAGTTATAACGGCGGTCTAATCCCACATAACATAACAAAATTATTACGAGCCCATGGGTTTGAACCTGTAACCCATTCAATGCCAATACTTAATAGTTATCTGCTAGCCAAGGTGTCATGTCAACAATCTTGTTAACTTTGCCAAATAATTTTGTATGTATATGTTGTCAAACTACAGGGCCATGAGAGAGGAGGATACTAGAGGGTCCTAGAGAAGAGATACTCGACGAAACAATGTGCGGATCAACAAAGGGCTGAAACCTAATGCAGGGTTCTATTGTACCGTCTACAACCCCCCTTCGATTTTGGAGCCTTCCTTCTAAATAATAGAAACTCATATTGCATTGATCTAGGTATCCTTGCTTCGACTGAGACTTATCCTTTTTCATATTGGCCTATCTTTTATCGCTTAGTTTATTTCTAACCCATAATCTGATCTCCTGACTTGGTCCCATAACAGTTCTGGGCTTGCCTCAGCAAACTGTGCAATTCTTGAGGGCAATTGGCCTTACTATTGGGAATTGTGCAGTCCTGACTACGAGTGAGCTTTAAGCTCTGGAAATGCGCAGTCATGGAGGGGAAGCCCGATACTAACCCAAAAAATGTGCTTACCTCACTATGCTCAGAAACTGCGCAATGCTTGAGCCGGAGAATTGCCCAATCCTTCCTAGAACAACACAATATTTCTAGCAAATACATGGTAGTTTTTCTCGAAAAAAATAAAAGAAAAAAGAAAAAAGAATCCCTAAAAATTAGGGATCTATTTCTAATAACCTGAAGGAGGCACTTGTGTTATTTTTCGAAACTAATGCCAAGTGTCACTTTTTCCTTGATTTTAGGCATGTGCATCAAAAACCCTAACTTGGCCAAATCTATTTAGTCAATGCTACTATGACTCATTTTCACACTCGACCTTGGATCTCTATCATTCTCAAGGATTTCATGGAGCCTTTAGTTCAATCATCATCGCTTTTTCGGGTGAGTTTTGCTTTTCTAGTCTTTTGTCACTTTTTTTTACTGTCTTTGTTCTTTAGCTTGTGTGAGTATTGCTTCACTTTTTTCTATGAACGAATGTTGGCGTTTTAAATTTTTTTAGCTTATAGAAGTGTTTCTTCAAGTTATAGATTGCCTTTCCCAAGCGTTGCATGTATTTTCCCCCTTTTTCCACTAATGGTCTTCGTTGCAGCAATTCTCCTCACATGCTTCGTTTTCTTTTAGTTTAATAAATTCATGCACTTGTTTCACATGCATACATCAACACTTAGTCATATTTTCACTCAATATCACACCATCCTTCAGATCTACTTGTTTTTCACACTTTATTTGGGTATATCTAGGTCCCCTTGCCCGGATCTCACTGTGCACAGCTAGCTCTACACAATATGGAGACTCAAGCCTCTAGCTTGGCTTCTAGAATTGCGTAGATCCTAGCCTAGGCTGGTTCCAATTACGGACTGCATAGTTCCAGGAGTCAGTTTCCCAGCTTGGCCACTGAGACAGTGCAATGCACAGTCTCTCCCATGCCCTGGCCTAGACTGAATTGTGCATTTCAAAGCTCTAGCAATCAAGCTTCCACACTGACTATTGGGACTGTGCAATGTAAAGTTCCCACAGTCACTCTCTTAGCTCCTTTAGTCAAGCCTTCCCATCGTGAGCTCGATTTGCTACTTGATGTTTTATTGATGTTGTTTTTCTTTTTATCTGACATTTTATAGTCATGAGTGTCATCTCTGTCCCATAGGTATAGTAGTTGTTGAGAATCTCTCTAGAAGTTACAGTTAACATGGCATCCAAGAGAGCTACATCAAAGGAGACTACTGAGAGAAGTACTGGGGAAGTAATTGAGAAAATATCAAATGATCTACAAGTCTATGCAAATACTCAGTTGTTCATTGAGAAGGGAAAAACATTGGCATGGAAATAGATCAAAGATACTTTTGCAGAGGACTTCAAGGTTCACTTATAGGACCGACAGGTTTATCGTAGGATCCAGTGGTTAGGATTATACAAGGTTGCACGTAGGTACCCCACCTTCCCATGTGTAGACATCATTAGTTGGAGTGTCTCACATACAGATGAATAGACTATGGCATTGAGCAGTGTTAGTGGGAGAGAGCTTGCCTCCTTCAGTGCATAGAAATTTCAGTGTATGTACCACTTTCCCGAGTTTGTGAAAGGCATGGATTCACTCTTCTATGCCACCCATATCTTTGTGAACACTAGAGATATTGTCAAGTGCTGGGTGAAAGAGTCATCAAAGCCTAGGAAGACACCCACTCATGTTTACAAGACAAAGTCCATGAGGAAGGCCTACCAGTTCTTAATCATCTTTGATTGCAGAATATATGGTCAAGAGAACACAAAAACCTTTCCCGAAGAGTGGCTAGTCTTACTGGATCAGTTGGTGAATGATGGGAGGTCATTCAAATGGTCGGATCTATTGGTTCATCAGTTGATGTCCCATGTGTCTAAGGCTCGGAATATGCCATGGGATAAGAAAGCAAGGTTCTAAATGTCCACATATTTACTAGATGCAGTTTGTTCCCGCAGCAGTTCCCTAGCATGAGCTAGACATGGACACCGCAAGAGACTGTTTTGAACATCTATTGCAAGTTGCTTTCAGACTCCAACTATTAAGGAGTGATGGAAAGCATAACTGGCCATTTTATCATTCTATTCTACAAGCTTATATTTGAGCAGGATCCACCTTACATGTCCCAAGAAGCAATGGACGCGATAGTAAACATTGCAGATTGGTATGCCTCACTAGGTTGCTCCTTCATCAGAATGTCTGGTAGAGAGAAGCCTCTGCATGTTCTACCAAGGTATGCCACTGCAAAAATGATCATGCAAGAAGTTTCATACCACCTCGCTACAGGGTTGTAAGTAAAACAGCATAGGAATAAGAAAGCGCAATGGCCCGCTCTTCCTTTGCGTATTGGATTATATGAGATTATGAGTTTGAAAGATGCAAATGTCGCTGCTAAGAATAGTGAAATTCGAGTCCTGCACCAAGGATTTTAATCTGTATGATCCTCACGTCCTCACCATTCATCGAGAATCAATTAATGTCAATCACTTAGAATCAATCACTCATCGAGAGTAGTGTTCTCCCTTTAAAATGAAAATACTTTATTTTTTAAAATAATAAAATAAATCTATAAAATTTTTAAATTTTTAAATATTAATTATATAATAATAAATATTACAAGGAATGAATATGAATTAAATTTAATTACCATATAATAAAATTAAATTAAATTTTACACCGTTTTCAATATTGAATAAACAAGATTTCATAATTTATGCATAGAGTTTATTGTTTTTCAACATTAAATAAACAATGTTAATTCAAAGTGTATATATATATATATATATAACCAATGGATTTTATAACTATATTAAAATAAAGTAATATCATTAACTATTGACTTAAATTCGGTTTAAAATATGGGGAAGAATTAAATTTATTAAGCTATAATTTTTTTATTATTTAAGTTTATTTCATCGTTTAAGAAAATTAATGAGTGAAATTGTTATTATTCTTGCAGTGGGAGGATATAACGCATTTGCAAATGTGTTGACTATGAATTTATCTAATTTGATAAAAAAAAAATGGCAGGTGTAACATTAACTTTATATCAAAAATAATTTATTTTATTGAATTATTTTCAATTTATTTTTTTAAATAGTAATAAGTTGAATAAGGACGGAGTTGTTTATAGCCGGATTTTTTAGAATTTTCCAAATCTTGTAGAAAGATTTGAGGTGAAATCTTGATTTGTATTATGTAAAATATTTGTTTATCTCTATATATGGATTCATCAACATCAAAAATTCTTAGGGCACTTCTGTTGTGCAGGATTTACCCATCAATCTTGTTATTTCAATGAATTTAGACAGATTTAAAAAAAATTAAACTGGAAATACTTCCAAAAAATCGCACTAAAACAACTCCTTTCTTAAATTATTATGACATTATACTCTGCCAGCGTACTGTTAACTATAGCTACAGTTAGTGAGTAACCTCCCCAACAGCGAAACTGCAGATCCTTTTAGATAAGTTCCAATTTCTCTTTCTCTGCTAAAACGTGCGATGAATTAAGCAAATTCGGTATGTTCAGTCAAGCCATCGTCATGCAGCGTTAGACTTGCAATTCTTCAGATCAAAATCCCCGTCCTGTGATCAAGGTGGCCTCTGTGGTTTCTGGCAAAAGTTATGGTTGCCATCCCGCCTCACAAAAGGTAGCTCTGCTGTCGAGATTTAACATCGGAGGAAGGGTTCCTGTCGGGCCACGCCGGATCTGGTTTTTTCTATCACATTGTGAAATTTGCATGTGCGAAGGTTCAAATAAGTCTTTTTACCCGCATTCGATAAAGATCTGTTCCATCTCTTTTCGTATCGGAGAGTTAGCCTGGAGAATCCTCAGCTACAACGCACTTACATGGATATTTTGTCAAATCTGAGTCGAAGGCCTAATAAAAAGCTAACCTCGGGAATCGTGGACCTTTGCTTTACCACAAAATCACTCGCGGCCGGCAAGGGCTAACCAGCCATATATTGAGTCTTAAATGCTGGCCCATCTATGTATGTGGTGCACGTCAGTGGGATGGCATACATAACTCCGGCGGGCGACCACGGAGACCTTTCCGGCAGCCGGTGCGGGACCCACCATACGGCCCAAGACCGCAACCACTGCACGCCACCACTAGACCGTACGCTCATTTGAATTTGGAAACCCGCCAAAACAAGAACTTGAACCATGCAAGACGCTCATTTGAATTTGGAAACCCGCCGAAGCATGAACTTGAACCATGGGAGACGTGAGAGCCCTGTGAGGAATTTCCGGCTACTCCGTCGCTGCCACCAGACCCCCTCCGATAGCGATGCGTGAGGAATTTCTAGCTGCCTCTGTGGCTGCCACCAGATCGTAGGAATACAAGGGTATACGATACAATGTTAAATTTATATAACCGCTTAGCTTATGTTTTTTGCAGCTGCTGTGTTCATGAGCTTAACTATCCAAGGCCATTTTGGTGGTGAACTAATTCGCCATGAATGTCATCGGACATCGGAGAAGTGATATGAGCAGCACTGACATTTCTGCGGCTTACAAATGCCCAGGATTCACTGAGTGGGTTTCACTGAGCGGGTTTTATAGTTGCAGGAAATATTGGTTGCCCATATGGTGCTCTCCTGTCCTCCCACACCACGCAAACCCAAATGGATTCCAGTGAAAAGAAAGGTACCTGCAAGTCCTCTCCAAGGATTTTGCATGCTTTCCAATTCTGATCAACAGTCGTTGTTCGGTTCACATCTTCCAAATATTATTTATTAGAAGTTTCGTTTCTAAGGGCAGGAGATTTTTATTTACGTCACAGTATAATATTCTGAAGTTTCGTTTCTAAGAATAGTAGATTTCTATTTTCCTCACAGTATAATATTCTGGATATCAGTTTACAAGATATTTGTATTTCACTGTTTTACATATTGCAATGGAATAATAGCTTCCTGAGATTTTGAAGTGTATGAAATATGTTGCAGTTTGCACCATTCGTGATTTGTTTTTTTATTATTAGTCCCACATTATAACTTCTGAACTCACGTTAAAGAAAGAATAAATGGCTACAGTAATAAATCTGTCCCTAAATTTTTCAAATACATCATTCAAAATCCCTTTTGGCTGAAAGTTGTATAGTCATCACAACACCAGTTTCTAGCATATATGTTTTGAATGTTTATATTTTATCTCGGTGGCGTCTTGGTTAAATGCTGTGTTATCTCAGTCATCGTTCAAAATCCCTTTTGGCCGAGAGTTGTGTAGTCATCATAACACCAGTTTCTAGCATATATGATTTGAATGTTTATATTGATTTGAATGTTTATATTTTATCTCAGTGGCGTATTGGTTAAATGTTGTGTTATCTCAATGGGATATTTTGATAAAGAAATTCAAGATAGGGATATGTAATTGCTGTAACAGTGGAGTTGTAATGGTATTCCAAACTGGAAAAAAATGTCACCCATTTATATCGAAATTGAGTTTCACATTGAAAACATTCATGGGAATGGTATTCCAAATGGAAAAAAAATGTCACTCATTAAAATGAGTAAAATTGATGAAGGAAATATGTTAGTGTTTTCTTAGAGGGTCGAAGAAAGGATTATATAGATATTAGTGTTTTGTTGGTTATTTATGGATGTAGTGATAAATTGATTAAGAGAAAGTTTAAGAAATGGTTATATGAATATTAAAATTTTGAATGTAAAATAAAATGTTTGAATGCTAATTATGAAAGTAGAGCAAAATTTTATATAGAAATGTTATTTTCTTGAAAATAGGTTTTATAGAAATGGAAATTCTAATTGAGCGTGGTGAAATAGATATTTAATAAAAAGGAAATTATAAATAGATTAAGTTGTTTTTCCAAATTAAATAAAAGTTTTAAGTTATTATCACATTTCATTGATATAATTTTTCTAAGATTTATTTTAGAATATTTTAAATGGTTATAAATTTTAAAATATATAAAAGTTATAATTGATATACACATTTAAAATAAAAAATATTAATAAAAATATTGTTTTCAAATCAAACATTAAATTTTATTAATTACATTTTACATTCAAGAATAAAAAATGATAATTTTGTTACACAATTACAGTCTAAGAAATATGTTATATTTTACAACCTTTATTTTATTTTAAACAATATGTTCAAATTCACATTTAACTTATTGATTACATATTAATCATGTTCTTATATATGAAAATAAAATAAAAAATACACACTTAGGATAAGGATGTTGGATTTAATGTGAATATCCTAAAAACTGTTGTGGATACTATAAATATTGGGGGTATTATTGTTGAAGATATTATGGAAAATTGGCATGCCTCCATAAGTTGACCCTCTCCATCCTTGTTACTAAGGTTGGTTTCGGGTTTTCTATGATATCCATATTTGCGAGGATGTAGATATATTCCAATTATGTTGTGGACATTGTTAATAAGGATTAAACTATTACGTGGGGTCTTGAGAAATACATGTTTATCCTTGTTACCAAGGTCTCCTTAATGGAACATAACAAAACTATTCTATAGTTTCATTGTCTCCTTGAAAAACTTATTTCAACCATGTTAAAGATGGACAATTTATTGTTCCATGGTTTTCTCCACTTATAGCATAACATTCAACATTATTTAAAGGAAATTCACATAAATTTTTTTGATAATGCTACATTTTTTTCTTTATGTTTGAATTTCAAATATATATATATTACCAAGAATATATGCTTAAATTTTTTCCAACAAATTGCCAATTCCATTTCTACTTACCCTACTATATATTACCAAGAATATATGTTTAAATATTTTCCAACAAATTGCCAATTTCATTTCTACTTACCCCACTAGATGTTGACTCACTAACTCTAGAGATAACATCCCTAGGTCCCTTAATAGGATTTTTGTTGAGAAAAGTATTTGCACAGTTCACAAATTTCTAGATAACTTAGTTGAGACAAATCTCCCTTACTCATAAGGTTCAGTAAATCTCTCCATTCATCTATAATTCCTCAAAGTAAAAGAATTTTATGAGTATCCAAAGTCAAATTTTGTTGCTTCGCCCTCTTGACATTATAAAGAACTCTTTTTAATTAATCTTCAAGCGTTTCATCTTCCATTTGTGACATTTAAAAATCCTCTTCTTTAAAATAATGATTTACACAATAATCCTTATATTTATCAAGAAAAAATTGATGCATATTATCCCACATTTTGGTAGTATTTGTTCGTAATGTGATAAACCATCACATTGCTCGATCCTTAGGAGTGGATGGAAACAACTTTAGTTTTTGGGCATCAAGAAAGTAATCATAATTACGACATAATACTTCAAATTCAAAGAGAAAGGTTTTAGGACCTTATGTTCTCATACCATGAAAGTCGCATAGTATTGACGATAAAGTGTTTTTCATGTTGACATTAGTTGTTATGTCCTGAATATGAAAACCAAATTCTTCTTCAACATTTTCATCAATTACATGTGCCCCTCATTGTCTTGTTTCTATTATTTCTCATGTTCCTCCATGTCCCTTGGTTTTAGTTGTATCTCTTAGTGGATGGAAGAGAATATTCTAGTTCTTCAGTTAGATTGTCAATATATGGTAGCTCTAATTCTTCACCACTTAGTCCTTCTCTAGTTTGATGAAACTGGAATATTTCTTTTTGTGGACTATCTGTAACTTCCTCAACTTTTTCTTCTTTAACCTTTCCTCTCCAATGTGGAATCTCCTTTAAGCATCATCTTCTTCTTGCAAACAAAATGGAAATTGTAGATGTGGATAATGTCATTCCAAACTGCACCATGATTGGTGATCAAGTAGCTGGAGTAATTCTACCTCTCACAAATCTACCTCTAAAATCTCTTTGCCTATTCATGAATTCTTTTTACCATGAATTTATGTATGATCCATTTATTTTTTCTGTATGCCTTAAACTAATTCCCTTTAATGCTTCCATGACGAAAATGCCAAAAATATTAGGTAATTCAATTGTATTTAAGTTCCTTAATTTAATTATCAACTAAGATTTGTGATCTTGTCAAGCATAAGCATTGCATGTGTAAGCATTATTATATGAAAACTACTAATCAACACCATTTAAAATTACTATAGAGATTAATCTCATTTATGATTTGTAAATTACTTTTTTATCCCCAAATTACAACGTCCAACTATGTGTACAAATGCTAGTTTCTACAATTGTTATGAAAGTAATATCTTCAAACCAAGGATAAGTGTTAATTTCTTGTACCTTTTAGTTGCAACATACAATTGGAAAGGAATCAGTACTCTATGCATTCAAAATGGAATTATTATATCAAACTGAATAAACACCAATTGCAAAAAAGATTAAAACTAAATCAAAATCATATTGGAAACTACAGATATTAACTATAACTAAACTCTAGAATAAAATTAAATAAGAAACAAATATTCTACATAGTGGACCCTCCTAACTTAAGTCTTTTTTGCTAATTTTCTACGGATCTTAACTTAAATCAACACACATTTAGATTGAATTCATACAAAAAAGATGAACTACTTTTTGGAATTAATCAAAGGAACATAGTACAATAATATGAAAATTATTTTACAATCAGTTCATAGACATATGCTCAACATTTAGTAATCGTTACAATATAATTCTAATCATGCTTTTATATAACTCTATAAAAATTCATCAAACTAAAATTGCTATGAATATGGCTATAGATTCAAATCAGAGTATCGAGAATGCAAAATAAAGGATTTGAGAATACAAAACAAAGTATTGGGAAAGAAATAATTTTTTATAATCATTTGGCTTAGATTTTATTAATATTTGGTCCCATGATCTACTCATGTTGATTCATCATTATCCCTTGCTTGGATGAATTGAACAATTGTTGATATGCATTGAAAACACCATCGCTGACTCATTCATTAACCAATTTTCTCAAGTATCCTAAAAGGTCCATACCTGATAGGCTTTAGCTTTTTACCTTCACCTTGCATCCTGTCCTTGCTGATATACAACCAAACTTGGTCTCCAACTTGAAAACAATGCTCCATCCGATGCTTATCATGCCTAGCCTTATACTTGGCCTGGCTCTTTTCCAGCTGTTCCTGTACTTCCTGATGGATCTCCTGGATTTGTTCAATGAACCTAGTTGCCTTGTCCACATCACTATGTCCATCAACCATGGTATTTTTACCAAAGACAAAATCCAAAGGAGACCTTGGTGTGAAACCAAAGTAGGTCTCAAAGGGAGATCTCTGTGTAGAAGAGTGTTTGGCTCTGTTGTAAGCATGGTGCACATAACACAAGTGTTCATCCCAAAGCTCAGGATGTTTACTGCAATATCCTCTCAGTGACTGGATCACAGTCCTGTTTAGTACTTCTGTCTGGCCATCTGTTTGTGGATGAAAAGCTGTGCTTTTCTTTAATTTGGTGTCCATCAGTTCCCACAGACTAGACCAGAACTTCCCCACAAATCGTGTGTCTCGATCAGATACAATGGAAGTGGGTAATCCAAAATGAACCCATACATGTTCAAAGAACAATTTTGCAGTCTGTTCAGTTGTGATTTGTTTACTACAAGGTATCAAAATACACATTTTGTTGAACCTGTCCACAACAACATATAGATAATCATGACCTTTCCTAGATTTAGGCAGTCCTCCAACAAAATCCATGGAAACACTTTCTCAAGGGTGAGAAGGAACTGGCAATGGGATTTATAGCTAGGAAACTCTCGGTACATTTCTTCAACCATGGACTTTATAGCTAGGAAACTCTCTATGAATTGAGGGTCTGGTCTCATAGAACGTTCTTCTGACATGGTCCTTCGAGGATAGACTCTTCCAATTTCAGGATTAGTTTCCAACAACTCTCCTTCTCCTAATTTGAGCTTTGATCTTGTGAGCATTCACAGCTATACCAACACAAGCTTTTCTAACCTTACAGCCTTGAGCTCTGATACCACTTGATCTGATATTCACCCTATGAGTGACATCAGTTAAAGATTTATTAAACTAAGGTATTACAGACTCATGTGCTGGTGTGTGTTCTGTGTTATTGAAACAACAGATTGATCAGATTGCCAATACACAGACAATAAAAATGGAAAGACAGCAGAGAAATACAGTAAGCAACACAAAAACACAAACAATTTTAATAAGGAGTTCACCCTATTCTCCAGGGCTACGTCTTCGGTCCAGCTTCAGTGGTGGCCTTATTTTATTGTGTCTTTCAGCAGAGAAATTACAATACAAGGACTCAATATGAGTTCTCCTGAAGCATGTTTTGCTTGGCAGGGTGGTTCTTGGATTCCCCAAGCCACTTGGAGTACACAGACTCTTCTTCTTCCTACCAGCTTTGTGACCTCTTGGTCTACAGTGGAAAGAGCCAAATGTGATGCTCAGTCCGGGCAGATTCCTCTATGGGAAGGCTTGAATCTTCAATCTCTCTGGTGCTCGACGCTACCTATGGTCAGCTTGGCCCTCTGTCTCTTCTGCTTGGCTTTACTATTCTCTGTGTTCAGTCCTCCTCTCAAGGTTCACTGTTCACTGTCTCTCTTGGTCGCTTGGACTCCAATTCTGTTCATGGCTTTAGCCATTTGATCCCTATGCCTGTTAGGTTCCTCTTCTGCCTGTGCCGATTCACCTTCTGCAGCTGCGCTTGGAGTTCCCTGTGTTCGGCGTCATCATGAACGCTCAGGGAGTGGCCACCTGTCCTCCTCTAAATGGCACCAGCATGCTTCGTCGGTTCGTTTCTTCAGTTACACCGTGGATGTGTTCTTCCTCCACTGTGGCAGTCAAATGGATTCCAAATCTCTTTAGAACGCAGCTTGATTCCCTATCGATTCCGCTTCTTTCCATCAGGTGCAATCTCAGTTGTCTGATTTGGGCCCTCTAGATCTGACGCCATGCGCACGTTTCGCGTGGTTGACTTGCTTGACCGATAGCGCGCGATCAACGGCGGTTTTCTCTCACCTCCGCCTACCATGCGTCGATCGGTGTATGGAATCGCTCCGCTCCTGTCCAAAACCTCTCACTGTTCAAGGGCGCCCCGATCAATACTGCCAGTTTTCCAGTGCGCGGGTCCCACCTTCGTACATTAGTGCTTTTCTCTTTTTTTCCGCTCGCGGTTTCCTGGCTCCCGATGTGACCGAGTGCTCGGGCTTCCCCCTTTAGGGCCTCGTTCGCCTAGCGCTGATCGCGCATCAAAAACCTCTTCCTTTTCCCATTTTGGGGCTCCCAGGGGCTACTTTGGCCTCCTGAGCAGTCTCCATGGGCCTTGGTCAACGCGCTTTGACCAAGGTCCTCGTCGTTCCACATCGGCTGCCATTGCCACTGGTTCAGGGTGTTTTTTATACTGTTTTGGATTTCTTTGGAGATTTGTTCAACCTGATTCAGTCATGGTTCTCGACAGTCTTTCTATGGATCCAATTCGGATCAATATATATATATATATATATATATATATATATATATATATATATATATATATATATATATATATATATATATATATATATATATATATTCAAATTCAAACATAAAGAAAAAATGTAGCATTGTAAAAAAAAATTATGTGAATTTCCTTTAAATAATGTTGAATCTTATGCTATAAGTGGAGAAAATCATGGAACAATAAATTGTCCATCTTTAACATGGTTGAAATAAGTTTTTCAAGGAGATAATGAAACTATAGAATAGTTTTGTTATGTTCCATTAAGGAGACCTTGGTGACAAGGATAAACATGTATTTCTTAAGACCCCACATAATAGTTTAATCCTTATTAACAATGTCCACAACATAATTGGAATATACCTACATCCTCGCAAATATGGATATCATAGGAAACCCGAAACCAACCTTAGTAACAAGGATGGAGAGGGTCAACTTATGGAGGCATGCCAATTTTCCATAATATCTTCAACAATAATACCCCCAATATTTATAGTATCCACAACAATTTTTAGGATATTCACATTAAGTCCAACATCCTTATCCTAAGTGTGTATTTTTAATTTTATTTTCATATATAAGAACATGATTAATATGTAATCAATAAGTTAAATGTGAATTTGAACATATTGTTTAAAATAAAATAAAAGTTGTAAAATATAACATATTTCTTAGACTATAATTGTGTAACAAAATTATCATTTTTATTCTTGAATGTAAAATGTAATTAATAAAATTTAATGCTTCATTTGAAAATAATATTTTTATTAATATTTTTTATTTTAAATGTGTATATCAATTATAACTTTTATATATTTTAAAATTTATAACCATTTAAAAAATTCTAAAATAAATCTTAGAAAAATTATATCAATGAAATGTGATAATAATTTAAAACTTTTATTTAATTTGGAAAAAAAAACTCAATCTATTTATAATTTCCTTTTTATTAAATATCTATTTCACCATGCTCAATTAGAATTTCCATTTCCATAAAACCTATTTTCAAGAAAATAACATTTCTATATGAAATTTTGCTCTACTTTCATAATTAGCATTCAAACATTTTATTTTACATTCAAAATTTTAATATTCATAAAACCATTTCTTAAACTTTCCCTTAATCAATTTTTCACTACATCCATAAATAACCAACAAAACACTAATATCTTTATAATCCTTTCTTCGACCCTCTATGAAAACACTAAAGTATTTCCTTCATCAAATTTAATCATTTTAATGAGAGACATTTTTTTCCCGTTTGGAATACCATTCCCATGAATGCTTTCAACGTGAAACTCAATTTTGATATAAATGGGTGACATTTTTTTCCCGTTTGGAATACCATTACAACTCCACTGTTACAGCAATTACATATCCCTATCTTGAATTTCTTTATCAAAATATCCCACTGAGAAACACAACATTTAACCAATACGCCACTGAGATAAAAATATAAACATTCAAATCATATATGCTAGAAACTGGTGTTATGATGACTACACAACCCTCGGCCAAAAGGGATTTTGAACGATGACTGAGATAACATAGCATTTAACCAAGACACCACTGAGATAAAATATAAACATTCAAAACATATATGCTAGAAACTGGTTTTGTGATGACTATACAACTCTCGGCCAAAAGGGATTTTGAATGATGTATTTGAAAAATTTAGGGACAGATTTATTACTGTAGCCATTTATTCTTTCTTTAACGTGAGTTCAGAAGTTATAATGTGGGACTAATAATAAGAAAACAAATCACGAATGGTGCAAACTGCAACAAATTTCATACACTTCAAAATCTCGGGAAGCTATTATTCCATTGCAATATGTAGAACAGTGAAATACAAATATCTTGTAAACTGATATCCAGGATATTATACTGTGAGGAAAATAGAAATCTACTATTTTTAGAAACGAAACTTCAGAATATTATACTGTGAGGTAAATAAAAATCTCCTGCTCTTAGAAATGAAATTTCTAAGAAATAATAGCAGGCCATACAATCAAGTGTAGCTACTAAGGAATTTCATAGAGTTAGCATACTCTTAGGCACCAATAATCATTAGTAATGTACCTCATTATACAAAGACTTGGTCTCAACATTGGGTTCTTCATCAGATCTACACTTCTCTTCTTGTGCAAACACTTTGGGAGGATTGGTTTCTCCGGTTCTAGGATTCTTCTTCATATGTTGCTGGTTGTTCATATTTGGAAGATGCGAACCGAACAACGACTGTTGATCAGAATTGGAAAGCATGCAAAATCCTTGGAGAGGACTTGCAGGTACCTTTCTTTTCACTGGAATCCATTTGGGTTTGCGTGGTGTGGGAGGACAGGAGAGCACCATATGGGCAACCAATATTTCCTGCAACTATAAAACCCGCTCAGTGAAACCCACTCAGTGAATCCTGGGCATTTGTAAGCCGCAGAAATGTCAATGCTGCTCATATCACTTCTCTGATGTCCGATGACATTCATGGCAAATTAGTTCACCACCAAAATGGCCTTGGATAGTTAAGCTCATGAACACAGCAGCTGCAAAAAACATAAGCTAAGCGGTTATATAAATTTAACATTGTATCGTATACCCTTGTATTCCTACGATCTGGTGGCAGCCACAGAGGCAGCTAGAAATTCCTCACGCATCGCTATCGGAGGGGGTCTGGTGGCAGCGACGGAGTAGCCAGAAATTCCTCACAGGGCTCTCACGTCTCCCATGGTTTAAGTTCATGCTTCGGCGGGTTTCCAAATTCAAATGAGTGTCTTGCATGGTTCAAGTTCTTGTTTTGGCGGGTTTCCAAATTCAAATGAGCGTATGGTCTAGTGGTGGTGTGCAGTGGTTGCGGTCTTGGGCCGTATGGTGGGTCCCGCACCGGCTGCCGGAAAGGTCTCCGTGGTCACCCGCCGGAGTTATGTATGCCATCCCACTGACGTGCACCACATACATAGATGGGCCAGCATTTAAGATTCAATATATGGCTGGTTAGCCCTTGCCGGGTATGTGAGGCTTATCTCACCCCCATGGTTCCCGGGCCTTTTTCTTCCTGCAAATCAAGATGAGGAACGCACTCGAAAACTAGATCCAACAAGTTTCTCATCACATCTGGAGTCAAATCAAACTTTGATTACTCATTTTCAAATTTTTGCAAGGTCCCCGACCAGAAAATCAATTCTCGTAGATGTTTGGGTTGTGGCTACAATAAAGGATCTAAAAACGATAGTGCAAAATTGCTTGGGTTATCTGACAACTTTTCAGAGTTTGATCCATGAAGGAAATCTTTTACAAGATAACATCTCCTTGCAGGTATATGGAATCACCCGTAATTCAACCATTATTATTAATGTGACATTGTCGAGTGGAATTTTAGGACAACATTTGTTGCAGGTAAATGGAATCACCCGTAATTCAACCATTATTAATGTGACGTTGTCGGGTGGAATTTTAGGAACTTGAGGGCCTTCCAATAACACAAAAGGTCTAGTCTCTTTCAAGGAAGGGTCAAATCCAATGTTCAAATTTGAACATATCACAGCCTTTCTGAAGCTCTCTAGCACGTCAAAGAAGTTCTTAGCCAAATTTACCGGTCAAAAGAAATTTAAATTTTGATTTTTATAAGTTTGAAGAAAAAATTAAATAATATTATAAAATGTCATATGAAGGGCTGCATGTCCATAGGACATTTAAAAAATTCCAGTTCTCTGACTGATGTAACACTCTAAAGTCTACAAGAGGTTCTAGCAACACTCAAGAAAGTGCAATGGGATGTAATGGAGGTTGTTCATCCATTCCCAGGCCATCAGCCATAATGGAAGCACTGATAGAGTTAGCAATCATGATATGAGGTTTATGTTTGGATAACAGAGGTTTCTTTTCGCATTCATTGATACTAGAGAAGAAGTAGCTATGTATTGGTATCCATGAATAGGGCATATTTTGAAGGTATGGAAGCACTGATAGAGTTAGCAATCATGATATGAGGTTTATGTTCGGATAACAGAGGTTTCTTTTCGCATTCATTGATATGAGAGGAGAAGTAGCTATGTATTGGTATCCGTGAATAGGAAATATTTTGAAGGTATCAGAGATTTAGAAGAAACAAATGACAAAATATAGAATTAACAATGACTGAAGTAGATTATTCTGAGCCTGTGAATCTTCCCTGCATTGATTTTTCCAATCCCAACCTTACGGCGAGTGCAGCAGAAGTTCGCAAGGTATTTTAACTCTCAGTTTTAATTTTCAACTTTCATTTCCCTGGCCTTTCATTCAGTTCATTGATTTACGCAGAACCGATTAAAATTATCATGTGCGGAATGGTTGATTAATCTTTATATAGTCATGTGTAGGAATGAGAACCATCAATGTTACACTTCGTATCAAGCAAAATCTCTTAATCTTTCCATTCAACCCGAAGGTTTGATGTGGATTTGTGTCTTCTTATATTTACTTCTACTTGTAATTACACCTTGCTCTGCTCAAGTCTAAAAAACAAATCCATTAAAGTATTTCACTTCATATTTTTTCATATATTCATTTTTCAAGGGGATTAGAAAGGGAGTTATGAAGCTTCTGAAGCGCCGATAAAGGCAAGCGATTTCATGGTCCCAATCAATGGCCTTTAACAGGTATGCAATTCAACATTTGAAACGATATTTTTCATATTTGTGAAGTGCTTAAAAATAGGTTAATGTGACAGTGTTGACATTTTTACAACATAACCACATACTACATTTTCTGTGGTATCTCCATTTTCCTTAATTTGTAAAATTTTATTCTTTCTTGTTTACCCACTATTAACACAAGATTGTTCAATTATGAGATTACCCCATTAGATGGTGATAACTACGCTTACTAATTGACAAACCCTTTTTTTTCATCTTGTAAATAACTACTACCATCTACTACATCTTTGAGAATGCCAAATATATTCGAGTACTCATCATCCCGAATATATTCGAGTACCGATCATCCTACCGCTATGAAAACATCTTCCATCCTACCTTAATTATGAGGACATATTCATGACATTACTTTGATGTTCCACATAGATATCTTGACATAGTATAATAAGGCCAATAGGGTTCCTTACATTTTCCATGAAGACATCATTACTTTGAAACTCTCATGTTCGACATGGAAATCTTGAGATAACATAATAAGGCCCATAGGGTTATTTATTTAGGGTTTCTTTTTAGAAAACATTGGTATATAGACATAGTAGTCTCTTTATTAATTTGAAATCTTATTTTATAGTAATAAATTAATACATTCCCATTTTATAGTAATAAATGAATAATTATTCATTTTATAGTAATAAATGAAATAAATTAGTTAAAGATGTAATTTTATCGTGTTTAAAAATAGATTAAAGTGATAATAATGACATTTTTACATCATAACCAAATTTTCTATTGTATCTTCATTTTCTTTCCTAATTTGCAAACTTTTCTTTCTTTCTTGTCAACCAACCATTCAGACAAGATTGTTCAGTTATGAAATTACCCATTAGATGGTGGTAACCACGCTTAGTGATTCTAAAGTTTTTTATGTTCTTGTAAATAACTACTACCATCTCTTTTCTATTTTTAGATGATTATGTGACTGACAACCATAATGCTTACAAAATATTAGCATTGCTGCAATTTGAACTTATTATAATCAAGCCTACTATTAAGCCTAGCATTTGTAAAATCAAACTTTATTTAAAACCCCGTATTTTTTCTCTTATCTTAAAAAGACTTTTTCTTTATTAACTCTCTAGTTTTTGAAAACATAGAAATTAATGCTATAAAAAAATTTGAGAGATAATAAGTGTGCTTCCCATAAAATTATGTAGAGTTTTGAACCAGGGAGAAGTGTTGAAATGAAACTCTAGGGCTCTATTAATAACCACACAACCAAAGATTGGTCTGCCTACAGGGCTACAAATTATTTTTCTTTTTCAGATTGGTCTTCCCAAAAGATATAGAATGCTAATAGCTATCCATACAACTCCTATTGTGTCTCCCACTTCATTCTCTCCATTCGGCATCTAGGAAATAAATTGTGCATGTGAGTGTTGTCCATGTAGCTACTGCTATGAAGGGGTTTTAAGGAGATTTTGAAATCATAGAAAAATTAAATGACATTGTTAATGAAAAGAAACCATATTATTAGAAAAAGACATCAACGAAAAGAAAAGACATTATTATAAAAAGTTATTAACCAAACTTGAATTCATTGTAAGGACCAAATTTGAAAACCATTTTTAAACAAAAAATACCAACCAACCAAGCCATACAACAACAACACTGCAGATGTGTATTACATTATGCAATATTTCCCTATTAGATATAGAAAAATTCCTTTTAATTACATAAATTTTTGAATCCATAAAGCTTGAAGTTTTTAATGTTGATGAAAGTCTATTGATAGTGTTCTTTGATTGAGCAATGTTAAGAGAAAAGTTCAATTCTCTTGGTTGTTTAAGGTATATATTTATTTTTTGGGTTTGCTTTAAATTGTTTCAAGCTGAAAAAAATATAGATAGTATAAATTAGAAACAAATGAAAACTAAAAAAAAAAATTCCATTGTGCAAATAGATTTATACTTTCAATGATGTAAATTCAAATACTTTTGAAGATTAACTAATGAATAGAAGAAACATATGTTTACCTTTTTTTTAATAGAATTTGAGAAAAATGTTTGCCTATTTACTAAATTCTATTGAGATTTTATAGTGTTTTAATGTAGCCACTTTTTAAATTTTAAAGATTTAGAAGGACACCATTTCATTTTGGCATTTTTTTTTATAAAGAGTTTATTTAATATACACTTGTTAATAGAAGTACAATTTTTTTATAACTTTTCATCTTTGAAAGGTTAAATAAATATATGCCCTTCCAAATAAAATTAAGACACACCCTTCAAATTTGATCACTAGTCGAATCCCACAACAAACCTAACCAAGCTTCCACTATCTCCGACCCATTTATTGTAGAACAAATAAATCAAGTGCGACTTTGACAGTAAATCTGCCAGTGGTGAATGAACTCTACCCTCATTTCCATTCAAGAGTAACCATATGTAGATTTAATAAGTGGCGTTACAGGATTTTATTCAGCTGTGACACTGGTTTTTTCTATTTCTATTAATGGCAAGGTCGGTGAGTAATGCATATCCAAAAACTTTTATCACAAATTGTAGTCATGTGTTTCTATATAATTGACCAGAGATTAGATTAAATTTTGCCTAATCAAATCATACAATAAATGCTTATGTTTAATACTTTCTCTTTTCTCAAGAAATTGGTCTTTGATATCCCTTCATATCTTCATGGGGACTTGACCCACCTCCAATGCATTTTTGACTAAGCAACCACAGTACACAATGCATTTTCAGCTGTTTGGGTTGGGATATAGTGAATTTTAGTATTTTTTTCTCAAATTCAAATCCAAAAAAAGGGATTTGTTATACTCGCTAATATAGTTGGTTGAATTGAACCAATTAGATTTTATATAAACAAATTTATATATGATAAAAAAAAAAAAAAATACTAATGTTAAACTATAAAAGAGTAGCAGATGCTTTTTAGTCAAACATAGCTAATAGTCAACTAAAAAAAATTGAATGTTAGACATATATAATAAGCCTTTTCAATTATTACGAGTAATGTAGCCCTTGTTCAAATGTGGTAGTTGGTTCATACATTTCAAAGTTTAATGATTAAACTAAGCAGCAGGAAACACTAACTATGCGGCCTTGTTTATATAACTATATATGTAAAAAAAAATGTCATAGATATCTACTTATTTTGCTACATTATGACTTGGTACTAACACATCTAATCATTGGCATCTCTTAACTCTAAAACTCACATTCCTTCATAGCTAAATTGTCATTTAATCTTTATTGAATAAAGATAATATATTTTTTTTGAAAAAAAATATGTATATTTGTATAAAATATTTCACTTCTCTTAACTTCAGTTCTAAATTGTGAATATTTAAAGTGGATCCATATTGTTTTTTCTTTTTAATTTCTTATTAAAAATGGGTCCACGGGGCCTTCGATAGACGGTGATCGAGTGCTCTAATCAGGCACTCCGTGATACGAAGTCACCGGTTCAATTCCCCACCGCGATCGGGCTAATATATTGGACATGATAAAGATATAGTACTACAAAGTTTAGGTAAAAATCAAAATATACAAGAATAGTGTCAATGTTTATATTGTATGGAAGCTTCTTTATTTGAATATAAAGAATGTCCTATAAATAGGTTTTATCTTTTCAAAATAGTTTGTGTAGAGTAGGATATTTTCAATAATTTAGATATATTTATTAATATATAGCGTTAGATTTTCAATGATTCAATGAGTTGTTAGAGAAATGCCAACAACATTAACAATTAACAAATCTATTTTTATTTTCAAATAAAATTATTTAATTTTTCCCAAAAAACACATATTATTTAATATATTTGTTTGTAATGGTTAAAATATATATTATTTATTATTATTTTCTTGAAAAAATCTAAATCAAGAAATTCAGTTTTAAAAAATATCACTTTAATTAATAGAATTAATCTTATTAAATATAATGTTTTAAAGGATTTATAATATTAGTTCTTTGGGTTTAATATTATTTGGTTAGGTTTATAATCCCTTGTAGTTTTAGTATTAATCCCTTGGGTTTATGATATGAATCCCTTGGGTTTATTAATCTAATGGTTCAGGAATGGTCGAGCATGTCCAACGTCACATTGTGACAAAAATTGTCTCAATGTGAAAATCAACCATGGTCTACCACATTTATTTTAGGGTTTATAATAATTATCTTAGGGTTTATATACCTTCAATTTATATTGTTCCCTTGGCCTTAATATTATTACCCTACATTTGTAATCCCTTGGGTTTATAATATCAATCATGGTAAACCATGGTCCATTGTTGCATTGTGGCAAAGATTGTTTCAAGAAAATCAACCATGGTCCAACATTGCATTGTGACAAATATTGTCTCCATATGAGAAGCATTCATGATCAAGCATGGTCAACTGTGCTCCAACATTGTATTGTGACAACGATTGTCTCAATATGAAAATCAACAATGGTGAACATGTTTATTTTAAGGTTTAAAATATTTATCTTAGGACTTATATACCTCGGGTTTATAATATTTATCCCTTGGGTTTAATATCTTTTTATTGGGTTCATAATCCCTTAGGGTCTTAGTATCAATCCACTGGGTTTATAATATAAATTTCTTAGGTTTACTAATCTAAGGGTTCATATTCCTAGGGTTTAATATTATTCCCTTGGTTGTTTAGTATTACTCCCTTAGGTTTATTATGCGCTTGGGTTTATAATATCAATCATGGTTAGCCATGGACAATCATTGTCAACCATGGTCAATCATGGTCCAACGTCACATTGTGTCAATGATTGTGTCAATGATTGTGTCAGTGATTGTATCAATATGAAGATAAACCATCATCAACCATGGTCCAACGTCGCATTTTGACAAAGATTGTCTCAATATGAAAATCAACCATGGCCAACCATGGTCCAACATCACATTAGGTTTATAATATGAATCATGGTCAACGATAGACAATCATGGTCATTCATGGTCAATCATGGTCAAATATGTTTTATAAAAGCAATCATGGTCAATGTGGTCCACCGTCGCATTGTGACAAAGATTGTCTCAATATGAAAATAAACCATGGTCAACCATGGTCCAATGTTGCACTGTGACAAATATTGTCTCAATATGAAAATCAGTCATCGTCAGCCATGGTCCAACATTGCATTGTGAAAATCTAAGGGTTTATTAGTATAAGGATTCAACCATGCTCAAGCATGGTTCAATGTCACATTGTGACAAATAGTGTCTCAACTTGAAAATCAACCATGGTCAACCATGTTTATTTAAGGTTTTTTGATATTTATCTTTGGGTTTACATTCTTCCCTTGCATATAATAATTTTCCCTTGAGTTTATAATCGCTTGGTTTTTTACTATTTATCCATTGCTTTTATAAAATAAATCATAGTTAACCATGACCAATCATGGTCAACCATCGACAACCATGGTCAATCATGGTCAATGATGTCCAACTATGGTCAACCATATTTTGTAAAATATATCATGGGCAACCATGCTTATTTTAGTGCTTATAATATTTATCTTTTGTTTTATATACATTGGGTTTATAATATTAGACCCTTGGGTTTAATATTATTCCCCTGGGTTCATATTCCCTTGTGGTTTTAGTATTAATCCCTTCATTTTATTACTCCCTTGGGTTTATACTATCAATCTCTTGGGTTTATTAACGAGCATGGTCCAATGTCACATTGTTAAAGTCAATGTGAAAATCAACCATGGTCAACCATGTTTATTTTAGGGTTTATAATATTTACTTTAGGATTTATGTACCTTCAGTTTATATTATTCCCTTACATTTAATACTATTCCTTTGAATTTATAATCCCTTGCGTTTTTAGTATTAATTCATTGACTTTATAATATCAATCATGGTCAACCATGATCAATCATGTCCAACCATGGTCAATCATGCTCAATGATGCTCCAACGTTGCTTTGTGACAAATATTATCTCAATATAAAAATCAACAGTGCTTAACCATAGTCCAATGTCCCATTGTGATAGATATTTTCTCCATAGGAAAATCATTCATGGTCGACCATGGCCAGCCATGATCCAATGTCATATTGTAAAAAGGATTTTATGAATATGAAAATCAACCATGGTCAACCATGTTTATTTTAGGGTTTATAATATTAATCCCTTTGGTTTAATACTACTCTGTTGGGTTCATAATCCCTTATGGTCTTAGTATTAATCCCTTGGGTTTATAATATCAATTTCTTAGGTTTATTAACCTAAGGGTTCATATTTTTAGGTTTTAATATTATTCCTTTGGGTCTATTATTCCCTTTGGTTTATTAATCTAAGGGTTCATATTCCTAGGGTTTAATATTATTCCCTTGGGTTTATTGTGCACTTGGGTTTATAATACAAACCATGGTCAAGCATGGCCCAACGTCAGATTGTGACAAAGATTGTCTAAATATAAAGATCAACCATGGTCAACTATGGTCCTATGTCGCTTTGTGACAAAGATTATCTCGATATAAAAATCAATCATGGTCAACCATGGTCCAAAATGGCATTATGAAATTCTAAGGGTTTATCAATCTAAGGGTTGAACCATGGTTGAACATGGTCCAATGTCACATTTTGTCAAAGATTGTCTCAATATGAAAATCAACCATGGTCAATCGTGTTTATTTAAAGGTTTATAATATTCATCTTTGGGTATATATTATTTCCTTCGGTAATATTTTTCCCTTGGGCTTATAATCCCTTGAGTTTTTAGTGTTTATCCCTTGGCTTTATTATTTCCTTAGGTTTATAATATCAACCATGGCCAATCATGGCCAACAATGGCCAACCTTGGTCAACTATATTTTATAAAATTGATTGTGGTCAACGATGGTCAACCATGTTTATTTTAGGGTTTATAATCCCTAGAGTTTCTAATATTAATCTCTCATATGTATAATAATACATTAGGTTTTATAATATTACATTTTTCAGGATTGATACTAAAATCCCAAGGGAATAATATTAAACCCTACAAATCCAAACTCTTATATTTATTACTAATGATATTATATTATATGATTATGAATGATATTATATTATATCATTATTAATGATATTAACTAATGATTATTAATTATTAATGATTTTAAATTTAAATTATAAAATTATTTAGTAATTGTAGTAATATTAATTAATAATAATAATCATAATAATAATAATTAATTATTAGTAACAATAATTATCTTAAAATGATTATAATAATAATTAAAAATATTAATATTTAATATGATTAACAACAACAAAAATTTATGTATTCAAGCTTCTGTGATCTTGATGATGAACCACACTTGTTGGTTCGAAACACGTAGGCCAAAATTTCTCTTTTTTTTCCAAAGGAAAAAACGAAACTTTTTATTAAGACTATAAAAAGTTTACATTGCATATGCCGAAGCATCACTGTTCATTCTGAGTTTCTGTCAAGTCTGGATTACAAAAATTTTCTGCCTTATGCCTGCAAACAGTTCCATTTAAGTGCTGTAGCTGTCTCTGATTTGTGTTGTCCTGTGGTTCTTTTGTGCCGGTAAGACATACACAGAGACTATGAAACGATCATGAAGGAAAACAACAAAACCGGGTCTCCTCAGAATTGAGGAAAACAACCCGTCACTATACCTGAAAAGTTTAAATAGGCCGCAATATCGTAGCTGTTGGTTTTGAGGTTTTATATATAATACAAATTCTGTTTGATAGTAAGTAAACAAAAAATTCCTGCCAAAGATATCAGAAAGGTTGATTATAAGGTGGCTGGTCCGATCTTCTGATTTGGCCTTGATCGTCTTCTACTATTTGCCAGCTGCCCAAATCCTGTTGAAGACCATCTTTAGAGAGCTTATCCGCCATGTCATTTCTTTCCCTGTAAATGTGACATATGGAAAAACTGTTAAACATTGTTTTCAGTCTTTGAACTTCTCCCAGAATTTGTTTTAAGACTTGATTGCTGCATGTACTTTGACCATTTACCCATCTGATCACATTTTGGGAATCCCCAAAGATTTGAATAGTGAGGGTGTGCCTTTGGATGAGCCAACATAAAAGGAGTTTGAGGGCAAGCAATTCTGCAAAATTATTGGAGCCTGTTCCTAGCCCCACGGAAGCTTTTAGAGAGTGAGATGGGTTTTCATGGATGACCAGTCCTGCTCCTGCTTTGTTATTTTGAGATGCACCGTCGAAAAAAGCCCAAGGGATTCCTTCTGAGATCTGTACTTCAGGGACAGTTCTTTGGGAGGAGGATTCCTTAGGTTCTGGAATGCTAGAAAAGATGGCAGCGCCCTGAATTGCGGTGAGTGCTACAGGGGTATCTTTGTCCTGGAAGATGCTCCTGTTTCTAGCTATCCATATCCCCCAACTGATGATTAGGGGGAGGTTGCGCAGGTTCCCATCCGGATGCTCATTCCACCACTTCTGCCAGGCTTCTTGAATATTGTTGCCTTCCCAGACGAGCTTTTTGTTCAATAAGTTTCCAGTCTCACACCATATCTTTAGTGATTCTGGGCATTTAAGAAAAAGGTGGTTAATGGATTCTACTTCTGCTTTGCATAAGGTGCATCTCCCAGGCCCGTGCATGAATCTGGTCTGCAGAATATCCCAAGTTGGGATTTTGCTCCTTAAAATGCACCAGAAAAGGATTTTAGATTTTGGAGGGCTCTTAAGTTTCCAAAGCTGTTTCGACCACCACTCCGGATCTCCCCATCCTTTCCTTGTCATAAGGAAGGTATACCCATTCTTTGGGGCATATGCCCCGGAGTCTGCATGAGCCCAGATTAGCTCATCTTGCCTGTCGCTCAGCCTTACATTGGACCTGAAGAGTTCCTGAGTGAAAGCATTCCAATCATTCCACCATCTTTGCTCCAGTTCCAACTCTTCTCCATTCTTCCAAGCTTGCCCCCAAATGGATGAGAAACCTGGTTTCTCCACTTGGCTGAGGAAGCGGAGATCTTTTTCTTCCAACTGCTGAACCAGGTCAGGGGAGAGGGCATAGTTGCCATTACAGCCAACCCAGGGGTCCTTCCCAATCTTTACCTTTTCACCATTCCCGATCTTCCAAGCTAATCCTTGCTCAATCACCTTAAAAGACTCCAAAGTGGCTTTCCAAATAGCAGAAACATTCTTTTGGATCTTGTTTGGGTTCCTGATCCAATCTTCCATGGGAGTTGGATCAATATATTTTCTTTTTACCGTTCTTGTCCAGAGGTTTTCCATCTTTATAAGGCGCCAACCTGATTTGGCAGCCAAAGAAAGTCTGAAATCTGGGAGGCTTTTTATCCCCCAACCACCCCAATCCTTTGGTCTCGCCACTTTCTCCCATGCAACCCAAGGGAGAACCGAGTTTTCTTTGGTCCCTGCCCACAGAAATCTGCTGCATATTCTCCTAATTTTCTCCAGGACTCCTTTTGGGACCCATGTTAGAGCTGCCCAGTAAACTGGGATGGCTAGAAGCACAGATTTTATTAAGGTCAGTCTCCCTGCTCTGGAGAGCCATTTGAAGCTCCAGTGACTGATTCTTGCTTCAATCTTTGCGATTAGCCAAGACCAATCCTCCTTCCTATAATCATTTGGCTTCAGCCAGAACCCCAGATACTTGAAAGGGGAGCCCATGTTGCACATTTCATATGGAAAGAATGAACTGAACTGCTCCTTTTCGAGTCTGTTTAAACCTTCTTCAATGATTTGAGATTTCCTGGGATTGATCTGCATTCCAGTAGCTTTCAGAAAGAGCTCAAAGATAATTTTTAACTCCTTAAGTTCATTGGGGGAGCCATTAGTAAAAATCAGGATATCATCTACAAAAAGTAGGTGAGATATGAACAAGTTTACTGCTGCCTCAATACCATTTATCTTACCTTCCCTTTTGCTTTTATGAATCAGCTGACTTAGACCTTCAGCCACTAGAAGGAATAACAAAGGGGACAGAGGGCAGCCTTGCCTCAGCCCTCTCTGTCCTTTGAAGAAAGAGGTAGCAGCTCCGTTGATGAGGATAGCATAGCTGACATCTGTTATACACCCCATGATCCATCTGATGAAGTCCACTTTGAAGCCTAGGTGCGTTAGGAGCATGCGGATATATGTCCAGTTTATCCTGTCATAGGCCTTTGAGAGGTCAATTTTAATCACCGCTCCCCTCTTGTTTTTCATCTTAACACTGTGAAGGACCTCCTGAGCCACACCAATTGCCTCATGGATTTGTCTTCCGTTCAGGAACCCAAATTGTTCAGGAGAGATATGCCTTGATAAAATTGGTTTGATCCTGAGAGCTATTACTTTTGCGATTATCTTATAGATGCTGTTGCATAAGGAAATAGGTCTGAAGTCCTCAAAGGATTCCGGTGCTTCCTTTTTAGGGATGAGGGCGATGAAGGTTGCATTGAAAGGACTGTAGACTTCTCCCTTCGATCTTGACTCCTCTACAACTTCTGTGATTTCTTCACCTATCTGCTCAAAAAAGTGTAGGAATAGCTCTACTGACCAACCATCCGGGCCAGGGCTTTTCTCTTTTGCCATAGACTTTATTACACTTTCCACCTCCTCCTTGGTGACAGGATCCATTAGTTGGTCCGCTTCTTCCTCCTCCACATATCTGTGGAAACACTGCGCTGTTTGGATGACTTCCGCTATGGTGATCTCACCAGGGTCTTTGAATAGGGATTGGAAATGATTCACCCCGAGGGATGAAAGAGCTTCGAAAGTCTTGGCTTCCCTTCCATCTTCAGATTTTAGGCTCCAGATAGTATTGGCGCTCTTCCTCCCTTTAGCATAGTTATGAAAAAAGCTAGTGTTTTCATCCCCTGCTTTAAGCCATATTGCTCTGCTCTTGAGTCTCCATTCTTCCTCCTTTGCCAGCAAAATTTGATTCTTGAGCTTCTCCAGGCCTACAATTTTCTCCTTAGAATCTTGTGTTGCATAGCTGTCTGCCTCTATGCTTTCTAGCCTTTGGAGTTCCTCATTTATCCTGGTTAAGTCCTCATTCTGTTTTAGTTTCCTGTCCTTTGCCCATAAGATTGTTGCCTTTTTCAATCTTTTGAGATTTTCCATAAATAAGAATCCTTTATTCTCTTGGGATCCTCTGACAGGGTGAATCCATGTTTCATTAAACAACTTGTTATAGGATTCATCTTGGAGCCAGGAGGCATTAAATTTGAAAGGAGCAGGAGGTTTTGTGGGACCTTTGGAGAGCTCAATATATATCGGAAAATGATTCGAGGGCCCCCCTTCTTCTACCCATTGCCTGAATAAAGGAATTGCAGCAGCCAGGTCCTCATTGATTAAGAATCGATCTAGTCGCTTTGCCACCCTCGCTTCTCCTACTCTTTTATTCCGCCAAGTAGGTTTCAGCTTGATGAGATTTGCTTCTATTAGATTGTTTGAGGCTAAGAGGTTCATGAAGAAATCAGATTGCGGATCCTCTCTTGCATTTGGGCCCCAGGTCTCCGCTCTACCTAAAGAGAAGTTTAGGTCTCCTCCCATCACCAAGAAATTGTTCTTCACGAGCGTGCTCTCCATCAAACCATTCCAGAAGGGGATCCTTCCTTGACATGGCCCATATATATTAATAATAGTAAAAGGGAAATCAAAATCCGTAGATTGACACTCAATCCCCATCACCTGCTTCATTCCCCATTGATTCCAGATCTTGATTCTGCCTTCTCTGATCCCCACAGCCAAGCCACCAGAATGGCCATCAGCATCCAAAGCTGTGAATTCCCATCCTGGGAGAAGAGCTTTGACCAATGATACAATGTCCTCCCCTTTTCCCAAGGTCTCCTGGAGAAGGATTACATCCGCCTTGGAGTTCAAAACTAACTCCCTCAGGGCCAGTTTTTTGGGTTTACTGGCTAAACCCCTACAGTTCCAAGAGGATATGATCATTTTAAAACAGGGCCGGGGCTTTGCACTGCTCTAAGTGCCCCTGTGATAGAAAGCTGCTTCCCATCTGCCACATCGAAAATAGCCTGGACTTTGGCCGCAGAGAGTTTTGACTTCCTTCCCCTTTTTTTCCTGTGCTGGGACAGGGAAGGGGAAGGATCAATGCCCCCCACAGAAGGCAAAGAACCGGGTTTTGATACCAGAGAGCGAAGGTTATAAGGGCATTGAGGAAGCTGGGCCTGGGAGGAGGGATCAAGGCAACACCCATCACGATTCAAATCCAGGGAAGGAATAGCGGCCGATAAGTTTTCAATACAGTTTTCAATACAGGTTTCCAAATTGCCATCGTTCGAGCTTACATTTTTAACAGTTAGATCGGGAGGGGAAGAATTAATGAGCGACTCGGCAACTAAACGATCATCCAAGCATTCGTCTTTATTTTTAGTAAGAGGAGAGAGGGATGGATTCAAATTCATACCCTTTTGATCCTCGACTGGGCTTGGGGCTGTGCTTGGAGACTCCTCGACCGCGGGCTTCGATGCTTCCTCTGGGTGCGCTCCATCTTTCGGCAAATCCTTCGGAGGTTCCTGAGTGTCAGCTTCCTGAGCATGGCTCCCCTGTTGCGGGTCTATGTCCATTAATTCCTCCTCCTGTGTTACAGAGAGCTCTTTGTTATTTTGATGCTGAGAACGCCGATAGATCATTTCCGTCCTCTCCCTCGTTCGCTGGAACCTCCTCCTCCGTCTTCCCAAGGGGCATTCCTTAGCCAGATGCCCATATTCGTGGCATCGGTGGCAACGGAATGGCAAGTACTCATAATCCAAGATTTGTTCGAATACATAATCCTTATATTGAAGATTGATTTTCTCTGCCAAACCTCCGCTAGGATTAAGGCTTACCAGGATCCGCGCCATGGCCCTGTTGTTTGTTTCCAGAAAAGACATATCAGTCTCTAGGTAAGTACCCAGTCTATTCCCGATCGCCTTAAACACTGATTCAACCCAGAGGAACGATGGCAAGCCTGGCGCCCTTACCCATACCGGAAAGACATCAACTTTTTCATGAGCTGCATCAAACATGGGGCTCCATTTTTTGAACAGCACCGGAATGTGCCCAAGAGACCAGTTCCTCTGCAATACCCATTCTGCTGCCTCTTTGGATTCAAAACGGACCGAGAACCATCCTTTTGCAAGTGTCAGGACCCGAAAATCTCTGATTAGGTCCGTTTGCCAATTCTGCTTCCCCCAGGATTTGATGAATTCAGAAGAAAAAATCTTCCCTCTTACTCTACCGACCAGGGTACTTTCAGCTACCTCCAACACTTCTTCAATTTTGACGTCCATCCCCAATACCAGGTTTCCTTCAACCCCTTGAGATTTAATCAATCTCTGTTTTTTCCTTTGCCCTTCTGAGAGTTTTGAAACTCTGGGGATGTCTCCTAGGGCTTCATTCTCCTGCTGCCCTCTATGAGCGCTAGGGCCGGGGGATTGGGAGATAAGGCTAGCCTCCAGGCAATGCTCCTTCGACGAATTTGGAAGAAAATTTAGGGAATCAAGACGAGTCTGATTGGTTACCTGAGACCCCTGAATTGACCGCCTATCGTCCCCCCTTGGATCCTGGGGTTCTTCAGGACGCTGATCCGGCCCTCCTATCTCTTTTGCGCTATTTCTGCAGGCTGCAATTGAAGCCCTTGTGATGGGTGCCGAACTTCTCGCATTTCCAACCGGGCTGTGCCCTAGCTTCGCTCCTAAGTTGACAATGTCTTCCAATCCGCCGGAAAGGACCGGTTCTGCAAACCCTAGAGACCCTTTACTTCCGAAAGGTGGGTTGATCGGGTTTGTCTGCGAGGTCCTCTGACTCGAGCTTTGGAGCGAATGTTGGAGCTTTCCTCCCTGATACACATTTACCGTTTCACACCGGTCCTTAGGCGAAATGGAGGGTATATGGATCTGTTTCTCTGGCTCCGAACAGAACGGACGTGTGGCTAGGGCTTCCACCGTTCCGAAGTAATGTTCAACGTTCTGGGGGGTTGGGTCTTTCCCCCAAACGGAGAGAATATCCTCCATGGATGGGTCTAGATCGATACCCTCATCCGAGATAACCATGGTTACTTTCTGGAAAACAGTCGATGTCGGATTGTCGGGTGCTGAGAGGTCACGGACCGTAAAACCTATTCCTGTTTTCCCCCTGCAGGAAATTACCTTCGCGCTTTGCAGCTACAATGCCCTCCAGGTGTCTGTACTTTGCCTTGGATAACCTCCACCTGCCGATAACCTCCTATCTGCCACCGGGACGAGAGCGACTGCCGATGCCTACTCCCCGTCCATCGTTGTTGGGCCCTAACCTCGGCCCTACGGGCCTAGATCTGGCTCTGCGCCAGCTGCCGAGACCTCCATGTTACCGCGCTCCATCCATGTACCAAACAATCAAAATGGAACTCCAATCTCAGGCCAGAAATTTCTCTTATGTGATTTCTACTGAAAAAACAACAATAGTAATAATAACAATATAGTAATTATATTTTAATATTGTTTTTTATATATTTATCAATATTAGTATTATGATTAATATTAGATCTATCCCATTAATTCTTATCGGCATTTTTGAGTTGCATTTACCAATTTGGTTGCGCATTTGATTTATATACACCTATCAACATTTTTCAACCACATTTTCCAATGTAGTTGCACGTTTGATTGATAGACGCTTATCGGTGTATATCAACCACATTTATTAATGTGGTTGTACATTTGGTTGATATACACCTATCAACGCATATCAACGTTAATTAAACTTAATGCTTAATATTAATATTAATATCAATATCATTAAAATTAAATTTTAAGTTTAATACTAATATTAAAGCTAAAGTTAAACATTAACTTTAATTTTAACTTTAATATTACTATTAAACTTAAACTTAAATTTTATTAATATTAATATTAATATTAAGATTTAACATTAAGTTTAATTAATTTTAATATTGATATTAAATTTTAATTTTAATATCAATTTTTAATATGATTGGTGTATATCAACCACATTCACTAATGTCGTTATGTTAATTATATGAGACATAAGTCTAAAATCGCCTCATTAACCATTAAAAAAAAGTGTTGAAACTAATATTTTATTTCTTTTATTATTATTGATAAAGTACCGAATAAATTATGATTTGTCATAACTAACATCAGTAGATATTTCCATAATAATATAAATCTAAATCTTAGGTATGAATATACCATTGGTCCAATGATGGAAAGTGAAAAAAATATTTTTTAATGTTTTGTTTCATTATTAATTACATGGAGACGCATGGTCTATTTTAAAATAGACGTTGATGAATTTGACTTTATTCACAAATAAAAGAATATGCATGGTCTATATTTATTCAGAAATAAAAGAATCTACATGGTCTATATTTCTTAATCAAAGAATATTCTTAATGGTATAAACTATATTATGTGACTTTATTCACAAATAGAAGAATATACATGGTCTATATTTATTCAGAAATAAAAGAATATACATCGTCTATATTTCATAATCAAAGAATATTCTTAAGGATATAAACTATGTTATGGATTTTGTTTTCCGTTTCAAACCCAGAATAATGATGTGTATACACCATATTATGGATCTTTTTTAAGTTTCAAACCCGAAATAAAGGATTTCAAAAGATTATTATTTTTGTAGACAACAGTCGTGTTGGATAAGGCCAACTGTTGCATTTTAACGGATCACCACGCCCCTCCGTTTCCATTCGAAACGATCACCATGTCTTTTCATTTCCACTGTTTCATTTCAATTCACACCTAAAGAATCGTTTCAATGGATGGATTATTTGGTTTGATCATCATTTCTCCCCAGTGTGGCGATAAACAAATCAGGTCTCTGCAATGATAAAGTGATGAGGTGATGCATCAAATTTCAGGTCTCCGAAGAGATGCCAGGGATCCGATACAGTTACAGAAAAGAGGGTACCTGAGGATTAATTATCATGACTTCATTACATTCTTCAAGTAAGCTTTTAGTTGTAGACTGTTAAATATGAGATTTCAACATCAATTAGAAACCTTGCTTTTTGGACATCAATATAAATTTTTAGATGTAATGCAGATAAGAAAGTATTTCGCAATCTTACTCTAATCCCGACGACGGATGAGTGTAAGATGATTTGTGAATGTTATGATATCTAATTCGATTATTCTATTATATGCTTCCATATGATACAGTAAATGGTTATTCGAATAATACAATTATAAATGTATTGTATTGTGCGTTGCATGTTTGAAGCATTGAAGAAGCCTAAAAGCGGCTTTCGACATGACTTGCTACATAAAGAAACTCAACATTTCAGGTTTCATTTATGTGGAGTATTTGTGTTATTATTTCGGGTTGGAGTTAAATTTGTAATTTTTGGAGAAAATATTTGTGGTTAATTTGAAAATTAAATGACCCAGAAGCATAGTATGCAAACCCATTATATGATAAGAATAAATGAAATTGTAGAATTTTAGGATGAGAGGATAATAGGAATTGTGTATTCCTTATTGTAATAATGAATTTATAAGTAAATTGATTAATATGTCAAAGTGAAATATTGAATGTTGGAAATGTAGCAAGAAAATTTTAATTTAATTGTACTCTGATTAAATAAGAAGAAAATTTGAATTTGAATTTCAGTGAAATATTTGGATGTAGTTAAGTGAGGTGACATGCGTCTTGTCACTTAGTTAACTCAGTAAAATTGAGTTGTAGACACTTGAATTTAGTTCTACGTGATTGATTGCTAATTTGTAGCAATCTATTTCAGTTAATTTGAGTTATTGTGAGTGTAGCTAGTTCTCACTGTTAGTAGAACTAGTAGAGGTTCAATCAAGGGTATGTAACTTTTTTCACACTTGGTGATGAGTTAAATTGATCAATCAACTTAAATTAACTCATACATGCAGAGAATTCGAGTTACCCAGTGGATATTGAAGTTCAAGGGCAGTGTACTATTAGTTGTAGAATTTTCCAATTGTACATGTGGCACATGGAGTCAAAGAGGGGCCTAAAGGAATTGCACAATTATCAATTAGTAATTTTCCCTAATTAATAAGCGTTAATTCCTCATCAAACAACACAAGGAAATAAAATCTTGTCATGTTGAGAATTTGGTTAAGTATTGACTTGAGTGGGTCTATGAGGTAGTGAGATATATTACACTAGTGCAGAGGTTGCTCAAGCTTGAGCAAGCATTCCATTTCTTCTCTATTCTTTGATTAATGCAATATAGATAGTAAAGGGTTTTGAGAAGTTGTTTTCCCCTAGATAAATCTCTTTGTATGTCTGTTGAATCTTGATACATGTTATTGATTTTTGTTCTCGATCATGATTTGTTTTCCATAAATGAGTAGAGTAGCTTCAAGTCTTGTGATCCTGTAAATTTCATGAGCAGTTTTAAATCTACACATTAAATTTCCACATGGTATAAGAGTAGGAATTAGGGTAGAGAAGAGAATTCGAAGTTATCTTTGCAGGTGGATCGAATTTGTAAGATCGATTCTTCATAGCTAGCAGGATGGCTTTCTATGGATTGAACTCAAGTATTCCCTTGAGGGTAGCTCGAATTATGTTGCCTAGAAGGACACTATGGAGGAGGTGTTGGAAGATAATGGGGTGAAGGAATTCATAGATAATGATATATGAAGCCTCCAACATCTGATGCTCAAGATCTAACAGAGTGGAAGAAGTGTGTAGCAAAGGCAAGGAGGATCATATTCAAGGGATATTAAGATCATATTGTCTCGAATATCTACTGGAAAGAGACTCCATATTAAATTTGGGAGGCCTTGACAAATTTTTTCCAGAACAGTGGTGACCATAAGAAGCTGGCACTGAAGAACAAGCTTCAAAATATCAAGATGCAGAAGGGTGACATAATTCCATAGTACCTCAGCAGGTTAACACAATGTCATGATGAACTTGGTGAAGTTAGTGTTACTATAATAGAGGATGATCTAGTAAGCCTAGCACTTCTAGGCCTTCCTAAGAGCTACCACTTCTACTAGGATTAGGTAAATAGGAGGGAGAAGCTACCAAATTGAGAATGCCTTTGGTCTAATTTCGTAAAGGAGGAGATAAGGAGGAACACCAAAGACAAAAGCTCATCGAAGGGTGACGATGACGAGAACTATTCCTTGGATAGAAAGATAAAGATAGGGAAAGGGAATAAATCCTAATCCAAAGCATAATCAGGTTTAGGGAGCAAGAAGAAAGAATTGTCCAAAATCAAGTTCTTTCACTGTCATGAACTCGAACATTATGCCATGAAACGTCCACACAACAAGGCAAGAAAGAAGATCGTAGGAGGAGTAGCGAGTGAAGCCTTGGCTTCACAATTGGAACTTGATTTTACCCTCATTGAATGCATGACAAGCCCAATGATGGGTAGTGTGTGATATCTCGACAACCGTGCCTCATTCCACATGACAGGAAACAAATAATTTTTCAGTGACTTGTAGGATAAGGATCTCCAAATGCACATTGAGATTGGAGATGATGGACGGTATAGTTTGTATTGGTACAGTTACTTTTCAGAGGGAGTCACATTCCCCTCTCAGGCTGAAGGATGTGATGTTTGTACCAACTCTGAAGAAGAATCTAGTTTTCATTGCAGTGTCAGAAGACTGTGGCTACAATGTGATATTCAACAAAAGAAAGGATTTCTTGAGACACACTGCCATGGTAAAGGTGAAGCAGATCCATGTTCAAGTGAAGAACCTCTATAAATTAGATGTAGAAGATTATGCAACATTAAGCACAAAAGCAGAGAAGGTGGAGTGTCGAGATGCCAAAAAATTATAGCATAGAAGACTTAGCCATTTGCATCATGCCACTTTGAAGATCATGCAACATATTTCTACAAGCATCCCCAATGGAGCACTAGAGCAGCATGATACATTCACAGGGTGTACCTTGGGGAACTACAAAAAATCCACCTTCAATGATCAGGACAATAGTGCACATGAAATCCTTGAAACGATCACTCTGATGTATGTCGACCTTTCTCGATAGCCTCCACCATCATGTAGAGATATTATGTTATATTTGTGGATGATTCCTCTCGTAAATGCTGGATCTACTTCATGCAAAAGAAAGACCAAACATTTTCCAAATTTGTTGAGTTTAAAGCACTTGTTGAGAAAGGGACTGGAAGGAAGTGAAGGCTCTCAAGAGCGATAATGGTGGTGTGTACGTGTTGAATGGGATTAGAAATTGATGTGCAAAGGAAGGAATTCAAGGGGAGTTGACAACACCTCATAAATCATAACTGAATGGGGTGGCTGAGAGGAAGAAGATAAGTATCATGGGAGTAGCATGGACGATGTTGCATGACAAAAGCCTACCTATACACTTGTGGGATGAAGCATGGAACACAAAATTCTATTTACAAAATAAGATTCCTCACAGGATTCTTGGTATGAGTACACCAAAAGAGGCATTTCTAGGGAAGAAACTAGATGTGTCACACTTCAAGATCTTTGGATCATCAGTTTGTTTCCATGTTTCCAAGGAAGCAAGGAAAAATCTAGAGCTGACACCAAAGTTGGGAATATTTGTGAGGTACAGTAATACACCTCACAACTATCGGTTGTACTTTCCACCCCGCATGATGGCAGTGGTCAGACGGGATATGAAGTTTGATAAGGAGAAGGCAATCATTTGTTCTCTTGAGAGGGAGCTTAAGTTTCAGCCTTGTCAGGAGATTTTGGATCCAAAGGAGGAACCTCAGGAGGTTGTGGATCAGCCACAAGCAAAGTAGCAAAGAATGGAGACATCCATTCAAGGAGAGATATCCAAAGAAGGAAGGAAGAAAAAAAGGAAGCTAAAATATTATTGCAGGATGCGAGAGAGAATGTGGTAGAACCAACATTGTAGTGTAGGGAGAGGTGGTCACTGTATCACTACATTGGGTACATGGCTTTGATGAGTGAGTTAGTTGATATAGAACCATCCTCATTCGATGAAGTAGTGCAACAACCAGTATGGGTTAATAATATGGTAGAGGAACATGATTCCATTGTCAGAAATAGGGTTTGGGAAGTGATCCCAAGACCAGAAGACAAATCAGTGGTTGGTTCGAGATGGATGTACAAATAAAGCATGCAACATACGGGAACATAGAGAAACACAAGGGAAAATTTGTGGCCAAGGGATTCTCTCAGGTGGAGGTAATTGACTATGAGGAGACCTTTTCTCCAGTAGCAAGGTACTCATCCATCAGGTCAATTCTAGCACTGTTAGCGTAGATGGGGTGTAAGATCCACTAGATGTATGTGAAGACATCATTCCTCAATCAATTTATTGAGGAGGAGGTGTATATTAAGTAGTAGTAGGGGTTTGAGACCTTTGACATAATGTGTGCAGACTGAAGTGAGCATTGTATGGACCCAAGAAAGAACCCTGTGCTTGGTATACTAGGATCGATAGCTATTTCACCAGTTTGGGCTTCACCAAAAGTGAATAAAATGCAAACCTTTATCACATTGTGGTGGAAGGTAAATTATTGATTATTGTTTTATATGACGATGACTTTATCCTTACTAGTGACGAGCACTTGATTAGATCTTACAAGGAGGACCTTGCAAGAGAGTTTGAGATGGACATGGGACTCATGCTTTATTTCCTTGATTTGGAAGTATGGCAAGGAGATGGGGGACTTTTGTCTCTTAGGGAAACTATGCCAACAAGATACACAAGAAGTTCTACATGGAGAGTAGCAAACCCATGGACACTCCTCTAGTAGGTAACTAGAGGAAAGAGGATGTCGCTTTAGGTGAGGAAGTGGAGGCTACCATCTACAGGAATCTTGTGGGTTCACTCATGTATTTGGTGAAAACACGACCAAACATGTCTCATGCAGCTAATCAGCTTAGTCTAGCCATGGTTAATCCTACCAAACTATATTGGAAGGAAGAAAAGCATGTTTTGAGATAGCTCAGAGGAACTATCGATTTTGGTATTTGGTACAGACGGACAAAGGGATTGAACTTGCAAGGATTCATACATGCAGATTGGGTGAGGAATCCATCACATAGGAAGAGAACTTAAGGAGTCATATTTAACGTTGGGCTAGCAAGACTTTCTTCATACAAGAGGAAGCAGAGATCTGTGGCACTCAACTCAGCCAAAGAAACATACATGGCTATAGGTCAAGCATCATGTGAGGCTATCTAGATGAAAAAAAGTATTGTTGGATTATTTAGTCAGAAGATGGATCCTACAGTGGTTTACTGTGGAAATTAGAGTTGTATGAAACTCTTTAAGAACCTAGTATTTCATGATCGATCCAAGCATATCAACATTTGGTATCACCATCTACAATATTGTCTAAATAGGTGGATTATATTGTTCCAGCACATTCTGACAGAAGAACAAGATGAAGATATTTTGAGAAAGTCTTTGTCAAGAGGAAAATCTAAGTTCTATATAAGTAGGATTATGGTATCTGGTAATCCCTTTCTTGTTGAGAGGCAACGCTGAAAATGCAACAATAAAAACCTAATTTAATTTTTCCTTGATTAAATTAGGAGAAAATTTTAATTTTAATTTCAATAAAATACTTGGAGGTAGTTAATTAAGGTGACATGTGTATTTTCACTTAGTTAACTGAGTAAATTCGAGTTAGATACACTTGAGATGAGTTCTACATGATTGATTGCTAATTTGTAGCAATCTATTTCAGTTAGTTTGAGTTATTTTCAGTGTAACTAGTTCTCACTGTTAGTAAAACTAGTGGAGGTTTAGCCAAGGGTGTGTAAATTTTTTCACACTAAGTGATCATCCAGGTAAACTCATCAATCAGCCTAAATTAGCTCATGCATGAAAATAATAAGCTACCTATTTGAGATTGGAGTTCAAGGCGAGTGTACTATCACTTGTTGAATTTTCCAAGTTGTACCGATGGTGCATGAAGTGAAAGAAGGGCCTAAAGGAATTGTGCAATTCTCAATGAGTAATTTCCCTAATTAATAAGGGGTTAATTCCTCATCGAACAACATAAGGAAATAGGAGCTTGGCAATATGCGAAATTGGCTAAGTATTGACTTGAGTCAGTTTAGGAGGTAGTGAGATAGATTATACTAGTGCACAAGTTGTCCATGCTTGATCAAACGTTGTATTTCTTCTCTATTCTTTGATTAATGCAATACAAATAGTAAGGGGTTTTGAGCAGTCAGATTCCCCTAGATAAATTTGTGTGTATGTGTATTGAACCTTGATGCCTATTAATGATTTGTGTTCTCGATAGTGATTTGCTTTCTGCAGATGAGTAGAGTAGCTTCAAGTCTTGTGATATAGTAAATTTCATGAGCAATTTTGAATCTACACATTAAATTTCTACATTGAATATATGAGTTTATAAATGAATTTATTGATAAATTCAAATATTGTGAACTTTAGGAATGCCTATTCCTTATATTAGTGAATTTATTAATAATGAATTTATAAAAATTATAATAAGTAGGAAGAAATCTCTCACATGATTTTTGCACTTGGGGAAGTTAACAATGATTTCTAATCATGTTCCACATTTTAATATTAAGTTTTACCCATTATCTTTTAAGACTACACAACTACATTAATAAATGTAGTTGATATACACATATACATATATTATAAACCTTATATATTTAGCACCCTAGATTATAAACCCAATATTATAAACTATATCTTGACTATTAAATTATATTAATATTAAGTTTAGGTTTTCTAATATTAAGTCTAATATTTAAATTTATTATTATAATTAATAATATTAACTTTATATTTAATAATATTAAGTTTATAATAATAATGTGTTGATAATATTAAGTTTACGTTTAAAAATAATATAATTACTTTACGTCTATAAATTAGTATGGAAATGTTTAATTAAATTATTATTCTTTATTATTTAACAATATTTAAATATATTTAGAAACATATAGAATCTTATTTTTATGATTACATATTTACTTAGTTTTTCCTGTGTGTTTGTTTTGGGTTGAAAACTATATTTAAATGAATAACATAATTTAAGCAATGAGAAAAGCTTGGAAATAGAAAATTATTCACAACTGTAATCTTTACATGATTGTAGCATGGCAAATAATAAATTTTTTGTCAGCCATTTTTAAGGCATTAAGTGCCGCTCCTATAATGCCTAAGTTTGTGTGGTTAAGTGGCACTCATATAATGCCTATTATAGATGGATTCGAACATTATGTTTGTGTGGTTAAGTGATATACATTCTTTACTTCATTTTTAAAAATAAACGATATTAAAACAAAGTTGATATTATATCACTGTTACATTATTAAATTTAAGTTGATATTATGTTATTGATATATTATTATTTTAAATTTGATTATCCATAATTTTATTAATATTTTTACTAATAATATTTTTAAAAATATATTATTAATATTAATATTAATAAAAATATTATTAATAAAAATTACAATTAATTTGTAACATCAGTGATAGTGTACAAGTAAAATCGATATATTATTAATAATTTTGATAGTATTAATTACATTGATAATATTATAATAAAAATGAAATATAATTAATCATTCATCAATGATGAAAGGAAATATGTTTCAATAATGATGCTCTGCAACCCTAATAGTCAGGCGACCATGAGATAAGTGGCGCTAGGAAGAACCACAGACTGTAGCAAGAGACAGGCCCAAAAACCAAGAACCAGAAGAAAATGACAGAGGAGGAGAGGAGGGGAGAGGTCCCCTCCTATCAAGACGCGACGGCAGGGAAATGCCAGAACACTAGTAATCAGGTGGGAGAAACAAGAAATCCAGGACCTGTCCTTGGAGCACGATGGCAGGCAAGTAATAGAGCCAAATGTCTACCATGTGCGATGGAGAAACTAAGATTCATAATCCTGATGAACAAACTGGAGCGATACAGAAGCTATATGAAAGACCACACGCTCATATGCAAGTTCATAGGAGTATGGTCGATGGAAAAAGATCTCACCAAGTGGATCCAGCAAACATGGCAACCTCGAGGCCACATCGAGCTAAAGCTAGGAGCAAGAGGCTTCTTCACGGTAAGATTCTTGAACCTGGAAGATAAAGAAAAAAATTTTGAGAATTGCCCTTACTTTCATTATAATGCTGGATTGTTTATGAGATACTGTGAAAAATGTTGTAACCCAGACAAGGAAAAATTATTGGCAGCCCCGATATGGGTTAGGTTATTTGTCCTTCCAATGGACTTCTGGGACGGGGAGTGTTATGAAACCAACTCAAGAAAAGATAGAAAATATAGATCAACGCCTTAGAATTCAGCCTCTTCGAGGGGGAAACCTCCTTTACATTACATAAATGAACAATTCTTGGATGATTCAAATGACAAAACCTCCTTTCTATATATAGGAGTCTAAGGAGTCACAATATAACCTAGCCAACCTAACAATAATAATATAAAGCCACAAAAATAACAATAGAGGGATTCTATGGGGCACAGTGATAACAATATGGGGGCAATAAGGGCACAACAATATTAATAAGGGGTATAACTACAATAGTAATGGGGTAATCACTAGTATTATAGGGACCCAACATGCCCTTCTCCTTCAAAAAAGTGTTGACCTCAACGCTTGAGTAGTTCTGGATACTTCTGTATAAAATTCTCATCCTCCCATGTGGAATCTTCAGCGGATAAGTTCTTCCACTTGATAAGATACTTCGAAATTGATCGATTTTGTAGCTGTTGAGTTCTTATTTCTGTGACTACTTCTGGTTCCAATATAATTTTTCCTTCCTCGTCAAGTTTTGGCAATATTGTTTGAACTGGGAGCTTGTCGCCTATAACCTTCTTTAAACCTAAAACATGGAAAACTGGGGGCAATCGAGAAGCTACAAGAAGCTCCAATTTGTATGCCATAGTACCAATCTGTTGCAACACCTTGTACGCATCATAATACTTTGGTGATAATTTATTATCCTTCTTAGCTTGCTTGAGGGATATTTGCTTATATGGTTGTAGCCGTAGGAACACCCAATCACCTACATCAAAACTTCTTTCACTGCGATGTTGATCTGCCTGTTGTTTCATTCTATTTTGTGCCAACACGAGGTTATCCTTTAAGAGTTGGAGGACTTGTTGTTGATGTTTGATGTGATGTTCCACTACCTGAACCTTAGAATTTTCTCTTAAATATGATGTGATGGATGGTGGTTGATACCCATAAAGTGCCATAAATTGGGTCATTTTTGTTGTTGTATGGAAGGAAGTGTTATACCACCATTCAGCTAGAGGCAACCATTTGACCCATTGTGTCTGTTTATCAGATACAAAGTGACGAAGATATCCTTCCAAACATTTGTTTACTATCTCAGTTTTCCCATCAGATTGAGGATGATAAGATGAGCTATGAGCTAATTGAGTACCAAGACAAGAAAATAATTCTGTCCAAAAATTTCCATTGAAAATGGGATCTCTGTCACTTACAATAATCTTTGGGTTTCCATGTAGCTTTTGAATTGTTTCCATAAATGTAGTAGAAACTGTACTAGCTTTAAATGGATGTGATAATGCACAAAAGTGTGCATACTTGGTAAGTCTATCAACTACCACCATGATGACACTCTTTCCCTCAGACTTGGGTAAACCTGTGATAAAATCCATTGAAACCTCCTCCCAACGTTGGCTTGGAATGGATAAAGTTTGTAATAGACCCGGTGTCTTAATTGTTTCAACTTTATTTTGTTGGCAAACCAAACATTCCACCACAAACTTTTGAATATATGATTTAAGGCCATCCCAAAAAAATTCCTTCTTAACCCTATGGTAAGTTTTTAAAAATCCTGAGTGCCCTCCTAAGGGAGAAGTGAGCAATTCCATAAGAATCTTTTGCTTTAGTTGGGAATTCTTACAGAGGTATAAGCGATCTTTGTACCATAACGAATCATGTTGCCAGCTAAATGTATCAGACGTACTGGAATCTTGTTGTAACTTTCAAATAAGTGCCCACACTTCTTCGTCATTCTTCTATTCCTCCCTTGCTTCGTTTATCCAATCTGGTTGGATAATAGAAATGGCGCACAAAAATGCTTCCACATCGTCATCCTTTCTTGAGAGTGCATCTGCCACCACATTTTTCTTCCCTTTTTTGTAGATGATTTCAAATTCATAACCCAACATCTTTGTGACCCACTTTTGTTGCTCTTCAGAGGATAACCTTTGTTCTAAAAAGTATTTAAGGCTATCATGATCCGTTTTTACCTTGAAGTGTCTTCCCATTAGGTAGGGTCACCATTTCTTATGTTCATGGAGTATTGCCAACATTTCCTTCTCATAAATAGCTTTTCTTAAAAACTTTCCCTTGATTGGACGACTTTCAAAAGCAATGGGTCTTTCATCTTGCATTAGAACAACACCAATTCCATTTCCTGAAGCATCACATTCCACAATAAAGGTTTTTGTGAAGTCCGGTGTAGCTAAGACCGGTGCTTGGCACATTGCCTCTTTAAGATGTTCAAAGGCCTTTGTTTCTTCCGGAGTCCATGAAAATGCATCTTTCTTCAATGATGTTGTTAGAGGTGCTACTATTCTCCCATAATTCTTAACAAACTTGCGATAATACCCTGTCAACCCAAGAAATCCTCGCAGATGCTTTAAGGATGTGGGGATTTTCCATTCCTTAATGGCTTTAATTTTGCTAGGGTCTACCTTAACTCCTTCATGAGATACAATATGACCCAGATATTCCACATCTTGGACTCCAAAGAAACATTTGGATCTTTTTGCATATAATTGTTTCTCCTCCAATAGTTGTAGCACCCTGTCAACATGTTCAACATGATCTTTCCAAGACTTGATGTAGATTAGTATATCATCAAAAAATACTAACACAAATTTTCTAAGGAATGGTTTGAAAATTGAATTCATCAAACCTTGAAATGTTGAAGGTGCATTGGTGAGGCCAAAAGGCATGACCAAAAATTCATAATGACCCTCATGAGTTCTAAATGTTGTTTTCGGAATGTCTTCAGTCTTCATTCTGATTTGATGATATCCTGAATGAAGATCCAACTTGGTGAAGTAAATTGATCCATGCAATTCATCCAGTAATTCATCAATGATAGGAATGGGGAACTTATCTTTAATAGTGAGCTTGTTGAGCTCCCTATAATCCGGACACATGCGCCATGATCCATCCTTCTTGTGCACCAATACTACTAGAGCAGAGAAAGAACTTTGACTCGGTTGAATTAAGTAGCCTCTAGCATTTCTGCAACCATACGTTCAATTTCACTCTTTTGGACATAGGGATATCTGTACGGCCTGATGTTTGGAGGAACACTTCCTAGAATCAGATGAATAGCGTGATCACGATCACGCATAGGTGGGAGACCTTTGGGAGTCTCAAATAACTTGGAATTATTGTCCAGGACTTTTTGGAGATCTGGAGAAATAGATGATTCTGATGTGGAAACATCTAGCGAACATAATTGTGAAATTACACCTCTTTGTTCCTTTTTTAGAAGCTTTGTCATACCATTAGAGTTGATTATCTTTCCTGGTTTCACTGCAATACCCCTTAATTCAACTTCCTTTCCTTCCGTAGAAAATTTGATGAAAAGTTCTTGAAAATTAAAAGCTATTGTACCCAAGGATTGTAGCCATTGGACTCCTAGTACAACATCAGCACCTCCCATTGGAATGGAAAGCATTGGGCTAGTCAATACATATTCTCCCATGGATAGCTTGATATTATGGCACTTTCCAGAGAAATTTATTGTTCCTACATTTGCAATCATCACTTGACACTCTGGTGTTGAATATAGGAAGCAATTCAATTCTTTTGCTACCTTACAATGAATAAAATTGTGGGTGCTTCCTGAATCAATCAACACTATTACCTTTTTCTTCTTGATTTGTCCTTCTATCTTGATGGTTTGAGGAGTGGTAATTCCCGCCAATGCATTACAAGATATGGTCGGATTTATTTGTTCTTCATCTAGGCTTTGTTCCTGGAGTATATCCTCTTCTTTTGACCTTTCTTTCTCCTTTTCTTCTTCCTCTTCACAATCTATGTAGAATAATTTCTTCTCAGCACACTTATGACCTTTAGCGTATTTGCTATCACAACTGTAACAAAGCCCTTTTTCTCTTTTTTCTTCCAATTGTTGTGGTGTAAACCTTATAGGTTGTGGAAGACTAGGGGCAACAACACTTCCGTCTTTATAGTTGTGAGTGGTATGCCTCCTGTTTGCCATAATTTTGCTTTCCATTTTTCTTGCTAATCTGAATGCCTTCTCTAATGAATCAGGTTCCCAAAGGCGAACATCATGTTGGATATTATCCTTAAAAACCCTATGAACACATCAATCCTATGCTCCTCTGGAATATCTCTTACCCTTATGTTCAATTTTTGGAACTCCTCAATGTGCTCCATTATTGAACCCTTTTGTTTGAGACTTATCAATTGGCTAAAAAAGGTGTTGCTTTTTGTATCCTCATAACGTGCTATCAATTCTTCTGTAAAAATTGCCCAAGTGATAAATCGTTTACGAGAGAAAAGACATTGATACCATACAAACTGATTTGGTTCCAAATATAAAGTTTTCATACATACCTTTTGTGTGTTTTGCACATTATTGAGATCAAAGAATTGCTCCATCTGTAATATCCATGTGGCGGGATCCTTGCCATCAAACTTCCTCATATCAATTTTTGGAATATGGTGAGTCTTCGATCCAACATTAGAGTCTATGGAATCATGATTAACATTTCTTTTGTTCTCATCATGAGTTTCCTTTAGTACCCTTTCACCATTGGTGACCATTTCTTGTAGAAACTTATTCATATTTATCTTCAGTTCTTCCATCTTACAGTCCATGCCATCAGTTTTAGCTTCCATGCCATTCACCTTAGCTTCCATGCCATCCATCTTAGCTTCTACACCTTTCTTTAAACAATCCATCTTAGCTTCTACACCTTTTTTTAAACCATCCATCTTAGCTTCTACATCTTTCCTTAAACCATCCATCTTAGATTTTGTTGCTTTTTGTGCAAGTGACACTTGTTGCACTTGTTCTTGTAATTTTGATATATCATATAGCATTTCTTCTTCTTCTTCATGAGTCATGCTAGAGCTTTCAGGGTCCTTACTAGGTGTTTGCATTTTCATTCCTCGGGGCATCAATTGCCGATAATAATGCTCTACTAGCCCTTTGAATTCCTTCAAAATAAATTTTCAAACCACTCTTAAGCAAAAATTTAAAAGAATCTACACACCTTTTGTTTCACGTTGTAGGAGCTCAATATTGCCTCTGATGTATCTCTGTACTTTCAGATCATCCAGTTCTGAAATTGTAGTCTGTGGTAGCCCTCTGTGTCCTCTTTCCAATGCCACCAATTTGATCCAATTTGGATTCTCCAAGGAAGAGTTATGCGAAATCTCCCACAGTGACCTGATTATCGACTAGTTCAGTAGAGCGAACTTGTATGATGTGCCACGAGTCACTATTTCGTCCTTTGGCTCTAAAAAATATATACAAGAAACTACACTCCATCCTCTTTTTGCACTTTCTTATGAAATTTCAATCCAATGCTCAGGGAAAAAGTTATGATGATTTTCCCCAGGTCACCTGTTTGGAATGTAATTCAGGAGTCTGCAAAAAGACCAACGTCCTCAGATCATATCTCCTCAAATATAGCGAAAAAAGCTCTGAAATTTTGACCCAAGATTCAGCGCAATGTCTTATAAATGGGTTTTTTTTTTTAGCTTTTGAAACATCGCAGAAAAAAAGTTATAGCGAAAATTCCACGATGACTTGTTTGGAGCAGCAAAACCCTAGAATCCAAAGCTCTGATACCAAATGTTATGAAACCAGCTCAAGAAAAGATAGAAAATATAGATCAATGCCTTAGAATTCAGCCTCTTTGAGGGGGCAACCTCCTTTACATTACATAAATGAACAATTCTTGGATGATTCAAATGAAAAAACCTCCTTTCTATATATAGGAGTCTAAGGAGTCACAATATAACCCATCCGACCTAACAATAATAATATAAAGCCACAAAAATAACAATAGAGGGATTTTATGGGGCACAGTAATAATAATATGGGGGCAATAGGGGCACAACAATATTAATAAGGGGGATAACTACAATAGTAATGGGGTAATCACTAGTATTATAGGGACACAACATGGAGATCCTAGAGGGCATAGGAAACACGATAGGCAGTTTTGTCAAAATAGAAAAAACGACAAAAAAGGAAGATACACTTCATACACTAGAATATGTCTTTACATGAATATACCTGACCCTATTCCAGACACAGTTGAGTTAGAGTATCATGAAGAGGTCTGGCAGCAAACCGTCGACTATGAACATATTCCATTTAGATGCAGAAGATGTCACGAATATGGACATCTGTTTAAGGAATGCCCACTTAATACAAAAGAAGAGGAGCACAGGAAAAAATAGTAGAGGAAAAACCAAGAAGACAAGGAAGGGTTTCAAGAAGTAAAAATCAAAAGAAGACAAACAAGAGAGAATATCAGCGAAGGAAAGAAAGAACAGCAAGCCCAGCCAAACAATACAAATAGCTTTGAAGTCCTACAAGAAGAAGAAGAAGATAATAACGAGACCCAAAAAATGGACTATCAGGGAAAAAAGGAAAGGACAACAGCACAATCCAAGGCAAATCAAAACCTAAGAGGAAAGCACAAACCGAACTGACAGAGAAGGAGGAAAATGAAGAGAGGGAGAAGATGGATAACGCTATAATGGAAATAGACACAAGCAGAGGAGAAGAACTAAGTTCAAAAGAAGAGTTGTTGACGAGACTACTAAATGAGTGGAGACACCTAGATGAAAGATTCATTCCAGAAGAGCAAAAAAGAATATACAGAGAAACATTTCAATAGTACCAAGAGAAACAGGGACAAGTGAATATGGAACTGGTAGAACAACTAGGCCTTCAACATGATAACACTCAAGGCCATCAGAGCAAAGCAAAAGGCGGAAAGAAAAGAGGTGGAGGAAACCTACAAGAATCGATACAAATCATGGGAGAAATGTTAGTGAATATAGGGAGGGTAGTACCACTATCAGTGGCATTCCACCAAACCAGCCAAGCACCCCAATGATAACTACATATTGGAATATAAGAGGCCTTAATAGTAAAGGAAAACATAGACACTTAGCAAAAAGGCTAAGAAAAGAAGAACCTCAAATAATGTTGATACAGGAAACAAAAATTTCAGGAAGGAAAATGGAGGAAATCCTTAATAAAATAAAACCGAAATATGAATGCTTGTCCATAGATGTGAAAGGCAGTGCGGAAGGTATAGAAATACTATGGAACCCTGTAGAGATTATGGTAGACTACTGGATAGGCATGAAAAGAATTGTCACGAGACGATTCCGACTAATTAGAAATAGAGAATGGTTTCTAGTGTTAGCAGTATATGGCCCTCATAGACCTGCAAAAAGAGGAAGCTTCCTCCTCTAGCTACAACAGCTTGGAAAACTCCACGAGGAGAAACTGTGGATGATAGCAGGGGAATTTAACTTTACAACATCAATAGAGGAGAAGAAAGGGGGTTTGCAAAGAGAAGAGCCAGAGATGGAGAGGTCCAGGGACCTTCAAGCATAACTAAAACTGGTAGATATCCCAACCATAAATGGAAAATATATGTGGAACAACTGAAGAGGAGGGAGCAGACAAATGGCATCCAGGTTGGACAAATTCCTAGCATCAGAGCACTTCATTGAAAAAGATATTTTCTATGAAGCAATAATCCTCCCGTGTTTAGTGTCGGACCATTAGCCCATTAAATTAGAAATAGCTATGAATCATCACAACCGGAATAGACCCTTTAGGTTTGAGACATTTTGGATAAGATATCCCACCTTTATTGATAAGGAGACTGAGACGGGGATGCAAGGAAGAAACCAAATGCACACCCTCCATCTCAGATTAAAATACTTAAAAGGAAGAATAAAGAAATGGAACAGAGAAGAATTTGGAAACATCCAAAAGGAGCAAGAAACACTCCAGATAAAGATGAAACAAATACAACAAAAAATCATAGAGGAAGGAAGAAGTGAAGAGATGGTAGAAGAGGAAGTACTAGTGTTAAACAAGCTAGAAGAAAGGAGAAAACAAGAGGAAATCCTTTGGAAACAAAAATCAAGAATCCAATGGCTAAAAGAAGGAGAAAGAAACATGAAATTCTCCCATAAAGCAATGGTACAACATAGATAGAAAAACAAAATCTTCTCCCTAAAAGATCAACAAGGCAACAGGCTAACTCAGAAAGATGAAATGGAGAATCTGCTCGTACAACATTTTAAAGGACTTCTGACGGAACCAAATATCATAAGGGAGGACAAAATTTGCAAAATCAATCAACATATTCCCAAACTATTAACTAGAGATCATAATTTGGCTCTCTTAAGAGTCATAACGAAAGTGGAGGTGGAAGAGGTAATAAAAAATATGGCAAAGAATAAAGAACCTAGCCCTAATGGATTCACTTCAGAATTCTTTCAAGCCACGTGGAACTTCATGAGCCAAGACACAGTGAATGCAGTAGAAGAATCTAGATGCACCAAAATAATGCATCCGTCCCTGAATGCCACATTCCTGGCCCTGATACCAAAGACAGAGCAGTCAGAAGAACCATAAGTATTCTGACCTATACCACTCTACAATGTTATATATAAAATCTTAGCCACAATAATGGTGAACCGACTGAAACCAATGCTACCTAAGTTGATATCCCAGGAGCAGACAGGGTTTGTTAAAGGCAGACAAATAACATATGGCATAGTGGTAGCACAAGAAGCAATACACTCTTTGAAAAAATCAAAAACCAAAGGGATGCTGACTAAACTAGACTTAGTCAAAGCATATGACTGACTAAATTGGAGATACCTCCAAAAAATCCTAAAGGCATCCGGCTTCGATGATAGATTGATAAGTTGGGTTATGTCAATGATAACTACACCAGTTCTGTCAAAACTACTAAACGGTTCACCTATAGAAGCTTTCAATGCATCAGGAGGGCTCAGGCAAGGCGATTCGCTATCTCCGTTCCTGTTTATCCTCATAGCAAAAGGACTAGGTAGGCTAATAAAAGCTAAAGTATACAATGACAAATTTAAGGGCCTAAGAATCTGGGGAAATGATCTCCCTCTAACCCACCAACAATTTTTTGATGACATCATGCTATATGGACAGGAAACACTCAAAGAAGTAAAAGAAATAATGGAAATTCTCATAGATTTTACAATTGCCTCTGGGATAAAGATAAGTAAAGAAAAATTGGATATTTATTTCTTCAATAGCCCTGCATCCTCCCAATCCTTCCTGGCAAGAACCATGGGATTTAGAATTGGGAATTTCCCTTCAAAGTATTTAGGAATCCAGTTAAATGACCAACAAAACAAAGTGTCCAACTAGAGAACCTTGATGGGAAAGATTCAACGGAGAATGCAAAACTGGACATTCAGGGCACTGAATACCCCGAGCCGCATCATTCTACTAAAATATGTGCTTCAATCCATCTCGATATACCAGCTTACCAATCAAGCTACCCACAAAACAATTTGCCAGAAAATGGTAGACATGTTTAAAAAATTCTTATGGAAAGGGCCTAGGACGACAAAGAAATGGGTGCTCCTATCCTAGAGTTCGCTGAGCAAATCCCTAGAATGGGGCCATAAAATCAAAGGCATGTTCACAATAGAAGAAGGCTACGAAATAAAATCAGGACATAACAAATGTACATAAATAAGAAAATGGGAAAACATACGGAAAACAAAAACATGGCCAAAGGTAGCATTCATTACCTGGATCCTGAGCCATGGGAGAGTACTAACATGGGACCAAATGAGAAAGAAAGGAATGCAAGGTCCATCGATATGTGCCCTCTGCAGAGAACATGAAGAAACTATAGAGCACCTAACCAACACCTGTAGAGTTAGCTTAAACTAGTGGCAACAACATTAGCAATTATTTGAAATTAGTGACAGAAACACAAATAGCATGCAAACAATGATAGAGAACTTGAGGAGAAAAACCTTACCAGAACACGATTCTGAGCAAGGCATGGTGACTCTCGCTAGGCTCTGTTCTATGAAATATATGGAAAGAGAGAAATAGATTGATATTCAAGGAGGAAGGCAAAGCAAAAACAAAGATATGGAACCAAATTATCCAAAATATCTGATAGACCATTCTAACTGAGAGTTGGTTTGAGGAGGATTGGAAAACTAACCCAACAGAAAAAAAAATAATGACTCGCTTGAACCTAAAGCCAAGCATGACACACAAGCCAGCCAGGAAACACCAAAGCAATGAGGCAGAGGAGGTTAACCACTTCAAAAGACCCCAGAAGGGGTTCATCAAGTTAAACTTTGACGGGGCTGCAAAAGGGAACCCCGGCGAGGCAGGGACTGGCAGAGTATTCAGAGATGACTGGGGAAGGACCTTCAGAATCTATACGATGGACTGCAGTCACACTAAAAACAATGAAGCAGAGCTTCATGCACTAAAAAAAGGGTTGGAAATTGCAATAAGAGAGAAATACCAAAAACTACAGTTGAAGGAGACTCAAAAATGGTAATTGATATAGTAAAACAGCTACAACAAGGAACCCAATTGGAGAACATTAGTCGTAGCTAGAGAACTACTTGGCTGGCGTAGAAGATTGGTAAACTCACAAGATAGATAGACTACATCCGTCCCACCCATGTGAGAAGGAAAGGAAATGCACTAGCAGACAACTTGGCAAACTAGGGGAGAAGTCATGGAGGGAGAACCCTGGACATAAACAAGGAAGAGCTATCCCATATGGAGGAGTTGGAAAACTTAGGAAAAGTCCTAGAAAAATACAGAGGAGGAGAGGGGAACCCCCGATTTGGGAACAACACAAGAAATATAGAGGGACTAGGGAGATGTGACCAAGAAGGGAGAGGAAGAGGACAAGCGGGGAAACATATAGATGAGGTAAATGAAGTGAGTAGATAGGTAAGATGGCAAGTGATGGAGCAGGGAAGAGAAGATATAATTCCCAAGAGAATGAGAGTGGTGACAGATGGGAATGATAGCGAATAGGGAAGGGCAGGAGCAAGGGGGTGGGCAGAAGGATGTCAGCATGTGGTAGTACAAGGATAACACGTACACAGCAAGAGTAGTCAAGAGAAAGTGCAGATTAATGAGAGGAGATGACAGCTATGACAGAGGGGCAGTATCCTGAGAGGATGGCATAGGGATCAACGCATGTAATAATGCTAGGCAGGTGGCAGTAAAAGAAAGGGACAAGAGGGGGAGGGGCATAAAACTTAAAGGAAATCAAGGCATTGCTAAACACATGTAGATGACAGAGGCAAGAGACGGAGAGAGTAAAGGTGGTCAACAAGCGAAGATCTAGCCTACGGACGAAAGTAGCGTCAGACTTGCAAGTCGGTATGTAGACTCTGTGCTCCCCAAACTCATTATGCCAAGGATAAAATTCAATAGGAATATAGGAAATATGAGATGGAAAAAGAATAAGTATGGCAAGAAGGAAACCAGACCCTTCTGCGACACTGATGTAGGAAAAATAGAAATGCCTGTGAAAACTTGGGGTAGGGAGATAAGTTGGGAGGGACCCAAACCCAGGAAGGGAGAGGACTATACCCTGATAAAAGCTTAAAGTAAACCCAGACAGAGAGTGACTATAGTCATACCGATAGGAAACGATGAGAGAGATACAGGCGACAACAAGGAAGCACCTCAGGGGGAAAAAAATCTAAGGAAAATAGAGAACCAGGGAAGTAAGAAACTTGAGGGGGAGGTATCTAGCACCAGCACCCTGAGGGGAGACGTAAACAAACCAAGGAGATCCCGGGAGGGAGGAACAGAAAACTGACCTTATCTGGGTAGGAACCCTTGAGGATGGACAAAACAGACAAGCCGCAAGCTGACTGTTGCTATGGAGAGAAAATGGTAAGAGATCCAAGAAAGGATCAAACCCATAACAAGGAGAGGACTGGTGACTTTTCGCCAAAAATACCGAAGAAAAAAAACCCGGGAAATGGAAAGGAAACGGGTAAAGGGGAAATAGTTTTGATTTACTATTATAATACTGATAGATGAAATGGCTCTATGATAGGTCTCACCTCATTTCGGGGACAACACAACAAGGATAATAGAGACCAACAAGCAAAAGATAGTTACAGACAGGCAAGGAGTAACATGGCCCCCATGAGAGGCAAGAGAGAAAACAAGAAGGAAGAAGGAACAAGCTGGTCAAACAAGGAAAGAGGGAGGAAGCCAGGCAATGAACACATGAAAACTCTTATTGATGCTTATATGGAAGGGAACCCACTGGACATCAGAGCCCAAATTGCAGGTTGAGAGAGAGAACTAAATGACAGAATCAAGGACCAAGACATCCCCATGGAGGAGTGGGAAAGTATGGTCCCCGATCCAAGGAATTCTCATGGCCATCACTCCCTATTCTGGCAAACCATGCAACAGTATTGGGTCATGAAGAATGTGGTGGCATGAGCCATGACCCTGAACTGAGAACAAGCAAGGGGAGACGAAATAGAGGCACAAGAGAAAGCAAGGAAAGGGATCCAGTTAGGGCCGAACTACTCATTGAAATAGTAGCAGTTCAGATCGAGACCTGTAGAAATAACTTGGCTTTGGGAAGAATTAGTAGACACTAAAGGATTTGAAGTGGAGAATTGAATAGAGGAGAGAGATGCCCAGCTCCAGTGCCAAAGCATCAGCCCTAGTAATATCCTCAGATGAGGAATGCTGCACCCGTCCAGCTCGAATCTAACTTTTTTCTGATGAAATGCATTCACTTGTTTAATTTGTTTTACATAAGCAGTAGTATAGACAATAAAAACAATGTTGCTAGATGGATAGCAAAAAACCTTTTTAAATTTTGGATAGGTTTTAATGCAGATAGGTGGCTACCTGGTTTCCTTTGGGCAAGTAAGCCATCTGGAACAAATGGAAGTATATGATTTTGGAAGAGTAATATAAATAGAAGAAACACTGCCAAGTTTACAAAAAAATAAAATAATGAACTATAGTTTAATCAATTGAAATATTAATTAATATATTAACTAAAACATTAAATTATTAATGGTTATTTTATTAATACACTATTTACTACTTACTTCATACATTGTTAATATTTAATATGTTATTAATATTTAATTATGACGTAGTGTAATATTAATAAGAGTTAAATATAACATTATTGAGATATTAATAATATTTTAATCTTCACATTATTAACTATAAATTAATATATACCTTAAAACATGTTGACTATGATTGACTATTGATGACATGGGGAACATGGGCATCAGAGTCAACAATAGTCAATGTGACTACCATGGTGAATCAAACTTACCTTCGGCATTATGGTCTATATATAGGTGAGCTATAATGAACCATAATGAAATTAATTGACGCATTTTAGACGACCATGATTGAGCATGGAGACCTATAGTGGATGGCAAGGGTTAGACATTGTAAAACCATGGCTAACCATCAACACCTGCCATTGCAATGGTCATGATAGTCAAATCATGGTCAACTATAGACAAACTCTAGTCATAATTTGGTCAACCATAGTCGAACTCTATTCAAAAAATTGTTAGCTATAGCTAATCATATTCAATTGTGGTTGGATATAGTAAAACAAATGTCAATCATAGTCAAACCATGTTCAACCATAGTCAATTATAGTCAAACCATGCTTAACCATAGTCAATCCATGCTTGACTATATTTGACAATCAACACTCTTCAACTTTTATTAAAAATAATCATCTATTACTATTGATTAATATTAATAGTCAAACATATTCTACCACATTAGTAAAACATAGTAAAGTATAGTGAACCTTCATAGTCAATGTGTAAAGAGTTGATCATGATAAAATTTGGTTAATCCTATGTTTATCATATTTGAAAATAGTGAGCTTTGTTCATCCATAATTATTATGAGTTAACGTGAATCAAACAGATTATGATTAATAGGTTAACTAAATCCAAATATTGTCAACCTTAGTCAACTAAGGTCATCCTTGGTAAGTCATAATCAAGATTTATTTTTTTGTAATAATAACAATATTAATAATAATAAAGTTGTCTAATACTAGTAATATTAATATTAATATGGATATTGATATTGTGATATCACAATGGTACATAAATCTAGAAAACGTCGCATTATTACATTATATTGTAATTTTTCCAATGTCACGATACGACAATCATTGTGGCAATGTTATATTATATTACAATTTATCCAATGTTGCAATGCGACGTTACAAGATTAGTCAACCACATTTACTAATGAGGTTGACTATGTTCAACCTTGTTTAACTATGACAGTCAACATGCTTCATCCTCAATCAAACATATTTAGCTATTAATATTATCTATTAATATTAATAATCAAATATATTCAACAACATTAGTGAAACAAAGTCCATCTTTATAGTCAATGTTTAAATACCATGATCAAATTTGGTTAGCCTTATGTTTAACATATTTAACAATAGTCAATGTTGTTCACTCATAGTTGTCCACACTAAAACTACATTGACCACGTTCAAGTATATTTAACCATGGTTGACCAAATTCAAACATTTTCAATGTTAGTCAACCGAGGACATTACAAAATCCGTCAACCATATTTACTAATGTGGTTGCCATATTTGACTATGTTTGATAATCAACACTCCAACTTTATTCAAACATAATAAATATATGAAATGGTAAAGAAATCTATCTAATGCCGCATTGTGACATACATTGTCCCAATGTTACATTACCATGTAATTTCTACAATGTCGCAATGTGACATTACAAAATTAGTCAACCAATTTTTCTAATGTTGTTTACTATGTTCAATTATGTGTGGATATGTTTGATATTCAACACTCTTCAACTTCGGTAAAACATAATTTCGTATTAATATTATTGATCAATGGTAATAATGAAACATAGTCAACCACATCAGCAAAACATAGTTAAAAATAGTCAACCATTATAGTCAATGTTTAAATAGTAATCATGATCAAACTTGTCAACCGTAGAAAATTAATATTAATAAAGTTGACTAATAATAATAATAAGTTTAACTATATTAACCATATTCAATTATAGTTAACTATATTAATTATAATATTAAGTTTAATATTCCCTTTTTGTACATCAACATTCTATTCACTCATCAGAAAACAAGTACATTGGTAGAAACATGTTGGTAATCTCACCCTGACCAGGTTTGTTAACCAGCATGAGCAACATGTGACAGACAAGAAAAAAGGAAACGAAGGACATCATCCACAACCTAGGAGGCTAGAAGGACCAGAAAACACATAAAACTAGGAGAACACCTGTAACCATGCTAATCCTCTAATAGTGGTGTAGAGGGCAACGGAAACCCCCAAAGTTTTTGCTTTGCTTCCTGATGAGGCTCCACACAACCAGAGCCACCAAAACCTGCCAACAAGATGGAGCTGAGGATTCTCTCCACCACCCTCGTGTTGACGCTAGACAACAATAAGCTAGCCTACCTAGAATCCTTTCCACCATAACCCTTGACGTAGAAACCCCTGAAGTTTATAAAATCCTAGAGAGGAGATGCACAGGGGGGAAAACCATTTGAATTGCAAGCATAGAGAAGAGTCATCCAACATGCACCAAAACCATTGTATAACTTCAAAATCCAGAGTCCATTCTCCGCTCGCACACGAAGGTTCTGAATGCTACACACTAGAGAAGAAATATGCCACGACACAGAGTTGAAAACTAGGGATGGAGACCTTGCGGTGAAGTTGCCACCTTTCCCACATAATGAATCTTCATCATTTCCTACTCCTGCTCATAGAATACCCATAACATGTAATGAGTTAGGACAAAGCCCAAATACATCCACCAAATTCCATATGCTGATATCGAACCTTACCTCCTACTTGGGTCGAGGATGATTGAGATTTCCCATGGATCACCTTAACTCCACCCATACGCAGGTTAATGTGAGAGGATAGGGAGGCTGGTCCTCAAATTTGTAGCGAAGTGGTGACTTTCATTTCCCATGTGTTTTGTCATGCATCCGGTTCATCACCCCCATTGGCGAAGCCTCTTCCATTATCATGATTCTTCAATGTCCCATCAGGTGCACGCTTTGTGAATGAGGGGGTTAGTCTTGGAGGAGTTCCTAACCCTAGTGTTCACATCCCAAATTGAAAAGCTTTTTCATCACCTTTTTACCTTCACGATCCACATGCTCTTTTATTACATATGCAATGAAAGGGAGTCTAGAATGTATATGCTTACCTATTAGTTCCATCCTCCAGATCTTTATAACTTTATCTGGGTAGGATCTGTTTATGATGTTTTGTAGCATGGAAACAACAATATGAGAATCTCCTCTCACTTATATTTTTGTCACCTCAGCTTTGCAACAATGTGTAGCCATTTTTCCAGTGGCATAAATTAGGCCACATTTTCCATGGAGGTGCCACATGAGGCTATAAAAAACTTCACCGTATGCCCAGTGTCATTGCAAATTATCCCTCTGATACTTGTTAGTCCTAGGTTTCCTTTTAGGGCACCCACCAAAGTTGATTTTGAATAACCCTGTTAGGGGGCAGAGGAAGGTGTTGGATGAGTTATCCTCATTGGTGGGCGGTTAGTGGGCTCAAGGTCAAAATAAGTCTTGTTAAGAGAAATAACTACCAAAATATCATGTTCCTTCCCTTCCTCTTTCTAATCTTGCTTTGACTAGAAAGAAATGGAAAGTGTCTCTTTGATATTTTGTAATAGAGTCTTCCACACCTTCTCAGTTTGGATGGTTTCTGAGTGGAATACTACCCTATTTCTTACTTTCCATAGGTTCCAAAGGAAAAGTCCTTGTGAGAGACACCATACGTTGTTGATAATGGGATTTTTAAAGAGTGTCCATCCCCATGCCTCAAATGATTATTTAAAGCTATTAGCTAACCGATTAAGCACCCAAAACAAGGAGGCAAGATGACCTCAAAACTCTGCCTCATTGGGGCTAGAGTTTAGGAGGTGATCAGATTTTTCTTCATTACTGCAACAAAGAGGGCACCGGGATGGGTCACAAAAACATTTTTTTCCTGATTTTGTCCCAAGGGAGTAGTTTTCCCTACCCAATTAGCCATAGAAAAAATGAAAATTGTGGCCACAATTTGGAGTACCAAATTGTTTTCCTTAAGGGGTTCATATCTCGATCTCCTATAGAAGATAAAATTGAATAATCTTCCTTAAGAGATAACATACCCTTGGAGAGGTGCTCCCACCATAGCTTATCTGGTTCCCAATTGTTAATAATGGGGCATTGATAGAGGATCAGAGTAAGGGCTTCCCAATCTAGAGGTGGATCATTGGTTGGCCAATTGTTGCAGTTTTCCACTCCTTCCATTCCGACCCTCTCGACAAGTTTAATCCTCTCTATGGACAGAGACAATCCCTCTAGCCCAATGTGTGGGTCTAGCAACTGAAGTGACAATCAACTAGACATCTTCCTAGGTTATTATTGAAAAGTAGAACAAAAGAGATGACCTACCTCGTTTTGATGCTAATCCAATTTCCTTTGTTGAGAGCCTTATTTAGTCAATTTAGTGTCCTAAATTGCTTGCATGAATTAGCAACTGAGGTTTGTAGACTGATGAAGTGTGATGCACTATATGTGCTTAGTTAACTTTTCTCTTACTTTGTTGTTTTGTATTTTTATGCTTGTTTTTGGGGTTTCTGTTCTTTCATGTCTAAGAATATACAATCTATGAGAGATTTACATGGATCTAATGGGTTTTTAAGGGAAGGATAGGTTCCTAAGTTAATCTAATCTCCAAAAGATGGACCAAGAATCATTTTTAATTAGTTAGGACCTAATAAGATAAACAAAGGATCTATCTTATCTACCATTTAGTCTTAATCCATGGATCTAATAATTACAACCAAAAGTAATACTGATGCAAAATATAATTCAATAATTGCATTCATTTATCCATTCAACCATTCAATTTTGGAACATGATAGAATCAATCTCCTTGAAATGATTTTTTGGAATGTCAAATGATGCGACTAAGTAATGACCTGAAAACATAAAAGAGAAGATGATAGATTGTAAAACTGACAATATGCTGAGTAAGCTCAATCACTACATGAATTACGTATTCAACCAATTAAGTTAGAATTGTCATTATTTCAAAATGGTTTTAAGAACATCTATTAATACAGATAATTGACAGTTCTATGCTAAGAAAATGAGTAGTCGAAATACTAAGAAGCTAAGCAACTATGTATTCTCATTTCTTCATTTTTCATTCAGTTATTTGTCATACAATATCTTAGAAGAATAAGACTTGCACAGTTGTGATTTTTATCCTTACATTATTGATTAAAAACTAAAATGAAACAAAACTAGAGAAAATGGACTTGCAGAAAACAGAGTAATAGAAATTAAAATGAAAACAACAAGTGAAAAACCTCCTTCAGTGCAGGGGCTCTCTGCAACTAATGTGGCTAGATGACAACTAACTAAAGATGCAATTTTAAACCACCATTGACAAAACAGAGTTTGTATTACCAACAACATGAAGTTTGAATAGTGTTTTTAACAAAAATCCTGTAATCCCTTCTGGCTTCTAACTACTTCTCGGTCTCATTTAACCAATATTTATAGAAAAATAACATAATTGTCCAAGAGAGAATCTTGTTACAAGTGGCTTCATCCAAATCTATCATGACTGTTTATAGAAAGACATGCTACAAATGGCTTAATTCAAATTGTAATGAGAGTGTTAAGCTTCTTGAACAGCTACAGGTTGCCTGATCTACATTAACTCCTCAAATTTTGATCATCTACAAGTGGCTTAATCCACATTAAATCTTCAACAAGAATGTTAGAACGCTGACTAACTATGGAATATCAAGAGTCCTACCTCTAATAGATAACATATTTGACTCCATCTTTGACCATGGCTTTAGGCAAGCTTTTCTGTCGATCTAGACTAAGTGAGTAGGATAGAATCCATGTAGATATGATTTTGGAGATGCCCATGTGGCCTAGTTCTTCATTTGACACCTATAACCTGCCAAACCATGAGAGTAACTATGGAACCCACAGTTAGCTGCAGAATAGGTAGCGTTCTGTAGCTAATTTGTAAAAATCTATTAAAATAGCAAGAACATGAAAATATAATATGGTGATCATTTTAATGCTTTCCTAAGACAAAATCTAGCATTTATCATTGATTGGATCTGTACACTTGTGAGAAATCAAGAGAAAAAGGTGAGAACAAATATCAAGGGGAAGGTAATTTTGAGGTTCAACATACCCCCAACAAAATCATTTCATTTCCTCCTGCAATTTTCAAAAAATGTGAGTTATTATTTTCTAATGCATTTGCTCAGACACTTCTACTAGTACATCCAATTTTCTTCTTTCGCTCTTCTTTGAAGTGATTGTCATTCTTAGTTTCCTCATAAGAAGCCTGTATTTGAGGTTGATGACTGTTTTGCTCAAACTTCTATTGTTTCTTTTCAACTTCTTATTTTTCTTATACCATAGTCCTAGATGTAGAATGGTATTATCATGAATAACCTTGTCCAATTTACTTTGTTCCCTCAAGGTATCATTCTCCCTTTTGATATGTCTATTCAATATCTCTAATTCATAAATTTCCTATTTGAGAGAGTCAATTAGAGGTTCTTGTGGACTGGCAGAGGGTTCTGGATTTATTGAGGCACTTTTCTTCTCCATTGATTCTATATAATCATATATTTGTTGCTATACTGGGTCTATGCTTGGAGATCTTTTGCTTGGGCTACCTTCAAAATGATGGTCAGGAGAATTTTGAGGACTGTGTGCAGAAGAGATGTTAACAGGAGAAGTTTCTAGGGTTTCCTCTTCTAAGTTTATGGAGTTTTTCCCTTTTGACGTTGTTTTCTTTGCCAACCCTCGGAGTCTAGAGATTCTTCTAGGTTGTGGATGACTTACATTATCTTTCTTTGTGATCTTTTCCTCTTTTCTTATCTTTCCTCTTACTCTAATTTGTTTCCTAATTTTTGTCAGTTCTTAAGATATTAATTTTTCATCATATTTCTCTAATGAAGACTTAGTTGTGTCTTTAATGGTTATACCAATCTTCTTTCTTCTGCTTTTTCTACCATTATCTTCTGACTCTAGTGCTTCTTGAAAATGATTTCTAATGAGGAAATCCTCCTAGGTATCTCCTATGCCTTTTAAATGAAACTCAATCAGTATCTTTATCAACCCATGATGGTACATGGTTGTGTCTATGAATTCTATTTTCTTCTGCACATTTGAGGCCATCCTTCTTAAACTATTTAGCAAGAAGAAAGGAAGATTGGTTTGTCCATTTTTTAGGAAATTCATCAATAAACGTATATGGTAGACATACATGCACCCGAATCTCCCCTCACAGGTGATAAATTTCTGTAATATCAAAAGCATGCTCTTCCTTTTACTTTTAAGAGCTGAAATGAGAATTCCTTTTATAAAAATAGATACATCCATACCTAGGTTCCTGAGGATTACTTTCCATGATTCATTGTGGAATTCCTTGTTTTTGAACCATATTTCACCATGTCTTGGAAGTTCTGTAGACTCTGTTATAAACGATTCTGTTACTGCAAACTTAATACCTCCAATTTCTACCTCTGTACCATCAAAATATCTAGAAAAAGATTTTGTGATCTCTTTATGAAAACCATAAAATTTTTCGATGAATTTGAGCCATCCAGCCTTCTGCAACATTTCCTTGAGCTATGGGTATCCTTTCATATATTTTTCTCCTACCGATTCTAACCTGACAGTGAGTCCCATGCCTTCTATTTCACAAAATTCTTTAACCTTCAAAATTACCCTTCCTAGTTTATGAAATGGATTGACTGCAAGTATGGTGAAAAGAACTACAGTTCTACGTGAAATAAGTAGATGGTAAGGGTTTTGGAGAGATGTGGACCAATATGTCACGTCGTAGTCATGACCATTAAAAACAATGAGGGAGTTAATTATGGACCGTTATGTGATGGAAGACGGATGGTGTGGTGGATATGGAGTACGATAGAGATGGGAATCAAATCAAATGCTGATTTGTCATGGAGACATATGAATGCCAATATTATACATATTCTATGTTCTAACCTTGCTATTTTAAAATAAATTTTTGCACTTTTACCTCTTGGAACTTAACCTTCTTGTTTGTTGGTTTTTCTTTGATGTTGATCCGCAGATACCCTTATTAGCATATCAGTCTTCAAAAAAAAGATTCTTCAATTCCTTGCAATCCACATTTATTTGGAACAATGTAACTGGTTGTGGAATGGAGTTAGTTGTAGAACATGACAAAGATAAAATATGGCTATAAGACATGGATGTGAAATAAAATGAAAATGGAGTGTAATGAAAGGAAAATGGAATATAACAGTGAAAGGGAACAAAAGTGAAGTGAGATGAAATGAAATGTAATGAATTTGCAGATTAGGCACTACAAACTAATGTACCTTATGTCACTACTTATTACAGAAAGAAAATAGGAAATATAGGATGTCATAAATCTCTGATTTTCACCATGTATTTTCTGTATAAGTAAGCCAATGAACAATTGGTTTTCAGATTTATACATTTTATTTATATATCTTTTTTTTAAGGTTTTTTTTTTTAATATATATATATATATATATGTACAAGAAAACTATGTTAGTGGAGAAGAAGAATTCTTCTTCACCAACTTCATCTCAGTGTTGTCTTGGAAAATTCTAACAAAATCCTCCTTTGAAATTGGCTTATGATATATCTTTAACTGATTACCATTTAGAAGAATAGGTACCTTTCTCTCATCTATTGTCCTTATTCTCACTGCTCCATTATTAAAGACTTCTTCAATCTCATATGGCCCAAGCCAATGAGTCTGAAATTTCCCTCAAAAATCTTTGAATTCTGAATCGAACAAAAGTGCCCAATCTCTTATGTGAAACTACTTCTCCTTGATATACTTATCATGCCATCTAGCCCTTTGCTGTTGGACTAAACTGGTTCTTTGAACTGCATCTTGCCTGATTTCATCAAGCTCATTGAGTTGCTCCAATCTATGTTTTTGTGCTTCTAATAAATCCGGTCCTAATTTGACTACCATCTTGAAGGTTTTGATTTGAAACTCTATAGGGAACAAGACTTTCTTCCCATAAAAAAGTTCATAGGGAGTATATCTTGTTGTGTTCCTCCATGTAGTTCTATAGGCCCATAAGGCTTTAGGAAGCCTTTATGTTGAATCTCTTCTATGTAGATGTACAGTGTTAGTGAGAATTCCTTCAATCACCTTATTGGTAGATTCAACTTGATTGTTTGCTTGTGGATGGTAAGGAGTAGACTTCCTACGTTTTATCTTGTATTTTTCTGCAATTCTTTCCATCATTTTATATGTAAATTGAGATCCTTGATCTATCACTATTTCTCTTGGAACAACGAAACGAGTGAAGATGTCCTCAAAAAGAAAATTAACTACAGATTTCTTATTAGCAAGAGGTAATGATTTAGCTTCTACCCATTTAGTGACATAATCAGTGAATATCAAAATATACTTATTTTGTTTAGATGGAGGATTAATTGGTCCAACAAAATCCAAGGCCCATTTTTCAAAAGGTTCAATGAGTACCTGAGTTTGTAGTGGCATTTCATTTGAGGGAGCAGGTTTCCCTATCCTTTGACAGTTGTCACACCTTTTGATATACTTTTTGGCATCTCTGAAGATGGAGGGCCAATAATATCCTAAATGAAGGATTTTACAGGCTGTCCTTTTGTCAGCAAAGTGTCCCCCACAAGGTTCATCATGGCATGCCTTAAGAATTTCAGGCATTTCATCTTCTCGAACACATCTTCTTATCATGAGATCTGGACCTGTTTTATACAATTCATTAGTAATCCATGAGTAATTTGCACTTTTTTGAATTATTTTTCTTTTCTCCTTAGGAAACAGATGTGAAGGTAATTTTCCTGTTACTAATTAATTAGCAATATCTGCAAACAAAGGAGTTTGAGTAGTTACTGCAAAAAGATATTCATCAAGAAATTTATCTTCAACTGGAGTGTTCTTTTTGATATTTTGAATTGTAGACAAGAAATCAACAACTATATTATGTTTTTCAGGTCTATCTAAAGCAGTGATGTTGAATTCTTGCAGGAGTGATAACCATCTTGTAACTTCTCCATTAGTAATCGGTTTATTCATTAACTATCTAATTACATAGTGATTTGTATGAACAAAGGTTTCATAGCCTGTTAAATAATGTCTGAACTTGTTGATAGCATGAACAATAGCTAAGAATTATTTTTCAGTTACAGTGTAATTTAACTCAGTGGGAGTCAAATTCTTGCTTTTGTAGTAGATTGCATAAGGGATCAAATATTTTTTTCCTAATACAACTCATAGAGCTGTATCTGAAGCATCTATTGAAATATGAAAAGGTAGTTTCCAATTAGAACCTCTTAAGATGTATGCCTCATAAATGTTTTCTTTCAAAGTCTCAAATGCCATATGGAAATCAGAATTCCAATTGAATTCACAATCCTTGGTAAGCAATTTGAAGAGTGGTGATGCTATTTTAGTGAAATTTTCTATAAACTTCTATAATATCCTATGAATCCTAGAAAACTTCTAACATCCTTTTGAAAACCTGTAATTGATAATTTAGAGATGAATTCAACTTTAGATTTATCAACCTTAATTCCATCTCCTGAAATGTGATGTCCTAAAACAGTCCCTTCTGTAGACATCATAAAACATTTTTCATGGCTTAGTGAAATGTTTTCTTCCTGACATCTTTTAAGAACTTTTTCCAAATTTTCTAATGCTTTCTCAAATGTATTCCCATAAAATATAAAGTCATCCATATATACCTCTACACAATCATGTATCAGATCAGAAAAAGGTCCTAGTACTGCTCTTTGAAATGTTGTAGGTGCATTGCATAATCCAAAAGAGAGTACTTGGTAGGCATAAGTTCTCCATGGGCAAGTGAATGTGGTTTTATCTTGATCTTCAGGTGCTACCTGAATCTAATTGTAACCACTATAACCTTCCAAGAATGAGAAGTGCTTCTTACTTGTTAATGTATCTAACACTTGATCTATAAAGGGAAAAGGAAAATGATCTTTGAGGGTAGATTTATTCAATTCTCGATAATTAATACATACCCTCCATTTACCATTCTTTTTAGGCACAATCACTAGAGGAGAAACCGACTGGCTATCTGAAATTGGGTTGTTAAAATTTACATTCAGTAATTTTTGCAACTCTTCTTTCACAATTTCCCTAAGATTTCAATTCATCCTTCTTTGAGGTTGTCTGATAGGTTTACAATTTTCCTCAATGTAGATGTGATGTATAAAAGTCATATGATTCATGTCAATGTATTCCCATGCATATGCAGAAGAATGTTATTGTAAAGTTTTGATTAACTTTTCCTGTTGTAATTTTTCCAAGTTATTGTTTATGTTCAATGTTTTCCCTGGAAAGATTTCAACTATAGAGCTACCAAATTCTTCCATAGAAAAAAGAGACATCTGCCTAGATGACAAATATTCAATATTAGATTTTTCTTGAAACTGATCATGTTCATATTCTGGAGATGATTCAAAATTTTCCATCGTATTCAAGATTTGACTATCTTCACTAATGGTTGAAATATTAAAGAGAGGTTGAATATCATTTTCATGATCAATCCATTCTTTTTCATCTATCTCTATTATTGTTCTTGCTGGAGGATATAAAGTGAATCTCTTAGTTGAATTACCATCATAGATATACATATCACCAGATCTATAGCTAATGAAAGCATCAATTGTAGCCAACCAATGTTTTCCTAATATAAGTGGATGTCCTCCTAGATTGCTCTTTGGGGTTAGGATCATAAAATCAACATGGTACTCCCAAGAGTCTAAGGACACTGAAATATCTTCTAACACACCATCTGCTTTGATTACAGATCTATCTGCCAATTGTAGTAATGTAGGTGTATAAAGAAGATTGGGAAGTTGGAGTTGTTCCATGGTTTGTTTGCTCATGATGTTTATTGCTGCTCCTAAGTCAATCAATGTATTTGGGATTTCAACTCTATTGATATGTGTTTTTACAACTGGACCTCTTGGATCTACATATTTTTATATGGCAATTTTTCCCATCATTATGTCTGCTATCTTTCCTGCTAGGTGAATTTTTTTACTTCTCTTGTTTTTACTTCCTGGTTTCTTCACGCTCAACTCTTTTATTGTTTTAGCTAGAATTCGAATCTCCTTAATGGCTTGTAACAAATGGATTTTGATATAGAAATTTTCAATTCATCTAGAAAATTATAGTTAGGCAACATAATAAGCTTTTCTACCCCTCTATGAACTTGTAATATTTCTGGAAAAGGAGGTGTAGAAGTAGATACTGGTTGTTGCTCTATGATAGGAGTTGAGTTTATTGGTTCTTTCTTTTTTTCATTTTCAGTGTTCTAGTCTTGAGGAGGTCATGTTCCCTCAAAACTTTTATTTTGTTGTAGAGAATCTTCTTCAGAATTGTCTTGTTCTTGAATAACCACAGAAGTTTTTTTCTTTTCTAATATCCTACCAGATCCCAATTGGACATCGTTGAGATCTAATGGAGTGATCATGAAAGTTGGAAATTGTTGTCCTTCCACCATATCAGTATTCTGAGGATTTTTATTGTTGGGGTTAGGTAATGGTTGGGCAAGTAACTGATTTGGTCTTTGTGGAAATCGCAGTGAAAGTTGAGGCTTTTGGTTTTCAAGTTGAGGCTGTTGATTTTGTTGAGGAATTTGTTGGGAGGATAGTTTGGATATGATAGAGGATATTGATAGTATGGAGAGAATATTCCATAAGGATTTTGCATTCCTAGAGCCCAAGGTTGAGTTTGAGGTTGTGATTGAGGCCAAGGTTGTTTCCAAGAATTCCAATTTGGAGGGGGTTGCATATACATTTGGTTGTTAAAACCCTGATTTTGCTGCCCTTGCCAAGGTCTTCTAGAGACAAAGCAAAGAGACTCTATTGGATTTGAAATTGTTTCTTCTTGAAAAACAACGTTAAGACCAGGGATTGAAGGACAACTTTTGGTCTCATGGTTTTCTGAACAAATCACAGAAGTCTCTATGACATTTTCATCTAAAGGGCATTCTCTTAAAGCATGCTTCTTTCTGCATTTGGGACATAAAATAGCCAAAACATCAGTCTCGATTTTCTACTTGTTTTTTAACTTAAGGCTATTTATCTGTTCTCTAAGGCTCCCTAGAATATCTATTTTAAATTCATCAAGCATGTTTCCAATTTCTGCCCTACTCACTGATCCAGTTGCAGATTTATTCACCCTAATAAGAGAAAGATCTCTTCGACCTTTCCTAGTTTTGGATTTTCCTCTTGAGAGATGAACACATAATTCTCCTATGTCACTTAATGGGAGTTGAGAGATATCTCCCTTCCCCATCATGTTAAGGATATCTATCCACTCATCTCTGCTGAGCTAATTTATTGACTAAATTAACACAAGTATTTAATTATCAATCTGGGTTTGTAAAATTTGGAGGCAAATCCACAGTATATGGACATCAGATATAATCAAGTTTAGAAGATAAAATTTGAAGATTTAAAGAAGTACATATTACAAATATAAACCTATTTTAACAATTTCTAATTCATTTATGTAATATGTGAGGGATGAGGCTCCTAACTTAGGAGAACCAGGTTGTCCTTCCCTGCAATACTACTTTCATGAAGAGAAATCTAAAAGCAATAATTAATAATGGTTTATGATGCAGAAGATGTAAAAGAAGAGGCTCCTAACTAAGGAGGTCCAGATTGTCCTTCTTCACAATCCTACTATATCACAATCACCATTTCTTCAAACCAGAAATGCAGAAAAAACTTCAAATAAGAAATGGAGAATGAAATTCAGTTTTAGTTCAAGTTCAAATAGAAGGGGAATTTAACTTAAATTCTTGTGTGTCCCTTCATATGTAGATTAGAATTAAAAAAATAATCATTCAACAATCATCACACATCTCAATACATTTGAAACAAGAACTAATCTATGAAAACTATGAAAATTGAACCAAGAAGTGCACTTAGCTTGGCGTGGGGACCCTCCACCCTTGCCTTGCACACTTGAAGAAATATCAGCTACATCAACTTCATTAAATCAACCAAGCATAAACAACAATTTGAAATGAAACAGGTTCTTCAAATTAGCCTCCAACTCCAAAGTGTCTCAGCATAAAATTATACAAAAGTTACATCCATAAGCCATCAAAGTCTTGGCTTTAAATAGAGGTTTTGTGAAACAAGCTGATCTATAATCTTTATAACAATCATATCTACTCATATCCACCTATATAAGTTGAACTCATACAATCCATCCTAAGAAATATGGTCAATCCCATAAAATCTCAAAAACTGCCCTATTTCCTAGGGATTTTCTGGGTGACTAGTCATGTTTGACCAACTTTGACCAGGCCAAATAAAGCTTGTTTTGACCGAACCAACTGGAATTAGTTAAATCCTAGTTCCCAAGCTTTCCATTCATGCATCCAGCTTGAGCCCAAATGTCCTGCAAATATGTCATCCACATAGCTATTACGGGAATTTCTGATTCTTTCAAAATTACACTTGAAACTCAATTTTCATAAAAACTTCTAGAAATTGCAAAATTAAAATTAAACACCTGAATATGCATAAAATAAATCAAAATGAGATGGATGTGATGGAAAATTGATGGAAAATATAAGGATTAAGTAATTTTCCTTAAGAAAAAATAGACCAAAACTAAGGGCCAACATCTCCCCCTTGCTGATCTTCAAGCATATCCTCATGCTTGTTTCTTCCTTTTGAACTTTTACTTCTATATGATGACTGGCCTACTGATGTACTTGTGGCTCTGACCTTTGAAGATGAAGCTTTCTCTTGAGCTACCTATAAAAGGATATCTATGTCTTCATGTACTTCTTCTCTTTTCTTGTAGATGACATTCTTTACCTATCAGTGGAAAAATTATGGCTTGGGCTATGTATTCTGGAGTGATGGGAACAAAAATGTCTCCGATGTGTGATGAGGTTTCACCATCAACATAAAAATTCAAAAACTTTACACTATTCCTCCTCTGATGAAAAAATGCCAATATATCATTCTGGATGAGCAGCTTCAGAGAAGACAACAATAAAACTTGAATTTTACAATACATTCTAACACAGCATTCATGTCCCTCTCAAATTAGCAATAGCAAAAATTTTACGCAAAGGATCCAGTATCCAGTTGCTCTTACATCTCACTAAAAGAAGCAAATTTTTTTATGTCTAGGCATTCACTTTCAATTTAGCCACTGGTTTACCCACGCAATCTGCAAAATAGGGGTCAAAAGAACCATAAAAATATCCCAAATAGAAATGAATTTGAGAAAATTGCCCGCGTGGAGCCTAATTAGGCTCATTCTAAAGAAAACTCATGTTTTCGTCTTTCAAATTTCATTTTATTTTACTCAAAAAAAGGCAACGAAAAATAGTGGCTTTCAAAAATCGAAATGCCTTTCTGGGACTGAATAAAATTTTCATGATCATCAAATTTGAAATCAATTTCTCTCTTCAAATGCTTCTTCACTATCCTACTTACCTCTTTCTGATGTTCTTTTTTAAAAACAATTGAATTGCAAGCTTGTTTAATTTCCATCTAACTGCGACAATAAGTCACTGCTTTTTTTATTTCATTACCCTTTGTAGAAAAGAAACAAACATTTTTCTTATTCTCTGATTCAATAACAAGTTTTTGTTCTGTCTATGAAATCAATCATTCTCCTATATATACCTCTGTAAAAAACCTGAGCTCTATTTTGAAATCGAAATATATGAAGAAAACAATAGAATGAATCTATTTTTGTTTTTCTTAATATAATCTCAGACTAGTTTTTTTCACCGAGTTTAAATTGAGGCCTTGTGTATAAATTGACATGCAATACTTCACTGCCCAATAACCAAGATATAATACTATTCAATAACCAATCTCCAGCACTTCATTTTTTATACAATCGAGATACTTCATTGCTCAATGACCAATATAAAATATTGCATCAACATATGACAATTGATTGCCCAATGACCAATATAAACCATTGCACTGTTTATACAATCAACATATGAAAGTCAATGTAATTTTGGCTCTGCGTACCCAAATCTTCAAACATAAGCCCAAACTCTATTTTTATTGACCCATTCCTTCATGCATCGAACTGAAACTTTACTGTTTGATCATAAAAACGCATGTACAGGTGTAGTTTTAGGCTCAGCCAACTACATGTTTTCAAAACTTCACTCAAACTTTTCATTCATTAGTTTAGCATGCAGTCAAACAATAGTAAACATTTTATTTTGTGGAGAACCGGGATCTGTCAGATGATTTATTTTGATTGTCTCCATCTCACAGTTAACAACTCATTCCTTAACCTAAAGCTAGTTCCTCGTGCATTATTTGTGCAAGCAAACTCACTGTGCAATAAATATGAAGCCATGTCATGATGCAAACAATCAATTTCAGTATGAAAACACTACGTTTTAGATGCAAACTTGGCGATTTTATAAAGTATACCTGACTGCTGTTGAAGAAGTGGTATGATTCCTCTGTATCATGGCCCAATTAACTGTGTTTTCCACTGTTAAACTTCATTTAAACACCCTATGGCTTTACTGATGGAAGAGTCTCAATGAATAATGACAGTGACACATCTTAGTGGTGGTAGAAGCATTATCTTATAACTAATGTTTTCATTAAAAAAATATCCCGAGATTTCCTCAAAAATATCTGTTGCACTAATGAAAAAAAATCTCTCTCTTAGTCTATTCTGCTTGAGCTTACATGTCGGCCAAATCTCTTAACTTATCCCTCAGTTATCTCCACTTATTCTTCTTATCTCTCCAGGTCCTCAACACTCTATTTCTACCTTCGCTTCCTCTATCAAAACATTTTACTTCCGTCAAATGCTAGCCAATGGCATCTACCATCTTCCAGAGCCTCTCAATGGCTGTGATGGGAACAAATTTACGGTTCTGAGCTTCAACAATGGCAGAGCTCTTCTCTGTTAACACGCACAGGGTTTTTTCTGCTTGTTTCAAAATGTTTTGACTGTTTCATCGTTTGGTTGCTATTATTTCTGCATTTCAATTCAATTTTTTTTTATTATGATTTTAGCGCAGCTTATATACCTTAGCTTACATTTGATTCATTTTTTGCCGTCCTCCAATCCATTCATAGATTTCATGCATATCAACCCCGAAATACCATATAACATATATACTATGTTTTGATTTCCATGTTGGTTGTATGAATCATGGTTTTGTTTTGCACTTTTTCTACTACCTATAGCTGCTTGCATTCACCATTCATCCCTTCTCTTTGTATTTCCACCATATGAACCATACACCCATAAATCATTTTGATTTGATTTGTTTAAATGCTTTTCCATAATGCGCATGTTCGCTATTTATTGCAATGTATTTCCATAACTCTACTATGATAATAGCCTTACCCCGTCATATTACCATATACTTGCCACCGTATCATATTTCATGCATATATTACTAATATCATTTCTTCTTATGCACCATGATAAGGTTTAATTGTTTTGATTTGTATGCTTTGTAATATGTGCATCTCTTATATATCCTATGTTGTTTTAACATATTGTTTTAATTTTAAAATGACCATTCAGGTCATGTTTAAAATTATTTCCATGATGCTAATTGCTTGGTTTGTTTGTGCAGGTTTCTTTACATCTTTTAATCCCTTTTGCTTAGAGGAAAAGTACTTAAGAGTATATACTTAGGGTTAGGGTTATGAAATGAATATGGAATGTAGGAAATAAATATAGGTAAATATAGAATGATATTTATGGTTATCAAATGTTAGGGTTATGGAATGAATATGAAATATATGAATGGGATATAGAATATAAATATAGGATTAGGTCTAAGATAATGGGTATAGGATGAGGAAAATGTGATGAATATAAAATATGCATTCAGGTATTAACTCAATTTTAACAAAGTCTAAAACTTTCTACAAAAATTTGAATTTGCAAGAGAAAAATTGTGCACTTACTATACTTGTACTTCCCTGACAGTACTGGATGAATGCTGTTGTTCTTTAACAATATTGGATGAAGTTGTCTTGTTCGAATATTGTAGATAGATAGAAACATAGAGCTTATTTATGCTTCCTGTTCTACGTTCTTCATTGATTCTGGTCCATTGATTATTGATGTCATTCAGGTCCCTCTGCAATTGATTCATAATAACTCAGGCCCGTTCTGTCATGTACATTTTCATGCAATATATACATGTTTTTGCTAACATTTCAGGTCCCAACTGCTATTGATTTCAAAAATATTTCAGGTCCCAACTGCCAACAATACAAGTTCCATTGTCAATTCAACTACACAACTAAGTTTCTTTTGTGACCTTCCCCCTTGCTCATTCTGAGACTTGTCCCCAAGTCTTGCTTATTCTGGAGGATGATTCATGCAAACTCAAACTGAAGAAATGGTAAAACAAAATAGAGAATTCATATTGGCCAAGCTAGTTGGTTTTCCTATATGAATTCAAGTTTGTATTGTGCCACTTTCGTGGATTTTCACAACCAAACTCATTTAGTATTTTTGATCTTTTTCTATATATATTTTTTCTTTTTTCTTTTTTGGATGGAGGTGGGGTGTAATGGAGTAGGGAAATATGAAACGCTTATGAAAATAGGTTATATTGAAGTCACGATTTAGTAGTAAATGGATAGATAATAAGTCTGGACTTCACCCATGGGGTTTTGGATTGACAGTGAATGGGTGCGTTGTTAAGGCACTCCTTGCGATAGGTCACTGGTTCAAATCCCCATGGGTACTTAAGTTAGTCTTAACTAGAAAAAAAAAAAAAAAAAGTCTGGACTTCAACGTGCATGATTACAGGGCTTAACATACGGTATGGATGATGGATGAAATCATGAACAATATGGTTTATGAAAGACTTCCTTGGATATTGACGTGACTTGATAGAACTTGACTTCTTCTTTTGATGATTATCTTCATGTCTTTTTGCCTTGATCTCGATCATGTTGTAGGGTTTGTTGGTGTTGTTGGTAAATGACTAAAGAAAAGCTTCAATAATTTGAGTTTCATTGGATGAACTCAATATCAAGTGAGTTTTCACTTTTCTTTGACTTGAACATTTTTATTCATATTCTGAAATATGAATTTGACTTTGAAAATTACTTCGTCCATGGAATTCACTCCTTCATTCTTCCTATGACCTGCAAAAACATAGCACTTTCCTACAATAAAATATTAGATGATGGAGGAAGAGAGGTGTACAGTCCCTCTTCTTCCGATAAACATGGAAATCATTACAAGAATTGCTTAGAAAACAGGTCCAAAGGTTATATACAAACAAATTGCATTTATTTACCCCTTGAGGAATGGTGGTCAGCCTAGACCGCCTAGCGGTATTTTGTTTACAAAATATTCATTTTATATCCAATTAGAGTGATTCCAAATCCAAGTTGAAGTGAATTCATATGGATACCTCTAGTATAAATAGGTTTTCAAAATGATTTAAAATGATATGGTAAAAATTATAAGGAGTGCCATGTTGGATAGAGTTGCTTGTTAATTTTTAACTAGACCAATAGTCACTATTTGAAGTGGAACTTCTTCTATAAATATCAGATCGATGTGATTCCACTTGGAAACTAAAGTATATTAATTTTTTTATTTCGAGTAGAAACAAATTTAAAAATTCTTAGGCTTGATATCACAAAATTGGTGATGAACAGACCTAGGAGGCAGAGTTTTACTATACTGTTTTGAAGACATGCAGTCACTAAATGTGGCATAATGTTTTCATTTCACCTCCAAATGGGATGATTCAAGTTGTGTATTAAACTAGAATATTTATCTTCCATATAAACAGGCTTTGAAAAGAAGATGATTTTGTATGTCAAATATGCCAATGAACAGTCAAGACCTAGAATTGTCACCATGCAGATTTTTTGACAAGCAGTTAGTATTTCAAGAATAAATTTTTCATATGATCTCTGATTGAAGTGATTCGAATGGATTTGGAAACTAGATTCCAAGGGCTATCTTTGCTATGAATTTCAGATAAATGTTTTTCCATTAGACACCTCAAATATAAGCTGTACTAACTCTGTCCTCAACATTTCACTTGAGACCTAGTTTTGATTTTGATCACATTTTTATTTGTGATATAAATTGAAAACTTCAAAATGGATTCCAAAAATAGATTTCAAGAGATATGTAAAAAAAAACATGATTTCATAATTATCATATATGGTTACTGTTGTTGGGAAAAATATCCAATTCGGAATGTCCCTATCCCACTCTAAGAGGTGATAGTGCCTTAGCAACAAACAAGGAAAACTATCTGAGTATTCTTCTTTATGAGATGTAAATAGAGAAAGAAGGATGTAACTAACTGGTGTCTTCCGCTAGTTTGTCGATCCAATCACTCTCTCTTTTGTTCGCTTCCCGCTGCCTACTCTTTCACTGGTCCAGCTTCACCCAGTTCTTGCAAGATCACAAGAGAGGAAAACTACACAAAAGACATAGATTCACATTCATAACTAGTTTAGGATCAGATGTAAACTAAATATGCAAATATAACAAAACATCATTGAAATACAAGCATATAGGAGAAACTCAAATAGCTTTATTGATATGATAACAAGGTTCAAGAGGAGATACAACCAAATGGGTCCGGATCCAGCATCTACCTCCCAGAAAAGGAATCCCTTCCTCTCCTCCAACAAAGCATAAATCACCCAATGTATTAATCTCAATCTCAAACCAACAACAATTCTCTGCAAAGTACAAAATTCCAGCCTCCTGAACCTCTGGGTGAGAGATCCATATATAGTTGTAAGCAGAGAGGATGAGTCAGCTTATGTTTTGACTTGTGGCTTCTCTCTGTCAGTTCTTGCTTCCACTTGGAGGTTGAGAACCTCTTACTCATCATTTGGTCGAATTCATTGAGGCAAGTGTCATTGAGGAAGATTCTAGAAGCTTCCAGGGTCTTTCCACCTCGTTGAATGAACTTGCCATTTGTCATTTCCTGCTCAGTGCACCCTGGTAGTGCTTCTACCTGCGTTGCAGTGCACCTAGCCAGTGTAACCTCTGCATTTCAATGCAGGCAGCTAGTGGAGCCACTGAATTGATCCTGATTTGACCATTTCTGAGTTGTTTTTGGTGGAGAACTTCTGGGAGAAGCTGTCATTGGTTGACCTTGTTCCTTTAGGGGTAGGAACAACTCTTTTAGGGACTTTGGATCCCTTGGATTATGGACATCTCATGCTCAATGCTGTAAGGCACAAAAATGTCTATAACAGTTGCCCCCTAAAGTATGAGGCCGTTTATCGGGTGAAATGCTTTATTAGGAGGATCCGAAGTTCTTCCAATGCTGGGAGGAGACCTGTAATAAGATACAATACAATACATTATTTTTCATACTGCTTTCATGATCTAGCTGAGGTGGGCATTCCCATGCTCAGCTTTATAAATTCATTTTTCTGTACATAGAACAGACAATCGTCTGATGGTAGACTGGTGATTTTGATGAAATCACCATCCTTTTGGTAGGATGATTATCTGTTGTAATGTTGTACATGTCAATGTCTTTATTTTTCCTGAATATATATCGCAGCCCGGATGGATGAAACTAGATCCAGGGTCTTCAATCTCGTTCGATCTTCACTCTAAGTACAAGTCGATCCATGTGAGAAATGTTTTGAAGTCGAACATGGAAAGACATCGCTTGATTACCAGTCAATGATGTAAACCGTTAACAAGCGTGAGAGGAATCACCGATAATGATAATGACCCTCAAGGTACTGCAGTACAATTCACGTGGTGTGAATAAAGGACTTGGCGTCGAACACCATGCAAAATCTTTCGGTCGAAGGTCATTGATGTATACCTGTCGCCGGAAGTGAGAAACTTGCCATTGAGGCATGCAAGCTTCAAAGTACTGAAGGGGGTGTTCCTAGATCAACTTCTTGGATAATGAGCTGATGTCGACAAGAAGTGATCCGTCAAAGGAGGGCCTTAATGTATCCCACATCAGTGACACAGAACGGAGCAAATTATTTTGATGGAGGTGAAAACGATCTGATGATATATGGTTCAGGGTGGTGGTCATGAAAGGATGAAGGATAATGTATGGTAGTGGATGGGACACGGTTGACTTCTCTGGATGACTTCTCTTGAACATATCGGCGACACTTGTGTGATGGATTGGTAGCATTTACCCCAAAGGTGGATGGTATTGGCGAGACCATGGTGATGTGACCGGTGAATGAAACAACCCAACCTGACTCAGGCACGGAGTGGAAGTGTCATGTTCAAGAGCGACTTGCTACCAATAAAAGTTCTTTGAGTTTCTTCCCAATTTTTCCCCAGTCATTTCTAACCAGTACCTCTTTATTTTTGTCAAGCTTGAGGAGGATAACATATGCTTGTTCTATAATTTGCCCTTCGGGCAAACCCATCGCTATGTTTTAACGAGCCTAGCGATAGTGAAACTCGTTCTCGTCTAAAGACAAGTTTGTCGTTATTAATGTTTTTTAACGAGTTTAACGACAAAGATAACTCGGTCCCTTTTCATTTTTAGAGAGTCTAAAAGGGTACGTAAAGATAACTCCAAAGTTCCTTTTTCGTCATCTAATCCCTTAAGTCCGAAAAGTATAAAACAATACAGAAGGGATGAGTTTTCGATAGTTTTAACGAGCCGAACGAAACAAGCGCTCGATCTTTTTGTGCAATAATCCCTCAGGTCCAAAAAGATTAAAATCTAGAGGAGGGATAGCACTTCCGGTCGCTTTAACGAGCTGGAAGGCCAAAACTCGGCAATCTTTTCATTTTTTACGAGTCAGATGAAAAGAGCTTAAAGAAGACTCGTCTTTTGAGGAACGAGTGATAAAACGGGTAGCAGCTAATTCCAGGTGAGGGTCGGAATCTTCCAATCACGGCAGTGTTACAAGGATGGCTAAGTGAAATCACTCTTCGCAGCTGTTCCTCAAAATGGGTAAACAATCAAATGGAGGTGAATGATCGGCCAATGGAAAAGTGGAGGTGACGGTGCAAACACGACCAAGGCTTTAATGGCTGATAATGTTACATTCACGGTGGTTATTTACTGGAGGGTAGTTCATTTTTTAACGAGCTTAAACGCGGATTGAAACCCTTGCTCGATTTTATGTTTATTTTTTAACGAGCATGAACTATGCGCTAAAACTGCTCGATAACATGGTCTAATTTTGATTTTTTACCATAACTAGCTTTGCCCTTTTCAAAGATAGTACTGTACCCTCAATTGCTGCATCAAACTAGTTAGAAATGAACAACATTTGCTTGAAAATGAGATTAAAACCCTAATATTTCGCTGAACTACGTAAAAAGCAATTAAAAAGTGTTTTTACCTCTCATTTTACCATTTCTTTTGAACTTGGTTTGTTGGAGCTTTGGAGGTGCCTCTTCCCCCTTGATTTTCATCAGCTGATTTCGGGGGATTCTGTGGACGATTCTCGGTGCCGTCTGGACCAGGTAGGAGCTAAACTTGAGCTCTTTCATTTCATGGTTTCCTTTCTGCATTCTGTGCTTGATTTCCTGTTTTTCTGAGCCCCTGGGGTTTGATGGGGTCGCTCTGCCATCAGCCCACCTAGTGCACTCGAAACCTGCGCTGAATGTCAAGAAGCATGAAGGCAGTTTGACCTTCAACGCATGGAACACTGGGCAGGTGCGCTGCGCGCAGAAAAAGAGTTTTGTTGCACAGTTTTTGATGAAAATTTTTTCCAGTTTCTCATCAAATCTAGGATCTAACTCCTCTCATGTTTGTTTTTCAGAGATATTGGAGCAAAATGACCCTTACATGGCGAGAACGAGAACATGAAGAAGAGGACATGATTGCCCTACATGATCCTGTCACGGTGAACGCGGTGCGGAACTGTGGCCTGCTGAAGTTCTTCCGCATCTCTAGCATGAGACAGCAGATCAATCTACTGCAATATTTTCTCGATGCTTGGGATCCTATCAACCAAGTGTTCCAGATTAGGGGCAAATCTATCTCCTTGATCGCAGTAGACATTTACTTCTTGACTGTCTTGTCAAGGCGGGGTGCCCCTATTTCTTTGTCAGGTTCGGCTCGAGGGAGTGACTCTGTGAGAGATTACGTCCGCCAGTATTGCAGGGAAGGATCTCAGCCGAGTAAAGATGGCAAGATCGTTATCCGTGAGGTTGCTGACAGGTCCCTCAGGTCTATCTTGTAAACTATTGGTAGGATGGCTGGTAGCGCGTCTCTTCATGTAGCCAACAGATCCTATGTGCAGCATGCCTTGGAGTGCCTCCAACCGAAAATATTCAACTGGTGTGATGCAGTACTTCTTCAGATGAAAAGTCAGTTGACCAAGGTAAAGGACGGGAAGCTGAAGAACTTTGGGTTTGGTTCTATTTTGACCGCCTTCGCTTTGGAGAAGATACCACTGATGCAGCCACAGTACATTGCACTCGACATGCCTTCTCCTACTGAACCACGCATGCAGAGATGGGTTGATCACATGTCTAGGCATGCTGGTCAATCTCAGATTTCTTTCTCTGATACCTTCTTCAGGTGGTTTGAGCGTCAGGAGATGGTCTATTCCGAGTATCCATATGTTGGCATGGACTTCCGGGGTGATCCGGATTTGGTACTACCGGATGGCAAGCAGTGGGGCGCTATTGGTAAAATCTTCGACCATATCACTGTTTACTATTTTTATTCATAATGTCCTTGTGCTTTATTCTATCAAGACTTTAATCAAATTCATGTGTGCATGCAGATGTTGGTCCTGTTCGTCCAGTAGTTCGCCCGAGAGTGCCAGCTGCTGCCCCAGCAGGGGAGGCTGCCGGGAGGGTTATTCTTCGTGACCTTGATGTGGCCGAGACCCTCTCAGCTATGCAGGAGCAGGTTGAGAGCCTTACTCTCGGCATTCCAGATGTGAGGATCGACGAGTTACCTTTACAGTTGCAGCGGCATACTAATGGTGTGCCTAGACGATGGACTCGTCTCTTACGCATGATCGCACAGGCCGTGATGTGCTATCATGAGCATCACTAGACTAGGGTGCCCCCTAGCATTTTTGAGTTTTTGGGTCGTGCGACCGATTTTGTCTTAGTTACAGAACATTATATGTAAACCATAAACAACTTATATATATATATATATATATATATATTTTGATTTTCGGGGCTTTATTCTGGTTGAGTTATATGATCCATATGTACAACATTGATGATGTGTTTCTTTTTATAAATGTCGCAAATGTCTATCTAACACATAGTTTGCTAATGAGTCGGTTAGTGTGTTTAAGTTTCTGGAAATATGTTGGTATCGAATTAAATCAAATTGTCTTTCCAAAATCTTAACCCTTAGGAACATGCGATAAATAGCTGGGTTGCAGACGGAATATATACCATTGAGTTGTAGTATTACGAGTTGTGAGTCTAGCCTGATGATTAGTCGGCGTATACCATGGGTGATGGCATCAGAGAGCAGTTCTATCAATGCGCTATATTCAGCGATGTTATTCATTGATTGACCAATACATACACCTCTGAAACTTACTAACTCGCCGCTTGGATAAAAAATGGCCTAGGCTGCGGAGGACAGGTTCCGCGAACTACGACTCGCTCCATCGGCATATCCCACACATGTCTCCAAAAGGTTCGACATCTGCAATAAATGTAAAAAGGTGGATTATTCGACCAGAACGACCACTTTAGCGAAAACAAAATACAACAAAAGCATATTGGTTACTATTTAAGCATAGTAACGCTTAAGGTACAACCCATTGCGAGGTTGCGCTAGTGGAATTCCGTCATAATCCATTAACTCGTAGGCTCCTTTTGCTAACACTCATTTAACAATATAGGGGCCCATCCATAAAGAATTAAATTTACCTGCTCCCAATTTATCGGATTCTTGGTCGTAAAGCAAGACCAAGTCACCTTCTGAGAAGACACGGGGTTTGACATTTTTGTCGAACTGCGCCTTGACTCGTTTCTTATGGGCTTCGTTAGGCAAAGCGGCATCACGACAGGTTTCATCCAATTGGATTAATTCCAAGAAACGAGCCTCTTCTTCTGAAGTTCCGGGGAGGAGATCGATTGCGAGTTTAAGAGACGAGATTTCGCACTGGACTGGTAAGACGGCTTCCAGGCCATATACCAGTTGGAAAGGTGTGAACCCGGTCGCATTCCTTACTGATGTTCGGTAAGCCCACAAGGCTGAGTACAGGATTAGGTGCCACCTTCTTTTGTGAACTCCGATCATCCTCTGCAACATACGCTTCAGGACCTTGTTGATCGCTTCAACTTGTCCGTTGGCTTGCGGATAATACAGGGTAGAGCTGTCGTGAGATAGCCCTAGCTTGGCAGCTAATTCAACCATCATGTGATTGCGAAAATGCGATCCATGATCCGTAACTATAGCCTGTTGTACGCCGAATCTGGCGACTACATGATTGAAAAAGAAAAGGGCAGTTGTTTCACCAGTGTTATCTAATGTAGGCATCACCTCGGCCCATTTGGTAAAATAGTCAACGGCGACTATAATATACCCATGCCCCCCGGTCGAGGTGGGGTTACATGTCATGAAATCGATGCCCCATTTGGCGAAACGCCCAACAGCTACTATTGGCTGTAAAGGTGCGGGTGGTTTTCTGGTTTTGCTATCAAAAATTTGACAAGCATGGCAACTTCTGACTGCGATTATGCAATCTTTGAACATGGTTGGCCAGAAGTATCCTGCTCGTAAGATTTTTTGTGCTGTAGCATATCCAGATTGATGCCCCCCACATGCGCCTGAATGACACTCATTCAGGGATTTTTTGGCCTCTTCATGGGTGAGGCACCTCCTCAGAACTGTATCGATACCACGACGGTAAAGCGTATCACTGACGATCATGTAGTCTTTTGCTTGGTATCGTATACGTTTTTGTTCAGAGTGAGAGGTGTTAGGCCTGCAATTTTGGGTTTGGAGATAAATTATTATATCTCCATACCACTCATTGCTTGTAGATATCAGAAACAAATTCTCGTCCACGATTTATTCTTCGAATGTTTCATCATTGGACGATGATGGGAGATCGCACAATAATTCTGCGAAAACTAGAGCTTTCTTTGATTTGGATTTTACAAATTCCAGATCAAACTCTTGAAGGATTGCTATCCATTTTGAATATTTGCCCCCCAGCAACTGTCGCGACAATATATAAGTCATGGGGTTGCAATCTGACAGAATGGTAGTTTTCCGAAAGAGGACATAGTGTCGAAATCTTTGTATCACTTGAACAGCTGCAAGCGCTAGTTTTTCAACATAAGAATATTTGCTTTCTGTATCATTTAAGTTTCTACTTAAATAATATATAGGGTGTTTAATTCCGTCGACTTCTTGAACTAAAACCATTGCGATGGTTGTATCTGCTGCAGCCAGATACAGGTTAAAATCTCTTTGATAATCAGGGGCGTACATTAATGATGCTTTTATTAAGGAATCCTTTAAAGCATCAAAGGAAGCTTGCGCAACCTGATCCCAAATGAAGGGTACCTCCTTTTTCAAAAGACGTGTATAACCTTTAGGAAGTTTTGCGTAATTTGGAATGAACCTCCTCAGAAAGTTTGCTTTCCCTTGGAGTTTCTGAATCTAAAGCAAATTTGAAGGTGGAGGCAAATTGATGATTGCCTGGACCTTGCAAGGGTCGAGACGAATCCCATCCTTGGAGACTACAAAGCCAAGTAAACGACCAGAACTGACGCAAAATACACATTTGTGCGGATTGAGTCGTATCTTGTAGTGTCGGCAACGTAGAAATATCGCTCTTAAATGCTACGGATGATCAGTCCGCTTTCGCGAATGAGCCGGAAGGTCGTCGAGGTATGGTTGAACGATGTTCTTGATGTCATGGAAGGCATAATTCATTGCCCTCTGAAACGTCGCCCCTGCGTTCTTTAAACCAAAGGGTAATTTTTGATATGCGAATGTGCCCCATGGACAAATGACTGCAGTCTTTGACTGGTCCTGTGGGCGGATATTTATTTGATTATACCCGGAAAATCCATCCATGAATGAAAATATTTCACATCCAGCGCATTGATGAAGGGTGTAGGGTAGTTGTCTTTCGGACAAGCTTGGTTTACATCCCTATAATCGACACACACTCTAATTGTCCCTTGTTTCTTCATAACAAGGACAATATTCGATACCCAATCGGTTAGAGGAACCGGGGAGATGAAACCAGCATGGAGAAGTTTTTCAACTTCTGCCTTAATGGCAGCGGCTTTCTTGGGGTGCACCTGCCTGAGCCATTGTCGTACTGGTTTGACATCCGGATACATCTTAATTTCGTGTTCAACGATACTCGAGTCAATGCCTGGCATCTCATCATATGACCAAGCAAAGACATCTCTGAACTCGCGAAAAAGAGCGTTATATATTTCCAGTTCTGAAGGAGAACAACCTTTGCCGACATAAATATTCTCTACAACATTTGTTTTAGTCGAGATATTTATGGCTATAGTCTCTTCAATATTGGATAAGTTTCGCTCGGAATCCACCGTATTTACAGTATTTGATAGGAATTCAAAGACTGAAGGGTGATAAAGGTCATTTTGAGTATCTTCTTCATATTCTGGAAGAAGGGAACGATGGTGGCAATCATTCCATGGTGCCCCTTCAATCAACATTGATTGTAGAATTCCTTCGTCGGTTCCATGCACTCTCGACCAAGGATCTAAAGGGGTACCATATTCTCTAGACCTATCTACCCAAACGCTTGATGAGCGTTGATTTGGGTTCGCCTCCCATGCCTGAAACATTGATTGCTACAATATTTCTATTGGGCTCGGGGGCAAAACCATTGCATGATCCATGTTGATATCGTCTTCTGAGATCTTCGTGGAAGATATCATATTGCAGGTACCTATCGACGCTACTTCCGCCAAATCAATTGGAGGTGGAAGAGCGAAAGTTCCCATCAATATGGGATCTTTTAGTAGGCCTACTCCGATATTCTGAAGCGAATGGGGGCTTCCATGGATCATGGGAATGCTTCCTGTAACTTGTGAACCATTGGGGAGGAAGTTTTGTTGGTCGACGATCGTAATTCCCCCTTGAAAAGGGAATGCGATCTTTCTGAAATAGGTCGACACAACAGCTGCCATGGCATATATCCACGGTCTTCCTAGCAGGATGTTGTAATCAAGATTCCCATCGATGACTTCAACATCTATTTCTACTGTTTTTCCCCCTAGTTCAACCTTCAAGTTATTTAGGATACCATATGGGGTATATGTCCTTCTGTCGAATGCTTTTAATGTCGTCGAATATCGCGACAAGGTTGGAGATCCTAAAGTTTTCCAACAACTCATCGACATAATACATGTAGATGCCCCCTCATCAATAATTGTTCGGTGAACAGTTTTGTTGAGGGCTTTCACTTGAATAAGGAAAGCTAGTTGAGCTGGTAACTGAGGATCGTATCCTTTGTGGTCGAAGGATACAAAATTGGAATCCTTAGGATCAACCCCCACCAATGGCCGATAACAAAGCCTGCCTTTGGGATGGACAATTTTGTAGTACTTCAAGAGTCGACATAGCGGATGGTGATTGGGCCAAATCTTCCACTATGTTATAATGTTGTGTTGCTCTGGCGCGAGGAGTAAATGTCGACTTGTGTACTACTCCCTTTGGCGGTTTTATTGTTAATTCAGGAATGATGGGTGGTACAACTTCTGTCGAAGTTGTTGTCGAACTACTCGGTTGATCTTTACCTTTGTCGTTCGACAGCTGCGGATTCCCGTAATCTTTGTTCCTTTTCGAAATCAAAGCATCATTTTGTTGCTTGGAAATTGACAACATTAGCACTTGCGACGGGGAAGCATTTCCACTATCAACCAGATTTGTGCCTGGATTTGGAAACGGGTCAGTTAACACAGCTGAGGTTTGTGAACTCTTAAAGAATCTTTTAAGCTCAGCTTTGTATGGACATTCTCTCGTCCAGTGATTCTCATCACATATCTGACACCCAAAAGGGGGTTTCCTATCTCCAGGAGGGTTTGAAGAAGTTTTTTCGGGAGATGACTCACCCTGTTTCTTCTTCTTCCCTTTGCTTTGTTTCTTCTTGCTTCCTGGTTGTTTGGTTTCTTTGCCTTTATCTGCTGATACGGCATTTACTTCCGAAGCAAGAATTTCGTCTTTTGCATTTTGATCTGAAATCTTACGGGCTTTCTTGGATGAAGCCTTTGTCGATTTCGCGTTTGTCATGCCAATCACACCATCGCCGGCATGAGAGTCATTATTTGATTTAGGAGGAGGAGGAATTGAGAATTCCAGTCTAGGGGCGTTAGGTATTTTGTCGTAGAGCGTGCCAGACTGAGTATAGACCAAGTCTAGATATTGAGCACGAGCGATAACTTGCTCTTCCGTTACGACTCCCCCCTTCGCCACATCTTCCGTTATGGCAGGAAGTAACGACTTGATAAACCATTCAGCTAATAGCTGATCGGGAATGTACGTTTTTACCATCCTACGACGACGTCGCCACTCATGTATATGATCAGATATGTGAGTGGCCGTTGTCTGTTTGAAGTTGGTTAAGATTTCCGTTCCTGTCTCATACCTTATCGGTAATTGAAAATGGGTTAAGAAAGTCGTGGCTAAGGTGCTGAAATTGTCGAACGAAGCTCTAGGCAATTCAATATACCATTTTGCCGCCGGACCCGTTAACGTCCTCTGAAAAAGGCGAAGCCTTATCGAATCATCGTTTAGGGTGTTTGATGAACACCATAGATGAAATGTCATCACGTGATTCGATGGGTCTTCACCTGGATTTCCATTAAACTTAGGAATGTCTGATGGAAGCTTGTGAGGAATCGCTGGCCACCAAGGGGCGTAAGCGATTGGATCGTTTGTTAACCGGTGTAAATCGGGTAACTCTAAAGTTGCCACGAATGGTAACTGTTGATTCAGGTTAGGTGAAGCATACCCAGGGTACGATGGAATTGCCTGAGCAGTTGGCCTTTGCATACCAGCATAATGTAGTTGATGTTGGTATGACTGATACGGTTGGTGGACTTGACCACTATAAAGTGGTTGATTTTGACCATTTTGAATGTACGGTTGTCCACTGTTTGCAAAGATCTGCTGCTCAGAACCTTGGTACACTTGTTGGAATTGTGGTTGTTGGTATTGCACCAGCCACGGTTGTGAAGCCATGCTCTGTTGTGCTATACTAACCGTCGGACCAAGATGTGGGGTAATTGTACCCGTTTGAACCTGTGTCACCCCACCAGTTGGCGATCGTGGTTGAGTCACAGGGTCAAGGGGCTGTTGCATTACAACCTGAGAAATCTGAGGTTGACATACAACAGGCATCGTTTGAAATTGTGACACTGTTACAATAGTTGGTGTTGTCGGGATGTTCAACATAGGTACACATTGTTGCATAGAATACACAACTCTTGGTTGTTGGGGTAGCATAGGTACCCAACCACTTGTCGTAACTCCAGTATAACCTGAATACTGTTGAGAACTTCCGTACGGATATCCTCCCGGAGGGGGTAATGAAAGGGCATACTGCCCCCCATACGGTGGTATTCTGGAACTCAAGGGGATTGTTTGCCCTTGGGGACTAGATGGCCCAAATTGACTTCCAAATGGATCAATTTGTCGAGTCTCAACATAAGAGTTGCCGAATATTATTCCGGAGGAACAAACAGGAACGGACCACACTGTCGAAATAGTCTCTAGATGGACTCCTTCTAGCGGTTCTGAGCTAGTCGGGATAGATGGTATGCCGGCAAACATTGTCGGAGTGACGGCAGGGAGTTCTGCCGTCGCTGTGTCATTTGACACAGTCCTAGATGTTGACGGTTGTTCAGACATTTTGAGTCTATCCAAAATATTACCTAGCGATTCTACAGGAACTTCCACTGGTGGTAGACTAACTTCTAATGTCGCAGGAAATAGAGTGACCCTGACTCCAAAATGTGTTGGAGTACTTGCTTGCGGATCTTCTACAATTTCCTCTATTGCAATCAAACCAGGTGGAAGGGGAAGACCGTCAGGTCTGTAAAATATTTTTGGTGCCGAAGAAGGGGTTGAATCGACAGCGACAGATGTTTGAGGAGCAAGACTCTCTGAACCGGTTGCAGATGGAACTGGTTCAGTAACGCAAGTGTTTGCTCTCAGACTAGGATCAGTATCACTGTCCCTCTATGGCTGTTGAACTTCCTCTATAGGGGCAGGGTTTCCAGAAATGTTTGGAGTAAACGGAATCTCGGATGTTGTTGGAACACTTGTTCTAACTTTGATAGGAGATTTTGAACCGGTTAAACGAGTCCGCTTTGTCCATACTGTTTTCGATTCCGGAGACAAAGACGGTTGACTCGTAAGCCTCCGCGAACGATGGGGTTTCAATTGACTTTCTTCCACGATTGCAGATTACTCGATCAACCAAAATACGAAAGGGGAAAGTGTGTTTCCGAATTAAATGAATTTTTAGACGCTTTAGACACAACTTGCTTTTTCAATTTTAAAGAGTCGAGAAAAAGCTAAAGATGACTCTAGTCTCCTTCGATGTTTTAACGAGCCCGAAGTGACAAATGCTCGGATGGACTTTTTCCGTTATAGAGTCTGAAAAAGGCCAAAAGGAACTGCTCTGGAGTTCTAGGTAGAGGGTGTGCCAAACTTTTCGCAAAACCGTAGAATACTTTTTAGGGTACGGGCGGTCAATCTTCCTGAATGCTGTGTTCAGTGCATTGCGATCAGTAGGGTGGCCGACACGACTTCCTATGGATAAAGGTTATATTCCTATAGGGGTCTCCCAATATATACACGACGGTACGTGGGAGCACAATCTGTACTGGCATTTATCGTCTCTCAGGAGGAATCACCCAACCATCAGTGAGGCGACCAGTGACTAGGTTTTACGATGCCGGAACACGTCCCTAGCCTAGACCTCTATGTTGTGCGTTATGTTACAAAGCGTTGTTAAGTTCATTCAATTTATTTTAGGTTGATCTTTCTTAGAAGTTTTCCTTTTTGGATCACCACGAGATGTATGATACAATTCCTAAATGCAGTCTAAAGATGATAAGCAAGCTTTTATATCTTTTCAACAATGAAAATCCTAGCTACAAGGGAAAAAGAAAGACACCATATTTTCTCAAAGAGCATAGAGCACACAGTAATGCACTTTTCCCTAAATCAACATACAAACTGTCAAAATGCAAATGCACATATGCATGTATTTGTTTTCACTTTCTTAATATTGATGCCTAAAAAGAAAGCTGTTGTACAAATTTGAATTCGATTTCAAGTGAAAAACACAAACAAGTTCCTTTTTCGAAATTAAAAAGACGATTACGACACTTTATGATTTACTTGTTTTGACACTTGAAATGCATAAATTCAAACCAAAAGACAAAAGTAGAAGCTAAATCAACTGTGAACAGCAAACAAACTCACTCCTAAGATCAAAACGACACTTACGACAGGTCTAGATCTAAAGGCGACAGTATGATTAGTTTACTTTTGTAATGGGAAACTGCAAATGATGTAACAAATACACAAAGAACAAATACAATTTCTTTATACAACCGAGGCGGAATTGAGGCAAAGAAAAAGGGGTTTCAGATAGGTACACTAACTGATAACAGGCTGCAAAAAACAGAAATAAAACTGAGCAAAAGGAAGCAGGGAACCACAGCTGCACAAGGCAAAGACTGATCAGCGCACCCTCAACACAGAGAAACTGAACTTCAGCGCAGGTAGCCTTCACGGGACCTGTGTTGAAATGTAGAACCTCTTCACAGGGTCTGCGCTGAAGCAGAAACGAGAGTTGTTTCTGGGTTCTAGGTTACGGTTTGCAGTTTAATCTACAGTTTTTGGCCGGATAAAAGCTATCAATTAGGTACAATTAGAAGGATGATTTAAAGGAGGACTAAGATCTATCACAAAGGGCTGTTAGAGCACTTGTGGATCAGCTGTTCAGATCATAAACAGGCCCAGTGAGTGGACTAGAGTAGCTGCTCTCTACTTTGCATTTATAGATGGCAAATGCAGTTCGATTCGGCACTCTTGAGTTTATGAAATGAATAGCAATAGAAACACAAGTAAACTAACAAGATAATCTCCCCAGCGTAGTCGCCAATTTGTTGTTGCGAAAAGTATCCAATTCGGAATGTCCCTATCCCACTCTAAGAGGTGATAGTGCCTTAGCAACAAACAAGGAAAACTATCTGAGTATTCTTCTTTATGAGATGTAAATAGAGAAAGAAGGATGTAACTAACCGGTGTCTTCCGCTAGTTTGTCGATCCAATCACTCTCTCTTTTGTTCGGTTCTCACTGCCTGCTCTTTCACTGGTCCAGCTTCACCCAGTTCCTGCAAGATCACAAGAGAGGAAAACTACACAAAAGACATAGATTCACATTCATAACTAGTTTAGGATCAGATGTAAACTAAGTATGCAAATATAACAAAACATCATTGAAATACAAGCATATAGGAGAAACTCAAATAGCTTTATTGATATGATAACAAGGTTCAAGAGGAGATACAACCAAATGAGTCCCGATCCAGCATCTACCTCCCAGCAAAGGAATCCCTTCCTCTCCTCCAACAAAGCATAAATCACCCAATGTATTAATCTCAATCTCAAACCAACAACAATTCTCTGCAAAGTACAAAATTCCAGCCTCCTAAACCTCTGGGTGAGAGATCCATATATAGATGTAAGCAGAGAGGATGAGTCAGCTTATGTTTTGACTTGTGGCTTCTCTCTGTCAGTTCTTGCTTCCACTTGGAGGTTGAGAACCTCTTACTCATCATTTGGTCGAATTCATTGAGGCAAGTGTCATTGAGGAAGATTCTGGAAGCTTCCAGGGTCTTTCCACCTCGTTGAATGAACTTTCCATTTGTCATTTCCCGCTCAGCGCACCCTGGTAGTGCTTCTACCTGCGTTGTAGTGCACCTAGCCAGTGTAACCTCTGCATTTCAACGCAGGAAGCTAGTGGAGCCACTGAATTGATCCTGATTTGACCATTTCTGAGTTGTTTTTGGTGGAGAACTTCTGGGAGAAGCTGTCATTGGTTGACCTTGTTCCTTTAGGGGTAGGAACAACTCTTTTAGGGACTTTGGATCCCTTGGATTATGGACATCTCATGCTCAATGCTGTAAGGCACAAAAATGTCTATAACAGTTACCCAAAATAGGCTTGTTCTTACTGCATTTTGCCATATAGTCCTTTCAAATGAATGTTGAACAATGATTTGAAGAAATAGTTTGAAACAAATTTATTATGAAAGTCTTATTGTGAATTCATTCTACTTGTTTATTTATTCTATTCTATACTATTCTATTTTAGAAAAATAATTCATTCTCTCAAGTATAAGATAATTTCCAGTGCATCCATTTTCGTAACAAGATCATAAGTAAACTCACATCCAAATTTGAAAATTATAATTTATTGAATTTTTGGACATGAAAATTTATTTGATCATAAAGATTTGATGAGAAAAAATGTTGAAGAATGGAGTAGTGTTGTAATCTATTCTTTAACATCATTCTTTTAGATCTTGTCTTGTGAATGGATTTTGTAGTTATTTTTTTTATTTTATGTTTTTGTTGGGGGGTTTTGTTTTGGAAACCTAATTTTAGGATCTCTATTTCTAGGCATAAAGAAATGTAACTAAGGGAAATGTATCTTAACTAAATTTTTAGTGTTTTTGTTTATCTTCTATTTGACTATGTTGATAATTGCGTCCCCGGCAATGGCGCCAAAATGTTGGGCTAATTTATTAACTAAATTAACACAAGTATTTAATTATCAATCTGGGTTTGTAAAACTTTGAGGCAAATCCATAGTATATGGACATCAGATATAATCAAGTTTAGAAGATAAAATTTGAATATTTAAAGAAGTACATATTACAAATATAAACCTATTTTAACAATTTCTAATTCATTTATGTAATATGTGAGGGATGAGGCTCCTAACTTAGGAGAACCAAGTTGTCCTTCCCTGCAATACTACTTTCATGAAGAGAAATCTAAAAGCACCAATTAACAATGGTTTATGATGCAGAAGATGTAAAAGAAGAGGCTCCAAACTAAGGAGGTCCAGATTGTCCTTCTTCACAATCCTACTATATCACAATCACCATTGCTTCAAACCAGAAATGCAGAAAAAACTTCAAATAAGAAATGGAGAATGAAATTCAGTTTTAGTTCAAGATCAAATAGAAGGGGAATTTAACTTAAATTCTTGTGTGTCCCTTCATATGTAGATTATAATTAAACCAATATTCATTCAGCAATCATCACACATCTAAATACATTTGAAACAAGAACTAATCTATGAAAACTATGAAAATTGAACCAAGAAGTGCACTTAGCTTGGTGTGGGGGCCCTCCACCCTTGTCTTGCACACTTGAAGAAATCTCAGCTACAGCAACTTCAGTAAATCAACCAAGCATAAACAACAATTTGAAATGAAGCAGGTTCTTCAAATTAGCCTCCAACTCCAAAGTGTCTCCGCATAAAATTATACAAAAGTTACATCCATAAGCCATCAAAGTCTTCGCTTTAAATAGAGGTTTCGTGAAACAAACTGATCTATAATCTTTCTAACAATAATAACTACTCATATCCACCTATCTGAGTCAAACTCATCCAATCCATCTCAAGAAATATGGTCAATCCCATAAAATCTCAAAAACTGCCCTATTTCCTAGGGATTTTCTAGGTGACTAGTCATGTTTGACCAACTTTGACCGGGCCTAATAAAGCTTATTTTGACTGAGCCAAGTGGAATTAGCTCAATCCTAGTTCCAAATATTTCCATTCATGCATCCAAATCGAGCCCAAGTGTCCTGCAAATATGTCATCCACATAGCTATTACGGGAATTTCTGTCAAAATTGCACTTCAAACTCAATTTTCATAAAAACTTCTAGAAATTGAAAAATTAAAATTAAACACCTGAGTATGCATAAAATGCATCAAAATGAGATGGATGTGATGGAAAATGGATGGAAAATATAACGATTAAGTAATTTTCCTTAAGCAAAAATAGACCAAAACTGAGGGCCAACAATCTCTAATGGCTTTTAATAGAAGAGATTTTAAAGTATCTTAATCTAAGTTATCTATTTTTTCTCTTTTTAAGTTATAGTTGAATCTCTCAATTAAATCCCCTAAATTATCATCCTCTCTTTGCATCATTTTGAACACTTCATCCTTGTGATTGATAGGCATGCAATAATCCAATTACCTGTCCAAAAACACTTTCTTCATGTCATTCCATGTTCTAACGGACTTAATGACCAACCCCATAAACCATTTTAAAGTAGCTCCTTTCAACATTGAAGGGAACAATTTGAGTTTTTGAGAGTCTTGTAAATAATCGTAAGTTCTATAAAAGACTTCAACTTCAAATAAGAAGATTTCAGGGTCTTCACTTTTTAATCCATGAAAGTTTGGGACAACAGAAGGTGAGATATTTTTCATTGTGGCATCTGTTTCTTCATCAACTATAGGGAATCCAAAAGAATTAACAACTTCCCTATTTCCTCTATCTCCTCCATTATTTCCTTTGCCTTTTCCATTATTTCCTCTTCCTTTTCCATTATTTCCCTTACCTCTTCCTCTACCTCCTCCTCCTCCAAACAGTGAGAATTCCCCATCCTCTCCTTCTTCTACCATTATAGTTTCTTCAGAGTCAATATAAGGTTCAACCTGCAAGGTTAATTTCTCTTCCTCTAGTTCCTTTATTAATGATATGTGGAAGAGAGGTTCTACTTCTTCTCCACTAGGTATTGTTAATTCTTCAACTAAAATATGTTCCCTTGTGGAGGTGAAAAGCGCTACTCCTTCTGTTGGAGATCCAAGATTTTCCTCTTCTAGGACTATCGTAGTAGCTGAAGTAGGAGATTCTCTAGATTTAATTTCAGGAGGTCTATGGCTAGGAATATGATCTTGAGATGGAGGTGTATCCCTTCTTAGTCTTGGTGGAGTAGGTGGTGTTGTAGGAATTGAACACCTGCCTGTAGCTATAAATCTACCCTTAGAGTCTCTTTCTCTACGCATATCAGTTTTGTTTTTTTTTAATGTAAGAGATGAGGCTACCTAATTACACTTCCCTGGCAATGGCACCAAAATGTTTAGTCAATTTAGTGTCCTAAATTTCTTGAATGAATTATCAACCGAGGTTTGTAGACTGATGAAGTGTGATGCACTATATTTTCTTAGTTAACTTTTCTCTTACTTCGTTGTTTTGTATTTTTATGTTTTTTTTGGGGGTTTCTGTTCTTTGATGTCCAAGAATATACAATCTATGAGAGATTTACATGGATCTAATGGGTTTTTAAAGGAAGGATAGGTTCATAAGTTAGTCTAATCTCCTAAAAATTGACCAAGAATCATTTTTAACTAGTTAGGACCTAATAAGAGAAACAAAGCATCTATCTTATCTACCATTTAGTCCTAATCCATGGATCTAATTATTACAACCAAAAGTAATACTAATGTAGAAGGTAATTCAATAATTGCATTCATTTAGCCATTAAACCATTCAATTTTGGAACATGATAGAATCAATCTCCTTGAAATGATTTTTTTGGAATGTCAAGTGAAGCAACTAAGTAATGACCTGAAAACAGAAAAGAAAAGATGACAGATTGTAAAACTGAAAATATGTTGAGTGAGCTCAATAACTGCATGAATTAGATATTCAACCAATTATGTTAGAATTTTCATTATTTCAAATGGTTTTGAGAACATCTATTAATACAAATAATTGACAGTTCTATGCTAAGAAAATGAGTAATCGAAATAGTTAGAAGCTAAGCAACCATGTATTCTCATTTTTTCATTTTTCATTCAGTCATTTGTCATGCAATATCTCAGAAGAATAAGACTTGCAAAGTTGTGATTTTTATCCTTACATTATTGATTACAAATTGAAATGAAATAAAACTACAGAAAACAGACTTGCAGAAAACAGAGTAATAGAAATTAAAATGAAAACAACAAGTGAAAAACCTCGTTCAGTGCAGGGGCCCTCTGCAACTGAAGTGATTGGATGATAGCTAATTAATGATGCACTTTTAAACCACCATTGACAAAACAAACTTTTTACTATCAACAAAACGAAGTGTGAACAGAGTTTTTAACAAAAAGCCTGTAATCCCTTCTAGCTTCTAACTATTTCTCGGTCTCATTTAACTGATATTTATAGAAAAACAACATAACTGTCTAAGAGAAAATATTGTTACAGGTGGCTTGATCTGAATCTATCATGACTGCTTATAGAAAGACATGCTACAAATTGCTTAACTCGAATTGTAATGAGACTATTAAACTTCTTGAACAGCTACAGGTGGCCTGATCTGCATTAACTCCTCAACTTTTGATCAGCTACCAGTGGCTTAATCCACATTAACTCTTCAACACCACTTTTAGACTCCTGATTAACTATGAAATATCCAGAGTCCTACTACTACTAGATAACGTATTTGACTCCATCTTTGACCGTGACTAAGACAAAATCTAGCATTTATCATTGATTGGATTTGTAGTCTTGTGAGAAATAAAGAAAGAAAAGGTGAGAACAAATGTCAAGGGGAAGGTAATTCTAAGGTTCAACAAGCCTCGAATCGCTTTTGTCACAGACTTGTTCTTGCTTCTCTCAGTGTTTATGTACCAGAAAAAATGATCATGAGACAACAAACAATACCAAAGCCAATAGAAAATTCAATAATAACCTACTTAGATGATCAAGGAATACCAATCTAATACATACATGAACATATATATTTTGGGAAGATGAACCAGTAGTTGTATATTATTTAATGAATAAAGTGAAGCTTACAACCATAGCCTTAATGTTGAAAGGCTCTCCTTGAGTGGTAATCCAAGTCCAGGCTAAGAAACTCTCCAAACACTCCTTCTCCAAGTCTAATGAATAGCCTTTAAGCATAAGCTTAGCATAGGGGTGCAATGGACATAGACCAACCCAGCCTCTAACCTAACCAACCATTTGGGAATGGGAGAGGATGAATTTATTGACTGGGAAAGGGAGTTAGGAATTCTTCAAATATAGGATTAGGCCCTCATCTCTAGGAGGTAGCTTGTAGGGATAAGACAAAGAGGCCAAGTTGAGAGAATTCAACCTCATCTACGCCGAACAACCTCTAGCTCATCGCTCTGGAAGCTTCTAGATCACAAAGCTTCTCATCGTCTTTGGAAAATTACGTTTTTAGATCATTGCAGGTATATGAGCAAAGAGAGTGATTGCATTGCAGGTCGAGTATAGTTCAACATGTGACCATCCCATTTTATAGCCTCATAAGAGCGATGATGCTCAAAATCAGGGTTAAAGAGCTATTTCCTTCAGGGGAATCTCGAGGAATTTTCCAATCAATTTCTTAGGAAGTCTCTGAACTGCATATATGAATGAGTACACTGCATTATGGTCATATTTTGAGCATTTTGAGGTATGTCATAGGGAACTGCAGGAGGTGTGACAAAATACTGTGCAAGAGATGCCCCCTAAAGCATGAACGCAGAATGAGGAGTGATGGTTGAGATGCTTTATGAGCTCTCCCAAGGACAAGGAAACGCACTATCAGGAGCCCTACAAATCAAGGACACATATACATATACATATCTGAGATTAAATATGAGTCCACGGCATGGACGCAACCATCTGGATGATGAAGACTATATGAAAAGATCCATGATATGGGAACCATCTGATATAGAAGGATCATCATCATAAATATAAAGTCTCACGGTATGGTCACAACCATTTGTATAGTAGAAACGTGTGTATAATCATGAATAACACATAACTTCGTGCATCTTGAGTCATATCAAACAAAATTTAGGGTCTTGCACTCCATCCCAACTCGATCAAAGTACGAATTATAACATGCGAATGAATGTGTCGCAGTCGAACATGCTAGAAAACCACATGATTATCGACCATTGATGTGGACCGTTAACAAGAACGAGATGAACCACCCATAATGAGAATGGATCTCAAGGTACGACAGTACAATTTGTGAATTTAATAACGAATTTAAAGTTGAACACTCACGGAATCACCCGATCGAAGGCCACTAGTGAAAATCTATCGTTGGATGCGAAGAAATTTCCATTAAGGCATGTAAGCTCTAAGGTACTGAAAGGGATTTCTAAGTCATATTCTTGGATAATGAGGTGAAGTTGACCAGAACTGACATGTCAAAGAAGATTCATCATGAATCCTTCATCATCGACACAAAACAAAAAATAAAGTGGAATAAACAAGTATGATCCAGGACTGTAGAAAAGAGTCAGACAATGTAAAGGTAATAGATTGCAGATTGGACTTCTCTTAAACATATTGGAAACATGACTCCAAAGTGTGGAAGCATTAGACTCAATATAGGACCAAGGGTCATAATGAAGAAATACAATAGTCATATCATAGGCAAAATGGATTACCCAAACCCAGAAGTATAAGTGACTAAGTGAGGATATCCCAAACCCAACACGAGAAACAGATGGATGTCATGTTCAAGAGTGACACGCTGGCAATACAAAATATGTTTCATCTTCACTTTTCCCCCACTATTTCTATTAATTACCTCTTTATTTTTACACAAGATTGAAGAGGATGCCATATTCTTGTCATATAAGTTCACCCTTCGGATGAATCCATCCTAGTAAGTTTTATGAGCCCCAAGAAGGAGAAGCTCGGTCTTGTCATGGTAATAATTCTTTCCTCATTTAATTTTTATGAGTTTCACAAAATAATAAATCAGTATCATTTTCGCATTTAGAGAGTTTGAAAAAGAGATGAAAAATAAAACTCCACTAGGTCCCTTTTCAAAATTTGTCTCTCAAATCCGAAGAGGTAGAAAACAATATTTGAGAGAACCTCCTATCCATGTTAGAGTAAGGTGTTCTTTTTTCCTAAAATAGTCTTCTCTATCGAGAAAAGGGTTAAACTTCTACCCAGTAGATGTAAATTCATTTTCTTTAACGAGTTCGAAGTTACAAGTACTCGAAAATCTTTTCATATTTTTGGAGTCTGGAAAGAGCTGAAAGATGACTCCTCCCAGAGGAATGAGTGGTAAAAAAGGATAGCAACTGGTTTAAGTAATGATGGAACTTCTCAAAACATGTAATGGTCAAGACGCTAGCTAATAAGACCACTCATCATAGATGTTCCTCAAGCAAGGGTAAAAAAACCAAGTGAAAGCGTATGGTCGAGATGGTGACGATGGAATGGAACAACCAATTCTCATCTGGCAACAAATCGGCTGATAAAAATGGTAATCACGAGATGTAAAGTGGAATGGTTTCATTTTTACACAACCTTCAAACAAAGACAAACTATGCTTCGATTTGGTTTTATTTCTACACAGGCATGAAATGGAAACAAACTATGCTTTAAATTTGGTTTCCTTTTTACACAACATTGAAATGGAAACAAACTATGCTTGAATTTGGTTTCATTTTTACACAAGCTTGAAACAAAGATAAACTATACCTGAGGTAATTTTTCATTCCCCTAGCATAATGACTCAATCTAGGTACATGCCCCCCAAGCTTCATTTCATTCACCTAAGTGGATGGAAGGAGGGTTCACTTACGAGATCAAGTGAAAGACTCGACTAGAAATTTACGAGATCTAATAAAAGACTCAAATTTGAAAGGGATTTGTTTCATTTTTAATGAGCTTGACACAAGTAAAGGAACTATTTTCATGGAGACCTATTTCATATTTTTAACGAGGTTGACATAGTAAAATAACTATCCTCATATCCCTTGTTTCATTTTTTAAGGAGCTTGACACAAGACAAGGAACTCTGCTCCATGACACTTATTTCATTTTTTAACGAGGTTGACATAGAAAAAGAACTATCCTCATGGAACCTATTTCATTTTTAAACGAGGTTGACATAGTAAAAAACTATCCTCATATTTGTTGTTGCATTTTTTAATGAGCTTGACACAAGAAAAGGAACTCTGCTCCATATCCCGTGTTTCATTTTTTTAAGGAGATTTACACAAGACAAAGGAACTCTTCTCCTATCCCTTGTTCCATTTTCTAATGAGCTTGATACAAGACAAGAAACTCTGCCCCATGACCTTTCATCACAACCCAAAACAGGCCATGACTTTCAAGAGGTTCTCATCAGATGGGAGAACAACATTATGGAATGGATACATGTCGAGGGGTCCAAATGAAAAGTTAGGCTCCAATGCCCTTAGTACATGGTGTAATACATCACCTACTAGATCATCAGTAGATGTGGGCATGGAATAGGTGGCCATGTAATTAACCTGTGGCAGGGGTGATAGTTCTTGCACATAAGAACCATTTAGGTATAATGGTCGTGTGGGAGATGATTTAGGACCAATGAATTTAAGCTGATTAATTATCACAATGCTTCCTTCATGTGGGAAACACATCAGTTGAAAGAGGGAAGAAACAAGAGCTCCCATGATGTAAACATATTCACGACCAAGGAGTAGATTAAAATCCAATGGACCTTGGACAACCATCACGTCTATATAGACAATCTTTCCTCTGAATGTAATAGGCAACTTAGGAAGAACCTCTATTAAAAGCTAACATATTTTGGGTGACGCGGAAAAACTACGCAGAACCTAAACCTTGCGAAGCAGTTGAGGACAAAATACTAACATATGCGCCCTCATCTATGATTGTGCTAGGTACAACCAAATGGTAAGCGTGTACTGTAATCTAGAAAGGCACATAAGATGGAAGAGGATATCCTGCCAATCAACTCCAATAAAAAGAAGTGACCAAGCTACTCGGAGGGGGTGTCGTAGGAATGTGAGAGCTGCCTCCTTGCTCTATGGGAATAGGAGAACTTCTCTCATGCACCTTAGGAATGGGAGGATTTCCCTCCAGTTCATTTGAAATTGAAGAAACAAGAAGAACCTGAGTAGTATGAGGTTCACTCTTTACCAGAAAGGTACGGTTAACTGAAGGTGGAGTGAGGTCTAACATTTTTTCAATTAATTGTTGGTAGAGAACGGACTCATGAGACTCACTTTCAGAGAGATTGGGGTTGACCAAAGATTACTTTTGATCAATCACTCGATCAACTACTGAAGAACTAGGGGAAAGCTTTTGATACCCAGCCGAAAGACGAGTTTGATAAGCTGTAAGGTTTTCCAACTCTTTCGAAGCTTCATCCATTAAAGGACAAAGGCGAATGGGATGATTACCTTCACATAACTTACAGGGAAATTTGACTTTTCACTTTTTCCCATGGGATTTACTAGTTGAAGGTTTATCACCAGCATGATCGCCAAAGGCTAATGAAAAAGGTCGATGTGAATGTGTGGACCACACTTCTAAGACCTTTGGAATACCAGGAAAATTCTGAAGAAGGTGTTCACCCTTACATATCATGCAAGGGAATTTTACTTTCTAAAGCTCATTGGAATATTTTTCTTCATTAGCTACATCAGTAAGAATAGTTGTTTGGTTGCCCCCTTGTTTATTTTTCTTCATATTCTTCGTCCTCTTCTTCTTCTTCTTAGTTTCCTGGTTAGCAGAATCCAGAATTTCACCAGGGGAAGAGAACAAACGTGGTGAAGAAATAGGCGAAGAAGCCGAGGGGTAAACTTTAGGATCAATAGGAAGTTGATGTTGTTCAGGTGGAGGATAACTCAGTTGAAAAGTAGTTTGGACACTCAGAATCATCGAGGTAAAAAATAACCAAACTGGTAGGCCAATGGTTAATCCAGGAAGGGACAACATCACCATATAGGGAGTACCAGTATTTCTTAAAGAAGGAAAAGGACTAGGATTCCCATAAGAGGGGTTTCTTTGACTCGTAAACTCAGGAAATGTTTCCATCATTATCAACCTTACTTCTACTAAGGAGTATTCCCATAGGAAGGATGTTGTTCCATCGTCAATTAATTTAAGAATTTGAAAAAAAAATTCCTTTTCATGTTTTAAGAGTTGAGAAAAGGAATAAAAGTGGCTCTAGTTGCTTTCGTTGGTTTAACAAGCTTGTAACGAAAATTGCTCAATGATCTCTTCAAACTTAAAGAGTAAAAAAAGATCAAAATGACTACTCAAGTGACTCTAGGCAAAAGTAGTACCAAGTAACTGTGAACTGCAATATACACCTCAGCAAATAAATTTACCAAGGACTTGATGTACATTCAAGAAATATCCTCGAATGTTGTTTTTGGTATATCACATCTACAAGGCGGCAGGTTCGACTTCCTATGGATAAAGGTTTGCAACCTATGAGGGTCTCCCTTCATATACGTGACGTTACGGGGAGCACAAATCTGTGCTAGTGTTGTCTGTTGAGCACTAAAGAAGGTATGCAATTACCACTTATTTTGTCATCCTTTTCTTTAAATGCATAACTTCGTTACATTATGAAATAGGTATATGGTGAAACATTATGATAAAATTTAGAATATTTGTGTGCAACGTAAGATGACTAATAATTACCCTTTTCTATGTAGAAAAAGAGGAAAACGGAAAATCACCATTCTAAAGGAAATGACAAGACACAATCAACTGTTGTCCCTTTGACAGGGAACTGCATCCAAAAAAGGAAATCCAGATTGGAGCGTACAAGCTAGGAAAATGAAGAGGAGATACCAAATCGGTGCAAGAGAACGAGAAGATAACTGAGAGCTAACAGTATGGAGAATCCCTCAGGATCCTTCTATCCTGAGGGATCCCTACCTTAACGATTCTTTGTATCGTTGATATCTCTGCTCAGCTGCTATAAGAGGGGACAACATTGCTAGCCCAAGGGACAGACTATTGTTGTTTTTATGAAATTCACTATTGTACTTGAAACTTTGATCATCGACTCTCTTTAAAAGTGTGATTCCTATAACTCTGTTTTGATGCTTAATATATAAACTCTGTTGTTGTTCCATATTTGATTCTGGAGTAATTATAAGAAGTGCATCCCTGGAGGCTAAGGGCCCAGCCCTAGTGGATCACTTGCCTCCTGTACCATTAATTCTCGATTCCAAGTCATGTGTGGTTTGATTTCTCTTATCTACTTTGTTCAGTAATCTATTGTTCCTTATTATTTCATGTATTAGCTCTGTTATATTTCGATTCCTATTTGAATAGTAAGGTTATTTTCTACACAAGAATGTTATGCTATTCGTTCTGATGTTATATCGTATTTTTGTTCCCTTAACAAACTGATATTATTGTGTAACATTGTTGTTCCTTACAGATTACCGTTATTGTTCAATTACAGAGTAACAGTGCTTAGTATTTATAAATCGGTATTACTGTCTATTTGTCTATGGTTTACTTCCAAGTGTGATTGTTGTTCATTGGGATTGTTGTTCCACCGTGATCGCAATTGCTATTTCTTTGCAACCTTGATTAACAATTGTTATGCTGAAACTCAGATTATTGTTTCTTAAACAAAGAAGTGTTGTGTGTAATATTTGATTTGGTTTGCTATGCATTTACATTCGTTCCAAGTTTTTGTTCAATATTTCGTAGCTTCCTTTAGTTTGTTGTCCCATTTCCATTTGCTATTCAAATCATTTCTGAGTGAAGATTGCAATTATTGCTTCATTTTCATAGATTAAAGCTTTGTTGTTCAATTGAGTTAAATAGATCAGTCGCTCTTTCCATTTCCTGTTATTTGAATTATCATTGCTTTGATGTGCATAGATCGGTTGGAAACTGTAGGGAACATTGACAGTTGTTGTCTAGTTCCCAGGTTGATGATATTTTCCTTAAATTGTTTTCAATTACATCAGTTTACAAATGGATGACTTATTGTTACTGCACCCTTCAGTGATAAGTTTCTGTAGTGAATGATTTAAGTCTCAGAGTGTTAAGTTTCTTTTTGAAAGTAGATTTTATTCCAAGCATCCATTTACTCTTGTATTTAAAGCACTATACTACTAGCATTACTCTGACAAATCACCGCCTTAGACTGAGTACACTCTTTGAGATAACAAATCTTACTTGGATTGGTGATTAATGTAGGGTAAATAGAGGTGAAAAGGACCCTTTTTACTGCTCGACATTTTGGAGTCGTTTTCAGGGAAGAGTGTAGCCATTTGTTTCTTTTCAGAGTAGTGGAAGTACCTGCTAGGAGAGAATTAGGTTTTAAAAGCGGAAGGTAAGAACCTGCGTACGGAGCATGTAACATCCCTGTTCCCCTACCCACTTTCTTGCAGATTTGTTACTGTTTTGGGTATAAATTAGCATTTGATTTGTGTGCATGACTAAGCAGAAAAAGCCTGAAAAAAGTCCTAAACCACTACCCAAACCTGAAAGAGCTAAGGGGCTGGTGACCCTTGGCCGATCGACCTTTATAGAAGAAATCCGTAAGAAAGCAGAATCTCAGGCTTTAGTAGGATCTAGAAAAGTTGCTTCTAGACAACCTACTAGTTCCCTTTAGGCCACAAGATCACCATCTGTAGCCTTGGCTAAGGTGCATAGCCAAACTGAGGAGCAAGATTTCCAAGAAATTGAGAATTCTAGCCCAAAATCATTGCAAGAAGGGAACCTTAGCAACCTCTATGAAGGAAGAGGAGAAATAGGGGAAACTAAAGAACCAAGATCTCCTCTTGGGATAATTCAGCCATTAAATAGCCTAGATAAGGGAAGTGCTATAAAGATCATTCAAAATGAAGAATCCCCCCAAAAATTAATTCAACAAGGAACTCTCATTATCCCAAATCAAGGAAGCGTTGTTAAGGCCATTCCTGCTCCTTCTAGATAGACTAGGAATAGGCTCCTAGACATCCCAGAAGGTTATTGGCACATATTTGACCAAATGGCCTAGAACCAGCTAAACACCCAAAACTCCACACTACAATATCCCATTGTAGATACTGCAGCTAATGCACCCATGAAGGCCATTCTGCTCCAGCACACCCCTACATTCCGTGGCCTTACAGCAGAAGATCCAAATGGATTTTTATTTGAATCTGATGTGTTATGCAGAGGATATGACTATACTACCCATCCCCAAAAGCTGAAATTATTTCCCTCTACATTGAATGGGGCTACTTTACAATGGTTTATGTGGTTGGGTTGAGGTGTTATAAATAACTGGGATAAAATGAAAGGAGATTTTCTATCATGATTATTGTAGGTCTAGAGAGTTAAAAGATGAAATATTGAAGATGGTAACTAGACGTAATGAAACATTAGAAGAGTATGTTGAACGTTTTGTTAGTTATGGTATGTTCTATGCTTATAACAGTTTACTTCTTTTTCTTATTATATTCCATAGATTAGCAATCACATGTACATAAAGCAAAGTGTAGATAGAACATTAAATGATCGACATAAAACAAGCCAAGACAAGAGACACAAGATGTGGCAGCTAGCCAAGGACAAACCCCACAACGTGTGGGGAAACCCTTTGAACAAATCTTATTTTATCTTCAATAATTCTGTAGAGATAAATAGTACAATAAATCTTATTCATATCAACAGTAGCAAACCCTAGCTCAGCAGCATCAGTAATAGCGGCTTCATCATCAAACTAGCGCAGACGATATCTCACAAACTGACCATCGGATTGGCTTGATTCCACCACCAAAAGTTGCAGCTTCCAAAGGATGTTCAAATGAACCTACAACGTAGTTTAGATGAGGAGATATTCTAGTCAACACAGGTCAATATTTACTTCTGCAGTTGCAGCTTTAGTTTCAGTAGTTCCCGGCTTCAAACTAGGGTAGTCGATATCTTGCAAACCATCCGTCAGATTGACTTCATTCCACCACCAAAAGTTGTGTGTTGTGGGGAAAAGTATCCGACTCGGAATGACCCTATCCCTACTCTAAGGGTGATAGTTCCTTAGCAACAACTGAAAGTAAAGCTTTGATATTTTTCCTTTATGAAAGTACAGAGAAGGAAGAAAAGATTGACCAACCGATGTCTTTCGCTTTTGTCGATCCTGTCTTCTCTCTTTGCCTCTTGTTCCCAGCTCCTTGCTCCCTTTGCCGGCCCAGCTACACAAAGATCCTGCAAAAATAAGAGAGGGAAACTACAAGAAACATGTACTCATAATTGATGCATGGATTAGGATGGATCAAATATACAGATAAAAACAATACATCATTGCAATACAAGTATATAGGAGAACATCAAAGCTTTATTGATAGAAGAAAAAGGTTCTGAGAAGGTTACAACCATAAATGGCTCTAATCCAGCAGCACCTCCCCAGCAGCAAGAAATCTCCTCTTCCCCTCTATAAAAGCAATCACCCAATAGCTCTAACTGTAAACCAACAGCACTTCCTTGCTTTGCACAAAATTCCAGCCTCCTTAGATCTCATAGAAGAGCTCTATATATAGGAGATTTGGAGAAAGGATGAGTCAGCTTGAGGCTGGCATAAAGCTGACTAGTGTCCTCTCTCTCTTCAGTTAAACTTCAGTTCTTGAGTCCACTTGGAGATCCTTGCTTCCACATGGAGATCAAGTACCTCTTACTCATCACAGGGCGAATTCCTCGAACCAAGTGTCAGTTTGGAAGCTTCCTGGGCAATTGACACCTTGCAGAATGACTGTGCCACTTGGCCAATCTCGCCCAGCGCAGGTAGCCTTCATTAAAGTTGACTTTCAGCGCAGGTACAAGGAGGAGCAGTTGACATTCAGCGCAGATGCTCAGTGGAGCAGCTGACATGATCCAAAAAAAGCCTGTTTTTAAGTGTTTTCAGGTGGAGAACTGATAGGAAGTGCTGTGGTTTGCTGACCTTGTTCCTCTAGGGGTAAGAACAACATGTTTAGGGACTGAGGATCCCTGTAATTATCGACATTTCATGCTCCATGCTGCGAGGCACAAAAATGTCTATAACAATTGCCCCCTAAAGTATGAGGCCGTTTATCGGGTGAAATGCTTTATCCAGAGGGTCTGAAGTTCATTCAAGTGCTGAGAGGTGCCCTGTAATACAATACAATACAATACATTATTTTTCATTTTGTTTTCATGATCTAGCTGAGGCGGGCATTCCCATGCTCAGCTTTATAAATTCATTTTGGTACATAGAACAGACGATCGTCTGATGGTAGACTGATAATTCTCCGCTGAAATTATCATCCTTTGAGTAGGATGATCATCTGCTGCAATGATGTACATGACAAATGCTTTTATATTTCCTGAATATGTATCGCAGCCCGGATGGATGAAACTAGATCCGGGGTCTTCAAACTCGTTCGATCTTCACTCTAAGTACAAGTCGATCCATGTGAGAATTTCGCTGAAGTCGAACATGGAAAGACATCGCTTGATTACCAGTCAATGATGAAAACCGTTAACAAGCGCGAGAGGAATCACCGATAATGATAATGACCCTCAAGGTACTGCAGTACAATTCACGTGGCGTGAATAAAGGACTTGGCGTCGAACGCCACGCAAAATCTTCTGGTCGAAGGTCATTGATGTATACCTGTCGCCGGAAGTGAGAAACTTGCCATTGAGGCATGCAAGCTTCAAAGTACTGATGGGGTTGTTCCTAGATCAACTTCTTGGATAATGAGCTGAAGTCGACAAGAAGCGATCCGTCAAAGGAGGGCCTTAATGAATCCCACATCAATGACACGGAACGGAGCTAATGATTTTAGTGGAGGTGAAAACAAACTGTGACATATGATTCAGGGTGGCGATCATGAATGGATGAAGGATAATGTATGGTAGTGGATGGGACACGGTTGACACTTTCAGAATGACCTCTCTTGAACATATAAAGACACTGATATGATGGATCGGTAGCATTACCCCAAAATGTGGATGGTTTGGCGAAGACCATGGTGAAGAGACCGGTGAATGAAACAACCCAACCCGATGTGGTACGGAAGAAAAGTGTCATGTTCAAGAGCGACTTGCTACCATTAAGCTTCGATGTTCTCCCAATTTTTCCCCAGTCATTTCTGACCAGTACCTCTTTATTTTTGTCAAGCTTGAGGAGGATAACATATGCTTGTTCTATAACATGCCCTTCGGGCAAGCCCATCGCTATGATTTAACGAGCTTAGCGATAGGGAAACTCGTTCTCGTCTAAAGACAAGTTTGTCGCTATTTAATCATTTTAACGAGTCTAACGACAAGGAAAACTCTGTCCTTTTCATTTTTAGAGAGTCTGAAAAGGTACAGAAAGTTAACTCCATAATTCCTTTTTCGTCATCTAATCCCTTAAGTCCGAAAAAGTATAAAACAATACAGAAGGGATGAATTTTCGATTGCTTTAACGAGCCGAACAAAACAAGCGCTCGATCTTTTTGTGCAATAATCCCTCAGGTCCAAAAAGATTAAAATCTAGAGGAGGGATAGCTCTTCCGGTCGCTTTAACGAGCTGGAAGGCCAAAACTCGGCAAACTTTTCATATTTTACGAGTCAGTGAAAAGAGCTCAAAGAAGACTCGTCTTTTGAGGAACGAGTGATAAACAGGGATAGCAGCAGATTCCAGGTACAGGTTGGAATTTTCCAACCACGACAGTGTCACAAGGATGGCTAGGTGAAATCACTCTTCGCAGCTGTTTCTCAAAAGAGGTAAACACACAGATGGAGGTGAATGATCGGCCAAATGAAAAGTGGAGGTGACGGTGCACAAACACGACCAAGGCTTTTATGGCTGATGAATTTACGATCTCAAAAGGTTATTTACCGGTTCATTTTTTCTGAATGAGCTTGAACTCTAGGGGAATATTGCTCACAACTTATGTTTATTTTTTAACGAGCATGAACTATGCGCTAAAACTGCTCGGATCTTGCGTTTATTTTTTAACGAGCATGAACTATGTGCTAAAACTACTCGAATCTTGCGTTTATTTTTTAACGAGCATGAACTATGTGCTAAAACTGCTCGATTCTTGCGTTTATTTTTTAACGAGCATGAACTATGTGCTAAAACTGCTCGATATACCAGTCATAGAATAAGAACGCCTCCTGTGAGATAGCTATTTTTTAAGGAGCTTTATCTCACGAAGCTATGCTCCAACTTTGGCAAGTTTTTACCTTTGCCCCACAGGCTTTCTTCATGCAAGGTCGGAATCGGCTAATCCTACGAGTTTAAAGGGTTAGACCTACAGGTTTAAAGGGAGGACCTAAAAATTTAAAAAATAAATAGTCGTCCCTCGCTCGCATTCCAAAAGTTTGCATGCCCCCAGACATAGGATAGAATTTCGAGGCTGCCCCTCCTCTCCCCTACCTCTGCTTTTCTTTGGGTGTTCACAGCTACTTGTCATCTTGCCAATCTAATGTTAACGATACTAGTCTTCTCGTTATTTTAAGGGGTCTTATGTGGTACTCAGGCTTCCCGTCGGCCCAACTTTTAACGAACAGCTATTTGTGGCAAAAGAAGAACACTACTCAAAGACAAAACATTGGTATTATTGAGGGAGGCTTGCCTCTTGCTTATTATCCGAAGAGGGTTCTATTTGCTGCCGCAAATCAATCTCTTTCTTCGGCGATGTCTATCATCAGGTTACTAAAGATGGCGACCACCTGTTGCAGCAATAGAGTCTTTTTCTTTGGAGGCTGCCCCTACTTATCCTTCAAAACATATGTTTTAATGGGTGAGGCTTGTCTTCAAAGATGGTGACTACTTGCTACCGCAAATGGTCCCCTTCCTCGGTATCCTGATTATCTAGACAAGGGGAGCGAGAAGCTGATTATCTCACTCGCATAACTTTGACAAAAGAATATTATTCTAGAACAACCCCTCTTCCACCGCTGGACGGGGTACGGACTAGTCCATTCTTCTGCGGAAATTCTACCTTATACCCAGGGTTTCTTCTGCCCGAAGCAGACCAGGGTGCATGCCCCCTGGGTTCCAGTCTTTCTTTCCGAATCACTCGCACTCATCGGGAAGGAGGACTGGGGGTGGAGGCGAATCCTGAGTGAACAGACCATTTAGGATTGGTATTTGACTATTTGCGATGCGAGATCCCGGAAATGAAAGTTGGTCTACGAGCTTGACCACCCTTCCTTCGTGTGGAAAAAACATTACTCTAAAGAGTGAGGAGACTATCGCTCCCATGCAATAAATATAGTCACGTCCAAGGAGTAGGTTATAATCCAAGGGTCCCTGGACGACCATCATGTTCAAATTGACGGTCTTCCCTTTCAATGTAATAGGCACATTGGGGAGGATTCCTAATGGTCGACTGGTTCCTTTATCAAAACCTGAGAGATTTCTTAACTCAGGTAAAAGCGCCGGGGAATCCAGTGCTTTCCAAGCAACAGAGGAAAGGATACTCACAGACGCCCCCTCATCAATGATAGTACCAGCCATAATCATTCTATAGATCTGGACAATGATTCTGAATGGTATACTGGTTGGTAACCGGGGTCTGCCTAGTTGATTCCAATCAAAGGATACAACCAGGTTGCTTGGTGGTGGGACCGAATATACGGCCGGGTATGACCCTGATGATGTTCCTTCCTGCGATAAAGGAATGGGCGCATTGCCCTGATGCTCATCAGAGTCGGTGCTGATGAAAAGAACCTAGATGGTGTCATCCTTATTCTCTTCAGTGAGGATGTCGCATGAAGATGACTCTTCGGCGACGGTGTCATTTGAAGATGAAACTTCTGAAGGTAGAACCGGGTCAACTGCCGTATCGACCTTTGGAATTTCGTCCGGTCTGGATTCAGTAGGTTCATTTTCAGTGACTGACGCTTCAGCCGACCACTTGAGCGGGCCAGCTGGATTTTCAACTATCAAGGGATTAGGCGCGAGTTTTTGGTATCCAGGAGGAAGTCGTAACGGTGAAACCGGACGATCTTCCAAAACTCTCTTTGCCTCATCTAAGAATGGACATTTGTGGATGGCATGCTTGCCTTCACACAATACACAGGGTGATCTTGGTCTCCCTCTTCGTCCTTCACTCTCGCTAGTTGACGGACTGCAATCAACATGACTATCAGAGGTTGATGCTACCGGATTGTGCAACCTTGGGGACCAGTCCCTTAGTATCCGGGGAATACAAGGACAATCACGATGGAAGTGGGTCCCTTTGCAAATGACGCATGGCGATTTAGGCCCGGTCGGTGCAGTGTGTGGGTTTTTGTCAGCTGTCTCCTGCTTGCCCCCAGTCGCCTTCGCCATAGGCTCCTTCTGCTTCTTTTCTTTCTTCTTCTTCTCCTTCTTCTCCTTGGGAGGCTGACTTTTGCCAGCTCTACCTTGCGAAGATGAAGGATCAGAGGAAGTATTGTAAGAAGTGGAAGGCTGGTGGGTAGTTCTAGATTGTTCTGACTGTTGATTCGACTGCTCAGGATTAGTGGCGATCTGGACTACATTAGTTGAAAAGAGCCATACAGGGAGGCCGATTGTCAATCCTGGAAGTGACAATGTTGCCATATGAGGCGCACCAACATCTCCCCAAGAGGAGAAGGGATTTGGACTTCCGCCAAGGTTGCCTCCTTGGTTGGTGGGCTCCATACTTTTCAACTGAAAGATCAACGTGGGAATAACAGGTGATTTTGTTCTGCTTAAAATAAATTTTATTAACGACGCTTTCAGACACAAACTTGCTTTTTCATGTTTTAAGAGTCGAGAAAAAGCTAAAGATGACTCTAGTCGCCTTCGATGTTTTAACGAGCCTGAAGTGACAAATGCTCGGTTGGACCTTTTCAGTTATAGAGTTTGAAAAGGGCCAAAAGAAACTGCTCTGGAGATCTAGGCAGAGGGTGTGCCAAACCTTTCGCGAAACCACAGAATACGTTTTACGGTATGGGTGGTCGATCTTCGTGAATGCTGTGTTCACTGCATCGCGATCAGTAGGGTGGTCGACACGGCTTCCTATGGATAAAGGATAAATGCCTATAGGGGTCTCCCAATATACGCGACGGTACGCGGGAGCACAAGTCCGTATTAGTGCTATCGTCTCTCAGGAGGAATCACCCACCTTCGTAGAGATCGACAGTCACTATGTTTAACGACGCCGGAACACGTCTCTACCTAGACCTCTAGATGTTTGCGTTATGTTACAAAGCGTTGTTATGTAAATTGGATTTATTTTAATGTTGATCTTGCTTATCAGTTTGCCTTTAAGGATCACCACGAGATGTATGTATACAACTTCCTAAATGCAATCTAAGATGAGAAGCAAAACTTTTCAATCTTTCAACTTTGAAAACCTTAATCTACTGAGGGAAAAGAAAGACATCAACTTTTCTCACAGATCATAGAACACACACTAAATGCACTTTTTCCTAAATCACATGCAAACTGTCAATAATGCATATGCACAATGCAGATATTTCTTTTCTTTTTTCTTAATGTTGATGTAAGACAAAAAGGAAACTGTTGTATAACTTTGAATCTAATTTCAAGCGAAAGTAAACAAGCTTGTCCAAAATCAAAAGACACCTTAAGATCGACTTGTTTAGACACTGGAAATGTATGAATTCAAACCATAAAATGAAAAACAAACAAACTTAAACAGCCATGAACAGTAATAAAACTAGCTCTTAAGATCACGACGACACTTTTACAGTTCAGGATCTAAGAGGCCACAACTATACTGGTTTGCTTTTCACAATGGGAAACTGTAACTGAAACAAGAAATACTGAAAGAACAGTCACAGTTTCATCACACAACTGAGGCGGAATAATGTCAAGGAAAGTTGGTTTACAGCAAGTACAAATGACAAGCAATCAGCAGCAAAACAACAGTGAAAACAGGGCCAAGACTCAGTAGGAAACCTCAGGAAGACATAGCCTAACTGGTTCAGCGCAGGCTCTGGTCTGTCAAACTGACTCTCAGCACAGTTCCCAAAGGGAGTACCTGTGCTGAAATGTAGACTGCCTTTGGACAGCCTGCACTGAGACACGAGAGTTGCGTTTACAAGGATTTCCGGGTCATAAAAAGCTCAAAAATTCACTGTTTTTGCTGAAATAAAAAGCTATAGGTCAAGTACAAGCTAAGGGATGATCAAGAGGATGAAAAGCTATCACAAAGAGCACAAGAGTCTTTTGTAGATCAGCTCTTCAAATCATGAATCTGCTCAGAAAATGAGCAAGAGTAGCAGCCCCTCTACTTCGCTTTTGATATAGTCAAAAGCTTTTCGATTCGGTACTCTTTGGTTCAGGAAATGAATAGCAAAGATACTACAAACACCAACAAGATACTAGGCTCCCCAGTATGGTCGCCAGTTTGTTGTGGGGAAAATTATCCGTCTCAGAATGACCCTATCCCTACTCTAAGGGTGATAGTTCCTTAGCAACAACTGAAAGTAAAGCTTTGATATTTTTCCTTTATGAAAGTACAGAGAAGGAAGAAAAGATTGACCAACCGATGTCTTTCGCTTTTGTCGATCCTGTCTTCTCTCTTTACCTCTTGTTCCCAGCTCCTTGCTCCCTTTGCCGGCCCAGCTACACAAAGATCCTACAAAAACAAGAGAGGGAAACTACAAGAAACATGTACTCATAACTGATGCATGGATTAGGATGGATCAAATATATAGATAAAAACAATACATCATTGCAATACAAGTATATAGGAGAACATCAAAGCTTTATTGATAGAAGAAAAAGGTTCTGAGAAGGTTACAACCATAAATGGCTCTAATCCAGCAGCACCTCCCCAGCAGCAAGAAATCTCCTCTTCCCCTCTATAAAAGCAATCACCCAATAGCTCTAACTGTAAACCAACAGCACTTCCTTGCTTTGCACAAAATTCCAGCCTCCTTAGATCTCATAGAAGAGCTCTATATATAGGAGATTTGGAGAAAGGATGAGTCAGCTTGAGGCTGGCATAAAGCTGACTAGTGTCCTCTCTCTCTTCAGTTAAACTTCAGTTCTTGAGTCCACTTGGAGATCCTTGCTTCCACATGGAGATCAAGTACCTCTTACTCATCACAGGGCGAATTCCTCGAACCAAGTGTCAGTTTGGAAGCTTCCTGGGCAATTGACACCTTGCAGAATGACTGTGCCACTTGGCCAATCTCGCCCAGCGCAGGTAGCCTTCATTAAAGTTGACTTTCAGCGCAGGTACAAGGAGGAGCAGTTGACATTCAGCGCAGATGCTCAGTGGAGCAGCTGACATGATCCAAAAAAAGCATGTTTTTAAGTGTTTTCAGGTGGAGAACTGATAGGAAGTGCTGTGGTTTGCTGACCTTGTTCCTCTAGGGGTAAGAACAACATGTTTAGGGACTGAGGATCCCTGTAATTATCGACATTTCATGCTCCATGCTGCGAGGCACAAAAATGTCTATAACATTGTGGCTTTCAGAGGAGATCCAGATGGACCTACATCGCAGTTTTAAGGAGGAGATATGATGGTCAACACTGGTCAAACTTTGGATCTGTAGTTGCAGCTTTAGGTTCAACAGCTTTCGGCTTCACATGTGTGAGAGAGAGACCCTTTTTTGCGAAGTAGAGAAGAGACTCATTTCTGCAGAGTAGAGAGGGAGAGATGTGATGAGATGAGTGACTCCAAATGAGGAAAAGTCATCTTATATTTATACACAACGTTGGTGCTTGAATAGATGCGACTGTTGGGCTTCTGAGCCTACATAAGTTGTAGGTCGGCTTGATAATAATTCCATAATCAAAATAAATTCATATCTCCATGGATACTTATCGGAATCAGATGATCTTTATATCAATCCTACACCTCTCGACGAGAGGAATCTAATAAAAATATTATCAGCCATGAATAAGATGACCCACATGAATTTTTTCCCTAGTTACCAATTTTAACACTCCCTCTCAACTAGGGAGAACTTTATCTGCAATGTGTCTATCAGTCGTTACTATTCATCCATCAAATGCACTGCCCTGTACAACCTGTCCCTTGCCCTTCTCTTCTCTATTCTGCCTGTTCTACTTTGTCTTGTTTTGCCCTGTACTGATCTGTATTGTTTTGCTTTATTCTGCTCTGCTCTTGAATTGTTTTGTTCTGCTCCACTTTTGTCTGAATTATGAAGAAGAAGAAATGATCGAGGATGTATCATACTAACTCAAAGTCAGTCTCAGAGTATGTACCACTGGTCCCAGACCAGTCTCAACCAACCCGAAGTCAGCGTCATAGTGAGTACAACTCCACTGGTCCTAGACCAGTATCATCTGCCACTGACTCAAAGCTAGTCTTAGAGTGCGTACCACTAGTCCCAAACCAGTCTCAACTAACCCAAAGTCAACTTCATAGTAAGTACCACTCCTAGCACTGGTCCCAGACTAGTATTGCAGTCTCAGAGAGTGTACCACTGGTCCTAGACCAGTCTCAACCAACTCGAAGTCAGCGTCATAGTATGTACCACTCTCACTGGCCCCAGACCAGTACTGCACTGACACGAAGTTAGTCTCAGATATGTACCACTAGTCCTAGACCAATCTCAACAAACCCGAAGTTAGTGTCATAGTATGGTACAACTCCTACCACTGGTCCCAGACCAATATCATTGATCCTAGATCAATGGAGGTCATCCTAGCATAGGGAGTACAATAGATACAATGATGCGTCCATTGGTACTTCTATGGTCCCTAACTTCATTTCCCTGCTCATTGATCAGATTAGAGGTACTTCACATGAGTCCCAGACCGCATGGTTAGGATGTTTTGACAGGAGAACACATCAATCCTACTACAATCGCCATGGAGAACACATCAATCCAAGCCTCACAGGAGAACACATCAATCCTGCTACAATGTCACCATGGGGTGTACATGTATACCACTAGAGGATAGTGAATCATCTTGTGGTCATATGCTGCTCCAAGAAACACCCTGCACCCCCCTACCCCTGGAGCTCCCAGAGCTCAATGCATCAGACATGACCCTCATCGGAGGGTCTTTGAACAACTCCAGATTGTTCTTGAAAAGTCAGAAATTTTACTTTCCCAAGGGGTTTTGTTAGAATGTCGGTGACTTGTTCATCTGTACCGATATGTTGGAGCCTTATAGCTCCCCACTGCACCATATCTCAAATATAGTGGTATATGATATCGATATGCTTGGAGCGATCATCAAATACGGGATTCTCTGACAAACAAATCCCACTCTGGTTGTCACAAAGGATCACAGTGGTATCCAATGTAAATCCAAATAGCCCACTGAAGAGCTTTTTCAACCAAACTGCCTCACAGGAAGCCATGCTGGCAGCAATATACTCTGCTTCGGTGGTGCTCAAGGCCACTGACTTCTGCTTCCCACTCATCCAGGATATCGAAATAGATCCCAAGGAGAAACAACACCCGGAAGTGCTCTTACGGTCCTCCACATTGTCTGCCCAGTCAGCATCTATGTATCCAAATAGTCTCACATCTCTGGCAGTGTATCTTAACCCATAAGTGATAGTGCCATGAAGATATCTCAATAGATTCTTGGCACCAATCCAATGTATGTGGTGGGGTTCAACCATATGTTGACTCAACGTGTTGACTGCGAAGCATATATCTAGACGGGAGTTCACTAAGAACATTAATGGTTCAACGAGTTGCCGATACTCTGTAGCATTTCGTAAAACAAGTCTCGCAGCACTACCACTTAACTTCTTGAAGTCAAGCTCCATCGGGGTAGTTACAGGCTTGCAGTCCACCATACCAAATCTTTCCAATACCTTCAACACATATTTTCCTTGAGATAGGAAAGTTTCTCTTGGCTTCTACCGCACTTCAAGTCCTAGGAAATAGTGCATCAGTCCTAGGTCCTTCATTTAAAATTCAGAAGCCAACTCCCTCTTACATTTGAGAATGAGAGGGTCTGCACCTCTTAGAAAGAGGTCATCCACATACAACACCAGTATGAGAGGTTTATCATCTTCAACCTTAAAGTAAAGGTTAGGATTGGCTTCACTCCTAGTGAATCCTGGCTTCATCAAGTAGCTGTCAATCCTCTCATACCATTCTTGGGGTGCTTGCTTTAGCCCATAGAGAGCCTTCTTCAACCTGCATACATGAGATTTTCGATCATAAATTTCAAATTATTCAGGTTGCTCCACGTAGACCTCTTCTTTGATCAACTCGTGCAAGAACATAGTCTTGACATCCATCTGATCTAGGTTCCATCCTTGTGAAGCGGCAAGGGCTATGATCGAGCAGATGGTCATATATCTGGCAACAGTTGAAAATATCTCATCATAGTCTATACCTTCCTTCTGGGAGAAACCATGAACAACAAAACGAGCCTTAAACTTTTCCGTCCTTCCATATACTACATGCTTTATCTTGTAAAGCCATTTGGAAGTAACAACTGTCTTGTCTTGGGATCTGGGAACTACTTCCCAGGGATCATTCTTCATGATAGACTCATATTCTTTGGTCATAGCATTCTTCCATACTTGATGCTTGATGGCATCTGAGAATGATGAAGGCTCATTTTGTATGATCGTGCTCATGATGGTCAAGTATCCCTGATACCTATTAGGTTTCTTACTTTCATGAAAGGTTCCTCGGGGTGCAGCATGTCCTTCAACATCATCAAGTAGCCCCCTAAGCCATGAAGGCCTCTTCCTAGAAGAGGAAGGCCCATGTGGAGGAAGATCAATCGGATCCATGGGTTCTTCTATATCAGACATTGATTCATCATCCTTTTCTTTTGGTTCCCTGGTGTCAGCTTCTTCAGAGCTCCTCAAAGTCGGAAGATTGTTCACCTTGTTGAGAGCCATATCTTCGTTAAAGGTGACATCATGACTAATTATAACCTCCCTTTGAACGGCTACATAGATTCTATAGCCTTTAGTACTTTCACCATAGCCCACGAAAATTCCCTTCTTTCCAAATGCACCCAATATATTTCTTTTCTCTTTCGGCACATGAAAATATATAGGGCTTCCAAAAATTCTAAAATGAGAAACATCAGGTTTCTTACCGATGAACTTTTCTTCAGGAGTCTTGGAACCCAATGCTTGATAAAGGCATCAATTTTGTACATATACGGCAGTGTTTGCAGCTTCAGCCCATAGGAATTTTGAAAGTCTTTGATCATGTAGATGGCCTGGATAGCTTCCATAATTGTGCGGTTCTTCCTTTCTGCCACACCATTTTGTTCAGGAGTATATGATGTATTATTCTCCCTCTTGATGCCAGCCTCTTTACAAAAATCATGGAACTCATTACATTCATATTCAGTCCCATTATCAGTTCTTAAGATCTTGATCTTCTTTTCGATTTGATTCTCGATTAGGGCTTTGAAGTGTCAAAACCAAGAGAACACTTCATCCTTCTTTTTCAAGAAGTATATCCAGGTCTTTCGAGAATAGTCATCAGTAAAAGTGAGATAATATGAATATCCTCCCAAGGAGTTCACAGGCATCATACCAGATATGTCTGAGTGAACTAGTTGTAATATATTGGAGGTCTTACTTTGACTTGAAGGGAATGGTCCCGTTTTGAGCTTTCCTTCAACACATCCCGGACATACACCTTCTTTCTCTACCCGGAATTCGAGCATCCCTGTTACCATCTATCTTACATCGGGTAGAGATTTGTAATGAAGGTGGGAAAACCTCTGATGCCAAAGTTTAGACTGAAGAGTTGTGTCACAAGACATGACACCTAGCAGACTTCCACCAACCTGATATAAAGAATCAACTCGAAACCCAAGAGTGAAAGCATCTTTAGCATTATTTTTCCATATACGTACCTTGCCATCGCTGAAGGTTACCTTGTAGCCTTTGTCTTCCATTTCCAAGATGGATACTAGGTCCTTTTTTTGATCAGGTACATATAATACATCTTGTAAATGAATTATATTACCTTGATTCAATTTGAGAGAAACATTGCCTACACCTTTCATGGGGTATTTCACGTCATCTCCAAGGACAATTTCTAGGTTAGTTTCTTTCTCTAACAGATTATGGAGTACTTCTTTGTAACCAGTGAAGTGTCTTGAGGCACCACTATCAGTGAGACAAATTCCCATTGAGTCCAAAGGAGTGGAGGTAGATAGAGAAGCTCGTAGATAATATTCAGCCTACTTATTGTCAACATTATTAGATTCATACCTGGAATTTCTAGCCTTCTTGAATGGTTGCCCTCTCCCTTGATTTCCTGCATTCCTTTTACCTTTGTTGTTGAATTTTCCATTCCTTCGATTACCATGAGAGGGATTTTGATCATCGTCACGGTGAGAGTCCTTTCTATCAGGACATTCCCTTGCATAGTGACGTACTTTATTGCAAATGAAACATCGTCCTTTTCTTCCACCCTTAGGTCCAGCCTTTCTTTTCAATTTAGACCCAGAATTATTTCTTTTCTTAGCATGAGAAGAAAAAGTAGCAAGCGGACCTTTAGGCAAGGGCATTTCTTGCTCTTCTACCTTTGTTTCTTCTTGAATGCATCTAGCCATTAATTCCTCGAAACCAGGAATTACATTATTGTTCAGAAGAGTAGTCCTGAACACATACCATTCGGATGGTAATCCTCCAAGAGTTGTGAGTGCCATTTCTTTGTCAGTAATAGTCTCCCCAATAGATAGGAGATCGTTCTTGATCTCGGTGATTCTTAAGAAGTATACTTGCATACTCGCATCTTTACCCTTTCTGATTTCGCTCAACTTATTTCTAAGAAACAAAACTTGATTTGCATAATTAACTTTAAATAAACTCACTAGTCTATCGTAGATTTCCTTGGAGGTGTATAGATCAGAGATGTATGCCACCAGGTGCTTCTTGATAGAGTCTCGGATGATCTTTTTTGCTTTAATTTCTCCGTTCTTCCATTTGTTCCTGGCAGTAGGAGGTGCATTTGATGGAGGTTCAACAATATTGCCTCTCACATGATCCAACACTCCTTGATCCTCAAGGGCTAGATCAATAGACATCTTCCATCCGTGATAGTCAGCTTTCTCATGGAGCTTGTCTTTGGCAAGAAAGAGTGTTGAGGACCCCATCGTTATTTTAGGATAGCTTTGCCAATTTTCTCTTCGGTGATTGCTCTTGCTCTTGCTTGGGCTTTGTCTTCAACTCAGCTCTGATACCATTTTAAGTTATGGTATGTTCTATGCTTATAACAGTTTACTTATTTTTCTTATTATATTCCACAGATTAGCAATCACATGTACATAAAGAAAAGTGCAGATAGAACATTAAACGAATGACAGAAAACAAGCCAAAACAAGAGACACAAGATGTGGCGGCTAGCTAGGGACAAACCACACAATGTGTGGGGAACCCCTTTGATCAAATCTTCTTTTATGTTCAATAATTCAGCAGAGAGAAATAGTACAATAAATCTAATTCATATCAGCAGTAGCAAACCCTAGATCAGCAACATCAACATTAGCGGCTTCATCATCAAACTAGGGTAGACGATATCTCACAAACCAACCGTCGGATCGGCTTGATTCCACCACCAGAAGTTGCAGCTTCCAGAGGAGGTTCAAATGAACCTATAGCACAATTCAGATGAGGAGATCTTCTAGTCCATGTAGGTCAATCTTTACTTCTGCAGTTGCAGCTTCAGTTTTGGCAGTTTCCAGCTTCAAACTAGGGCAGTCGATATCTTGCAAACCATCTGTCGGATTCAGTTCATTCAACCACCAAAAGTTGCGGCTTTCAGAGGAGATCTAGACAGACCTACAACATAGTTATGAGGAGATATGATGGTCAATGCTGGTCAAAATTTGGATCTCCAGTTGCAGCTTCAGGTTCAACAGCTTCCAGCTTCACATGTGTGAGAGAGAGACCCTTTCTTGCGCAATAGAGAAGAGACTCATTTTTGCACAGTGGAGAGAGAGAGATGTGATGAGATGAGTCAGTCCAAATGAGGAAAATTCCTCTTATATTTATACACAATGTTGGTGTTTGAATAGATGTGACTGTTGGGCTTCTGAGCCTACATGAGTTGTAGGTCGGCTTGATAATAATTCCATAATCAAACTAAATTCATATCTCCATGAATACTTATCGAAATTGGATGATATTTATATCAATCCTACACCTCTCGATGAGAGGAATCTAATAAAAAATATTATCATCCATGAATAAGATGACACACATGAAGTTTTTCCCTGGTTTCCAATTTTAACACGTTTTCAGTATAATCTTCAAAGATCTCCTTATGCATCATTACCTTACCTGATAATGTATTAAAAACAAAATTAATTAAAGGTATGAAGGAACAATGGATTGAAACGCTAAATATTATGGGAAAAGGAGATATTTATCAAGAAAATTTTGCTAACATTATTGATTTATGTATCAAGAGTTCGCGAGGCAACACAAGACTAAAACTAGCAAAACATGACAGGTTTACAAGGGATAACAAGATCTCTGCAGAAGGAGTACCTCGCGCAGAAATTGGAAAATTATTAGAGAATTTCAAAACTGATATATTGGGGACTCTGACAATGCAGCTCGATATTGTGCAAGCCAAGCATAAACAAGCAAAGGCATAGAAAAATCTAGCAATATTCTGTCCCAGATGTAGAAAGAAACACAGCCACGAAGAGTGCCCATTAGATGCGATTCAAGTCTGCGCCATTTGTACAAAAGACCACTCTATAGAAAGTCATCCCTCACTTCTTGGTTTGAAAGCAGTATACAAAGAAGTGGAAGAAGAACCAGAACCAGTGTACCTACTTAATCAACGCCATCAATGGTAGCCGTGACAATCAAGTATGTTCCCCGATCCAGCGTCTTCTTTTCAGCCTCCACAATGTCATGCTCAGCAATATAATACAATGTGGAAAAATCAACCTACCTTCCAAAATTGATCACAACAACCATTTCCTTCATCCTCTCCATTGCCAAACCAAACAAGCCAATCTAATTGGCCAAATTTTCCCTATGCTCCACCATATTGGAAAAATACTGCGTATCCAACACAATGGTCCCATCCTACCTCACAGAGTCAAGCATGGTGAACAAAATGGCAAAGACTGATAAATCAGCTAGTAGGAACCATTCCACTCCCTAAACCTACACTGCCAGCACTACAACAAAATCCCCAGTCCAATTTAAGACCGCAACTCCCAGCCCAACCCAACCCAAACCCAAATAACAGACCGATTCAATCTATTCAAATAATTGAAACACCAGAGCTAGAAACCGATCTAAGGGAGTGCAATGACCTTCAATTAAGGTCTAGGCATATTATATAAATAGAGGGAGATAAAATTGTTCAAGTTGAAAATCAGTTACCTATAGAACAACTATCACAAGAAGAAGATGTGATCAGATAGCAGACTCATAATCAAACAACCACATCTTCTCCCCCATTCCCAAAACGATTAATTATGCTGCGTCCTATAGAACATCCTGACTTTGATATTATGGGAGAACTTAAGAATTTGTACATAAAAATCCCACTCCTCCAAGCCATCCAAGACACTCCAATATATGCAAAGACCATCAAAGATCTATGTATAAAAAAACTGAGGAGAATAACAAATAACCCAACAGTCCAAGTAGTTGGCACCTTATCTGACCTGTTATGAGGAAGAGAAGCACCTATCAAATATGAAGACCTAGGAAATCCAATAGTGACAGTACAAATCAATGGACAAACCTTTTCAAATGCCTCAGTTGATTTAGGGGCTGCATTTAATATTTTAACAACTGCCACTTGTCAAAAACTGGGCATTACATCAGTAGAACTGACTTCCACTTTATTAGAACTAGCTGGCTGATCAGTGGTTAGGCCAGAAGGTACACTACATGATGTCATGGTATCTGTTGATTCTTGGGAATATCCTACCAACTTTCTAATAATAAACCCAAAAAACCGACTTGATGGACATCCGTTGATTTTAGGCAGACTTTGGCTTGCAACCGTTGATGCTTACATTGGTTGCTGACAAGGCAATATAACCATAACTAGAGGGAGTAACATCAAGAATCTAGCCCTAAACCCTCCCACCCAGCCAAGTGTCATGATAATAAAAACTAGCAAACATCCTGTATCATATCTGACCAAAAACACTAGATCCACATTAACCATAGAAGATGCCCTCGATTTCAAAGATCAAATAGAGGATGATTTTATTAACAACTTTATTAACCAAGCTGAATCTAGATCCCACATACAATGTCACATGATACAGGCAACATTTGATAATGAATTAGTGGAAGATCCTCTCAAAGATACTCCTGATCAAACAATACATACTACCTCTGTGTCAAATAGCAAAACTGTAGAGATTGAGCTAGGAAAAACTTTAAACATTAATAGCAACCTGACTCCCAAAAAAGAAGAGAAGCTAATCCAACTACTGAGAAAATACAAGGAAGCATTTGCACGGGATTACTCGAACATGAAAGGAATCGATCCCCAGTTATGTACACACCACATTTACATAGAAAAGGATGCAAGACCTGTTCGCCAACCCCAAAGGAGACTTAACCCTCATCTAAAAGACATTGTGAAAGCTAAACTACAAAAACTTTTAGATATAAACTTTATTTATCTTATCTCTGATAGCAAATGGGTCTCTCCACTTGTAGTGGTGCCAAAGAAGAATGGAAAGTGGAGGATTTGTGTATATTACATAGAACTAAATAAAGCAACACAAAAGACCACTTTCTGCTTCCATTCATTGACCAGGTATTAGATACACTAGCAAGAAAGAAATTATTGTCTTTCTTGGATGGCTTTAGTGGATACAATTAGATTCAGATTGCCCCTGAAGACCAAGATAAAACTACTTTTACCTGTTCTTGGGGAACGTTTTCCTACAGAGTTTCACCCTTTGGCCTATACAATGCCCCTACCACATTTCAAAGGGCTATCTTCAGCGTCTTTTTAGATTTAATAAATGAAGGGCTCGAAGTATACATGGATGATTTTACACCATACGGAGATGATTTTGACTCGGCATTGGACACATTGGAAAGAGTGATGCAATGATGCATTGCCACCAGGCTCTACTTGAGCCATGAAAAATGTTATATGATGATGACTAAAGGACTCATCCTAGGTCATTATATCTCAGCAGCTGGAATACAGGTAGATCCAGCCAAAATTCAAATAATTTTGTTAATACCTACTCCTACCACACAGACAAGGATACGCAGTTTTCTTGGATTTTCTGGTTATTATAGGAGATTTATAGAACATTTTTCTCACCTTTCTGCACCTCTATACGCACTGACAGGAAATGTTGACTTTTTTTGGACAGATAAATGTGACCGTGCTTTTGAGGATCTAAAAAATCTTGTGTCAACAACCCCAGTACTCAGAGGTCCAAATTGGGACCTACCATTCCAAATCATCAGATGCTTCAGACACAGCTATTGGAGTAGTCTTTGGGCACGAAGAAGACAAAGAACCATATGCAATTTATTATATTAGCAAGAATTTGTCTCCTGCTAAGTTTAAGTATATTGTCACTGAAAGAGAATTTTTAGCTGTGATTCACACTGTAAATAAAGTTAGGCATTATATTACTGGATATCCTATTGTTTTATATACAGATCACTCTACCATAAAATAATTAGCAAAAAAACCAATCACAAATGGTAGAGTAACCAGATGGCTGATTTTATTGCAGGAATTTGACATGACAATAAAAGATCGACCTGGAAAAGAAAATCCTCTAGCTGACTTTCTCTCATGAATGCCAAAACCAGTGGACACAACAGCAGTCAAAGATCAATTTCCAGATGAAAATTTGTTCACTGTTACTGTAAAAACCCCCTGGTATGCTGATGTTGCGAATTATTTAGCAGTAGGAAAATTACCAAAACATTTGACTCCCAATGAACAAAAGCAGATTGTCCAGCGTAGTACTCGATTCTCTTGGATTGAGGGCTACCTATTGCATACAGGGGCAGATATGCAAATCAGAAGATGCATCCGTGAAGATGAAATTTTTGACATTTTGAAAGCCTATCACGACGGACCGTGTGGTGGACATTTCGCAGATCGAAGAACTAGTCACAAAGTTCTACAAACAGGGTATTATTGGCCCACAATCTTCAAATATGCAAAGAAATTTGTTCAAGCTTGTGACAGTTGCCAAAGAGCAGGACACCCTGGACAGTCCGACGAAATGCCTCTAAACCCACAACTAGTCATTGAACCTTTCAAATGTTGGGCACTCAATTTTGTTGGTCTAATAAATCCATCATCAAACCAGAAAACATATATTTTGGTAGCAACATAATATGTCACCAAATGGGTTGAATCAGAGGCATTGCCAAGAGCTATAGAGGATTCCTTTATTTAGTTCTTGTTCCACATATTTTTGCGATATGGCCTCCCAAGAGACATAATCACGGATGGATGACCACAGTTTGTTGGTAATAAAATTGCTGCAACACCAAAAAACTATCATATTCAGCATAAAATTACTACTCCATATCACACACAGGCGAATGGCCAAGTAGAAAGCATGAATAAAGTAATAGAAGCAATATTGACAAAAACCGTTGCGTCACACAAACGCCATTGGGCTACAAGATTGCCGAAAGCCTTGTGGGCATACAGAACAACATGGCGAACCACTACTGGTTATTCACCATATCAGCTAGTATTTGGAAAGGAACCCATCTTTCCAATAGAATTTGAAATACAGACGTTGAGAACAACACAAGAAGTCGGTCTAGATTTAAGTGAGGCCTAGATTAATAGACTACAGCAGATCAAAGAGCTAGATGAAATCAGGCTCTCTACTCTTCAACATACTGCATTAATCCAACAACAGAGAGCCAAATGGCATGACAACCTCATCAAAAAGAAAGTATTTAGTGAAGCACATTGGGCGCTCCTATACGATTCCAAGTTTCAGGATTTTCTGGGAAAACTTCAGACTCGCTGGCTGGGACCATACAAGATCCAGAAGGTACATGATAATGGCACCATTACTTTAACCACCATCGATGGATCTTGACATATCTTTAAGGCAAACGGCCACTGAGTTTGATTGTACCGCAAACCACTCACTTGGGAATCCTTCTACCAGCAACTCCGGGAAGACTCCGATATGGAGAACTCTTCCTCACCTTTGGTTCATTAAGTGATTTGATTACTTTTAAATTTTGTACATAATTCTTTTGTTTTGTTTGTGAAAATTATTTTCTGTACAGATTTCTGCATTTCTGCAACTTTTGCATTTTTCTATTCCTTTCGGATGAAACAACATTTTCACCATTTTGCTGTTCCTTTTCAAAGGAACAACACTTCTCCATTTGCTGTTCCTTTCCCAAGGCACAACATTCTCACCGCTTTGTTGTTCCTTTTGTTGAAAATAATACTGAGAGGGGGGGTGAATCAGTATTATCTAATTCTTTTAATAAATCTTCCTTATTTGTTCTTTGAATTATTTTTGCATGTCAGTACCATAAAATAATGAGCATGAACAAAGAAAAACAGATAGTCACACCAAAGAACACAAGATGTAAGGTGGAAACCCAATGTGGGTGAAAACCACCTGCTGCAATATGTCTCTATCTTCTTTCAAATTAGAAACTTCTTTTACAATGGTTTTGTACTGGTGCAGTCCTTTACCAGTACGCAGGCTGCAACCTGCAGAGAGCTACAACTCTCTCTCTCTCGTTTTCCAGTCTCTCCTGGAAGGGAGCTACAACCCCCTACTTCTTTTCATAAAGCATCAAATGATCATCAAGTACATAAAAGTTACAGTCCACTACAGTTATCAGATCAGCAATAACAGAACTAACCCAGAACACCTTATCAACAGAAAAATTCAATCAACAGAACATCTTAAGACAGATACGCAGTTTTCTCTTCTGTGGCCTGCGTCGCTACGCAGTTCACCTTCTACTTTCCTGCGTATACCCACAGAAATCCTTCTGCCGCACTGCGTGCCCACGCACTGTTCCTTCAACCGCACTGCGTACTATTACTGCAGGTATGCACCCAGAGACATTATCGCGCCGCGTACTGTTACTGCAGGTACGCACCCAGAAATACTATCGCGCCGCGTACTTTTACTATGCGTACGCACCTGAACCTTAGTCGCTCTGCGTACCCACGCAGCTCTCCTTCTTCTGCTCTGCGTACCCACGCAGGTCTCCTGTTTCTGCTCTGCGTACCCACGCAGATCTCTTGTTTCTGCTCTGCGTACCAACGCAGCTCTTCTGTTAAACACCTGCGTACTTCTGATTAGGGCCGAATAGGCAGTTCACCAGAGTGGCAGAGTTGCTCAGATCTGATCATGCGCTCGAGAGATCACCCTTCACAGATTCGCCTTCAACTTCCCTTTTATATAGATCAAGCTTTTAAGACCATAACCCAATATTTTAGATCTAAAGATATTCAATTGCAAAAGATGCTTAGCCAAGTGATCTCCTTTGCTTTATATAGGCAAGCTCCTCCTAAAATCATGGAACAATACCACGAGCCAAAACCGTAATAACACAAAATACCGTCGGCTAAATACCAAGAGTAAAACATAAGAAACCCCACGTGTGCTTTCCTCTGCCTTGAAATGTGTGCACTGGGGGTACGCACCTCCTGAACGGCTGGCCTGCGTATCTGGACGCGGTCCCTGCATGGTGTACCTGCGGGTACGCACCTTCTGAGCTGATTTCCTGCGTACTTCTTAATTTTCAACATATTGAGAGCCTTGCCACGGGAGTTGCCATCAAGTACAACATCTGTAACATATAGCCATACCAGAAACATAATGCCAACAATCTCCCCCTTTGGACTTGATGGCAACCTCACAATCTTCAGCTTCATTCTCCCCCTTTGACATCAAGGGCAAAGGGGTATGCTCCCCCTAAGAACATGCTCCCCCTGAATATGAACCAGATCTGCAACAAAGAACCATAATCCACCATGAAAGAGATAGAGACATATTGCAGCTACTTCCAAGATCTCCTTCTGCCATAATGCCAACAATGCATTATATGCTCCCCCTGAACCTGTACCATCAATGAGAAGAGGTTCAGCAATAAGATGATGCATCAACAACCCCCAGCTTTTGCCTGAGGTATTCAAAAGTGTCCCTGGGCAATGGTTTGGTGAGAATATCAGCAACTTGTTCCTTAGAAGGAACATACTCCAACTTGACCTTCTGTTCAAGCACTTGTTCCCGGAGAAAATGATACTTGATTGGTATGTGCTTGGTTTTTGAATGCATAACAGGATTCTTTGAGATGCTGATTGCACTTGTGTTATCACATAAGATGGGGATTGGTGGTGTACAAGTGATTTGAAAATCCTGCAAAGTCTGCATCATCTAAAGGAGTTGGGTGCAACAAGATGTAGCAGCAACATATTCCGCTTCAGCTGTAGACAAGGCAATCGAACTCTGTTTCTTGCTGAACCAAGATACCAGTCTGGAACCCATAAAGAACGCACCACCACTTGTGCTTTTCCTGTCATCCACGCTTCCGGCCCAATATGCATCTGTATAAGCATGAAGTGTAAGATCTGTATCTCTAGGATACCATAAGCCATAATTTTGAGTCCCTTGAAGATATTTGAAAATTCTCTTCACTGCCTGAAGATGAGTCTCCTTCGGATTTGCCTGAAATCTTCCAACTATTCCAACTGCATGCATGATGTCTGGTCGGGTACCTGTCAAATAAAGTAAACTTCCAATCATAGATCTGTAGGTTGGTTGATGTACTACTGCAGATTCATCATTTGCACTGAGGCTACATCCTGTCACCATGGGTGTACATACTGGTTTTGCATCTTCCATACCATATTTCTTCAAAATCTGTTTGAGATACTTGGTTTGAGATAAAAAGATTCCTCCTTTTTGTTGGATTTGCAAACCAAGGAAATATGTCAGTTCTCCTAGCAAGGACATTTCAAATTCTTTCTGCATGACCAAGGCAAAGTTTTGACTCATAGCTTCTTCATTGCTCCCAAAAATAATGTCATCTACATACACAACAAGTATTAGCAATTTGTCATTTTCAACTTTTATATAAAGATTGCTATCTGCCGATCCTTTTGAAAAGCCTTGTTGATGAAGATATTTGTCCAAACGGTAGTACCAAGCCCTTGGAGCTTGTTTGAGACCATAGAGAGCCTTTTTCAATCTGCATACAAGATTTGGATCATTTCCAAGAATGAACCCATCTGGCTGTTCAATGTACACTTCTTCTTCCAAGTCTCCATTCAGAAAGGCTGATTTCACATCCATTTGAAATACTTTGAAGTTTTGAAAACTTGAGAGAGCAAGGAACATTCGGATGGCCTCAAGTCTTGCAACAGGAGCAAAGGTTTCTTCAAAGTCTATTCCTTCTTGCTGCGCATACCCTTTACAAACAAGTCTGGCTTTGTTTCTAATTACTTCTCCATTTTCATTCAATTTGTTTTTGAAGACCCATTTTGTCCCGATAACATTCTTATCTTTTGGTCTAGGAACCAGCTCCCAAGTGTTGTTCTTTTTGATCTGCTCAAGTTCTTCATCCATTGCTTTCACCCAACATTCATCTTTGCATGCCTCTTTCACATTTTGTGGTTTAGTAGAGGAGAGTAATGCCAAATAGCTTGAAGCTTCTGCAACTGTTCTTCTTGTTTGTACACCTGCTTCTTTCTGCCCCATAATCTGAGATTCTGGATGGTTCTTCTGAACATATCTGGATGGAGTCTTTTCTTCTATTCTTGTTTGCTCCTCTGGTTCTTCTTGAGGTTCTTCTTCTTCATCATTCTGTCGTTGGGGGCAGCCTTCATCTTCTTCGATGTCTTCATGATGTACTTGCCTAAGAATGTATCCCTTCTCATCAACCACTACATCAATGCTGTCAACAATTCTGCCAAGTCTTTTATTGTAGCATTTGTATGCTTTGCTATGTGGAGAGTAACCAAGAAGAATGCCTTCATCTGCTCTAGGTTCAAGTTTGCCAAGCTGCTCATCAGTATTCTTGATATAGCATTTGCTCCCAAAGATTTTGAAGTGCTTTACCGAAGGAGTCCTACCACTCCAGAGCTCATGAGGAGTTTGAGTGCTGTTCACCCGGACATTTGTTTTGTTGAGAATAACAACTGCAGCATGTGCAGCTTCACCCCAGAAAGTTGCGGGAGTTCCTGACTCATCAAGCATAGCACGAGCCATTTGTTGGACTGTTCTGTTCATTCTTTCCACAACTCCATTTTGCTGAGGAGTTCTTGCTGTAGAGAATTCTCTTCTTATCCCATGTTCTTCACAGAAATCGAAAAATTCATTTGAAGTAAATTCCCCACCTCTGTCGGATCTGAGGCACTTAATTTTGTGACCTGATTCATTTTCAACCAAGGCTTTGAAGGATTTGAATTTTTCGAATGCTTCATCTTTGTGCTTCATAAGTCCTAACCAGACAAACCTGGAGAAATCGTCAATGAATAATATCAAGTATTCTTCTCCTTGAGGTGTTCTTTTCCTGAAAGGACCGCATGTATCTGTATGTACTAGCTCAAGAGGCATGCTAGCTGATCCTTCTTTCTCTGGAAAGTTAGTTCTGGTTTGTTTTCCAAACTGACATGATTTGCATATGGTGTTGTCAGGAATTTTGATATCTGGAAGATCGCGAACTGCCTGATATTTGCATGCTTTCCTTATTTGTGAAAAGCTTAGATGTCCCAACCTCCGATGCCATAACCAGTGCTCATCATCCTTGCTCAGATAGCATTGTTGTTGTCCTTCTTCAAATATGTACAGATTATTTGGAGTTCTTTTGCCTTTGATCACTATTTTACCTGTATCAAGATCACGAACAAGACATCCATTTGATCTGAATATAACCTCGGTTCTTTGATCACACATCTGGCTGACACTTAGAAGATTATGCTTCAATCCATCAATATACAAAACATTTCCAGCCTTGACCTTTTCTTTTAACTGAGCAATGCCTTTTCCTTTTATAGTTGCAGGAGTATCATTTCCAAAAGAGACTTTCTTTCCCTTTTCTAGAGTAGAATAAGACTCAAGTTTTTCTTTATCACCTGTCATATGCTTCGAACATCCACTGTCAATGTACCATAGATTTTCCTGTCCTTCTGCATAAAATGCTATCCCACATCTTTCTGTTTTAGGTTCCTTTATTCTCCATGTTTTGGTGCTTGAGGCTTGTTCCTTTTTCTGCTGAAACCTGCTCCTGCATTCAGAGTCTTCATGACCAAAGTTATTGCAAATAGAACATTCAGCTTCATTTTCAAGAACCGAAAAGTTGTTATAGGTCCTTTTTGTAATCCCTGTCATACTTCTTTGTTTTTGAGCTTCCCTAGTCATGATCGTTTTATATGCAACACATTGAGCTGCTTTGTGACCAAAGTTATGGCAAGAAAAGCATTGTCCATTGAAGAAACTTCTGCGGTTATCGAATCTACCAGCCAACTGATTGTAATTTCTATTTTCATCTATTCTTGAACCAAATTGAGAAGATTTTACCTGTGGTTGGTTGTAGCTTTTGTTCACCCTTAAGATGGATTGCCCCTGATAGTTTCTGTTCGTAATTCGTCCCTGCTTTACCTGATGATCTTCATTGTTCTTTTGCTCATTTCTTCTTGCTACATCAAGATAACTTTTTGAGGTGGATGCTTGAGAAGTTTCTCCATTATAGCCCAGACCTGTCTTGTTTAGTGGAGACCGCTGCACATTGATAATCTCATCCAAAGTTTCAGATCCTTTGACAAACTTGAGATTAATAGCTTTTGTTTTCTCAATCTCTTTTCTAAGACCAACAATTTCACCTTCTAATTTTTCAAGATGTTTTTCCTTTTCATCAATTTGAAATTGTAGAGTATCAATGATCATGTTCTTTTCTTCTATACATCTCTTGAGTCTAGTAATTTCATCATAAAGTTTATCCACATCTATAGCATCCATATAATCATCATCTTCAAATGCCATTAACAACTTATATTCATTACCTTGTTCATCTTCATCACTGTTTGATAGACCATCACTATCTTCATGAGTGTAGTAGCTTTTCTTATTTGCGTTCTATTTCTTGTTCCATCTAGCAGGTTCCTTTCCTTTATCCTTATAAGGACATTTTGCAGCATAATGACCTACTCTTCCACAAGCAAATCATTTAAAAGGTAACTTACCTCTAAACCTTCCAGAACCCCTTTGAAGATTTCTGACAAAATTTGATTCTTCTTCCTCTTCTTCCGGGACGTGGCTTGCTTCATAACAATCTCCTTTGCCTGATGCTTTGAAAGCAGCTTCTCTTCTGTCTGATGGACCTCCCTTTCTCATTTCATAAGCAGTTAGAATTCCATGTAGCTGAGACATAGTAAGAATTCGAAGATTTTTCTTTTCTTCTATTGCAGATACTTTAGATTCAAACTTGGGGGACAATGATCTTAGGACCTTTTCAACCACAATAGCCTCTTTTATTTCTTCACCCAAATTCTTCATACAATTAACAACCTCATCTACCCGAAGAAAATAGTTAGCCACACTTTCATCATTATACATTTTGAGAGTCTCATACTGAATTTTGAGAGTTTGAAGTTTAGCACGCTTTACCTGTTCGTCTCCTTCATAGCTCGTGACAATTTTGTCCCATATCTCTTTTGCGGATTTATAGTGCATTACCTTCATGAATTCTGATTGAGATATACATCCTAATAGAGTACTGACTGCTTTCGCATTTGTTTCATACTTCTTTTTCTCGGCTGCATCTGAAGGAGTAGCTGAAGGAAAAGCATAGCCTGTCTCTACGATGTCCCAAACTTCTGTACTAAGAGATTGAAGATAGGCAGTAACTCTTACCTTCCAATAATTGAAGTTTGTCCCATCAAAAACCGGTGGCCTGATTGATGCTTCTCTCTCGTAGTTGCTCATGATGAACGATCTACCTTCAAGCGATCAAGCTTCTCTGAAGGACCTGCTCTGATACCAATTGTTGAAAATAATACTGAGAGGGGGGGTGAATCAGTATTATCTAATTCTTTTAATAAATCTTCCTTATTTGTTCTTTGAATTATTTTTGCATGTCAGTACCATAAAATAATGAGCATGAACAAAGAAAAACAAATAGTCACACCAAAGAACACAAGATGTAAGGTGGAAACCCAATGTGGGTGAAAACCACCTACTGCAATATGTCTCTATCTTCTTTCAAATTAGAAACTTCTTTTACAATGGTTTTGTACTGGTGTAGTCCTTTACCAGTACGCAGGCTGCAACCTGCAGAGAGCTACAACTCTCTCTCTCTAGTTTTCCAGTCTCTCCTGGAAGGGAGCTACAACCCCCTACTTCTTTTCATAAAGCATCAAATGATCATCAAGTACCTAAAAGTTACAGTCCACTACAGTTATCAGATCAGCAATAACAGAACTAACCCAGAACACCTTATCAATAGAAAAATTCAATCAACAGAACATCTGAAGACAGATACGCAGTTTTCTCTTTTGTGGCCTGCGTCGCTACGCAGTTCACCTTCTACTTTCCTGCGTATACCCGCAGAAATCCTTCTGCCGCACTGCGTGCCCACGCACTGTTCCTTCAACCGCACTGTGTACTATTACTGCAGGTACGCACCTAGAGACATTATCGCGCTGCGTACTGTTACTGCAGGTACGCACCCAGAAATACTATTGCGCCGCGTACTTTTACTATACGTACGCACCTGAACCTTAGTCGCTCTGCGTACCCACGCAGCTCTCCTTCTTCTGCTCTGCGTACCCACGCAGGTCTCCTGTTTCTACTCTGTGTACCCACGTAGATCTCTTGTTTCTGCTCTGCGTACCCACGCAGCTCTTTTGTTAAACACCTGCGTACTTCTGATTAGGGCCGAATAGGCAGTTCACCAGAGTGGCACAGTTGCTCAGATCTGATCATGCGCTCGAGAGATCACCCTTCACAGATTCGCCTTCAACTTCCCTTTCATATAGATCAAGCTTTTAAGACCATAACCCAATATTTCAGATCTAAAGATATTCAATTGCAAAAGATGCTTAGCCAAGTGATCTCCTTTGCTTTATATAGGCAAGCTCCTCCTAAAATCATGGAACAATACCACAAGCCAAAACCGTAATAACACAAAATACCGTCGGCTAAATACCAAGAGTAAAACATAAGAAACCCCACGTGTGCTTTTCTCTGCCTTGAAATGTGTGCACTGGGGTACGCACCTCCTGAACGGCTGGCCTGCGTATCTGGACTTGGTCCCTGCATGGTGTACCTGCGGGTACGCACCTTCTGAGCTGATTTCCTGCGTACTTCTTAATTTTCAACATATTGAGAGCCTTGCCACGAGAGTTGCCATCAAGTACAACATCTGTAACATATAGCCATACCAGAAACATAATGCCAACACCTTTTTGAAGGAACAATGCTTTTGCATTCTGTTGTTCCTTTTCGAAGGAACAGTAGTTCCACCATTTTGTTATTCCTCTTCGAAGGAACAACACTTTTTCATTTTGCTGTTCCTTTCTGAAGGAACAACATTTTCGTCATTTGCTATTCCTTTCCAAAGGAACAACATTTTTTGCATTCTGTTGTTCCTTTCCGAAGGAACAACACTTCTGCCTTCTTGCTGTTCCTTTCCAAAGGAACAACACTTTTACATTTTGTTGTTCCTTTCTAAAGGAACAACACTTCTGCATTTCTGTTGTTCCTTTTCGAAGGAACATCACTTTCATTTTTTGTTGTTCCTTTCCGAAGGAACAACACTTTCATTTTCTGCTATTCCTTTCCGAAGGAACAACACTTTCATTTTCTGTTGTTCCTTTCCGAAGGAACAACACTTTCATTTTCTGTTGTTCCTTTCCGAAGGAACAACACTTTCATTTTCTGTTTTTCCTTTCTGAAGGAACAACACTTTCATTTTCTACTGTTCCTTTCCAAAGGAATAACACTTTCCTCTTCTGATGTTCCTTTCCGAAGGAACAACACTTTCATTTTCTGTTGTTCCTTTCCGAAGGAACAACACTTTCATTTTTTGTTGTTCCTTTCCGAAGCAGCAGCACTTTCATTTTTCTATTGTTCCTTTCGAAAGGAACAACACTTTCATTTTTCTGTTGTTCCTTTCCAAAGGAACAAAATTTTCGCATTTCTTTTGTTTGCACTTGTTTTCTTTGCTGTTCCAATTAAGGGACAACTGATGTTCCTCTCAATGAACAACAGTTTTAGGCATATTTTTTTTCCCTTTTGCTTGCGCTTTTTGTACAGTAGCTATTCTATCTTGAGAACAACATTTTTAGAGTGTGTTTTCTTCTTTGTGTGTTTTACCATTTAGATCATTTTTGAGAGTCATGCTCATTTAAAGCACAACTATACATTTATGAAACGAATACAAAAAATCGAGGATACTGGAATCAGCAAAATGCATAAAAATCATTATCTTTATAAGAATTTGCTTTGAAATGATAAGAGAAAAGAAGAAAGGACACAACTATTGATCACCTTGCTGTCATTATTCTACTAATATAGATATAATTGATTATTTTTATCATGATGGTTCTTCCTAAATTCCCATAATTCTCTCTGATCATTATTAGTGAATAAGAATAAAGGGCATATTTTTTTATTGAGATGTTAAGACTTCTTCCACCTACTCTTAAGGATTGTTGAACCACCTTCTGTATATAAATAGGAAAAGTGCTATATAAAAGAAAAAAAGAAGAAAAATGTTTATATGATTGCTAACATGGTTTGTCAAATGAAGGATAGGGGGTCTCATCAAGAGCCAGCCTACCATGATCATAAGGAAGAAAGTGAAGTGGCCTTCCCACTATGGCCACCACAACGGGGATATGATCCAAGAGGCACATCAAAAAAAATAAAAAGTCCTTCGAATAGGAGGTCTCATCACGAGCCGGCCTGCCCACCTTTCACTCCTTCCTGGTGAATGGCATTATGATTTATCTGGTTACCAAGCCAGCATAATGGCCTCCATTCTGACATTACACAACACTTTCCTAGGCATAGACAAAGGATTATGGTTCCAAGGGTGAAATAAACAACTCTGTCAAGGTTGTGGACACCTGTAAGCAACATAACTCTGTTGATGGTATTGAAGTCATATTTCTTATACACCAATAGCAATTATAAAAACCCTTCTTCTTATATCGTTATAAATGGTTCAAATGAGATTATGTATATAACCCTTCTGAACCTTTGATACATGAAAATCAATTACAAATCAATTATGACAGTAAATGTCGATAATGATTGTATAGGACCTTTTATGCACATCAGTTGTCCTATCCTCCAATTCTCACATCATATCAAGGCATTTCCTTATTTATTAAGTGATCCTATTATACACCTTGATTTCGGAAATCCGCTCGTCATTGTAAACATGGCATTTCTGTATATGATGTTCCTTTATGACTCTATACTATGGCAGTTGAGCATGCTGCTCCTTCATTTGACATCCAAGGATGGCCTATCAAATTGCAGGGCGGTGCAGGTGACCTCATAATTTGTTGGCATACGTGTCAGCTTATCATTCGGATAATTATGACTCGGGAATAGCAAATCTTAACGATATTTTGTTCCCAATTTGCATGACTTGCTGTTCTGAAGCTATTTCCATGTTTTGCTCTGCAAAAATTAGCAGTAAGTTTGAAATTCAAAACAGCTTGTTGTTCTGTCATCTTCTCTGTGTTTGCTAACAGTTTGAATAGCCTGTTCTACCATTGTCGTCTCTGTATTTTTATAGTGTGCTAATCATGGGAGGAAGATCAATTCGCAGAGAGCCACAGGTGTTGATGGTCTCTGATGCTGCACGATAGATCCTAGCAAGGGCAGGATGGATAGTTTATCTTAACTGTCTACAGCAATCCAATGAGACGGTGGCAATTGAGTTTTTACAGAACCTACAAGAACATCACTCCATAGTAAGAGGGAGATAGATAGGAGTCACTGACAACATACTTGTAGAGGTTTTAGGACTTCCATCCACTGGACCTGTGTGGACTCTGAAAAATGTGAGACTGCGAGATGCCATGAAAATCTTCCAAGATGAAGGGCAGAACCTGACTGTAAAAGGAAAGGGAGTTTTACCGGCATCTTTGGGATAGCCGTGGCAGAGTTGGCGAGAATTATCCAGAGCTACATCACTTGTGACGGTAGGAAAGACATGGTAAGACCACGCCATCTTAAACTTTTAGCTATGTTAAAGAAAAAACGTGCTGTGAATTTGCCTGCATTTTAAATTTTTATTACACAATGTTGCCTGAAGCATGAAGAAATATCGCAAATGTAGAGTCAGTAGTAAGCCACCACGGGTTAATATGAATGATAGTTAGCTACAGTCTTGCTCAACAGAAGAGTAGTTGGGAAGAACTAATTTTCACGATAGACGGGGGATTGGCTTTGCCAGCTCCAAAATGAAAATATGTTGCTAGTACATCGAGAAGACCACTGAAATGAAGAAAATCTATTAGATTGGCATGGATTAGAGGAAGGTTGGAAAATTCCCAAGGGTAAATCAGTCAACCGGTGGAAATAGACGATTCAGGAGATGAGCAACCCCCACAATTGGAAAGAGGGGAGAACGAAAAAGAATTGGAGGAAAGCGATGAAGGAGAACCAGAGGAAGAGACTGAGCAATCTGGTCATGAGGAAGAGGAAACAGAGCAACGTAGTGGAAGTCCACTACAAGAAGATGAACTGGCCTAGATTCTAGCCAATATGGTCAAATATGCTCAGCCTCTCAACCCACTTAACCTCCACACTGAAGAAGGACCACATGAGCACTCTGTTCATGTTAAAAGTGCATCCGAAGAACTGTGTGATGAGGAAGAAGAAGAAGAGGATCACTCTGCCCATGATGAGAGTGTATCTGGAGGGAAGAGTGATGAAGATGAAGAAGAGGAGCAATCTGTTCCTAATCAGAATACACCAGAGGAATTCCATGATGAATAAGGGGTAGAAGAAGAAGTTACCCAGGAAACAACAGAGCAAGCTAGGTTTCTACCCCTGAACAACCCGATTAGCAGAACACTGAAGAAGCACCCCAAGAAGAAAATCAGGAAATTGGCCAAGGTGAAGATACAATACTGGAGGTACAAAGTCGAGGCCCAAGTAAACGAATGGCTATTCCTTCGAAGAAAATAGAGGAAATTAAAAGATTACAAAAGGAATAGCAGAAACTACTTAACGTGATCAAGCAACTTCGACAATAGATAAGGGTTTTGAAAATGGGGAAGAAATCAAAAGAAACCGCCCAAGTGAAACCCCTTAAGAAAAAGATCAAGAGGACTCAAGTCCAACCTGCCATTCAAAACCGAAAGGAACAACATCCATCTATTTCCCATGCTGAAGTATAAATAGAGAACGTATCAGCCTATGATAAGGAAATTTACACAGAGGCACTGTCCTCTAAGGAAACTCAGACCATAAAGTTGAGACACTATGATAAGAAAACCCAAGTAGATCTCTTGCCTACAACTACTATGTTGGATAAAGACCCAAGGATAGTAACTCTGCGAAAAGATTTGGCACAAGCCCAACAAACAATGGAGAAGCTCACAGAGCATACTGTCCCTTGAGAAAAATACGAGAAATTACAACAGTAGCTGAAAGACATTAATGCATCAGAAACTCACGCCTTGGAAGGATGGCGAAAATCAAAAGAAAGATTCACAAAGGTAACCCATAGACTAGACATAGTCATCAAACAAATGGACACCTTATGCTCTCTGTATACTGACGTGCTAGCATGTAGGGCACCTACTAGGAAATATGCTTTGTTTTTAATGGAAAGATATTTACAATTGAAAATTAAAGTTGTTAAAGCATGAGTGCCTATAGAAATAAAAACCATTGATGACTTCATAAACTGTTGTAAGCATTACAGGGCGAAAGTTCAGAGATTGTTATGGGAATTGTATTTGCACAATCATGTATTAGATGGAGAAATAGAGCAAAATCCTAGCCCTTTCGTGGGTGATTTCCAACTGCAGGCATTTATTTCTTTTGGTGCTAATCAAATAAAGTGGCTTCAAGCCTACAATGTCTTTCAAAGACAAGAGAATGGATTAGACTTATGGATGAGAGCTGAACCTAAAGACCCACTGCAATTATGGAATAAACATAGGAACCTAATGAGAACTCCAGGTGTGATTGAGGCATTGGGACCTATTCACATAGCAATAAACCAGCAAGGGGTACAATACTTCTTTGCCATCAAAGACCTTGCCATTCCAGCAGCCAAATTCCGATATCAGACTTCTAATCCGAACATCCAAAATAGGGAACCATTTAATTATTAGAAATTTAAGCTAGCTGCTAACCGCTTGGGTATCTATGGTGACCTCATTTTGAGAGAAGGCCCGTCTTGGTTAGGTTGTAGGTTCCGAAGTCCAGTCATTTGGCACCCTACACCAAGATATCAAGCCTTATATGAAATCCCTTAAGGTCGGACGGAACATATTTTTGAATACCTAGCTAGGCATCGTGGTTGTAGACCACCTCATGAGATCCCTTCTCCAGCCTATTCCCTCTCTGCCTTGCATGTCAATTACAATGTTTGCACGAGTGCATGAGAAAGGGTAAGCAAGGGGGTGTGTTGAGCAATAGAGAAGGTATATAATTACCACTTATTTTGTCATACTTTTCTTTAAATGCATAACTTTGTTACATTATGAAATAGGTATATGGTGAAAGATTATGATAAAATTTAGAAGATTTGTGTGCAACGTAAGATGACTAATTACCCTTTTATATGCATAAAAAGAGGAAAACAGAAAATCGTCATTCTAAAGGAAACGTCAAGATGCAATCAACTTTTGTCCCTTTGACAGGGAACCGCATCCAAATAAGGCAATCCAAATTGGAGCGTAAAAGCCAAGAAAAGGAAGAGGAGATACCAAATCGGTGCAAGAGAATGAGACTATAACTGAGAGATAACAGTATGGTGAATCCCTCAGGATCCTTTGATCCTGAGGGATCACTAGCTTAATGATTCTCTATATCGTTGATATCTGCTCAGCTGCTATAAGAGGGGACAACATTGCTAGCCCAAGCGACGAACTATTGTTGTTTTTATGAAATTCACTATTGTACTTGAAACTTTGATCATCGACTCTCTTTAAGAGAGCGATTCTTGTAACTTGTTCTGATGCTTAATATATAAACTCTATTTCTGTTCCATCCTTGATTCTGGAGTAATTATAAGTAGTGCATCCTTGGAGGCTAAGGGCCCGACCCTGGTGGATCAGTTGCTTTCTGTACCATTAATTCTCGATTCCAAGTCGTGTGTGGTTTAATTTCTCTTATCTGCTTTGTTCAGTAATCTATTGTTCCTTATTATTTCATGTATTACCTCTGTTATATTTTGATTCATATTTGAATAGTAAGGTTATTTTCTGCACAGGAATGTTATGCTATTCATTATGAAGTTATATCATATTGTTGTTCCCTTAACAAACTGATATTCCTGTGTAACATTGTTGTTTCTTATAGATTACTGTTACTGTTCAATTATAGAGTAACAGTGCTCTGTATTTATAAATCGGTTTTACTGTCTATTTATCTACGGTTTACTTCCAAGTGTGATTGCTATTCATTGGGATTGTTGTTCCACCGCGATCACAAATGTTGGTTCTATGCAACCTTGATTAACAATTGTCATGCCGAAACTCAGATTACTATTTCTTCAACAGAGAAGTGTTGCGTGTAATATTTGATTTGGTTTGTTGTGCATTTACATTCGGTTCAAGTTGTTGTTCAATATTTCGTAGCTTCCTTTATTTTGTTGTCCCATTTCCGTTTGCTATTCAAATCATTTCTGAGTGAAGATTGCAATTACTGCTTCATTTTCGTAGATTAAAGCTTTTCTATTCAATTGAGTTAAATAGATCAGTCGTTGTTCCATTTCCTGTTATTTGAATTATCATTGCTTTGATGTGCATAGAACGATCTGAAACTGTAGCGAACATTGATAGTTGTTGTCCAGTTCCCAGGTTGATGATCTTTTCCTTAAATTTCTTTTCAATTACATCAGTTTACAAAGGGATGAGTTATTATTACTGCACACTTGACTGATAAGTTGTTGTTGTGAATGATTTAAGTGTCAGAGTGTTAAGTTTCTTTTTGCAAGTAGATTTTATTCCAAGCATCCGTTTAATCTTGTATTTAAAGCACTACACTACTAGCATTACTCTAAAAAATGACCGCCTCAAACTGAGTACACTCCTTGAGATAACAAATCGTACCAGGATTGATAATTAATGTAGGGTAAATAGAGGTGAAAAAGAACCGTTTTACTTCTCGACACCATCTAATGCAAGAGTGAATTATAGCTACTAAGTTTTAAAGACACTGTAAAAGGTATCTAGCATAGACCACTAAATATGATTGTTAATGTTTCAAATACTCAGATTAATTGATAGATTTTAAAGCTAATCTTCAATTTGTTTCAGTTTTGGGCTCAAAACAATGTCACCTGAACACCTATGATGCAACTATATGAGAAAATAAAAAAATTCATTTCAATGAAAGCTAGACTAATCAAGGGAAACAATTTCAATCAATAGTGCATCAAACAAAATGAATCATGCAAAATCCCTTCCACTAACTTCCACTTTCATCTTCCAAATGCAAAATGTGAAAATGAAATACAATCTTTCATTTCACTAAATGCAATGCCAAAAGTAAAAAATATTTTCACTTTTCACTATCCTAAATGCAATTTTCTAAAAGAAAAATGATTTTAACTTTACAAAGATGCACTTATATGAATTATACCTTTCTTTTCATTTTGAACGATTTGATGCACCTAATACAATTTTTATCTTTCAATCACTAAACAATGTGATGTATTTTCAATGATGAATTTCAAAAGGTAACTTTTCAATGCAATTAATCTAATGCATTTTCAAGAAAAGTAAATTTCGAAATATAAGCTAAACAGATGCAAAATGATGTTTTCAATGATTTCTACAGAAAACAACACTCAATCAATCAGCAAAACAAATATCTCAATGACACAAACAAGCAAAAAACGATGACTAATGACTAGAAACCCTAGAATTTAGTCAGATTTCTCTTCGAAGCCAATGAGACAAATTTTCCAAAATAATCAAGGAAATCAATCAAGACATTGACAAATCAAATCATACAGGATAGGAAAAGACCTTAGGGGCCAAGACACACTGGATTTTTAGGAAGAAACCTAAAAAATTCTCACATTCATGGATCATCGCTACTTTATATGCCCAAACTTGCGATTATCATTACTTTGCATAGGCAAACTTGCGATGGCATCACTACTTTGTATAGTGAAAGTAGTGATGATTTCAGCGCGACCAAAAAATGAAGAATTTGTTTTTCATCATGATTGTGAAGGTAAAAACTGTGATTATTACAACTGTAAAGGTAAAAACTGTGATGCCATCACGACTGTAAAGGGTAAACCCACGATGGGTGAGGAATATGGGAAAAGCTAAAAGGATTTCAAGAAACAATCTAGACTTAGTGCTCTAAGGAAGTAATCAGTGATGGTATAAACCCAGACTGATGTAGACAAGCCGAAAAATCGACGGTTGGTTAAACTAGTCAAAAGATAAGGTGAAGAAAGGGATGGAAAAGGTCATAGGCTCCCTAGCGAAGTCACCATTTTGTTGATAAGGTTAATCCTCTCTATGAACATAGATGATCCCTCTAGCCCAATGAGTGGGTCTAGCAACTGAAGTGACAATCAACTAGACATCTTCCTAGGTTATGATTGAAAATTAGAACGAAATATATGACCTACCTCGTTCTGATGCTAATCTGATTTCCTTTGTTCAGAGCCTTGAACCACTTGTGTCACGAACCCGTTCGTGCTTCTCTCAGCGTTTATGTACCTACAGAAGTGATCAAGAGACAACAAATCATACCAAAACTAATATCAAATCTAATAATAACCTACTTAACTGATGAAGGAATTCCAAGCTAATACATACATGAACATATATATTTTGGGAAGATGAACTAGCAGTTGTATATTATTTAAAGAATAAAGGGAAGCTTACAACCATAGCCTTGATGTTGAAAGGCTCTGCTTGAGTGGTAATCCAAGTCCAAGCCAAGAAACTCTCCAAACACTCCCTCTTCAAGTCTAATGAATAACTTCTAAGAACGAGCTCAGTATAGGGGTGCAAATGGACATAGACCAACCCAAACTCTAACTTGACCAACCATTTTGGAATGGGAGAGGATGAATTTATAGACTGAGAAAGCTTCTCATCCTCTTTGGGAAAATTGCATTTTTGGGATCATCATGGGTACATGAGAAAACAGAGAGATGCCATCATGGGTAGGGTATCGTGCAACATGCAACCATCGTGGTTTTTAGCCTCATAAGAGTGATGATGCTAAAATTATGGTTAAAGAGCTATTTCCTTCAGGGAAATCTCAAGGAATTTTTCCAGCAATGTCTTAGGAAGGCTATGAGTTGCATATATGAATGAGTACACTACATTATTTTCATATTTCGGGCACTTAGGGGTATGTCATAGGGAAGTGCAAGAGGTGTGACAAAATACTATGTAACAGATGCCCCCTAAAGCATGAAGGTAGAACGAAGAGTGATGACTGAGATGATTTACAAGCTCTTGCAAGGATGAGGACATGCACTTTCAGGAGACCTGCAAATCAAGGACACATATACATCTACATATCTGAGGTCAAGATATGAATCCATGACATGGACATAGCCATATGGATGATGAAGACTATATGAAAAGATCCATGGTATCAGTACAACCATCCAATACAGAAGGATCATCTATAATCTAAGATCCATGGCATGGATGCAACCATTCGATATTGAAGGATCATCATTATAAATATAAAGTCCCACAGTATGGTCCCAACCATCTATATAGGAGAAACATTTGTACAATCATGAATAACACATAACTCCATGCAGCCTAAGTCATATCAAACAAAACTCAGGGTCTTGTGTTGCATCCCAACTCAATCAAAGTACGAATTCTAACATGCTATAAAACCACCTGATTACCGACCATTGATGTGGACCATTGATAGGCATGAGAGGAACCACCCATAATGACAATGGCTCTCAAAGTATGACTGTACAATCCGTGTTTGTGATAACGAAGCTAAAGTCGAACACTCGTGGAATCACCTGATCGAAGGCCAATAGTGAAAACCTATTGTCAGATGCGAAGAACTTGCCATTAAGGCATGCAAGCTCTAAGGTACTGAAAGGGAGTTTCTAAGTCATCTCCCTGGGTAATGAGCGAAATTCGACAGGAACTGACCTATCAAAGGAGAATCATAATAATTCCATCATCATCAACACAAAACAAAGAATAAAGTGGAATAAACGAGTATGATCCAAGATTGTAGCAAAGAGTCAGACAATGTATAGGTAATAGACTGTAGATTGGACTTCTCTTGAACATATTGGCGACATGACTCTGGGGTGTGGAAAAATTAGACTCAACATAGGACCAAGGGTCATAATGAAGAGATAAAATAGTCAGATGAGAGGCAAAATGGATTACCGAAACCCGGAAGGATAAGTGACTAAGTGAGGATATCCCAAACCTGGTAGGAGAAACAGATGAGTGTCATGTTCAAGAGGGACATGGTACTAATACAAAGGATATTTCATCTTCACCTTTTCCCCACTATTTCTAGTGAGTACCTCTTTATTTTTACACATGCTTGAAGAGGATACCATATTCTTGTCATATAAGTTCACCATTCAGATGAATCAATCCTAGTAAGTTTTACGAGCCCTAGGAAAGAGAAGCTCGGTCTTGTCATGGTGACAAGTCTTTCGTCATTTAATCTTTACAAGTCCGATGGAAGAATAACTCTGTATCTTTTTCACATTTAGAGAGTTTGAAAAAGAGATGAAAAAGAAAACTCCACAAGGTCCCTTTTTGTAATTTGTCTCTCGACTCCGAAAGGGTAGAAAATAATATTCGAGAGAAACTCCTAGCCATGTTCATTTAAGGTGTTATTTTTTCATACAATATTTTATCTCAGTCCCGAAAAGGGTTAAAATTATACTTTGTATATGTAAATTAATTTAATTTAACGAGTTCGAAATGACAAGTACTCCACAATATTTTCATATTTTTGGAGTCTGAAAAGAGTTGAAAGATGACTCCTCCCAGAGGAACGAGTGGTAAAAAAGGCTAGAAACTAGTTCCAGTAATGATGGAACTGATCAAAACATGTAATGGTCAAGAGGTTGGCTAATAAGACCGCTCATCGCAGATGTTCCTCAAGCAAGGGTAAAATAACCAAGTGAAGGCATATGATCGACCAAAGAGATGGTGACAATGGAATGGAACAACTAAGGCTCATCTTGCAAAAAAAATTGGCTGATAAAAATGTCAATCATGAGATGTAAAGTGCAAGGGTTTCATTTTTACACAATATTGAAATGGAGACAAACTATTCTTGGATTTTGTTTCATTTTTACACAAGCTTGAAACAGGAACAAACTATGCTTGAATTTGGTTTCATTTTTACACAAGCTTGAAACGGAAACAAACTATGCTTGAATTTGGTTTCATTTTTCCATAAGCTTGAAACATAGATAAGCTATGCTTGAAATAAGTTTTCATGCCCCCGGAATAATGACTCAACTTGAGGTGCATGCCCCCGAAGCTTCATTTCATTCACCTAAGTCGATGGAAGGAAGGTTCGCTTACGAGATCAAGTGAAAGAATCAACTAGGATTTTATGAGATCTAATCAAAGACTCGAATTGGAAAGGGATTTGTCTCATTTTTTAACAAGCTTCACACAAGTAAATTAACTATTCTTATGGAGACCTATTTCATTTTTTAATGTGGTTGACATAGTAAAAGAACTATCCTCATATCCCTTGTTTCATTTTTTAACAAGCTCAAGATAAGACAAGGAACTCTACTCCATGATATCTCATCACAACCCAAAAGGGGTCATGGATTTCAAGTGGTTCTCATCAGATGGGAGAAGAACACTATGGTAGGGACACATGTCCAGGGATCCAAATGAAAAATCAAGCTCCAATTCCCCTCGTACATGGTGTACTAGATCACCTACTAGATCACCAGTAGATGTGGGCATGGAACAGGTGGTCATGTAATTAACCTATGGCGGGGGTGATACTTCTTGCACATAAGAAACATTAGGGATCATGGTTGAGAGGGACCTGATTCAGGACTAATAAATGTAAGCTTCTCAATGATCACAATGATTCCTTCACGCAGGAAACACATCACTCGAAAGAGGGAAGAAACAAGAGCTCCCATGATGTAAACATAGTCATGACCAAGGATTAGATTAAAATCCAATGGACCTTGGAAAACCATCAAGTCTATATAGATATTATTTCCTCCCAAAGTAATAGGTAACTTAGGAAGGATCCCTAACGTTTGATTGGTTCCTCTGTTAAAAGCTAACAAATTCTAGGTGACAGGGACAAGCTACAGAGCACCTAAAGATTTCCAAGAAGCTAAGGACATAGTACTAACATATGTGCCCTCGTCTATGATTGTGCTAGGTACAGCCAAATGGTAAGCTTGCACCATAATGTGGAAAGGCACATAAGATGCAAGACAATATACTGCCAGTCGACTCCAATCAAAAGAAGTGACCAAACTACTTGAAGGGGGTGTCGTAGGAATGTGAGAGTTACTTCCTTCCTCTATGGGAACAAGAGAGCTACTTTCTTGAACCTCAGGAAAGGGAGGATTTCCCTCTAGTTCATGTGAAACTGAAGAAGCTAGAAGAACCAGAGCAATATGAGGTTCACTCTCTATCAGAAAGGTATGGTTAACTGAAGGTGGAGTCAGGTCTACCGTTTTCTCAATCAATGTTTGGTCGAGAAAAAACTCACGGGACTCACTTTCTGAGAGAGTGGGGTTGACGAAAGATGAGTTTTGATCAATCACTAGATCGACTAGTGAAGGATTAGGGGAAAGCTTTCGATACCCAACCAAAGCTGAGGTTGAGAAGCTGTAAGGTTTTCCAAGTCTTTGGAAGCTTCATCCATTAAAGGAAAAAGGTGAATGGGATGATTACCTTCACACAACTTACATGGAAATTTTACTTTTCCCTTTTTCCTAAGGGATTTACTAGTTGAAGGCTTATCACCAGCATGATTGCCAGAGGTTCATGACAAAGGTCAATGTGAACCTGTGGACCACACTTCTAAGACGTTAGGAATACCAAGAAGATTCCAAACAAGGTGGTCACCCTTACATAAATTTTACTTTTTTAGGCTCGTTGGAAGATTTTTATTCATTAGCTACATTGGTAAGAATAGTTTTTTGATTCCCCCTTGCTTATTTTGCTTCTTCTTCTTCTGCCTCTTCTTCTTCTTCTTAGCTTCCTGGTTACTAGAATCCAAAATTTTTCCAGGCCAAGAGGAAGAACGTGGTGAAGAAATAGGTTAGGAAGCCAAGGGGTTAACTTTAGGATCGACATGAAGTTGGTGTTGTTTAGGTGGAGGAGAACTCAATTGAAAATTTGTTTGCACACTCGAAATCACCGAGGTCGAAAATAACCAGACTGGCAGACCAATGGCTAATCTAGGAAGGGACAATATCGCCATATAGGGAGCACCAATATTTCTAAAAGAAGGAAAAGGACTAGGATTCCCATCAGAGGAGTTTCCTTGATTGGTAAACTCAAGAAATGTTTCCATCAGTATCAACCTAAGATCAACTAAGGAGTATTCCCAGGGGAAGGATGTTGTTCAATGCTCAATTAATTGTATAATTTGAAACGAAAATTTTTCCTTTTCATGTTTTAAGAGTCGAGAAAAGGATGAAAATATGACTCTAGTCACTTTCGTTGGTTTAGTGAGCTTGAAAGGACAATTGCTCGATGATCTCTTAAAATTTTAAGAGTAAAAAAATATCAAAATGACTACTCAAGTGACTCTAGGTAAAAGGAGTACCAAGTAACTGTGAACTACAATATACACCTCAGAAAATAAATTTACCAAGGACTTGATGTACGTTCAAAAAATCTCCTCGAATGATGTGTTCAGTGTATCACATTTACAGGGCAACAGATTCAACTTCCTATGGATAAGGGTTTGCAACCTATGAGGGTCTCCCTTTATATACGCGACGGTACAGGGAGCACAAGTTTGTGCTAGTGTTGTCTAATGCAAGAGCGAACAAAAGTTGCTAAGTTTTAAAGACACCGCAACACATCTCTAGCCTAGACCACTAAATATGATTGTTAATGTATCAAATACTCCTTAGATTAATTGATAGATTTTAAAGTTTGTCTTCAATTATGTTTCAATTTTGGGCTCAAAACGATGTCACCTAAACACCTATGATGAAACTATATGAGAAAAGAAAAACTTTCATTTCAATGAAAACTAGACTAATGAAGGGAAGAGATTTCAATCAATAATGCATCAAACAAAATGCAACATGCAAAATTCCTTCCACTAACTTTCACTTTATTCTTCCAAATGCAAGATGTGAAAACGAAATATGATCTTTCATTTCACTAAATGCATGCCAAAAGTAAAAAATATCTTCACTTTTCACTATCATAAATGTAATTTTCTGAAACAAAAATGATTTTGACTTTACAAAGATGCACTTATATGAATTATGCCTTTCTTTTGATTTTGAGCGATTTGATGCACCCAATACAGTTTTTAGCTTTCAATAACTGAAAAACGTGATATATTTTCAATGATTAATTTCAAAAATAATTTTTCAATGCAATTAATCTAATGCATTTTCACGAAAATTAAATTTTGAAATACAAGCTAAACATATGCAACACGATGTTTTCAATGATTTCTACATAAAACAACACTCAATCAATCAACAAAACAAACATCTCAATGACTCCAACGAGCAGAAAACAATGACCAATGACTAGAAACCATAGAATTCAGTCAGATTTCACTTCGAAGCCAACAAGACAAATTTTTCAAATTAATCAAGGGAATCAATCAAAACATTGACAAATCCAAGCATGCAAGATAGGAAAATACCTTAGGGGCTAAGACACACTGGAGTTTTAGGAAGAAACCTAAAAAAATCTCACATTCAAGGATCATTGCTACTTTATATACCCAAACACGAGATTATCGCTACTTTGCATAGGAAAACCCGCGATGGCATCACTAATTTGTATAGCAAAAGTAGTGATGATTTCAGGGCAACCAAACAATGAAGAAAAAAATTTCATTACAGTTGTGAAGGTAAAAACCGTGATCATCACGACTGTAAATGTAAAACCACAATTCCATCACAACTGTAAAGGGTAAACCCACGATGGGTGAGGAATATGGGAAAAAACTAAAAGGATTTCAAGAAACAATCCAGACTTAGCACTCTAAGGCAGTAATCAGTGATGGCATAAACCCAGACTGATGCAGATAAGCCGAAAAATCGACAGTTGGTCAAACTAGTCAAATGGTAAGGTGAAGAAAGGGAAGGAAAAGGTCATAGGCTCCCCAATGAAGTCACTATTTTGTTGACAAGGTTAGTCCTCTATACGGACATAGATGATCCCAGTAGCCCAATGAGTACGTCTAGCAGTTGAAGTGAAAATCAACTAGACATCTTCCTAGGTTATAATTGAAAAGTAGAATGAAAGAGATGACCTACCTCGTTCTGATGCTAATCTAATTTCCTTTGTTGAGACCCTCAAAACCCTTATGTCACTGACTTTTTCTTCATTCTCTCAGCGTTTATGTACCTGCAGAAGTGATCAAGAGACAAAAAAGTATACCAAAGCTAATAGAAAATCCAATAATAACCTGCTTAGCTGATCAAGGAATGCCAAGCTAATACATACATGAACCGGTAGTTGTATATTATTTAAAGAATAAAGGGAAGCTTACAACCATAGCCTTGATGTTGAAAGGATCTCCTTGAGTGGTAATCCAAGTCCAATGCAGTAAACTCTCTAAACACTCCTTCTCCAAGTCTAATGAATAGCCTCTAAGCACAAGCTCAACATACGGGTGCAAATGGACATACACCAACGTAGCCTCTAACACGACGAACCATTTGGTATGGGAGAGGATGAATTTATAGATTGAGAAAGGGAGTTAGGACTTCTCCAAAGATATGATTAGGCCCTCATCTCAAGGAGGTAGCTCATAGGGATAAGAAAGAGAGGCCAAGTTGGGAGAATTCAACCTCATCTACATCGAACAACCTCAAGCTCTCCACTCTAGAACCTTCTATATCATGAAACTTCTCATCCTCTTTGGGAAAATTTCCTTTTTGTTATTGTTATGAGAATATGAGAAAATAGAGCAATGCCATCGCGGGTCGGATATAGTGCAACATGTGACCATTGCAGTTTTTAGCCTCATAAGAATGATGATGCTGAAATTAGGGTTAAAGAGCTTATTCCATTAAGGGAAGATCAAGGAATTTTCCAATCAATGTCTTAGGAAGGCTCTAAACTGCATATATGAATGCGTACACTGCATTATGTTCATATTTTAGGCACTTTGGGTATGTCATAGGGAAGTGCAGGAGGTGTGACAAAATACTGTGTAACAACCTCGGATTAGTTCCCTACCATATTTCCTTGGCTCTCTCAACTCCCAAATGAGTCGTAAAGGCTTGAATATCTTTGAAGGTGTCACCATGGGTTGTTCTAGGATGTTGCCTCCAGGCTTCCTCCCAAAATATAGCCTTATATTCTTTCTTGATTTCCCAAAACCCGTGGTCTGGTATTAAGTTCCACGATTCCAAATGAAGGAACCATTCGTTAGGTTGTGATGGTTCCTCAAAGGGTTGTCCCAGGCAACAATACTATATTTGAATGTCCAAAGATTCTTTTGTATCTCCTACCCTCCCTGCATCCATCACCACCATACTTTAGCAGTAAGGTCATGCGAGAATAGTTTAGGATCTTATAGCCCCAAATCGTCATCTGTCTTTAGTTTTCAAAAGTTATCCTAGGCCACAAGAGCCCACTTATGACCTCTCTATGTCCTGGACCAAAGTAAATTTCAAAATTTGGTTGTAAGTTCCTTGTAAATGCTTCGAGGGGCTAGAAGGGCTAAGAGTTAGTATATCGAGATGGCCTTCAAAAGAACTAGTCGGCTGGTTCTATTCAGCACTCGAAAAGTCCAGCTAGAAAACCTCCTATTGATGTGGTCTATCATTTCATTCTAATGAGCAGTCTTTAGGGACTTAGATACCAATATTTCTCCAAGGTATATACTGCGGAGTGCTCCAATTCTGAACATTAGTGTCTAGGAAAGATGGCTTTGCACCCTATAATGTGTATTAAAGAAGAATATGTCTGATTTTTCTCCATTAATATGTGTGCCTGATGCCTACTGGAACAGGTCTAGGAAGGGCCCAAATTGTCAAGCCTCTTTCAAGGTCAGTTTCCAATATAACATGTTGTCATCTAGAAATTGCTGGTGGGTGATTGGGGGGGCCTCCTGGCAGCATTTTATATCCTGGAGATTACGAGATCCCACCACTGCCTTAATAAGTCGGCCAAGAGCTTCATCTACTATGATGAAGAGAAAGGGAGAGATGGGGTCCCCTTGATGAAGCCCCTTGGATCCCCGGATGGTGCAGGAGGGCACTCCGTTAACAAAAAAAGAATAAAACGGGTTCATGATCATGGATTTAACCCAGTGAATTGAGGGAGGAGAGAAACTGAAAACATCAAGGATGGACAACAAATAATCCCATACAATCATAATATTTGGAGAGATCGAGATTTATAAGAATACCTGGTGATCTGGATGAGGATCAGGAGTGGACAAACTCATGGGCCACCAATATACCATCCATTATTTGTCACCCTTACACAAAGCCTGACTGTTCAAGCCCAATAATTTCATATAGTAGGGGTTCTATCCCGCAGACTAGAATGCCTAAAATGACCTTGTAAATGACATTGCATAGGGAAATTGGTTGGAAGTCAGTAAGGTCCAATGCTGCACATTTGTTGTGGATGAGCATGAAAAAAGTTGCATTTAGACCCAACTAGATTCGTTGGGAGCATCGAGAATCTTCCACTAAATCATGGATCTCAACCCCAAAAATTTCCATCTCTTTGAATAATTTAGTTGTAAAGTCGTTCGAACCAAGGGCTTTATTTATTGTGAGTGTCCATACCACCTCTTTCACCTCAGCATAGGAGATCTATCGCATGAAGGCTTTATTTTGATCGTCCAAGATTAACTTTGGAATACATTGTCAGATTCAAGAGATGGACCTGCTCCTATCCCCGATAGATTCTGTGAATAGAGTTTGAAAGTGGGCAATCAACTCTTCTAAGATTTATTCATGTTGTACTAGCCTCCTACCATCTGAGCCATTGAGGGACAAGATTTGGTTAAACTGTGTATGTTTCAACATAGTCCTATGAATTTTTTTTGTATTACACTCCCCCACTTTTAGCCATTGGAGTCACAATTTTTTTCTCCATAGGGTTTCTTCCTGCTTCCGCCATTGCTCCAAATCAGTTAGAACCTGGCCCTCCTAAGAAATGAGGGCTGCAGTCTTCCCTTCTAAGATGATTTGTTGTTGGATTGATCTCATTTCTTCCTTGAGCCGCTACTTTTCTCGATGGGTATTTCCAAAATCAGATCAGTTCCATTGTTTGATTCCCCCTTTTAATTCCTTCACCTTTAATTGGAAATTTTCCATTGGGTTGCGACGAGTCACCCAGATGTTGTTCCACCATTCTTCTATTTTGGCAAGGAAGTCTGCTTTTGTGAGCCAAAAATATTGAAAATAAAAGGCATAGTTACATGGGGCCATACGCAGGTCAATCTCTAAGCAGATGGGCTAATGGCCCGATCCTAGGCATGGAAGGACCAATGCTTAAAGGAACATATATTGTTGAAGGATATTATCAAAAATGAGAAAATGATCTAGTCATGATGTGATCTAGTACTTACCTACTAGTCTATTATTCTAGGTTAAGGACCCATTTCTGAATTCGATGTCTTCTATGCCCACGTCTTGTATAGTCTTCTGGAAGGAAATGGAGATCAGATCCACATGCCTAATTCCTTGATCCATGTGGATATTGGTGGCCACCCACCTATTCCACTTGGACCCCCAACAATGTCTCTTTCAGTTTTTTGGTTTCCTTAATTGTAGCACCATTAACTATTTTTGGTATGTATTCGGGTTCTGAACTTCTCGAACCGTTTTAAGGCCCTAAACGACAATTTTAGGAAAAACAGAGAGACCAAAAACATCTCAAACCTACTTGCCACTTTTTTTTGGCCTTCTCTTCGAGATCTTTGAAGCAAGGTATTATGATAGCCAAACAGAGACAATATGCCAAAGTTACGACCCCAGGAAATTGATATACCAATTTACCCAAATGAGGCCCATAGTTTGGGCGCTTCATCTCCTAGGGTTAGGTTTTTTGATGTTTAGGTTTTTCCATTGTTTCCCAATAATAAATAGGCCTTTGAGCCTCATTGTAACATGGTTTAGAGGCATGTAGCCACCACATCTCTTCTCAGAGATAAGCTACGATCACCTGAGCTACTCTTATTTCCATTTTGTTGGTAAACATACTTCAATATTTTTCTATTAATGAAATGAACTATTATTTCTGATGCATCTCTATATTTATGGTTATATCTGTAATTTTTTGCATCCATGTTTAAATCTAGATTAGTGGTATCAGAGCGGCCTACTCTTTCTCTTTTTTTCTTTACATGTCCCTAATGAGGTCAGGATATAGGGAGTTAGGGTTCGATCTCATTGAACATTTGGAAGATCAGCCTTGCAAATCCCGACGGTCTCCCATCGCGGATAAAAAGAAATATGAGGATGGAGATCCTATCAAAATCTTGCTCGAAGAAGCCCTCGAGTGACAAAGGAACGTGATGATGGACAACTTTACCCAAATCCTTCAGCGGCTACCCAGGGGTGACGCATCTACTTCCAGCAGCTACTCTAGAAGCACCACACCCTTTAAGGTACAAGTTAATTTTAACATTCCCATATTTGAGGGTGAGATAAATGTAGATATCATAGATAAATGGTTAAATATGCTAGAAGGATATTTTTCTATTCATGATTTTTCCAACTAGGAAAAGATCACTTTTGCACTACTGAAAGTGCCCCCCATGTCAAGGATTGGTGGAAAACCTACTGCAATAGAAGGATGAAAGTACGACCTCATTGTTTTTATCTGCACCCACTTGGAATTCATTTCGAGATGCCATCAAGGAGAAGTACTACCCCGTCCCCAATGTCCTTGGGGATTTCTTTCTATTCCTTGTGATCATGTCATATAAATTGGATCTAGGGGTCACTAGTCACCCTTATGCTAACATCACCATGACATCACACTTGCCACATGGCACTCTCTTAATGGTGCCAAGTGTCACAAAAACTTACGTAAATTGGTCAAACAAAATTATCATTTGACCATGCGATGTGGCATTAGTTAGGCTACCACATCATCATCTCCTACCATGTCATTATTTTTAAGCCCGTCTCAACCCACAATGTGACACTGTAAGCCATCCGTCGAATTCATATTTTCCACCTCAACATCCACCTCAAGGGTACCATGTCACAATCACTTACGTTAGGGGGTTCCATATGGGGTCCAAATAGAGAGGGTTGAATGACACTTGCCATGTATCACTATTTCATTAGACCAAAGTGGAGGGTGTGGCCCTCATTAACCTTTGCACACTTAAAGCTTCATCCACTGCTCGTGCAATTTTCCATATCCAGATCTACTCAAAGTTTCTTGATCGTTCACTTGGTTAAAATGTGCGTAATTTTATGCACCATCTACCATTGGTTCCCCTTAAGGTCCTGGATCCAATCCAAAGATGCATGACATTTAACAATTAGCTATTTTTGCCCACGGGGCTTTGGATTGACGGTGAATGGGTGCGTTGTTAAGGCACTCCTTGCGATAGGTCACCGGTTCAAACCCCCCGTGGGTACTTAGGTTAGTCTAATAGATAAAAATAAAAAAAAAAACAATTAGCTATTTTTATTAGTAAATTTGGTGTTTGTTCTCTTATTACAGATGTCAACTTCAAGCTAATGTATATTTTCATCCAGAAAAAGTTTGACTAAGTGTGATATACTATTGGAAAGGTAACGAAGAGGAATATCCATCGATGCCATCGATAGAATCATTCGAACATCATAAATTCAACAAAAACTCAATAGAATTGAAGCCATATTGTCATCCATTAATGTGAGCTTATTAAGGCAATAAACTATTATACTTCTTCTTTTGAATTACTCTTTGAAATTAAGGATACTACTACTTTGTTACAACAAATGAACTTAGCGATTGGTGATTAAAAGAATGATTTACAATTGTAAATGACCTCTAGAAGTGTGGTATAGAAGGATAAATAATTATTTTCTAAAAAAGGAATACAATATAAGTGGAAAAAATCAACATTATATATCCTAAATTTGTTGTAAGGGAATGGCATACCGGGATAAATAAATATTTTGTGAAAAAGAAAGAAATACACATTGTAGATGGATTCAAATAGTATTAATTTAGTGATTATATATACATTTGTAATTTATGAGGGGAAAATTTATGGAGGTTATGATGACTATGTTTGGAATGATAATACAAATGGAAAATGAGTGGAAAATTTATGTAGGTTATGATGACTAAGTTTGGAATGATAATACAAATGGGAAAATGAATGATGATAGTTTTATTTCACAAGAAAGATAGTTGTAAACATTTTTAGTGAATGGAAAATAAGAAATAGTAACCTATAAGCATACTCATTAGCATAAAAAAAAGTTATAAACATACTTATTACCATAAATAAAGGTTATTTATAAGAGAGAAAGAAAAAAGGATAGACATTAGACCTTATAAGAGATTGTAGGAAGTATCATTTATTTTAGTAATCGATTTAATTTCTAAATTAGTTCAAAGTCCAAGTAATTTTCATTTCGAAGAAATAAAAATAATTTTGATATATATTTCAACAAGTTAATTCCTTACATGAATATAGATGGCATAAAAAACTATTATAGAAAAATTACTTTGAGTTACATTTTAAAATTCCCATTAATTGCAGTGATTTTTAAGAAATACCAAACTATTTCATTATCTCCTACCAAGAAAGAAAATAGTGCAGTAGCAATAACAACATGTTGATTTGGTTTAAGTGAATCTTGATGGTTGTGAAACCAGAATGACAAAATTCCACACTAATTTATTTTGATAACAAGTGTACCAAACTTATTTACCCAAAATATCATTTTAGAATAGAAAAGGAATAATCAACATAGTAAATGATTTTTTTGTTGATATATTCACACAAGAAAAAATCATTAGTTGTAGGCGTTTCAATATGGATCCCACGTGGATGAATCTACCTTGACTTTTATTTTATTTATGTGTTGTGGCTCGCAAGTTATTACTTTGAACAACAGAGGAGCAATTCGATCGCTTTGACGGTTTATTAATACCATTCACAGAATAATATTTTCTTTTGCTATGACCTCTCAAGTGTTTTAATCATTAAAGAACAATTTCCGTAAAATTGAATTAAGAAAATAATATATCCTCTCGTATACCTTTCTTAAGATTTAATTTTTTTATTCTATTTAAACGAAGAGAGGCGCCGAATTAATATAAAGCACATAGAGGTATTGGATGGAAATTTGATATAACAAAATAAATGTTGAACTTCAGATTTTTTAATCATATTACCGAGGGGGAACTAATATGGGTTCAAGGTAAAAGCTGCAGAACAAAATAAATAGTTTGTGATCTTAGATAGAGAAAAATGGGGACTATTGACACCTAATTATAGGGATTGAGTGAACAACTCTAATTAATGTAAATAAATAATAGAGAAGATGGAGAGTCATCGGGAGATGAACTAAACAGTCTCTTCCTCTTGTATATAAAAATGAACAACCTGAATTAATAATATGATTTGATTTGAGGAGTTACCTCCTAGCTTGAGCCAGCTCTCAAAATTAGCTTTTGTGTAACTCTTAGTATCATTTTTCTTCCATATTCTATACCTCTATTCTCTACGCTCTCTGTGATCTATGCCATACTGTCCATATTGATCTATGCCATATTGTCCATATGGTCTTTTTTAATAACTATTGTATTATATTGTCATTTTCTGTTGTGGCTTGAACGCATAACCCACAACTCATTATACTCCTTATCGTTGGAACCATCGATGTTGCCAGCTAGAGCAGCTCTATGGGAGTGAATTCAAGTAGACTACAAACGTAGGTGAGAATTCAAGTTCTAAATGTTTTATGAGGGGAGGTAGTAGCTAAAGAACATGGGGTTTTTGTAGTGGCTCTCTCCGGAGTAGCTTCTGTCATCGATGCAGTTTGTGGTAGTCTCATTCCCTGTGGCTCTCTCCCTGATCGATTCTCCTATGCACCTCACGAGTTCGATAATGCTCCTGGTGTCTCTCGCTGCTCAACCCTCAGCCCTCCACACTGCGTTTCTTGTTGCTCAACCCTCAACCCTCCACACTATGCTTCTTGCTGCATGGTATCACTGCATTTTACATTGCGTTGTTTTTTTTAACGCTACCACCACTCTGGTTACACTCTTGTATACGTTTCTCACAATACCACTCTACTTGCAGCACGAGTCCCCTCACACCTTCCTCTCCCCATACTACTATGTTCGCAGCACGGGTGCTATATTCACTGTGTTTTTGATATATTGTTTGTAAATACTGTCGTGGGGCCCAAACCCACTTTAATATCTGCTCCAAGTTGATAAGTTGAACGTTGTTGGTATAACACAGTTTGTACAGATAGTATAATGATGTCCATATACATTGTATTATTTCAACTACGTTTCTCTTCTGGTATTATTTCAACTGCGTTTCCATCATAATAACACTGTGTGACATGATATAACACTTTTCCCACATAATACCTCTATCAGAATCAGAGATTTTTGCAGAAGAAGTTTTTTTTTTTCCCAGTACTCAGATTTTACAATGCATTCAATCATATCTATTGTGGGAGTAGTTCTCAGTGGCAAGGATAACTATCCTGAGTGGTCCCGGAAGATAAAACACACCCTCATTTTCAATGGGTTGTGGAAAGGAGTGTGTGTTGGAGACGAAGACAAAGAGCCAGAACAACCTACCTCAAACAAGGAGTTCGCCATTTGGGAAAATAAGAACAACAAGGCCTATGCATTAACTGCAGTATCAGTAAATGAAGAGGTGAGTCACCATATTTTTCCATTTTCAAATGCTTTCAAAGCCTTACAAAAACTAAAGGAACTCTATGACTAACACTCTGCACTTGAAGTTGTTCAACTCATGATTAAACTCTTCACCCTTGAATTACAAAATAATGATCCTCTTGCTCTTGCATCAGAAGTAAAATCTATAATGCATGATATCGAAGTCACTAATGTTGACCTGGATATTCCTCTGATAGCTTTTCTCAAGGCACTTTATACCACTTAATCAAATTATCTTGAGTCATTGCAAGCAAATGGAAACCTCAAAGATATTACCTTTGATTCCCTTGTGAAAAAATTTGCTAAAAGAGAGAAAGTTTTTGGGAAGATGACACCTCCGGAGTCTTTTGAAGAGGTTGTTTGCCTTGCTCATAGAGAAAAGGATCTTGCTCAAGATTCTTCGAGAGGAAGAGGTGGTCAAAGAGGAAGAGGAAGAAATTTCAGAGGCAAGGGGGGCAGACACTCTCAAGGAGAAAAGTCAGATTTGCACTGCATACGCTGCAAAAGAGATGGATCACATGATGCATCCACATGCAAGCTGCCTTGGGATAGAATTGAGTAGGAAAGAAACCAACCCAGAGGTAAGACTAATGACAGAGAGAAAGGTAAAGCACTTGAATCCGCTCACTATGTTGTGGCACACTCTAATATTGTAGTAAATGAAGGCTTATTTAATGCTTCACTTGCTTCTTGGAAAAATGATTGGTTGCTTGATTCAGGAGCAACTTACCACATGACTTTTAGAAGAGATTTTTTTGAAGAATTTACTAACAATGTTGACGGAGTAGTATACTCTGTAAACAAACTAAAACTCAAGCCATTAGGGCTTGGCACAACCAGGCTTAAAAATCCTCGTCTTCTAGACATTCTTCTACATCATGTTCTATATTTCCCAGAGCTGAGGAGAAACTTCCTTTCCTTGGTACACATCCGCCAGCAAGGACACTCCATTCATATGTTTGATGGCAAGCTTGAGATGAGAAAAGAATCAGACCACTCACTTGTCATGACAGGGACAGAAGAAGAAAGGCTTCTCAACCTACAGGGTACCTCTGGTCGTGCACAAAATTTCTCATACAATTCTCATTATGAAGAAGGTACATTTCCATCAAGTTTATTATGGCATGCTATATTTGGACACTTGAACTACGACAACCTCCACTTGTTGAAGAAAAATGGTGTTACTCGTTTGCCTACAATTCCTAGGAAACTTAAGCAATGTGATGCTTGAATTCTAGGAAAGCATAGGAAATAGTCTTTTCATGATTCACATTCAAGAGCACATAGAACACTGAACTCATTCATCTAGATTTATGTGGTCCAATGCCTATTCCTTCTGCAAATGGAAATAAATATATGATGATATTTATTGATGACTACACCAGAATGTGTTGGCTTTATTTATTGAAGAACAAATCTGATGCTTTTCAAACATTCAAGAACTTTCATACATGGATTGAAAATGATGCACAATCTCATATTGGCTCTATTCACACTGATAATGGAAAAGAATACACTTCAAAAGAATTTGAAACTATCTTCGCCAACATGGTATCAAACATCAAACAATTGTGCCTTATAATCCCCAACAGAACGGAGTAGCTGAAAGAATGAATAGGACAATCTTAAATATGGTACGCTCCATGATGCTTTTCAAAATTGTAAAATTGATGTTTTAGGCTGATGCAGTTCTATGTGATGTAGATGTAAAGAATAGATGTCCATCTAATGCTATTAGAAACAAGACTCCTTATGAAATGTGGTGTGGGCACATTACTTCAGTAAAGCATCTCAGGGTCTTTGGTTCCACATGTTATGCCTTGATACCAAAGGTACATAGAAACAAACTCGGTGCAAGAAGTCGTAAGTGTATCTTCCTGGGGTATGTAAACACCTCCAAAGCATACCGTCTCTATGATGAAGTTAATAAAAAGTTTGTTTTATCTATAGATGTAATCTTTCTTGAATTATCCAAAACTAACAATGTTGTTGAGCGGCAACTTGATCGCTCGGATAGATTCGTAAATAAAAAATCATTTCAAGAATTTGATAATCAGATTCCACATCTTGAAGGGGGGATTCCTATACTAGATCAACCTGTGTAATCTTCTTTTGAAGCACTCTCTCCCCCGCATGAAACTCCAACAATGGATGATACTTTGAGTGATGTGATTGATAGAATTGGGAGACTCAATCTTGATTCAGTCCCAACTCAATCAACGGAGCAGCCTGGACCATCTAAGAAAGGTCACCCAAAGTGGCTGACAAAGACACTTGAAAGTGTTCATTGTGATGAGGTTGGAAAGACATGAACTAGAAATTCAAACCGAAAAAATGGAGGTGATGTAGATGACTCTGATTCACCTATTGATATGGATGTTTCTTATGATTGTGAATTGAATTTGTCTACATGTTTTGAACCAACTTCCTTCAAAGAAGCCACTTCTCATGATGAATGGAAAGAAGCGATGCAAAAGGAGTGTGATGCCCTAATAAGGAATGGCACTTGGAAGCTGGTTGATCCTCCATTGGGAACCAGTCCAATTGGCTACAAGTGGGTCTACAAGAACAAGTATAAAGCTAATGGCTCACTTGACAAGCACAAAACTAGGCTTGTGGAAAAAGGTTTTACACAGAAGGAAGGGGTCGATTATGATGATACTTTTTCCCTCATAGAAAAATGGGCTACCATCCAGACACTCTTTGCCCTAGCAGCTTAGAACGGTTGGAAAGTCCATCAAATGGATGTAAAAACTACTTTCTTGAATGGAGATCTAAAAGAGAATGTTTATATGTCCCAACCTAAAGGATTTTATGTGAAAGGACATGAACATAAAGTATGCAAACTTGTGAAATCCTTGTATGGCCTCAAACAAGCACTGCGAGCCTGGGATGAAAAACTAACTAAGCATCTTCTGAAACTCAATTTCAAACATTATGATCTTGATGATGCAACTTTGTTTGTCAAAAAGGTTGGAAAAACAGTTGTATATCTTGTGGTATATGTAGATGATCTTTTGATAACAGGGAACAATGAAAGCTGCGTTGCATCCATAAAGAAGGAATTGAGAAAAGGTTTTGAAATGACTGATTTGGGCTATGTTCATTACTATCTTGGTATTGAAGTAACTCAACATCCGAAGTCCACATTCCTTTCTCAAAGGAAGTACATTGGAGATCTGTTGAATAGGTTTGGCATGACTGAATACAATCCTCTGACTACTCCAATGGAGCTAAACTTAAAGCTCAAATCCATTGAAGGAAAGTAATTTGAGGATGCAACAAAGTATAGATAGCCTGTAGGAAGTTTCAACTACCTAACTACTACCAGACCAAACATTTCGTTTGATGTTTGGATCCTGTCCAGGTTTATGCAAAAGCCTTGTGAGGGACATTGGTCTGCTGCAAAAAGAGTTCTAAAGTACTTGAAGGGAACTCAAGACTTTGGAATCAAGTATACATAGGTGGGCGACTTTAGCTTGATTGGATACTCTGATTCAGACTTCGATGGAGACAAAGAAACTGGGGTATCTAATTTAGGTTATGCTATGAATCTTGGATCTGGAGTTATCTCCTAGAGATCACGCAAACAATCAGTTCCAGCAAATTCCACAACAGAGGTAGAATATGTGGCAGCAGCTGAGGCAACAAAAGAAATTGTGCGACTCAGGAAAATTCTTGAAGCTTTGCAGGTAAAACAAGTACAATCGACCCCCCTCATGATTGACAATACCTCGGCAATAAAGTTGGCCAAGAACCCAAAGTTCCATGATCGAACGAAGCACATCAATACTAAATATCATCTGATTCAACATCATGTTGAGGCCAAAGCAATCCATCTCCGACATTGTTCCACTAATGAGAAAATTGCATACATCTTCACCAAAACGCTTGGAAGAGAAAAGCTTGAAAGATTCAGAATGATGCTTGGACTCACCAACATCCCTTCAAATTAAGAGGGGGAATGTTGACACCTAATAATAGGGATTGGGTGAACAACTATAATTAATGTAAATAAATAATAGAGAAGATGGAGAGTCATCGGGAGATGAACTGAACAATCTCTCCCTCTTATATATAATAATGAATAACCTAAATGAATAATATGATTTGATTTGAGGAGTTACCTCCTGGCATGACAGGGACTACCAAAATTTCCAAAATATCTTTACCTATACATAGTCAAGATGAAGAGGCAAAAGGGAAATATTCTTTTCAGTTTATGTGTGCTTCGAATCAGTGAAATTCCAATAAACACCATTCATTTTTACGGACCTCAATCAAGTGAATTTGTTATTTTATATAAATTATTAAATTTTAATTTAATTTAATTGTAAATTTTAAAATATTTCGAAAATATTTAAGAGGGAATAATGTTAAACCATTCGCTTAATTCTTTTTCTAAATATTTTTTTCTCCCCTGCATTCATTTGAATGCATTTCTTCATAACTCATATGTCCTCCCTACAATTGCAATTACTCTCGTCCTCATCACTTGTCGAAAGTGAATTAGTGTCAATCCTTTGATATTTATCCATCACTTAGAATCAATCACTCATCGTGAATGGTGTCCTCCCTTTAAAATGAGAATACTTTATTTTTTAAAACAATAAAATAAATATTTAATTTTTTAAAATATACAAATATTAATTATATAATAATAAATATTACAACAAATGAATATGAATTAAGTTTAATTACTATATAATAAAATTAAATTAAATTTTACACCGGTTTCAATATTGAATAAACATGATTTCATAATTTATGTATAGAGTTGATTGTTTTTCAACATTAAATAGACAATGTTAATTCGAAAAATATGATGATGATGATGGTGGTGGTGGTTAACGTCCATTGAGACCAAACTTTGGTCTATCGGACCTAAAGAAACAAATTATTTAGTTTTATTTAAGATTTTATTCCTATGCTCAAAAAGTTTGGATAGAAGCCTCTCGAGCTCACTGTAATTTTGACAACGTAAAAGGCTAGGAAGGTCAGTGTTGCAACAAAGATTTTGAAACTGAGATCTAATGTGGTTGTAAGCAAGGCATTCTAAGAGGAAGTGATTTTCATCCTCGATGTTCGTATTCTCACAGAGATGGCAACACCTTTCCATCCATGGTGTTTTAGGAATTGCCCAACGACTCGTTTCATTATGGAGCTCATTAGAGTTCCTTCTAATCTTGGTTATATTAATTTTATTCTTTGAGCTAGTTAAAACAGAGAGATAATTCTAATCTTCTAGGGTGGGGTTGAAGACCTCCTTATAATATCTTAATAATTTTCTTTAAGCTGCTAAATCTTTCTCACACCACATTTTTTCTTTGAACTTAGAAGTAACAATATTTTTAATGTTATTAATGTTTTGCAATGCAACATTCTCGTCAATCTCCCAATGCTTTAACCATGCCCTAGTGTCTTTATACCAGCCTCGTTTGAGCCTTAGGTAGTTTTGGTTGGAATTTAAAGCTATCTTAGGAACTCTATGGTCTCCTATGTTATTGAGTTTGTGCTTGTACAACAGAAGCCTAGTAATAGCTAGACTCTCGATAGGGGAAAAACCCACTTCTATAAGGAGAATAGGATAGGGTGTGTTGCTTTTAATTTTTGGTTATACATTATAAAACACTTTTGGATTCGCTTAATCTTTCTCCAAGATTCTCTAGAGATGTTACAACCCCAAACCTCACATCCATATAAGATAACTGGAGTGACTAAAGTTTCAAAGAGGAACTTCTTTCTATCCCACATTATGAGGTTTGTTGTTTTACAATTATTTTCAAGACCAAAATAAGCTTTCCACCCCCCATTAATCCTTTTCTCAATGCTATAGTTCTAGTTGAGCTTGTGATGAATATCAATTCCTAGGTAGTTGTAGGAAGACACTTCCTCCAAGTTACTATTATCATATATAAAATTAGCGTAAGTGTCCCTCTTGGATTTGATAATCATAACTTTTGTTTTGTTTGTGTTAACAATCATACCCATGGTAGAGCAGAAATCCTTAAGAAGTATAAGTTACTTATCAATATCAGATGGGCACCTTGCAAGAACAACAATATCGTCAGCGTAGAGAAGGAGGATGATGAGTATCCGAGCTAAGATTGTGCCAACGCATCCTACTTCCTCTAAACAACCTTCTAGCTTGTCGATGTAAATGGAAAATACGGTAGGGGAGAGGGGGCAACATTGTTTAACTTTGATATTACACTTAATATCTTTTGACCACCCCTCATTGCTCTTTAACTTGGCAATTACATTCTCGTATAACCTTATAATGGTAGCTCTCAACTCAAAAGGAACCTTTAGCTCTTCTAATCTGTTCTAGAGGTTGTTTCTAAGAACCGTATCAAAAGCCTTTCTAAAGTCCACAAAGCAACAAAAGAGATTGGATTTATCATTGTGGTATTCCTCCATAATGATCCTAAGCGTAATGAGGTGGTATGTTGTTGAGTGCTACTTTCTAAAACCTGCTTGAACTTTAGCCCACTTATTTTCACTTTCAAGCCATATGTTCAACTTCCTTTCCAAAATAATACCATATAACTTGGCTAGGAGAGGGCTGATTATAATTATCTGATAATTAGAGGGGTTATTTGTATCCCCACTTTTAAAAATAGGGATAATGAGGCTTTGAGTCCTTGGTTTAGGGAACCCTTGCTTGACTGCTTGACTGAAAAGCTTGTGAATGTGGGGGATGAGGACAGAACCTCCAATTTTTAAGATTTCCGCCTGGTAACCTTCAATGTCCTTAGATTTACCATTAGCCAAGCGATTATGCCCAAAATCAATGTCTTCTAATGAGAAAACTTCTTTTGTTGTGAGCAGCGTTTCAAAGTTATCCATGACATTTGGAGATTCATAAAGCTTTTTAAGATAGGAATTCCAGTCATGTAAAGCAATTTTATTATTATCTTTAGTTTTCCTAGTTAGAATCTACCTTCAAAATTTCTTAGGAGCTGCCTTAGAGAGGTGTAAGAGATTCTCTTGTCTTTTATGAATATGCTACCTTTTTTCCCTTTTAGTTAGGGCTTTGTATATTTTTATCTTGCTAACTTTAAGAGATTCATCAACAACTTCCTTAATTTCTCTCCTCACACTCTTACAATCTTTGTCATACCATGTGTTGGTTTTGCTATTTCTTTTATTACTTGAAACTTCAATTGAGAACTTGTTAACAGAATATGATAGGGTTGTAGTAAAATTATGATAGAGATCTTCTATGTTGTCTATACTGGATAAAGGAAGAAAATTACTTTTTAATTCATTTAGAAGGAGATATTTTTTATTTCTATCAAATATTAACTTCTTTTGGCTATAAGGATTATCTTCTATGGGATCTCTATGCATGACAAAATTGAGAGTTATAAGTAAAGGGCTATGATTAGAGTCAGGCTCGTGGTCGTTCAAGATGTCAAAATTTGTTATTTCGTTGTATAGAGGGAGATTGGAGATAAGATAGTCTACCATGCTGCTACCAAGCTCATGGATGCATGTCATATGGCTAGAATTGGGCCACTTCTTTAGACCGTTGCAAATTATGAGATCCTGAGCACTAAAGAGCTTGACTAGCTCCAACCCAAACAAATTCTCCCCGAGGTGTTCAGACCTCCTTTTGTATCGACTAGCCAGAGGAAGGTCTTTGTCTAACCAAAGAGGATTATGGTTGGAATGATTGCTTAGAAGAATAGCTTGGTTTCTTGAAGTTCGAGCATTAAAGTCACCCATTAAAAGGATATTGCCTTCATTCCTTAGGCTAGAAATATCATTCTCTAAACCATTGTAAGGACTATTTGTATCTAGATTCTTTTTCTTATGGAAGTTAGAGTTGATGGGGGGGAATAACAGATTGCTATGTAGGTCTCTTTATCATAAATGTCAGTAATTTCTATCCAACTATATTGGTTGTAAGGGTCATTTTTATAAATCGTAGCATGGGGAGACATGTTCTTCTTAATGTAACGAGCTATACCCCCAATGCCTCTACGAGAGGATTGCTTATTCCAGGTAGACCATAATGTAAAGTCGTCTATGTTAGGGACCTTAGATTCTTCGTGCTCCCAAGTTTCAACAAGCAAAATAATATCAACATCATTCGAGATCCAACTTAGCTTCGGGCCTTAGTTCCATGAAAAACCCCGACAGTTCCAAGGAAGAATCTGGAGCATGTTGAATTTCCATTTATTATTATCTTTTTGGTTTCTATCTCGAATAACGGCTTTTCTATTTCTGATTATTGCCCATTTTCTTTTCTTCCTAGCTTCCTTTACCCCATATATATATATATATATATATATATATATATATATTACATTAGATTTTATAACTAGATTAAAATAAAATAATATAATTAACTATTAACTTAAATTCGCTTTAAAATATGGGAAAGAATTAAATTTATTAAACTATAAAAAAAAATTATTATTTAATTTTATTTCGTTGGTTAAGAAAAATAATGAGTGAAACTGTCATTTATATAAGTATATATGTAAAATTCATAGATATATCTATATGCTTGGAACCTACATATTTATTTATTGTGCTATGTTATCACGCGGTACCAACACATCTAATCATTGACATCTCTCAATTCTAAAACTCCCATTCCTTCACAACTAAATTGTCATTGAGTATTCATTGAATAAAGATAATATAAATTTTTTTTGAAAAAAAATATATATATTTGTATAAAATATTTTCACTTCTCTTAACTCTAGTTTTAAATTGCGAATATTTAAAATGGATTCATTTTATTTTCTTAAAATTTGTTTTTAAAAATGGGTTTATGGGACCTTGGATAGATGGTGATCGGGTGCTCTATTCAAGCACTTCGTGATGTGAAGTCAACGGTTTAATTCTCCACCCCAATCGGGGTGATATATTGTACATGATGAAAATGTAGTATTGCCAAGCTTAGGTAAAAAAAAAATGTATGGGATAGTGTCAATGATTATATTGTCATATTGTATGGAAGCTTCATTGTTCTAATATAAAGAGTGCTCCATAGATAAGTTTTATCCTTTTAAAAGAGTTTTGTGTAGAATAGGAGAGTTTCAATAATTTGCATAGGTTTATTAATATGTAGTAGTAGATTTTCAATGATTAGTTAGAGGAATGTCAACAACATTAACAAATATATTTTTATTTTTTAAAGAAAATTATTTAACTTTTTCCAAAAAAAATATTATTGAATATATTTATTTATAATTCTTAAAAAAATGTATTCTTTATTAAAAAAATTTCAAAATTACATTAATTTTATTTTGAATTTTAAAATTTTATAAATATAATTTAAAAAAAAATCTAAATCAAGAAATTCCATTTTAAAATATATAAATTGATGTATTAATATATAGCAGGAGATTTTCAGTGATTAGTTAGAGGAATGTAAACAACATTAACAAATAACAAATCTATTTTTTATTTTTTTATAAAATTATTTAAATTTTCCAAAAATCTATATGATTTAATATATTTATTTATATTTTTTTTTTTGATAAAATTATGTAAATTTTCCAAAAAACTATATGATTTAATATATTTATTTATAGTGGTTAAAAATATATTCTTTATTATTATTTTTTTTAATTTTATTGATATAATTCTAGAAAAAATCTAAATCAAGAAATTCAATTTTGAAAAATATGATTTTAATTAATATAATTAATCTTATTAAATATAATATTTTAAAGGGTTTATAATATTAGTACTTTGGATTTAATATTATTCCTTTGGGTTTATAATTCCTTGTAGTTTTAGTATTAATCCATTGGGTTTATGATATGAATCCCTTAGGTTTATTAATCTAACGACTCAACCATGGTCGAGCATGTCCAACATCACATTGTCACAAAAATTGTCTCAATGTGAAAATCAACCATGGTATACCCCATTTATTTTAGGGTTTATAATAATTATTTTAGGGTTTATATACCTTTAGTTTATATTGTTCCCTTGGGTTTAATAGTATTCCCCTACGTTTATAGTCCCTTGGATTTATTATTTTTTTGGGTTTATAAGATCACTCATGGTGAACTATGGTCCATTTTTGCATTGTGACAAAGATTGTTTCAATATAAAAATCAATCATGGTCCAACGTCGCATTATGACAAACATTGTTTCCATATGAAAAGCATTCATGGTCAAGCATGGTCAACCGTATTCCAACATGGTATTATGGCAATGATTGTCTCAATATGAAAATCAACAATGGTCAACATGTTTATTTTAAGGTTTATAATATTTATCTCAAGGCTTATATACATTGGGTTTATAATATTTATCCTTTGCGTTTAATATTTTTCTGTTGGGTTGATAATCCCTTAGGGTCTTAATATTAATCCTTAGGTTTATAATATCAATTTCTTAGGCTTATTAATCTAGGGGTTCATCTTCCTAGGGTTTAATATTATTCCCTTGGTTTTTTAGTATTAAGGTCTTAGGTTTATTATTCGCTTGGGTTTATAATACCAATCATGGTTAGTCATAGATAATCATGGTCAGCCATAATCAATCATGGCCATCCATGGTTCAACGTCAAATTGTGTCAATGATTGTATCAATATGAAAATCAACCATCATCAACCATGGTCCAACATCACATTGTGACAAAGATTGTTTCAATATGAAAATCAACCATGGTCAACCATGGTCCAACATCACATTAGGCTTATAATATGAATCATGGTCAACGATGGACAATCATGGTCAACGTGGTCGACCATCAGATTGTGACAAATATTGTCTCAATATGAAAATCAAGGGTCAACCATGGTGCAACATTGCATTGTGAAAATCCAAGGGTTTATTAATCTAAGGATTTAACCGTGGTCGAGCATGGTTCAATATCACATTGTGACAAACATTGTCCCAATTTGAAAATCAACCATGGTCAACTGTGTTTATTTAAGGTTTTCTGATTTTTATCTTTGGGTTGATACTATTCCCTTGCATTTAGTATTTTTCCCTTTGGCTTATAATAACTTGGGTTTTTAGTATTTATCCCTTGGGTTTATAATATCAATCATAAGATATTATACCATTGGTCGAATAATAAAAAGTGAAAAACTGATTTTTTAATATTTTGTTTCATTATTAATTACATGGACATGCATGGTTTATTTTACATGGACATGCATGGTTTATTTTAAAATAGACGTTGATGAATTTGACTTTATTCAGAAATAAAAGAATATACATGGTCTATATTTCATAATCAAAGAATATTCCTAATGTATAAACTATATTATGGATTTTTTTTTCAGTTTCAAACCCAAAATAATGGTGTATACACTATATTATGAATATTTTTTAAGTTTCAAACCCAAAATAAAGGTTTTCAAAAGATTATTATTTTTGTAGACAAAAGTCGTGTTGTATAAGGCCAACTGTTGCATTTGAACGGATCACCACGCCTCTCCGTTTCCATTCGAACAGATCACCATGTCCTTTCATTTCCACTGTTTCATTTTCAATTCACACCTAAAGAATCGTTTCAATGGATGGATTGTTTGGTTTGATCATCATTTCTCCCCAATCTGGCGGTAAACAAATCAGGTCTCTGCGATCATAAACAAATTAGGTTAGGATATGAATTGTCACTTGCTGAAGTGACGCATAAAATTTCAGGTTTCCTTCCTGATCCGAGAAATATAGAGATAACAGGGATCCGATCACAGCCATACAGTTACAGAAAACAGGGTACCTGAGTATTAATCATCATGACTTCATTACATTCTTCAAGTAAGCAATTGTTGGGAGTCTTCATAAAATGATCTCGCTTTTAATTTTAGATTGTTAAATATGATTTGAGTGTTCAAATATGAGTGTGGTATTTTTGCACGGTTTGAAGTGAATGGAAAAGCTTGATGTGGCACTGGTTTCATTGATCAATGAATCAACCGCCCATAAGCCAGCGAACCTCCCCGCAAAGATTCCCAACTGCGACTGTCGTAGAGATTTCAATATCAATAGATAGAAGCAGAATTAAAAACCTTGCCTTTTGGACATCATAAATTTTTAAATGGAATGCTGGTTAAGTGTGAAGCCAAATTCACGGAGGATTCTAAATCAAATTTTTCTAGATCTGCAAGATTCCAGATCTTTCTACATGGTCATTAGTTTCTACAATCACATGTATGATTATGGATTCTCCTACAAGTTTCTAGGTCATTCTTTCTAGGTCATTCCAGATCTCCATCTGAAAGAATCCTCCTACACCGCGAGTGGTTTCTAGCTCATTCCAGATCTCCATCTGAATCACATACAGGATTCTAGATCCTTCTTCAGCTTCTATAAATTTGTAATTTCTCTGGCCATGGAAAGCAAGCCAAGCCCCAACCTTGTTATGTAATGCAAATTCTCCACTGATTGTTCTATCTATTCAGTTGTTTTTGACTAAATGATCTTGTTGTTTCTCCATTTGTCTCTCTGTGTGAATTATTCTCTGTTATTGCCGTCTAAGTCTCTGAGTATAAATCCTCTGTGTGTTATGTAGGTCTAACCACTGGTAGGTCTTGAGTTCGAAACACATCTGCAAGTTTTGGTGTAATGGCAATAGTGTCTCCTACAATACCACACAAAAGCATATAATAAAATATTTCACAATCTTACTCTAATCTCTCTATTAGACAATGACGACGGATGAGTGTAAGATTTGAGAATGATATGATATCTAATTCGATTATTTTATTATATGTTTCCATATGATACAATAAATGGTTATTCGAATAATACAATTATAAATGTATTTTATTATGTGTTGCATGTTTGAAGCGGCTTTCGACTTGACTTGCTTCATAAAGAAACTCAACATTTCAGGTTCCATTTATGTGGAGTATTTGTGTTATTATTTCGAGTTGGAGTTAAATTTTTAATTTTTCGAATCATACAATTATAAACGTGTTGTATTATGCGTTGCATCTTTGAAGCATTGAAGAAGCCTAAATGCGGCTTTCGACTTGACTTGCTTCATAAAGAAACTCAACATTTCAGGTTTCATTTATGTTGAGTATTTGTGTTATTATTTCGAGTTGGAGTTAAATTTGTAATTTTTGGAGAAAATGGTTGTTCTTAATTTCAAAATTAAATGACCCAATGCATAGTATACAAACACATTATATAATAAGAATAAATGAAATTGTAGAATTTTAGGATAAGAGGATAATAGGAATTTCTTATTGCTTATATTAATAATGAATTTATAAGTAAATTGATTAATACGGGAAGTGAAATATTGAATGTTGGAAATGCATTAAAAAAATCTTAATTTAGTTTTACTTTGATTAAATTAGGAGAATTCAACTCGAATAAAATAATTGAATGTAGTTAACTAAGTTGACATGGGTCTTTTCATTTAGTGAACGTAGTAAATTCGAGTTGGAGACACTTGAATTTAGTTCTACCTGATTGATTGCTCATTTGTAGCAATCTATTTTAGTTGATTTGAGTTATTGTGAGTGTAACTAGTTCTCACTCTTAGTAGAACTAGTGGAGGTTCAATCAAGAGTGTGTAACTTTTTTCACACTGAGTGGTCATCGAGTTAAACTGATCAATCAATCTATATTAACTAATGCATGTAGAGAATTTGAGTTACCGAGTTGATATTGAAGTTCAAGAGTAGTGTACACTTAGTTGTAGAATTTTCCAATTGTACACGTCGCACATGGAGTCAAAGAATGGCCTAAAGGAATTGCCCAATTCTCAATTAGTAATTTCCCTAATTAACAAGGGCTAATTCCTCATCAAACAACTTGAAGAAATGGGATATTGGCATGCTAAGAATTTGGTTAAGTATTGACTTGAGTGAGTCTATGAGGCAGTGAGATATATTATACTAGTGCAAAGGTTGCTCAAGCTTGAACACACATTGCATTTCTTCTATATTCTTTGGTTAATGCAATATAGATAATAAAGGGTTTTGAGCAGTTGCTTTCCCCTATATAAATCTCTGTGTATGTGTGTTGAATATTGATACATGTTATAGATTTGTGTTCTCGATTGGGATTTGTTTTCCACATATGAGTAGAGTTGCTTCAAATTTTGTGATCTAGTAAATTTCATGAGCAGCTTTGTATCTATGCATTAAATTTCTACATGGTATAAGAGCAAGAATGAGGGTAGAGAAGAGAATTTGAAGTTGTCTTTGCAGGTGGATCAAATTTGTAAGATCAAATCTTCATAGCTAGCAGGATGGCTTTCTATGGACTGAACTCAAGTATTCCATTGAGGGTAGCTTGAATTATGTTTCTCTGAAGGACACGATGGAGGAGGTGTTAGAAGATAATGGGGTGAACGAATTCATAGATAATGATATATGAAGCCTCCAACATCTGATGCTCAAGATATAGAAGAATGGAATAAGTATGTAGCAAAGGTGAGGATGATCATATTGGAGGGATATCGAGATGATATTGTCTTGAATATCTACAGGAAAGAGACTCCCTATGAAATGTGGTAGGCCTTGACATATTTTTTCCAAAATAGTAGTAACTACAAGAAGCTGTCACTAAAGAACAAGCTTCGAAATATGTAGATGCAGAAGGGTGACACAATTCCACAATATCTTAGCACGTTAACACAATGTCATGATGAACTTGGTGAAGTTAGTGTTACTGTAGTAGAGGATGATCTCATAAGCCTAGCACTTCTAGGCCTTCCTAAAGGCTGGCACTGCTACTAGGATTAGGTAAATGGGAGGGAGAAGCTACCAAATTTGGAATGCCTTTGGTATGATTTGGTAAAGCAGGAGATAAGGAGGAACACCATAGAAAAAACCTCATCCAAGGGTGATGATGAGGAGAACTATGTCTTGGCCAGAAAAAAAAAGATAGGGAAAGGGAAGAAATCCTAATCCAAAGAATAATCGGGTGTAGGCAGCAAGAAGAAAGACTTGTCTAAAATCAAGTTCTTTCACTGTCATGAACTCAAACATCATGCCATGAAATGTTCACACGAGAAGGCAAGCAAGAAGACCGTAGGAGGAGTAGCGAGTGAATCCTTTGCTTCAGAGTTGGATCTTGATTTTACCCTCATTGAATGCATGAAAGGAACAATGATGGGTAGTGTGTGGTATCTCGACAATGGTGCATCATTCCACATGACATGAAACAAAGAATTTTTCAATGACTTAGAGGATAAAGATCTCCATATGCACATTGAGATGGGATATGATGGAAGGTATAGTCGGTATTAGTATAGTTACTTTTTCGAGGGAGTCACGCTCCCCTCTCAGGCTCAAGGATTTGATGTTTTTATTGAGTCTGAAGTAGAATCTAGTTTCCATTGTGGTGCTGGAAGACCGTGGCTATGATGTGATATTCAACAAAAGAAAGGCTTTCTTAAGACAAATCGGCATGGGAAAAGTGAATCCGATCCAGGTTCGAGTGAATAACCTCTACAAATTAGTGTTGAGGTATAAAAGGTGTCTCTTTAACTCCTAATTATCTTCACATTAGTTATCAATCCAGGCAAGATTTTCTATTTCAAGAGTGTACACAGTTTGTGGCAGCTATTTACTTAAGAGTAATGTTTCTAAATTGCAGTACAGTGCTTTCAAATACAAGAATAAACAGACGCTTTAAATAAAACTTACCTGCTATTAAAGGAAACTTCAATGCTCTGAAACTAAATTATTTATTCAACAAAGTAACAATAATTATCAGTCAAGGATACAATAGCAATAACTCATTCCTTGTTTAACTGATGAAAACTAAATCAAGCATAAATAAGATCCTCAATCTGAAAGCTTTGACAGTAATAGCCAATGTTCTTTAGAGTTGATCTCACACACACCACACTAAATAACCAATTGGAAATGGAAATGAATTAAATCAATAATGCTACTGCAACTCATCGAAATGAGATAATTATGTGAACCATAAGAATGCTGAAAGGAAAACCTAAATGAGTGTAGAAAGTAAATGAGCAGCAATGTTATATAATATAAATGAACAACAAAACTTATGTAACTGTAATGAACAGCAAAGCTAAGTTACTGAAATGAACAACGAAGCTCTGTGAGTAAAATGAACAACACAAGAATATACTTGCAAAAAGCAGTGATCTTGTTATGAGGGAAATGAATAGCAACGCAATTAAATTACAACATATAAAATAGATCAGTTCATTAAGTCTGGAAATATGAAACAGTGAAGCGATGTGATTACAATAGATAGAAATGAAACCAAACCATCACATGACAGAAATTGTAAAGGGATGATACAAGAACAGCAAGTGAATCCTCCAGGGTTGGGCCCTTAGCCGCTAGTGAACACCACTGGATTACTTTAGTATGAAAGAAGGAACAACAACTGTATTATATATTAATCATATGCAAAATGCTTACAACCAATTTGTATTCTGTTTCAACAACGAGAGTCGATGATCAAAGTAAAAATACAAAAGTAATTTCTAAATAATCTCTCTTCCTATTCTTTACAATCATTGTCCATTTTATAATGGCCAGGCGGCTAAAATAGTAGCAGCGGATAGAATAGTAACAATGATCCCTCAGGATCAAGAGATCCTGAGAGACCCGCTCAATCTTCCATCTTCAGTTAGCTCTTTGTCTTTTGCGCTGATGTTGTGATCTTCTCTGTCCTTATCCATGATTGCGTGCTCCATCCTTGGCTTGCTGCCTGTGCACTGCTTCCCGGTGAAGGAACAACAGTTACTCCACTTTTTCTTTTTCCTTCTCTTAGGTAGGGAATGGTAGTTTTCCCATTTCATCTATTTCCTCTATGAGAAAAGACAATAATTAGCTAAATTTTAATAATAAATAGTTCCCTAGTTTTTACTATAATCCTTTGATATATGAATATATTTAGAACATAAAGGGGATATAATTCAAGGAAAGGATGATGAAATAAATGGAAAATTCATACCTTTTTCATAGCTCAACACACTCCCCTACTTACCCTTTTTCATGCCCTCATGAAAACAATGTAGTTTGCGTGCAAAGTAGTCAAAGAATTGGTTGGAGAAGGGATGTCATGAGGTGGTCTAAAACCATGATTTTTAGCCAAGGTTTCAAAAATGTCTCATGTCTGTTCTTCAGGTAATTCATATATAGCTTTATAGTCTTTTGCAGGATACCAGACAATAGGACTACGAAATCGACAGCCTAGCCAATATGGCCCTTCCCTCAAGATGAGGTTGCTATAAGTAACCAAGCGATCTACAACTAATTTAAAGTTTTTCTAGTTAAATGTTTCTCTGTCCTGTACATTATGATTGGAAGTTTTCCATCTGAATTTAGCTACTGCCAAGGAATTGTCTTTGATAGAGAGGAAATTCTCTACCCCTTGCTGGAAAATTCTTTTGTGGATGGGTCCCAAGGTTTGGATTACTCCTTCCTTTTGCATTAGACTATTATGTTTAGTTAGCAGTTGTAATGGGTTTTTCGATTCACCCCTAACCCAAAGTTCCAACCCATTTTCTTGCCTCTGGAAAGTGTTATGGGCTTTGAACCACTTCAACTGGTTAACAACAAATGAAATGAACGCTTGAAACTATACAATGCCCACAACAGGGCTGGGATTCTTTTCCATTTCTTCTTCGAATACAAAATTATGCAAATAAAACTCACAGAGTAATAGTTGAACTTTCACTCCATGGTGTTTACAACAGTTTATGAAATCCTCAACAATTTTTAATTCTATGGGTTTCCCTGCCCTAACAACCCTAATTTTTAACTGTAAATAGCTTTCTAACAAAAATAAAGCATAGTTCTTGGCAGGGGACCTGCATGCCAAAACATCTGTGTAAAGGGAACAGAGAGTATCCATCTGGCACATGACATTTTCCAGTCTGCTCTTTATCTTTTCAGTTCTTTCTTCTGCCCTTCGACATTTCTCAAAGGCCTCACTTTTCGACGCGTTGATATTCCACAATTGCCTCTGTAATTCCTGGTACATTTGTTGGGGAATAGTTTCTCCCTCAAGCCTTTCTATAGTCAGCTGAGCCTATGCCAACTTCTCTTGAAGATTTTTTGTGCCAGGATCACTACTTATCAAAAAATCTTTGGCTTAGATATTTGTCTGGGTGTCCGCACTGTTGGAGGGTATTGCCTCCATTTAAACAATTGTATTGCAAAAATGTGCAGTCTCTGTTTAGGTAGTCGCTTCTATAATGGTTTCATGTTGTTCCTTATCATTTTGAATGAGTATGGGCTTGGTTTGAGTCTCCGTAGCCCTTGTATCATGGAATTCAGTTTGAATGGCTGCATTTCCCATTTTCGGAGTTCTACTTGCAATTTTTCTCCTTTTTAATATTCTTATCCGTTGTCTAAGTGTTTTCACTAAGCTCTACAGCTTCTGTTTTTCCTTTCGCAACCTCTTAATTTCGATTTTCTTCTTCTTGGGAGGAACAACTATTTCATTAATCGCTTCTGCTCTTACTGATCTCAGTTTCTCAGTTGGGTTTTGTTATCCAAGGGCTGTGTCTTTTCCCTAACTAGTTTCCACTTCCTCTGTTTGGCCCACATCTTCTATGTTTACATCGACCTAATTGGGTTCTTCTGGAGAGGTAACCCTAGTTTGGTCTGCCTTTTCCTCAGTGGTTTCTGCCCCTGTTTCTACTTCACCAACTATTTATTCTGATATACTCCTATTATGGGTAGAGTTTTCTTCTGATTGTTCTACTTCAATATTGAGGTTGTGTGGACTTTCGAGCTGAATATATTCACTCATATTGGCCAAAATCTGGGCCAATTCCTCCTCATATAATGGGTCCTGGCGTGGACTTGTTCTAGGAGTTAGGGGACGTTCTACTTCATCCCTCTCTTCTTCACTAGTATGCTTTGTTTCCTCCTCAAGTTCTGATTCTTGGTTGTCTCTTCCTTCCAGTTGTAAGGGTTGCTCATTTTTGGGGCTAGATAATTCTAAGGGTTGGCTGCTGCTACCCTGGAGGTTTTCAGTTGTTCCCATGCTTGTTCTCACTCTGGAAGAGTGTCTACATTTTTGCAGTTTGATTGCTATGCTGGTGGTCCTTTTTCTTTTTAGGGTAGGTAAGGCTAACCCCCTGTCTATAGTAAACACTAATTCTTCCCAACTGGTTTGTTGCTGGGCAAGTTTGTAGCTTACTATCAACCGAATTAGAAAATGATGACTTATAACTGTATCTATATGTCGAGATTTATTTATGCTTTGAGCAGTGTCATGCAACAAAAAATTCAAATATGCACGCAAGTTTACAGAACATTTTTGTTTTAAAACTGCTAGTAATTTAAGGTGGCGTGGTCTTACCACATCCTTTATTCTGTCACATGTAATGTAGCTCTGAACTACTCTAGCGAGCTATGTCCATGGTTCTCCCAGAGATGAAGGCTAGACTCCTTTACCTTTGATAATCAGGTTCTGTCCCTCATCCCAAACGACGGCCATGGCATCTTGAAGCCTCATTTTTTTACGTGTCCATATGCGTCCAACTGCTAGTAGTCCAGATACCTCGGCTATTACTATATCCGTCATTGTTATTCCTCTTCCTCTTACTATAGAATGATAATCTTGTAAATTCTGTAAAAATTCGATAGCCACAGTTTCATTGGGTTGCTGCAGTCGCATAAAATATGCGACCCATCCAGCCCTTACTAGAATTTCTCATGCGGCATCATAAATTGCTAGTCTTTGTGGCTCACTGTGTACTGATCATCCTCTCATTTTGCTTGAATTCTGCACACTGTTATTTTTACACAGCAATGCACATAGCCAACAATGGAACAACAAACTATAAATATCAGGTAATACCTTTTTAGTAACATAGATACTGTTAACGTTTGCTATTATGGGATATCATGCAGCCTAGTACAACCAAATAAAAGACTGACACATATGCCAAAGTGCTTTGGAAGTCACTCGCGCCCCCCTGAAAAATGATAGGTCGCCTTCATCCGGTTAAATGTAGGGATGACATACTGACGCCAATCGTACAGTGGTAAAAATTGTAAGTTGTACATATTTATTACAAGATCACAAAAATATCGAGTTGTTGAAATCGACACATAGCATGAGAATTACGAATAAATATAGAGATGCCATGGAGTAATTTGAAAAGGGGAAAGGACATGTGAGGTGGGTAAAATGCTATGCGGTCATTTATTCCACTTAAACTGTTATGATTGACTTTTTAAACGATATTCCATGCATAAAGGTTCAAAAGGAATTGGGAACATGACCTTTTTGAAATAAAGAAAAAGAAATAAGAAAAGGGGTTATAATTACTATATATGTTGAAAAACATGAGTCCAATACCATCAGTAGAGCTCTGTTGCCCACAGGTGTTTATAACCTTGACAAAGTTGTTTTTTCACCTTTTGGAACCATAATCCTTTATGTATGCCTAGGAAAGAGCCTTGTGATGTCAGGATGGAGGCCATTGTGTTGGCTTGGTAACCACATGGATCATAATGCCATTCACTAGGAAGGAGTGAGAGGTGGACAGGCCGGCTCATGATGAGACCTCATGTTCCAAGGACTTTTATTTTTCTGATGTATCCATTGGATCATATCCCTGGTGTAGTGGCCATAGTGGGAATGCCACTTCATTGCTTCCTTATGATCATGGTAGGCTGGCTCATGATGAGACCCCCTATCCTCCATCTGACAAATCATAGAATTGTTAGTAAACACACACACACACACATACACACACACACACATATATATATATATATATATATTCTTATTTTTTCTTTTCTTTCATATAGCACTTCCTATTCATATATAGAGGATGGCTCAACACTCCTTAAGAGTAGGGATGGTGGAAGAAGTCTGAACATATCAATAGAAGAAAATATGCCATTATTCTTATTCAATGATAATAAGCAAAGAGAATCATGATAATTAGGGAAGAACTAGCATGGTACAAGTAATCATTCAATTTGAGCTATAGTGAAAATAAGGACAGCAAATTGACATAGATAGTTGTGTCTTCCCCTTTTTTAATCAATACAAAGCAATCTCATTAGAGATGCTAATTTCTCTTTGATTTGCTTATTCCAGAAACCTTTAAATTGTGTATCCTTGCATATTTGTATTCTTGCCTTCAAAGGATCATGAAGAGTGAAACATTATTTACAAAAGAATGCACTCAAAAAAGGTGTTGTTCCTTAAATGGAATGACTATTGTTCCTTAAGAGGAAAAACAAAAAGACAACTGCACGCAAAGCTGCTGTTCCTCAAGAGGGACGGTAGAAAGAGAAAAAAAAAAATTCACACGACACTGTTGTTCCTGAAGAGGAACAACAACTTTTCCTTAAGAGGAACAACAAGTAAAACATACACAAGTGAAAGTGTCGATCCTTTGGCGGAACAACATAAAAACAAACCGAAGTGAAACTGTTGTTCCTTAAAAGGAACAACGACAAGCAAAAAAAATGACGACATTGTTGTTCCTTAGAAGGAACGACAACTGTTCCTTAGGAGGAACAACAACTGATCCTTAAATGGAATAGCGTAAAGCATGCACATACCAAACTGTTGTTCCTTAGATGGAACGAATGTTGTTCCTTTTAAAGGGAACAACAATTGTTCCTTAAACGGAACAGGAACAACAACTTTTCCTTAAGAGGAACAACAAGTAAAACATACGCAAGTGAAAGTGTCGATCCTTTGGCGGAACAACATAAAAACAAACCGAAGTGAAACTGTTGTTCCTTAAAAGGAACAACGAAAAGCAAAAAAAATGATGACACTGTTGTTCCTTAGAAGGAACGGCAACTATTCCTTAGGAGGAACAACAACTGCTCCTTAAATGGAATAGCGTAAAGCATGCACATACCAAACTGTTGTTCCTTAGATGGAACGAATGTTGTTCCTTTTAAAGGGAACAACAATTGTTCCTTAAACGGAACAGCACACACAAATGCAAACGGGACTGTTGTTCCTTAAATGGAACGATTGTTGTTCCTTAAAAGGAACAACAATTGTTCCTTAAGAGGAATAGCAAACATTCAAAAACGCAAAATTGTTGTTCCTTAAACGGGACGACTGTTGTTCGTAAGAGGAACAACAACTGTTCCTTAAGAGGAACAACAAAAATATAAACACACAAAACTATTGTTCCTTAAGAGGAACGACTACGGTTCCTTAAGAGGAACAACAACTATTCCTTAAGAGGAACAACAAAAATACAAACAACCAAGATTATTGTTCCTTAAATGGAATGACTGTTGTTCCTTGAGAAGAACAGCAACTGTTCCTTAAATGGAACAACAAAAATAGGCCATACGCGAAACTGTTGTTCCTTAAATGGAACGGATGCTGTTCCCTAAGAGGGACAATAGTTGTTCCTTAATAGGAACAACAAAAATGCAAACATGCAACATTGTTATTCCTTAAATGGAATGATTGGTGTTCCTTAAGAGGAACAATAGCAGTTCCTTAAGAGGAACAACAAAAATATAAACACGCACAAAACTGTTGTTCCTTAAATGGAATGACTGCTATTCCTTAAGAGGAACAACAACTGTTCCTTAAGAGGAACAACAAAAATATAACACATGCAAAAACTTATGTTCCTTGAATGGAACAGTTGTTGTTCCTTAAGAGGAACAACAGTTGTTCCTTAAGAGGAACAACAAAAATATAAACACGCAAATTGTTGTTCCTTAAGAGGAACGACTGTTGTTCCTTAAGAGTAACAACACCTGTTCCTTAATAAGAACAATGAAAAGAAAACACACGCAAAAACTGATGTTCCTTAAATGGAACGGCGGTTGTTCCATAAGAGGAACAATAGCTGTTCCTTAGGAGGAATACCAAAAATATAAACACACAAATTGTTGTTCCTTAAGAGGAACGACTGTTGTTCTTTAAGGCTGTTGTTCCTTAAGAGGAACAACAAAAATATAAATGTGCAAATAGTTGTTCCTTAAGAGGAATGGCTGTTGTTCCTTAAGAGGAACAACAAAAAGAAAACACATTCAGAAATTGTTGTTCCTTAAATGGAATGGCTGTTGTTCCTTAAGAGGAACATCACGAAAATTAAATAAAGAGAAAAGTGTTGTTCCTTCGAAGGAATGGTTGTTGTTCCTTAAAAGGAACAATAGTTGTTCCTTAAATGGAATAGCACTAAAATCTTTACAAAAAACAGTTTATACAATAAAATTTAGAAAAGAAAGGTTTATATACAAAATTCAAATGAGTTGTTTACAAGATTGATGCTGAGGATGGGTTAACCTCCTCAGCGAGAATTTGCATGGTGGAATCTTCCCATAACTGTTGGTAAAAGGGCTCCCTGTTAAGCGGTTTGTGATAAAGTCGCACTCAGTGATGATTCACTTTGAAAGAATATCCAGATCCATCAATGGTTGTCAATGTAATGGTGCCATTATCATGCACTTTTTGTATCTCATAAGGTCCTAGCCATCTGGTCTAGAGTTTTCCGAGGAAATCCTGGAACCTTGAATCGTATAGAAGTGCCAGTCTCCTTCATGGAAGATATTCTTTTTTAATAAGGGCATCGTGCCATTTCGCCCTCTCCTGTTGAATTAATGTAGTGTGTTGAAGAGCTGAGAGCCTAATTTCATTTAATTCATTGATTTGTTGTAATCTATTGGTTTGAGCATCATTTAAATTCAAACCCACCTCCTGCGTTGTTCTTAATGTTTGAATCTAGAATTCGATTGGGAAAATGGGTTCCTTACCAAATACTAATTGATATGGTGAATATCCCATGGTGTTTCTCCATGTTGTGCGGTATGCCCACAAGGCTTTTGGCAATCTTGAAGCCCAGTCACGTCTGTGTGATGCAACTGTTTTTGTAAGTATTGTCTCGATTACCTTATTAGTACTTTCTACTTAGCCATTTTCCTGTGGTTGGTATGGAGTTGTAATTTTGTGCAGAATATGGTAATTTCTCAATGTTGCAGCAATCTTGTTACCTACGAATTGTGGTCCTCCATCTGTAATTATGTCTCTCGGCAAGCCATATTGCACAAATAATTGAAAAAGAAAATGTATTACTGAATCCTCTGTAGCTCTTGGCAGCGCCTCTACTTCAACCCATATAGTAACATGCTTTGTTGCAACTATTATGTATGTTTTTTGATTGGATGATGGGTTAATCGGACCAACAAAATCTAGTGCCCACCACTCAAAAGTCTTGATTACTAATTGTGGGTTCAGAGGCATCTCATTAGATTGTCCAGAGTGTCCTGTCCTCTGGCAGTTATCACAGGATTGAAAAAACTTTTTAGCATATTTAAAGATAGTGGGATAGTAATAGCCTATTTGTGAAACTTTGTGACCAGTTCTGTAGTCTAGAAAATGTCCGCTGTTAGTGTCAGTATCTTCATCCCTCCATCAGAGATCAAATCCTCTTGTTGCATTGCAAATTAGGTGTCTCGCTCAGTCAGCTGCATTCCATTAGGAGCATGGATCATCTGGCGGTAGTGGCTTGCTGTACAGTTTCCCTCATGTTATCTACCTATTGGCTCATGTTTGTTCATTTACAAACACACACAGTCTTATTTATATCTTGAAAATTGCAAAGATTGTCTTTAGGGTTTCTTTGTCAATTAGGTCTAGGGTTTCATTAGGGTTTCGTCAAAAAATGTGTTAAAGTGTCCAATAATTTCCAAAAGGCCATGAGGAGGTTGAAACATCAATAAATTTTATCACCAAGCATTTGAAAATGTGTTTTTCCTCAAAACTCTGTTTTGAGGAAAAAACAGAGTATTTAGTATTTATTGTACAAAATCATGAAAGTTTTTTCTTTCCTCATTGTAAATCCATTCATCTGCATCCTGGTTTCTTTCCTTAGCCTAGAAGCTCCAATACCTGCAAAAACAAGCAAGCTCAGGTCATTAAACTCTTCACAAAGTGAAAAAGCAGTGAAAAAGTTCAAAAATAGAGTTTAAAGATAAAGTCAAATACAAAACATTATAAAAGTGGGTTTCATGAGCCAAAATTTCAAAAGCTCTTGGTTTATAAGCAATGTCTTCATTTGTAAAGTTCATTTGCAAAAGACAAGTAAGACAAGGTGATTTTGTTGAGCAAGAGGAAAAAATTGGGTGAAAATTGCTCCTGGTGACCGGCACAACGCACTGGGCAAGAGGCACGGCGCATTGGTGAGGCGCAACGCACTCGGCCTCAGAACACAGTGTATTTTTACATAGGCATGGTGCACTGGTGAGGCACGGCGCATTGGGCATGCTGCACGATGCATACAACCAGGAAGTCCGAAAAACCTCCAAACTTGCTCCAATCACCCGAAATCACGTGGAACGGTCTTGATTCAAGTAGGTAGCATCTTCAAAGTTGTATTTCATCTAGGTTTGACGATAGTTTGATGGTGTGTTTTATATGGTGAGTGTTTAAAAAATCAAACCATACTTTTTAAAAAAACTTGCTACCTAGGGGTTTGAAAACCTATTTTGCTACCATGTTCATTATCCCTCCATTACTCCCCTATCCCATTTACCCCTGAGTTTCATTATTCCCTAACTTCCCCAACCCCCCTAAATTCACTAATCCCTTATCCCAAGTTCCCTTTCCCAAAATCCTAATTATAAAATCCCAAACCCTAACCCTATACAAAACACCCATAATATCCCATTTTTCCCTAGCTAACTCTGTCCCAACAGTCCCTAAATTCCCATTATTTTTCCTCTCCTAACAGTCCCTTGTTTCACTATTTTCCCTTGGTAGGAGAGGTCAAACAATAATCAAAGGCAGTCCAACATAGTTTTAGCACCTATTTCTCCAAGCCAATTTGTCTATCAGCAGTTATGGTATCTGATCCTTCATATGATTATGAAGAAGAGAGTCAAAGTGATTCACCCACAGAGGGACATGTACCTAGGAGGCCTCATAGAGGTGGAAGACATATCAGAGAAGAACCTACCACTCTTACCGAGTTGCAGGCCTACCCTCTTGCCCTCTTTTGTTTCCAGCATCAGTCATGTTATGAATTTTGTGAGAAGGTTGCTCATATTCAGTTTCATCGTGAGTTGGACCGCTTATTTGTGTTGCATTTGCATCGTGATCAAGCCACTCTTGCCGGTGTTACTTTCACATTAACACCAGAAACCATTTCATTGGCAACCGGCATACCAAACATTGGAGAACCATGGAACAAGAGATAGAAGATTGACCAAAAACACTATGAACCATACATCAAACTTGGTTTTCTGAGGCAGCTTAAGGGAGTGTTTCCTTTTTGGTTTCTCAAGCATGAGTATTCTCCTTTAATGAAACTCATCATGAAGTATTTCACCTGTGAGGGCCGGTTCTCCCACTTGTATGCTTATCACATCAGGCTGCTGATGCATTTCACTCGGGTGCGAATGATGAACATTCCTTATTTCATATGCTAAAACATAGAAAGGATTACCACTCTTGTGTAGCACAAGACCCCTCAGCAGCAATTTAACAGTCTTTATCATTTTTCTCTCATCAAAATTGTGGTCGTTCATCAGCTTGGTTTACAGGGCATCACTTGGGATGACTTCATATCTCATGAGTATTTCAGAGCTTCACAGTGACCTTCAGAGGTTGGGCATGAGACAGGTGGACCTTCTTATCAGCAGGGCCATGAGACCGTTAGTATGCCGGTGTTCATCTCCTATTAGAGGGGCACTAGACGGTTGTTTACAGCAGTGAAGCGAGTGTTATCTCCACCTGTGGTGGAAGGGGCCTCACTTCCTCCACCAGCACAGCAGGTTTAGGACCAAGGAAAGATGCCTCTATAGGAGGAAGGACCGTCAGGTGAGCGAGAGACTGATTTCATCCTCATTGAAGGTGATGATACTGACATGGGCCCACAAAGTGCGAAACTTAGACAGATCATCAAGGAGCAGCAGGCGGAAATTAATGCCTTGTACACCAACTTGGATAGAGCCCAGTGGACTATACAGTATTTGGATCAAAGGAACAAGCAACTTGAATATCAGCAGGTGGTGATGGAGTTACAGAACATTCGGCAAAACCGCCAAAGTGCCCGAAGGAGGAGGATAGAGTTCACTTCATTGGAGCAAGAGATCAATGCTGATCAAGAGTCATGGCTTGAAAGATTCAATACCCAGTTGGAGAGGAAGCTGGAGAAGGCAATAAATGAGAAGAACATGCTTATAAATTTTTCATATCATTATTTGTCCCGGAACTTGGTGTGCCAAGCAAGAATCAGGAATTTGAAAGAAAAGCTAAAGAGAGCATCAAAAAGGCAAAAAGAGGATGAAGGACTTCAAATCTTGGCTGAGGCTTCCTTGGCCCATCAAACCACTTGATAGAGAAGACTCAGACGAAATTTCAAGAAATTTGGAGCAATTTTTTCATTGTTGTAAATTTTGGCACAAAAAACAGAGTTTTCCTCCCTATGCGCCGCACCACGTGGTGCTCGCTTTTGCTAGAGGGCTCTAAATCACAAAAACTTTGAATTTCTGGATTTTTCATGGAAATTTATGCTTGCCTACCTATGGCCAAGAAATCTGGGCAGGTTTTGAGCCCTCAAAAGGTTAAAAAACACTCAAAAATGACCTCAGTGCCCCTATTTTGACACACAAGAAGCAGTGTTGGGAGAATGGACATTTGGTGGGGCAAATGGAGGCCAAATTTAAAAATTCTACTTGGGTTCGAAAGTAGACAGACATGCATTTCCAGTAAGCACACCTGGGGCTCATTTAGACACCTGGAATGCCTCCAAAAGTGGGTCCAAACAGCCGTTATTCATAGAGAATCAGGCGCAGCGCATAGAGGAAAAATTGCCAATTTGACCAAGTTTTGCTCTGTTTTTTGCCCAGTTTCACCTAGTTTGACTTTTTCACTTTCCTAATGGAAACTTTATGATGTAATTTTGATGGATTATGATGTAAATATATTGTATTTTCACTTGTAGAGGTAGATTCATCAGTTTATAGGTTGTTTCAAACTGAATGGATGAGTTTCCTTGTTTTTAGAGGCATGCTATTATGTTGCCTAGTTTCTAGTTCTCAGTTTAGAATCAGTTGGATCAGCTCCTAAAATCATGAGCTCGACCCCTAGATGCAAGGTTGAGCTATGTTTGTCTATATTATGTTGTTTTTCAGTCATTAGCATGGTTGGACTCTTGAGAAAGCCTTGAGCTTCATTGTACATTCACTTTCAGTATTTTGGCTAAGGAATTGAGACTAGGATTTGCAGCACTCTTTGGGATTCATGTGGCAATTTGTATTAGTACAGTGCTTCTCTTTGTAATTGTGAATTTTGTTAATGTATGCCATCATCTATCTTATTTCTTCTAAACTAAACGAACAAGAGTGTAAGTAGAATTCATTGAAAATGCAATGCTCTACTTGAAGTTTGCTTTAGTTGTTTGATGTTTTCAGCTGTTTGGGGAGGATTCATGATTGCCCTTGCCCTCTTCAACACCTCACCTATCTTTTCCCTCCATCTCATTAAAATTTAAGTGCCAAAATGTTCGCCTACCTTGCCCCATCGAGATCTCTACAGAACTGAGCCTCAATCCCTGCACCCAAAAATCTGCCTTTGCCTTGATTCCAAGAAAACCACAAAATGTTCAAATCAAAGCCTTGTACTTCATACCTAGCCTAAAATCAGCTTTTATTTCAGTCATCTCAAGCCCATTGATTATCTTTTGCTAAGATTGACCCAGAGAGAGTCCTCTCCTATCCTCGTAGGGCTAGCTACGAGGCTGAGCATGGTTTGATGTTGGCCCTGGATCCTACCATTTCAGCCTGAGGTAAATCTAGGCTCTAACATAGTGGGGACCATACTAGGGAAGATATTGTTTGTTTGTTAGTGTTCTTCATTTTATAGACTATAGACGGAGCCTGAAGTTAGCCAGGTAGCCTTCAAAACGCTCTTGCTTTGCGTTAGCGAAAGTAGATAAAAGCTGCTTCAGTCAATCTCCGGTCTAGTCTTATAAGCTGAGCATCTGACTTGCAAATTGCCCAAGTAACATGTATCAAGTTCAGATCTGATTGTTGATGGTGGACAATAGTCAGACATCGGAAGGCTGAAATCATTCACCTGGCGACTTCAGTGTCGAAGAATCCCAAGGTTCAAAATTTTTATGCCGACTCTACCCTTCAAAAAATCAGTAGCCTGAAGAATTTCTTGGTGAATTCATTGTTATCAAAATGGATTTTCTTGCTCAACGGTATGCTCCCATGAGCCAAGATCACATTCCAGGTTTTCCAAAAAAAATTCCAAAGGTAAATTGGCAAAGGAATTTGCCTACATTTAAAGATGATAATAGGAAGGATGCTGCTTTACATCTGGTTAGGTTTCACATACATATTCGCAAGTTGAAGGTTGATTTTCCTGAAGATTGCCTGATGAAGATATTCATGGCCACTCTGGAAGGTGAAGCCAGATCTTGGTATGAAAGTTTGCCGCCTGCTTGTATTTATTGTTTGAAATATTTTCATACCATGTTCTTTGAAAGGTATAAAGAATCTTATCCATCATTAAATCTAGTTCAGAACTGTTGTAAACATGCTTATAGTTTTATTGAAAATCTTGAGAAAATTTGTGAAGATGATGACTTCATGGATGATGAGATCATGGAAGCCCTGTATGAAAATCCATTTCAGTAGCATACAAAGAGTGATACTTATCAAGCTGATTAGGAAACTTTGTAGCAGGATCAAGATCTTAGTACGGTGGAAGATGATGAAAGAGAAGGTTTTATTTCAGATCTGTCCATAGAAGAAGATAACATGTAGGAAAGTCAAGTTTCAATCTTAGAATGTGATAAAGTCAAGTCGGCTATTTCAGATCTAGATTCAGATCGTGATGATCAAGAGTACCTTGGTCTGAATCCCATGAAGGAGAGCTCTGTTGTTGAGATCATTTGGAATGAAGAAGACAGAGTTATTGACCCAAGTGTTCTCATTTCATTAGAACCAAGCCCTCATGAGGAGGTAATCCAGTCAGTTCATGAAAAACAAGATGAAACCTTTGTTCGAGTAAGTGAAAAATCCTCTTTCGATAACTCAGTGGTAAACAATACGCTGATTGCCATGTCATATGAAGATGACCAACAATGTTTCCAAATTTCAGAAAATGAGGACTGCCAATAAGGTTTTTCATGTTTTCAAATGTTATTTCATGAAGACAATCATTGTTTGAGGAAAAGAAAACAAAATGTATTATCGCCTCTGTCTGAAGATGAAATAGATCTACTCCTGAAAGGTCAGGTTCCAACCCAAGCTAATGCAGGTTTGTAGTGTGCACATGGTCAAGAAGGTGATGGTGGAACTTCTTCCTCATTTGAAAATGATGACAGTCTTGTAATTAGCTTTATAAATCAGAAAACATATAATATTTTCTTTCATGAAGATGATAAGGCTGTCATGTTTGATGATCTTGAAGATTGTTTTCTGTTTAAGAATGACCTAGATCATGAAGTTGAGGAATATGAGCTTGAGAAAGACAGTAGGCCAGAATTTCTCATGGTCAAGGAATTTACAGCTAACACTCAGATGGTAGAAGCTTATACCTCTCTGTGCCTTCCTATCACTCAGCAACCAGTGGTTCTTTCAGATCAGAAGGAACGGAGTACTTGTATTTTTGCTATTGGATCTGAAGACAAAATAGTGCTTTAGGATTATCAAGATCCCTTTGGCATTCTTTTGCAAGCATTAGAGAAGATAAATGTTGCCTGGTTCATTATCATAAGCCTTGGTTTCAGTGGTTATTGTGAGTTGCCTACATGTACATCGTTCTGCCTACTTGGGGAAAGTGAGAACAAAATTTCATTGAGTAGCCATTTGTTGGATTAGTTACATTGGAAGGCTCACTACACATGATTGTACATGTTTCATCAGTAGGCAGGTGGTTGTCATCATGATTTGAAGCTCTAAAATATCGATGATCTGCTGCCATTTAAAAGTTGTGTAAGTTCTTGTTTCAGTTAAGTCAGTCTTGAGTCATTTTTTGTTTCAGTCAGTTTAAAGATAGTTTCAGCTGAGTGTCGAGTTTCAGCTTTTCAGAGTCTTGTTTCGGTTTTGGATTAGTCAGTTCAACTATGAGTCTTAAGTCAAAGTTTCATAGTAATTGGTTTTTGGGTGTTTTGAAGTTATTAACTCCATAGCCCAATGGATGAAAGGCAATGCCTACTTTCCAAGAGATCTGTAGTTCTTGGCACCTCCAAGTAGCTACCATCCCCATTGGAGCCAATGTTAGTGTCGGTATCTTCATCCCTCCGTCAGAGATCAAATCCTCTTGTTGCATTGCATATTAGGTGTCTCCCTCAGTCAGCTGCATTCCATTAGGAGCATGGATCATCTGACGGTAGTGTCTTGCTGTACAGTTTCCCTCATGTTATTTACCTACTGGCTCATGTTTTTTCATTTACAAACACACACAGTCTTATTTTTATCTTGAAAATTGCAAAGGTTTTCTTTAGGGTTTCATGGTCAATTAGGTCTAGGGTTTCATTAAAAAATGTGTTAAAATGTCCAATAATTTTCAACAAGCCATGAGGAGGTTGAAACATCAATAAATTTTATCACCAAGCATTTGAAAATGTGTTTTTCCTCAAAACTCTGTTTTGAGGAAAAAAACGAGTATTTAGTATTTATTGTACAAAACCATGAAAGTTTTTTCTTTCCTCATTGTAAATCCATTCATCTGCATCCTGGTTTCTTTCCTTAGCCCAAAAGCTCTAATACCTGCAAAAACAAGCAAGCTCAGGGCATTAAACTCTTCACAAAGTGAAAAAGTAGTGAAAAAGTTCAAAAATGGAGTTTAAAGATAAAGTCAAATACTAAACATTATAAAAGTGGGTTTCATGAGCCAAATTTTCAAAATCTTTTGGTTTATAAGCAATGTCTTCATTTGTAAAGTTAATTTGCAAAAGACAAGTAAGACAAAGTGATTTCGTTGAGCAAGAGGAAAAAATTGGGTGAAAATTGCTCCTGATGACGAGCACAGCACACTGGGCAGGAGGTGCGGCGCACTGGGCCTCAGAACACAGTGTATTTTTACACATGCGCAGTGCATTGGGCATGCTACGTAGTGCATACAGCCAGGAAGTCTGAAAAACATCCAAATTTGCTCCAATCACCCGAAATCACGTGGAATGGTCTTGATTCAAGTAGGTAGCATCTTCAAAGCTGTATTTCATCTAAGTTTGACTATGGTTTGATGGTGTGTTTTTTATGGTGAGTGTTTAAAAAATCAAACCCTACTTTTTAAAAGAACTTGCTACCTAGGGTTTGAAAACCTATTTTCCTACCAAGTTCATCATCCCTCCATTACTCCCCTATCCCATTTACTCCTTAATTTCATTATTCCCTAAGTTCCCCAACCCCCCTAAATTCACTCATCCCTTATCCCAAGTTCCCTTTCCCAAAATCAAAATTGTAAAATACCAAACCCTAACCCTATACAAAACACCCATAATATCCCATTTTTCCCTAGCTAACTCTGTCCCAACAGTCCCTAAATTCCCATTATTTTTCCCTCTCCTGTCAGTCCATTGTTTCACTATTTTCCCTTGGTAGTAGAGGTCAAACAATCATCAAAGGCAGTCCAACACAGTTTTAGCACCTATTGCTCCAAGAAAATTTGTCTATCAGCAGTTATGGCATCTGATCCTTCATATGATTATGAGGAAGAGACCCAAAGTGATTCACCCACGGAGGGACATGCACCCAGGAGGCCTCATAGAGGTGGCAGACATATTAGAGAAGAACCTACCACTCTTACTGAGTTGTAGGCCTGCCCTCTAGCCCTCTTTTGTTTCCAGCATTAGTCATGTTATGAACTTTGCGAGAAGGTTGCTCATATTCAGTTTCAGCGTGAGTTGGCCCGCTTATTTGTGTTGCATTTGCATGGTGATCAAGCCACTCTTGTCAGTATTACTTTCACATTAACACCAGAAACCATTTCACTAGCAACCGACATACCAAAAATTGGAGAACCAAGGAACAAGAGATAGAAGATTGACCAGCAACACTATGAACCATACATCAAACCTAGTTTTCTGAGGCAGCTTAAGAGAGTGTTTCCTTTTCAGTTTCTCAAGGATGAGTATGCTCCTTTAATGAAACTCATCATGAAGTATTTCACGTGTGAGGGTCGGTTCTCCCACTTGTATGCTTATCAGATCAGGCTGCTGATGCATTTCACTTGGGTGCGAATGATGAACATTCCTTATTTCATATGCTGAAACATAGAAAGGATGACCACTCTTGCGTAGCACAAGTCCCCTTAGTAGCAATTTAACAGTCTTTATCATTTTGCTCTCATCAAAATTGTGGTCGTTCATTAGCTTGGTTTACAAGGAATCACTTGGGATGACTTCATCTCTCATGAGTATTTCATAGTTTCACATGGACCTTCAAAGGTTTGGCATGAGACAGGTGGACCTTCTTATCAGCAGGGCCATGAGACCGCTAGTATGCCGGTGTTCATCTCCTATCAAAGGGGCACTAGATGGTTATTTGCAGCAGCGAAGCGACTGTTATCTCCACCCTGGGTGGAAGGGGCCTCACTGCCTCGATCAGCACAGTAGGTTCAAGACCGAGGCAAGAGGCCTCTATAGGAGGAAGGACCATCAGGTGAGTGAGAGACTAATTTCATCCTCATTGAGGGTGATGATACTAACATGGGCCCACAAAGTGCAAACCTTAGATAGATCATCAAGGAGCAGGAGGGGGACATTGATGCCTTGTCCACCAACTTGGATAGAGACCAGTGGACTATATAGTATTTGGAGCAGAGGAACAAGCAACATGAAGATCAGCAGGTGGTGATGGAGTTACAGAACATTCGGCAAAACCGCCAAAGTGCCCGAAGGAGGAGGATAGAGTTCACTTCATTGGAGCAAGAGATCAATGCTAATCAAGAGTCATGGCTTGAAAGAGTCAATACCCACTTGGAGAGGAAGCTGGAGCAGGAAATAAATGAGAAGAACATGCTTAGAAATTTTTCATATCATTATTTGTCCCAGAACTTGGTGTGCCAAGCAAGAATCAGGAATTTGAAAGCAAAGCTAAAGAGAGCATCAAAAAGGAAAAACAGGATGAAGGACTTCAAATCTTGGCTGAGGCTTCCTTGGCCCATCAAACCACTTGATAGAGAAGATTCAGCCCAAATTTCAAGAAATTTGGAGCAATTTTTGCATTTTTGTAAATTTTGGCACAAAAAATAGAGTTTTCCTCCCTATGTGTCGCACCATGTGGTGCTCGCTTTTGCTAGAGGGATCTAAATCACAAAAACTTTGCATTTATGGATTTTTCATGGAAATTTATGCTTGCCTACCTATGTCCAAGAAATCTGGGCAGGTTTTGACCCCTCAAAAGGTCAAAAAACACTCAAAAAATGACCTCACTACCCCTATTTTGACACACAGGAAGCAGTGTTGGGAGAATGGACTTTTGGAGGGGCAAATGGAGGCCAAATTGAAAAATTCCACCTGGGTTGGAAAGTAGACAGATATACCTTTCCAGCAAGCACACCTAGAGCTCATTTTGACACGGGAAAGGCCTCCAAAGGTGGGTCCAAACATGCTTTATGCATAGAGAATCAAGCGCGGCACATAGAGGAAAAATTGCCAGTTTGACCAAGTTTTGCTCTGTTTTTTGCCCAGTTTCGGCTAGTTTGACTTTTTCACTTTCCTAATGGAAAATTTATGATGTAATTTGATGAAATTTGATGGATTATGATGTAAATATGTTTGATTTTCACTTGTAGAGGTAGATTCATGAGTTTACAGGTTGTTTCAAACTGAATGGATGAGTTTCCTTGTTTTTAGAGGCATGTTGTTATGTTTCCTAGTTTCTAGTTCTCAGTTTAGAATCAGTTGGATCAGCTCCTAAACTCATGAGCTCAACCCCTAGAGGCAAGGATGAGCTATGTTTGTCTATATTATGTTGTTTTTTAGTCATTAGCATGGTTGGACTCTTGAGAAAGCCTTTAGCTTCATTGTACATTCACTTTCAGTATTTTGGCTAAGGAATTGAGACCAGGATTTGCAGCATTCTTTGGGATTCATGTGGCAATTTGTATTGGTACAATGCTTCTCTTTGTAATTGTGAATTTTGTTAATGTATGGCATCATCTATCTTATTTCTTCTAAACTAAACGAACAAGAGTGTAAGTAGAATTCATTGAAAATGCAATGCTCTACTTGAAGTTTGCTTTAGTTGTTTGATGTTTTCAGCTGTTTGGGGAGGATTCATGATTGCCCTTTCCCTCTTCAACACCTCACCTATATTTTCCCTCCATCTCATTAAAATTTAAGTTCCAAAACGATCACCTACCTTGCCCCATCGAGATCTTTGCAGAACTGAGCCTCAATCCCCACACCCAAAAATCTGCCTTTCCCTTGATTCCAACAAAACCCCCAAAAAATCAAGTCCAAGCCTTGTACTTCATACCTAGCCTAAAATCAGCTTTTATTTTAGTCATCTCAAGCCCATTGATTATCTTTTGCTGAGATTGACCCAGAGAGAGCCCTCTCCTGTCCTCGTAGGGCTAGCTATGAGGCTAAACGTGGTTTGATGTTGGCCCTAGATCCTACCTTTTCAGCCTGAGGTAAATCTAGGCTCTAACATCTGCCACACAGCCCATCGTGGCATGCTTTTAGAATTTCAAAGACTTCATCTTCTTGGATGCATCTTTTGATGTGCATATATGCCCGTGTATGGAATAAGTAGCCCCCAATCCAAGAGAATCGGGTACTGCGCTGCACTATTTGTTTTCTTTCATTAGGCATTAGGTGCTTGGGTAATGTTCCCACTGCCAAGTAATTTACAACATCGGCATACCATGGTGTTCTGACAGTAGCAACAAATAAATGTTCATCAGGGAATTGATCCTCAACTGTTGCTACGTCCTCTGGCTTTGGCATTCGTGAGAGAAAATTAGCTATAGGGTTTTCTCTTCCAGGTCAATCCTTAATTGTGATGTCAAATTCCTGCAAGAGAATCAACCATCTTGTCACTCTTCCATTTGTAACAGGTTTATTTGCTAAATACTTAATGGCAGAGTAATCTGTATATAAAACGACATGATATCCAGTTATATAGTGTCTAAATTTATTTATAGCATATATTACAGCTAAAAATTCTTTTTTCAGTCACAATATAGTTTAATTTAGCAAGAGATAGATTTTCACTGATATAATATATTCATATGTCTTTTTATCTTCTTCCTACCCAAGAACTGATCTGATTGTTGTCTCTGAAGCATCAGATGAAATCTGGAATGGAAAATCCTAGTTTGGGCCCCTTAGCACTGGGGCTGTTGATACAAGATTCTTTAGATCCTCAAAAGCACGGTCACACTTATATGTCAAAATGAAATCAATATTTCCTGTTAGTGCATATAAAGGTGCAGCAATCTAAGAAAAATGTTTTATAAATCCTCTATAATAACCAGAAAATCCAAAAAAACTGCGTACCTCTATTTCTGTGGGGGTATTAAAAAAATTATTTGAATTTTAGCCAGATCTATCTGTACTCCAGTTGTTGAGATATAATGACCTAAGATGAGTCCCTTGGTCATCATCATATGACACTTTTCATTGCTCAAACAGAGCCTAGTGGCAATGCATCTTTGTAGTACTTTTTCTAATGTTTGTAATTCTGGCTCAAAGTCATCCCCATAAGTTGTAAAGTCATCCATATATACTTTGATCCCTTCATTTATTAAATCTAAAAAAACGCTAAGTACAACCCTCTGAAATGTGGCAGGTGCATTGCATAGCCCAAAGGGTAAGATCCTGTAAGAAAATGTTCCCCAAGGACAGGTAAAGGTAGTTTTATCCTGATCTTCAGGAGCAATCTTGATCTAATTATATCCACTGAAGCCATCTAGGAAAGAAACAAATTTATTTCCTGCTAAAGTGTCTAAGACCTGATCAATGAATGGAAGGGGGAAGTGTTGTTTTTGGGTTGCTTTATTCAGTTCTCTATAGTCAACACATATCCGCCACTTCTCATTATTTTTCAACACCACTACTAATGGAGAGACCCACTTGCTGTCAGATATTGGGTAGATAAAGTTTACATCTAAAAGTTTTTGCAATTTAGCTTTCACAATATCCTTAACATGAGGATTTAATCCCCGTTGGGGTTGGCGAATGGGTCTAGCATCCTTTTCTGTATATATGTGGTGCGTACACAACTGGGGATCAATTCCTTTCATGTCCGGGTAATCCCATGCAAAGGCTTCTTTATATTTTCTCAGGAGTTGAACCAACTTTTCTTCTTGTTCAACAGTCAGGTTTTTGTTAATGTTTAAAGTTTTTCCTGGCTCAATTTCTATGGTTTTTCTATTATAAACAGAGGTGGTTGGTATTGACTGATCATGAGTATCTTTTAGGGGATCTTCTTCTATTTCATTATTGAATGTTACTTCGATCATGTGACATTTTAGATGGGATCCAATTTTTGGTTAGTTAATGTAGGTGTTGATGATGTCATCTTCTATTTGATCTTTACATTTGAGAGAATCTTCTATGGTTAGGGGTGATCTAATATTTTCAGTTAGATATGATACAGGTTGTTTTCTTGTTTTGATTATTGTAAAAATTGGTTGGGTTGGAGGATATAAGGCTAAATTCTTTACATTTCTTCCTCTTGCTATAGTCATGTTGCCTTGTCGACAGCCAATATAAGCGTCAACAGTTGCTAGCCAAGGTCTACCTAGAATTAAGGGGTTTCCATCCAATCGGTTTCTAGTATTGATGATCAAAAAGTATGCAGGGTATTCCCAGGAGTCTGCAGATACCATTACATCATGTAATGTGCCCTCTGGTCTGACTACCGATCGGTCAGCCAACTCCAATAAGGTTGTGGTTGGGTCTAATGATGTAATGCCAAGTTTTTGACAAGTGGTGGTTGTAAGAATATTGATTGCGGCTCCTAAATCAACTAAGGCATTGGGGAAGGAGCATCCATTGATTTTCACTGTGACTATAGGATTTCCTGGGTCCTCATATTTTACAGGTGCTTCTCTTCCTAATAGTAAGTCAGATAAGGTATCGACTACATGGACAGTTGGATTTGTTTTTACTTTCCTCTTTCCTTTTTTCATAAATAATTCTTTGATAGTTTTTGCATAAATCAGGATGTCTTGAATAGCCTAGAGGAGTGGAATTTTTATAGACAAATTTTTTAGTTCTCCCAGAAGATCAAAATCAAGATGTTCTATTGGGCTAGGTATGATCAAGCATTCTAGGAGTGGTGGAGAAGTGGTGGTTGCTTGTTCATGAGTTTGTTGGCTATGTAGATTCTCCTCTTGTAGTGTTTGTTCTATAGGTAACAGATTTTTAGTTTGAACATTTTTATCTCCCTTTGATTCTATTATATGACCAGATCTTAATTGAAGGTCATTGCACTCCCTTAACTCGTTTTCTAGTTTTGGTCCTTCAATTATTTGTACAGATTGAACCGATCTATTAATGGGGTTCGGGTTGGGTTGGGTTGGGACCCGCGGTCTTAAGTTGGTCTAGGGGTTTTGTTGCAATGTATAAGGTGTTGGCAATGTGGGTTGAGGGAGAGGGATCATTCCAGCTGGTTGATTTATAGGTCTTTTCCAGTTCGACTACCAATTTTGACTCTACGAGGTGGAGGGTGATGATTGTGTTGAATATGCATTATTTTTCCAAAATGGTGGACAGTAAGGAAAGTTCGGCCAATTTGTTTGATCTGTTTGATTTGGCCATGGTGATATGGGGAATGGCTACTGTGACCAGTGGGAGAAAGGTGGTTGATTCTGCCACATGCCATTATACTGCTGAGAATTATATTGAGGAGGCTGAAAAGAAGAGGATGGATCAATGGGCATACCTGTTTTTCGCGACTGCCACTCGCAGCGCTGATTTAGTAGGTAAACTGGTTGTGTTTCTTCTTCTACTTCTTTGTAGACTACTTTCAGTCTTGGGAGTGATGGGTAACTTTTTGTGGTGTGATCTTTCATACAAATAGCGCAGATTTTGACCGTATCCAGTGGGTACTCTTTGTGGCTATGTTTCTTTATGCATCTAGGGCAGAATATCGCCAAATTTTGTTCCACTTCTGCTTGCTATTGTTTAGCTTGCATAATGTCCAACTGCGTTGTCGGAGTCCCTAGAATATTGGCTTTGAAATCTTCTAGTAGATTGTCGATTTTTGTGCGAGTTATACCTCCACCGGAGATCCTGTTATCCCTTGTGATCATGTCACATTCTAGTGGCTTCAGTCTTGTGCTGCCTCTTGAACTCTTGATACACAAATCAATCATGTCAACAAAATTTTCCTAATATATGTCACCTTTACCCATCATGTTTAATGTTTCAATCCATTGTTCTTTCATCCCTTTAATTAGTGTGGTTTTTAACATGTTTTCAGGCAAGGGTAAAGATGCATAAGGATATCTCTGGAGATTTTATTGAAAGCGTTCTACATATTCCTCTAGTTTTTCACTAGGTCGTGCTGTCATTTGAAATATCTCATCCTATAATTATCTAGATCTACAATAGTCCTGATATTTCTTTAGAAAGGTAGTTTTCATCTGATCCCAGTCGTTTATAACGCCCCCACCTAACCCCATAAACCATCGTAAAGATGCTCCTTTTAATGTGGAGGGAAATAATTTTAGTTTTTGGGAATCGGTGGTATAGTCATACCCTCAGCATAATACATCAAAATCAAATAGAAATGATTTGGATCCTCTGGTGTTAGGCCATGGAATGTAGGGATATTCTGGAGAGGAATCGCTTTCATAGTTGTGTTAACTGCTATGTCCACAATGGGATACTGCAGTGTGCAGGTTTGAGGTGTTTACTGGTTCTGGGCCATTTGATCAAATATGTGCCAATACCCTTCTGGGATTTCCAGAGAGTTATTCCTAGGATGAGTAGAAGGATTAGGAATGAGCTTAACAACACTTCCCTGGTCTAGGATAATGAGTATTCCTTGTTGAACTATTACCTGGGAGGATCTTCGCTCCTCAGGTTCTCCTGCTTCGTTTTGGATAAACTTAACAACACTCCCCTTATCTGGGCTACTGAGTGTTTGCATTATTTTGAGAGGGGATATTTGCTCTTCTGTTTCCCTTTTTTCTCCTCCTCCTTCACGGAGATTACTAGAATTCCCTTCTTCTAAAGAAATTGGGCGAAAATTCTCAGTTTCTTGAAAATCTTGCTCATTTTCTTCTATTTTGCTGTGCACCTCAGCAAAGGCTACAAATGGTGAGTCTGTCACCCGAAGGGAGCCAGTAGGTTGTCTAGAAGAAACTTTTCTAGGGCCTACTGATGGCTGAGATTCGACTTTCTTACTGATATCGTCTATGAAGGTTGATCGACCAAGGGTCACCGGTCCCTTAGCTTTGTCGGTTTTGGGTAGTGGTTTTGGATTATTTTCAAGTTTTTTCTTCTTAGTCATACACACAACTCAAATATTTATTTCTACCCTAATTTCTTTGACAATCCTACTGGAAAGAGGGCGGGGGAGCAGGGCTTTTACATCCTCCGTACACAAGTTCTTACCTTCCATTTGTAATACCCAACTCTTTCCTAACAGACACCCATCAGAGGCACACTACTCTTTTAGAAATGGCTACACTCTCCTCGGCAACGATGCCAAAACTTTGAGGTATAAAAGGTGTCTTTTCAACTCCTAATTATCTTCACATTAGTTATTAATTTGGGCAAGATTTTCTATTTCAAGAGTGTACATAGTTTGTGGCGACTATTTACTCAAGCGTAATGTTTCTAAATGGCAGTATAGTGCTTTCAAATACAAGGGTAAATGGATGCTTTAAATAAAACTCACTTGCAATTAAAGGAAATTTCAATGCTCTAAAACTAAATTATTTATTCAACAAAGTAACAAAAATTATCAGTCAAGGATATAGTAGCAATAACTCATTCCTTGTTTAACTGATGTAAACTAAATCAAGCATAAATAAGATCCTCAATCTCAGAGCTTTGACAGTAATAGCCAATGTTATTTACAGTTGTTGATCTCACACACACCACACTAAATAACCAATTGGAAATAGCAATGAATTAAATCAATAATGCTACTACAACTGATCGAAATGAGATAATTATGCTAACCATAAGAATGATAAAAGGCAAACCTAAATGAGTGCAGAAAGTAAATGAGAAGCAACGCTATATACTAGAAATGAACAACAAAACTTATGTAACTGTAATGAACAACAAAGCTAAGTTATTGAAATGAACAATGAAGCTTTGTAAGTAAAATGAACAACACAACAATATACTTGCAAAAAGCAGTGATCTTGTTATGAGGGAAATGAACAGCAACGCAATTCAATTACAGCATATAAAACAGATCAGTTCATTAAGTCTGGAAATATGAAACAGTAAAGCAATGCGACTACAATAGATAGAAATGAAACCAAACCATCACATGGAAGAAATTGTAAAGGGATGATACAAGAATAGCAAGTGAATCCACTAGGGCCGGGCACTTAGCTGCTAGTGAACACCGCCAAATTACTTCAGTATGAAAGAAGGAATAGCAACTGTATTATATATTAATCATATGCAAAATGGTTACAGCCAGTTCATACTCTGTTTCAACAACGAGAGTCAATGATCAAAGTAAAAATACAAAAGTAATTTCTGAATAATCTCTCCTCCTATTCTTTACAATCGCTATCCCTTTTATAATGGCTAGGCGGATAAAATAGTAACAACAGATATAATAGTAACAGCGATCCCTTAGGATCAAGAGATCCTAAGAGACCCTCTCAATCTTCCATCTTCAGTTAGCTCTTTGTCTTTTGTGCTGATGCTGTGATCTTCTCAGTCCTTATCCATAACTACACACTCCATCCTTGGCTTGCTACCTGTTCACTGTTTCTTGGTGAAGGAACAATAGTTACTGCACTTTGTCTTTTTCCTTCTCTCGGGTAGGGAACGATATTTTTCCCATTTCATCTCTTTCCTATATGAGAAAAGACAATAATTAGCTAAATCGTAATAATAAATAGTTCCCTAGCTTTTACTATAATCCTTTGATATATGAATATCTTTATAACATAAAGGGGATATAATTAAAGGAAAGGATGATGAAATAAATGGCAAATTCATACCTTTTTCATAGCTCAACAATTAGATGTAGAAGAATATGCATACTTATGTAGAAAATAAGAGAAGGTGCATAGTCGAGATGCCAACAAATTATGGCATAGAAGACTTAGCCATTTTCATCATGGCACTTTAAAGATCATGCAACAAGCATCCCTAGTGGAGCACTAGAGCAGCATGATACATGCAAAGGCTGTACCTTGGGAAAGTACACAAAATCCACTTTCAATGATTAGGGCAATAGGGTGCATGCAATCCTTGAAAGGATACACTGTGACGTATGTGGATCTTTCTTGACAGTCTCCACTACCAAGCACATGTATTATGGTATATTTGTGGACTATTCCTATTGGAAATGCTTTATCTACTTCATGCAGAAGAAAGATAAGAAATTTTCCAATTTTTTTGAGCTTAAAGCACTTGTTGAGAAAGAGACTAATAGGAAGTGAAGGCTCTCAAGAGCAATAAAGGTGGTGAGTATGTGTCGAATGAGATTAAAAATTTATGTCCAAAGGAAGGCATTCGAGGGGAGTTGACAACACCTCATATATCATAACAGAATAGGGTAGCTAAGAGTAAGAAGATAAGTATTGTGGAAGTAGCATGGACGATGTTGCATGGAAAAAGCCTACCTATATAGCTGTGGCCTGAAGCATGAAACATAATAGTCTATTTGCATAACAAGATTCCCCACAAGATTCTTGGCATGAGTACATCAGAAGAAGAATTTGTAGGGAAGAAACTAGATGTTTCACACTTTAGGATCTTTGGATCATCCATTTTCTTCCATGTTTCCAAGGAAGCAAGGAAAAATCTAGAGCTGACAACAAAGTTGGGCATATTTGTGGGGTACAGCGACACACTTCATAACTATCAACTGTACTTTCCATCGCTCAGGATCACAATGGTCAGATGGGATGTGATGTTTGATGAGGAGAACACAATGAGGTGTTCACTTGAGAGGGAGCTTAAGTTGCAACATTATCAGGAGCTCTTGGGTCCAAAGGAGGAACCTCAGGATGTTATGGAGTAGCCATAAGAAGAAGAGAAAAGAATGGAGACATCCACTTAAGAAGAGACAGTGAGAGAAGGAAGGAAGCAAGCAAAGGAAGCTAAAATATTATTGAATGTTGTGAGAGAGAATGTGGTAGAACCAAAATCACAGCACAGGCATAGGTGGTCATCGTATCAGTACATTGGGTACATGGTTGTGATGAGTGAGCTATTTGAGATAGAACCATCCTCATTCGATGAAGCAGTGCAATAACTAGTATGGTTTGATACTATGGTAGAGGAACATGATTTCATTGTCAGAAACAGTGTTTGGGAAGTGCTCCCAAGAATGGAGGACAAATAAGTGGTTAGTCCAAGATGGATTTACAAGTAAAGCATGCAACATATGGGAGAATAGAGAAACACAAGGCCAAATTTGTGGCCAAGGGGTTCTCTTAGATGGAGGGAATTGACTATGAGGAGACCTTTTCTCTAGTAGCAAGGTACTCATCCGTCAGGTCAATTCTAACACTGTAGTGTAGATGAGGTGGAAGATCCACTAGATGTATGTGGAGACATTATTCCTAAATGGATTTATTGAGGAGGAGGTGTATATTAAGTAGTAGTAGGGGTTTTAGACCTTTGACATAGAGTCACATGTGTGCAGACTCAAGTGAGCATTGTATGGAATCAAGCAAGGACGCCATGCTTAGTATACCAGGATCGATAGCTACCTCACTGGTTTGGGCTTCACCAAAAGTGAAGAAAGTTGAAACCTTTATCACATTGCGGTAGAAGGTAAATTATTGATTATTGTTTTATATGACGATGACTTTATCTTCATTGGTGATGAGCATTTGATCAGATCTTTTAAGGAGGACCTTGCAAGAGAGTTTGAGATGAAGGACATGGGACTCGTGCTTTATTTCCTCGATTTGGAAGTATGGCAAGGATATGGGGAACTGTTTGTCTCTCATGGAAACTATGCCCACAAGATACTAAAGAAATTCAACATGGAGAGAAGAAAACCCATGGCCACTCCTCTAGTAGGTAACTGGAGGAAAGAGGATGCCAATTTAGGTGAGGAAGTGGAGGCTACCATCTATAGGAAGCTTGTGGGTTCACTCATGTATTTCATGAAAACACGACCAAACATGTTTTATGAAGTTAATTAGGTTAGTCTAGGCATGGTTAAGCGTACCAAACTGTATTGAAAGGAAGAAAGGCATGTTTTGAGATACCTCAGAGGCACTAGCCAGTTTGGTCTTTGGTATAGATGGACAAAGGGATTGAACCTGTGAGGATTCATAGATGCAGATTGGGTGGGGAGTCCATCATAGTGGAAGAGCACTTAAGGAGTCATTTTGAATGTTGTATTAGCAACAATTTCTTCATACAATAGGAAGAAGAGATCTGTGGCACTCAGCTCAGCGGAAGAAAAATACATGGCTGCAAGTCAAGCATCACATGAGGCTATCTGGATGAAAAAAATTCTTGTTGGATTATTGAGTGAGAATATGGATCCTACAGTTATTTAATGTGGAAATCTAAGTTGCATCAAACTCTCTAAGAACCCATTATTTCATGGTCAGTCCCATCATATCAACATTTGGTATCAGCATCTACAAGATTGTGTGCATAGGTGGATTATGTTGTTGCAGTAAATTCCTACAGAGGAACAAGATGAAGATATTTTGAGCAAGTCTTTTTCAAGAGGAAAATATGACTTCTATACAAGTAGGATTGTGGTATCTGATAATCGCTTTCTTGCTGAGAGGGAGTGATGAAAACGCAACAAGTAAATCGTAATTTAAATTTTCCTTGATTAATTTAGGTGAAAATTTTAATTTTAATTTTAGTAAAATACTTGGAGGTAGTTAACTGCGCTGACATGTGTATTTTCACTCAGTTATATGAGTAAATTATAGCTGGAGACACTTGAGTTGAGTTATATGTCATTGATTTCTAATTTTTAGCAATCTATTTCAGTTAATTTGAGTTATTGTCAGTGTAACTAGTTCTCACTGTTAGTAAAACTAGTGGAGGTTCAGTCAAGGGTTTGTAGCTTTTTTCACATTAAGTGATCATCTAGTTAAACTCATCGATTAGCCTATATTAACTCATGCATGCAAAGAATTTGAGTTACCTATTTGAGATTTGAGTTCAAGGCTAGTGTACTATCAGTTGTAGAATTTTCCAAGTTGTACAGGGGGTGTATGAAGTCAAAGAAGGCCCTAAAGGAATTGTGCAATTCTGCATGAGTAATTTCCCCAATTAATAAGGGGTTAATTCCTCATCAAACAACACAAGGAAATAGGAGCTTGGCAATATGAGAAATTTGCTAAGTATTGGCTTGAGTCAGTCTGTGAGGCAGTGAGATAGATTATACAAGTGCACAAGTTGTCTAGGCTTGAACAAGCATTGTAGTTCTTCTCTATTTTTTTATTAATGCAATACAAATGGTAAGGGGTTTTGAGGAGTTAGTTTCCTATAGATAAATCTGTGTGTATGTGCGTTCAGTCTTGATGCATGTTAATGATTTTTGTTCTCGATCATGCTTTTCTTTCTGTGGATGAGTAGAGTAGCTTCAAGTCTTGCAATATAGTAACTTTCATGATAAATTTTTATGTACACATTAAATTTCTACATTTAAAAGATGAAATTATAAATGAAATTATTGATAAATTCAAATATTGTGAACTTTAGGAATGCCCATTTCTTATATTAATAGTGAATTTATAATAATTATAATAAGTAGGAAGAAATATCTCACATTATTTTTGCACTTTGGGGAAGTTACGAAAGGTACAAGAAGGGCGGGAGGGTAAGAGGGGATCAATCAACCAATAAGCCATTGAGTTCAACCATGCCAATTAGGGTGAGAAAGAAACCATTTTTAAGACTACACAACCACATTAGTAAATGTAGTAGATATACACAGATATACATATATTATAAACCTTATATATTTAACACCCTAGATTATAAACCCAATATTATAAAGTATATCTTGCCTATTAAATTATATTAATATTAGGTTTAGGTTTTATAATATTAAGTCTAATATGTAAATTTATTATTATAATTAATAATATTACCTTTATGTTTAATAATATTAGGTTTATAATAATAATGTGTTTATAGTATTTTTTTTTTTCTCGTTAAAAACTAATCTATTATTTACAGGAACAAGAAAGACATTTACAATCATAGAGTCTTTTTACCAGAGGCCAACCTGTGGCACTCTAGATTGGGAGGAATCAAAAGGGCAGCCCTCGCAGGGGCTCCATGACTGAACAAAACATCCCACGCAGGGGTCTTAGACTTCCAAAAATGCAACCATTTCATACTAGATAACCCGCGCAGGGGCTTTGGACCATAAGTGTTCATCCCACGCAGGGGCAGCAAACAACCATCAGCATTTACCCACGCAGGGGCAACAAAAGACATAGCAAGAACAGGCATTAAGACAACATGACAGAAACCGAAAGTCAAAACAAAACCTGAGTGTCGCTGGAGGATGTGATACTGAGCGGATGGACAGCTATTCGTCCGGTTCCTCCTCGACCACCTTGCACCAACCATATTTTTCCATTTCCTCTGCAGAAGGGTAGGGATCCAGGTTGACATTGTCCCCCTTGGATGTCGACACTTCCTGAGGCTGAGGAAGGTTGGGAACGTGCTCTGCATCCTCCGCTGGCATCGCCTTGATGATTTCTGAACTCTCGCCCGGGTGCTTCCCCTTGCTGCGTTGTCCATCGCTATCGACCTGGGATTCCTTAAGGAAAAGTACCGAAACGTGGGCATTGATACGGGGTTTGTCCAGAGAGCTACTAAAGGTAAAAATGGCGGAACCAAAGGCAGGCGTAGGTGCAGGGTTAGAATCTGGGCTGCCAGAGTCCATGAATTGGCTTGCTTGGATGGGGTTGGCTTCAGCAATACGATGGCATCGGCAACGACAATAGTGGGAGAGGGGTTCTTCAACTAGAGGATGAGAGGATCCTCCCCGGGCAGAGCCTCGATGGCTGAGCAGGCGCTGTCGAGGCCTGACCATTTTTGCAGGAGCACCGGGGGTAAGGAACAGTGCGTGATAGGGAGGCGGAATTGACACAGAGGCGAGCGAACGGCACCCAACAAACTTGAGATTGCATCCACCCCTCCTTTCAGGCTTGAAACTGCACCCAACAGACAGAGGGACAACAAGAGCTGTCTCCCGGAGAGCCAAAGACCAGGCAAGAGCTTGAACACCAAATACCAAATACTGAGCATGAACCAGCTCATGCTGAGCCATCCCGCCACCTTTCTTAACCACTTCATCATTACCTTGAGCTTCGAACGCCATAACTGCTCGCTGCTGTCGATCCAACAACCCGGATGGAGCATTGAATGTTTTCCCCTGTTCATCCTGCCCTTTATTCCCTGGCGGTGATCCTTGCATTGATTGCCAGCTCTAAACCTGAGGCAGCACATGACTAGCATGTGGCTCCTCATTACCGCCCATCGTGTCACCCGCATCCGGGGAAACAACATCTCTTTGGATCAGGCTATCGCATTCCTGAGCCTGGATATTGTTTGGAATGATAGTCGTGTTTCCTGTGAGGAGGGTATGCTCATTTTCCACCCCTATGTTGGCCAGGAGGTCAGCGACCTTGTTGCCTTCTCTTTTTGTGTGATTGAAGGAAATAGCCCTGTTACTGCGCAGCGCTTGTTCGATGGCCTTCAGCCTTGCTTCGAGCCTCCAACTGGTTGCAACTTTCCTTGCTTGAGAGCCATTCTGGAGGCACGTGGCCATGTTTATAAGGATCTGGGAGTCTCCTTCTACGATCAGGGGTTGAAGGTTGAGATTCCAAGCGAGAAGGAGCCCTTGCCAAAGTCCCTCTAGTTCAGCTGAGTTATTGGTGTCCCACCCTATGTTTCCAAAGTATATCTGCAGGGGAGTGCCTTCATGATTCCTCAGAATTCCTCCAAAGCCGGCCGTTCCAGGATTGCCTTTGGAGGCCCCATCAAAATTGAGCTTGTAAGAATGCTTAGGGGGAGCGGTCCAGAGGCTTTTGTCTGTGATGCTGCTTTTAGAAGGGCAATTCTTGTGTAGTTCCTGAGGCAGATGCAGTTGCCAGTTGTCTAGGATGCCTTTCTCATTGTTTAGAGAGGGAAGATCCTCCTTTGTCCAGGATCGTAACATCAGCGTTTCTTTGAGATTCCCACATAGCCTGTTCCATATTTCTTCGATTGAAGAGCGCTGGTTTTTGAATATACGTTTGTTCCTTTCCTTCCAGATGCTCCATAGGACGAGCCCCGGTATTATGTTCCACAGACAGTTGAGAAGCTCGCTTTTGTAAGGGTTCTGTGGCCATTGTCTTATGGAGTTGATTATGTCGTTCTCCATTCTGCATCTTTTTTGACATCTGAAGCTCACCTTTTCCCATAACTGATTGGCTAGTGGGCATGTGTCCAGGAGGTGTTGGAGAGTTTCCTCATTTTGATTGCAGTTATGACAGATGGATGGACCATGAAAGTTTCTGCTCCTTAGTTTATCCCATGTGAGGATTCTTTTATGTCCTACCAACCATAGGAAATAAGAGACTTTGGGCCAGGATCCAAGACCCCAAATTTTGCTCCATATTGGATCTGAAGGGGTAGTGATGTTGCAAACGATTTTGTAAGCCTCTGATGTGGTGAAGGTACCTTTTGGTTGGTATCCCCATCTAAGGATGTCACTGCCTTCATCATGTCTAATGCTTCTTTTCCGTAACTCCTTCTCCAGCTCCTCAGCCTCCCGGAGATTTGTATTATTGAGTATCTGATTACCCTGTCTCCATTTTCTGAATCCGTGCTCCGTCTCCTGCATCCAAAACTGTCGGATTTTTTCCTGCTGCTGCTCCTGCCTATTGAGTTCCAGAGATGGATGAAGAACACGAGTGAGCTTTGGCATCTGGTTCCATGCATCTGTCCAGAATCTTGCCGTCCGACCATTCCTTACTTCCCAGAAGCTGTGCTGCTGAATTAACTGAAAGTGTTGTTTGGCAGCATTCCAGATTAGCGAACCCTTGTCAGTGGGAGTGAATCTGATGAGCTCTTCCTGAGGTCTGTTATTGGCGTATTTGGCTGTCCATATTTTGACCCAAGGTTTTTCTGGGTTAGTGACCCACTGCCACCAAATTTTGGCGCTCATAATGGAGTTGCTGTGCTCTGGGTCTCTCAGCCCAATGCCACCTTTGTCTTTGGGCATGCAGACAGTGGTCCATTTAACAAGTGCCCATTTACGGTTAGTTGCCGAGCTGCCCCATAGGAAGCCACGCTGAAGGTTCCTGATTCTTTTTAATACCCACTTCGGCGCTGCAAGGATTGAGAACAGATAAAGAGGCATTGCCTGAAGGACTGACTTGATGAGCACCACACGACTGGCCAAATTCAAAGTTCTGTACGTCCAAAGGTTAAGACGGGATTCAAGCTTCTCAATGAGAGTTCGCCAAGAGGAGTGCTTTATGGCTGAAGCAGTTAGGGGGGCTCCAAGATATTTGGAGGGAAGGGTAGCAGTGGGAAATCCCAGGATACGAGTGACCGCTGTTTTGACAGATGGAGGAGTGTGAAAGAAAAAGATCTGCGATTTGGAGCAATTGACACTGGTGCCTGAAGCTTCAGAGAAATCATTGAGCAGGGTTTTTAAACACGAGGCTTCCTGGACAGAGGGGTATCCAAATAACATGGTGTCATCAACGAACTGCTGATGAGAGGTGGCAGGGGTGTTGTGAACAGAGAGACCTTTGAGCTGATGAGAGTGGAGGGCGTGTTTGATGTGACGACCTAGACCTTCAGCCATTAGAACAAAGAGGAAGGGGGATAGGGGGTCCCCTTGCCTAATTCCTCGGGAAGGTTTGAAGGGGCGGGAGGGGATACCGTTCACAAGGATGGAGAAGTGTGTGGAGGTAATTAGACTCATGATCCAGCGAATCCACATAGAACAAAATCCAAAGGCTTTTAGCATTTGCTGAATGTAAGTCCAGCTGAGTTTATCAAACGCTTTAGAGAGATCCAGCTTGAGAATCATACCTGCCTTCTTTGATTGCTTGAGGGAGTGTATTATCTCGTGCGTGAGGAGAATGCCATCCATAATGTGTTTATAGTATTAAGTTTACATTTAAAAATAATATAATTACTTTACCTCTATAAAAATATTAAGTTAGTATGAAATTTTTTAATTAAATTAGTATTGTTTATTACTTAATAATATTTTAATATTAAGAAATGTCTTTCGATAGAAATCACATAAAACAAATATTTAAATATATTTAGAAAGGTATAGACTGTTGTTTTTATGATTACATATTTACTTAGTTTTTCCTTTGGTTTTGGTTGAAAAACTATATTTAAATGAACAATATAATTTAAACAATGAGAAAAACTTGAAAATAGAAAATTATTCACAATTGTAGTATGATACTGTTGGCATTATGATTCAGGTGTTGTCCTTGATGGCAACCCATTCAGGTGGTAGATCACTATTCTTGATGATCAGCTCTCTATTTTTAAGAAGGACGCAGGAGATCTGTTCAGAATGTGCGTCCCCGCAGGTATACCATGCAGAACCCGCGTCCAGGGACGCAGGCCAGCCGTTCAGGAGGTGCGTCCACCCAGTGCACACATTTCAAGGCAGAGAAAAGCACGTGGGGGTTTCTTGTGTGGTATCTAGCCGACGGTTTTGTGTTTCTATGGTGTCGGCTCGTGGTATTGTTCCATGTTTTGGGGAAGAGCTTGCCTATATAAAGCAAAGGAGTTCATTTGGATTGTGCATCATCTTGGTTGAATATCTTTTGGTGAGATCTAGTCCAGATCTATGAGGGCGAATCTTCTAATGGAATGTGATCTCTTTGGCGCATGATCAGATCTATAGATCTGAGTGGTTGGGTCAGTTATGAAGTCCTCATATCTTTTATATCTGAAGGGACGCAGGTTCAGTAAAGGGCAAGTGCGCCAAGACGCAGGGAAGACCGGGCTCAGGTGCGTCTCTGAAGCGAAAGACGCGGCGCGATAGTGTTTCTGGATGCGCCGGTACGCAGCAAAGCTTAGAGGAACAGTGCGTCTGCACGCAGAGCAGCAGAAGGTAGACTGCGTCCAGTCGCAGGCCACAGAAAGAAAATATGCATCCTTGTCCTAAGATGATCTGTTGACTGTATATTTCTGTTCATAAGGTGTTCTGGGTTGTTTCGGTGATTACTGATCTGATATCTGTAGTGGACTGTATCTGTTGTATACTTGTTGATCATTTGATTCTTCATGAAAAGAAGTAGGGGGTTGTAGCTCCCTTCCAGGAGAGACTGGAAAAAGAGAGAGAGTTGTAGCTCTCTGCAGGTTGCAGCCTGCGTACTGGTAAAGGTTTGCACCAGTACAAAATCATTGTAAAAAGAATTTCTTGAAAGAAGATAGAGACATATTGCAGCAGGTGGTTTTCTCCCACATTGGGTTTCCACCTTACATCTTGTGTTCCTTGGTGTGACTGTCTATTTTCTTTGTTCATGCTCATTATTTTATGGTACTGATATGCAAGAATAATTCAAAAGATCAAATAAGGAAGATTTGTTTAATTGCGAGATAATACTGATTCACCCCCCCTCTCAGTATTATTTCCAACAATTGGTATCAGAGCTTGGTCCTTCAGAAAAGCTTGATCGCTTGAAGGTAGATCGTTCATCATGAGCAACTACGAGAGAGAAGCATCAATCAGGCCACCGGTTTTTGATGGGACAAACTTCAATTATTGGAAGGTAAGAGTTACTGCATATCTTCAATCTCTTGGTACTGAAGTTTGGGACATTGTAGAAACAGGCTATGCTTTTCCTTCAGCTACTCCTACAGATCCAGCTGAGAAAAAGAAGTATGAAACAAATGCAAAAGCAGTCAGTACTCTATTAGGAAGTATATCCCAAACAGAATTCATGAAGGTAATGCACTTCAAATCAGCAAAAGAAATATGGGACAAAATGATCACAAGCTATGAAGGAGATGAACAGGTAAAACAAGCTAAACTTCAAACTCTCAGGATTCAATATGAGACTCTCAAGATGTATAATGATGAAAGTGTGGCTAATTATTTTCTTCGGGTAGATGAGATTGTAAATTGTATGAAAAATTTGGGTGAAGAAATAAAGGAGTCTATAGTAGTTCAAAAGATTCTAAGATCTCTATCCCCCAAGTTTGAATCTAAAGTATCTGCAATAGAAGAAAAAGAAAATCTCCGTGTTCTCACTATGTCTCAGCTACATGGAATTCTAACTGCTTATGAAATGAGAAAGGGAGGACCATCAGACAGAAGGGAGGCTGCTTTTAAAGCATCAGGCAAAGAAGATCACTATGAAGCAAGCCATGATCCAGAAGAAGAGGAAGAAGAATCAAATTTTGTCAGAAATCTTCAAAGGGGTTCTGGAAGGTTCAGAGGTAAGCTACCTTTCAAATGCTTTGCTTGTGGAAGAGTAGGTCATTATGCTGCAAAATGCTCTTATAAGGATAAAGGAAAGGAACCAGTTAGATGGAACAAGAAACAAAGTGCAAATAAGAAAAGTTACTACACCCATGAAGATAGTGATGGCTTATCAAACAGTGATGAAGATGAACAAGGTAATAAATATAGGTTGTTAATGGCATTTGAAGATGATGATTATGAGGATGCTGTAGATGTGGATAACCTTTATGATGAAATTACTAGACTCAAGAGATGTATAGAAGAAAAGAACATGATTATTGATACTCTACAATTTCAAATTGATGAAAAGGAAAAACATCTTGAAAAATTAGAAGGTGAAATTGTTGGTCTTAGAAAAGAAATTGAGAAAACAAAAACTATTAATCTCAAGTTTGTCAAAGGATCTGAAACTTTGGATGAGATTATCAGTGTGCAGCGGTCTCCACTAAATAAGACAGGTCTGGGCTATAATGGAGAAACTTCTCAAGCATCCACTTCAAAAAGTTATCTTGATGCAGCAAGAAGAAATGAGCAAGAGCACAAGGAAGATCATCAGGTAAAGCAGGGACAAATGTCAAACAGAAACTATCAGGGGCAATCCAGCTTAAGGGTGAACAAAAGCCACAACCAGACACAGGTAAAATCTTCTCAATTTGGTTCAAGAATAGATGAAAATAGAAATTACAATCAGTTGGCTGGTAGATTCAATAATCGCAGAAGCTTCTTCAATGGACAATGCTTTTCTTGCCATAACTTTGGTCACAAAGCAGCTCAATGTGTTGCGTATAAAACAATCATGACTAGGGAAGCTCAAAAACAAAGAAGTATGACAGGGATTACAAAAAGGACCTATAACAACTTTTCAGCTCTTGAAAATGAAGTTGAATGTTCCATTTGCAATAATTTTGGACATGAAGACTTTGAATGCAGAAGCAGGTTTCCGGAAAGAAAGGTACAAGAGCAGAAAAAGGAACAAGCCTCAGGCACCAAAACATGGAGAATAAAGGAACCTCAAACAGAAAGATGTGGGATAGCATTTTATGCAGAAGGACAAGAAAATCTATGGTACATTGACAGTGGATGTTCGAAGCATATGACAGGTGATAAAGAAAAACTTGAGTCTTATTCTAGTTTAGAAAAGGGAAAGAAAGTCTCCTTTGGAAATGATACTCCTGCAACTATAAAAGGAAAAGGTATTGCTCCTTTAAAAGAAGATGTTAAGGCTGGAAATGTTTTGTTTGTTGATGGATTGAAGCATAATCTACTAAGTGTCAGTCAGATGTGTGATCAAAGAACCGAGGTTATATTCAGATCAGATGGATGTCTTGTTCGTGATCTTGATACCGGTAAAACAGTTCTCAAAGGAAAAAGAACTCCAAATAATCTATACACATTTGATGAAGGACAACAACAATGCTATCTAAGCAAGGATGAAGAGCACTGGTTATGGCATCGAAGGTTGGGACATCTAAGCTTCTCACAAATAAGGAAAGCTTGCAAATATCAGGCAGTTCGCGATCTTCCAGATATCAAAATTCCTGACAATACCATATGCAGATCATGTCAGTTTGGAAAACAGACCAGAACTAACTTTCCAGAGAAAGAAGGATCAGCTAGCTTGCCTCTTGAGCTAGTACATACAGATGTATGTGGACCATTCAGAAAAAGAACACCTAGAGGAGAGGAATACTTGATATTATTTATTGACGATTTCTCCAGGTTTGTTTGGTTAGGACTTATGAAGCACAAAGATGAAGCATTCGAAAAATTCAAATCCTTCAAAGCCTTGGTTGAAAATGAATCAGGTCACAAAATTAAGTGCCTCAGATCCGACAGAGGTGGGGAGTTTACTTCAAATGAATTTTTCGATTTCTGTGATGAACATGGGATAAGGAGAGAATTCTCTACAGCTAGAACTCCTCAGCAAAATGGAGTAGTTGAAAGAATGAACAGAACAATCCAACAAATGGCTCGTGCTATGCTTGATGAATCAGGAACTCCCGCAACCTTCTGGGGTGAAGCTGCACATGCTGCAGTTATTATTCTCAACAAGACAAATGTCAGGGTGAACAGCACTCAAACTCCTCATGAGCTCTGGAGTGGTAAAACTCCTTCGGTAAAGCACTTCAAAATCTTTGGGAGCAAATGCTATATCAAGAATACTGAGGAGCAGCTTGGCAAACTTGATCCTAGAGCAGATGAAGGCATTCTTCTTGGTTACTCTCCACATAGCAAAGCATACAAATGTTACAATAAAAGACTTGGCAGAATTGTTGACAGCATTGATGTAGTGGTTGATGAGAAGGGATACATTCCTAGGCAAATACATCGTGAAGACATCGAAGAAGATGAAAGCTACCCTCAAAGACAGAATGATGAAGAAGAAGAACCGCAAGAAGAATCTCAAGAAGAACCTCACAAAGAAGCAGAAGAACGAACAAGAATAGAAGAAAAGACTCCATCCAGATATGTTCAAAAGAACCATCCAGAATCTCAGATCATGGGACAGAAAGAAGCAGGTATACAAACTAGAAGAACAGTTGCAGAAGCTTCAAGCTATTTGGCATTACTCTCCTCTACTGAACCACAAAATGTGAAAGAGGCATGCAAAGATGAATGTTGGGTGAAAGCAATGGATGAAGAACTTGAGCAAATCGAAAAGAACAACACTTGGGAGCTGGTTCCTAGACCAAAGGATAAGAATGTTATCGGAACAAAATGGGTCTTCAAAAATAAAATGAATGAAAATGGAGAAGTAATTAGAAACAAAGCCAGACTTGTTTGTAAAGGGTATGCGCAGCAAGAAGGAATAGACTTTGAAGAAACTTTTGCTCCTGTTGCAAGACTTGAGGCCATCCGAATGTTTCTTGCTCTCTCAAGTTTTCAGAACTTCAAAGTATTTCAAATGGATGTGAAATCAGCCTTTCTGAATGGAGACTTGGATGAAGAAGTGTACATTGAACAGCCAGATGGGTTCATTCTTGGAAACGATCCAAATCTTGTATGCCGATTAAAAAAGGCTCTCTATGGTCTCAAACAAGCTCCAAGGGCTTGGTACTACCGGTTGGACAAATATCTTCATCAACAAGGTTTTTCAAAAGGTTCAGCAGATAGCAATCTATATATAAAAGTTGAAAATGACAAATTACTAATACTTGTTGTGTATGTAGATGACATTATTTTTGGCAGCAATGAAGAAGCTATGAGTCAAAGCTTTGCCTCGGTCATGCAGAAAGAATTTGAAATGTCCTTGCTAGGAGAACTGACATACTTCCTTGGTTTGCAAATCCAACAAAAGAAAGGAGGAATCCTTTTATCTCAAACCAAGTATCTCAAGCAGATTTTGAAGAAATATGGCATGGAAGATGCAAAACCAGTATGTACACCCATGGTCACAGGATGTAGTCTCAGTGCAAATGATGAATCTGCAGCAGTACATCAACCAACCTACAGATCTATGATTGGAAGTTTACTATATTTGACAGGTACCCGACCAGACATCATGCATGCAGTTGGAATAGTTGGAAGATTTCAGGCAAATCCAAAGGAGACTCATCTTCAAGCAGTGAAGAGAATTTTCAAATATCTTCAAGGGACTCAAAATTATGGCTTATGGTATCCTAGAGATACAGATCTCACTCTTCATGCTTATACAGATGCAGATTGGGCCGGAAGCGTGGATGACAGGAAAAGCACAAGTGGCGGTGCATTCTTTATGGGCTCCAGACTGGTATCTTGGTTCAGCAAGAAACAGAGTTCAATTGCCTTGTCTACAGCTGAAGCGGAATGTGTTGCTGCTGCATCTTGTTGCACCCAACTTCTTTGGATGATGTAGACCTTGCAGGATTATCAAATCACTTGTACACCTCCTATTCCTATCTTATGTGACAACACAAGTGCAATCAGCATCTCAAAGAATCCGGTTATGCATTCAAAAACCAAGCACATACCAATCAAGTACCATTTTCTCCGGGAACAAGTACTTGAACAGAAGGTCAAGTTGGAGTATGTTCCTTCTAAGGAACAAGTTGCTGATATTTTCACCAAACCATTGCCCAGGGACACTTTTGAATACCTCAGGCAAAAGCTGGGGGTTGTTGATGCATCATCTTATTGTTGAACATCTTCTTATTGATGGTATAGGCTCAGGGGGAGCACATAATGCATTGTTGGCATTATGGAGAAGGAGATCTTGGAAATAGCTGCAATATGTCTCTATCTCCTTCATGATGGATTTCTGGTTATTTGTTACAGATCTGGAGAAGCATGAGCGTAGGGGGAGCATACCCTTTGCCCTTGATGTCAAAGGGGGAGAATGAAGTGCAAGATTATGAGGTTGCCATCAAGTCCAAAGGGGGAGATTGTTGGCATTATGATTCAGGTGTTGTCCTTGATGGCAACCCATTCAGGTGGTAGATCACTATTCTTGATGATCAGCTCTCTATTTTTAAGAAGGACGCAGGAGATCTGTTCAGAATGTGCGTCCCCGCAGGTATACCATGCAGAACCCGCGTCCAGGGACGCAGGCCAGCCGTTCAGGAGGTGCGTCCACCCAGTGCACACATTTCAAGGCAGAGAAAAGCACGTGGGGGTTTCTTGTGTGGTATCTAGCCGACGGTTTTGTGTTTCTATGGTGTCGGCTCGTGGTATTGTTCCATGTTTTGGGGAAGAGCTTGCCTATATAAAGCAAAGGAGTTCATTTGGATTGTGCATCATCTTGGTTGAATATCTTTTGGTGAGATCTAGTCCAGATCTATGAGGGCGAATCTTCTAATGGACTGTGATCTCTTTGGCGCATGATCAGATCTATAGATCTGAGTGGTTGGGTCAGTTCTGAAGTCCTCATATCTTTTATATCTGAAGGGACGCAGGTTCAGTAAAGGGAAAGTGCGCCGAGACGCAGGGAAGACCGGGCTCAGGTGCGTCTCTGAAGCGAAAGACGCGGCGCGATAGTGTTTCTGGATGCGCCGGTACGCAGCAAAGCTTAGAGGAACAGTGCGTCTGCACGCAGAGCAGCAGAAGGTAGACTGCGTCCAGTCGCAGGCCACAGAAAGAAAATATGCGTCCCTGTCCTAAGATGATCTGTTGACTGTATATTTCTGTTCATAAGGTGTTCTGGGTTGTTTCGGTGATTACTGATCTGATATCTGTAGTGGACTGTATCTGTTGTATACTTGTTGATCATTTGATTCTTCATGAAAAGAAGTAGGGGGTTGTAGCTCCCTTCCAGGAGAGACTGGAAAACGAGAGAGAGTTGTAGCTCTCTGCAGGTTGCAGCCTGCGTACTGGTAAAGGTCTGCACCAGTACAAAATCATTGTAAAAAGAATTTCTTGAAAGAAGATAGAGACATATTGCAGCAGGTGGTTTTCTCCCACATTGGGTTTCCACCTTACATCTTGTGTTCCTTGGTGTGACTGTCTATTTTCTTTGTTCATGCTCATTATTTTATGGTACTGATATGCAAGAATAATTCAAAAGATCAAATAAGGAAGATTTGTTTAATTGCTAGATAATACTGATTCACCCCCCCTCTCAGTATTATTTCCAACAGATACATTGTAATCTTCACATGATTGTAGCATGGAAAACAATCAATTTTTTGTCAGCCATTTTTAAGGCATTAAGTGTCACTCATATAATGCCTATTAAAGATGGATTCCAACATTATATTTGTCTGGTTAAGTGCCACTCATATAATTCCTATTATAGATGGATTCCAACATTATGTTTGTGTGGTTAAGTGATATACATTCTTTACTTCATTTTCTAAAAATAAATGATATTAAAGTTGAAAATAATTAATACTATATTGTATTAATGGAGAAATAGTTACATGGTTGTAATGTAACTCCTTAAGTTAGGATTAATTCCTAGGTTGTAGGAGTTTGTTCTCACCACTCTATTCTTTTGAGATGTGTTTATTGGCTCATCTTTGCTTAATTTAACATGAGAGTGTATTCTCTAGTTTGTGCAGTCCCCAGGTGCAGCTTCCTCAACTATGAGTTGCTGGTAAATATAATTGATTTCTTTTCTTTCTAATTTTTCTAAGATGGTATTAGAACTCACATCTGGTGAGACCATTTTACCTGTAGAGCCTTATTGGCTTTATTAGAGTTGTAGTGGCTACAAAGCCTTTGTGGCTATAGAGCCTTCATGGCTACAAAGCCGTCATGGCTATAATGCCCCAGTGGCAACATAGGAGCCTCAGTGCTCGCAATTTCAGAGTTTAGGTGGTCAGAATGAAATAAAATACTCACACGGATAAATTTATTTTCTCACAGGTCTCAACATATTTCCAACTGAGCACAAAGAGGTCATTGTAGTTTTTAGCCTGACAGTAGAGATGATCATCATGGATATGAAGGTCAAATTCGTGATGATCTCAGCTTTACTTAGGAGGATTTTCTTCATCGGCCCCAAAAATCATTATTTTCAGTCTAAAAGAGTGATGGTGTGTTTTTTATGGTTCTGAGCTTCAGATGTTACCAGTTTGGTGGTGGATCTGAGTAGTAGACACAAAGACTGTGGTAGATTCATGGAAGATCGACTATATGAGAGGTAGATCAAGTAGTTTAGTGGCAAATCTGTGATCGATTCAAATGTTCTAGTATGTTTTGAGTCTTTTTTTTATAGCTTGTAATTATTAACTTGTTGATAATTGACTGTAGATCGAGGGATTGGGATTTCAATCAATTGAAAATGAACAACTTTACAAAAGCTTATCTCAACTAGTCTAATAAACTCAATGGGACCAATTATACCAATTGGAAATTCAAGCTACAAATGTTGCTTGAGGGATCGAGTGCTCAGTTGATCGTCAGTGGCGATGAGCCGAATCCAACCATGGTAGCAAGCGGCACGACAACACTAATGCATGATTGGGATAAAAGGGAGAATAAAGCGAAAGTATTATTGAATATGTCTGTTAAAGACAATATTATCCCACATATCAAAGACTGTAAATAGTCCAATGCGATCTAGACTACACTCAAGAACCTCTATCAGACACTGAACACCAATTGCATCTTGTGGCTCAAAGGAAAGTTATTTTCCATGAGGATGGAGGATAATGAATCTGTCGTTGGATTCATTGAACGGGACAAGAACCTAACGGACAAATTGGGTGACATCGGGACAAGGTGTCTAATTCTGATCTTGTCACATTTACATTGAATGGGATGAAGGATGAATACGAGATATTCATCATAGGCTTGTTAACAAGGGAGAACGCCCACGCATTTGAAGATCTAACAAGAATCCTGATACATGAAGAAGAGTGGCAGCAGAATTTGGGACCACAAAGTGCCAATCTTGCTCTGATGGTGAAGAAGAAGTCATACAAAGGGAAAAAACCACAGGGATAGAAAGGTGGTGGAAGTTTTCAGAATAGAAAATTTAGAGGTATGTCTCTAAATAAAAATGGTAAAAAAAGTGACATTAAATGTTTTATTGTGGGAAAACCGGTCATTTTGCTAAGTTTTTCTTTAAGAAATAGGAAGATGAGGCTAGAAATAAACAGAGAAATCACACAGGGAACTTTTCTGATGAAGTTCACAATCATGATCTTCAATTATTTGTAGCTGATTATGCTCTTTCAACTCTTGAGGAGGATGAGGCCAAAATATGGTTTGTAGATTCAGGCACGTCTTCGCATATGACACATAATAGGTATTGGTTCGAAAATTTTGAAGAAACTACTTTTGGAGCTAACATATCTAGGTGATGACAGAGGTTATGAAGTCGAGGCTACAATGATATTCTGGTGATGTTGACTGATGGTAATATAAGATATATTAAAAATGTGATGTATGTACCCGGGATCAAGAAGAATTTTTTCTATGTTTCAATGGTGGCAGATCAAGACGTGCGAGTTGAATTCTTCAGATCATACTATATCGTAAAGGATAGCAAGAAGGAACTAGCTACATCAGGAGTGCATGTGGGAAGTCTGTATAGGTTGAACATCTAGAGCATGCCACACCAAGATTTGGCTTCAACACGACTGACAGACAAGAATATTTGCATCAAAGATTCGGTCATTTGAACCTGCAAGATCTCATGCTGCTGAAAAGAAAATGAATGTTTGACGGACTACCTACTTTTCAGAATGTTCATTTAGATTGTGATAGATCTACATTAGGGAAAATGCATAGAGAAGAGTTTGCTTTGAATGTTGATAGGAAGAAAAGAGATATGCTGGAGCTTGTGCCTACAACTATATGTGGAACTATGCAGACTAGTTCGCTAGGTGGTGCATATTATTTTCTACTTTTTACTAATGATTGCACTAGATTCTCTTGGGTATCTTCTATTAGAAAGAAGATTCATACATTTCAATGCTTTAACGAATTCAACAATATGGTGGAGATGCAAACATGGAAATTCATTAAGATTATCCACTTTGATCAAGGGGGAAATACAAGTTGGGAGACTTCATGAAATTTTGCAGGAATCATAGGATTATTCAATAGTACACAATACCTCACACTCCACAATAGAATGGAGTTGCTGAAAGAAACAATAGAACCCTTGTGGAGTGCGCATGAAGTATGCTTCAAGGTAAGGGTCTATCTAATGTTTTTTTGGTTGAAGCTATTGACACTACAGTAGACTTCAAAAATAGGAGTCCAACTAAATGTCTCAACTTTAAAATTCCTTTTGAAGCATTTTATGGATATAAGCCTATAGTGAATCATTTAAGGGTTTTAGGGTCAAAATCCTTTTCCCATATTGCTAAGGATGATAAGAAGAAGTTAGATACTACACTGGTTTTAAAGCTTATAAATTGTTTAATCCTTTGACTTGTAAAGTTCTTGCGAGTCGAGATGTGCTTTTTGATGAGCATATTGAGGAAGGAAATAAGGAGAATAGCCTTGAAGAGTGGCATATTCCATTGTTGATGGAAGAACACAGTGAGAATGTGCATCAACAATAACAACAACAACAACAGAAAGAGGAAGAAGCAGGTGATGCAATCAATAAGTCGAGCCTGCCAAGGTCTGAAGCAAACAAATTTGAGGTGAGTCCATTACCGAGAAGATCAGGTAAGCAAACTCAACTACTAGCCAGATTTAAAGACTATGCTTTAATATCAAACATTTTAAATATTATAGAACCCACAAATTATAAAGAATCTAGAAAATCTCATGAGTGGAGGGCCACAATGAACGAAGAATTTGAATCTATAATCATAAATAATACTTGGGAACTAGTTGAATTTCCTGAAGGAAAAATACCCATAGGTTGTAAGTGGCTTTACAAACCTAAATTTAATGCAAATGGGAGTATAGAAAAGTTCAAAGCTAGATTGGTAGAAAAGGGTTATTCACAGAAAGAGGGAATTGACTATGAGGAATCCTTTTCTCCTGTAGCCAAACTGAATACTATTAGAATGGTAATTGTTGTAGCTACAAAACATCAGTGGAAGCTACACTAGTTAGATGTTAAGTCTGCATTTTTAAATGGTTATTTAAAAGAAGAGGTTTATTTAATGCAACTTGAAGGGTTTGTTAAACAAGGGCAGGAGCATTTAGTTTGTAGATTGAAAAAGGCCCTTTATGGTTAAAACAAGCACCCAGGTCTTTGTACGAGAAGATTGATTCATTTTTCTTACAACATGGTTTTCATAGGAGTAAGAATGACCCAAATCTATATACCATGTGTAATGAACATGGGGAGATAATTTTGATTTCCTTGTATGTGGATGACATGATTATAATAGGAAATGAATATTCATCAATCAAAGAAATCAAATTTCAGATTTCACGGGTTTTTTAGATGAAAGACCTCGAAAGTTTACATTATTGTCTAGGTCTAGAAGTGCAGAGAGATTCTTGGTAGATTTTCCTTACTCAAGGGAAGTATGTTAGAGGACTGCTCAAATATTTCAGAATGGAATAGTGTAAGACAACATTAGTACCTTTGTAGCAGAACCTGAAATTGTGCAGAGATGATGGCTTTAAGGAGGTGGATGCCACTTTGTACAGGCAGCTAGTTGGTAGCCTGATATATCTGACTACAACTAGACCGGACTTAACATATTCTGTTAGTGTGTTGAGGTAGTTTATGTCTAAACCTCTTGAAATTCATTGGGTAGCGGAAAAACGTGTACTAAAGTATCTTCATGGTACTAGATATTATGGTATTTTATACACTTATACATCTAATGTTACCTTTTCAGGTTTTTTAGACTCTAATTGGGAAAGTAACCTGGATGATCGGATATCTATCATGGGTTATGCTTTCGGTATTGGATGCACAGTCATAGCATGGAGCAGTAAAAGGTAGAGCACTGTATCTTTATCTTCAGCTGAAGCTGAGTACCAAGTAGTATGCGCAGCAACATGTGAAGCTATCTGGTTGAGAAGACTTCTCGATGATGTCAGAGAAGAGCAGAAATAAGTGACCATCATCAAATGTGACAACAGAGTTCCATTAAGCTGGTGAATAATCAAGTGTTTCATAAGAACCCAAAAAAATAGATACTCAGTTTCACTTTGTAAGGGAAAAAGTCATGTCAAAAGAAATTTGTGTTAAATAATGTAAAACATGTGACAATATGGCTAATATTTTTACAAAGGCTCTTGGGAATGTGAAGTTTGAATTGTTTAGGGGGATGTTAGGACTTCAGGATAATCCTTTCTCCATTAAGGAGGGAGAGTTGAAAATAATTAATATTATATTGTTTTAATGGAGAAATAGTTACATGGTTGTAATGTAACTCCTTAAGTTAGGATTAGTTCCTATGTTGTAGGAGTTTGTTCTCACCTCCCAATTATTTTGAGATGCATTTATTGGCTCATCTTTGATTAATTGGACATGAGAGTGTATGCTCCAGTTTGTGTAGTCTCGAGATGCAGCTTGCTTACCCGTGAGCGAGCTGTTGGTTAATATAATTCATTTCTTTTTTTCCACTTTTTCTAACAATTAAAACAATGTTTATATTATATTACTGTTACATTATTAAATTTAAGTTGATACTATGTTATTCATACACTATTATTTTAAATTTTATTATCAATAATTTTATTAATATTTTTACTAATAATATTTTTAAAAATATACTATTAATATTAATATTAATAAAAATATTATTATTAATATTATTAATAAAATTTGTAAGATTTAAATGATAGTATATTAGTAGAATACATATATTATTAATAATTTTAATAGTATTAATTACATTGATAATATTATAATAATAATGAAATATAATTTAATGAATTGAAATATTAATTAAAACATTAAAGTATTAAGGGTTATTTTATTAATACAATACTTAATTCATACATTGTTAATATTTAATATGTTATTAATATTATGACATAATGTAATATTAATAGGAGTTTAATATAACATTAATGAGATATTAATAATATTTTAATTTTCACATTATTAATAATAAATTAATGTATACATTAAGAGATGTTGACTATGATTGATTATTGATGACATGGTCAACATGGGCATCAGAGTCAACAATAGTGAACATGACTACCATGGTGAATCAAACTTACCTTGGGCATTACGGTCTATATATAGGTGAGCTATAGTGAACCATAGTGAAATTAATTGACCCATTCTAGATGACCATGGTTGAGCATGGAGACCTATAGTGGATGGGAAGGGTTAACCATTGTAAAACCATGGTTAACCATCAACAGTCGCCATTGCGATGGCCATGATAGTCAAATCATGGTCAACTATAGACAAACTATAGTCATAATTTGGTCAACCATAGTCGAACTATATTCAAACCATCATGAGTTATAGCTAATCATATTCAACTGTGGTTGGATAAAGTCAAACCATGTTCAACCATAGTCAATCATAGTCAAACAATCTTTAACTATAGTCAATCCATGTTTGACTATGTTTGACAACCAACACTCTTCAACTTTGATTAAAAATAATCATCCCTTTCTATTGATTAATATTAATATTCAAACATATTCTACCACATTAGTAAAACATAGTAAAATAAAGTGAACCTTCATAGTCAATGTGTAAAGAGTTGACCATGTTTAAACTTGGTTAAACCTATTTTTACCATATTTAACAATAGTGAGCCTTGTTCATGCATAGTTATTCTCAGTTAATGTGAATCAACCATATCCAATTATAGTCAACCATGGTTAACTAAGCCAAACATTGTCAAGTCAACTGAGGTCATCATTGGTCAGTCATAATCAAGATTTATTTTTTTGTAATAATAAAAATATTAATAATAATAAAGTTGTCTAATACTAATAATATTAATATTAATATGGATATTAATATTGTGATATCACGATGGTACATAAATCTAGGCAACGTCGCAATGTTACATTACATTGAAATTTGTCCAATATCGCAATATGACAATCATTGTTGCAATGTTATATTCTATTACAATTTGTTTAATGTTGCGACGCGACATTACAAAATTAGTCAACCACATTTACTAATGGGGTTGACTATGTTTGACGTTGTTTGACTATGACAATCAACATGCTTCATCCTCAATCAAACATATTCACCTATTAATATTACTGATTAATACTAATAATCAAACATATTCAACAACGATAGTCAAAAAAAGTCCATCTTTATAGTCAATGTTTAAATACTTGACCATGATCAAATTTGGTCAACCTTATGTTTAACATATTTAACAATAGTCAATGTTTTCACTCATAGTTTTCCACACTCAACCTACATTTGACCATGTTCAAGTATATTTAACCATGGTTGACCAAATTCACACATTTTCAATCTTAGTCAAGTGAGGACATTACAAAATCTGTCAACCATATTTGCTAATGTGGTTGACATATTTGACTATGTTTGAAAGTTAGCACTCCAACTTTAGTCAAACATAATAAATATATGAAATGGTAAAGGATTCTATCTAATGCCACATTGTGACGTACATTGTTACAATGTTATGTTACATTGTAATTTCTATAATGTCGTAATGTGACATTATGAAATTAGTCAACCACTTTTACTAATGTTGTTTACTATGTTTAATTGTGGGTGAATATGTTTGATAGTCAACACTCTTCAGCTTCGGTAAAACATAATTTCCTATTAATATTATTGATTAATGTTAATAATGTAACATAGTCAACCACATTAGGAAAACATAGTTTAAAAAGTCAACTATTATAGTCAATGTTTAAATAGTAATCATGATCAAACTTGTCAACCCTAGAACATTAATATTAATAAAGTTGACTAATAATAATAATAAGTCAACTATATTAACCATATTCAATTATAGTTAAGTATATTAATTATAATAATAAGTTTAATATTTCTTTTTTTGTAAATCAACAATCTATTCATTCATAAAAAAATAAGTACATCGGTAGCAAAATGTTGGTAGTCTCACCCCGAGAAAATTTGTCAACTACCATGAGCAGCATATGACAGAGAAACAAAAAGGAAACTACGGACACCGTCCACAACCTAGGAGGCCAGAAGCACTAGAAAATACATAAAACTAGAAGAACACTTGTAACCATGCTAGTCATTTAACGTAATTGAAGCTGGGGTTTCTGGGGCCGTTCTAGGAGGAGGTGGAGGGCACGAAGAGAATTGGACATGTTCTTCAAATTTAGCCATCCAAGACTCCAGCTTCTCCACCTTCTCCAATAAAAAATTCTATTCATGCTAGACCACCATAACTCATTCTTGTACATGGCACTTAAATTAGTGCATTATGTTTAGGGTAGCTATGAGTTCTACGTGTTCTTCTCGGCAGATCCAACCCACCATTTCCAGCATTGATTGAACTAGATCCAACAATTTTCCAGCCAACATTGATAAACATCCTTCAGAGCTTGCACCGTGTTCCTTTCATTCCCTTATCAACCGGTGTCATGACGTGTCTTCACCCCACCCCACTATTGAGGTTGTGGAGAGTCACCCCCACAACCGACCACTGAGCCACCTCGACCCTGACCTTCGCAGACTTCATACACCACCCGCCCTGCGAAACCTGCTATATTGTAACCCCGACCAACCCCAATTTTCTCCCCTTCCATAACCATCACCTGTAATTGAGGCCCTCGATGCCCTTGTCCAACCGAGCTGGGCTTCACCGGGGAGGAGGAACATCCAAGAGGGGGAACTAGATGCATTCTTGCAAAAACAGAGCCAGTCTGAGGAGGCTTAGTAAAGTAAATAATGGCAGTGTATACTACAATCACAACCCCCAAAGTTTTCCCTTCACTTCCCGATGAGGCTCCACAACCAAACCCACAAAACCCTTCCAATAGGATGGATCTAAGCACGCTCTCCACCACCCTCATGTTGATGCTAGACAACAACAAGATATCCTAGCCATAAGCCTTTCCACCACAACCCCTGATGCAGAGACCGTTAAAGTTTATAAAATCTTAGAGAGGAGGTGCACAGGGGGGCACAGTAGTTAGCTTGTAAGCACAAAGAAGATTCCTACCACATGCACCAAAACCAATGTATAACCTAACACTCGAGAGGCCATTCTCCTCTCGCACATGAAGGCATTGAATTCCACATACTAAAGAAGGAATATTCCACCACACAGAACTTAAATCTAGGGATGGAGTGCCAACAGCAGAGACGCCACCTTTGACACACAATAAACCTTTGTCGTTTCCTTCTCCTACTCATAGAATACCCATAACATGTAATGAGTCGGGATAAAGCCCAAATACATCCACCAACCATCATAATTTGCTATCGAATGTTACCTCCTGCTTGGGTCTAGGTTGATTGAGATTTCCCACGGATCACCTTAACTCCTCCCATATGCAAGTTAATGTGAGAGGACGAGGAGGTTGCTCCTCAAACCTGTAGCTAAGTGATGACTTTCATTGCCCACGTGTTTCTTCATGTGTCTGGTTCATCACCCCCATCGGGGAAGCCTGTTCCATTATCACGATTTTTCATAGTTCCATCAGGTGGATGTTTTGTGAATAAGGGGGCAGTCCTGGAGGAGTTCCTGACCCTAGTGTTAACATCCCCAATTGACAAGTTTTTTCGTCACCTTGTTACCTTCTCGATCCACATGCTCTATGATTACATATGTAAAGGAAGGGAGTCTAGAATATATATGCTCACCTATTAGTTCCATCCTCCAACTCTTTAGAACTTTAGTTGGGCAGGATCCATTTATGATCTTTTGTAGCATGGCGACAACAATATGAGAATCTCCTGTGACCTATAGTTTTGTCACTCCAGCTCCGCAAAAACGTGTAGCCCTTTTTCCAGTGGTAGAAATTATGAGACATTATCTATGGAGTTGCCACATGAGGATGAAAAAACCTCATCGTATGCCCAGTGTCATTGCAAATTATCCCGCCGGGACCTCTCGCTCCCGGGTTTCCTTTTAAGGCACTATCAAAGTTGAGTTTGAAGAACCCTGTTAGGGGGTGGAGGAAGGTGTTTGATGAGTTATCCCTCACTAGTGGGTGGTTAGCGGGCCTGGGGTCAAAAGAAGTCTGATTAAGAGCACCAATTACCAAAATGTCATGTTCCTTACCTTTCTCTTTCCAATCTTCCTCTGACCAACAAGAAATGGAAACGGTCTCTTTGGTATTTTGTAATATAATCTTCAACGCCTTCTCACTTTGGATGGTTTCTGAGTGGAATAATGCCATTTTTCTTACTATCCATAAGTTCCAAAGGAAAAATCCTTGTGAGAGACAACATGCTCTATTGATAATGGTATTTTTAAAGAGTGTCCATCTCCATGCCTCCAACGTTTATTTAAAGCTATTAGCTAATCGGCCAGGCACCCAAAACAAGGATTCAAGATGACCCCAAATCTTTGTTTCTTTTGGGCAGGATTTTGGGAGGTGATCATATGTTTCTTCCTTACTGTAGCAAAGAGGGCACTGAGACGGGGAAAAAAAACCTTTTTTTCTAATTTTGTCCCAAGTGAGTAGTTTTCCTTGCTCAATTAGCCATAGAAAAAATGAAACTTTTGGCCATAATTTGGAGTACCAAATTCGTTTCCACAAGGGGTTCAGATCTAGATCTCCTATAGAAGATAAAATCAAATAATATTCTTTGAGAGAGAATATACCCTTCGAGAGGTGCTCCCACCGCAAATTATCTGGTTCCCCATTGTTAGTAATGGGGAATTGATAGAGGATTAGAGTAAGGGCTTCCCAATCCATAGGTGGATCATTTTCTAGCCAATATGTTGCGATTTTCCACTCCTGCCATTTCGACCCCAGATTAGTGTCCTACTAGAAGTCCTTTACTATATAAACTCCCAACTAAGTGGTAAAGGCTTGAAGATCTTTTAATGTGTCACCGCGGGTTGTTCTGGGGTGTTTCCTCTAGGCTTCCTCCAAAAATCTAGCCTTACATCTGCTCTTGATTTCCCAAACCTGTGGTCTCATATTAATTCCTATGATTCCAAATGGAGGAACCATTCAGTAGGTTGTGATGGTTCTTTAGAGTGCCCTCCCATGCAACAACACTATATTGGAATTTCCAAATATTCTTCCATATATCTTGCCGTCTCTACAACCATCACCACCATACTCTAGCACTAAGGGCATGCGACAATAGTTTAGGATCTTTTAGCCCCAGGCTGCCATTGGTCTTTTGTTTTCATAATTTATCCCAGGCCACGAGAGCCCATTTATGGCTTATCTATGGCCTGGACCAAAGTAAATTTCAAAATTTGGTCCGAGCGGCTAGAAGGGATGAGAGCTAGTATATCGGGATGGCCTGCAGAACCACCTTCAAAAGAACTAGTTGATTGACTGAATTAAAGACCAAAAACGTCCAGCTGGAAAAACTCCTATCGATGCGGTCTAGCATTTCTTTCCAGGGAGGAGTATTTAGGGAGTTATATACCAGAGGTACCCCAAGGTATATATTGAGGAGTGCTCCAATTCCGAATCTTAGTGTCTAGGCAAGATGGTTTTGCACCCTAGAATGTCTATTAAAGAAGAAGATGTCTAATTTATCGCCATTAATATGTGTTCCCGATTCATGCGGGAACAGGTCCAGGATGGATCCAAATTGTCAAGCCTCTTTCATGGTCAATTTACCATATAACTTGTTGTCATCTACAAATTGCTAGTGGGTGATTAGGGGCGCCTCCTCGGAGCTTTTTATGCCCTGCAGATTTTGAGATCCCATCGCTGCCTTAATAAGCTGGCCAAGACCTTCAACTACTATGATGAAGATAAAGGGAGATATGGGGTCCCCTTGACGAATTCCCTTGGATCGTCGGATGGTGCGGGAGGGTGGTCCATTAACAAGAATTGAATAAAAGGGGGTCATGATCATGGATTTAACCTATTGATCCAGGGAGGAGGGAAACCGAAAATATCAAGGATGGACAACAAATAATCCCAATTCATACAATCATAATATTTGGAGAGATCAAGCTTTATAAGCATACCTAGTGATCTGGATGAGGATCAAGAGTGGACAAACTCATGGGCCCCCAATATGTCATCCATTATTTGTCACCCTTCCACAAAGCCTGATTGTTCGGGCCCAATAATTTCATACAGTAAGGGTTTTAGCCACCGAACTAGAATTCCTGAAATGATCTTGTAAATGACATTGCATAGAGAAATTGGTTGGAAGCCACCAAGGTCCAACGCTGCACATTTCTTGGGTATAAGCATCAGAAAAGTTGCATTTAGACCTAACTAGATTCATTGGGAGCAACAAGAAGCTTCCACTAAATCATGGATGTCAACCCCAAAAAAATTTCATCATTCTTTGAAGAATTCAACAGTAAAGTCATCCGGACCAGGGGCTTTATTTATTGGGAGGGCCCATACCACCTCTTTCGCCTCGGCATTGGAGACTTATCACATGAGGGCCTTGTTCTAACCGTCTGAGATTAAATTTGGAATACATTTTCAGATTCGAGAGATGGACCCACTCTTGGCCCTAGCAGGTTCTATGAACAAACTTTGAAAGTGGGTGATAAACTCTTCTGAGATCTATTCACATTGTACTAGCCTCCTGCCATCTAATCCAATGAGGGTTAAGATTCGGTTAAACTGTATATGTTTCAACATAGTCCTATGATTTTTTTTTTGTTATGCTACCCCTCTTTCAACCATCGGAGTCACAAATTTTGTCTTCATAGGGTTTCTTCCTTCTTCCGCCATTGGTCCAAATGAGTTAGAACTTAGCCCTCCTGAGAAATAAGGGCTTCAGTCCTCCCTTCTGAGATGATTTGTTATTGGATTGATCTCATATCTTCCTTGAGCCGCTACTTTTCTCGATGGGTATTTCCAAAATTAGATCAGTTCCATTCTTTGATTCTCCCTTTTAATTCATTTACCTTTAATTGGAAAGTTTCCATTGGGTTACAGTGACTCACCCTAATGGCATTCCACCATTCTTCTAGCTTGTCAAGGAAGTCTACTTTTTCGAGCCAAAAAGATTCAAAATAAAGGTCATAGTTACACAGGGCCATACGCAAGTCAATCTCTAAGAAGATGGGCTAATGGCCCAATCTGAGGCATGGAAGGATCGACGCTTAAAGGAACATATCTTGTTGAAGGATATTATTAGAAATGAGAAAAAGATCCAGTTTCCATGCGATTTGGCACTTACCTACCCGTCTATTATTCTAGGTGAAGGAGCCATTTTTGAATTCAATGTTTTCTATGCCCATGTCTTGGATAGTCTCCTGGAAGGAAATGGGGATTGGATCTAGCTGCCTGTTTCCTTGATTTAGGTGGATATTGGTGGCCACCCACCTATTCCACATGGACCTCCAACACTGTCTCTTTCAGTTTTTCGGTTTCCTTAGCTGTAGCATAGTTTACTATTTTTGGCAGATTTTTGAGTCCTAAACTTCTGGAGCCGTTTGGAGGACCTAAATGACTTTTTTAGGGAAAATGGAGATATTGGAAACATCCCAATTTGACTCGCCACTTTCTTTTTAACCTTCTCTTCAAGATCTTCGAAACGAGGTATTATGATGGCTAAACGAAGATTGTATGTGACATTGATGTACCAATTTACCCAAATGGGGCCTGTTGACCACTATGTGTCAATGACCCATAGCAGTACACCCCCTTTTTCGCAAAAGGGATAATGCCTAATCGACGTGTCTGTGCCATTCAACTATCATCATCATCTTGATCATTATCTTAAAATGTAAACCCAGTCAACATGTGTATAATGGAAATAATCTCAGTAGATCCATGTCATATATGTAATCACCAAGGTAAACCTACTTTTCTACTGACGATCTACATTCTGGGAGGTTTTTTGTCTCAGCGATCCATTCTCGGATGGTCAACAGAGTTTTCCTTCAGCCTTACCCCAAAGCCGGAATGGATTTTGTCACTGGGATCTTAGGGGAGTCCTAATGTTCTAGATCAAGTCTATGTAAAAGTGATTTGGGAATAATCCTAACTATTTGGTTAGGTTATTTTATTACAAATTGTTTGATCTTCTAGATTATATTTCTGTCACAGAACTGGGTAGTCTGTGAGGGTCTTTTGCAAATGGATTCTCTCAATTGAGATGTAAAAAAATGTAAAAATCATGATGTAGAGTGTGTCGAGGGTTAGAAAAATAATTTATCCCCTCATAGGTTGATTAATTAAAATTTCTGGCCAAAAGTAATTAAAATCCTAAACGAGAAATTTAATTAATTCTAGGTCCTACGTAAATTTAAATTCTCCGAAGACAAAATTTTAATTTTTGAATTAATTAAAATGCATTTAACGAAAAAAATCGAATTTCGTCAATAATTTAAAATTTCAACTGATGAGATTAAAATAAATTTTGATCCTCATCAAGGGTCGAGATTTCTTTGACGATGATCACTCGAACTAGCCATTGGAGGATTTATCTTTAAATATGAGGTCGTTTTTCAGTCAAATGATCCGATCGCTTGATCGTGTACTAAGCTCTGAAGCTCTCTTGTATACCTTTTTGAATTAATGAAAAAGTCTTTGGGGTTTCAATGTGTTGTAGCGTTCCTCTTCATGAATTTATGGTAACATTGTTTTAATTTCTGCTTAATATTATGTGAGAACTATTAATCAATAGCTCTCTTAGAATAATCTGAATACATGTATCTTATTCAGTTTGTTGGATCTAGGGTAACATTTTTAATTTTGATTGAAGTAGCAGGTATCTCTATTTCTTCATAATTTTATTGTTCTATTTCTCTACTTGATTTGATGGTTGATCTAGTGTTTGCAGAAGATCTCTCAAGTTCTCATTGAGCATTTGGGGATATTCCTCAGTTGGACCAGCCAACTCTCAACACATATTTTCTAAAGAGCCTACTTCATATAAGCCTTGGGATTTATCTAACGATAATCTTTTTTCTGCAGGGTGTTTTTGGGATAGTACCTCTCTAAAATTTCAAAATATTTTAAATCTTTTATGGAAATTTTGATAGATCTTGTTATTAAGCACCTTATATTATTAGATCTAGGAGCAGAGTTGGACTCATACTCCTCATATCTGATAGATCTATAAACTATTTGTATAATCTGTAAATTATTTGTATAGATTTGTTATTTACTTGTGTAGATCTGAAATTTTGTAACACAATTTTGAATTTTAACACTAGGGTTTTTGGGATTTCTCTATTTTTGTACACATTGAATATTGGGTTTTTCTCTTCTCACCTATGTAGGAATAGATCTAAGAAATCAGCTAAGAAAATTTTCAGTTCTAACCTAGATCTAGACCCTGGAGGGCAAGATCTGGGCTCAAATATTGTTTGCATGAACAGATTTTAGAAATCAGCCAACAAAATCTTAAGATTTGAGCTAATTCTAGACCCTAGAGGGTATGATCTGGGCTCAAAGATTGTTTACAGGAATAGATCTGGGAAATTAGGCAAGTAAATATTCATATCTGAGATTTCTTCAAGCAAATCTGGGGGTTTTGAGATAGATCTAGGCCCTAGAGCGCAATATCTTGTCCCAAATATTTTTACAAGGCCAACCATTAAAGATTTGGCAATAAATTTGAAGATCTAAAGCAATTTTTTATTTTTTATTTTATTTATTTATTTTTTTCAGAACAAGGGTTTCATGTTTTGGGACTCCTAAGCCTAGATCTACCTTCTCCTAGCCCAATGCTAATTCTATTGGGCCTAATGCTAGCTCTCATTGGCCCTAGATTCCCCTTGCTCAATTTCTGATTTGAATATTTGATTTTCTGGAGCTAATCATTGGTTGGTTTTTGCAGAAACATTGGTAAAAATATGTGTTTTAGGCATCGATTTTTTTTTTTGGTAACTTGTGCAAGTGATCTTCAAGGCCTAGGGCCTAATTGTTTGATCTCTAAACCATTTTTTTCCTCACTTTTTGCTATATCAGTCATATACCTTTCTAATAGTGGTGAAAAACACATCTAAGTGGTTTGAAATTAACTAAAAAAATTGCTAAATACATTAATAAGTCATTTATGTTTGATCTGTATCAAAAATTTGGCCTAAATTTACATTTTGGGTGACTGTTATCTCTAAATAATTCTGGTTCTGAATTCTGAAATATAACAGTGGCAAAATTTCATGTGGGTTAGCCTAAAATCAGTTCCTAAGTTGCCTAATACATTAAGGAATCAATTTATTGAGTTGGGCATTCATCATTAGGCTTATTTCATGTTTTAATTGTTGGTTGTAATAAGTATATCAGACCTAATATAATTCTGGAAATCACATCATAACGGACTGAAAATTTTTGATAATTCATGTGGGCAAGCTTAGAAAAATTTCGATAAATTTTTGGCATAAAGATATCATTGCTAGCTTACTATTTTCATTGTCATATTTTTGTTGTCATAAAAATTTTCTTACTGTTATCCTAAAAACAAATATCTGAAAATTAAGTACTCTGTCATGGAATTGTGATAAAATGCATATTTTTTGTTTCATAAACTGAGTATTTTTTGAGCATCTATTGACATTGATTGTAAAGAATTTTTTGTTCTCTTTGAGCTATAATTGTATCAAAAAATATTTGAAATAAGCTTGTGGTTTAATTGTAATATTTTCAGCGGTTTAGTTTTAAGACTTCAGCCAATAAAGGGAGCAATTTATTTTGGTGATTAAGGGCTTTTGCAACACAAGTGTTTCTAATCCTCAAGTCTAACTTCTTCTCATCATTTGGTGCATTTTCATACAAGTTAACTTTGCATAGATAAAATTTACTTCCAAGCATAAGCTTGGTCGATACAGAGATAGGTATCCATCAATCTTTGCTTGAGAAGCCTGTTTTAATAGTACTTAAAACGGTGACCTTGTAGTCATAAGAACCACAAGTCTCTCTAGCACGGGAGGCACCGGGTATGTTAGATTTTCAGGAGAGGTATCATTAATCACATCTTAGTGTGCTTCTCCTTATATTCTCTCCACCAATTATTACAAAATCAGGCTCAACATAGAAAGGATCGAAGGATTCACATTCACATAGGCAATAAACTAAAATCAACCAATATCCTTGCATATCACATTAGTTTTAGGATCTGAATTTCATATAAGATAGTCATTTATCTAAGCAACAGTTGGTAATCGATTAGTTGGTCTTAATTCCACTAGCAAGATCGTTGACTCCATAAGGCACTGGTATCAATCATTCAAAATCTAATCAAATCCTATAAGTCTTGCTAAATCTTAATCAAGTACTTGGTCACTTCTCTATGTCTCCTGAACTGGTTTATTCCCAACTAGTTCTTCTTCATTCCATTTTTCCATACGGTCTACCCCCCTTAAGCTCCTGTAGGGAGACAACTTAAACAGAGAGATTTGGGATCAAGGTGACAACCCCCTATCTGAGCCATTGTCGTGGCATCTAGACATTCTGTGCGACAACAGGGCCCATAGTTTTGGCGCTTCATTTGCTAAGGTTAGGTTTTTGGATGTTTAGGATTTCCCATTGTTTCTTAATAGTAAGTAGGCCTTTGAGCTTCATTGTAACACACTTCATAGGCATGTAGCCACCAAATCTCTTCTCCGAGATAAGCTACCATTGCCAGAGCTAGTCTTATTTTTATTCTGTCTGTAAACATACTTCAATATTTTGCTATTAATGAAATGAAGTGTTATTTCTATAGCATATTTGTATTTATGGTTGTATCTGTAATTTGTTGTGTTCCTGTTTAAATTTGGATCAGTGGTATCAGAGCGACCTGCTTTTCCTATTTTTTTTTTGCATGTCCCCAACGAGCTCGGGATATAAGGAGTTAGGGATCGATCTAGTTGAACCTTTGCAAGATCAACCTTGCAAATCCCGACAGCCTCACATGGCGGATGAAAAGATAGACAAGGGGCAAGAGATCCTATCAAAATCTTGCTCGAAGAAGCCCTCGAGTGACAAAGTAACGCGATGCTGGACAACTTTGCCCTGATCCTTCAATGGCTACCCAGGGGCGATGCATCTACTTCCACCACCTACTCTGGAAGTGCTAAACCCTTTAAGGTACAAGTTAATTTTGACATTCCCATAATTGAGGGTCAGATATCACTTTTTCACTTCTCAAAGTCGCCCCCCACATCAAGGACTGGTGGAAAACCTACCATGAGAAAAAGGATGAAAGTATGACATCACTATTTTTAGCCGCACCCACTTGGAATTTATGGTTGGATGCCATTAAGGAGCAGTACTACCCTATCGGAAGCTATGAGGTTAAATACATAGAGTGGACCATGGTGTGGTAGGGAAGGGCCAAGGCGTACTGAAGTTTACCAATATTTTTCATACCCTTCGCACAAAGTTGGGTATTAAGGATTTAGAGCGGAATTTGGTAATCAAATACCGCGACTACCTACACAGGTAAATCCAGGATGAGATGGAGTTCCTAGACATCTCCTCACTTGGAATGACATACCGATACGATGTCAATACCAAGGAGAAGTTTAAACAAAATAAGTGAGACTTTGGATCTATGAATCCAAAAAACAAAGGACAAATCCAAGATGGGGTGAGCGAAGACAACCCGTCAAAGTTGTAAGAAAAGAACACAACCACGATGTCAAAGAAGGACACATGAAAGTGGTGTGAGTTCCATAATAGCCCCACTCGCAACAGAAGTGAGGGTTGGACCAAGTAGTCGCTAGTGGCTGAGTTGAAGGTTTTAAAATCAGAGGCATGTTCTGACCTTGAGTCAGAACCCAATAAGAGGAATGAAAAAGGGAAGTAGATTATTGATGTGGATCCCAATGCCACTGTTGCCACCACTAATATCCAGAAGAATGAGCCCGAAAATCCAGAGGAGGGGGAGCCTCTTTCCCACTCACAAATGTGGGTGAAGGGTTCGCCGCTGCAATTCATTATCGACAGTGGCAGCAAAAACAACCTCATTTTAGCAGAGGTCATGAAGCGGATGGGCCTACTGACCATACCACACCCACAATCGTACAACATCAGGTGGCTTCACCAAGGATGAGATCTCGGAGTCATTCAGCAATGTCACCTTCCCTATGGCATCAAGGTCTTCACAGATGAGGTATTGTGTGATGTTGCTCCTCTCGAGTCTCGACGTTTGTGATGTATTATTACGACAACCATACTTGTGGAAGCGGCATATTTTATATGAGTATAGACCTTACTCTGTGATTATTTCTTTGTGTAATACATTATACAGGATACCAAAGGTAGCCCCACCTACAGCCACCTCTTCGATCTCTGCCAAGAAATACAGTAAGATCATCTCCCAAGTTAGGAAATTTATTTTCTTTCTTCTTCGGTCTCAAAGTAAGGGGAAGATCGTAGCCACATCCATGGCCCCCGGGAAGGGTTCCTCCACACTGTAGAAGGAGGTGGATACAGTCATGAAAGAAGACATGGACATCTTCTCCTCACCCACAGGGGTATGGTTGCACTATCAGGTCAAGCACTCGTTCGATTTGACTCCCAGAGAACCTCTACCCAACAGGATGATATATCGCCACTCCATTATGGAAAATGCCAAGTACAAGTAGTGCCATGGTTAACATTAGGTGCCACACAAGTTCCAGGTGGGTGACAAAGTTCGGCTACATTTACAGAAGGAGCACCTCACTAGACCCCACTGCAAGCTTTTCCCGCTCCGATATGAGTCATACACCATCACGAAGGTTATAGGGGACAATGCCTTCGAGCTTAGCATTCCACCATTCGTTGGTTTGCACCCAATGTTCAATGTAGACTACCTTCGACCATACTTTCCACTATTGTAGGACACATCCAACATTGCATAATAGCTCACACCAATAGAGCTAGACCCAAATTGCATCAAACAACCCACCACTGATCATATCATGGACACACAGATCAATAGAACTCGCGAGCAAAAGATCCAACTATATCAGGTTGTCAAAGTTGGCCAACTCCTTCACCAAGGCAAGTGGCTTAGTAGGGACCAAGTTCAGTAGAAGCGTCCTCATCTCATGGAGGCACTCAACACAGTGGGCACCATTGCTTCCTAAGGGGGGTGGAATGATCCAGGTGCATATTGGTGGCCACTCTCCTATTCCACTTGGAGCCCCAACACTGTCTCTTTTAATTTTTCAATTTCCTTAATTGTAGCACAGTTTACTATTTTTGGCAGTTTTTTGGGCCATGAACTTCGAGAGCCGTTTTCGCGCCCTAAATGACGTTTTTAGGGAAAAAGGAGAGACTGAAAACGTCCCAAAATATGCTTGTAATTTTCTTTCGGCCTTCTCTTTGAGATCTTCAAAAAGAGGTATTATGATAACAAAACAGAGATCGTATGCCAAAGTTACAACCCCGGGAAATTGATGTACCAATTTACCCATATGGGGCGCACAGTTTTCGCACTTCATCTCCTAGTGTTAGCTTTTTGGATGTTTAGCGTTTTCCATTGTTTCTCAATAATAAGTTGGCCTTTGTGCCTCATTGTAACACAGTTCAGAGGCATGTAGCAACGACATCTCTTCTCAGAGATAAGCTACCATCGCCTGTGCTAGTGTTATTTTCATTTTGTTTGAAAACATACTTCAGTATTTTTCTATTAATGAAATGAAGTGTTATTTTAATTTGTTACATTCCTATTTAAATCTAGATAATTCCTCCTCTTTTCTCACCTCGGTCCTTAATCAGGTTGAAGTACCCAGCTAGGATCTAATTAGTGTCCCCCAAAATCTCCTTTACGTGCCACAAACTTTCGGGAAAACCCACCTTTGTCCCTGGCAGTGTAGGGCCATAAAACTCCGTTAGCCAAACATTGTCAAGGAAGCCTATGCATTTAAATTGGCTTGAAAGGGTGTTTAGGTAGGCGATCCAAATTCCAAAGGACATGGATCGAGGATCCTAAAGGATGCCCAATCCTCCTGGCAACTACCCCTTGCATCCAACGCCATACATTCTTCCAAAGGAAAACTCGTACTAGTTATATACATAAAATTTTCTTACGTCATTTTTGTTTCCTCGACTACGATAATGTTTGTTTTCTCATTTTCGATCCATTCCTTTAGATACCTCAACTTACCCTTTGAGTTGAGGTCTCTTATGTTCCATGATACCAACTTCATTGGGGCGGGGTGGGGCAGTGGGGAGAGAGCGCTGATAATATTTCGTCAGGACATTGGCTTGTTTTGAGTTAACTAAGATTGCCCCAACTTCCCAGATCACTTCACATGGTGGGTCATCTGCTTTTTTTCCTAGAGCCTGAGTTAGATTCCACTCGTCGGGTGAACGTTTCTTCATCTCGTACAACTAGATCCATTTGAGGAGGGGATTCCGCAGAGGCTTGGCATTGCTCCCAATCCTTATAGATTTAATGGAATTGGTCTAGTTGATCCTGGGGGATGTCACCTAATCCATATTTGCCCTAGTTTTGCAAGAATGCAATCAAAAACCTCTCATCGGAGTTGAGTTGTTCCATCTTCAAATCGTGTTTTGGTGCATAATGGATGTGGGAAACAACTTTATGGATTTATTTGATTGTAGATTGTTATTTCGGTGTCTTTTTTTTACTCAGCTATTTACTCTTGGGGTTTTGAACCCGTTTCCACTTCCAATGCTGCTAGTGATGGGGCCGCCACCATAGGAATTATCAGCTGGTCATTCTCGCACAGATCCATTAAGAGAGAAAATAAATTCCTAGAAGGGTTGTTTGGGGCACATCAAGGGTTGCAGACAAGTGTCTTAGGGTCACTTGAGGTGTCCCTAAGGGGTGACCAAGGGTTTCTTGAGAAGTGTTAGGTGGAACCTAAGAAGGAGGGGCTTTAAGAGGAGGAGGGCATATCCACGAGACTTCCTGGAATTCATCTATCGATGGAGCCACCAGGGGGGTGAATCCTCTTGTGAGCATTTCCGACACAGGTCCCCATATTCATCGTAGAGCCTACATTCAAAAGGTGCATACTCATAGTCCAACGATTGAGACCAGATTTCATCCTGGTACTCTATTGTCATATCTTCCTATAGACACAGATCCGCGCATAGGAGGAGAATCATCAATGCCTTATGATCTTTGAAACTAGGAAAAGGTCTCCTATGGAGTTGCCGATGGACTTCAGAATATCCATTTCCCAAAAGTCATGTTGAAGGGAGCACAGTCGGACTGAGATGGGGGCAACTAAAAACTATTCCTTATCTGGGTTATAGTAGGGTTGTTAGTGTTGCATGAATAACCGAACATTGTTAATAAAATGGGCACCATTATCTAGGATTCTCTTGTGATCTTCCAGATATTCAAAGATCACTGTGAAAAAAACTTTGGCTCAAAGGCGTAAGTCAAATGGAGCTTCCGACTGCCACTTGACTTTGACCCATCTAAGAATGTTTGATTCTCTGGGCCATATGCCGATGAATTTACAAATTTTTGTATGATCCTGCATAAACTAGGGGGATTGTTCGAGGCAATTTCTGGGAATCACCACTCTTGGGTTATTTTCTTCTTTTGGAAGGTAACGACCATGCATTCGGGACTGCCATTGAGCACCCAAGGTAGAAGTTGCAGGTTTCTTTCCTTTGTGCTAGCCGGAGCTAGATGTTGGGTTGTCAGGAGGTCAACATTCACTGGTGAGAACTGATTTCAAGGAGGGGGTTGATCCACCTTCCCCGACAGGACTTGACATATGCTTGTTCAACATGAGGATGGCGTCAAGATGTGTCAGATGAATTGTGAACTAGATGATAAGCTTGCTGCATTCGATCAAAAGGCCGAGAACCCTAACATTTTCAGAACCCTAGCAAAGCATTGATTCTCAACCAAATAATTTAAAAAATATATATTTTAAATAATAATATTAAGTTTAATATTAGGGTTTATTAAACTTGGGAAGGAAAGTGCACGAAATAGGTATACAAACTACACCCAACATCTCCCCCCAATTGAAGCAATTGCATGTCCCCATGCAGAACCTCAGCTTCTCCTACTATACATTTGATGCAAGTTTGTAAAATTATAGACACTAGTAGTGTCTTCACCAAGAGACTTGTACCCTTGAATAGCCATCAGTTGATCGGGTCGGGATTCTTCTTCATACTTGCACAAGTGGTAATCTAACTGGTATTCTTCCATCGATAACCAAATCATAGGAGTGTTGAATCTAAGTCTGAACTAGAAGGCTCCCAATCTCTACACCACCCGGGCATATTCGGGTACTCATGTAATAGCAAACCCAAAGTTCCTGAACTCAAAAGGATTTCCTTCTCGTAACCCATCACTACAATCCTCGGTGGGCTTAAGGCACCCTGCTAGCGCTCGACTATTCATTTGTGCATACAAATTGAGGCAAATCCCCACAATCCTTTTTCTGTAAGTGGCTGATTATTCCCTGATTCTCGGGGTAATCAAGAAAAAATTAAACTCATGTCTTAGTTCATAAACCATTCCTGGTTCTTCCCTGATCCATAATTTTTCCCTTTATTCATTGGTCTTAGATGATTTCATGGCCAGATTCCATTCGATTTGATTCCTAATAAAAGAAAGGAAGGCTCGCAACTATAAATTCCCCATATAGGAGAAAACACTTTCCACCATCTTTTTACTGACATATTCACACATTATGTTATGCAAAAAAAACTCACAAAGTAAACTTTGCTCATCAGAATCACAAGTACGAAAAATTTCAAGAAAAGTACGGGTATGAGAACCGAAATAAGGTATGTTTTCAAAGATTGCTTTTAACTGAAATAGATAATAGCTTTGCCATAGGAATGTTGGATATGATGGGGAAAGCTTCCTACATCCTATAAAGTTCAAGGCAAGCTCACAAAGCTTCGTCTTATCATTTGTTAGATCTAGAACCTGCCGTTGTAACAAGTGTAGTTGTTCGTCTTTCTTTTTCATAGCCTCCTTATGCCTCCACTCTTCCCATTCTCTCTCCCACTCTTCGTTTAACCATTTCTCCCTGAGTGAATTGATCATATTTTTATGTGCCTTGAGCAAGATCATCCATTCTTGTAGAGAGAGCGCTTGTTGCTTCCATTTCTGTAACTATGGTACCAACAACATTCTTTCAGAACACCATCCTTGATCAGGACCCAGTGTTCTCTCACACGAACTAATAATTGACAGTGTAATAGCCTCCCAAGGGTGAAACTGTGCCATTTTGGCTATTGGTTCTTGTGAAATAGCAGTGTCATCCACAGGTTCTTGTGTATCATTTTCCCCTTGGTTAGCTTCTGTTTCCACTGTTGGTTCTTGTGTAACAACAGTGTCAACCATAGGTTCATGTATATCATCTTCTTCTTTTTCCCCTTGGTTAGCTTTTGTATCCACTGCTGGTTCTTGTGTAACAATAATGTCAACCAAGGGTTCCTTTCTATCAGCTACCAACTTACTTTTTGTGTAATGCCCTGTAACGACTGTTGGTTCTTGTGTAACAGCAGCGTATTGAATAGGTTTTTGTGCATCATCTTGCCATGACTTAGTTTGTGTTTCCTTTGAAATGGTGTCCACTACATAGACTCTATACCATGCTGCCACTAGCTCCTTAGAAAAGGCCATGCACACAACACCCAGACCCTTATTCTCTATTTCGGTCACTTATGACCAATTGGCTTGTCAACTAGTCTCTTTCCATCCCTTACTCTCGAGGGCTAGGGCTGCTGCTTGGTTTCCACCGGAGCTTCCTCACATGTCCCAACTTTCTTCCTGCGGGTAGTCCTAGCCTTATTTCTCATGAATTAATCCCAACTCCTTCCCTGGTGACTTAGGGCGTCTAGCACAATTAGCTTGATGAGGCCGTGGTTTGTGATGCAAGTCTTAGATGTGTAGCTATCTTCACGGCCACGGTCATAAGCCTAATATTTTCCAATAAAAAGTATGAGAGGTTTATCAACTGTTGATGTCGAAGGTGATTTAGCAATGGGAATTGGCAATTGAATACAATTGTTTCCCTTCCCTCGTAAGTGATATACTTTATGAGGTAAAGGGAAACATCGGCCCATGGTTGGGGAAGCAATAACCTATCAATGCCCCTTCCTTTCTTCACCATCCATTCCTCTCCTTCCAGAAAATCCTCCTTCAAGAAGTGGTCATTAATTTTTCTGTTAAACCACGTTTTAGCCTTTGCTGGTAATTCCATCACACAGGAAATTACCTCTTTTGTAACTTCTAGCTTTAATCCCCTGAACTCCATTTGATTCCTCTTTAAATTCTTCACGAATTCCATAGCAATTGCCCCGTGTGATCCTTCCAACCTTTGGAAAAACTCAAACAAACCTGCGTCTTTAAAAATTTGGAATGCTTCAGGGTAGTTTTCTAATGCCTCTATTGATCCTAGTCTATGTCGAATTTCTGCCCCACACTTTGCTACACAATTCCAATGTTGTTCTCCTCTCTTATCCTCCTTGAGAAATTCCAAAGTGGTCGGCAGAATGTTAAGCTATTCTAGCTCTGCAACTGTTCTCCTCCACTTCCATCTGAGAGCTCTAAATGAGGATGCAACTCTTCAGTTGTGGGTAAATGGTAGGGTGATGTAGGAAATAATTTCAAATCAAGATTTGAAATTAGGATTCGTAGTACGCACTAGTGGGAGCAGAAGAGCAGCAGAGCGGAAAACTAGGGTTGGTGGTTTCTGCGCAGGCTTTTCTCCATGGACAGGTGCAGAGGAGGGAGCTCCACTCCCTCCTACCATGAGGCAGTGGCTAACAAGAGCAAGGCATCTCCAGTTTCAGGCAGAGGTAACACGATGGAAGGGGGCAAAAGTGGGGAAAACGAAACAGAAAGAAACAAGGAGAAGGAGAAGGACGACACAAAGGATAAAGAGGAAAATGACAAAAAACAGGGAACAAAGACAGGAAACAACAGGCCCCGTGCAAGCCCAAAGCTGAAGTCACTCCTATAGTAATCTTAAATAACCTTGAGCTGTAGGCCCACAGGGAGCACATACAGACTTATGTAATCATATGCAATTTCATGGGACTATGGCCCACTGAAAAGGCTTTACAAACGTGGATCAGATACCACTGGAAGCCTAAAGGAGGCATTGATCTTCATCTAGGATCCAAGGGTCTTTTTACCGTGGTGTTTGCGAAAATTGAGGACAAAGACGGAGTGTTTGAAGGAGGGACCTACTTCTATGCAGCAGCAGAGCTCGACATGCGGCCATGGATGATGAACTTTGTGCCAGAGTAGGAAACCTTTACCTCAGTCACGGTATGGGTAAGACTCTATTCGCTACCTTTGGATTATTGGCAAATAGAATCACTAACAGCCATAGGAAATAAATTCGGAAGGTATGTTAGAACTTCTGAAGCCACAAGAAGGGGAAATATACCTCCTTTGCCAGGATTTGTGTAGAGATGGTGTAGAACCTCTATTTTACACCCATTTGTCTACCATTTTCCTCCACTTTTCCTTATCTTTCCTTCACTTTTGCCTCATTTTCACCATAAAACCTCTCAGATCATTACATTCAGTGTCAATAAGCATGATCAAGCAAGTTTTGCTAATGGATGACTATTTGTTTAGTTTTTGACTTACTTGCAGGAATCCCGCAGCTATATGATGATCCCGCAGCTATCTGAAGATCCTGCAGCCTTTTTGTTAAACACTATGATCCACGTGTCAGTTTGCTAGACGGGCCACATGGGCACTCAGGTATCAGTGTGGTCGAGGTTCCTATCCTATTGTTCCAACCATCCACGTCACTTTCATCCATGGTCAAAGCTGGTTTAACCACGGTCAACTCAAAGTGGTTTAACGGTGTTTGAAAGCTATTTGGTCACGTCATCTCCAATGGTGATTTGTCCAGGTTCTAAAGACGGCAGGGGACGCAATCCAACAGGGATTTATTATCCATGATGACAGGAACCACCAAACTCGTTTATGCAACCGTGATGTGTCAAAGAGCCATTTAATACGCATGACTGTTATTGTTTTTCTGTTAACTAGTTGTACGCGTAGGATAACTTAGAAGCTCCTATAAATTGATGCGTCTGCGTACGCTCAAAGAACTTTTGATTAGTTGTATTTTGCTGCACTCGTGTTGAATTTAGAAGCGTTTGTGAACTCTGTTTTCTAGTGCTATTCCAGCACTCTGTTTTGTAAACTTTTTGCAAATGGAGAAATCAATATAGCACTGTTTTGAAGTTTCCAGATCTTTGAGTTCTCTTGTGGCTGAATGAACAGAGGGCCCCTGCTCATCTCAGCCTTTGTAAAGTATTTCATGTGCAGCATTTCATTATTTTCTCATTTGTTTCCTTAAGCATGTATAGTTTTATTTACTTGTTTTCCTTTATTTTCAACTGATCAGTGTTATTTCTTTGCAGGTTTCTTTTAGCCCGGGATTTATTTTTATATGTGTTGTGTTTGCTTTACAGCTAATGGTATTTGAAGTTGACAATTCAAGTGCTGCCTTTGTCTTTATAGTTAGTTTTTAATCTTATTTCTCAAAGAGCTGTTAACATACATGAATGATCTTCATCATAAACTACTATCTTTTAAGATCAAAATATCACTAACTTGCAGCTTGTTTGGGTGCTTTTTGGACTGTTCTTAAGCTACTTTCTTTCCGTACTTTACACAGTACATGTGCTTTGAAGTATTGAGTTAGAAAGAGTAAATCATCACCACTATTCTTTAAAGTAGAAGTTTTTGATTTTAAAGTGCTTCCTAGACTATTTCCTCACTACTTTCTAATCATGCTTTCCATAGTACATATGGCTGAAGTAGAGAATTAGAAATAGCAAATTATTATCATTAGTCTTTCAAGCATATTTTTCTCACTTTTATAATTCCACTTAAGCTACTTTCTTTCCGTGCTTTACACAGTACATGTGCTTTGAGGCATCGAGATAGAGAGAGATAATCTTTATTCTTGGGTTTTAAAAGTGATTTTCTTTTCCTTTTATTAGCAGCAACTTGAACAGTGTCTAGTGCCATTGGTAGTGGTCATTTGCTTTCAAGTTTATTTCAAGTCATTTCAATTTCATTTATTCATTCCAAGCATTTCCTTTCAAGCAAATAGTTAGAGATCACTCAACACACACTTCCACTCATTTAGAATTCACTCTACACACACACCATCACTCATTTGTTTATAAATTCTCATTCCATCTAGGAACATAATTAAACCGCAACAACACCCCCAACGATAAGAAAAACTCTAAGAGGATACTTAAGTACATATAGTACACCTTCACTTCATCAGCTTACGAGCCCCGGGTTGACAATAAATACTAGCAATTTCGATAACACTAAATTGACTAAACATTTTGGCGCCGTTGCCGGGGAAGTGAAATTAAGTAGCCATATTCTTAGAAGAAAAAAAAAACAACAACTTCAAGAAAAGAAGTTAATAACCTATCTAAGTATGCTCTCATCTTGCACTTTGAAGTGATCTGGAGGATCAGAAAGGAAAAGTTATTAATCTAATAGTTTCTTAAGTATGCTCTCTTCTTGCACCTAGAGTGAACTGGAAGATCAGAAAAAGAACTATTTAACTTGACTTGAGGATAAAATAAAAATGACATGCATAGAGCTAGAGATTCTAGGGGAAGGTTTTTAGCTAGAGCTCGAAGTTCAATTTTTACAAGTCCATCTGCTTCAAGAGATAGACAAGAGATACCTCCCTTATCTCCAACCGAAACTCCTAGTCCTGAAATTCAAGAACCAAGAGTTGACTCTCCTATACCTTCTATTGAGTTTGAACTAGGAAGAGACTCTTCTCTTTCTCCTACCAGACAACCAATTGTAATTGAGGAAATAGACTCACCTGAAGAGGAAGGAGAAATCTCTTCTCATTCACCCTTTGTAGAAGAACCAGAAGATTTTGAAATCCCTAGGAGAATCATCATGGCAGAGGAAGAAGGAGGCGGTAGAGGTAGAGGTAGAGGAGGAGGAGGAAATAACAATAACAATGGAGGAGGTAGAGGTCCCATTGGAGGAAATAGAGATGGGGATAACACATTTGGGTTTCCCATTGTTGATGAGGACTCCCGAGCCACCATGAAAAACATATCACCATCCGTCCTCCCAAATTTTCATGGATTAAGAACTGAGGACCCTGAAACATTCTTGTTTGAATTTGAAGTTGTGTGTCGAACTTATGACTATCTGGATGATACTCAGAAACTCAAACTGTTCCCATCAACATTAAAAGATCAAGCTTTGAAATGGTTCATGGGATTAGTTACTCAGTCCATTAGGACCTGGGATGAAATGAAACAAACCTTTTTGGATAGGTATTTGGACTATTGTATGCCTACTGATCATAAGGGTGAAGTTTTTAAAATGATGCAAAAAGAAGATGAGAGCTTAGAAGATTTACTTGAGAGATTTCAATATAATTTAAAAAGAGCAAAAATGAGCACCTTGGATGAAGAGACCTTAAAAGCCCTCTTATTAAAAGCCATTAGGGATGAGTGGATAGATATCTTAAACATGATGGGGAAAGGGGATATTTCTCAACTTCCTCTCAGTGATATAGCAGAACTATGTACCCATCTCTCAAGAGGCAAATCAAAAACTCAAAAAGGGCCTAGAGATCCTTCTCTCCTTAGGGCAAATAAATCTGCAACAGGATCAGTGAGTAGGGCTGAAATCGGTAATATGCTAGATGAATTTAAAACTGACATCTTAGGGAGTCTTAGTGAACAAATTGATACCCTTAAGATTCAGAATAAACAAAAGGCAGAAGCCGAGGCTATGACCATTTTTTGCCCGAAGTGTAGAAAGAAGCATGCTTTAAGGGAATGTCCCTTGGAAGCACAAGTTGTGGAAACCTGTGTAATTTGCTCAGAAACCCATGAGACCAAGGAATGTCCTTCAATCCCTGGCCTCAAAGCAGTCTTTCAAGAAGATCCAAGTATGCTTGAATCTCTTTGTTTTGTTGCAAGGAAACCTTGGCAGGGGCAGCAAAATCAAGGGTTTAACAACTCTATGAATTTCCAGCCCCCACCAAATTGGAATCCTTGGCAACAACCTTGGTCACAACCAAAAAATCCTTTCCAAGCATGGTTGTAAAGCATGCAAATGCAAAATCCTTATGGGAGATTTGCCCAATATCCTCAATCCTTTCAGAATCAGCAAGCTCCCCAACTTCCAAATCAAGGTCAACAATTGTCATTACCATTCCCTCAACAACAACCTCCTCCACAAAATCAAAATTCTCAACTCTTGTTACAATCTCAGCAGAGGCCAAATCAACTTCCCTCTCAACCTCAACCAAACCCCAATAATAGGAATCCTCAAAATGCTTATGTGATGGAAGGTCAACCATTCCCTACCTATATGGTTGTCCCTCTCAATGAGGTCCAACTCAGATCAGGTAGAATCTTAGACCAACCTTCTACAAGTACTCAACAACCAAGCATTTCTGAGGAAGAATCTCTCAAAGCCAATAAAGGTTCTGAAGTATCCCTTCAAAACCCAAGCATTAAAGAAAAAGAAAAAGAATCAACTCCCTTAGTAGAGCAACCTACATCTTCAGCTATTCCTCCTTTTCCTGAAAGATTGCAAATTGATAAAGGAGTGGAGAAGCAGATTTGGTTGCCTGACTATAGCTTTCTAGATGAATTAAAAAATGTCTGTATCAAGATCCCCTTGTTAACAGCCATTAAGGAGATTCCCATTCTAGCAAAGACAATAAAGGAGATGAGTTTGAAAAAAACAATAAAAAGAACCAGAGACACAAAAAGGATACATCTAGTTGGAAAAATTGCAGACATTATGATGGGTAAAATTACCATGCAAAAATATGTAGATCCCGGTAGCCCTATTGTTAAAACTCATATTAATGGGGTTGAAATCCCAAATACTTTGATTGACTTAGGAGCCGCTATCAACATTATGAGTAGACAGACCATGGATCAGTTAAAACTTCCTAATCTTCTCTTTACACCTACTTTGCTGCAACTTGCAGACAGATCAATCATTAAACCTGATGGTGTATTGGAAGACATTCCAGTCTCACTAGACTCTTGGGAGTATCCAGTTGATTTTATGATTTTAACTCCCAAGAACAATCTAGGAGGACATCCTCTTATTTTAGGAAGACCTTGGCTGGCCACAGCTGATGCTTTCATAAGTTGTAGGTCGGGAGACATGTATATATCAGATGGTAATTCTACCAAGAAATTCAACTTGTATCCTCCCGCAAAGGCAATAACAGAAATAGGAGAAGATGAGTGGATTAATGATGAGGAAACTCTTCAACCTGTTCTAACCATCTCTGAAATCAGTGAGGACAGTCAAATTCTAAATACATTAGAAAATTTTGAGGCACCTTTAGAATATGACTCTTCACAATTCCAGTTAGATGCAGATATTGAATATCTCTCCCCTAGACAAATGTCTCTCTTCTCAATGGAAGAGTTTGGTAGTTCTACAGTTGAAATCTTTCCAGGAAAAACATTAAACATTAACAAAAACTTGGAAAGACTACAACAAGAAGAATTAACTAAACTGTTGCAAAAACATTCCACTGCCTTTGCATGGGAATATACCGACATGAAAGGAATCGACCCTAAGACTTGTATTCATCATATTTACATTGAAGAAAACAGCAGACCTATTAGGCAGCCACAAAGACGGATGAATCCAAATCTTAGGGAAATTGTGAAAGAAGAACTTCAGAAATTGCTCAAGGTAAACTTCATTTACCCCATTTCAGATAGCCAATGGGTTTCTCCCTTGGTTATAGTACCCAAAAAGAATGGTAAATGGAGAGTTTGCATTGACTATCGAGAATTGAACAAGGCAACCTTAAAGGATCATTTTCCTCTACCTTTTATTGATCAGGTATTAGACACTTTAGCAGGTTAAAAGTATTTCTCATTCTTGGATGGTTTTAGTGGTTACAATCAGATTCAGGTAGCACCTGAAGATCAAGACAAAACCACCTTTACTTGTCCTTGGGGGACTTTTGCCTATCGAGTACTCCCTTTTGGTTTATGCAATGCACCAGCCACATTTCAAAGGGCTGTACTAGGAATTTTCTCAGATCTGATTCATGATTGTGTAGAGGTTTACATGGACGATTTCACAGTCTATGGTAATACATTTGAAGAAGCTTTGGCAAATTTGGAAAAAGTACTGGTAAGATGTAAGGAAACAAATCTTTCTTTAAGTCATGAAAAGTGTTTTATGATGTTTACTGAAGGGATTGTTTTAGGACATCATATTTCAGGAGATGGAATCAAAGTTGATAGATCTAAAGTAGAAGTCATCTCTAAGTTACCTGTTCCAAATTGCCAAAGAGATGTTAGAAGTTTTCTTGGGTTTACTGGTTATTACAGAAGATTTATTGAAAACTTCACGAAGATAGCATCCCCTCTTTTCAAATTACTTACCAAAGATTGTGAATTTAAGTGGGATCCTGAATGTCAATCTGCCTTTGAAGCTTTAAAGTCTAGAATATCTGAAGCACCCATTTTAAGGGGTCCAAATTGGAAACTCCCTTTCCACATTTCTACTGATGCTTCAGATACAGCTTTAGGAGCTGTTTTGGGACAAAAGGATTTGATCCCTTATGCCATTTATTACACGAGTAAGAATTTGACTCCTACTGAGTTAAATTATACTGTTACTGAAAAGGAGTTTCTAGCCGTTGTTCATGCTATAAACAAGTTTAGACACTATATAACCGGCTATGAAACCTTTGTCCACACTGATCACTCTGCCATTAGATACCTCATGAACAAACCAGTCACTAATGGTAGAGTTACAAGATGGCTTTTGCTTTTACAAGAATTCAACATAACTGTGTTAGATCGACCAGGTAAGCAGAACACAGTAGCTGACTTCTTGTCCAGAATCCAAAACACTAATGAGAACTCTCCGGTAGAGGACAAATTTCCAGATGAGTATTTGTTTGCAGTAACTACCAAGACTCCTTGGTATGCTGATATTGCTAATTATTTAGTTACTGGAAAATTACCTTTACATTTATTTCCTAATGAGAAAAGGAAAATCATTCAGGATAGTTCACTTTATTCTTGGATTTCTAATGAATTGTTCAGAACAGGGCCAGATTTGATGATCAGAAGATGTGTACGAGAGGATGAGATGCCTGACATCCTTAAAGCATGTCATGACGAACCTTGTGGCGGACATTTTTCTGATAAGAGGACTGCCTATAAAATCCTTTCATCAGGATATTATTGGCCTTCTCTCTTTAAGGATGCCAAGCAATATGTTAAAAGGTGTGACAGTTGTCAGAAAACTGGGAGACCAACTCTTTCAAATGAAATGCCACTACAGCCACAGGTATGTATCGAACCTTTCGAGAAATGGGCTCTAGATTTTGTTGGACCAATTAATCCGCCATCCAAGCAAAATAGATATATACTGGTTTGTACTGATTATGTTACCAAGTGGGTAGAAGCTATAGCATTAACTTCTGCTACTGAAAATTCAGTTGTTCAATTTCTTTTCAAGGATATTTTCACTCGTTTTGGTGTCCCAAGAGAAATTGTAACAGATCAGGGAAGCCAGTTTACATCAAGGATGGTGGAAAAGCTGATGGAGGAATATAAGATTAAGCATAGAACATCTACTCCATACCATCCGCAAGCGAATGGTCAAGTAGAATCTACAAATAAAGTTCTTGAAAGCATCATCACAAAGACTATTCATCTTCATAGAAGAGATTGGGCAGAAAGGCTTCCTGAAGCCTTATGGGCCTATAGAACTACATGGAGGAACACTACAGGACATTCTCCCTATGAACTTGTTTATGGGAAGGAAGTCCTGTTCCCCATTGAGTTCCAAATCAAGACCTTCAAGACAGCAGTTCAATTGGGGATGAGCTTAACAGAAGCCCAGAAGCACAGAATGGACCAGTTAAATGAACTAGATGAAATGAGACAAGATGCAATTCTAAGAACCGATCTAGTTCAGCACCAAAGAAGCAAATGGCATGATCGACATATCAAAGAAAAGAAGTTTCAAAAGGGTGATTGGGCACTATTGTTTGATTCAAAATTTAAAGACTTCAAAGGAAAATTTCAAACTCATTGGCTTGGGCCATATGAGATTGATGAAGTCTTTAACAATGGAGCAGTTAGAGTGAAGACTATTGATGAACTTCAAACTCCCTTTATTGTGAATGGCCACCGGTTAAAAGTCTACCACAAGCCACTCTCAAGAGAGGAGTTTGTTAAGTTATTCCAAGGCGATTCTGAAATGAGGTTGGTGGAGAAGAATTCTTCTCCTCCATCAGCCTAATCTCTGTTTCTTTCAATTTCAATTTCAATAAAAAAAAAAAAAAAAAAAAAAAAAAAAAGAAAAAAAAAAAAAAGAAAAAAAAAAAAAAAAGAAAAATGAATAAATGTATGAACCTGAAAACCAATCTCTGATTGGCAGTCTCATGCAGAAAACATAAGGTGAAAATCAGGGTCACCTGACACCTCATGTTTTCCAAAAAAAAATCTCTCTCTTTCTTTCATTTCCATTTCATTTATTTCATCTCACCATTTTCTTTCATCTTACCATCTTCACTTCACCTCACTGCTTTTCACTCATTCATTCATTCATTCATTCATTCATTCCATTTCACTTCATTAATAAAGTTTTTTTTTTTAGGCAACTAAAGTATTTTATGCAGCTAGAAGACTTCATTACAGTTTCTGCAGCCATTTGACAATCCTGCAGCCGATTATCTTTCCTGCAGCCTTCTGTATCTGCACAAGAAACACAGTTTGTTTGAAGAAAATATTTACAGTTCAAAATCATCAAAGACAAGGAGAAAAGATCATGTGCTAGCAATAAAGTTAACAAAAGGTTAGTAAATCATCAGAAGCCAAATCGAATGTGATCCGAGGTACGTTCAAAACTCTAAACCTATGGTTGTTTCATTATGCGAACTTTCTGGGTTATGTTTTGTTGGCCACTAAACGTAATGATTACCCATTTTCTTTTTCCCATGCGACTACAAATCTCTGAATCCTCCACGTCTACCAGCTCATAATAACCACGATTTTTGAAATTACATGTGGCTGTTTCGGTCATTAAGGTCTTGTACCCTAATGACGTAACCTACCGCATTACGTCTCTCAGCTCTCGTCCCGCAGTCATGTGTCACTCCACATCCGAAATTGGAGAATGTAGCCATTCCGTTCGTCATTTCAAAACCCTTTATGTTCATAACACCCTATTCCTCGCCATTATCTCCCTTGTTTCGTTTTCACTCACTACGATTACCTCCATAAACCATCCTCTGTTTTCCCTCTGCCGTATAGCCGTAAACCTGTAATACAGTCGTATTACGACTGTTAGCCACTGTTTTTACCGTGTCCACGCTAATTCCACCGCTTAACTCTAAATTCAAGCCGTGAATTCCCGGTGTCTGAGACTGTTTATGCACCGTATACCCTCTGTTCCACAGAGTCTGAACAGAGACCGAGAAGTTACTGTGTGAAGTTACGGAGTTACTGTGTAAGGTCACCATCAAATTTGTCTTTAAACAAAGCTGAAGAGTCGATGGGAAAGCTTCTGAGGGCTGAACCGGAAGGTTCGAAATTCTTGGAGGCATATCCACAGGTTGAGGAGGCACTACAAAAAGCCAATTGGTTACAATGTATCAGAAAGTTTAAGGGCTACCATAAGGAAGTAACCAAAGCCTTTGCAAGATCGTTTACGGATAAGGACAGCCAGGCAAAGGTGGGAGATTTAACAGTTACAGTCAGCGAAGGATGCATAGCAAGGGCTACCTCTCTTCCACAAACCGGTGAACGTTGGTTCAAAAACCGGGCAGTCCAGGATCAACAATGGAAGCGGATTTTTAAAAACCCAGGTATGGACACAAGTGTTTTTACCAAAGGCATTCCAATTTCCCATGTTAAAGAAGAATGGAAAATTCTATTGTTATTAGTACAAAAGTTTTTCACCTGTGAAGGGAGATTTGGAGTGTTGTATGTCTATCATGGTAAAATTATGCTGCAGTTTCAAGGAGAACATGATATAAACCTTCCTTATTTCCTATTTCAAAGCCTTAGGAAAATGTGTTCCATGGCTCAACGAAATCCACGAAATGTAGAAGCTTACCTCTGTCACCATGGTCTTGTAAAGTTATTGATAGAAGAACAGTTAAAAGAAAAACAAGACACATGGGAAAAATTCCTTGTAAGGAATCATTTTGCAGAGCCTGGAGAGTCTTCTATACCTAGAAAGAGCAGAAGGAAGAGAAGGGAAAGTATCTCTGAGACTGATGTCTTAGAAGGACAAACTGTAGAAGAAATAGAAGTCCATCATCCTGAACCTGAGATTGAACCCACTGAAGACAGTGCTCAAGAGGTCATCTCGGAAACCCTCGCTGAACTTGCTAAGGAAGCTGCCAAAAAGAAAAGAGAGGACAAAAAGAAACAAAAACAAGATAAGGGGAAATCCATAGTCCGAGAAACTGACCAGACCCCAGAGCATTCTAGTGGTGAAGAAAGAGATAACCAGCCTTTAGCACAGAGGATAACTAAACTCCATGAGAAAACTGCCCTCTCTGAGAAAGTAAAAGCTCAAAAACCAAAGGAAAAGGCACAAAAAGAAACACATAGTGCTACCACTGTAAGAAGGAGTAGTAGATTGCAGAATAAAAGGAAAGCCACGAGGACACTCTTCGTTGATCTTAGCACACCTGAGAAGGGTGCTACACAAGCAGACCTTGAGGATAGTCCATCATCACGTGAGGCAGCTACTCCTCCAAGAGAAGACATTCCATTTCAGCCGGAGTTTGAAACTGAAATTGAGCATGAATATAGTCCAAGGAGGTCACCAATTGTTGACCCAGTTCAACAAGAGGTGTACAACTATTATGAGACATTAGAGCAAAACACTGCTGGCCCAAGTAATGTCATACCTCATGAGCAGCAAATAGATTTACTTAGACAAGAAATCTATGAACTGGAAGTGCTGAACCGTCACATTAAACAGAGAAATGAAGAAATGAAGCAGCAAGCTGATATTGCCAAGGCAATCCAAGATAATACCTATCTTCACATGAGCATGTGGCAGAAGAAACATAGTAGACTCAAGAAGAGATGCAGAAGGCTGAACAGAGCCTTAATTAATTTGAAATTCAGATGCATGTTCAAAAGGCCAAAGGTTAATGTTTCTACACAAAGGAAGAGAAGGAGGTTGGATGTCCTAGCTGAGGCATCCCAGCAGATGGACTGAATTGTGTTTTCATTGCATGAGGACATGCAATACCCTCGGAGTGGGGGTATGTAGAACCTCTATTTTACACCCATTTGTCTACCATTTTCCTCCACTTTTCCTTATCTTTCCTTCACTTTTGCCTCATTTTCACCATAAAACCTCTCAGATCATTACATTCAGTGTCAATAGGCATGATTAAGCAAGTTTTGCTAATGGATGACTATTTGTTTAGTTTTTGACTTACTTGCAGGAATCCCGCAGCTATCTGATGATCCCGCAGCTATCTGAAGATCCTGCAGCCTTTTTGTTAAACACTATGATCCACGTGTCGGTTTGCTAGACGGGCCACATGGGCACTCAGGTATCAGTGTGGTCGAGGTTCCTATCCTATTGTTCCAACCATCCACGTCACTTTCACCCATGGTCAAAGCTGGTTTAACCACGGTCAACTCAAAGTGGTTTAACGGTGTTTGAAAGCTGTTTGGTCACGTCATCTTCAATGGTGATTTGTCCATGTTCTAAAGATGGCAGGGGACGCAATCCAACAGGGATTTATTATCCATGACGACAGGAACCACCAAACTCGTTTATGCAGCCGTGATGTGTCAAAGAGCCATTTAATACGCATGACTGTTATTGTTTTTCTGTTAACTAGCTGTACGCGTAGGATAACTTAGAAACTCCTATAAATTGATGCGTCTGCGTACGCTCAAAGAACTTTTGATTAGTTGTATTTTGCTGCACTTGTGTTGAATTTAGAAGCGTTTGTGAACTCTGTTTTCTAGTGCTATTCCAGCACTCTGTTTTGTAAACTTTTTGCAAATGGAGAAATCAATATAGCACTGTTTTGAAGTTTCCAGACCTTTGAGTTCTCTTGTGGCTGAATGAACAGAGGGCCCCTGCTCATCTCAGCCTTTGTAAAGTATTTCATGTGCAGCATTTCATTATTTTCTCATTTGTTTCCTTAAGCATGTATAGTTTTATTTACTTGTTTTCCTTTATTTTCAGCTGATCAGTGTTATTTCTTTGCAGGTTTCTTTTAGCCCGGGATTTATTTTTATATGTGTTGTGTTTGCTTTACAGCTAATGGTATTTGAAGTTGACAATTCAAGTGCTGCCTTTGTCTTTATAGTTAGTTTTTAATCTTATTTCTCAAAGAGCTGTTAACATACATGAATGATCTTCATCATAAACTACTATCTTTTAAGATCAAAATATCACTAACTTGCAGCTTGTTTGGGTGCTTTTTGGACTGTTCTTAAGCTACTTTCTTTCCGTACTTTACACAGTACATGTGCTTTGAAGTATTGAGTTAGAAAGAGTAAATCATCACCACTAGTCTTTAAAGTAGAAGTTTTTGATTTTAAAGTGCTTCCTAGACTATTTCCTCACTACTTTCTAATCATGCTTTCCATAGTACATATGGCTGAAGTAGAGAATTAGAAATAGCAAATTATTATCATTAGTCTTTCAAGCATATTTTTCTCACTTTTATAATTCCACTTAAGCTACTTTCTTTCCGTGCTTTACACAGTACATGTGCTTTGAGGCATCGAGATAGAGAGAGATAATCTTTATTCTTGGGTTTTAAAAGTGATTTTCTTTTCCTTTTATTAGCAGCAACTTGAACAGTGTCTAGTGCCATTGGTAGTGGTCATTTGCTTTCAAGTTTATTTCAAGTCATTTCAATTTCATTTATTCATTCCAAGCATTTCCTTTCAAGCAAATAGTTAGAGATCACTCAACACACACTTCCACTCATTTAGAATTCACTCTATACACACACCATCACTCATTTGTTTATAAATTCTCATTCCATCTAGGAACATAATTAAACCGCAACAACACCCCCAACGATAAGAAAAACTCTAAGAGGATACTTAAGTACATATAGTACACCTTCACTTCATCAGCTTACGAGCCCCGGGTTGACAATAAATACTAGCAATTTAGATAACACTAAATTGACTAAACAGATGGACCTATCTGGAGCACTTTCGGATGAGGTCATATTAGAGGTATATGATGAGGAATGGGTGCAAACGGTTGACTATGAGCACATTCCTTTTAGATGTCAAAAATTTCATGAACACATGCATCTTCTTCGAGACTTTCCTATCAGTAAGGCTGAGAACAAATGTAAACCTAACACAATGAAAGAAACATATGGCTTGCACAAAGTAGCTCACAAGAGTAAAAACGGCCAAAAAGGGCCAAAACATCACCAAAGTGGAGACCAAAAAGGAAGGCCAAATCAGTTCCATGTTCTTGAAGAGGAGGAAGATGCAGCACTCGAAAATCAAGTTATGAAGGATGGAGATGATAAGCAGGAAAAGGAAGAAGAACAAGATCAGGAACAGGCAAAGGAAAAACAAAAAGGGATCATGATGAGTGAATCAAAGATGGATATGGATCAGGAAATGACCCAGAGTGAGATGGAAATGGAAGACAATGAGTTACAAGAGATTCTCGACAGAGAAAACCTAGATCTAGAAGGGTTCTTGAGTAAGGGAACAACAGGTGGAGTAGAATCTCTACCACAAGAAGAATGCAATCGAATAGAGCAGTTATTCTTATGGAAAACTCAGACAAAAGGCTTGGAAGAAGATAACACCATGGAAAGACAAGGTAAGCAGGGAATGAAATCGGTAAAACCAACTCCAGTATTGGCTCCAAGAATCCCGGGAAAAAAAGGGGCAGAAAAAAGCAGAATGAGCTATTAATGGAATGTGGAAAGCTCATGATAGACTCAGGTAAGATGAAAGACCTAACTAGTTACTCCTTTTCCAATCAGTAATTATGAAGTTTACAACTTGGAACATCAGAGGTCTAGGAAGCAAAAGAAAACAGAGAATGTTGAATAATAGAATGAAACAGGTAGCTCCGGATATAATTTTTGTCCAAGAAACGAAATGCTTTGTTCAAAAGATAAAAGAAATTCATAGTAAGTGGCTCAGCATATATGAGTTTATAGAAGTCAAAGCGGAAAATACAACAGGGGGTATCCTCATCCTTTGGAATCCCCAAAAAATAGGTATTATTGATGCGGAGGCATCTAGGAATTATTTATCAGTGGTTATACAGCCAATAGGAGACAGGGACACCTATCTTGTAACAAATGTTTATGGCCCTCAAAGGTTAGATGACAAAATCAAGTTTATTGAATCCTTAGTGGACCTTCGAAAAAGATTTGTAGGGCTACCGTGGGTTATAGGAGGAGATTTCAACATGATAAGATCTCTCTCGGAGAAAAAAAGGGGCACAAGAGCACTAAATAAGGATTCCTCAACTTTCCAATGTTTTTCAGAAAACATGAAACTGGTAGACATTGAAACAAATAATGGTCTTTGCACTTGGAACAATAAAAGAGGAGGGGATTCCCAGGTAGCTTCCAAGCTGGACAGATTCATGATCTCTGAAGAGCTCATGCTTCTCGACAAGGAAATAATAGCTGATATTCTTCCTTATGGCGGCTTATATCACTGGCCGATTCAAATGGAGATCAAGGGCATTGGCACCGCTAGAAACAAACCATTTAGGTTTGAAAATATTTGGCTTTCACACCCAGATTTCATCAGCAGCATTGGAAACTGGTGGGCTAAAAATCTGCAGATTCAGGGCTCATCCATGTTCATTCTACATAAGAGACTAAAGCACATCAAGCAGAAGCTAAAGGAATGGAACCAGAAGGAATTTGGCAATATTTTCACAAGTAAAAAAATAGTGGAAAACAAAATCCTAGAGCTCAACCAAGCTCTGATCAAGAATGGCTTTGATAAAGACAAAAATGATCAAGCAGAGAAATATCACCAAGAATGGGAAATGTTGTGTAAACAAGAAGAAATTTTTTGGAAACAAAAATCCAGGGTTCAATGGTTAAAAGAAGGAGAACGAAATACTAAATTTTTCCACAGATCTACCATTGCAAACAGAGCTCACAATAGAATCTCTTCGATTAAGGATGAGAATGGTCGAACTCTTCAAACCCATGAGGAGATAGATGCAGTGTTAGTAAAGCATTTTTGGGACATTGCCAAGGAAAACTTCTCAGAAAGAGAACCATTCATTAATAACTTAACTAAACTTATTCCTAAACTGGTTTCTAGAGAGGATAATTGTAATCTCAATAGACCTGTGACGGAACAAGAGATTAGTGAGGTCCTCAAAGAAATGCAAAAATGGCAAGGCACCAGGTCCGGATGGATTCAATGTGGATTTCTTCAAAGCCTGCTAGAATATTGTTAAAAGGTATATCGTCGAGATTGTCGAAGACTCCAGGTGGAACAAGACCATTTTGAAATCTCTCAATACTTCCTTTATTGCCCTCATTCCAAAACAGGATAATGCTCAAACTCCAAAGAGATACAGGCCCATCGCCTTAAGCAATGTTGTCTACAAGATAATTTCCAAGGTTGTGGCTAACAGACTTAAACCCTTGTTGCCCACACTCATCTCTAGGGGACAAACATGGTACGTAGAAGGAAGAGAAATTCTAGACAACATAATTCAAGCTCACAAGGTGATTCACTCGTTAACTTGCAACAAGAGAGTGGGAATGATCATGTAACTAGACATAGCCAAAGCATATGATAAAGTAAATTGGATGTACATCAAAAAAGTGCTCACAGCGTTTGGTTTCGATCATAATTGGGTCAGATGGGTCATGGCCCTTGTGACTATTTCCATCTTTTCAATTTTAGTGAATGGCTCTCCTTCTGAACTTTTTCTCCCTTCTAGACGTCTTAGAAAGGGAGATCTGATTTCTCCTTTTCTCTTCATCCTCATGATGGAAGGGCTAGGGCAGTCCATCAAGCATGCAAAAGAAATGGGTAAAATTCAAGGACTCCAACTTTCGGAGAATGGGCAAGTCTTGACTCATCAACAGTTGGTAGATGATACCATGTTACAGGGCATTTCCACAGTTAAAGAAGCACTTGCTTACAAACAAATTTTGAATGACTTCGCGAAGGCCATAGGTATGGAAGTAAACCTTTCCAAATCAAAAGTATTTTTCTTTAATACTCACATTTCCATCCAGAGAAATGTCTCCAAAATTTTAGGCTTTCAAAGAGAATCCCTTCCCTCTAAGTATTTGGGAGTTCCTCTTACTGCTAAACCCCGACACAAAAGTATTTGGGATCCTCTAGTAACAAAAATGCAAGACAAAGTCAGGAAATGGACAAATAGATCTTTAAATTTAGCTGGCAGATTGGTGCTTACTAAAGCAGTTCTCCAAGCTATCCCAATCTTTATGCTATCAGTCCTCCTAGCTCCAATAGGAGTCTTACAGCAATTCCAAAATATTGAATGAGATTTTCTTCGGGGCAAAGAGGAAACTAGGAAAAAATGGGCTTCAGTCTCATGGGAAAAGATCTGCAATCCCAAGAACTAAGGTGGCCTGGGTTTGGACAATCCTGAGATTCTCACCAAGGCTCTTGGAGCCAAGCTTTGGTGGAGGTGGGTTAAGGATCCTAAAGCTCAATGGGCAAGCATCTGGAAGGAAAAATATGCCAATTCTTGGCCGGATTCTGAAATCATACGTATGACTGGAATAGTGAAAGGCTCGCCCATATGGAACAAGGCCTGGGAGAATAGAGAAGTAGTTCAAAAATATAGTTTCTGGAAAATCAGAGAGGGCGATCTGGCACTTTTCTAGGAGGAAAAATGGCAAAAAGAACCTGAACTACTGAAGGAAGAATTTTTAGGCCTCAAGCATGAGACTAACAATCAAGGTTTAGTAAAGGTGAAAGACTTTTGGGAGAATCCACATAATGTTGGAAAATGGAGAATCTAGAAAAAAATAGAGGACAGAGGGGATAGGACCCTCAACAGTAAAGCAGATTCCCTCAAGAAACTGCTGGATCAGAGAATAATTTTAGTCATGGAAGGGTAGGACCAACTGAGATGGGGTAACAACAAAGAGGGCAACTTTAATATCAAGGAAGCTAAAGGTTTTCTCCTTGATCTGGAACCCCAAGCTCCTAATAAAAATTGGCAGAAGCTTTGGAAGCACAAAGGCTGGATGAAAATCAAACTTTTTATGTGGTTAGTTCACCACAGGAAAATATTAACCTGGGACAACCTTAAAAAAAGGGGCATGCTGGGACCCTCCAGGTGTCAACTCTGTGAGACCCAAGAGGAGACTATAGAGCACCTTCTCAACAGCTGCAGTTTCACCGACAGGATATGGGAATTTTTTACTAACATCTTCAAACAGTCTGATAGAGACAAAGAAAGTATTGCCAACACTCTAAACAACTAGAGAAATAATTTCTCAGATAATGAAATTCTCAACTCTACCTAGAATCTTCTGCCCTCTTTCGTCATTTGGAATGTGTGGAAGGAAAGGAACAAAATAATATTCAACGAGGTAAAGTCTACCTCTCTTAGCCAGTTGGAGCTGATTGTAAAACAACTAAAGGAGACAGTGAGCACCACGGTTAGGAATCTCCGCAAAAATCCTCCCTCTGTGGCAGAGTTGAGAATCCTCCAGCTGTTAGACATGCAGGGGCTTATTCCTCAAGGTCTAGATAGGAAAGTAAGCATGAGAGAAAAGGTGGAGGATTTCTAGCATCCCCCCCTGAAGGTTTTTTAAAGTACAACATTGATGGAGCTTCCAAAGGAAACTTGGGGGATGCTGGCTTTGGAGGAGTTCTAAGGGATGACACAGGCAGCATTATCTCCCTCTTCCATGGTCACTTAGGAAAAGCCACTAACAACATGGCAGAACTAATGGCTTTGGAACAGAGCTTAGAATTTTTGATACAAAGTAATTGCCAAAACGTCATAATAGAAGCGGATTCTAAGTTAGTCATAAACACTGCCAAGAGAATCAGCAATGGAACAGGGCCGAAAAAGGTCACAAAACACTAGAGGTTAACTAGAGTCCTTCAGAGAATTCAAGTGCATCTATAGGAACTCCGTACTCTCAGATTTATTCATGTGTAGAGAAAGGCCAACAAATTGGTGGACATTCTAGCCAACCAAGGTGTCAGCAGCAAGGACAATGCAATCTCAAGAAGGTGGAATACAATGGCGCAGAGTAACCTGAAAAACCTCTGCCACAACCAGGCGGAGGAGGATAAAGAAGAATACAGAGGAAAAATGACTGAACTCAATCAGTAATGGTCAGCGGTCAGAGGGCTACACCAAGTGGGATTAAAAGGTGCACAATGAAAGGTAAGACAAGGCAAGAGGTAAAGTGGACCACGATAAGGACTTTTCTCAGTGCTGGGAGTCAGAGCTTCCCGAACAGAAGAAAGCAGACACAAAATTTTTTGCGTCATCTTAATTTTTCAGTGACAGAAGTCAAAACCACCTCTGGGCGGTTTCGTAGCGATCGCACCGCTTTCCTGTCAAAGGTGGTTTTTGAATTTTTGCAGCAATGCCACAGAAATCATGCCACGTGGAGGAGGGCCCGGTCCCAAATCCACTTTCCCCGCACCCTAAAGGTCGATGACCTCGGGCGTGTGATTCTCTGCTCAGCCATCCGATGGTGCCTGGTTAATCAACGCTCAAGATCCATTTTGCTGTTTGGTGAGGTGCATGGTTTTTGTCGGGTTGGCGGTTTTGTTTGTGATTGCACCACTTTTATGTTAAAGGTGGTTTTAGTCATATTGGGAGTGATACCTTTAGGCTTCTGACACGTGGCCAGCGTGGGGTGTGGAAACCACCCTCCATTGTGAGGTAAGTTTCGCACAGGTTTGGTGATGCGATACTTTGGAGAGCCATCTGATTTCATGGGGTGATGCGAACTGTCGGATCTGTTGGTTCCTTTTTAGTGGGGCCCCATGTATTGACGAACTTTTCACTTGGGCATTGTGGTTGGTTGTTTGCCGTAGATCAAGCTTTTGGGGGGAATGGTTCTTCCTAAAGTTTGTTTTGAATGTTTTTATTGTTTGTAGTGGAATGATGCTTTTCTTTGGCATCATGCCCTTTGTTTCCTTGTCTCCTCTTGGAGTTTAGGGTTTATGTAAATTTTGTAGATTTTTCTCGATTTAATGAAATAGAAGGAACTACTCTTGCTTTAGCAAAAAAAAGAGGATTCGTGGTACGCAATAACGTTTCCTTATTGCTAAGTTATGGAAGGTCTAGTCTAGGGTACAATTCATTTTTTTGGCATGATAGATCATTAAATGACAATGATTACAAGATCATCATGATTTGGTCTCAGTTTTTAAATGCTCATAGGTCATGCAAAGGTCATGTCATCATGTAATTCATCCCCCCCGGACTTAAATGTGACATCTGACCTCGGCTATCAAAAGGGATATCACGTTAGATTGCCATAATTACTAAATAAAATAGGATAGTGACATTACCATTTTATGACGTACCTGGTGTGATGTGGAGAGAATACATTGGTGATGAGGTGCATGAATTTAATTCCAACAGTCAAGGAAACTTCTCCCGAATCATGGTGATGCATGCTGTGTATCAAATAAATAATTTACTCAGATTATTTCTACAATTCATTGATTGTTAAAGATGTAACAACCAAGATGACTATTATGTATTATTGGTTTCCACAAAAGATAAAAGAGAAGAATTAAAACAGTTTTGTAACAACATTATTATAGGATATGCTTGAAATAAAAAATGCTATTATAGAGTGTGTAGCAGCCACCACAGAGTGGTTTTCAACTGTCACAGAAATTGACTGCCTGTGGCTAAAAGAGGTTTTCACAGCCAGATTATTTTATTTTCTTATTTTTTATTTTTTTTACCAAGTGTAACAACTGCCAATAGAGGTTTGTTTTCAATTGCTACACTTATTGAAAAATTAGAATTTTGGCAGCACAGGGGTTTTTACCCTACTCTTGTAATCTGAAGATATGAATTCATGACAATGTTAACAAATGAATCCCTTGAAGCAACTTTTTGATATCACTGAAAATGGTGCCCATTTGGAAGCAATGCTTTCCTTGCACTGTTAATGGTAACTGAATTCATAGTCCCATTGTCAAATATTGCATCCACCTCATAGGGACCTAGCCATCTAGTGCAGAGCTTACCCTTGAAGTCCTTGTATCTTGAATCATATATGAGAGCCCAATATCCTTTCTGAAACTTCTTCTTCTTGATAAACCTGTCATTCCACTTAACTCTCTGTTGCTGGATAATCTTTGTTTGCTAGATAAAATCCAATTGTTTCTCCTCCAATTCATTGAGTTGATTCAACCTTTGTTTTTGTGTTGTAGCGAGATCCAAATTCACTAGCAATGTTGTTCTCAATGTCTTGATTGCAAACTTAATAGGGAATAAGGGTTTTTTACCATACACAAGTTCATATGTTGAGAATCTCATAGTATTCCTCCGCATAGTTCTATATGCGCACAACACTTCTGGAAGTTTATTAGCCCAATTCCTTTGGTGACTAGCCACAGTCTTGGTAAGAATCCCCTCAATGAATTTGTTGGTGCTTTCCACTTGACCATTCTCTTCTGGATGATAAATTGTTGTGATTCTATGATGGATTTTATATTTTTCAACCAACTTTTGGATCCTATGGGTTGTAAACGGAGGCCCTCTATCTGACACTATTTCCCTGGGTATCCCAAAATGAACAAAGATGTCTTCAAACAAGAAGTCTGAAACAACTTGCCTCGTGGCTCTAGTTAGTGCTTTTTCCTCAACCCATTTTGTGACATAGTTGGTGCAGACCAAAATGTAGGATTTCTATCTGGATGAAGGATTAATTTGTCCCACAAAATCCAAGGCACATTTCTCAAAGGGTTCTAAGACTATCGGAGGTTGTAACGACATCTCATCTAATTGCAGTGGTTGGCCCATCCTTTGGAAACTATCACATCCTTTCACGAACTTCTTGGCATCATGAAATATTGTTGGCTAATAATATCCTATTGAAAGGACTTTGTATCTTGTCTGCATGTCTTCGAAGTGCCCTCCATAAGGTTCCTTGTGACAAGCCTTAAGGATGTCAAAGATCTCATCTTCCCTAACACAACATCTGATATGAAAATATGGTCCACTGTGATAGAGATTCCCATCTATCCAGGTATTGGTAGCACTCTACTGTATCACCTTTCTCTTTTCCTTAGAGGACAAGTATTGTGGAAACTTCCCTGCAACAATATAATTGGCTATATCTGCATACCATGGTGAGTAAGTAGAAATAGCAAAGAGATACTCTTCACGGAAAGAGTCCTAAGTAGGAATGAAATTGTCATTAATAGTTAACCTAGAAATAAAGTCAACTACTACATTCTCTTTCCCAAATTTATCTACAATTGTGATATCAATTCCTGTAACAACAATAACCAGCGTGTAATTCTACCATTGGTAATTGGATTATTCATTAAAAAAAGAGTGGCAAAGTGGTCAGAATGTAAAAATACTTGATACTCGGTGATATAATGTCAAAATTTATTGATGGCATGCACTACTGCTGAGAATTCCTTCTTTGTCACTATGTAATTGAGCTCAGCCAGAGTCAAACTCTTGCTTATGTAATAAATACCATAAGGTTTCCTATCCTCTAGTCGGACAAAACTAGCACCTACAGGAATATCAGATGCATCTGTAGCTATGTGTAACGACAGTTCCCAATTAGGTCCACGCAAAATCGGGGCTGCTGGTACACAACATTTCGGCTTCAAAAAGGCCCACTCACACTTTCCTATCTAAAAAATGTCTACATATTTCATAAGTACAGAAAACAATGGCGATGCAATTTTTAAAAAATTCTCTATAAACCTTTTGCAATACCGTGCATGTCCTAAGAAACTACGTACCTCTTTTTGAGCCTTGAGAGTTGGAATTTTTAGAATTATCTCGATTTTAGTAGGGTCTACCTTGATCCCATCAACAGAAATGTAGTGTCCCAGCATGACCCCTTCAGTCATCATCATTTGATAGTTTTTGGTGCTCAAAGCAACATTAGCCTATATAGAACGTTCCAACACTCTTTCTAAATTAGCTAATGTTGTTTCAAAAGCATCACCATAAGGTGTAAAATCATCCATGAAGATTTCAAGGTAGTCATTCAACAAATCAAAAAACATTCCCAGTATTTCCCTCTAAAACGTTGCTAGCGCATTGCAGAGTCTAAAAGGGAGTACTCTCTATGCGAAATTTCCCCAAGGGAAAGTAAAGGTCGTTTTATCCTAATCCTTTGGGGAAATTTGTGTCTAGTTGTAGCCACAAAACCCATCTAAAAATGAAAACGACTTTTTCCCAGAAAGGGTGTCAAGGATCGAATCTGTAAATGGTAAAGGAAAATGGTCCTTTTTAGTGGCCTTATTGAGTTCTTGTAATCCGAACAAGCTATCCACTTTCCATTCTTATTAGGGACAATGAAAAGTAGAGACACCCATTGACTATCATATATCGGATAAATAAAGTTACCACTCAGGAGTTTTTGTAATTCTTCCTTCACTACCTCCTTCAATGCAAGGTTCATGTAGCATTGCAATTGTCTAATTGGTTTGCAACCATCTTTCAAATAAACATGGTGAGTACACAGGTTGGGGTGAATCCATTTCATATCTATAAAGTCCGATGAAAATTGATTTTTTTATTTCTGTAACAGCTTTAACAACAATCTGTTTCTCTCAATAATGAGGTTGGGGTTAATGTTCAAATACTTTCCTAGATCTATTTGGACTAGATTGTTGTCAGTATGTGGAGTGGTTCTCATTTGTTAAAAGCTTATATCTTCTACCTCCTCTTCCTCCTTTGAATTTTCAATAGAAATGATATAAAGTGAGTTACTAATAAGACCATTAATGATATCATCTTTTGTCTCATCCTTGAAATACTCGACTTTTCCCAGAGTGAGGAGTGGTAGGGAAAGATCTGATTTGGGTTCAAATTCTTCCCACCATGGATTGTTCAAATCCATGTTTGGTTTTGGGGGCTAAATATTAAGGTTCTTTGTAGCCTGGCCATCTAAAATCATAATATATCTAGATCTACATCCTATAAATGCATCTACAGTGGCTAGCCAAGGTCTCCCTAGGATCAAAGGATGTCCCCTTAGGTTGGATTTGGTCTGTAAGATAAGAAAGTCAGTTGGATACCTCAAAGAAGCTAATGTGATTACTACGTCTTCTAATACCCCCTCAGGTTTAACACGAGACCTATCTGCTAATTCAAGTACAGCAGGAATATGTCTAAGCCCATGTAGCCCTAGGGTGGTAAAGAGGTAATTTTTCATTATATTAATGGTACCCCCAAGATCAATCAATGTATTAGTTGTGGGTTGGTAATTAATATAGACAGTAACTGTAGGATTTCTCGGATCATTATACTTGGTTAGAAGAGGAGGAGCAGTCATTAATTCAGACAATTTCCCCATCACGTGTATGGTATCAGGGTCTTCAAGCTTCCTTCCAGGTTTCTTAATATAAAAATCTCGTCGTACAGTTTTAGCATAAATTGGTACTTCTTTAATAGTTTGTAGCAGAGGAATTCATACGTGAAGGTTTTGCAACTCCCTAAGGAAGTCGGGTTCAAGTTATGACGTCATTCCAGTCTTAGTTAATATTTGAGGATACGAAGGATCCTGGGTCATAATAGTCAAATCGGTTGCTACAGGTGTATCAACCTTGCTCGACTTGGTTGTTATAGAAGTAAGAGTTCTTCTCGGGTTGGTTGTTATGGGCGTAACAATTTTCTCTGTATTGGTTGTTACATGTGTAACAACTGCCTCAAGATCTACTGTACCTTCTCTAAAAGGTTCACATTCCTCCTCGGTAATGATAGGGAGAGTGGTTTGGTTTAATTACCTCATCCAACTGTAGCTGAATTTCATTAAGTCCAATGGGAGTGATAAGGTAAGCCTAGAAGGTAGTCAGAGCCTCTATGCTCTAGGCTGCTTTATTATTCAGGTTAAGGTTAGGTTGCACAGGTAATTTGGGTTGTACGAGTGGTGTAGGAACATGAGTTTGGAAAGGGGGAAATTGTAGTTACTATTGCATTGGTAATCGAAGTGGGGTTGTACTCTGGGAATTCCCCCTTCACTTCTGATTCCAAGGATATGGTTGAGATGGAGGATATTTAATAGATGGAGGGGGTACCACTAGTTCCAAGGGAAAGGAAACTATGTTCGAGAAGGAGTAGAGTATTTCCATGGATATTGCTGAGCATTATATGCATTATTCCATGAATTAAAATAATAAAATTCTTGGGGCATACCTGTAGGTCGTGGCTGCCATGGTCTCCTAGGTGCAATGAAATAAGAGAACAAAACTTATTCACTTCAGCTCTCTAACTACTTCTTTCAGTCTAGGAAGCTTTGAACATTGACTTGTAGAATGTTACAGCTCAAAAATATTGCATAATCTCGTGTTGTTCATTTCACACTCCCTCAAGGGATGTTTGTTCCAACAACTCAGACAAAACATAGCCAGAGGTGTATCAACTTCTCCTTGTGTTTTCTTGATCTGTGATGTCGTTATCTAGGAAGATAGAGTGCTGAGGATGTCGGTTTTGAAATTTTCACATAAATTCTTGATCTCTGCTTTGGTTACTCCTCCAATTGCAGATTTTTGTATTTAGGCAGAGGCATCTCGGATTGTGCTTCTTCCCTTTGATGATCCTCTAGAGCATCTTAGATAGAGATTTACAATTTCAGTGAATGGTTCCTGAGATATGCCCCCTTTTCCTAGTAGATTCAGGGTATCAAGGTAGTCATCCCTCATTCCTCTTATAAAAATGGTCTTCAAGATGTCGTGATCTAAATAACTGTGTTTAGACCTTTGCAAATTATAATGGAACCGCTCTACGTAGTCCTCCAGGCTCTCATCCTCCTTTGTCATCCTCAATACTTTCTCTCTTACGTCCCTGGTTTTGCAATAGTCTTGATACTTTGATAAGAATGTATCCTTCATGTCGCTCCATGTTCGAATAGAAGCATAACATAACCACATGAACCATCTCAGGGATGATCCTTTTAGAGTAGTAGGAAATATTTTTAATTTCTAAGTATCTAAAACATAGACATAACTCCCACAAAAGACATCAAATTCCAATTAGGTTTCAGGGTCTTCTATAGTCATTCCTTGAAAATATGGTAAGGATGATAAATGAATATTTTTCATGGGAGCCTCGACTCTGATATCCCCAATTGGGAAGTCAAAGGTGGTGATAGTAGCATCTGTTTTAGTGTTGTTTTCATTGTTTCCCCCCATTGTTAACCCTTCTAATCCTTCATGTAACAAATGTTCTTAAAAATATTCTTTTAATTGTCTCGTAGGTGAGATTTGTAGCTCAGACAGCTTCACGGCTAGCTGTTTCACTACAATGCCTGAATCTGGATATTGATAAACCAATAGGTGCTCTCCCGTTTCAGATTTTCAGATGTCCCCCTACATTTTCCCCTTGTCCCTCAGTCCTAAGGTTTTGGTTACTAGTTTTCCCTTTTTGTTCTTGAATTGGATGCTTAATCTTGGCAGTATTTTTGCTATCTTTAGAATGGTATGGTCCCTAGATAGAGGAATCAGAGGTTTTTATCCTTGTTATGGGAGTAATAGATTTTTGTCACCCTATTTTCCTTGTGTTCCTTTGAGAACCTGAATGTTCTTTTTTTGCCATTGAGATTAGTTCATGGATAAATGTTTTCCTTCCCAAATCTACACTCTTCCTTTCCTTTTTATGACCTGTTTTTCCTATGACTAACTAGAGTGGGGGTATTTTTGGTATTTCCATAATTCCTATAGTTTCACACATGGACCCTATCTGTATTAACTCACAACCTAATTTTCTTAGTCTTCGACAGTGGTGAGCCCTCCCAGCTATGTTAGAGCGATGTGTAGGTTCTTACCTCTCCTCTTACCGCCCAACAACTGAAGAGGTGAAGGCACACTTTAAGAAAACACCAAACTTCCACACCATAATTTCCTTAGAGATCACAACGGTGAGCCCGCCTAGGTATATTAGAGCGATGTGGAGGTTCTTACATCTCGGCTTAACACCCAACAATTTTGAACTAGGAACACTCTATCATCAAACAAACAACTTGGTTGTCTGTATTGTCAACTGTCATCCTCGTTAATAGCACCAAAATGTAGTGTTATTTTAATCAATCCTAATTGGCCAAGACTACAACCATTTAATTGTCAAACCAGGGTAGGTCTGCTATTTCAATGGAGTTTGTACTGTCTACAACAATACACTACAACCAAGAGTGAAAATAGAAAACAGTAAGGAATGTCACTGGACTATAGAAATTAAATCATTCATGCAGAAATTAAAACACTCTATAGAAATGATATCACACTTCTCGATTACCAGAGCAAGGGCACACCACACATTGTACTAATAACTACAGCAGTTGGTCAACTACCATATTGCTAATGAAATCAGTGTAACAACATAACATAGTTCTGGAACGAAAGCATATATATTCTATAATTTATACAACAACATGAGAAAACCATACAAACAATAAAAGAGACCATAATATACAACTACTCTACCACTGCAATCCCTGCTAAAGAGGAGGGCCCTTCCTCCCTAGCAGGGGCGCAAGAATGAACACAATATTAGTAAAAGAATCAACTGAGAAATAGTAACATTATCACCGCAATGTAGTTGATATTAAAAATAATTAAAAGTTACAAGATCAAAATAACAGTGCTCTATATCCATCCCCCATACATGAGAGATTACGTTTCTCTTATAGATATTATATATCCAAAATTAGGAATAGATCAGTCATGAGAATCTTGTGATTCTCATGTTGATCATAAAATAGAAATCGTGATAACTTGTTACTATATACAAATTATATTCAAATACATTGGTTAAGATCACAACATTTGGATCTATTAATTTCTAAATAAAAAAATTCATAACTTGCAATAGTTTTTTTGTGGAATAGTACCCATGACTTTGCTAGCTATGGTGAAACCACATCTTGCGGTCAAATGATGGTTTGGGATGTAACAAAAATCAATGGGTAACAAAATTCCTTGTAACGACAACTGAGGTGTAATAACGATCGCTTTAAACAACACATGGTGTAACAGTAATAGTTGTAATAGCATACATGGTGTAATAACAATGTGTAACAGAATATAGAGTGTAATATGAATCTATTCCGTCCTTCTCTTAGACTGATCATCGCTGCTTGTTCACTCCATAACCTCGTTCTTGCAAGAAACACATGAAAAAGAGGAGAGGATCCAAAATAATTCTCTAATTCTTACCCCAGTTCACCACAAAAAGGAATATTGCATCGTTATATTCAGCAAAAGTGGAAAAATAACATGACAAAGATTTTTCATTGGCATGGATGGAAAGAGGATCAAAACTAGGGAAAGAGAGTGTAGGAAATAGTTATTAACACTACACCCAAAAATTATGGTCTCAATATAGATACAACAATAGATAAAATTATCCACATATATACTACGAAAAAAATACAAGAATAAATACTTTATACATCAATATGAAAAGTGTTATACATGCATTCACCTTACATTTTAATGTGCTAAAAACTAGAAATATTAACACAACTTAAAACTTCTTAGCATGCTTCTAAAATTTGACAATCATATAAGTGTAGACATGTATATTCTTGTGAATTTGAGGATAGTTAGTTCCTAAAAGAGTGTTTCTCATTTCCATTTGAATCATCATAGAGATGAAAGACACATATCCACATCTTTTGAAATATTAAGAATATTTCAATGCACAACATTGAAAATATTTGGTTAATTATTGAACATCGGTTCATAAAAGATGTAATACACATTGGGGTATGAAATAAAACATATACATAATTCATATTCTCATTATACGACATCTTATTAGTGTTCTTCTAACATTTCTAGTATTCCTAGCATGACAATTTTAAGGTTGGAATTTTCTTAGTTTCCTAGTTTTTTTACCAAGAGCAATTTAAATTATTGAAATTTATCTTAAAGTTCCAAAATTTTGGTGAATATTCTTATTTCGTAATATCCAAACTATAAAATGGTAGATTTTATTCTGTTTTTTTTAATATTCAAATTTCTAATGATTTATATAGCATTTATAATTTTTTTGTAATTTTCAAGGTAAAATAATTTTATGCTATAATATTTAAGCTAATAATTTTTAGAAAAAATAGAAATTGGTGATTTTTCTTTTTTAAAAAATCATGGAAAAATATTCCATATACAAATATTAGCCCCTAAAATTGTACTTTCTCCCTACTCTCCCTATGTCACCACCCTCCACTTGATTTGTATTTGATATGAAGAAAAATCAAATATTAAAACTTAAGAGTTGTGTGATTTACACCTATCTCTCTTGAGCATTAAAAAGTCATTTGGGGGAGTCTTCAAGGTGGGCCTATACATGTTCATAGAAATGCTAGGGGTATTCATCTCTTTACAGGACCTAATAATCCATGGGAAAATTAGTCACTAGGAAAAAATATATTCCTTCGATGCACATAATGTCTTTGGGGTTCCACATACACGTAGGGGAAATTATTGATCTTAGTAGCTCAAGAAGGTAATTTTACATAATTCTAAGTGTCTAGGCACATACAAGTTTCCTAATTGATGCTTAACCTTATAAATTACTTTAAGTATTAAATTAATTGTTTTTTATAAGATAAAGTAAGTTAATGTAATGAAATGCGAAAGTTATTTGCAATGGTCAATAGGATGACTCTAAACCATTGATTTCAACTAATGTTGACACTTACTATCAACCATCAACCAATTTTGAGATTAGGTTGATGAATTTAGTCAATAAATTAATCTTATAAAATGAAGGGTAGGCTGAGGGAGAAGAGACACAAGACACATCTTCAACATAAGACCTATTGAGAGTGGTATCTCAGTGATTTGTTCGAGAATGGATTCAATTCAAGTATACATAATTTCAAGCAGCTACAAGGGGTAGCAAGGGAGATCCATATGAGCAAAGAAAGATCAAAGCATAGATATAGGGTTTGATTAGCCATTAGTTCTATGTTCTTGTTGTATGTATTTTCCTTAATGGGTCATTATCCTAAGAAGGGATCCCTTGTAAGTTATGAAGCTATGTTAATGAACAACTTATATGAAGGATATAAATGTTATGTTCATGTTATCTAGAATGGTGTCTAATTTCTCTCCATTTTTATAACTATTAAAACCATAATTGTGTTATTATTCAATAGATCTCGTCTGATAGCATGCCAATAACTAGGTGGTGGGTTTAGAAAATTAACATAAATTTTCCAAATTATACCCTTTACTCTAGAAGTGATTGTTCATCTAGGGGTCCTTTCACTCCTATTAATCCCATTGTGAAATCTAGATATGTCCCTTTGGTAGCCATGACTTTTGGAGTACCTTTTTTCCTTGGGGAAAATAATCCATGTTCTAGTACCTTTGCCCTAGAGCCCTTAAAATGTCTGAGTAATCACTTTCGTAGCTATTTTGTCCATGGAAGTTAATATACTGGAGGATAACTCTGTTCAATTAGGATTTCATCCCTTCCCCTAGATCTATTTTATCAAAATTAGTTATCATTTTTAGTATTTTCAATTTGCTATATTCAGGGAAACTAACACATAATCCCATATGCCATAAGCCAAAATGGTCACCCATGCCTACTAAATTTTCTTTTGATATCATGAATTTCAATGGAAATATAAAAGATAATCCCACCACAGATACCAAAACTTATCATTTTTGGTGCTCATCTAACTCTTGTGTTGATACTAGTATATGTCAATGAATTTTCTAGCATATTATAACTAGTAATGTTGAAAATGTTGCATTGAACTTTGTAGGGACTCATATTACAACTACACTTATTTGGTTGAGAAGTTTTTGATGCATTTTTAGCTACCCCTTTGAAAAGTGACTAGAATTAATCTCCTATCAAACTTTTTTGAATACACTTCCATTTTCATTTCCAATAATATTCATGAGTGGAGGTGATGTAAATGGCTGATCCAAACTAATATTATAGACCAATTGTTAATATATTTGTTCACTCAATCATTCTTATCACATATTTCTAAATAAGTTGTGATGGCAGTGACAAATATCATGGATCAACCCATCTTACAATCCCAACATCTTGACTTCATATATTATTAGTCAAGAACCTTGTATGACATTATATTTAATGTTCGTTATCTATTGAATGATTATACTTGAGCCAACCCAAGACCACATGTTAAGCATTTTGTTGGATCTATTTCTATTAAAACTATGAGATGGTTAGTTGTGTAATTAGGTCAATTAATTGATTCCTCAATCCCATTACCTAATGCACCCATCACATAGACTATTGTGAACATTGAGGACAACTTTCTAAGATAATTCATTACAATCGATATCATTGAATAATTATTAGAAACATGTAGTCAAAAGGACGATAAATAAATAGTTTGAAAATTATGGAAAGGGCTCAACAAACTGAAGCCAACATAAGCGGGGGAATGATGATGAAAATAGGAATAACAAGTTTCCTTTTAATATTTCTAAGGATATTATCTTACTCATGAGTTCCCAAGAATGAATGACATTCATTTCTTATTCGCACAAGAGGGTTTAAGTAGGTAATAATCTATTTTGATGAATCCATTCCCTACACAACAATAACAAAAAATGGTTTCAAAATATCCAACTCCTCCATTAAGGGGAAATAGAGGTTATTATCAACAAGAAGGTCCATTGAATGAAATTATTTTTTATGTGTGATGAGGTGGTGATTTCAAATACAAAAGTTAAGAACTACAAACCTCTTAATAATGGGGTTTATCAACATTCGCTAATGAAATTTAAGGATAAATATTATTTTTTAAATGTTCCAAATGGCCCTCATGTTGACCCAAAAAGTTTAAAGAGTTTAAAATTAGTGTTGAAATGTAGTGCTTCGTTCAAGTATGCTAGGAAACATCGCTTATGCTTTGCATAATTAAGGGGCTAATAAGAAGGAAGAAGTTGGATGTGCTCATCATTTCATGTTATGCAACTATCTCATAAAATAGAATAAGAGATAGATCAGTGACTTCAAAATTAGCCTCTTTGAGGGGACAACCTCCTTTACATTACAGAAATGAACAATTCTTGGATGATGTAAATGGAAAGACCTCCTTTCTATATATCGGAGTCTAAGGGGTCACAATATAATTAGAGCTGACATGATAATAATATTGTAAGGGCACAATAATAACAATAGTGGGCTTCTATGGGGCACCATAATAACAATATGGGGACTACATGGGTACAACAATATAATAAGGGGGTTGTACTAATAACAATAAGGGGCTACACTAGTAGTATAGGAACCTAACATGCCCCTCTCCTTAAAGAAGTGTTTTCCTCAACACTTGAGTAGTTCTAAATGCTTTTATATAAAATTCTCATCCTCCCATGTGAAATCTTCAATGGGCAAGTTCTTGTACCTGATGAGATACTATGAAATTGATCGATTTCGTAGCTATCGGGTTCTTGTTTCTGTGACTTCTTCAGGTCCCACTGTGATTTTTCCTGCCTCGTAAATTTACGATAGTATTGTTTGAACTGGGAGCTTGTCAACTAAAACATTCATTAAGCATGAAACATGGAAAACTAGGTGTACTCGAGAAGATCCAGGAAGCTCTAATTTGTATGCCATAGTACCAATCTTTTGCAACATCTTGTAAGGACCATAATATTTTGTTGATAATTTATTATCCTTATTACCTTGCTTGAGGGACATTTGTTTGTATGGTTGTAGCCGTAAAAATACCCAGTCACCTACATCAATACTTATTTTGCTGTGATGTTGATCTATTTGTTGTTTCATTCGATTCTATGCCAAAGTTGGGTTATCCTTTAAAAGTTGGAGAACTTGTTGCTGATACTCGATGTGATCTTTCACTACTTGAACCTTAGAATTATCTCTTAAAGATGATGTGATGGATGGTGGATGACATCCATAGAGTGAAAATGTATTAGAATATATGGTTAGATTCATTTCTTCTTTATTTGGAGTTGGTTCCTAGTGTATATCCTCTTATTTTGATGTTTCTTGATCCTTTTCTTCGTCCTTTTCAAAATCTATGTAAAATAATTTCTTCTGAGAACAGTTATCTCCTTTAGTGTATTTTCTATCACAACTATAACAAAGCCCTTTTTCTCTTTTTTCTTCCAATCGTTGTGGTGTCAACCTTGTAGGTTGTGGAAGGCTAGGAGAGACAACATTTCTATATTTATATTTGTGAGTGGTAGGATTCCTTGTTGCCATAATTTTTCATTCAAATTTTCTTGCCAACCTAAATTTATTTTCCAATCAATCAGGTTCCCAAAGACAAACCTCGTTTTGAATGTTATCTTTTAAAGTCCCTATGAAGACGTAAATCCTTTGCTTCTCTGGAATATCATTTACCCTTATATTCAATTTTTGGAAGGCCTAAATGTGCTCTTACATTGAACCCTTTTGTTTGAGATTTAGAAATTGGCTAAATAAGGTGTTGTTCTTTGTATCCTCATAATGTGCTATCATTTCCTCCGTGAAAATTGACCAGGTGACAAGTGGTTTATGAGAACAAAGGCTTTTATACCATAAAAACTGATTCGGTTCTAAATATAAAGGTGTAATATGTACCTTTTGTAACAGTTGCACATCATGTAGATCAAAATATTACTCAATCTGTAGTATCCAAGTTATTGATTCTTGCCATCGAACATCCTCATATCTATTTCTCTTTCTTTTAGGAGCTCTATATTGTAACGATTGTAACTTTATAATTTTAGATCTGCAAGTTTTGAATTTCTGTCCTATGGTAGCCCTCTCAGTCCTTTTTCCAGCCCCATAGCTATTATCGAGATTGGATTCTTAAAGAAAGAGTTGTTCTCAATCTGCCACAATGACCTGATTATAGAATCATTCAGTAGAGTGAATTTTTATGAAGTGCCATGTCTCCCTATTCTGACCTTTATCCCTAAAAACAATACCCAACAAAATATAATTCATCCTCTTTATGTAAATGTTTACTAAATTTTAATATGATACTCAAAGAGAAAGTTATTACGATTTTCCTAAGGTCACCTATTTGCAATCGAATTCAGGAGCCTACAAAAACCCTAACTTCCTCAGTTAATATCTCTTAAAATATAGTGATAAAATATCTTAAATTCAAACACATCGTTCATCAAGATTTCAACTCAAACGGGTTTTAATTTCAGCTTCTTAGACTTCATAGGAACAAATTTATAGCAAACATTCCATGATGGCTTGTTTGAAGCAACGAAACCCTAGAATCCAAAGCTCTGATACCAAATGTTATGCAACCACCTCATAAAATAAAAGAAAAGATAGATCAACGACTTAAAACTTAGCCTCTTTGAGGGGGAAGCCTCCTTTACATTACAAAAATGAACAATTCTTGGATGATGCAGATGACAAGACCTCCTTTCTAAATATAGGATTCTAAGGGGTCACAATATAATCAGAGTCAACATAAAAATAATATTTTAAGGGCACAAAAATAACAATAGTGTGCTTCTATGGGGCACAATAATAACAATATGGGCACTACATGGTCACAACAATACAATAAGGGGGTTTCACTAGTAACAATAAGAGGCTACACTAGTAGTATAGGAACCTAACTTTTCGTTTGATAGCCCTATGTTTCAACTATTTCAACACATTATGGAATCTAAGAGAGATGTAATTTTCCTGAGATATCTCCAATTTGATCCAACAACTTGTGGGTTTAATCCACCTACATCATTTTCATTGTACCTTCTTAAATTTATCTATTGTATCCTTTCTCAATTTTTGTCCTTTTACCATTTACCATTTATTATTTTACCTTTTCCATTTACTAGAAACTATTATCCATTATTTTTTATCTACCACCATATTATTATAGAATTTTCCATATATCCATGCTTCCATATCATCTCCACTTTACATTTCCCTTGTTTTTTCCTCTCACTTTTCTATAATTGTCCATTTCCATTTCTAAGTAGTTTTTCATATTTCTACATTTATATTTTCTATATTTTTGAAAAGGCTATTTGAGTTTACATATTATTCCATTTTCCATACTTATAAATATTTTTGTACTATTTCTACTTTCCTACACATCTAACACTTTCATAATTTTTCCACATTTTCTTCATATATGTTATAGCAAAGTTAATTTTTGAGAAAGCTTTGTGCATAGATTTGGTGCATACTTCTCTTACACTAACATTTTCTCTACACATGTCTTGTTTAGTACAAACCATTACACACATGACATTGCTAGTTGCACTAGAATATGGAACATAGCACATGTCCTCTCGCCCTTCCTATATATCACGAAAATGGTTTATAGATAACTTTACATCTATAGGAATAGGGGACATTACTAGTTTACATTCCTAAATATTACAAATTTTCCATGCTATATTGACATTCCTCCTTTTGTTTAGCGAATGTTTCTTATTTTCCCAATATCTTTTAATTTCCATGACCAAAATGAAATTTGCAACTTTGATATCCTTCATGTCAAATTTAGAGGAAAATTGTGTTTTCTCATCTTGGATGATTTCCTTGTCATTTCCAAATAGAAACATATCATCCACATATAAGACCAAATAAATAAGATAATTTCCTACTAATTTTAAATACACATAATGATCCTCTTTGCTCCCTATGAGGCTAGATCCCAATATATAAGTATCAAATTTTTGATACAACATCCTTAACAATTACAATAAGGAAACGAAAAAAGTTCATCCTTCAAGTTGAATACTCCAGAAGACTTGCAATATGAAAATATCCATTGAGGATACACATATTATTATATATAAAATGTATGAAGAATGATGATACAATGAGAGTGAGGGTCCGGTATATATAGCTAGGTAAGTACCTTTTCACGAAGAGTCATGTCTGTAGAGACATGCCTCTTTGTTTAAATAATTATTATTTAATTACATATTCTTATGATTATTATTGATTATCTACATTTATCACTTTTACATAATTTATGTTCATAACATTGCCTTCCCCTTCAAAAATATTTCTCCTCAAAGCTTGTTGATGAAAATGTTTGATTTCTTTTTCCGCTACAAATGTATTCGCATCTCAAGACAATCATATTTGTAAATTCAAGTTGATATGATCCTTGGAGTGATATATAAATATGTCATACTGACAATGAATGACACCATCCTAGATTGATCTTTTGTGGAATCAAATTTTGCGATAAATAGTCTTCGTAGCACTGGATTCTGCAAAATTCACTATTCCTGGGAACATAAATTTGTCGTTTATGTTCTGAATGATACGGGCAAGTTGATTGATTGGGAACTATGCTCTTGTGATTCGGGTGCTGATAAATAGTTCTTTTGTTTGGACATTCCCTTATCATGTTAGTGGTTGTTCTCTTATTTCTTTCAAGTGTTGTTGTTGTTGAGTTGGTGATTGAATAATCGTTCGGAATGTCCATTGTCTGAACTACAACTTTTGCATGCGTCTTTACATTAGTAGGGTTATCCTTTGCTTGAGTTACGATTTTGAATGGATCGGTATTCGTTCCTTTTTCTTCAAAGTAGATTGTTACCTCTGAAGACTTTGATTCTTCCTTTGTGACAATTTCTTCGAACCTATTCGTCAATGATTTCTTATCATCCTTAAATTTTTTAATATCTTTGAGCATATTTTGGTTATAATTTTTGAGACGTAAGCATTCCTCATTTCATGAGTCAACTTTATTTTGCCATTCAAGCATCACATTTTTTAAACACTTTATTTGTTCTAATATTTTTTTGTCAAGGTATTTTAAGCATAAATTTTCCTCTTCTTTCTCTGATAGACTTTCATTGAATTTCTTGTTGAACCTTTATTTTTCTTGTTCTAACTTGTGCTTCTTAGTTTTACGCTTTTTGACTTGTGCAAGAAGTTTCTCGATATGATCTTTTAAATGAGAAATTTCTTTATTTTTATTGGATGTAGATTCCTCAAGCACTTTTTGCTCCTCCGATAATGAGTTTTAATTCCTTTGAGGTATTAATTTCATGGCATATTTAAAGTCTTCTGATGAGGATATTATTGATTTTGACTTCGTTTTCATGTCTCCAAATGTGATAATCTTTCCCTTATAAGAAAACATCAATTTTTTTTTCTCTATGTTTAACATGAATGCACCCAATTATTTAAACCAAGGTTGACCCAAAATTATGTCAACCTCCATGTCATACATTTTTGCAACACTAAATTGTGATGCGTACATAATTATGTATTGTTATTTGTAAATCTTTAATTTTTTATTTCTTTCAAAAAATATATGTTGTTTCACCTACACTGGCATTTGAAATAAGTAACTGATTAGCGAGATTAATATTTATGTAATTTTCATTGTTGCTTGTACTAATAACGACATTAATTTTTTTCTCCCTTGGATAGTCCCACTTAATGTAATTAGTTTGCGATGTGCAATTAAAATATCTTTATAGGAAAGTCGTCCTTCCTTCATCATTTCTGAATTAGGCTCCATTAAGTTTTTCTTCAAAAATGGAATTGTTTTTTAAAACAAGTGCTCTTTTATTTGATAAACTTGAACACCTTTATAAATTCCTTTAACTTTTATTTTCCTCAATTATATATTTTTTTCCCACTTTAAGAAAAAGTTAATATAGCTCCACTATTTAAATAAATTGCACCTTATATTTATTATAATCATTTTAAAAAGTACTATTCCTTTGTTATAACTTGTTATCCTTATGTCTCTTTATAGTTCTAGATTTAACCTTTTATAAACTTTAATACATGGATCTTTCAAGTAACCTTTTATAATAATACCCACTTTGTATTTATATATATTTTTAATAATTTTATGACTTGAAATTTTCTTTAAATACCCCTTTACAATATAATACTTCTCTTTATATATCTTTTATTTATAATAATTTTTTTTTCTTTTTGAAAATTTACAACCCTAGTGAAATGTGGCCATTCACTACTATGAAACCAACTCACAAAAATATAGAAAATATAGATAAATGCCTTCAAAATAAGCCTCTTCGAGGGGGTGACCTCATTTACATTACACAAATGAAAAATTCTTCGATGATACATATGACAAGGCCTCCTTTCTATATATATCAGTCTAAGGGGTCATAATATAATCAGAGCCAACATAATAATAATAATGTAAGGACACAATAATAACAATAGTTGGCTTCTATGGGGCACAATAATAACAATATAAGGACTACATGGGCACAACAATATCATAAGGGGGTTGCACTAATAACAATAAGGGGTTACACTAGTAGTATAGGGACCTAACATGCCCCTCTCCTTCAAAAAGTGTTGTCCTCAACGCTTGAGTAGTTATGGATACTTCGGTATAAAATTATTGTCCTCCCATGTGGAATATTTGGCGGGTAAGTTCTTCCACTTAATGAGATACTCTGAAATTGATCGATTTCGTAGTTGTCGGGCTCTTCTTTCTGTGACTGCTCAAGGTTTCACTATGATTTTTCCTTCCTCGTCAAGTTCTGGCAATATTGTTTGAACTAGAATCTTATCATTATGTAAGGTCTCCATTTCTTAAGTGCATGTAGTCTTGCCAACATTTCCTTCTCATAAATAGATTTGTGTAAATACTTTCCTTTGATTGGATGACTTTCAAAAGAAATGGGTGTTTCTTATTGCGTTAAAACATCACCAATTCCATTTCCTGGTGCAACATATTGCACAATAAAGGTTTTTGTGAAGTCTGTCGTCGCTAATATCGGTGCTTGGCACATTTCCTGTTTAAAATGTTCAAAGGCCTTCATTTCTTCTGGAGTCCATGAAAATGCATCTTTCTTAAATAATGTTATTTTCGGAATGTCTTCAGTCTTCATTCTTATTTGATGATATCCTGAACAAAGATCCAACTTGGTGAAGTCAATTAATCCATTCAATTCATCCAATACTTCATCAATGACATGAATGGGAAATTTATCTTAATATTTATTTTGTTGAGCTCTCTATAATATGGTCACATGCACCATGGCCCATTCTTCTTGTTCACCAATACTACTATAGCAGAGAAAGAACTTTGACTAGGTTGAATTATACCAGCCTCTAGTATTTCTGCAACCATACATTCAATTTCACTCTTTTGGGCATAGGGATATCTGTAAGGCCTGATGATTGGAGGAACACTTCTTGGAATCAAATAAATAGAATGATCATGATCCTGAATAGGTGGGAGGCCTTTGGGAGTCTCCAGTGCCTTGGAATGATTATCCAGGACTTTTTGGAGATCTAGAGAAATAGATGATTTCGATGTGGGAACCTCTAGCGAACATAAATGTGCAATTACGCCTCGTTTTTCTTTCTTTAGAAGATTTTTTAGTTCGTTAGAGCTAATTATCTTTCCTGGTTTCCCTATGATACCCATCAATTCAACTTCCTTTCCTTCCAAAGAAAATTTCACGAGAATTTCTTGAAAATTAAAAGCTATTGTACCCAAGGATTGTAGCCATTGCACACCTAGTACAACATCAGCACCACACCTTGGAATGGAAAGCATTGAGCTATTCAATACATATTCTCCCATGGATAGCTTGATATTATGACACCTTCCATAGCAATTTATTGTTCCTCCACTTGCAACTATCACTTGACATTCCTGTGTTGGATATAGGAAGCAATTCAATTCCTTGGCTATTTTACAATGAATAAAATTATGGGTACTGCTGGAATCAATTAGCACTATTACCTTTCTCTTCTTGATATGTCCTTCTATATTGATTGTTTTAGGAGTGGTAATTCCATCCAATGCATTACAAGATATGCTTAGATTCATTTCTTCTTTCTGGATGCGATCTTTCACTTCTTGAACCTTTTTCTTCTTGATATGTGCTTCTATCTTGAGAGTTTGAGGAGTGGTAATTGTTTCCAATGCTTTACAAGATATGGTTGGATTCATCTCTTCTTTCTCCAGGGTTGGTTCCTGGTGTATATCCTCTTCTTTGATGTTTATTGATCCTTTTCTTCCTCCTCTTCACAATCTATGTAAAATAATTTCTTCTCAACATACCTATGACCTTTAATGTATTTCTTATCACAATTGTAACAAATCGCTTTCCCTCTTTTTTTCTTCCAATTGTTGTGGTGTCAACCTTGTATGTTGTGGAAGGCTAGGAGAAACAACACATCCATCTTTATAGTTGTGAGGGGTAGACTTCCTTGTTGCCATAATTTTGTTTTCCACTTTTCTTGCCAACCTAAATGCCTTGTCCAATGAATCAGGTTCCCAAAGATAAACCCCATGTTGAATGTTATCCTTTCAAGTCCCTATGGAGAAATCAATCCTCTGCTTCTCTGGAATATCATTGGCCCTTTTATTCAATTTTTGAAAGTCCTCAATGTGCTCTGCCATTGAACACTTTTGTTTGAAATTTATCAATTGGCTAAAGAAGGTTTTTCTCTTTGTATCCTCATAATGTGCTATCATTTCCTCCATGAAAATTGACCACGTAACAAGTGGTTTATGAGAAAAAATCCCTTTATACCATAAAGATTGATCAAGTTCTAAATATGAAGATGCAATACGTACCTTTTGTAACAGTTGCACCTCATGTAGATCAAAATATTTCTCCATCTATGGTATCCAATTTACCAGATCCTCGCCATCAAACTTCCTCATATCACCTTTTCTTGATTTTAGCAGCTTGATCTTGAAATGACTGTAACTTTGTAATTTCAGATGTCCAAGTTCTGAAATTGTGTCCTACAGTAGCCTTCTGAGTGCTCTTTCTCACCCCACACGTTTGATCAAGATTGGATTCTACAAGGAAGAGTTATGTCAAATCTCCCACGGTGACTTGAAGATAGATTGGCTCATTAGAGCACAATTGTACGAAGTGCCACGTGTCACTGTTTCAACCTTAGGACCTAAAACTGATAAAAAGAAAACTACAGTTAGTCCTAGTTCTGCAACTTCTTACGAAATTTCAATCTGATGCTCAGAGAGAAATATATGACATTTCTCCCAAGGTCACATGTTTAGGATGTAATTCGGGATCCTGCAAAAACCCTAACCGTCTTGGACTGTATCTCCAAAAATATAGTGAAACAAGATATTAAATCTGGGCCTAAACTTCACGACCGTTGCAGCTCAAATTGGTTTTAATTTCCAAGTTTGAAGCTTCGCAGAAAAACAATTATTGCGAAAATTCCACGATCACCTGTTTGAGATGGAATTCTGGAGTTTTCAAAAACCCTAACTTCCTCAGATAATATCTTTGAAACTATAGTGAGAGAAGATCTGAAATTTTGACTCGAGATGCAGAATGATTTTGGCTCAAACGAGTTCTTGTTTTAGCTTTTGAAACTTCGTAGCAAAAAATTTATAGCGAAAATTCCATGATGGCTTGTTTGGAGTATAGAAACCCTAGAATCCAAAGCTTTGATACCAAATGTTATGAAACTAGCTCACAAAAAGATAGAAAAGATAGATAAACGCCTTCAAAATAAGCTTCTTTGAGGGGGCAACCTCCTTTACTTTACACAAATGAATAATTCTTCAATGATACAAATGACAAGGCCTCCTTTCTATATATAGGAGTCTGAGGGGTCATAATATAATCAGAGCTGACATAACAATAATAATGAAGAATCAAGATAATATTATCTACACATCCTTTTCTTACATATAATTTTAAAGATATTTGGAAAAATTCCCTTTTTGTTTTGTGATGCACTTTTTATCAATAATGTAGAACCTTTATATATATATATATATATATATATATATATATATATATATATATATATATATATATATGATATAGATCTCAATGATGAGAGGCCTTTATTTTATTTTTTAATTAACTAATTCTTTTTTTTTACTCTTTTCTTTTATAAGTGGCCTAGGCCTGACCGAAAATGGAGAAACTCCAAACTCTAAGAGAAACGATTCAGTTACACAACAACAAGGCTGGTGGGAGGTTGATGGCCAAAGGCTTGGTGATTAGCCAAAATTGGCTCTGATACCAATGTAATGAACAAAGTTCGTCACTCGGGTAAAATACTTGAGAAGACTTGGAATATGAAAATATCCATTGAGGATACAAATATTATTATATATAAAATGTATGAAAAATGATGATACAATGAGACTAAGGGTACTGTATATATAAACAGGAAAGTACCCTTTCACGAAGAGTCATGTTTGTAGAGACTTGCCTCTTTGTCTAACTAATTATTATTTAATTATATATTATTATGATTATTATTTCCTATCTATATTTATCACTTTTACATAATTTATGTTCGTAGCAATAACCTCTAGACAAGATTTCTTAGCATAATAGTAATTATTTCTTTCCCTTCAATGCAAATACTTTTATGTTCGTCATGTAGATTTCTTCTTCTATATCTGTTTTTGGGAATCTTACCTTCACATACATCTCTTCTACATCAAAATCAAAAGTATAAGAAAAAAATAAAATAAATATAATAGAAGTTAACTTGTGGATATGAGAAAATAATATCACCAAAGTCAATTCTCTATACTAAGGAATAAACTTATCCTACTAACCAAACTTTGTATTTATCCATTTTGCATTGTTCATTCAAATTCTTCTCAAACACCCATTTTTTAACAATGGGATTTCTTTCAAACAGTAAATTGACTTATCCCAAACCTCATTCCTTTTCAAGATTTCCATTTCTTCAACCGCAACATTTTTCCATATTTTCAACATCCTTTAAATCCATTGCCTAGTTGACTATTTGACGATCACCATCACTTATAAACAAGAAAAAAATGGAATAGAAATAATTTGGAGTATAATTGTTTGTATTTATTATTTCCTCAACCAATATCCTTAATAATAGTTAATGTGGTTCTTCTTCTTCTCGTAATTTATGTTCTTCTATAGAGTCTGGTTCATCATCTTTCAATTTAAAATCTAATTTCTCTAATTCTTTCTAGCTTAGTAGGAATTCCTATTTGATAACATCTTTGGTTTCTCTAGGTACCACATATTAACTACACACAACCTTCTTATATTCTACTTTTTAAATATTATAATATTTTCAACTATGTTTACGTCCAATAAAGACACACTTTTCTAGATTATTGTCTAGTTCACTCCTATTGTTCTTCAAAATGTGTACATAAGCATCATATCCAAATAGCTTCAGATTTTCAACAGATGCTTTCTTACTCTTTGATACGTCATTTGGAATTTTTCCATTCAATTTTGTTGACGGTGATTATTTTACCAGGTAACATGCAATATGCACAACTCTCCCTAGGATTACTACCTTGATAGAAGTGTTGACCATGCTCCTTACTTTTCCCATCAATATTATTCCCATCATTTATGTAATTCCATTCTATTAAGGTGTGCATGGAATAGACGTATTATGCTTTCTTTACTTCACTTCTTGTAGAATCCATCAAATTCATTACCACAAAATTCTTAATCGTTATCTTTTCTCAACACTTTAATTGTGTTATCTACCTAGTTTTCCACAAGATCCTTAAACTTTTTCGAATTAGTACCCAAATTTAGAAATGTTGAGCATGCTCCTTTTTTTCATCAATATCATGTCCTTCATTTTTTCATGTCCATTTTATTGAGGTGTGTAGGGCATAATATTATACCTTTCTATAATTCACTTCCTATAGAATTCATCGAACTCATTCCCACAAAATTTTCAACCATTATCTTTTCTCAACACTTTAATTTAGTCTCTATTTGATTTTCCACAAGGTCCTTAAACTCTTTAAATTTATCAAAGAGCTCTACTTTATCCTTGAGGAAATAAATTAGTGTATTCCTCAATTGTTCCTATTAAAATGATACATAACACAAAAATTTAACTAATGGTGCAACTGACACAAGTCCAAACATATCATTATGAACCAACTATAATATTTCCCCTACACTCGTAGCACCAAAGGATAATGTCACATGATTATTCATGTTATATAAGTAATGTTTAGAGAAATCAAAATACAAAGAGAAATTAGAGATTCCTTTAACTATACCTTTTCCATGTCGTACTTGAAGGCCCTTCCCTCTTATATGTTGTAGTCTTTGATGCCACAACATAGTCTTTTCTCTCAAGACTATAGGGGCTTTTCCTTAACCCATCACTATTAGTGCTTCCTAGAATTTTATTTAGAGTTCCAATCTTACATCCATAGTAATAGAATTGCTCCTCGAACTATCCTATAGTTTTCCTTTTCGAACATTATTTTACACCGAAGTTTCTTATATTGCTTATACAAATCAAATATCTACGTAATATTGGCATGTGTAGAACACTCGGAAGTGTTCTCATTCTTCTACCCATGAGATTCAACTTGAAAATTCTTCATCCTATGATTTTGGGTGTGAATCATCTCCTACAAAATCATCATTATCGTCATAGTTTTCATACTCACAAAATTGTTCCTTGGGAGAGTGATATGGAAAGATGCAAAGTTGACTATAATTGCCTTGAGTTGATGAGCATGTGTGCTTGAGTAAGCCAAGTAGATGTTCCGACTTCATTTGATGACGTTTTTTCATTTGTAGATGGATCATCATCAGATGCGTTACCTTTCACAATAGTTTTACACCTACAATGTTTCCTATAGCACCCTTATTTTTGACACATTTAGATATCTTTATGAATTTCATTGAGATTAAGATATTCCTCTAGATTCAAATATTTCACATGAGTTATATTTATTTCTATCATGGGAGCATGATATTACCAGGGAGGGATGTGTATTCTTATTATTCATTCTTTTTCCATCTCGTCTCCTCGAATAACAAAAATAACACTATTTAATCAAAACTTAAAGTAGTTGAATTACTTCATATGGAAACAATTAGACTATCCTATGAGTTCGGCAAAGAATTAAGAAATATAATACACTTTTATCTACAATCTCGTTATCAATAGATTATATCTAACTTACAACAATGTTGAAGGTGTTTAAATTCTTTGCAACAAATCCTCCATCCTTCATCCTTGGATTATATAGATTTTTCCACAGAAACAAATTTTTCAAGAGTGACATATATTGATACAAATCCCATAACTTTTTCTATAATGAATTCAGTCTAGATTCTCTTGAAACATTCAATAATATTGAATTTTAGAGACATAATTGTATCATTTTATTTTCTTTTCGATACAATTTGGCTCAGTATTCTATTAACATCTCTATCAATATAGTACTTAAATCCACATAAGTCCATTAATTTTTGTCCACCAAAATATTTTCCATTTCGAGTTTCTATGGCTCAAAACTATACCCATTTTATTTCTCCATCTATATCTTGGATTTCCCATGATTTCCTTTCACCACAAGTGTTTGCACCAAGTTGTACCTTTCCTAAAGGTCCAAAGGTTATGATTATGAGTTCATTGTGCAAGGGGTTATGTAATGGCCTATGAAAATCTTTTATTGAAATGAAAAATAAGCATAGGAACATTTCTAAATAGTTATTTCACCTAATACTAAGTGTTCCCCAAGTTTTTACAGCAAAATCAACCTATTGGAAGTCTACAGGTGGCACTACAAAAAAAATTCATAGCACCCATAACAAGTTTAAAAGTACATGTTTCCAAATTTCTTTTCAAGTGCCCAAACCATACTTCAAGAATCTTTAACCTCATTAAACCTGGATATAAGATTTCACAGAGTTTTCAAACCTAGGAGAGGGATTTTAAATTAAAGCCTAAAACAGAAGTTTGCTCTAAAATGATAGTTTCTAGCATTCTTCTTGTTTTAATTAGTATGTCCAAACACAAATTTCAAAGAGGTGGTGCTGAATTTCAAAAAACAAAAAGAGTTTTTTGTTGGCAATGGGATTATTTACAAAAGGCGCCTTCAATTTTGTAATATGTGTCATGGTTTGGAAATGACAAAGGAATATTTGAGGTTGATTTTTCAAGATTTTGTAATTATGTTTTTCCTATTTTAGTCATCCAATTTGGGCACGGTTTTCGAGAATTTGAAGATGAATTTTACAAATATGAAAGAGGATTTTGTGGGGTATGTTTAAAAAAACATTTTTAAGTTTTTACAACTCTCTCACGGTTTGGGAGATCCAAATGCCTCTTTGAAGGCTATTTTTTAGCAATTTTCTAGATGTTTTAAAATTTTGTTTCCTATAAAAATAATGCCTCTTTGAAGGCCATTTTTTAGCAATTAGCCACATGCTTCAAATTTTTGTTTCCTATAAAAATGTCAAGTCAACAAATGAAGGCCAACTCATCAAATTCGACATGGGGAACAGACTAAAGATGGGTGAAGAGGTTTTTCAAATCCATTTCTTTTGGATCTTGATGGTTACTCTAATTAATACTTTCCCAAACATTGTGGATCTCAAATTTATGTATTTTTCGTATATAATGAATGAAAAGTAAGAAAGAGAGGTTGGACTTTAAAACAATGTAGTGTTTTGTTGTGTGTGTGATTCAATTATTCATATCTTCAAGTGTCAAGAAAAATAGGATATTATGATCAATGATATAGTGATTCTTGTGATAGTGTACTCACTATGTTCACTTTTGTGACAGTTTCCTTTCTATGTGATGGAAATTTTTATTTTATCTTGTAATATTTAAATGAGATTATGTGACAAAATTCTTTAGTTTAATGCTATGGTTCATATGGTTTATACATCTACACATTTTCTCCTAAAGCTTGCAAGATTCATGTTTCATGCCATACTATAGTGGATTGTTATCTCCTTCTACTACCATCCAAATGATGTTTGACATTTTAGTAGTATGCCATCTACGATGTCATTGTCCATCTTGATTCATATAGACAATATCTTGGTATTTGTATCTGCAAACTAATTTATTGACCCCATTTCATAATGGATTAATTGTTTCATCCCAATCACCACACTCAAAATTCAAAAACCATATTAAAAATTTATCCATTATTTAAAGACATTGTTTGAAGACAGAATGAGTTGCTAAGCTTAGTGATTAGGTTGTGAGAGAGAGCCCTCTCTAGATTGAAGGGCCTAGCCTTCAATCTACAAGCTTGATTTGAAAGGGTTACCTTATGAAGCTTTATATTACAACCAAGAAACTTTTTGAGTGCTAACAAAAAAATTATATGCCATAATTCTACTTGGTTTTCCATTGCTGGCTAAAACCCTTAGCCACAAAAGAATCACCATGATGTAAAATTTCTTTGATACCAATTGTTTATTTTCAAGCTATACAACTAAGTGATACAAATAGACTATTAATAATCTTGGAAAAGATGCAATGGCATAGAGACATATTTAGCATATAGATTTTACCATATAAACTTAAAAGTAAGAAAAACATAAAATATTTTTTAGTATATTCTATCATTATAATATTACAATACAACATGTATATGCCATTACATCCATAAACCTTCAATCTATTAACCTTGGATTATAATACAATAGTATTTTTTTAACGAGAATTATTACCAGAATTATGAAACAATACACTAAACTATAATGTACTACAATACTACTAAAAGTGCAAAAGTGCAAGTTGTGTGTTGAAAAGTAACAAAAGTGAATCTAAAATTTTCCAAAAAAAATAAATTAAAAAGATTCAACCCTTTATGACTCCCCAATATACTTGCCGTAACATTTTGCATAACATGGAGCTAATCATACAAATAATATAAAAAATACCTAATATTCCACCTCCTTGCGTAATTATTTCACCATTGTTGAAAACATGTATACTTTATATTTCTTTTGCATAGATATTCTATTTAATTTCCCCTACATGTCAATCTTACATATCATTTTTGCATAGTTTTCCTATATTAAATCGTTATATATTGGCTATGTTGAATTACTTAATGCCTAAATTTCCCCAATCCTATAACGTTGAATTCCTATATTTTTCACAATCAATTGCATAGAAAATACTGAATGAAAAAAGTTTGAATTCTTGCTAACTAGCTTCTGAGAAACATAATTTATAATAAGCGTGTCTCATTTATTAACATATCTACTAATTCAATTGATATATTTAAATCTCTCATGTAGCTGTATTCAAACTTTATGAATTTAAATTTCATTTGTTTTTGTATTTAATCATGTAGTTGTATTCAAACTTTATGAATTTAAATGTCATTTGTTTTTTATTTATTTTTTATTGATTTAGTTGATCCATTTAGTTTCAATGTATTTAGCTTTGATACATTTAATTTTTATGTTATTTATATAAAACATTTAGTTATAATAGAGAATAATAAGCCATGGGACAATATACTCTAAAATAAGTTTATAGAATTCGTTTCAATAATAGATAACATAATCGATTTCAATATTTAATAGAAAACAATCAAAACAATAGAGAATTAGAAATAGAGAAGAAAAATGAGAATATAAAAATAATTTGAATTATCGATACAGAAATAGAATGATAATATAGTAATAAAATCCCAAATTGTTTGAGAATAGTAAATAGAAACTGAGAATAAGAATATAACTGTCCATAGAGAATGAACAAAAATAAAATCAGAACTCTAATAAGTTTGAGAACAATGGATATTCTATTTGAGAACCATGAATAAGAATAATGAGAACAATGATGACAATAAAATGAGAATAATAATAAAAAACAATAATAATCAAAAGAAGAATAATAACAACAAAATTTAGAATAATAATAACAAAATTAGAATTGCTAGAACGTAAATCGATAAACAATCATAAGGAAGTTTGAGATCAAAATTTTCATACTATAATTTTAAATCATATTTACTAAATTTGATCGAATTGGTAAAAAAGGCCCGAATATTCATCAATTCATTGGATTTGGCCAAATTATTTGTAAAAAATCTGTTTGTTTTAGTTAAAATGGATTATATCCGCAGAAGATCTCGATGCAAGAGCATTCGACACTCTTCATTAAATGAGGAATCCAAAGCAGAGCAAGGAGGACGTCGTTGACCATCGGAGCAAACCAAGGAGATTCTGTTATAAATAGAGTTAGTTTGATGGAAACGATAAGTCTCTAGAAGACTTAATTAAATGTAATCTACCGTATGTATATGAATAGAGAAATTTAGGGGCTGTCGAGGAAATCAGGGAGAGGATTGATCGGATCCTTTCAGTGATCCGATCCAATATTCCTGTAACGATGAACCAATGTGTTCTATATATATATATATATATATATATATATATATATCGTGATATAGATATAGAGCAAGACACAGAAAAACTGTGAAAACAGAGTGTGGGATACAATGTAGTCAAAGGAGAACTTGTGCCTAAGGCTGAAATGCCTTAGATCTGTAACTATGCCGTGTATAATATAAAGTGTGTTTAAGTGTTGAATTGTGCGTTTGTGTGTTGTTCATAGATAGTCTGAATATTCCGTGTTGTAGGTTTGATCGACCATCGATCACTGTAAGGATCGATGGCGATCCAATGATTGTATGGTGTGTCATGTGTAGATAGAGTTTGGTGGCGGAATTGTGTTTTAAGTGCAGAATCCATCAAATGGCGGACGAATGAGAGAATGCACAGGATCCATTGGATCTCATAAATCAACAGACAGTAATGGTGGAAGGTAAGGAATCGCTGGAAGTTGATCTGGATCGTCAGATCGATAGATCAACAGATCGACGGTCATCGCATGGTGAAAGAGCGCAGAAGATAATCGGTGAAGAGTGGGTTTTAAACAGTGGAAGTGGTATTTCGGGCGGCCTCAAACCCATAAGTGGTATTGAAGGGTGAGCACCGATTCCACTCATCAAGCGACATGTAGCAGCGAGGAGGAGAGTGGAAACCGCTTTTTGGGCGATTAATCCTCATGCTTATTGTCTACCCGAAATCCTTGTGAACCGTTGGATCTTGCGCGAGTTGATCGACGATAGAGGATCAACGGTCTGCTCTTAATATTCGGAGTAAATATTGACCGTTGGATCGGTGAATGAAATGGATGGTGGAGATCAGGCATGATCAAAGATCGGAGAATAGAGAGCACAGTGGGAAGGAAATGGACCAAGAGCGGACCCGCTGATAATTATAGTTGCAGATGTATAATTTTTGAGATCCCGATAAGTGTTTGGGTCGGGTTTCTCTGTGCATTCGTGTGTATCCATGTATTCCGATAGTTGAATGGTCCAAGGTTTAAAGGCTTAAGGCCTCAATAATGGTTCTGATAGGTTTGTGGACCATAACCCATAGGCCTCAGGATTGAAAATTAATAAAGAAAGGGGAAATTGGTATACCCCAAAATCTCCTTTCATAATTTGGTATCAAAGATGGGAAAGGTTAAAGGGAAAGGGAAAGTTTTCCTGCGAGAAGGAGAAAGAGATACAATTGTTTAAATTTGGAGAGTTTATGGTCTTTACTGCCATGTAGATAACGGTAGCGAAAGGTGAGAAGACTTGCAACAACCTAGAGCAAGGAGTGCTCAATTGGTTCTAGAGAAGAGAACTAGAAGGATGCCAAAAGACTAAGCTCAGAGGAAAAAGCTTGGTGAGGTATTGTGTAGCAGACGAAGACTGTTACTATAGATGTTGGTTGCAGCTCACAGAAGATCATGAAGGTAGTTCCACTGACAAGTGAGCAGAATTGCTAAGGATAAGGAGAAGCATATGATTAGGAGGTCATAATTTTTTGTCCCTCGGGAGTTTGATGCAGGAGCATTCAGCACTCTTCATTAAACAAGGAATCCAAAGCGGAGCAAGGAGGACAACGTGGACCATCGAAGCAAACCAGGGAAATTCTGTTATAAATAGAGCTAGTTTGGTGGAAGCGATAAGTCTCTAGAAGACTTAATTAAATGTAATCTGCCATATGTATACGAATAGAGAGATTTAGAAGTTGTTGAGGAAATCAGGGAGAAGATTGATCAGATCCTTTTAGTGATCCGATCTAATATTCTTGTAACGATAAACCTGCATGTTATATATATATATATATATATATATATATATATATATATATATATATATATATATCGTGAGATAGATATAGGGCAATAGACAGAAAAATTTTGAAACAGAGTGTGGGATACAATGTAGTCGAAGGACAACTTATGCTTAAGGCTGAAATGCCTTAGATTTTAACTATGTCGTGTATGACATAAAGTGTGTTTAAGTGTTGAATTGTGCGTTTGCGTGTTGTTCATAGATAGTTTGAATATTCTGTGTTACAGGTTTAATCGACCATCGATCACTGTAAGGATCGATGGTGATCCAATGATTGTATGGTGTGTCGTGTGTAGACAGAGTTTGGTGGAAAAACTGTGTTTTAAGCGTAGAATCCATCAAATGGCGGACGAATGAGAGAATGCACAGGATCTGTTGGATCCCATAAATCAACAGATAGTAATGGTGGAAGGTAAGGTATCGTTGGAAGTTGATCTGGATCATCGGATCAACAGATCGACGGTCATCACATGGTGAAAGAGTGCTGAAGATAATCGGCGAAGAGTGGGTTTTAAACAATGGAAGTGGTATTTCAGGCGGCCTCAAACCCATAAGTGGTATTGAAGGGTGAGCACCCGATTCCACTCATCAAGCGACATGTAGCAGCGAGGAGGAGAGAGGAAACTGCTTTTCGAGCGGTTAATCCTCGTGCTTGTTGTCTACCCGAAATCCTTCTGAACCATTGGATCTTGTGCGAATTGATCGATGGTGGAGGATCAACGGTCTGCTCTGAATATTCAGAGTAAATATTGATTGTTGGATCAGCGAATGAGACGGTGGAGATCGAGCACGATTGGAGATCGGAGAATGGAGAGCGCAGTGGGAAGGAGATGGACCGAGAGCGGACCCACCGATAATTATAGTTTCGGATGTATAATTTTTTAGATCCAACTAAGTGTTTGGGTCGGGTTTCCGTGTGCATTCCTGTGTATCCATGTATTTCGATAGTTGAATGGTCCCACGTTTAAAGGCTTAAGGCCTCAATAACGCTTGTGATAGGTTTGTGGACCATAACCCATAAGCCTAAGGATCGAAAATTAATAAAGAAAAGGAAAATTGGTATACCCCAAAATCTCCTTTCATTGGATCTCAAAAGCAAGGAAACTTATTTAATAGAGCCTTTTGCTTACCTAAATCGTTACAAAAGATAAATTGATTGTAGTTATCTTCCCCACAACATTAATTGATTGTAGTTTATCTTCCTCACAACTTATAGAGTGGCAACAGTCAGCAGGGCAGACACAAGCAAGACCCATTTTCATTCGGATTAAAAGTCGATTGGGTAGATTATAAAGCATATAAGTGAATTTTCTTTGAAGCTTATTGCTGAATTTTTTCCGAATTGAAATATTTTTAAGTGGATTATTACCTTAGAGTATCGTATTTGAATTTATATTTAAATTTGAATTATTATTCGAATTCAGTAACTATGCTTTAAATCATATTGTACAAAACTGTCTATAAACTCTTTGTTTTGACTTTTCTGTGTACTGTTACAAAACTAAGCAGACTAATCGGTATATTTCGTTTCCAATTTTCTCTCCTAAACTAAGCAGACTAATCGGTATATTTCGATTCAAATTTTCTCTGGTCATTTGTGGTTTGGGAAAGGCATAAGTTATAATTATATCGATTCCCATTAGCTTAATTTAATTGTGTTTCTAAAAAAGATCCGGTAGAGCAAAAGGGCAACTCCCAACCCTTTTCTGAACCTTACGGAATCGGATTACTATTATTTTAACCATTTATGTGGATTCCATGCGGTAAAAGAATTATTTCTAATAATGACAAGAGAAATGGAAGAATATACACTACAATACAAGAAATATTTTCACCTTTTGTCCTTCGTTGCTCGATAAGCTTGTCATAATAATATTTATCTTTTCATATTAATCTTAATTATTCTAGGATACATGGAGGTAATTTACTGCATAACAAATTCACTTATTTTGGATGGTCCGGCGGATGAACAGAATCAAGTCAAAGAGAATATTGAGCACCGTCAGAAATCTATTCCATTGTCCAGCTGAAGTGTTTCATGGATCCTTGCGGCTATATTTATCTTAATATGAATTATTCTTGCAAGTTGACCATCATTATCTTAATTTAACTTTTTCCTGAAACATGAATGGTTAATTTACCGGTCGAAAGATTATTTCGGTTTAGAAAGACGAGTTGATGAACAGAATCAAATAGAAGACACTTAGGTTGCTCTATCTGATTGATTTCTTACAGCGAATCTTTCCATCGATGTTCTATGCAGTGCATCAAACTTATCCTTCGGACAGCTCCACAGTCGAATATTCGAAATATCTTTCGGTTTATGGATGTGACACTTGAGCAACCTACAGTCAATGTATTAAGAATTCATGGATCTGTATGTACCTGTGACCCCTGGAAGAGACAGAGAGATATCAATGCACAGGGGAATTGGACTTTATGTCCTGAAGCTTGCAGTTGTAGTTATCAGACAGATGCGATAAAGACAACAAACTCAAACATAAGTTCGTGTGCAATGCATAGGTTGCAGTGGGCCCTTAATAGCCTTTTCAATGTTGCCCATCTATTCTTGGGCCATAGGCTGTGCCTTCGTTTTCCTTAGTAACGGTTAAATTTCTGTCAAAATATTTTCATGCGGCCTTATCCAAATCCCGGACAGGACTATTCGTGTGTGGAAGTTTATCGATAGATATATCCGAATATAAAAGCTTAACCTATGGATTGTAAAAATTTGCTAGGGCTTTTGTTCGTTGGTACAGTGTTTTGGTTGGAGATTTTGCTTTTCCAAAAGTATTTTGACACTTTGTATGTAAACAGCTATTTATTTTATTTTGGATTAATTAGGTTGAGTGAGGATTAGCATAGATGAACCATCTGATATAGAGTGGGATTTTATCATTTATACGTCTGGGTTGAGCTTGAATGCTCTGTGAAATAGTTTATTTTTCCCAAAATATTGCAAATAGTAAATTACTCTTAAAATCTTAAAATGTCGGAAATAATAAATTACTCTTTTATGCATGTAATGTATAGAGGAATTAATTGAATTCAGAAAAATTCAATAATAAAAATCAAGTTTGAGTTACCCAATAAAAAAACATCTCAAGTTAAAATTCGTCATAATTCTATAATTAATAAATTAGGTCATTCTATGATTGGGTCATTGTAATATGAATGTGTAAAAGAGCGTCAACTCAGTGGATGTGATAACTAAGAAATTTCATAAATAAAAAGTTGTTATTATTATTATTTTAAGTATATATTTGTATTTTCTTCTTTTGCTTTTCCATGATAGTGGTAAACAAATCTACAGCGGCAACTTGCATAACCTCACTTTGTGAGCAATAAGTCACCGGAAATCATTTTTCGCGAGGGCCGAAACGACTGCCGCACTGGAGAAGCTACAGAAGCCGCAGCTTTAATCGCACAGAAGTTACGAAGTTTCAAAGTTTTCATCGTAAAAGTCAGCATGTAGAGTCAAAGGTTTCATTCAGAAAGTCACATGGTGGAGAGCACATGAAAATTGTTCAGCACGAAAGTCATACGGGTCATTCAATTTCTTTTAAGAAAAGGATGACCGTAGGTTAAAAATAAGAAAGGGGTTCAACTCCAAGGCCCGTGGGCAAGTATTATGGCAACCACGAAAGTTTTTCTAATTAGCAAGTCACGTGGATGCTTCTTACAGATATGTCAATTTTTAAATTATTATTATTATTATTTTTAATTAACGAATTGGGATGGTAAAGTTTGGATTTATTAAAAGCTTTATATGTGATAAAAAGGTCATAAAAGTTTATGAAATTCCATAAAAGTATATAACGGATTAGAAAGAGTTTAAAGAAAGTGGGACTTGATTTTATTGATGAAAGCGAGAAATAAGAAATATTAAAAGAATGCTTATTAATTTAAAAAAGGAAAAATAAGTGGGGCTTGATTTTATTGAGGAAAGCGAGAAATAGGAAATATTAAAGGAATGTTTATTAATGTAAAAAAAAAATATCTATATATATATATTTATTTATTTATTTATTTTTATTTTCTTTTGGGTAGGAAAAGAAGTTTTTTTTTGGTGAATCTAGTGAAGATTGTGTTTAATTAGGGTTTACATTAAAAACTATATTTTTTTTCCGAGGGCTATGGATGAAGAAGATCAAAAAAGATTACAGCTCACAATGACTTTACTTTGCTTAAGAGGTTGAAACATTTAACTTTGAGAATGACAAAGAGAGTTTGTCATATGAAGCAATGATTTGTGGAGTTGAGAGTGCATCTCTTATGAATTCAACAACATATGAATTTGGCGAAGTTGAAATTGTTAATGACCACATTCATGCCCATAGAGTGGATGAAAATTATGTTGATGACATTTGTGGCCTCTTTCTTGAAAGAGGAACTAATTGTAACAATATGGAAAATGGCATGTTTGATGAAGAATTGAAGGTTGAATCTAAGATTGTAGCAGCAAGTTATGAAGCAAAATCTAGAACTGCTCATGAAGCAAGATGAAATGTGAACAGAATTGAAAAGAAAGAGATGTAGCTCTTAGGTGTGGCCTGCACCTGGAGACTACACTCACAAAACTTGAGAGATCACTCTCGTCCACTCTATTCATCAATCAATCAAAGATTACATCAATAAATACAATACTAGGAAATAGGAAGTTGCACCCAAACCCCATAACTATAGGAACTAATCCTAAACTAGGGAGAACGTTACAACAATGTAACCATTTTCTCCATTAATACAAAAATAATATTAATAATTTTTAACTCCCCCCTTAATGGAGAAAGGGTTCTCCTGGACTCCTAGCATTTTTCTAAACAATTCAAATTTCACTCGTGCAAGAGGCTTTGTGAAAATATCAGCCACATTGTCACAAGTTTTACAATATACAACAGCAATTTCTTTAGACTGTATTTTCTTTCTAACAAGATGGAACTGAGTGTCTATATGTTTGGTGTTTTCGTGAAACACTGGATTGTATGCTAATTTAATGGTGCTCTGGTTGTCGCTTTTGATGGAGGTGGGATTTTTCTGTTCTTTTCCTGCATCTTTAAGAAGTCTCCTCAACCAGATCGCTTCACATGTTGCTGCACACAATGCTTGATACTCAGCTTCACATGACGACAAAGCTACAGTACTCTGTTTCTTGCTGCTCCAAGCTATGACCCCGGAACCTATGTTGAATGCATAACCTGTGATGGACCTTCGATCATCCAGGTTACCTGCCCAGTCTGAGTCTGAAAAACCTGCTAGAGTAACATCAGATACATCAGTGTATAAAATACCAAAATGAACAGTACCACAAAGATACCTCAACATGCTTTTTGCTGCTGTCCAGTGACTTTCACGCGGTTTTGACATGAATTGGCTTAATACACTAACTGAGTATGCCAAGTCGGGTCTGGTTGTTGTAAGATATATAAGGCTGCCAACCAGCTGTCTGTACATTGTGGCATCTACCTCCTTAGTGCCATCGTCACTGCTCAATTTCAAATTTTGCTGCAAAGGTGTCGCTGCTGATCTACACCGATCCATCCCAAACTTTTCCAACAGATTTCTCGCATACTTCCCTTGAGTAAGGAAAGTTTGCCCAGTATCTCTGAATACTTCTAATCCCAGACAATAGTTAAGGTTTCCGAGATTTTTCATCTCAAAAACTTGTGCCATGAGCCTTTTGATTCCTCTAATTAAATCCTCTGCATTTCCTGTTAAAATCATATCATCCACATATAGAGAAATCAAAATAATCTGCCCCTGATTATTGTACTTGGTATACAAATTTGGGTCATTTAAGCTTCTATGGAAACCATGCTCTATAAAGAAAGAATCAACTTTTTCATACCATGACCTGGGAGCTTGCTTTAAGCTATATAAAGCCTTTTTCAATCTACAAACAAGCTATTCCTGCCCCTGCTTCACAGATCCTTCTGGCTATACTAAGTAAATTTCTTCTTTTAAATCACCATTTAAAAATGCAGATTTAACATCAAGCTGGTGTAATTCCCAATTACATTTAGTAGCTAAAGCAATAAGTAATCTGATTGTATTTAGCTTTGCTACAAGTGCAAAAGTATCATCAAAATCAATACCTTCCTGCTGCGAGTATCCTTTTGCTACCAACCTAGCTTTTAACTTATCTATACTTCCATCTGCATTAATTTTGGGTTTAAACAACCATTTACTCCCTATAGGTGTTTTATTTTTAGGCAGCTCTACTAATTCCCAAGTATTATTTCTAAGAATTGATTCCATCTCCTCATTCATTGCAGCTCTCCTTTCCTCAAATTGACTAGCTTCTTTATAATTAGAGGGCTCTATAATGTTCAAAAACTTTGACATCAATGCATAGTTTCTCAACTTCAATGGTAATTGAGTCTTCCTACCTGACCTTCTTGGTAGAGGACTTACCTCAAATTTGTTTTCTTCTGCAATAACTGGGCCTGCTCTTTCACCTTCTTGCTGTTCTTCTTCATTCTCTTCTTTCTGCTCCTGTTCCTACTCCCTTTCATCGTCGCTGCTTTCCTCCAACAGAAATGGAATGTGCCAATCATCTCCAACATCAGCTTTCCTTTCCTATACCTGTTCATGAAAGACTACATCTCTACTTGCAAATGTCTTACAAGACTCAGGATTGAACAGTTTGTATGCTTTAAACTCTGTGCCATAACCAACAAAGATGCATTTGACTGCTTTAGGGTCTAGTTTCTTCCTATCAGCTTTGGGTACATGTGCAAATGCCTTTGACCCAAAGACTCTTAAGTGATTTACTGCTGGTTTAAATCCATACAAGGCTTCAAAAGGAGTTTTTAAGCCAAGAAACCTAGTAGGACTTCTATTTTTCAAATATACAGCAGTATTTATTGCTTCTGCCCAAAAAGTATTAGATAGACCCTTACCTTGCAGCATGCTCCTTGCGCACTCTACCAGGGTTCTGTTTTTACGCTCTGCAACTCCGTTTTGCTGTGGTGTGTGCGGCACTGTATACTGCTGAACAATCCCGTGAGATTTGCAGTATTTCATGAATTCCTTTGATTTGTATTCTCCTCCTTGATCAGATCGGAGAATTTTAATACTTTTTCCAAACTGTCTTTCCACCAGGGTTTTGAAATCTATAAAACATTGGAAAGTCTGACTTTTCTTGTTTAAAAAATAAACCCATGAATACTTAGTGCAGTCATCAGTAAACAACAAAAAATAGTATGCTCCCCCTAGCGACCTTATCTGCATGGGACCACATACATCAGTGTGCACTAGCTCTAAGATTTCTGTTTGCCTCCTCCTATCATGCACAGGGAACTGTTCTCTGTGCATCTTTCCTAAGGCACAACCTGCACAGTTTAACTGAATGTTACGAAAGATGGGGAGACCTTCGACCATACCTTTCTTCTGTAACAACATGAGATCCTGCAGATTCAGATGACCAAACCTCTGATGCCAGAGTTGTTCAGCTGTCGACTCTCCTGCAACCATGGCTTGCTTTGATATACTTTTTGCATCCAATCTGTATAGGCTTCCAACTCGAATGCCTGTTGCAACAATTTCATTCCTGCAATCCTTTATCACACAGTGAGTCTTGAAGAATTCGACATTCATATCTTGGTCAGCCATCATGGATACAGATATCGGGTTTTTCTTTATTCCAGGTACATATAAAACATTTGAAAGGTGACTAATTTTTCCATTTGGTAACTTAACTGAAATCACCCCATGACCTTTAATCTGATATCCATTATCATCCCCTAGATATATTTTTGATCCATTTATAATTTCTTCAAGACTGTCGAAAAATTCTTTATTACCTGTCATGTGAGAGGATGCTCCGGAATCGACATACCAGATGTCATCTTCATTTGATGCAGAAAGGGCACAGTCGACTGTGAACAGTCGAAATTCATGACTGAAGTCTTCTTCTTCAACAAAATATCCTCTGTGTTTTGGATTTTCCTGTCTCCTCCTTGCCTCATCAGCCTGCCTCTTATGATAACAATCTCTCTGTATATGACCCTTCTTTCCACAATAAAAACATTTCTTTTCAGAATGATTTGCAAGCATACCTTTATGATAGTGATGTTTATGTGTTTTTCCTCCTTTCTGAACTGATTGTTGTTGTGACTGCTTCCCTTTTGATAGTCGTCGTTTTGCCACCAGCGCGAGATTATCACTTTGGGGGTTCAGATTCAGGTTCTGCCGTCGCTCTTCCTCTTGCTGCAAGATTGCAGTGAGATCATCAAATGTGGGTGTTTTCTCCCTTGCCGAGACTCCAGTGATGAAGGTTTGGAAATCATCACGCATCCCATTCATTGTAATTGCAACAAGATCTTCATCAGCCACCGCCACTCCAATGGCCCCCAAACTGTCTTTAACATCCTTAATTCGCGCGACAATTGCAGTAGCAGACTCCCTTTCGTCCATCCTCATTGAAAATAGCTTGCTTTTCAGAGCCAAAACTCTGTTTGTATTCTGGGTCTCATACAGATTTTTGATTTTCGTCCAAATCTCTGCGGACGATTTACAGTCTCTGATGTGTGCAATGAAATTGTCTTTCACAGACATCTTCAACAGGACTTTGGCCTTGTTTTCTCGTTTTTCCCAGTCTTCCTTCTGTGTAGTTGCAGTCGGCTTCTGCTCATCGCCTGTCACTATAGCCCAAGCATTCGCACCTTCGAGCAGAGTCTGGATCTTAAACTTCCAATTCGTGAAGTTAGACTCGTTGAGTTTACCAGACTCGTTAAGGTAAGATTCCATCGTATTACTCATTGTGAATCTACTTAACAACAACAAAAAACAATACCTGTCAGATCAATCTGTCACCTCTGCCACCGATCTGCAGTGTTTGGCACTCCCGCTCTAATGAGCAAATTCGGCGTTTCCAACATAGCCGAAACAATGATCTGATCACAATTGATCCGATCCACCTCTCCCGGATTGATCTGCCGCTTCACCGATTCTGCTTTCCCTGCAGATCGCCAAACGAAGTCGAAGTTTCTCGCAGATCTCCTCTGGCGCTTTCCCGATCTGTCTCTTCCAGACGGATCTACAACTTAGCCGATCTGCACCGCTTGCAAACCACCACTGTACCGCTGGCAAACCGCCAAACGAAGTTCAATCTATTCGCAGATTCCTTGGCGCTACCCCGAGCGAAAAATCCGCGCTAACTGAAAATCGCTTAGAGTATTTCAATTGGCGCGACTTTCCTGGTAAAATCCCATACTAATCGGGCTTTTTGGCGCTCTGGCGCAGTTTATTCCCCAAAATCCGTGCTAATTCCTCTTCTGGCGCGACTGTCAGCACAAAATCCGCGCCAAAATTTTCGAGTCCGAGCTAGGTGTTCTGCAGTCCACCTGCTCAATCGAGCACAGAGCTCTCGTGTACACATAGCCACAAAGGCACTTCAAGCCACACAGGCTATTCTAGTCACACAGGCAAGCTAGCTACTACAGGCACTTCAGCCTCACAGGTGACAAAAGATCAGGCTCACTCAATCTGAGCTCTGATACCAAGATGAAATGTGAACAGAATTGAAAAGAAAGAGATGTAGCTCTCAGGTGTGGCCTGCACCTGGAGACTACACTCACAAAACTTGAGAGATCACTCTCGTCCACTCTATTCATCAATCAATCAAAGATTACATCAATAAATACAATACTAGGAAATAGGAAGTTGCACCCAAACCCCATAACTATAGGAACTAATCCTAAACTAGGGAGAACGTTACAACAATGTAACCATTTTCTCCATTAATACAAAAATAATATTAATAATTTTTAACTAAGCAATGTGTGAACAAGCAAGGATTGTGACAATATGGAAAATGCCATATTTGATGAAAAAGTGAAGGTTGAATTTGCAAGTGTAGGAGCAAGTTATGAAGTAAAACCTAGACAACTGAGTTTGACACAGATAAAGCTACTAACGGAGAGACAAGTGGTTTGGTGGGTCCAACAATTGAAATTGTTGATTTTAATTTTGATGAGGAACTATTAACTAGTGATGAGTGGTTGCACATGATCCAACAAAAATAACCCATTGATATGTTGTTATTTTGTGAGCGAAGCCCACTTGTGTCTAAAAACTAAGTGGAAGACAACATGTTAGCAACAACAAAGGTTTGTAAATAAGTTTAAGAGAACACAGATAAGGAAGAGGAAGAGGAGAAAGATCTCATTACATAGCATAATGAATATATTTGTAACATTGATTTTGAGTGTGTAGGCAAAGAGGATAGTGGATCAGTTATAGTTATACATGAATCATAGTTATACATGAAAGAGAAGTTGGATGCATAAAATGACATGGAAGTTTCTAGATACAAAGAAAGAAAGAATTGAAAGAATCTTTCCACAATGAATTCAAGAAGAAATCATATTTTTCTATCAAAAATATGGTAGAAAGAAGATCAAGAAAATGAAATACAAAAAGCAGAGCAAAGTTCACCTTTTACAAATGAAAAGTTGTGGCAACAGTCCATGGTTGAACTAATGATTGAAGAGGAAGATGTAAAAGAAAATTTGTAGCAGCATTAAGTGAAAAAGTATTGAGCTTACACCAAGAAAGTGCAACATAAAGTGAAAATGTATTGAGCTTAAATAGAAAATGAAACATTTTTGAGTGTATAAAATATGGAAGAAAGTAAACACAAAATACAAAATTGTAAATTTTTTGAGTCATTGTAAGCCTAGATGAGACCAGTGAACACGTTTAAATGATAATTGAGTCAATTTCTATTGTAAGCCTAAATGACATAGTTGAGTCATCATTAAGTTAAGATTGAGTTATAGGGTCGTAATTAAGGTTGGAAATAGTAAATTAGTATAGTTGAATGGAAAGATGAGTTGAGAAGAAACAAGTCAAATTAGAGTTTTTCATGATTCCATATTTAGTAAATTAGGTCCTTATATACTCTTGGTTGAGTGAAAACTGAACCACAACTCTATAGATAATTGTATGGGAAAAGTTTTATAAATAGAAAGTTATTTTTGTGTATTTATAAAGTAAACTAAACTTCACACAAACCACTATTTTTGTTCTGAATCACAACATTATCTCCAAGTCTCTGCATATTCAGATCTCTAACTAAACCACTCTCAGATCTCTAACTAAACCACTCTTATTACGGAATCACATAATGGACAAACCAAATACATGATTAGGGAATTGAAATGAGTGCACACTAAAGGTGCACAGATTAATTATCCGACGCACTGATTTGTTTTTATTTTCTTTCAGGGTCGACTGTGTTTGTTGCAGCTCTCTTTCCTATCTTTCTTTTTCTAAACTAGATACAGGCCAATTCAACGAATCGATAATTTTATAGACGTTAACCGCAAATCACTCAGAGCTTAGCGACATTTTTCAACCCTATAGCACTTAAGAATATATCGTGTTATTTAATCACGAAAAAAATTGTTGTACAACGTGCGTATATTTCACATTATTCAAATCTTCACGATGAAAGTTAGTGAACAGAAATCGCAACAAAAAAATGTATGTATAATCAAATCATTTTCTGGAAGAGAGAAAGCATAATCAACGGCATATGAAAACAACCTGCATAAACCTATCAAAGATCCTATCCAATTTATGCCCCCTGTTCTTAACTCTGAATATGACCCAATAGCTTTACATTTATGTTCCATACCACTAATAGTCTGCTTCACAAGCCACGACACAATTAAGAAAGGGTACCTCTTTCAATTCCATTGCGATTTCAAAGCCTTGATTTGCTTCCAAGGACATTTTACTTGAGAATGAAAGTGATGGAAGGGGAAAGGACAAGATTGCCTTCCTGCATTCACTATAGGAAACATGCAGCATACATGTCAGAAGCCTCCATAGCGTTCCTATAAATTAACATTATATACGCTAACTAGAGTAAATATGTATTGAAATATTGTTACATATTTACTCTAGTTAAAATTTTACATATTCAGAATTAAAAGTGCACAGATTACTAGGTAATTTGTTTATTTTTTTCTTTACAAATTTCACATATTCACAATTAAACGTGCACAGGTAAAAGGTGAGCTGATTTGTTTCTTTAGCGGTTGACTGCAATGGTTTCGGCTTCTTTTGTTGGTGATTTCTATTCTATTATTTCTTTTTCTGAACTCTTTACAGACCAAATCCATGAATGGATAGTTTGATAGATGTTAACTGCAAATTACTCATGGCTTTGCTAGATTTGTCAACCATATAGTGAATATATCCTGTTATTAGTCCCTCCCTTCCCTTGGGACGATAGCCATCGCTCTGCGTGGACGGAACATTAAATTACTTTGACCAACCATGTATTCACTATTTTAACCGAATAGAAATATTTGATCAAATAAATTTTTATGCAAAGTTTTAGTTGCAAAAAAAACCATATGATTTTGTTAAAATTTAGGATAATTTCAAATTTCACTATGCTAATGCTAGGTTGTAGTTACCATTATTTGTAAAATATTTACATTCTACACTGACATACATATCTAATGCAATGCATATCCAAAGCCACTTAGATATGCCGTGTAGTCACAACTTCCTTGCAGAATGAGGTCGACAACTTCTTAGCAAAATGTAGTCCACACCTTCGTGGCAAGTGGAAAGTTGTGTGTTCCTTCCTCATTTGAAGGAGGTAAGTGAAATTGATTCCGAACAAGTGCAGTGCAGGCCCCCACTCTGATTTGGATTTGGTTATATAGCTCCCCCAAAGTTAAACTGTTTCTGAACCTGTACTCTTATTTGGTTATATAATTAGTCATAAATTCTTATTTCTATCTACATCATCTCTTCCACCATGGCCACGTAGCCATTTTTGCCTCCATCTTTATCTCTTATCTTAGTTCAATGTGAATAACTTTCCCAGATCAATTATATGTTCATTCTAACCAATGTTGAACAAAATAGACTTAATATAATTGACATATGGAAAAAATTAGACTTAATTGACATATTCTATATTATAATGCACATGGTGATTTTTGAGTTTTTAGGTTGCATCTACCTCAAATGAAGTTTCAATAGCTTTCATCTTCCAATGTTTGTCTACATAATGTTACTGCCCAAACAAAATTAATTTTGTTTAGTTTGCAACTTACAATAAGGTTGTCTATAGTTTTGAATCTTTAGTTTACAAACTTGAGCTTGTCAATAGTACTTCGCTCTGCTAGTCTTGGAAGCTGGTCTTGAACATTGTTCTAAGAATTGAATATAGATGAAATACAAGAACTATAGAGAAACTAGAAGTTTGACAAAAATATTTGAAGTTACAGTCATAGCTCCTAATGTAATAACTAGAATTCTTTATTTTATTGAGAAGGCTTTTGGAGATAATCACATCAAAATTCATTTGTCTACCTGGGTTTTGAACGAGCAAGTGTGGTTCATCGTAAGAAGAACCATATCATGGCAGCAAATTAAACAGAGAGATCTTTCATTCAACCCCTAGAAAGAAACAGGAAAAGACTCTGCAACGACTACATTTGACTAGGCAGAGAGATGGGGAAAATAATATTAATTAGTTAATTAATAATTAATTAACTAGTTTTTAAATTTATTTATTATTATTATTAGTAACTAAATAAATCTTATATTTAACTAATTTTTATGAACTTAAATTGAATCTTAAAAGATTAATTATTCTTTTTATTATTTCAAAACTAAATATACTATATAAAGACTTATATTATCATAGGAAAGAATAAATAATTAGTTAGTTAATTAGTTAATTAATTTATTTATTAAGCTATATGAAACTAAATCTTAAACATGTTCTTTTAACATATAAATTTGTTTATAATTTATTAGTTTTTTTGATTATTAGAATTATTTATTTTTATTAACTAAAGGAATCACAGTATCGTAGGGGATTAAACCTAAACTTTTATCAATTAATCCACTAATTTAGTTAATTTAAATGTATATGTTTTATATAAAATTATTTGTTTATTTATAGATCAAGAATAATAAAAACTAGGTAGAATTTAAACTAAGAAAAATATCATAATCAACAAATGAAAAAGGGTAAGCTTTATTAAGCTCTTATTTATGATAAACAAAAAAATAAAGAAAGAGAATCAAGGGGGAAATAAACAATCGAGAAGAGAGTAAAAACCAGAGAATAAAGAAAAACAAAGAGCGAAACAGGGTGGCGGGGGGAGAGAGGGGGAGAGGCTAGGAGGAAAGAGCAGGAATCAAAGAACTTCTAATCTTCCAACTTTCATCTCGGTTGAGATTCCTTAATTGAATAAATTCTTTAATTGAAGAAATGGGAGGAATACAATGCATATGAATATCCATCAAATTCTAGAGAAAGAATTCATTTCGATTTTGAATACAAGACAACATACAAACTAATGGGTTATATTAACAAATTTTGAAATCATAAAAGCATAGGCCTCTTTATAGAGCCTTCACCCTTTATAATTGAACACATACTTTTATAGCTTCTACAACTAGAAGTTAAGCTATAGAAACAACAAAATAGTGATTACTAAAAAAGTAAATAGAGAGGTTAAATGAATGTCCCTTTGAAAATCAATATGCTTTGACAGTCAATATGGAAATGTTGATACAAATCTTTTATTTTTATGCTTTCTAGTAAAAATGGTCGCTTTAAAGTTTTCTTAAAATGAAAGAAAGACATAGAATCTAAGAAAATTACCATTATCACTTAAAAATTCAAAGACATACAAAAATGAATAAAAAAACTTATTGGTCAAGGTGGAGGACATAGTCAAAGACAAGAGTGGAACAATTATGATCTCTGAGACATGCATGACATTTATAGAAGTCACCACTTAAAGCTGGCTGAAAAAGAGAAACACTCTTACAAACATGGTAACCATGGTAGGAGCATGTTTCATGACCTTCTATAGTAGCAACTATAGTATTATGCCTTGGATCATCAATTGCACATACTGTGTTTGATATGCCTTCTCATGGAGGCATACACTAGTTATTAACCAATAATTTTGCTTTCCTCCTCAAGTCTTTGGGTATTGTACTGGTAGGGTAGTTTACTAGTGATGAAATATATTCATTGCCATGGAAATATATATCAAGTATTTTCTATTCATATTGCCTAGCATTAGCATTGGCATTAAAGAGACCGGATAGTAACCCTTTTTGTTCATGATTCAAAAGGGGAAGTAACCCTTTTTTTTCCCGATTTGGTGGCTATTGTTGCTTTCCTTGTTTCGATAAATGATTGATGTGGAGCTTCTTTCTAATGCTGAGTTTTGTGGGCACCATGCTTGATAAATATTAGAGCTATTGTCTCGTAACCCAAAAATACCTATGCAAATGAGTTTAGGGTGACAATAGAGAAAAAACACAATACAAAAATAGAAAATAACAAGAAAAAGAGACATGCACTAAATTGTATGAAGTTAATGCTTTCAGCCACAGAATAAAGATTTGATAGAAAAAAAATTATTCACATAAATATCTCCCTGGTTAAACTAGATGAAGTAGAGGGTGTTCCTTGGAAGGTAAAAATCACTGTCCAAGTTAACAAGAATGCACAATGGCACCTGACGACATGCTGCCCATGTTCAGGCTCGCTTGCTCACATTTCAGGATTACACAATGATTACTTTATTAATATCCTCCTCGCTAGAATTTGAGACACCTATAGTGGCATGCACTGCCCCACATGCTTGGGGAACAAGGTTTTTCATTTATTATATTTCTTACTTTATTTATTATTAATATTATTTTCCAAATTTAAACGAGTATTGGTGAGTTGATTATAAATCCCTTCATTTAATTAAATAATGGCTAATTCTTAAAAACAAAAAATTTGTTCAATTTCCTCAGTTGCATGCTTTACATTTGTCTACATTTTTTTCTCCAAATGTTACTATTCTAGCTTGAACATGGCTCATCTTTCAGTGTTACACTCTCGACGAAGTGAGGCAGTTGTTACCTTTGTACACCAGGTATCACGAAAACATCTTTGAGTAACTTGGATTCTTTTTTTCCTGTGCTTTGACAAAGTGAGGCTACCGATATATCCACAATAATGGAGAAAATAATCACACTTAAAATCATGACAGCGTAAAGAAACCTTATACAAAAATGGGGCAATAGTTGTTGCAACAAATACGTATGAGGTATGCAATTGATAAAGTGTTCACCAAGGTCTTTTGCAAATTTTACTTCACCGAATTCTCTTGAAGCATGCGCACTTTCATTTGAAATTCAGTGCCACAACATCTAACTGGGATATTCTTACTCTATAGGAGTCGATGAACTCAATGTTGGCACTCCCTGTAGTCGATGACAACACTATTTTCTCAGACTCAACGCTACACGTAGTCATTTCCATGAATCATATTTGATTGAGGGCTACTTTCTGGTACTCGATTAAGATGTCGATGCACTCAATGCCCATACTCCATGCCAAGTTTCAATGCTAGGTTTACATGCATTGATGACTCACCCCAAAACTTGAGGTGGCACCTTTGTGGCAACTAGCCCACGTGACCGTTTCCCATGCTTGTATGCAGCTGGGGCTTTGGTGAGGTTTTAATGGCGCAATAACTCCGCCTCCTTCTCAAGGTGATCTTGATCATTGTGATAGGGTTCTATTGTGTGGTCTTCGTGGGTTGCTTGGTCATTGTTACCACTTTTTTTTCTCGGCTCCTTACCTGGTTCCTTCCACCGATGGTAATTTCCTTCTGCCTTTCGTCGTTTGCTGGTTTCGATCTTGGCTCTAGTTCTATGTCTTTGGGCAATGTAGGGATGTTATTCTGATGAATTTGGTGGCTACTTCTTGTGTGGTTTCATGAAATGATGCTGAGCTTTGTGACTGTCCTGGGTATGCAGGGTTTTTATGTGATTTTAAATGGTTTTCTTTATTTACTGGTTCGTTTCTGCTACGTTTGTTTCTGACTACTGTTGGTGTTCTTGTCAGATCCTTAGCCCGACTTCCTTGACGATGGTTTGGTTCTCACGAAACGTAACCTCTCTATTCCGGTTTCAAGCTCCCTGTTTCCTCTTCTCCCGCTAACAGTTTTTCTCCTTGTGAGCAGCTAGGGTTTCGTGGCTCAAATGCTGTTGGTTCTGGGTTCGACTGTGGAACCTAACCTCTCCTTCAGGTAACCTTCTGGGTATTCTTCTGTGTTCCTTCTTTCGATTTTCTCTCCGTATACTGGTTATGTTGCCCCTCTAATCAATTTCTGTTTGCTATGCAGGTGGTTCACTCCTCGGTGGTGGCGGCGAGGGTTTGGTCCTCGATGGCTTCTGCTCCTTCAATCCTCCGTGTCTGTTGCCACTTGAATCGGGTAGTGTTTTTCTTGCTTATTTTACATAGTTCTTGTAGGTTGGTTTTACAGAGACGTAGTCTCGTTCTGTTGGTCCTCAATCCTGTTTCTCCGTCAAAAGTTTTGGGTCATCAGTCTTGTTCGTCTATTGAAAGTTTTGGCCGTTAGTTTTTCATTAGTGCCTGTGGCTCAACTAATATTTTGGTTGAGAACTTGAATGTGATTTTGGCGTGCTTCGGCTCTGGTTGTTGAGCGTGGTCTTTTCTCTATTTGTTTAGTTTTTCCTGGGTCACGGAAACCCTTCTTTGTCTGCAATGGAATGTCTGAGGACTATTTTGGTGATAGTATATTTTGTGGAAGGCACTATGCCTTATGCTCTAAACCTGTGTTGGGTTACAGGATACTGTCTCTAGCTGTAACAAATATTTATGCAATATATGTGTATATATTTATAGAAAATGATGAATCTTCTATTTGTAAGAATTTCAATGTTTTGTTTTTGTAAAATACCTGAATGAGTTCACCAGCAGTCTTTAGTTGCCTGATATGATGCACAATCTTGCTAGAGTCTTTCAATAATTAATTTCGTACACAGTACCAGTCATTCATATTAACAAATTTTGGTTACCTGAAATACTTCTTTTTACTATAAAAAAAATAATTCTTTTGTCAGATGTTTACACTATCTAGTGTCTACTCGCGTTTTTTGGTAGCAACCACAACTTATTGTTTTGTTTGTGTATTTAAACTGTTGGTGGCCTCATTCAGTTGAGGAACTACTTGTAGTTACAATTTTACAGTTACATTCCTTTTTATATTTTTCAAGTATTAATCTATGAAGACCACTCTCTAATCTATTTACTTTTTAAAGAAAATAAAAGTAATGACATTGGCTGTGACAGCCTTCTTGGAAAAACAATAATAAAAAAAAAGTAAAAAGTAAAATTTTGTTTTTTAAAAATCTTGAAACAACATGTCCAGTTGTCGCCTCCCTAATTGGATGCTCCTACATCAGGCTCCTGGGGTGAATGAATCTCATGGCTCCTGTCCATGAGCTCTTCGATCAAATACCTGGAGCGTTGAATCCGTCTGGCATCCAACCAGGTATTTCTCTCAATTGGACAGTCCTTCCATTTAACCAAGTACTGCAAGTACTCCGTTCGACGTGTCCACCTAGCTACCTGAGTGTCCTGTATTTGGTCAATCTCCAAAGACTTGCATCTGTCTGATCCATGTCTTTGTCTTTTCATCTCCCTGGGTGTCCCATGTGTGTCTTGTCGAACTGTCATTCGTATTAGCAGAAATAAAAGGGTATAGGTCTGCCACATTGAAAATGGGTGAAATCCAAATATCCAGGGGTAATTGCAGTTCATATGCGTTGGCAGAGAATTTCCAAAGTATCCAGCAAGGCCCTACCTTTTTCAATTTAAGTTTGTTGTATTCCCCTTTAGGAATCCTCTCCTTTCGTAGGTGTGCCAGTACTAGGTCTCCTACACTAAATTGCACTTCCCGTCATTTTAAATCTGCCTTCTACTTATATCTTTGGCTGTTGTTCTACAATTTTTCTTTCACCTGTTCATGAAGATCATTAATGATTTTGGCAAAATCTTCTCCGTCAGCACTCCTCCGTTCCAACTGACCCAAATCTCGTAACTTGTGCATTCCACGGAGGTGCATGCCGTATAGGATCTGGAAAGGGCTTCTACCTGAACTCCTGTTAGGTGAATCATTATAAGCGAACTCCGCTTGTGTGAGTACGTGATTCCACTGTCGTGAATTTTCTCCAACTAGACTATGTAGTAGATTTCCTAGACTTCGGTTTACTACCTCTGTTTGTCCGTCCGTCTGTGGATGATAAGCTGAGATGAAGTTTCGTTTAGTATCTAAATTTTTCCACAAAGTCCGCCAGAAATGGCCCGTAAACTTCACATCCCTATCCAAAATAATTAACTTTGGTAAGCCATGCAGTCTGACAATTTTTGTAAAGAATAAATGGGCTACATGTGTGGCATCGCTGGTCTTTTTACAAGGAATAAAATGTGCCATCTTAGTGAAGCGGTCTACTACTACCATGATCGAATCATATCCTTTCTAAGTCCTCGGCAAACCCAAGACAAAGTCCAAACTCACTGAGTCCCATGGCCTGTCCGGAACAGGTAGGGGCGTATACAGTCCCGTATTTTGACTATGTCCCTTTCCCAGCTAACACATCTTACATCTAGCCACATACCGTTGTACGTCTCGCCGCATCTTTGGCTAATAATAAAAATGACTTACTTGGTCCAAAGTCTTTTCTATGCTAAAATGTCTAGCAAGACCACCACTATGTTTTTCTTGAATTAAGTTCTCCCTTATTGAACATTCTGGAATACACAATTGTCCTCCCTTGAACAAAAATCCTTCCTGTATGTTATAATCTGACCACAAACTGTTGTCTCTCAACAACGGATTCTGGCAAGCTTCATATGCTTCCCAAAAATCTCATCTGTCTCGTACAAATCTTTGAGATGTTCAAAGCCTAACACCTGCACTCTGCTTTCTTGTAAAATCAAACTTCTTCTCCTTAACCCATCTGCCACTTTATTGGCTTTTCCACGATGTGTTTTAACACAAATGTGAAACACTAGAGATATTCCACCCACTTTGCATGTTTATGATTCATCTTACACTGTTGTATGACATATCGCAAAGAAAAATTATTTGAAAACATAACAAATTCATTACCGAACAAGTAGTGTCTCCAATGTTTTAGTGCTTGCACCACTGGATAGAATTCCTTGTCATAGGACATATACTTCTGTCTACTCTCATTTAATTTCTCGCTGAAATAGGCTATCGGTTTATCCTCTTGACTCAGTGCCACTGAAAAATTTACACACCATTGAATCTTTGAGAGACAGAGTTTTTATTTTGTTTTTACACAGCAGTGAATGTAATTCTCTGTAGTTGAAGTCTGTTTTTACAGCAGTGAATGTAAAAGAGATTTTTACACACAGCAGTGTAAAATCTCAGGAGGAGACAGAGTAATTTTTTTTGTTGAAATGTTCTTGGTGAATCCCTCTGAGAGAGAGGAAGAAATTTGTAACTGAAGTTGTCTTTGATTAATGAATACAAGTTTTATTTTGTATGAGGAAAAACTCTGTCTGCTGAAATATTTTTTTTTAAAAAGCTTCCCTGCGCTAAGATCCTGTAGATAAAAATAGAGCATTGTCTCTGTTTTCAGTTATTTTGTTTTTGGAATTTTAGTAGATAAAATCCCAATAGTGGTATCAGAGCTTGTTCAGGGTCTTTGAAGGTGTCAAAGAAGCTGAAGGAAGGAGTTTTTTGCTCCAACAACTTCTCCAGCAGAGTGAAGTCTCAAGCAAAAAAAATCCAAGGTATTTCTCAGTTATTTTTAAATATACAGTAAAGGATTTAGAAGCATAACTGAGAATGCAAGGAATGGCCAGCACCAGCACAAGCACTAGTATGAGTATTTTTAATACTCAGCTCCCACAGTTTAATGGGAAAAACTATGACTATTGGGCAATAACCATGAGAGCCCTGTTTGCCTCACAAGACTTATGGGAAATAGTTGAAGATGGTTTTAAAGAACTAGCAGATGAAAATGAGTTTAATAATTTAACTCAGGCAGAGAAAGATCTGTTGAAGAGCTACAATAAGAAGGATTCAAAGGCCCTTGTATTTTTGTATCAAGCAGTGGACGAGAGTGTGTTTCCAAGGATAGCAGCAGCTAAGACATCCAAAAAAGCATGGCAAACCTTCAAGACAGCTTATCAAGGCATGGAGAAAGTGAAGACAACAAAACTACAGTTTCTGAGGAGAGATTTTGAAAATCTTTGCATGAAGGAGTCAAATAGTATTGACTCATTCTTCACACATGTAATTGGTTTGGTTACACAAATAAGGACTCATGGAGAAGTTCTTGAAGAAAGGAGGATTGTGGAGAAACTGTTGAGGATCTTACCCTCAAAGTTCGATGTGATTTTCAACACCATAGAAGAGACAAAGGATCTCTCAAACGTTTCAGCTGATGAACTTCATGCATCACTGATAACACATGAGCAGAGGTTGAGTAGAAATGAAAACTCATCTCTAGAGCAAGCCTTCAAGACCCAGATGTCCTTTGGAAGAGGAAGAGGTCAAGGCAGAGGAAACAAGAGAGGAAGAGGCAGAAGCCAAAACAGAGGTGGAAGGAATAGTCTAGCAAATGCTCAAGGAAGAGGCAGCAATCCAAATCAGAACCAAGGCCAAGGCAGCAGCCAACAAAGTGGACAACATCATGCTCAAGGACAAAGGTATGAAAAATCCAATGTTCAATGTTATTATTTTAAAAAATATGGGCATTATGCTAATGAATGTAGGAAGAAACAACATCATATGAACAATAGATCTAGTGTAAATATCACTAGAGAAAATATCAGCCAAGATAATGTGTTGTTAGCTTGTAACATGGCTGAAACAAATAGTGAAGACATATGGTTTCTAGACTCCGGTTGCAGCAACCATATGACAGGAAACATATCTTTGTTTTTTGCTTTATATCAAAGTGTGCAGTCACAAGTCACACTTGGGACTCATAGCAAAATTTCTATTATGGATAAAGGAGAAGTTAAAATATTTACAAAGAAAGGTGAAAAGAAAACCATAGCAGATGTCTATTATGTTTCAGGAATGAAGTGTAACCTCTTAAGTATTGGACAACTTGTTCAAAAGGGGTACAATGTTTTCTTTGTGAGTGATGTATGCACCATCATGGATAGAGCACCCAGTAAAAGATGTATTGCTGAAGTGAAGATGACGAGGAACAGGATGTTCCCTCTAAAAATAAGGGCAGATTTCAAAAACAAAGAAGTAATTGCAACAGTTACCCAAGAGGCTTTCCAAAGCCAACCAAAAGATGAAAATTGGTTGTGGCACTTGAAATTTGGACATCTCAACTTTGGAGGCCTTAACCTGTTGAGTAGAAAAGGAATGGTAAGAGGATTACCATTGATAGGATAACCGGACAGCCTTTGTGAAGGTTGTATCTTGGGGAAACAACATAGAGAAAGTTTTCCATCAGGGAAAAGCATCAGGGCAAAATCACCCTTAGAAATTGTCTACCCAGACTTATGTGGACCTATGCAAACTCCATCACTAGCAGACAGCCAATATTTCCTAACATTCATTGATGATTTCACCAGAAAAACTTGGGTTTATTTCCTAAAGAGCAAAAGTGAAGTGTTTGAAAAATTTCGAAATTTCAAGGCACTTGTAGAAAATCAAAGTGAGCTGCATATCAAAGTTCTGAGAACTGACAGAGGAGATGAGTATATCTCCAAAGAATTTTTATGTTTTTGTAGGGAAAATGGAATTCACAAGTAGTTTACAGCTAGGTACACCCCACAACAAAATGGAGTTGCAGAAAGGAAGAATAGAACAATCATGGATATGGCGAGGAGCATGTTGAAGGCAAATCATTTGCCAAATGATTATTGGGATGAAGCTGTACACTGTGCAGTATATATTTTGAATAGATTCCCAACAAAAACAGTGATGAACAATGTGCCGGAAGAAGCATGGAGTGGGAGAAAGCAAGGAGTCACCCACATGAAAGTTTTTGGGTGTGTGGCTTATGCACACATTCCAGATTAGCGAAGGAGGAAGTTGGATAACAAAGGGGAGAAATGTATTTTCATTGGATATAGTGAGGAATCCAAAGCTTACAGGTTGTATATCCCATCTACCGAGAATTTTTTTGTGAGCAGAGATGTTCAATTCATTGAGGAGGGAGCTTGGGATGGAAGCATAGAGAAAACAGTTAATGTTAAAAACTGTTTGTCTCATGGTGAAGATGATGAGGAGATGGTTGAAACACTTCCCCAAACAGCAGTACCAACACAAGGAATAGAAGTAGATCAAAATGAAAATGGAATTTTTATTTCGCAGGAAAAATATGTAAATGAAGTGTTGGGCAGATTCAATATGCAGGACAACAAGGCAGCAATCACTCCCACAGTGATGGGATTAAACTCAGCAAAGAGGACGGCAGCAAGGATTATGATCCTAGTGTGTACAAGAGCATAGTTGGTAGCCTTATGTATTTAACTGCAACTAGGTCGGACATAAAGTTTGTTGTTAGCTTAATTTCTAGATTCATGGAGAGGCCAAAAGAAGCATATTGGCAGGCAGCAAAAAGAATTCTGAGGTATGTCAAAGGTACAAAAAGATTTGGCATTTTATATACTTTTTCAGAAAGTTCAGATTTAGTTGGCTACACCGATAGTGATTGGGATGGAAGTGTAAATGATCGGAAAAGCCCATCCGGTTATGTTTTTCACATGGGTTCAGGAGAAATTTCATGGGCTTCCAAGAAACAACCAATTGTGGCGTTGTCTACAGCAGAAACAGAGTACGTGGCAGCTACAGCAGCACCGTGTCAAGCGGTTTGGATGAGGAGACTGTTAAGAAGCCTATGCCAAGAGTAGGCAATAGAAACGATGATCTTTTGTGACAATAGCTCAGCTATTGAGTTGTCCAAGAATTCTGTGTTTCACAAGTGAACGAAACACATTGATACAAGGTTTCACTACATCAGACAATTGGTGAACAACAGAGAAATTATTTTACAACATTGCAGGACTCAGGAACAGGTTGCAGACATTCTGACCAAGCCATTAGACCAAAAAAGTTTTGAGTTTTTAAGGAAACGTTTGGGTATGATTGATAACCCAGCAGTTGAAATTAAAGGGGAGCGTTGAAATATAATTTCAACTGCAGCAAAAATTAAAGAGCGACAGCAAACTACTTTTCTTTACATTTGTGATGCGATCAGATCGCAAATCGCAAATCGCATGCATGCAACTACCTCCATTTGTTCACTTGATTTTTGCGATTGCGATGGTGCGAAGCGATCCGATCGCATATCGCAGATCGCACCAATATGTGTGTGCTCCATTTTTTCTCTTCCGCTGAATGCAATTTTGCGATGCGATCAAATCGCAAATCGCATATTTCAATGGTTGAAGTACGCCTGCAAAATGAATTTGACGTGAAGTAAAAGTTTGACGTGAAGTAAAAGTTCCATTTACCGCCAGTTTTGTCAATAAAACAGTAAATGTAATTTACTGTGGGTTGGTAAGTTTTGGTAAGGATTTTAATTTTATAGTTTTTTATTTTCATGGGAGTTTTGTCTTAAGGCGTAAGAAAAACAATATGTATTTTTTTTATGTAGTTCTATGTGTGTAATGGAAGCAATGAAATGCAGAGCAGTGCGATGGAAAAAAAGGAATGCAACACCGTAAATGAAAAATTTACACACCATTGAATCTTTGAGAGACAGAGTTTTTATTTTGTTTTTACACAGCAGTGAATGTAATTCTCTGTAGTTGAAGTCTGTTTTTACAACAGTGAATGTAAAAGAGATTTTTACACACAGCAGTGTAAAATCTCAGGAGGAGACAGAGTAATTTTTTTTGTTGAAATTTTCTTGGTCAATCCCTCTGAGAGAGAGGAAGAAATTTGTAAGTGAAGTTGTCTTTGATTAATGAATACAAGTTTTATTTTGTATGAGGAAAAACTCTGTTGCTGAAATATGTTTTTTAAAAAGCTTCCCTGTGCTAAGATCCTGTAGAGAAAAATAGAGCATTGTCTCTGTTTTCAGTTATTTTGTTTTTGGAATTTTAGTAGATAAAATCCCAACAGTGGTATCAGAGCTTGTTCAAGCTCTTTGAAGGTGTCAAAGAAGTTGAAGGAAGGAGTTTTTTGCTGTAACAACTTCTCCAGCAGAGTGAAGTCTCAAGCAAAAAAAATCCAAGGTATTTCTCAGTTATTTTTAAATATACAGTAAAGGATTTAGAAGCATAACTGAGAATGCAAGGAATGGCCAGCACCAGCACAAGCACTAGTATGGGTATTTTTAATACTCAGCTCCCACATTTTAATGGGAAAAACTATGACTATTGGGCAATAACCATGAGAGCCCTGTTTGCCTCACAAGACTTATGGGAAATAGTTGAAGATGGTTTTAAAGAGCTAGCAGATGAAAATGAGTTTAATAATTTAACTCAGGCAGAGAAAGATCTGTTGAAGAGCTACAAGAAGAAGGATTCAAAGGCCCTTGTAATTTTGTATCAAGCAGTGGACGAGAGTGTGTTTCCAAGGATAGCAGCAGCTAAGACATCCAAAGAAGCATGGAAAACCTTCAAGACAGCTTATCAAGGCATGGAGAAAGTGAAGACAACAAAACTACAGTTTCTAAGGAGAGATTTTGAAAATCTTTGCATGAAGGAGTCAAATAGTATTGACTCATTCTTCACACATGTAATTGGTTTGGTTACACAAATAAGGACTCATGGAGAAGTTCTTGAAGAAAGGAGGATTGTGGAGAAACTGTTGAGGATCTTACCCTCAAAGTTCGATGTGATTGTCAACACCATAGAAGAGACAAAGGATCTCTCAAACTTTTCAGCTGATGAACTTCATGCATCACTGATAACACATGAGCAGAGGTTGAGTAGAAATAAAAACTCATCTCTAGAGCAAGCCTTCAAGACCCAGATGTCCTTTGGAAGAGGAAGAGGTCAAGGCAGAGGAAACAAGAGAGGAAGAGGCGGAAGCCAAAACAGAGGTGGCAGGAATAGTCTAGCAAATGCTCAAGGAAGAGGCAGCAATCCAAATCAGAACCAAGGCCAAGGCAGCAGCCAACAAAGTGGACAACATCATGCTCAAGGACAAAGGTATGAAAAATCCAATGTCCAATGTTATTATTGTAAAAAATATGGGCATTATGCCAATGAATGTAGGAAGAAGCAACATGATATGAACAATAGATCTAGTGTAAATATCACTAGAGAAAAAATCAGCCAAGATAATGTGTTGTTAGCTTGTAACATGGCTGAAACAAATAGTGAAGACATATGGTTTCTAGACTCCGGTTGCAGCAACCATATGACAGGAAACATAGCTTTGTTTTCTGCTTTATATCAAAGTGTGCAGTCACAAGTCACACTTGAGACTGATAGCAAAATTTCTATTATGGATAAAGGAGAAGTTAAAATATTTACAAAGAAAGGTGAAAAGAAAACCATAGCAGATGTCTATTATGTTTCAGGAATGAAGTGTAACCTCTTAAGTATTGGACAACTTGTTCAAAAGGGGTACAATGTTTTCTTTGTGAGTGATGTATGCACCATCATGGATAGAGCACCCAGTAAAAGATGTATTGCTGAAGTGAAGATGACAAGGAATAGGATGTTCCCTCTGAGAATAAGGGCAAATTTCAAAAACAAAGAAGTAATTGCAGCAGTTACCCAAGAGGCTTTCCAAAGCCAACCAAAAGATGAAAATTGGTTGTGGCACTTGAAATTTGGACATCTCAACTTTGGAGGTCTTAACTTGTTGAGTAGAAAAGGAATGGTAAGAGGATTACCATTGATAGAGAAACCGGACAGCGTTTGTGAAGGTTGTATCTTGGGGAAACAACACAGAGAAAGTTTTCCATCAGGGAAAAGCATCAGGGCAAAAGCACCCTTAGAAATTGTCTACCCAGACTTATGTGGACCGATGCAAACTCCATCACTATCTGACAGCCAATATTTCCTAACATTCATTGATGATTTCACCAGAAAAACTTGGGTTTATTTCCTAAAGAACAAAAGTGAAGTGTTTGAAAAATTTTGAAATTTCAAGGCACTTGTAGAAAATCAAAGTGAGCTGCATATCAAAGTTCTGAGAACTGACAGAGGAGATGAGTATATATCCAAAGAATTTTTATGTTTTTGTAGGGAAAATGGAATTCACAAGCAATTTATAGCTAGGTACACCCCACAACAAAATGGAGTTGCAGAAAGGAAGAATAGAACAATCATGGATATGGCGAGGAGCATGTTGAAGGCAAAGCATTTGCCAAATGATTATTGGGCTGAAGCTGTACACTGTGCAGTATATATTTTGAATAGATGCCCAACAAAAGCAGTGATGAACAATGTGCCAGAAGAAACATGGAGTGGGAGAAAGCAAGGAGTCACCCACATGAAAGTTTTTGGGTGTGTGGCTTATGCACACATTCCAGATTAGCGAAGGAGGAAGTTGGACAACAAAGGGGAGAAATGTATTTTCATTGGATATAGTGAGGAATCCAAAGCTTACAGGTTGTATATCCCGTCTACCGAGAAGTTTTTTGTGAGCAGAGATGTTCAATTCATTGAGGAGGAAGCTTGGGATGGAAGCATAGAGAAAACAGTTAATGTTAAAAACTGTTTGTCTCATGGTGAAGATGATGAGGAGATGGTTGAAACACATCCCCAAATAGCAGTACCAACACAAGGATAGCAAGGGACACCCTTGAGGAGAAATGAAAGTGCTTCTCCAAGCACACCACAAGGAGGAAATTCAAGTGCGTCTTCAAGCACTTGCACACCAAATGAAAGAGGTAAGAAATTCATAAATCTAAGTGACATTTATGATGAAGGAATAAATTTTTTATTTGCTTTGTATTGTCATGTTGATGACCCTGTTCATTTCGAAGATGCAATTAAAGATGAGAAATGGATAGAAGCTATGGATGAGGAGATGAATGCCATAGAAGGAAACAAGACATGGGATTTGGTTGAGCTACCAAAAGGTAAAGAAGTCATTGGAGTTAAATGGGTCTATAAGACCAAGAGTAATGATGAAGGCAAGATAGAAAGGCACAAGGCAAGATTTGTTGTTAAGGGATACAAGCAGCAGTATGGGAGAGACTATGAGGAGACTTTCGCACCAGTTGCCATAATGGAAACCGTGAGAGCAGTGTTGTCCATAGCAGCAAAAAACAAGTGGAAAGTTTACCAAATGGACGTGAAGTCAACATTCCTAAATGGAGTGTTAAAGGAAGAGGTTTACATTGAACAACCTCCAGGCTATGAGAAGAAAGGCCAAGAGCACAAAGTATGCAGATTGAAGAAAGCTCTTTATGGGTTGAAGCAAACACCAAGAGCGTGGTACAGTAGAATAGATTCCTATCTACTAGAAAATGAATTTGTAAAGTGTGAGGGAGAACCCACTGTCTATATCAAAGAAAAGGATGGTAAAATTATAATTGTAGTGTTGTATGTTGATGATGTGATTTTTACAGGTAATGATGACTACCTCATTAAAAATTTCAAATCAGTCATGAAAGAAGAATTTGAGATGACTGACATGGGTTTGCTGAAATACTTCTTAGGAATAGAAGTAGATCAAAATGAAAATGGAATTTTTATTTCGCAGGCAAAATATGTAAATGAAGTGTTGGGCAGATTCAATATGCAGGACAGCAAGGCAGTAATCACTCCCACAGTGATGGGATTAAACTCAGCAAAGAGGACAGCAGCAAGGATTTTGATCCTAGTGTGTACAAGAGCATAGTTGGTAGCCTTATGTATTTAACTGCAACTAGGTCGGACATAAAGTTTGTTGTTAGCTTAATTTCTAGATTCATGGAGAGGCCAAAAGAAGCACATTGGCAGGCAGCAAAAAGAATTCTGAGGTATGTCAAAGGTACAAAAAGATTTGGCATTTTATATACTTTTTCAGAAAGTTCAGATTTAGTTGGCTACACCGATAGTGATTGGGATGGAAGTGTAAATGATCGGAAAAGCCCATCCGGTTATGTTTTTCACATGGGTTCAGGAGCAATTTCATGGGCTTCCAAGAAACAACCAATTGTGGCATTGTCTACAGCAGAAACAGAGTACGTGGCAGCTACAACAGCACCGTGTCAAGCGGTTTGGATGAGGAGACTGTTAAGAAGCCTATGCCAAGAGTAGGCAATAGCAACGATGATCTTTTGTGACAATAGCTCAGCTATTGAGTTGTCCAAGAATTCTGTGTTTCACAAGTGAACGAAACACATTGATACAAGGTTTCACTACATCAGACAATTGGTGAACAACGGAGAAATTATTTTACAACATTGCAGGACTCAGGAACAGGTTGCAGACATTCTGATCAAGCCATTAGACCAAAAAAGTTTTGAGTTTTTAAGGAAACGTTTGGGTATGATTGATAACCCAGCAGTTGAAATTAAAGGGGAGCATTGAAATATAATTTCAACTGCAGCAAAAATTAAAGAGCGACAGCAAACTACTTTTCTTTACATTTGTGATGCGATCAGATCGCAAATCGCAAATCGCATGCATGCAACTACCTCCATTTGTTCACTTGATTTCTGCGATTGCGATGGTGCGAAGCGATCCGATCGCATATCGCAGATCGCACCAATATGTGTGTGCTCCATTTTTTCTCTTCCGCTGAATGCAATTTTGCGATGCGATCAAATCGCAAATCGCATATTTCAATGGTTGAAGTACGCCTGCAAAATGAATTTGACGTGAAGTAAAAGTTTGACGTGAAGTAAAAGTTCCATTTACCGCCAGTTTTGTCAATAAAACAGTAAATGTAATTTACTGTGGGTTGGTAAGTTTTGGTAAGGATTTTAATTTTATAGTTTTTTATTTTCATGGGAGTTTTGTGTTAAGGCGTAAGAAAAACAATATGTATTTTTTTTATGTAGTTCTATGTGTGTAATGGAAGCAATGAAATGCAGAGCAGTGCGATGGAAAAAAAGGAATGCAACACCGTAAATGAAAAATTTACACACCATTGAATCTTTGAGAGACAGAGTTTTTATTTTGTTTTTACACAGCAGTGAATGTAATTCTCTGTAGTTGAAGTCTGTTTTTACAACAGTGAATGTAAACGAGATTTTTACACACAGCAGTGTAAAATCTCAGGAGGAGACAGAGTAATTTTTTTTGTTGAAATGTTCTTGGTCAATCCCTCCGAGAGAGAGAGAGGAAGAAATTTGTAACTGAAGTTGTCTTTGATTAATGAATACAAGTTTTATTTTGTATGAGGAAAACTCTGTTGCTGAAATATGTTTTTTAAAAAAGCATCCTATGAAAAAAAAAAAAGAACATTGTCTATGAAAAAAAAAAAAGAACAGTGTCTCTGTGTTCAGTTATTTTGTTTTTGGAATTTTAGCAGAAAAATTCCCAACAAAACTGTCTATAAACTGTCTATAAACTCTTTGTTTTGACTTTTCTTTGTACTGTTTAATAAACAAAACTAAGCAGACTAATCGGTATATTTCGTTTCAAATTTTCATAAGTTATAACTATATCGATTCCCATTAGCTTAATTTAATTGTGTTTCTACAAACGATACGGTAGAGCAAACCGGCAACTCCCAACCCTTTTCTGAACCTTACGGAATCGGATTACTATTATTTTAACCATTTATGTGGATTCCATGAGGTAAAAGAATTATTTCTAATAATGACAAGAGAAATGGAAGAATATACAATACAATACAAGAAATATTTTCACTTTTTGAATTCACTTATTTTGGATGGTGCAGCGGACGAACAGAATCAAGTCAAAGAGAATATTGAGCGCCGCCAGAAATCTATTCCATTGTGCAGCTGAAGTGCTTCATGGATCCTTGCGGCTATATTTATCTTAATATGAAAGTATTCTTGGAAGTTGACCATCATTATCTTAATTTAACTTTTTCCTGAAACATGCATCGTTAATTTACCCTTCGAATTTTTCCAGAATCAAATAGAAGACACTTAGGTTGCTCTATCCGATTGATTTCTTGCAGCGAATCTTTCCATCGATGTTCTATGCAGTGCATCAAACTTATCCTTCGGACAGCTCCACAGTCGAATATTCGAAACATCTTTCGGTTTATGGATGTGACAGTTGTGCAACCTACAGTCAATGTATTAAGAATTCATGGATCTGTATGTACCTGTGGCCCCTGGAAGAGACACAGAGATATCAGTGCACAGGGGAATTGGACTTTATGTCCTGAAGCTTGCAGTTGTAGTTATCAGATAGATGCGATAAAGACAACAAACTCAAACATAAGTTCGTGTGCAATGCATAGGTTGCAGTGGGCCCTTAATAGCCTTTTCAATGTTGCCCATCTATTCTTGGGCCATAGGTTGTGCCTTCGTTTTCCTTAGTAACGGTTAAATTTCTGTCAAAATATTTTCCTGCGGCCTTATCCAAATCCCGGACAGGACTATTCGTGTGTGGAAGTTTATCGATAGATATATCCGAATATAAAAGCTTAACCTATGAATTGTAAAAATATGCTAGGGCTTTTGTTCGTTGGTACAGTGTTTTGGTTGGAGATTTTACTTTTCCAAAAGTATTTTGACACTTTGTATGTAAACAGCTAATTTATTTATTTTATTTTGGATTAATTAGGTTGAGTGAGGATTAGCATAGATGAACCATCTGATATAGAGTGGGATTTTATCATTTATACATCTTGGTTGAGCTTGAATGCTCTGTGAAATAGTTTATTTTTCCCAAAATATTGCAAATAGTAAATTACTTTTAAAATGTAGTTTATTTCTCCCAAAATACTGCAAATAGTAAATTACTCTTAAAATCTTAAAATGTCGGAAATAATAAATTACTCTTTTATGCATGTAATGTATAGAGGAATTAATTGAATTCAGAAAAATTCAATAACAAAAATCAAGTTTGAGTTAGCCAATAAAAAAACATCTCAAGTTAAAATTCGTCATAATTCCATAATTAATAAATTAGGTCATTCTATGATTGGGTCATTGTAATATGAATGTGTGAAAGAGCTTCAACTCAGTGGATGTGATAACTAAGAAATTTCATAAATAAAAAGTTGTTATTAAGTATATATTTGTATTTTCTTCTTTTGCTTTTCCATAATAGTGGTAAACAAATCTACAGCGGCAACTTGCATAACTTCACTTTGCGAGCAATAAGTCACCGGAAATAAATTTTCGCGAGGGCAGAAACGACTGCCGCACTGGAGAAGCTACAGAAGCCGCAGCGTTAATCTTACAGAAGTTACGAATTTTGAAAGTTTTCATCGTAAAAGTCAGCATGTAGAGTCAAAGGTTTCATTCAGAAAGTCATATGGTGGAGAGCACATCAAAATTGTTCAGCACGAAAGTCATACGGGTCATTCAATTTCTTTTAAGAAAACAATGACCGTAGGTTAAAAAAAAGAAAGGGGCGCGCGACACGAGTTCAACTCGAAGGCCCGTGGGCAAGTATTATGGCAACCACTAAAGTTTTTCTAATTAGCAAGTCACGTGGATGCTTCTTACCGATATGTCAAATTTTAAATTTTTTATTTATTTATTAACGAATTGGGATGGTAAAGTTTGGATTTATTAAAAGCTTTATAAGTGATAAAAAGGTCATAGAAGTTTATGAAAGTCCATAAAAGTGTATAACGGATTAGAAAGAGTTTAAAGAAAGTGGGGCTTGATTTTATTGATGAAAGCGAGAAATAAGAAATATTAAAAGAATGTTTATTAGTTTAAAAAAGGAAAAATAAGTGGGGCTTGATTTTATTGAGGAAAGCGAGAAATAGGAAATATTAAAAGAATGTTTATTAATGTAAAAAGGAAAAATATTTATTTTATTTTATTTTATTTTTTTGTGTAGGAAAAGAAGTTTTTTTTGGGTGAATCTGGTGAAGATTGTGTTTAATTAGGGTTATATTAAAAATTATATTTTTTTTCCAATGGCTATGGATGAAGAAGATCTAAAAAGATTACAGCTCACAATGACTTTTCTTTGTTTAAGAGGTTGAGACATTAACTTTGAGAATGACAAAGAGAGTTTGTCATATGAAGCAATGATTTGTGGAGTTGAGAGTGCATCTCTTATGAATTCAACAACATATGAATTTGGCGAAGTTGAAATTGTTAATGACCACATTCATGCTCATAGAGTGGATGAAAATTATGCTGATGACATTTGTGGCCTCTTTGTAGAGTGGATGAAAATTATGTTGATGACATTTGTGGCCTCTTTCTTGAAAGAGGAACTAATTGTAACAATATGGAAAATGGCATGTTTGATGAAGAATTGAAGGTTGAATCTACCACTGTAGCAACAAGTTATGAAGCAAAACCTAGAATTGTTCATGAAGCAATGTGTGAACAAGCAAGGATTGTGACAATATGGAAAATGCCATATTTGATGAAGAATTGAAGGTTGAATCTACGACTGTAGCAACAAGTTATGAAGAAAAACCTAGAACTGCTCATGAAGCAATGTGTGAACAAGCAAGGATTGTGACAATATGGAAAATGCCATATTTGATGAAAAATTGAAGGTTGAATTTGCAAGTGTAGGAGCAAGTTATGAAGCAAAACCTAGACAACTGATTTTGACATAGATAAAGCTACTAACAGAGCAACAAGTGGTTTGGTGGGTCCAACAATTGAAATTGTTGATTTTAATTTTGATGAGGAACTATTAACTAGTGATGAGTGGTTGCACATGATCCAACAAAAATAACGCATTGATATGTTGTTATTTTGTGAGCGAAGCCCACTTGTGTCTAAAAACGAAGTAGAAGACAACATGTTAGCAACAACAAAGGTTTGTAAATAAGTTTAAGAGAAGACACATAAGGAAGAGGAAGAGGAGAAAGATCTCATTACATAAGCATGATGAATATATTTGTAACATTGATTTTGAGTGTGTAGGTAAAGAGGATAGCGGATTAGTTATAGTTATACATGAATCATAGTTATACATGAAAGAGAAGTTGGATGCATAAAATGACATGGAAGCTTCTAGATACAAAGAAGAAAGAATTGAAATAATCTTTCCACAACGGAGTCAAGAAGAAATCATATTTTGCTATCAAAAATATGGTAGAAAGAAGATCAAGAAAATGAAATAAAAAAAGCAAAGTTCACCCTTTACAAATGAAAAGTTGTGGCAACAGTCCACCTTTTACAAATGAAAAGTTGTGGCAACAGTCCATGGTTGAACTAATGATTGAAGAGGAAGATGTAAAAGAAAATTTGTAGTAGCATTAAGTGAAAAAGTATCGAGCTTACACCAAGAAAGTGCAACATAAAGTGAAAATGTATTGAGCTTAAACAGAAAATGGAACATTTTTGAGTGTATAGAATATGGAAGAAAGTAAATACAAATTACAAAATTGTAAATTTTTTGAGTCATTGTAAGCCTAGATGAGACCAGTGAACATGTTTAAATGATAATTGAGTCAATTTCTATTGTAAGCCTAAATGACATAGTTGAGTCATCATTAAGTTAAGAATGAGTTATAAGGTCATAATTAAGGTCGGAAATAGTAAATTACTATAGTTGAATGGAAAGATGAGTTGAGAAAAAACAAGTCAAATTAGAGTTTTTCATGATTCCATATTTAGTAAATTAGGTTCTTATATACTCTTGGTTGGGTGAAAACTGAACCACAACTCTATAGATGATTGTATGTGAAAAGTTTTATAAATAGAAAGTTATTTTTGTGTATTTATAAAGTAAACTAAACTTCATACAAACCACTATTTCTGTTCTGAATCACAACATTATCTCCAAGTCTCTGCATGTTTAGATCTCTAACTAAACCACTCTTATTACGGAATCACATAATGGACAAACCAAATACATGATTAGGGAATTGAAATGAGTGCACACGAAAGGTGCACAGATTAATTATCCGACGCACTGATTTGTTTTTATTTTCTTTCAGGGTCGACTGTGTTTGTTGCAGCTCTTTTTCCTATCTTTCTTTTTCTAAACTAGATACAGGCCAATTCAACGAATCGATAATTTTATAGACGTTAACTGCAAATCACTCATAGCTTAGCGACATTTGTCAACCCTATAGCACTTAAGAATATATCGTGTTATTTAATCACGAAAAAAATTGTTGTACAACGTGCGTATATTTCACATTATTCAAATCTTCACGATGAAAGTTAGTGAACAGAAATCGCATAATCAATCATTTCTAAGCATAATCAACGGCATATGAACTGCATAAACCTATCAAAGATCCATTTATGCTGTTCTTAACTCTGAATATGCCCAATAGCTTTACATTTATGTTCCATACCACTAATAATCTGCTTCACAAGCCACGACACAATTAAGAAAGGGTACCTCTTTCAATTCCATTGCGATTTCAAAGCCTTGATTTGCTTCCAAGGACATTTTACTTGAGAATGAAAGTGATGGAAGGGGAAAGGACAAGATTGCCTTCTTGCATTCACCATGGGAAACATGCAGCATACATGTCGAACCCTGAATAGAAATATTTGATCAAATAAATTTCACTATGCTAATGCTAGGTTGTAGTTACCATTATTTGCAAAATATTTACATTCTACACTGCCATACATATATCATGCAATGCATATCGAAAGCCACTTACATATGCCGTGTAGTCACAACTTCGTTGCAGAATGAGGTCGACAACTTCTTGGCAAAATGTAGTCCACAGCTTCGTGGCAAGTGGAAAGTTGCGTGCTCCTTCCTCATTTGAAGGAAGTAAGTGAAATTGATTCCGAACAAGTGTAGGCCCGCACTCTGATTTGGATTTGGTTATATAGCTCCACAAAAATTAAACTGTTTCTGAACCTATACTCTTATTTGGTTATATAGTTAGTCATAAATTCTTATTTCTATTTACATCATCTCTTCCACCATGGCCATGTAGCCATTTTTGCCTCCATCTTTATCTCTTAGTTCAATGTGAATAACTTTCCCAGATCTATTATATGTTCATTCTAACCAATGTTGAACAAATTAGACTTAATTGACATATTGAAAAAATTAGACTTAATTGACATATTCTATATTATAACCAACATGGTGATTTTTGAGTTTTTAGGTTGCATCTACCTCAAATGAAGTTTTCATAGCTTTCATCTTCCAATGTTTGTCTACATAATGTTACTACCCTTTGTTTAGTTTGCAACTTACAATAGGGTTGTCTGTAGTTTTGAATCCTTAGTTTACAAACCTGAGCTTGTCCATCTGATTTCTTGGTACTTTGCTCTGCTAGTCTTGGAAGCTGGTCTTTTGAACATTGTTCTAAGAATTGAAGACAGATGAAATACGAGAGCTATAGAGAAACTAGAAGTTTGACAAAAATATTTGAAGTTGGAGTCATAGCTCCTAATTTAATAACTAGAATTCTTTATTTTATTGAGAAGGCAATTTAATAACTAGAATAATCACATCAAAATTCATTTGTCTAAGTGTGTTTCTTTATTTTTTTGAGAAGGCAATTTAATAACTAGAATTCTTTATTTTATTGAGAAGGTGTTTGGAGATAATCACATCAAAATTCATTTGTCTACTTGGGTTTTGAACGAGCAAGTGTGGTTCATCGTAAGAAGAACCATATCATGGCAGCAAGTTAAATAGAGAGATCTTTCATTCAACCCCTAGAAAGAAACAAGAAAGGACTCTGCAACGACTACATTTGACTAGGCCAAGAGATAGGGAAAATAATATTAATTAGTTAAATAATAATTAATTAGTTAATTAATAATTAAGTAACTAGTTTTTAAATTTATTTATTATTATTTTTATTTGTAACTAAATAAATCTTATATTTAACTAATTTTTATGAACTTAAATTGAATCTTAAAAGATTGATTATTCTTTTTATTATTTCAAAACTAAATACACTATATAAAGACTTATATTATCATAGGAAAGAATAAATAATTAGTTAGTTAATTAGTTAATTAATTTATTTATTAAGCTATATAAAACTAAATCTTTAACATGTTCTTTTAACCTATAAATTCATTTATAATTAATTAGTTTTTTTTATTATTAGAATGACTTATTTTCATTAAGTAAAGGAATCATAGTATAATAGGGAATTAAACCTAAACTTTTATCAATTAATCCACTAATTAGTTAATTTATATGTATATGTTTTATATAAAATTATTTGTTTATTTATAGATCAAGAATAATAAAAACTAGGTAGAATTTAAACTAAGAAAAATATCATAATCAACAAATGAAAAAGGGTAAGCTTTATTAATAAAAAAAATAAAAATAAAAAAAAGAGAATAAAGGGGGAAATAAACAATCGAGAAGAGAGTAAAAACTAGAGAATAAAGAAAAACAAAGAGCGAAACAGGGTGGCGGGGGGAGAGAGGGGGAGGGGTTAGGAGGAAAGGGCAAGAATCGAAGAACTGCTAATCTTCCAGCGGTAATCTCAGTTTAGATTCCTTAATTGAATAAATTATTTAATTGAAGAAATGGGAGGAATACAATGCATATGAGTATCCATCAAATTCTAGAGAAAGAATTCATTTTGATTTTAAATACAAGACAACATACAAACTAATGGGTTATATTAACAAATTTTGAAATCATAAAAGCATAGGCCTCTTCATGGAGCCTTCACCCTTTATAATTGAACACATACTTTTATAGCTTCTACAATTAGCAGTTAAGCTATAGAAACAACAAAATAATGATTACTAAAAAAGTAAATAGAGAGGTTAAATGAATGTCCCTTTGACAATCAATAAAAATCTCTCATAAACCGATATGGATCACAGAAGCCTCAATTCAACAAATCTTTTCTTTTTATGCTTTCTAGTGCAAATGGTTCTTTAAAGTTTTCTTAAAATGAAAGAAAGACATAGAATCTAAGAAAATTATCATTATCACTTAAAAATTGAAAGACATACAAAAATGAATAAAAAAACTTACTGGTCAAGGTGGAGGACATAGTCAAAGACAAGAGTGGAACAATTATGATCTCTGAGACATGCATGACATTTATAGAAGTCACCACTTAAAGCTGGCTGAAAAGGAGAAACACTCTTACAAAAATGGTAACCATGGTAGGAGCATGTTTCCCTTCTATAGTAGCAACTATAATATTATGCCTTGGATCATCAACTGCACATACTATGTTTGCTATGCCTTCTCATGGAGGCATACAGTAGTTATTAACCAATAATTTTCCTTTCCTCCACAAGTTTATGGGTATTGTACTGGTAGGGTAGTTTACTAGTGATGAAATATAATCATTGCCATGGAAAGACATATCAAGTATTTTCTATTCATATTGCCTAGCATTGGCATTGGCATTAAAGAGACAGGATAGTAACCCTTTTTGTTCATGATTCAAAAGGGGAAGTAACCCTTCTTTTTCCCGATTTGGTGGCTATTGTTGCTTTCCTTATTTCAATAAATGATTGATGTGGAGCTTCTTTCTAATGTTGAGTTTTGTGGGCACCATGCTTGCTAAATATTAGAGCTATTGTCACATAACCCAAAAATACCTATGCAAATGAGTTTAGGGTGACAATAGAGAATCAAACACAATACACAAATAAAAAATAACAAGAAAAAGAGACATGCACTAAATTGTATGAAGTTAATGCTTTCAGCCACAGAATGAAGATTTGAGAGAAAAAAAATTACGCACATAAATATCTCCATGGTTAAACTAGACGAAGTAGAGGGTGTTCTTTGGAAGGTAAAAATCACTGTCCAAGTTAAAAAGAATGCACAATAGCACCTAACGACATACTGCCAATGTTCAGGCTCGCTTGCTCGCATTTCAAGATTACACAATGATTACTTTATTAATATCCTCCTCGCTAAAATTTGAGACACCTACAGTTGCATGCGTTGCCCCACATTCTTGGGGAACAAGTTTTTTCATTTATTATATTTCTTACTTTATTTATTATTAATATTATTTTCCAAATTTAAATGAGTATTGGTGAGTTGATTATGAATTCCTTCATTTAATTTAATAATGGCTAATTCTTAAAAATAAAAAATGTGTTCAATGTCCTGAGTTGCATGGTTTACATTTGTCTACTTTTTTTGTCCTAATGTTACTATCCCAGCTTGAACCTGGCTCATCTTTTAGTGTTACACTCTCGACGAAGTGAGGTAGTTGTTACCTTTGTACACCAGGTATCACGAAAACTTCTTTGAGTAACTTGGGTTCTTTTTTTCCTATGCTTTGACAAAGTGAGGCTACCGATATGTCCATAATAATGGAGGCAATAATCACACTCAAAATCATTACAGCATCAAGAAACCTTATACAAAAATGGGGCAGTAGTTGTTGCAACAAATAGGTTTGAGGCATGCAATTGATAAAGTGTTCACCAAGGTCTTTTGCAAATTTTACTTCACTGCATTCTCTTGAAGCATGCGCACTTTCATTTGACATTCAGTGCCACAACATCTAACTGGGTTATGCTTATTCTATAGGAGTCGATGAACTCAATGTCGGCACTCCCTGCAGTCAATGACCACACTATTTTCTCAAACTCAATGTTACTCATAGTCGATTCCATGAATCATATTTGTTTGAGGGCTCCTTTTTGGTACTTGATTAAGGTGTCGATGCACTCAATGCCCATACTCCATGCCAAGTTTCAATGCTAGGCTTACATGCACTGATGACTCACCCCAAAACATGAGGTGGCAGCTCCATGGAAAGTGGCCCATGTGACCGTTTCTCAAGCTCATACGCAACTGGGGCTTTGGTGAGGTTTTAATGGTGCAATAACTCTGCCTCTTTCTCGAGGTGATCTCGGTCACTGTGATAGGGTTCTTTTGTGCAGTCTTCGTGGGTTGCTTGGTCATTGTTACCACTAGTTTTGCTTTGCTCCTTACCTGGCTCCTTCCGCCGATGGTAATTTCCTTCTGCCTTTCACCGTTTACTAGTTCTGGTCTCGGCTCTGGTTTTATGTCTCTGGGCAATGTAAGGATGTTATTCTAACAAATTTGGTGGCTGCTTCTTGCATGGTTTATGATGCTGAGCTTTGTGACTATCCTGGGTATGCGGGGATTTTTTGTGACTTTAAATGGTTTGTTGTATTTACTGGTTCATTTCTGCTGCGTTTGTTTGTGACTACTGTTGGTGTTCTTGTTAGGTCCTTAGCCCGACGTCGCTAGCGATGGTTCTGTTCTCACGCAAGGTAACCTCTTTGTTCCGGTTTCAGACTCCCTGTTTGCTCTTCTCCTACTAACAGTTTTTCTCCTTGTGAGCAGCTAGGGTTTCGTGGCTCTGTGGTCATGGCTCGAATGTTGTCGGTTTTGGGTTCGACTATGGAACCTACCCTCTCCTTCAGGTAAACTTCTTGGTATTCTTCTATGTTCCTTCTTTCGATTTTCTCTTCGTATACTGGTTATGCTGCCTCTCTAATCATTTTCTGTTTGTTGTGCAGGTGGTTCTCTCCTTGGTGGTGGTGGCGAAGGTTTGGTCCTTGACGGCTTCTGCTCCTTCACTCCTCCGTGTCTGTTGAAAGTTTTGGATGTTAGTTGGTCATTGGTGTCTGTGGCTTAGCTGAGATTTTGGTTGAGAACTTGAACGTGATTTTGGTGTGCTTCAGCTATGGTTATTGAGCGTGGTCTTTTTTCCGTTTGTTTAGTTTTTCTTGGGTCACGAAAACCCTTCTTGGTATGCAACGGAATGTCTGAGGACTGTTTTGGTGATTGTATATTTTTTGGAAGGAACTATGCCTTATGCTCTAAAACTGTGTTGGGTTACAAGATACTGTCTCTAGCTGTAACAAATATTTAGGCAATATATGTGTATATATTTATAAAAATGATGAATCTTCTATTTGTAAGAATTTCAATGTTTTGTTTTTGTAAAATACATGAATGAGTTCAACACCAGTCTTTAGTTGCCTGATATGATGCACAATCTCGCTACAGTCTTTCGATAATTAATTTCGTACACAGTACCAATCATTTATATTAACAAATAATGGTTACCTAAAATGCTTCTTTTTACTATTTAAAAAAAAATGTTTTGTCAGATGTTTACATTATCTAGTGTCTACTCTCGTTTTTTGGTAGCAACCACAACTTATTGTTTTGTTTATGTATTTAAGCTATTGGTGGCCTCATTCAGTTGAGGAACTACTTGCAGTTACAATTTTATAGTTACATTTCTTTTTCTATTTTTCAAGTATTAATCTATGAAGGCCACTCTCTAATCTATTTACTTTTTAAAGAAAATAAAAGTAATGACATTGGCTATGACAGCCTTCTTGGAAAAAACAATAATAAAAAAAAAACCTAAAAATTAATTTAAAAAAAAAAAGATTGAAATAGCATGTCCAGTTGTCGCCTCCCTAATTGGATGCTCCTACATCAGGCTCTTGGGCTGAATGAATCTCATGGCTCCCGTCCATGATCTGTTCGATCAAATACTCAGCGTGTTGAATCTATCCGGCATCCAACTAGGTATTGTCCTCAATTGGACGGTCCTTCCACTTAACCAAGTACTGCAAGTACTCCTTTCGGCCTGTCCGCCTAGCTACCTGAGTGTCCAGTATTTGGTCAATCTCCAAAGGCTTGGCTAGGGGCATCTGTCTGATCCATGTCTCTGTCTTTTCGTCTCCGTGGGTGTCCCATGTGTGTCCTGTCAAACTGTCCTTCGTATTAGTAGAAATATAAGGGTATAGGTTTGCCACGTTGAAAATGGATGAAATCCAAATACCCGGGGGTAATTGCAGTTCATATGCATTGGCAAAGAATTTCCATACTATCCAGCAAGGCCCTACCTTTTTCAATTTAAGCTTGTTGTACTCTCCTTTAGGAAACCTCTCCTTTCGTAAGTGTGCTAGTACCAAGTCTCCTACATTAAATTGCACTTCTCGTCGTTTTAAATATGCCTTCTGCTTATATCTTTAGCTATTGTTCTACAATTTTTCTTTCACCTGTTCGTGAAGATCATTAATCATTTTGGTGAAATCTTCTCCGTCAGTAATCCTCCATTCTAGCCTACCCAAATCCCATAACTTGTGCACTCCACGAAGGTGCATGCCATATAGGATCTGGAAAGGGCTTCTACCTGTACTCCTGTTAGGTGAATTGTTATAAGCGAACTCCACTTGTGAAAGTACACAATCCCACTGTCGTGAATTTTCCCCAACTAGACTACGTAGTAGATTTCATAGACTTCGGTTTACTACCTTAGTTTGTCTGTCAGTCTGTGGATGATAAGATGAGATGAAGTTCAGTTTAGTATCTAATTTTTTCCACAAAGTCTTCGAGCAATGGCCCGTAAACTTCACATCCCTATCTGAAATAATTGACTTTGGTAAGCCATGCAGTCTGACAATTTCTGTAAAGAATAAATGGGATACATGCATGGCATCACTGGTATTTTTACAAGGAATAAAATGTGCCATCTTTGTGAAGCGGTCCACTACTACCATGATCGAATCATATCCTTTCTGCGTCCTCGACAAACCTAAGACAAAGTCCAAATTGACTGAGTCCCATGACCTGTCTGGAACAGGTAGGGGTGTATACGGTCCCGTATTTTGACTATGTCCCTTTGCCAGCTGACACATCTTACATCTAGCCACATACCATTGTATGTCTCGCCACATCTTTAGCCAATAATAGAAATGACTTACCTAGTCCAAAGTCTTGTCTATGCTAAAATGTCTAGCAATACCACCACTATGTTTTTCTTGAATTAAGTTCTCCCTCATTGAACATTATGGAATACACAATTGTCCTCCCTTGAACAACAATCCTTCCTGTATGTTATAATCTAACCAAAAATTGTTGTCTCTCAACAGTGGATTCTGGCAAGCTTCATATGCTTCCGAAAATTCTGCATCTGTCTCATACAAATCTTTGAGATGTTCAAAGCCCAACACCTGCACTCTGCTTTCTTGTAGAATCAAACTTCCTCTGCTTAACGCATCTGCCACTTTATTGGCTTGTCCATGATGTGTTTTAACAGAAACGTGAAACTCTGGAGATATTCCACCCACTTTGCGTCTTTATTATTCAACTTATGTTGTTGCATGACATATTGCAAAGCAGAATTGTCTGAAAACAGAACAAATTCATTACCCAACAAGCAGTGCCTCCAATGTTTCAGTGCTTTCACCACTGCATAGAATTCCTTGTCATAGGACGTATACTTCTGTCTACTCTCATTTAATTTCTCACTAAAATAGGCTATTGGTTTATCCTCTTGACTCAATACCGCTCCAATGGCTATCCCACTGGCATCAAAATGAACTTGAAAAAGTTTGTTGAAATCTAGTAACCTAAAAATGGGTCTTTCAGTGATCTTCCTTTTCAGCAGCTGAAAACTCTTTTCAGCTGACTTAGTCCAATAAAAGGTTTGATTTGCCTTCTTGGTGGTGCCCACCATGGGTGCACAAATCTCAGTAAAATCTTTTATAAACTTCCTGTATAAACTTGCTAGCCCATGAAAGCTTCGTACTTCAATTAAACGTTTTGGGGATGGCCAACTAACTATGGCTGAAACTTTTTCCAGACCCATCATTAACTCATTCTCTGCAATCACAAATCCCAAATAAATCAACTCCTTCTTACAAAACGTACATTCTCAAATTCAATAGCAATTTATTCTGCTATACTTTTTTCAAGACACACCTAACGTGTTAGAAACGCTCTTCCCTAGTCCTACTGAAAATAAAGATATCATCCAAATACAAAATAACTAACTTCCTGATATACTCTTTCAGCATCTCTTTCATTAAGTTCATAACTGTTTTGGGTGCATTTCTCAATCCAAATGGCATGACTAGCATTCATACAAGTCCTCATTACTCTTGAAAGCAGTCTTCCACTCATCTCCTTCTTGAATCCGTGTATGATGATAACCTCTTTTTAAATCAATTTTTGAAAAATACGCTGCTCTGCTCAAGCAGTCCATCATATCATCCATTCGTGGTAAAGGGAACTTGTATCTAATGGTAATCTTGTTGATTGCTCAGGAGTTGGTACACATCTGTCACTCTCCTCCTTTCTTCGAAGCTAAGACTGTTGGAATTGCACACGGGCTTAAACTTTCTCGAATCAGCCCTTTGTCCAACAATTCCTGTACCTATTTCCTAATTTCGTCATTGTCCTTTGGACTCATTCGATAAGCATCTTTGTTGGGTAAACTAGCTCCTGGGATGAAATCGATATGGTGGCTGATACTCCATTTTGGGGGTAACTTATCTGGTAAATCATCTACTACTATATCGCTGAATTCCTATAACATATCTTGAATTTCCTCTGGCAAATCGTTAATTTCGGTATGAATTAACACTGTCATTGCCCTTCGCACAATTTCAAACTTTATTTCATCATCTCAAATCTGCTGTAGGAACTCTTTTCCCCCTAATAATAATGCCTTTGTCCCACTACCCTCTGTTGTGTCCTCTTCATTCATGGGTACCAACATATGCCTGATCCCATCTTTCGTAAACTTATAATAGTTTGTCTTCCCATCATGCACTACCTTCCTATCATACTGCCATGGTCTACCTAGCAGTATATGGCACACATCCATCGACATAATATCACATGTCACCTTATCCTTATACCTGCCAATATGAAATTCCACTTCACACTGCTCATCAACAAGCCATCGATGCCCTTTTTGTAACCAAGACACTAGGTATGGTGTTGGGTGTTTCAGTCTTTTCAAACCCAGTTTCTCTACCTTCTCGATAGCTACCAGGTTATCAGTGCTTCCGTTGTCAATGATCAGTTTACAACACTTCCCATGTGATTTACACACAGTTCGGAACAAGGCTTTCCACTATGTCTAATCAGCTAACTCTTTAGTTGGCTCCAAGAAGACTTTGTTCAACACCAAGGCCTCTCCTGTTTCAGGCATGTTCTCCACTTCTTGAGGTGGGGCCTCAGCTTCCTCTGGTTGAGAAACATATGCTCCTCTTTATCCTGGTTGATCACTTTCAAGACATTCAAAAGACTAGTGTCCCCATTTGTGACACTTGTAACACTGATAGGCATTCCCTCTGCCTCTACCATTACCTCTCCCTCACTGGTAAGGCCTTCCCCCTCTAGTGTTACCTTCTTTATTAGTTGACCTTGAAATTTTTGAATTGTTGCCTTCCTCACTGCTGCTTGGCAGTTCTGCCTCTGCCAAAGGACTGTCCCCTTCCTCGGACGGATCCACATCCTCTCCTGGCATTCTATTTCCTGGTGATCTTCTCCTTTTCTTTTAAATCACTTCGATATGATTCCTCTAAAGATTTGGGAGAGAGAATACTAATCTCATCTAGTATCTCCATCCATATTCCATTCACGAACCTTGTTGTCTTTTCTGGGGTATCTGCAACATAACCTCCTCATAGATTCACTCTATAAAATTCTTCCGTATATTCCTTCAAAGTCACTGCTCTTTGTTTCAGGTTGTGTACTTGTCGATATAGAGAAATCCGATAGTCTTTAGGTAAAAACTTACATTTCATCTTGGAAATCATTCTGGTCCACTTTTTGATTGGTGGCTTATTTGATTTCCTTTGCTTTGACTACACACTGTCCCACCATAGCGCTACATGCCCCTTCAGTTTTGTAGCTACAAATCTGACCCTCCTATCCTCACTGATTTCTTCGCATTTGAAGTACTTATACAACTCACTAATGCAGTCCAATAATACTTCAGTGGATAAGCTGCCATCATAAGTTGACAATTCAGGCTTCGGTTTGCTGCTTGCTAACAAAATAGATTTTAACAACCTTATCTCTGGCCCTTCCTCATTGGACCCATTTGTCGTAGTTGCAGCTTCTTCTTCACTATCGTCACCACCCTCTGGATCCCTGCACCTCCCTGCTTCTACTGTTGCCAATCTGGCACATAGGATCCTGATTTCCTCATGCATTCCTTCATCAGCTACCCTTTGAATAGCTCTACCTTGACCCCTTCTTCCTACCTCCATAATTTTTCTTCCCTAAGGAAATAACTTTTCTTTGATACCAAAATTTGATGACTCACCCCAAAACCTGAGGTGGCACCTATGTGGCAACTAGCCCATGTGACCATTTCTGTGCTCGTATGCATCTGCGGCTTTGGTGAGGTTTTAATGGCACAATAAATCCGCCTCCTTCTCGAGGTGATCTCGGCCACTATGCTAGGGTTCTATTGTGCGGTCTTCGTGGGTTGCTTGGTCATTGTTACGACTGGTTTTTCTCTGCTCGTTACTTGGTTCCTTCTGCCAATGGTAATGTCCTTCTACATTCTGTCATTTGCTGGTTTCGGTCTTTGCTTCTTCTATGTCTCTAGACAATGTAAGGATGGTATTTCGACGAATTTGGTGGCTGATTCATGCATAGTTTCATGAATTGATGCTGAGCTTTATGATTGTCCCGGGGATGTGGGGTTTTTCTGTGACTTTAAATGGTTTGTTGTATTTACTAGTTCGTTTATGATGCATTTGTTTGTGACTATTGTTGGTGTTCTTGTCAGGTCCTTAGCCCGACTTCCTTGGCAATGGTTTAGTTCTCACGCAAGGTAACCTCTCTACTTTGGTTTCAAACTCCCTATTTTCTCTTCTCCCGCTAATAGTTTTACTCCTTGTGAGCAGCTGGGGTTTCGTGGCTCTATGGCCATGGCTTGAACGCTATCAATTTAGGGTTCGACTGTGGAACCTACCCTCTTCTTCAGGTAACCTTCTGGATATTCTTCTGTGTTCCTTCTTTTGATTTTCTCTTCGTATACTAGTTATGTTGCCTCTCTAATCATTGTTTGTCTGTTGCGCAGGTGGTTCACTCCTTGACAGTGATGGCGAGGGTTTGGTCCTTGATGGCTTCTTCTCCTTGCATCCTCTGTGTCTATTGCCACTTGAATTGGGTAGTTTATTTCCTGATTATTCTACATAGTTCTTGTAGGTTGGTTTTACAGAGACGTAGTCTCGTTTTGTTGGTCCTCAATCCTATTTCCCCGTTAAAAGTTCTGGGTCCTCAGTCTTGTTTGTCTGTTGAAATTTCTGGCCGTTAGTTGGTCATTGGTGTCTATGGCTCTGCTGAAATTTTTGTTGAGAACTTGAACACGATTTTGGTGTGCTTCGGCTCTGGTTGTTGAGTGTGGTCCTATCTCTGTTTGTTTAGTTCTTCCTGGGTCACAGAAACCCTTCTTGGTTTGCAATGGAATGTCTAAGGACTGTTTTGGCGATCGTATATTTTTTGGAAGGAACTATGCCTTATGCTCTAAACCTATGTTGGGTTACAGGATACTGTCTCTGGCTGTAACAAATATTTATGCAATATATGTGCATATATTTATAGAAAATGATGAATCTGCTATTTGTAAGAATTTCAATGTTTTGTTTTTGTAAAATACCTGAATGAGTTCGCCAGCAATCTTCAGTTGCCTAATATGATGCACAGTCTCACTATAGTCTTTCAATAATTAATTTCGTACATAGTACCAGTCATTCATATTAACAAATGTTGGTTACTTCAAGTGCTTCTTTTTACTGTTTTCAAAAAAATGTTCTATCATAGGTTTACATTATCTAGTGTCTACTCTTTTTTTTTGGCAACAATGACATCTTATTGTTTTGTTTGTGTATTTAAGCTACTAGTAGTCTCATTCAGTTGAGGAACTATTTGTAGTTACAATTTTACAATTACATTCCTTTTTTTTTGTTTTTCAAGTATTAACCTATGAAGACTACTCTCTAATCTATTTACCTTTAAAAAAAATAAAAGTAACGACATTGGCTGTGACAACCTTCTTGGAAAAACAATAATAATAAAAAAAAATGAAAAGTAAAATTTTGTTTTTTAAAAAGCTTGAAATAGCATGTCCAATTGTTGTCTCCCTAATTGGATGCTCCTTCATCATGCGCTCTATCGGGGGAAAATATAACACAAAGTTGATTAAGAAGAATCCAAATAAAGGATAAAAAAATGCAAAGCCCATGATAATGTGAAAGCTTCTTTGATTTCTTTAGTCCATCGCAAGTTCCAAATGATGACAAAGAACTAGATGAAGAAACTGTAAAATTAGATGAAGAAACCGTAAGTGAATGGTGGTTTTGAAGATTGCGATAATTGATGTGATTGAAGATTGCGATAATTGATGTGATTAGTATTTGAAAAGGAATAGAGTTGCTCACATATAAAAAAATGGGAATTATCTACATTAGCTTGGCTTTAAACCATGATATAACCATTCCTTGCTACATAAGATTATCACAATAAATAGTAAATAACAGTAAAATGTAAGGGAATTGGATAAGAATGCAACAACAGTTGCCTATAAGCACACAATTAGCATGGAATTATTATCGTTCGTATCATTATAAAACAAGAAATTGCCTTACCACCATATTTTTGTATCTAAGCAGCCCAATACCTATTCAAAATATGCATTTTGAGCATCGACATGATCCCGAGCTTCCTGTCTCTAGTATGAAGACGTACTTGTTGTTACCATAACATGAAGCCACAAGAAACAATATATATATATATCAGGAGAAAATATGAGATAAAACATTAAAGCTTGAGTATTACCTACAAACCCGTGTTTGAAAAAGGATAAATACTAAACAAATCATGTTAATGTTGAAAAAGAATTACCTATTGCTTCTCTAGTTTCAAGCCAAATTTGTTGATTCTGGCGACTACTAGTATAGCTCTATAGTCTATCTCCATTGATCACTCTGCTATTTACCGCTGAGGAACCTAATGAAATTAAGCATCACTACTAGACCCAAGATCGATATCCATGCCTGTAACACCTTTTTTGTATTTCCACTGACCAGAATTAGATGCAACAGCATAGTGAGTGGAAGATATAAAACTACCAAAATGTAGCATAGTCAGTGGTAGATCTAAAACCACCAAACTTACTGGGTCCACCAAGTAATAGCTTATTTTCCTCCTCCCAACTAAATGTGTTCACTACTGTTTGTTGCTTGCTAGTTGGAATTCATTATTTGTATATTGTCAAAGACTATTTGACAACTATATATAAGGATTTAGACCAGACAGAGAATACCGCTCCCTACAACCCTTGTTTAATAAAGAAAAGAAATGTTGTACAACATGAATCCCTGATAACCTCTGTGGAGTTTGTAATAATAGTGGTTCAGAAATGTTCTCTTCAATGAGACATGAACCATGGTTGCTATAAAATGTTAATTTCACTTTATTGTTAATGGATCTAAAATATTAAACATCGCGTTGACTGTGGTTCATAAATGTTAGCTTCAACTTGAAACGAACAATCGTTGTTATATAAAGTTAGTGTTAATTTATGGTTGATGGATCCAAAATATAAAATATTTAATGTAATGCTTTGAAATTTTGGTTTAAAAAATAAAAAAAAATACTATTGGGAACTAATATTTAAATTAAGGTATCTCAATGAGTGGCATATTTTGTAAGAGATATTGAAAACAATTTAATTTTAGTAATAATAAATAAACAAATACGAGTTGATGAGAGATGTTAATGAATAATGGATTGTGATTTTAGAGAAGTGATTCTGCTTGAGGGATGAGAAGTTGTGAAGGAAAAATGGAAATCCCAAGAATTCTCATTTTCTAAAAAAGAAATTAACAAGGGGAAAACAACATATTTTAAGGTGTTTTCATATAGTGTTGATTATGCTTTCTCTCTTTCTTCAAGTGACCAATTCTCGGCTCAAAAGTGATGTATATAAAATATGAAGGGCGAAATTCATCTTTGGGCTATCATAAAAGGTGCAAAAATTGGACTCAATCAATCCACTTACATCACTACTTGTGCACTAAAAGTGTTCACATCATTGCAAGACCTTTTCGAACCATTCCCAACCTTTAAAACGTATTCTAAAAGACTCTCGCATTTTCCATGTCAAATTTCTTCCGATTTGTGCAGGCAATTTAGAGGATTTTTTCATGAGAAAGCTGATTCACATGCACAACAGTGACTAAACTCAACTAGATACATTCAGTTTCATGCAGAGGCTTGTCTCCAAGTGACTGCAGCCTTTTGGTCGCATGCACAAAGCCTATCTCCATGCGACTAGGGAAGAGCATAAGGAAAAACCACAAGCCCTCATATTAGAACCTCTGCCACCTCTTTGAATCTCTTCTTCAATATCTAAACTCACCTTTAGACCTATTCGAAACTCAGTAACACCTCTAGAAGTAGATAAAACAAATCTCCCAAGTGTCACTTCCAGGTTGACCTAAAAGATCAACAAACAAGATTGGCAAGAGTGCCAACAAATCCTCTCTTTCCAACAAACACCTCCACAAGGTACAACACCTATGAAGTGACCTGTAACATATTGCAACACATCTCCATCATCATAGTAAGGCCAACACACTACAACAATTCATCTCCATGAGTATAAGCATTAATATATAGATGAAGGCCTAGTTGTGAACTCAACTAGTGTTCCAAATCATCATCAACCATACCAATGATATAATTTGTCCTTCAATACATTGCAAGTCTGACATTATAAGGTTGACATCAATACCAACATAATCATCTCAATGCCAATATAGCCAACTCCAATCATGCTACAATAAGGGCACCCAAACATAAGTTAGGCTACATAGGGTTGACATTAATGCCAACATAAGCTGGATGCCAGCACGAGCCAATGGCAACAATACCTCCCTTTGGCATTGATTCCAACCACACAAGCTCTCCAGACCATCATCCTCCATCACTCCCCCTTTGACATCAATGGAAAAGGGTCAACTCCATCTGATAAGGAAGCAAGAAATAAAGCACAAATACTAGAGAAATTGATCTCTAGATGGCTGAAAAATTATGCATGTCAACCAAGATCCATACCTCTGATATCAATAATAGCAAGAAACATATATAACCAATCAACATCAAAGCATCATGTCACACCAACAACGTCTAGCAGTAAGCAACAATATACCAGCTTGAGGCAATAAAAAGCATTAATATGTAAGATCCTAGGAACAATAGTATGCAACAATATGCACATAATCATCAACTCAAACTCTCCATATTAACTACATAGTATCAACTACCAAAACATCTTTGAACATACCATGAGGCCAAGAACCCCAGCTAGCATAACATAAAATGATTCACATCATGACACCTCCAAGTGAATCATAATGCCAACAATGTATGGCTGAAGTAAATAGGAACAAACAATGCTCCCCGTGAACATATGCCATCTCCAAGATCAACTCCAACCAGCGATGAAATGCTTCCGCTGCAAAAAATGCTTCCTTGTCACAAATAGAAGCACCATATCAACATAGAATCCACATGACCATGACTCAAATGACATATAGATTGATACATACATGGTTATAGCAGCGACATAACACCTCATGTATACTCTCATATGACCATAACATGGCCTCATGACTCGTGACCATATGAGCAGATGATACATACAATAAAGGTGCATGTCTTCATGAGCATATTACATAGATTTCCAATGAATTAAATTGTTGTTATGATAATCTCCTATGGACCAATGACTCAAATACATGATACATCATAATTGTTGCAGCAACACTAGCCCATACATGTGGTTGCAAAATGACCCCATAAGACTCCTCCATAACAAGCATGTCACCATGATGACTCAACTAGTTATTGACTGGACTCTCAACCAACATAAAATGATGATACAACAACAAGTACATGGTTGTAATAGTCATCATAATATATCTCATACATGGTTGGTCCACATCTCAAGTCACCTCAATGCTTCCTATTCCAATGAACTCCTTCTATGAATGGTTGTAATGCCTTTTCAATCAACTTGTCAGTGAAACCAAAAACATATATATGGTTGAATAATGTACTTCTCTAAATCACATTCAGCTACAAAAGTAAGAATATCATTTTTCATGCATGTCCAAAATAAGGAACGACGAGTGCGAGCATAAGTCTTCTGAAAGCTTACATGGCCTACAATGGGAGATGAGTGCAACTCTACCAAAATGTGTGTTTTTAGGGTGGATGTCAACGATATAACTGCTCTACCTTCCAAGAGTAGCCAACTGAGGAATTGGGATTTGATCTCAATTTATTAATGAGGGGAGAGAGAGGGATGTGAAAACCATTCCTTGTAGGTTTGTTCAATCCAATTTGGTATGGGAAGAGATATTGATAGAAGGGTGCTTTCATCCTCAAATTGGCGTGATAAAGCATTTGATACTACATTGTCACACCCTTTCTTGTAAATTATCTCATAATCATATCCCAACATTTTGGCCAGCCATTTATTTTGTTAGGGCGAGGAAAAACATTGCTCCAAAAAATATTTGAGTCTTTGATGGTCTGGGCGGATTTGGAAATGCTGCCCCAATAAATCTAGTTGCTAGGTATCTACTACATTTAAGATGTCCATCATCTCCTTCTCATAGGTAGATTGTCCCAAATGTTTCCCACTCAATTGTTGGCTAGTGAAGGCCAAGGGTCGACCTTCCTGCCTTGACACAACACCAATACCAGTACCTAAACCATCACATTCAATCACAAAAGATTTGGTGAAGCACGGTAGTGCCAATACAAGAGTGGAACACATGGCCTATTTGAGAGCCATAAATGCTTGTTGTGCTGCATCAGTAAAGAGGAATGAATTTTTCTTTATAAGGTTAATGAGGGATCTAGAAAGGCGACCATAATTGCGGACAAATTTGCGATAGTAGCTGGTGAGACCCAAGAATCCCCTCAAACGCTTCAAGGTTTTTCATTCAGGCCAATATTGCGTTGCCTGTATCTTTTGTGCATCCACTTGGACACCTTCATGACCCACAATGTGGCCCAAATACTTGAATTCTTCAATGCCAAAAGAGCACTTGGACAATTTGACAAATAATTTATGATTCCTTAGCAGTTGCAAGAGCAAGTCTACATGCTAAAAATGTTTTTCCCAGGTGAGGTTGTGTATATTTTAATCCCGTACAGAAATTACCCGTATACAAATTCTAAAACACAAAAAATAAACAATATGAGAGCATAACACGTAAAACACATATACGTAGAGATTTTCCCCTAGATCCCAAAACTGGGACTACTAGCTTGATTTTTCCATTATGTTCCTTTCAATGTTACAATACATATCTATACACACCAAAGCATCCAATACCATGGACCGAAAACCATCGTGTCCAAAACCATGTGTGAAAATCATGCACAAAACCATAGGTAGGTCTGCCCAACCTAATATAGGGTCCAAAAACATTTTTCCTGGGGTGCTACCCCGGACTCGGTAGAGGGGGGCTACCCGTCCCCCTATAACCCCTTGAATAGGGGGGCTGCCAACCCCCCTGTTGCGCAATCAGCGCAATGAAGGGGGGGCTCTACCCCCCCTCTAACCCCCAGTTCACTACGTGGGCTAGTCGTGGAAAGACTAATACAACCCAACATTCTCCCACTTGTTGTTTTCTTTCCATAGTGGGCCACAAGAGAGCTTACCCATTTATCCAGCCCTGTAATGCTCGTTGTTTCTCTACACCAAGAGAACTTCTCAGAGCTCATAGATTTTGTCAATGCATCTATAGTATTCTTAAATGTGTCCACCTTTACCAAGAACACCTTTTTGTCTTCTATCATATCCCTCACAAAGTGATATTGAACATCAATGTCCTTTGTCTTTGAATTGTAAGTAGGGTTCTTTGCCAAGAAAATTGCACTTTGGCTATCATAGTCTATCCTTATAGCTCCCTGTACTAACCCCATACTTGAACACAATCTATGCAACCAAACTGCTTCCTTACTTGCATGATTGGCTACCATGTATTCTGCCTCTATAGTTGATAGTGCCACTACAGATTGTTTCTTACTCATCCAATTGACTACACCTCCAAATAGGTTAAACACATACCGACTTGTAGATCTTCTATGATCCATATCTCTAGCCCAATCCGCATCAACAAAGCCACGGATATCCAAAACTATGTCGAATCCTCATCTTCCTTGATAGCAGAAACCATAATCACTAGTGCCACGCAAATACTTGAAAACCCGCTTCACTGTTGTCCAATGCTTCTTCCCTGGTTTTGACATAAACTTGCTCAATACTCCCATTGCATGTGCAATGTCTAGTCAAATAGAGACCATTGCATACATCAGGCTACCAATTGCACTTGCATATGGAACACGGGACATATCCTCTTCCTCTTTTTGTGCCTTGGGACACTGTTCAACAGATAACTTTACACCTACATGAATAGGAAACTTCATCGGTTTACTATCCTACATATTAAACCTCTGCAATATTATCTCGACATACTTCCTCTAGTTTAACTAGAGCTTCCCTTTGCCTGATCTCTTTTAATTTCCATGCCCAAAAAATAGTTTGCAGCACCAAGATATTTCATATCGAATTTGGAGGACAATTGGTTATTCAAATCCTGAATAATTTCTTTGTCATTTCCAACTAGCAACATTTCATCCACATATAACACTAGACAAATAACACGGTCACCAATTAATTTAAAATACACATAGTGATCTTCTTTGCTTCTGGTGAAGCCAAGTCCTTGTATAAATGTATCAAATTTCTGATACCACATCCTTGGTGACTGTTTTAACCCATACAGAGACTTCTTTAATTTGCATACCAGTTCTTTCTTACCCTTCACCGTAAAGCCTTTAGGTTGCTTCATGTAGATCTCCTCTTCGATATCCCCTTGAAGAAATGATGTCTTCACATCCATCTGTTCTACCTCAAAATCAAAATCAGCAGCAATAGATAAAAGTAATCTAATAGAACCTACCTTGGCAACAGGAGAAAAAATATCACCAAAATCAATTCCGGGCACCTGGGAATGACATTTTTCTACCAACCGAGCTTTGTATTTCTCCACCTTTCCTTTTGCATTTGTCTTCTTCTTGAACACCCATTTTTTGCCAATGGGTATCCTTCTAGCCAGCAACTCCACCAGATCCCAAGCCTCATTTTTGTGCAAAGATGCCATTTCATCAACCATGGCCTCTTTCTAAAGTTTTCCATCCTCTGAGTCTGTTGCTTCCTTCACAGTTCTAGGATCATCGTCAGTAATAGATAAAGCAAAATTTGAACATAAAGCAGATGGACTATACCTTTATGGTTTCCTTCTTTCTCGAACTGATCTTCTCACACTCGGAGTTTGTGGCTCTTCATCTTTTGATTCTTCCTCCTTTAGCTCAAAATCTATCTTCTTAGGTTCCTTTGGTTGGAAATCATGTTTAATACCATCTTTCACCTCTCTGAACACCACATCTCAGTTGTACACAACCTTCCTTGTTACTGGGTTCCAAATCTTATAACCCTTTAAACCATCCTTATACCCAATAAAGATGCACTTTTCAGATTTACTATCCAACTTGGTTCGTTTCTCCTTTAGAACATGTACATATGCATCACATCAAAATACCCTCAGATGTGAAAGAGAGGGTTTCTTACCAGTCCATACCTCTTGTGGAGTCTTATCCTCCAACACTGATGAAGGTGATTTTTTGACTAGGTAACATGTTGTCTCCACCACCTCTGCCCAAAATTCCTGTCCTAACCCGACACCACTGAGCATGCTTCTTGCCCGTTCAATCAACGTCTTTTTCATTCTTTGTACAACTCCATTTTTCTCAGGTGTATATGGAGTAGTCTTTTGCCATGCTATACCGCACTTCTTACAGAATTCTTCAAATTCCTTACTACAAAACTCTCCACTGTTATCTATCCTCAACATCTTTACCTTCTTCTCTATCTAGTTTTCCACTAGAGCCTTAAATTCTTTAAACCTATCAAAGACTTCAGATTTCTTCTTAAGGAAATATATCCATGTATTCCTTGAGAAGTCATCTATAAATGATACATAGTACACATACTTACTGTTGTGGGGAAAAGTATCCGATGCGGATGACACTAACCCTTTCTAAAGGTGACAGACTTTAGCAACAACTGAATGACAAAGTTTTCATGTTCATCTTTATGAAAGCACAGAGAGAATAGAAAGAGGATCAACCAACCTGGTGTCTTGCGCTTAGTCGATCCTTGTCCTTCTCGCTTTGTATCCTGTTCCCAGCTCTTTACTCTCCAAGCCGATCCAGCTACACACAGAATCTGCACAACAAAAGGGAGCAAACTACGAGATACAAGCAATCATAATTGAAGCATGGATTAGGTTGCATCAAATATACATGTAAACACAAAAGCATCTATGTAAAACAAGTATATAGAAGAACATGCAAACTTTATTGATAGAAAGTAACAGGGTTCCAGAGGAAGTTACAACCAATGATGTTGGCCCCAATCCAGCAGCACCTCCTCGGCAGCAGGAACTCTCTTCTTCACCTCTAGTAAAACAATCACCCAATAATCCTGGCAGTATACCAACAGCACCTCCTTGCTTATACAAAATTCCCGCCTCATTAGACCTCATAGAAGAGCTCTATATATAGGAGAGAAGAAGAGAGGATGAGTCAGCTTGAGGCTGGCATAGAGCTGACTAGTGTCCTCTCCCTCTTCAGTTAATCTTCAGTTCTTGAGTCCACTTGGAGATCCTTGGTTACACATGGTGATCAAGTACCTCTTACTCATCACAAGGCGAATCTGATGAACCAAGTGTCAGTTTGGAAGCTTCCTGGGCAATTGACACCTTGCAGGAGGACTGTGCCACTTGGCCAATCTCGCCCAGCGCAGGTAGCCTTCATTGTTTTTGACTTCCAGCGCAGGTACAGAGTGGGACAGTTGCAATACAGCGCAGAAGCTCAGTTAAGCAGCTGACATGATCCAAAATAAGCCTGTTCTGAAGTGTTTTCAGGTGGAGAACTGATTGGAAGTGCTGTTGATTGATGACCTTGTTCTTTTAGGGGTAAGAACAACATGTTTAGGGACTGAGGATCCTTGTAATTATCGACATTTCCTGCTCCTTGACGCGAGGCACAAAAATGTCTATAACAGTTGCCCCCTAAAGTATGAGGCCGTTAATCGGGTGAAATGCTTTAGCTAGAGGGTCCGAAGTTTGTTCCAGTGCTGAGGAGAGTGCCCTGTAATACAATACAATACAATACAATACATTATCTTTCATTCATCATTATTCTCATGATCTAGCTGAGGCGGGTATTCCCATGCTCAGCTTTCTATAAATACATTGTGGTACATATGACAGACGATCGTCTGAAGACAGACTGATAATCTTCCGCTAAAATTATCATCCTTTGAGGAGGATGATCATCTGCTGCAATGATGTACATGGTAAATGCTTTTATATTTCCTGAATATATATCGCAGCCCGGATGGATGAAACTAGATCCGGGGTCTTCAAACTCGTTCGATCTTCACTCTAAGTACAAGTCGATCCATGTGAGAATTACGCTGAAGTCGAACATGGAAAGACATCGCTTGATTACCGGTCAATAATGAAAACCGTTAACAAGCGCGAGATGAATCACCAATAAGGACGATGACCCTCAAGGTACGGCAGTACAATTCACGTGGCGTGAATAAAGGACTTGGCGTCGAACGCCACGCAAAATCTTCTGGTCGAAGGTCATTGATGTATACCTGTCGCCGGAAGTGAGAAACTTGCCATTGAGGCATGCAAGCTTCAAAGTACTGATGGGGGTGTTCCTAGATCGACTTCTTGGATAATGAGCTGATGTCGACAAGAAGCGATCCGTCAAAGGAGGGCCTTAATGAATCCCACATCAATGACACGGAACGGAGATAATGATTTAGTGGAGGTGGAAACAAACTGTGACATATGATTCAGGGTGGCGATCGTGAAATGGATGAAGGATAATGTATGGTAGTGGATGGGACACGGTTGACACTTTCTGAATGACCCCTCTTGAACATATAACGACACTGATGCGATGGATCGGTAGCATTACCCCGAATGGATGGTGTGGCGAGGACCATGGTGATGAAACCGGTGAATGAGACAACCCAACCCGATGTGATCCGGAGGAAAAGTGTCATGTTCAAGAGTGACTTGCTACCTCTAAACTTTGATGTTCTCCCAATTTTTCCCCAGTCATTTCTGACCAGTACCTCTTTATTTTTGTCAAGCTTGAGGAGGATAACATATGCTTGTTCTATAACCTGCCCTTCGGGCAAGCCCATCGCTAAGATTTAACGAGCCTAGCGATAGGGAAACTCGTTCTCGTCTAAAGACAAGTTTGTCGCTATTTAATCATTTTAACGAGTCTAACGACAAGGAAAACTCGGTCCTTTTCATTTTTAGAGAGTCTAAAAAGGTACAGAAAGTCAACTCCATAATTCCTTTTTCGTCAGCTAATCCCTTAAGTCCGAAAAAGTATAAAACAATACAGAAGGGATGGCTGTTCGGTATTTTTAACGAGCTGAACCAGGCAAGCGCTCGATCCTTTTGTGCAATAATCCCTCAAGTCCAAAAAGATTAAAATTTAGAGGAGGGATAGCGTTCCGGTCTTTTTAACGAGCTGGAAGGCCAAAACTCGGCAAACTTTTCATATTTTACGAGTCAGTGAAAAGAGCTGAAAGAAGACTCGTCTTTTGAGGAACGAGTGATAAACAGGGATAGCTACAGATTCCAGGTACAGGTTGGAATTTCCAATCACGGCAGTGTCACAAGGATGGCTAGGTGAAATCACTCTTCGCAGCTGTTTCTCAAAAGAGGTAAACACACCAATGGAAGTGAATGATCGGCCAAATGAACGGTGGAGGTGGTGGATGAAAACACGATCAAGGTTCTTATGGCTAATGAATTTACGATCTCAAAAGGTTATTTACCGGTTCATTTTTTCCATGAGCTTGAACTCTGGGGGAAACATTTGCTCACACTTTTCTATTTTTTAACGAGCATAAATTCAGGCCTAAAACTGCTCGAATTTCGCGTTTATTTTTTAACGAGCATGAACTATATGCTAAAACTGCTCGATATACCAGTCATAAGAATGCCTCCTATAAGGACCAATTTTTATAGAGCTTATGCCTTACTACAGCTATGCTCTTATTTTGGCAAATTTTACTTCTGCCCCACAGGCTTTCTTTCATGCAAGTTTGGAAACGGCTAATCTTAAAACCAGATAAATAACCGCCCCTAGCTTGCACTCTAGAAAGTTTGCATGCCCCCAGGTATAGGATAGAATTTCGAGGTTGCCCCTCCTCTCTCCTACTTCTGCTTTTCTTTGGGTGTTCACAGTTATTTGTCATCTTGCTAATCTAATGCTAACGATACTTGTCTTCTCGTTATTTTAAGGGGTCTTACGCAGTACTCAGACTTCCTGTCGGCCCACTTTTAACAAACAGCTATTGTGACAATAGAAGAACACTACTCAAAGATAAAACATTGGTATTATCGAGGGAGGCTTGCCTCTTTCTTATTATCCGAAGAGTGGTTCTATTCGCTGCCGCAAATCAATCTCTTTCTTCGGCGGTGTCTATCATTGGGTTGTCCAAAGATGGTTACCCTCTGTCACAACAATACGGTCTCCTTCTTAGTTTACTGCCCCTGCTTATCCTTCAAAACATATGTTTCGATGGGCGAGGCTTGAATTTAAAGATGGTGACTACTTGTTACAATAAGGGAATTCCTACTTGGGCATTGCCCACTTTTTTAGACAAAGGTGAATGATTCCCAAACACATAACTTTAACAAAAGATCATTATTCCAGAACAACCCCACTTCCTTCGGACGGGGTACGGAATAGTCATGTTCTCCTGCGGAAATTCTTCCTTATACCCGGAGTTTCTTCTGCCCGAAGCAGACCAGGGTGCATGCCCCCTGGGTCCTAGTCTTTCTTTCCGAATTACTCGCGCTCATCGGGAAGGAGGACTGGGGGCGGAGGCGAATCTTGAGTGAACAGACCATTTAGGATTGGTATTTGACTATTTGCGATGCGAGATCCCGGAAATGAAAGCTGGTCTACGAGCTTGACCACCCTTCCTTCGTGTGGAAAACACATTACTCTAAAGAGTGAGGAGACTATCGCTCCCATGCAATAAATATAGTCGCGTCCAAGGAGTAGGTTATAATCCAAGGGTCCTTGAACTACCAATACGTTCATCCTGACGGTCTTCCCCTTCAATGTAACAAGTACATCGGGGAGGATTCCTAATGGTCGACTGGTTCCTTTATCAAAACCTGAGAGATTTCTCAACTCAGGTAAAAGCGCTGGGGAACCCAGTGCTTTCCAAGCAATAGAGGAAAGGATACTCACAGACGCCCCTTCATCAATGATAGTACCAGCCATAACCATTTTATAGATCTGGACAATGATTCTAAATGGTGTACTGGCTGGTAACCGGGGTCTGCCTAGTTGATTCCAATCAAAGGATACAACCAGGTTGCTTGGTGGTGGGACCGAATATACGGCCGGATACGACTCAGATGATGTTCCTTCCTGCGATAAAGGAATGGGCGCATTGCCCGGATGCTCGTCGGAGTCGGTGCTGATAAAGAGAACCTGGATGGTGTCATCCTTGTTCTCATCAGTGAGGGTGTCACATGAAGACGACACTTCGGTGACGGTGTCATTTGAAGACGGGTCTTCAATGACGGAGTCATTGGACGATAGAACCTTTGAAGGAAGAACCGGGTCAACTGCCGTTTCGACCTTTAGACTTTCGTCTGGTCTAGATTCGGTAGGTTCATTCTCAATGACTGACACATCAGCTGACCACTTGAGTGGTTCAACTGGATTTTCAACTATCGAGGGATTAGGCGCGAGTTTTCGGTATCCAGGCGGAAGTTGCACCGGTGACACCGGGCGATCTTCCAAAACTCTCTTTGCCTCATCTAAGAATGGACATTTGTGGATGGCATGGTGACCTTCACACAATAGACAGGGTGATCTTGGTCCCCTTCTTCGTCCTTCACTCTCGCTAGTTGAGGGAATGCAATCAACTTGACAACCAGAGGTTGATGCTACCGGATTGTGCAACCTCGGGGACCAGTCCCTTAGTATCCGGGGAATACAAGGACAATCACGATGGAAATGGATCCCTTTGCAAATGACACATGGCGATTTAGGCCCGGTCGGTGCAGTGTGTGGGTTTTTGTCAGTTTTCTTCTGCTTGCCCCCAGTCGCCTTCGCCAGAGGCTCCTTCTGCTTCTTCCCTTTCTTCTTCTTTTCCTTCTTCTCCTTGGGAGGCTGACTTTTGCCGGCTCTACCCTGCAAAGATGAAGGATCAGAGGAAGTATCACAAGAGGTAGAAGGCTGGTGGGTAGTTCTAGATTGTTCTGACAGTTGATTCGACTGCTCAGGATTAGTGGCGATTTGGACAACATTAGTTGAAAAGAGCCAAACAGGAAGGCCGATTGTCAATCCTGGAAGTGACAATGTAGCCATATGAGGCGCACCAACATCTCCCCAAGAGGAGAAGGGATTTGGACTTCCGCCAAGGTTACTTCCTTGGTTGGTGGGCTCCATACTTTTCAACTGAAAGATCAACGTGGGAATAACAGGTGATTATGTTCCGCTTTAAAATAAGTTTTATTTACGACGCTTTTAGACACAAACTTGCTTTTTCATGTTTTAAGAGTCGAGAAAAAGCTAAAGATGACTCTAGTCGCCTTCGATGTATTAACGAGCCCGAAGTGACAAATGCTCGGTTGGACCTTTTCAGTTATAGAGTTTGAAAAGGGCCAAAAGAAACTGCTCTGGAGATCTAGGCAGAGGGTGTGCCAAACCTTTCGCGAAACCACAGAATACGTTTTACGGTACGGGTGGTCGATCTTCGTGAATGCTGTGTTCACTGCATCGCGATCAGTAGGGCGGCCGACGCGGTTTCCTAAGGATAAAGGATAAAAGCCTATAGGGGTCTCCCAATATACGCGACGGTACGCGGGAGCTCAAATCCGTGTTAGTGCCACCGACTCTCAGGAGGAATCACCCACCTTCGTAGAGATCGACAGTCACTATGTTTAACGACGCCGGAACACGTCTCTACCTAGACCTCTAGATGTTTGCGTTAAATTCCAAAGCGTTGTTATGTAAATTGAGTTTATTTTAATGTTGATCTTCCTTAACAGTTTGCCTTTCAGGTTCGCCACGAGATGTATATATACAACTTCCTATATGCAATCTAAGAATGAGAAGCAAAAATCTTTTCAATCTTTCAACTTTGAAAACCTTAATCTACTTGAGGAAAGAGCAAGACACAACTTTTTCCACAGATCAAAGAACACACACTAAAATGCACATTTTCCTAAATCGTCAAGCATACAGCCAAATGCAAAATGCACAATGCATGTATTTCTTTTCGTTATCCTTAATGTTGATGCTTAACAAAAGGAAACTGTTGTATGATTTTTGAATCAACTTTCAAGTAGAAATAAACAAGCTTGTCCACAATCAAAAGAACACCTTTATGAAAGACTTGTTTTAAATACAGGAAAAGTATAGATTCAAACCATAAAGTGAGAAGCAAACCAATCCAAAACAGCTATGAACAGCAATAACACTAACTCATAAGATCGCAATCTAAGAGGCCACAGCTACTAGGTTCGCTTTTCACAATGGGAAATTGTAACTGAAACAAGAAATATTGAAAGAACGTTTACAATTTCATCACACAACTGAGGCGGAATAATGTCAAGGAGAAGTGGTCTACAGCAAATACAATAACCAGCAAGAAATCAGCCAAAAACAAGTGCAAACAGGGCCAAGACACAAAGGAAGAGCTGAGTTAGACTAAGGCCAACTGGACCAGCGCAGGCACTGGTCTGCCAGTTTCACTCTCAGCGCAGTTCCCGAAGGGAGCACCTGCGCTGTAATGCAGACTGCCTGTGGACAGCCTGCACTGACTTACGAGAGTTACGTCTGCTAAGAATTCCGGGTCATAAAAAGCTCAAAAATGTACTGTTTTGACTGAAATAAAATGCTATGGGTTAAGTACAGGCTAAGGGATGATCAAGAGGATAAAGATCTATCACTAAGAGTAAGGATTCATCTGTAGATTAGCTCTTTAAATCTTGAATTTGCTCAGCAAAGGAGCAAGAGTAGCAAAACTCTCTACTTCGCTTTTGATAGAGTCAAAAGCTTTTCGATTCGGTACTCCTTTCTTCAAGAAATGAATAGCAAAATACTACAACAACAAGATACTAGGACTTCCCCAGCGGAGTCGCCAGAGTGGGACAGTTGCAATACAGCGCAGAAGCTCAGTTAAGCAGCTGACATGATCCAAAATAAGCCTGTTCTGAAGTGTTTTCAGGTGGAGAACTGATTGGAAGTGCTGTTGATTGATGACCTTGTTCTTTTAGGGGTAAGAACAACATGTTTAGGGACTGAGGATCCTTGTAATTATCGACATTTCCTGCTCCTTGACGCGAGGCACAAAAATGTCTATAACACTTACCCAATAATGGAACCTTCATAGGTCCAAACACATCATTGCGAAAAAGCTCTATTATCTGTTTTGCCCTCTTACCACTAGAGGTGAAACTCACCTGATTCTGCTTCCCATATACAGAGTTTTCATAGAAATCAAAATCCAGAGAGATATTAATCATACCCTCTACCATACCTTTACCATGAAGTATTTGAAGGCCCTTCTCTCCAATATGTCCAAGCCTTTGATGCCACAACACGGTCCTCTCTCTAGAGACCACTAAATTTTTTGCTCCACTTTCAGGAACCACAAAACTATTGCACCAATTAATAATAGTGCTACGTCGCAGCTTGTACAGAGTTTCAATACGAACTCCCCGCATTAATACTAGTGCTCCCCGAACCATCTTGCTGGTATCCTTCTCAAACACTTTTTTTACACTTGCATCATCCAACTTGCTTAGAGAAATAAAATTTCTGGCCAATGCAGCAATATGTAGAACACCTGGAAGTTTTCTAACCCTTCCACCTTTCAATTTCAACTTTACTTTTCCGCAACCAACGATTCTGGCCTTCCTATCATCCCCTGAGAAGAAATCACCACCATCGTATTTCTCATACTCGTAGAACCACTTGTGGAGTACTAAAAAGGTATGTTTTTAATGATCATTTCAATGGTTTTTCAGTGGGACTTGTGAATCTTTTACATCATGAATGTGGAAAACAATAAAGAATTATGACAAAATATGTGGAATTAGTATGAAAGACTTAACCGTTGATAGTTGTCATTCTCCTGTGCAGGAAAGGGTAAAAACGAGGAGCTGTTGTTCCAAAGAAAAAGACAAGAACAGGGTAACTGCTGCCCCTTTGACAAAGGACCGAGTGCAAACGAGGCTAAGCAGGTTGAAGCAAACCGGTCTGGAAAAGGAGGAGAAGGCACCAGCTCGGTGGAGGAGAAAAGAAGTGATTAAGGATTAATAGTTTGGCGAATCCCTCAAGATCTTCAATCCTGAGGGATCGCTACTTTATTTATCTTATTGCTTAGACATCTCCGCCGTCACCCTTATATAAAGGGATGGCACTGTTAGCTTTGGAGGGATGATACTTTTATGTAACTTTCTGTTAAAGATTGAACTTTGATCATCGAATCTCGTTGAACTTGGCTCATTGGACTTTCTGTTTTATGCATTAATATAAACTTGGTGATTATCTTATCTCTGCGTCTAGATTAACTTAAAGTGGTGTACCCTTGAGGCTAAGGGCCCGGCCCCAGAGGACACTTGCTTCTATATCACTACGATTTGATTTATGCATGGTTTGCTTATCGTCATTAGTTGGTAATATGATATGCTTTATAAGTTACATCATATGCTCTATTAAGATTCGTTCATTAACGTTTTTATAACTGTTATATTGACTCTGCATTATTTCACCAATACCTCCAGAGTTGATTGAATATTATTAGACTTAATTGAACATTGTTATTATTTTGTTATGGAGCTCTTATGCTGTGTATTCATGTTGTTGAATTTATTTGATAGATGTGTTCTTTATGATTCAGGATTAATGCTGTTCCATTTTGAAACATAGTTGTAATTCCTATTGATGATTGGTGCTAGATCAGATTACTTTTCAAGGGTGTTGTGTGTGTATGATTTCCAAATGTTGTTCCATAACTTATTAGTAATTAGTGTTGTTCCATTAGCGCGTGTTGCTTGATTTGCTTGGAGAATGAAAGATTGGAGTTTTGATTACAATGAGTGCATTTGAGTTGATAGGACAAAGCTTGATTACTGCTCGCGAGGTTTAGTTATTCGATTGCTGTTCCATTTCAGAATTGCTGTTCCATTTTAAGCATTGCTGTTCCATTCTATATTCGTTGTTCAATTTCTTATTTGCTGTTCCATTTTTACCTGCTGTTTCATTTACTTGCATTTGTTATTTTGGTGTGAGAGACGATCTGTGGCTGTAGTGAGCCTCGACATTTACTGCCTCACTCCCAAACCCGTGGTCCATGCTCTAATTTCCTTTCCATCAGTTTCCAAAGGGTTGGGTTATTGCTGTCGAACCCTTGACTGATAAAGTTGCCTAGCTTTAAGAGTGTGTGACTTAGTCATTTGAAGTAACTTAGTCATAGACAAGCATCCATTTACTCTTGTATTTTTGCAAAACGTTGTACTACTAGCATTACTCTGACAAATAGCCTCAGATTGAGTCACTCTTTGAAATAACCAAACGCTTCCGGATTGACATATTAATGTGAGGTAATTAGAGGTGAAAGAGACCCATTTTATAGCTCTACATTTTGGCGCCGTTGCCGGGGAATGAGTGTAGCCATTTGTCTTTTTCAGAGTAGTGTACGAACCTGCTAGGGAAGAGTTGGATCTTAAAAATGGAAGGTAAGAACCTGCGTGCGGAGCATGTAAAAGCCCTGCTCCACTGTCCGCTTTCCTAACAGATTTGCTGTTGCTTTGTTTGAATAGAATTTAGTAGTTCATTTGAGTGCATGACTAAGCAGAAAAAACCAGAAAAGAATATTAAGCTTTCATACAAACCCGAAAAAGCTAAGGGGCCGGTGACCCTTGGCCGAACAACTTTCATAGAGGAAATCTATAAGAAAACAGAATCTCAGCCATCAGTAGGTCCCAGGAAAATCATTTCTAAACAACCTACTGTTCCCTTCAGGCCACAGGATCACCATCTGTAGCCTTTGCTGAGGTGCATAGTCAAACTGAAGAGCAGGACTTTCAAGAAATTGAAAATTCTACTCCAGAACTATTGAAGGAAGGGAATTTCAGCAACTTTTTTGAAGGAGAAGGAGAAACAGGGGAAACCGAGGAACCAAAATCTCCCATTCGAACAGATCAGCCATTAAACAACCCAGATAAGGGGAGCACTGCGAAAATCATTGTTGACGGAGTCCAATCTCCTCAGACATCAGGTATTCCTCTTATCCCAGATAGAGGAAGTGCCATTAAAACTATCCCTGCTAAAATCGTTGCCTCTCAACCTAGGAATACCCTCCTAGATATCCCAGAAGGTTATTGGCATATATTCGATCCTATGGCTCAGAACCAGCCAAATACTCAAACCTCTACATTACAATATCCTATAGTGGATTCTGCAGCAAATGCGCCCATGAAAGCTATCCCTCTTCAACATATCCCTACATTTCATGGTATCACATCAGAAGATCCGGATGCATTTTTATTCAAATTTGATGTGTTGTGCAGGGGATATGATTACACCATCGATCCCCATAAATTGAAATTATTCCCCTCTAAATTAAAGGGGGCTGCTTTAAGATGGTTTATGGGACTAGGTGGTGGGGTCATCAACAATTGGGATCGAATGAAAGAATCCTTCTTAAAAAAATATCAGGATTATTGTAGGTCTAGAGAATTGAAAGACGAAATATTCCAAATGATATCCAAACCGAACGAAATGTTAGAACAATATGTGGAATGTTTTCAATACAATTTACAAAGATATCCTTATGCATCACTACCTTTACCTGATAATGTGTTAAAAACTGCATTGATAAGGGGCATGAAGGAACAGTGGATTGAAACATTAGACATCATTGGAAAAGGGGATATTTATCAAAATAATTTTGCTGACATTATTGATTTATGTATCAGGAGTTTGAGAGGCAGCACAAGAATAAAACTGGCAGAATATGATCGGTTTGCAAGAGACAATAAAATATCAACAGAAGGAGTAACGCGTGTGGAGATTGGAAATTTATTAGAAAATTTTAAAACTGATATTCTAGGGACACTAACTACACAACTTGATATTATGCAGGCCAAACAGAAGCAGATGGAGGCAGAACAGAATTTGGCAATCTTCTTCCCCCGATGTAGGAAAAATCATAGTAACAAGGAGTGTCCAATGGATACAGTCCAAACATGTGCCATCTGTACAAAAGATCATCTGACGGAAAGATGCCCCTCACTTCCTAGATTAAAAGCAGTATACAAGGAAGGAGAGGAAGAACCAGAATCGGTGTACTTGATCAACCAGCGCCGCCAGTGGCAGCCAAGACAATCTGGTATGTTTTTAGACCCAACCTCTTCTTTTTAGCCTCCACAATATAATGCTCAACAATATAATATGTGGCAAAATCAGTCCCAACCCCCATTTTCAAATTGGTCACCACCCTCGTTTCCTTCTTCAAACCCGTGGCTGAATCAGCCAAGTCAATCTGGTTGGCCGAATTTCCCTTATACTCCACCATATTGGAAAAATAGCCCATATCCTCCGCAATGGACTCTCCCTACTTCACAAAGTTCACCTTGGCAGACAAACTGGCAAAGCCCAATGCAACAGCCAGTAGGAACTATTCCACTCCGTCAACCTACTCTGCTAGCTTTACAACAAAATCCCCAGTCTAATCTGAGACCACAACTCCCAGCCCAACCCAACCCCAATCCAAATAACAAACCGGTCCAATCTCTTCAAATCATAGAATCACTAGAAATAGGACTCGACATGCGGGAGTGTAACGATCTTCAATTGCGATCTGGACGTATCATTGAAAATGAGGGAGATAAAACAGTTCATATTGAAGATCAGTTATCAAAGAGAACATCAGTTGCAACAAGAGGATGTAAATAAGCAGCAGACTCATAATCAAGCAACCACATCCTCTCCTCCGTTCCTAGAACGATTAGTCATACCTCGACCTTTACAGTATCCTGACTTTCACATTCTGGGAGAATTACAAAATTTGTATATAAAAATCCCGTTCCTCCAAGCCATTCAAGATATTCCTATATACACAAAAACTATTAAAGAATTGTGCATAAAGAAACCAAGGAGAAATATAACAACTAATCCAAGAGTCCAAGTAGTCGGTACTTTATCTGATTTATTATCTGGGAAAGAAACACCCATTAAATATGAAGACCCAGGAAATCCAATTGTAACTGTTCAAATTTACGGTCAGACCCTGTCTAATGCCTTAGTTGATCTAGGAGCTGCAATCAATATTTTAACAACCACTACCTGTCAAAAGCTCGGCATTACATCTGTAGAACCTACCTCTACTTTGTTAGAATTGGCTGACCGATTTGTGGTTAGACCAGAAGGTACTCTACACGATGTCATGGTCTCTATAGATTCTTGGGAATATCCAACCGATTTCCTGATAAACTAATCCAAAAACCCGACTTGAGGGACACCCACTAATCCTAGGTAGACCTTGGCTTGCCACCGCCGATGCTTACATTGGTTGCTGGCAAGGAAATATGACCATAACCAAAGGACCTGATATCAAGAATTTAGTTCTATACCCTCCAGTGTAGCCAAGTGTCACAATAATTAAAACTAACAAGTATCCTGTATCATACCTTACTGATAACATTAGATCTCCATTGACTATACAAGAGGCACTTGATTTTAAAGATCAAACAGAAGATGATGCCATTAACAACTTCATTAGTCAAACTGAATCTGGACCCTACACACAATGTCACATGATAGAAGCAGCATTTGATAATGAATTACAAGAAGATCCTCTGAAAGACACACATGATCAAACAATACCTGTTACTTCTGTCGCAACTAGTAAAATTGTGGAAATTGAACCAGGAAAAACTTTAAATATCAATGCCAACCTCACATCTAAACAAGAAACTAAGCTCATCCATCTGTTAAGAAAATATCAACAAGCATTTGCATGGGATTACCCTGATATGAAAGGAATCGACCCCCAATTGTGTACACACCACATTTATATAGAAAAAGATGCTAGACCGTCCATCAACCACAAAGAAGACTTAATCCTCATCTAAAGGATGTGGTAAAAGCGGAACTTCAGAAACTTTTAGATGTCAATTTTATTTATCCTATTTCTGACAGTAAATGGGTCTCTTTGCTTTTGGTGGTACCAAAAAAGAATGGGAAATGGAGAATTTGTGTGGATTACAGGGAACTCAATAAAGCAACACAAAAAGACCACTTTCCTCTCCCATTCATAGACCAAGTGCTAGATACTTTGGCAGGAAAGAAATTCTTTTCCTTCCTGGAAGGCTTCAGTGGATACAATCAGATTCAGATTGCCCCTGAAGACTAGGACAAAACTACTTTCACTTGTCCTTGGGGAACATTTGCCTACCGAGTTCTACCTTTTGGCCTATGTAATGCTCCTGCCACATTCCAAAGGGCTATCCTTAGCATTTTTGCAGATTTAATAAATGATGGACTTGAAGTATATATGGATGACTTTGCACCCTATGGAGATGATTTTGATCCAACACTAAATACCCTAGAAAAAGTCCTACAACGCTGCAAAGCTACCAGGCTTTGCTTAAGCCACGAAAAATGTTACATGATGATGACTGAAGGACTTATTCTAGGACACTATGTTTCAGCAGCTGGCATTCAGGTAGACCCGGCCAAAATCCAAATACTTTTGCTTATTCCCACTCCTACTACTCAAACAGAGGTATGCAGCTTTCTTGGATTTTTTGGTTATTATAGATGATTTATAGAACATTATTCACACATTGCTGCACCTTTATATGCACTAATTGGTAACGTTGATTTTCTTTGGACAGAAAAATGTGAACATGCTTTCAAGGATTTAAAGAAGCTCGTATCCACAGCTCCAGTCCTTCGAGGACCAAACTGGGATTTGTCATTTCAGATATCAGCTGATGCCTCAGATACAGCCATTGGCGCAGTCCTTGGGCAGGAAGAGGATAAAAAACCATACACTATCTATTACATCAGCAAAAATTTATCTCCTGCTGAATTAAATTACATTGTTACTGAAAAAGAATTCCTAGCTGTAATACATGCTGTCAATAAATTTAGACATTATATCACAGGCTATCCTGTTATCTTGTATACGGATCATTCCGCCATAAAATATTTAGCAAATAAGCCTGTCACAAATGCCAGAATAACTATATGGTTGATCTTATTGCAGGAATTCGATATCACAATCAAGGACCAGCCCGACAAAGAGAATCATGTAGCCGATTTTCTATCAAGAATGCCAAAGCCAATTGATGCAGCAGCAGTTGAAGATCGATTTCCGGACGAACATCTGTTTGTTGTTGCCATTCGAACACCCTGGTATGCTGATGTTGCCAATTACCTTGCAGTAGGTAAACTACCAAAACACTTAACCCCTAATGAACGAAAACAAATTGTTCAGAAGAGTACTCAATTCTCCTGGATTGGGGGCTATTTGTTTCACACAGGGGCAGACATGCATATCAGGAGATGTGTTCGAGAAGATGAAATCTTTGACATCCTAAAATCCTGTCATGACGGACCATGTGGGGGACACTTCGCTGAGCGTAGAACTGGACACAAAGTATTACAGACAGGATATTATTGGCCCACGATTTTCAGAGATGCAAAGAAATTTGTCCAAGCCTGTGATAGCTGCCAGTGAGCAGGACGTCCTGGTCAAGCTGACGAGATGCCTCTGAAACCACAGTTAGTCATCGAACCATTTGAGCGATGGGTTCTTGATTTCATTGGACCCATCAACCCCTCATCAAATCAGAGAACATATATCTTGGTGGCAATAGAATATGTCACCAAATGGGTTGAAGCAGAAGCATTGCCAAGAGCTACAGAGGACTCTGTCATATAGTTCTTGTTCCATCTATTTGTACGTTATGGCCTTCCAACGGAAATAATTACAGATGGAAGACCACAATTTGCTGGCAATAGATTAGCTACAACACTTAATAATTATCATGTCCAGCACAAAATCACTACTCCATATCACCCACAGGTGAATGGACAAGTAGAAAGTAGCAATAAGGTAATAGAATCAATCCTAACGAAAACCATTGCATCACATAGGCGTGATTGGGCTGCCCGACTACCTGAAGCACTCTGGGCCTATAAAACAACATGGAGAGGCACCACTGGTTACTCACCTTATCAATTAGTGTTTGGAAAACAACCCATTTTTCATATAGAATTTGAAATCCAAACATTACGAACAACACAGGAAGTTGGCTTAGATCTAACCGAGGCACAAATTAATTGACTACAGCAGATCAATGAATTGGACGAAATTAGGCTCTCTGCACTACAAAATATAGCATTGATTCAACAGGAGCGAGCTAAATGGCATGACGTGCTCATAAAAAACAAAGTCTTCCACGAGGGAGACTGGGCTTTGTTATATGAATCTCAGTTTCAGGACTTCCCTGGGAAACTCCAGACTCATTGGTTGGGACCATATGAAATCCAAAAGGTACATGACAATGGGACCATCACTTTAATCACCATTGACGGTTCTGGATACACCTTCAAAGTGAATGGCCACCGAGTTCGTCTCTATTGTAAACCACTCACTTGGGAATCCTTCTGCCAATAGCTACGCAGAGACACTGATATGGAGATTTTAGGAGAGGAAAAGAAGTCTTCCTCGTAATTCATTAAGGAATTCATTTATTTTCACAATTTGTACATAATTTCTTTTCTTCAAACTCGTTCGTGTACATATGTTTGAACTAAATGTGTTCTTTTGCTCAAAGATTTCGATTTTTTCCGTTCCTGAAACGAATGGCATTTGTGTGTTTCTGCTGTAACTTTTCAAAAGGAACAACATTTTTGATTTCTCGATTTTTCTTCTGTTCCTTTTCAAAAGGAACAACACTCTCGATTTTTCTACTGTTCCTTTTCAAAAGGAACAACACTTTTGATTTTTCTGCTATTTCTTTTCAAAAGGAACAACGCTTTTGATTTTTCTGCTGTTCCTTTTCAAAAGGAACAACACTTTTGATTTTTCTACTGTTCCTTTTCAAAAGGAACAACACTTTTGATTTTTCTGTTGTTCCTTTTCGAAAGGAACAACACTCTTGATTTTTCTCCTGTTCCTTTTCAAAAGGAAGAACACTTTTGATTTTTCTGTTGTTCCTTTTCAAAAGGAACAACACTCTTGATTTTTGTTGTTCCTTTTTCAAAGGAACGACATTTTCTTGTTTTGTTGTTCCTTTTCTAAAAGGAACAACATTTTGATTTTTGTTGTTCCTTTTTCAAAAGGAACGTCATTTTGAGTGTGTTGCTGTCCTTTTTTTCAAGAGAGATAGCATTTTTTTATTTTTTGTTGTTCCTTTTTCAAAAGGAATGGCATTGGTGTGTTCTGTTGTTCCTTTTCCAAAAGGAACGACATTTGCACTTTTGAGACCTATGCTCCTTTGTTGTTCTTCTCTAAAAAAGGAACACTTCTAGCATACTTTTTCTCTCCTTGTGAAACAGCTTATCCCTTTTGCTGATCCAAATTTGAGGATGCTTCTTGCTCCTATTCTTTCAAAGTCTTTTAGAGACAGCTATGCACTTATGCAATGAATACAAACTTACAACATACTGAAATCAGAAAATTATAAATCGCTATCTTTATAAGGCTCTGTATTGGTAAGAGGACAGAAGGAAGGACATAATTATCTTTTGTTGTCATTGTCTTACTAATTTTGCCCTGATTGGTTATCTTTATCATGCCATCCTTTTTAATCCTCTTTGATTTTTGTTTAGGAATCAGAGCAAAGGGTTTATATCCTCTTATTGAGATGATAAGACTTCTTCCACCATTCCTACTCTTAAGGAGTGTTGAACCACCCTTTGTGTATATATAAGGAAAAGTGCTTTATGAAAAAAGAAAGTAAAAACAAATGAATTATAAATTGTCAAATGCAGGATAGGGGGTCTCATCAAGAGCTAGCCTACCATGATCATGAGGATGGAAGTGAAGTGGCATTCCCACTATGGCCACCACACTAGGGATATGATCCAAAAGGTATATCAAATAAACAAACCTTGGAACAGGAGGTCTCATCATGAGCCGGCCTGCCCACTCTTCGCCCCCTCCTCGTGAATGGCATTATGGCTAACTGGTTACCAAGCCAGTGTAATGGCCTACACTTTGACATTACATTCCTTAATATGCACATAAAGGATCATGGTTCCAGGGGTGAAATAAACAACTCTGCCAAGGTTATGGATACCTGTCGGTAGCAGAGCACTGTTAATGGTATCGAAGTCACATTGATTACACCAATAGGTAGGATACTAATACTTTTTTGTTTCTTATATCCTAGGCACTAATCATACATTATTTCCCGACTTATATATCGCATGAACATTTATTACACCAATCATGGCAAAGGAGGTGACAATGACCACTTGAGATTTGGCAAGTACGACAGACGTCCTATCCCCCGGCCTCGCATCATATCACAGCAGTGTCTTACGTAATACGCGATCCAACTTTATGCCTCGATTTCGGTAATCCGTTGTTTTTCTAAACATGGCATATTTTCATACGCTGTTCCTTTATGACTTGGTTACAAATCGGGTGCCGCTGCTTTCTTTGACGGCTGGGACAGCCTATCGCATTGTGGGGGGGAGGTTAACCTCATTATTCCCTGGGTTATGTGTCAGCTCACTATTCAGGAAAGATAGTGTACCAGGGAATGGCACGGTTTAACGGCATGATATTTCAATTTTTTTCTACACAAGTTGTTGTTCATAAGTCATTTCTGTTGCATACTCTGTGTTTTTTTCTAAATCCTACGATTATTACCCTCTCTGTGTTTCAAACAGCACAAGCAGTTGCTGTTCCATTGAGAATCCACAGTGAAACCATGGGAGGCAGGGCAATTCGAAGTGAACCACAGGAGTTGACAGTCTCCGCTGCTGCTCGGGAGATCTTGGAAAGAGCAGGATGGCTGACTTATCTCAGTCATCTGCAGGAGTCCAATGAAACAGTGGCGATGGAATTTCTGCAAAACCTGCAGGAGGATCACTCCATAGTGAGGGGGAAGTGGATAGCGGTCACCAACGATATAATCGCAGATGTCTCAGGACTACCAGCCACCAGACCTGTATGGACACTAAAGAAGGAAATACTACAAAAGATCATGGAAATTTTCCAGGACGAAGGCCAGAGCTTGACAATTAAGGGGAAGGGATTTCTGCCGGCAACACTAGGAGAACCCTGGGCAGAATTAGCAAGAACAGTGCAAAGCTACATCACCTGCGAGGGGAGAAAAGACGTGGTAAGGCCACGACATCTTAAACTCTTAGCTGTTCTAAAGTAGAAATGCTATGTAAATCTTCCTGCACTTCTGAATTCATTACTTCATGACGTCGCACGAAGCCTAAAAAAGGTACAGCATGTAGAGTCAGTTGTCAGCCACCATGGATTAAGTCGACTAATAGTTAGTCATAGCCTCACCCAGTAGCAAAGCAGCTGGGAAGAGCTAATTGCAATAATTGAGGGGAGGGCGACAGCACCTTCCCCAAAATGTAAACATACTACAAGAACACCAGAACGTTCGGAAAAATGCAGAGAATTAGGAAAACAAAAACATGTTCCAAGCACATCTGAACGACCAAAAACACGCCAGGAATCAGCAAAGTGTAAGCATGACACTGATACACCGGAGCAACCAGAGAAATGCAGAAAATCAGTCTGGTTAGCCCGGATAAGGGGAAGGCTAGAAAAGCTCCAGGAAAGCAACAACCAGCCAGTGGTAATTGAAGACAAGCAACCCTCACGGCCAGAAGTAGAAGAAAAGCAAGGTGAAGGAGAAAAGGAAGAAGAGGCCGAGGAGGCTGAGCAATCCGAAGAGGAAAATGAGGAAGCAGTTGAGCATTCAGGAACAGAAGCTGAGCCTCCTGAAACAAAAGCTGAGCCTCCCGAAATAGAAGCTGAGCATTTTGAGGCAGAAGCTGGACAATCCAGGCAGGAGGAGGAAATGGGACAGCAGGAAGGTAGCCCACCACAGGACCCAGTGGGAGAAGATGAATTGGCCGCAATCTTAGCCAATATGGGTGAGTATGGCCAACCTTCCACTCCATCATACCTCCATGACAAACCCTAGGAAGAAGATACATCCGAAAAACCACATGCAGAAGAGGCAGAAGAAGGAAATCTGCTTGTTCATGATGAAAAGGAGATAGGAGACAATGAACAGGAACAATTTGTTCCCAAGGCACCAGAGGAAATTCCAGAGGAAGTAGGGATAGAAAAAGAAGTCACGGAACCAGTTAGGGTTCCTACCCTAGAACAGCCAGTACAAAACAGTGAAGAAGCACCCCAGGAGGAAGATCCAAGGACTATTCACGGCCCAGAACGCAGTAGAAAGCTTGCTATTCCTTCTAATAAAACATTGGAAATTAGGGAACTATGAAAGGAACAACGGAGGTTGTTGAGCATAATAGCCCAGCTCCACCAGCAGATCAGGATCCTGAAAGCGAGGCAAAGGGTAAGGAAGACCGCAGGGAAGAAAAAGGTGACCACTGCAGTAAAAATCCGCAGGATAAAAAGGCGGAGGACCAAAAATCGCCCTGCTGATCAAAACCCTGCTGAAGATCCAGCTGCTGTTCCAAATGAGGCTGAAGGTCCAGCTGCTGTTCCAAATGACGCTGAGGGACAGACTGTTGTTCCATTTGAAAAGGAACAGCAGCTAGCTGATATTCGTGTTAAAAAAGAATGGACAACAAGAAAATTCAAACGGAGGCACCACCCTCAAGGGTGATAAGGGTTCTGAACTCGAAACAACACAATAAGAAAGTTCAGGTAAAACTCCCGGCCTCCACTGCTGCATGGGAAAGAGATCCAAAGACAAGGACCTTGCACAAGGGATTGAAACAGGCTCAGCAAGAAATGGAAAGGCTTAGAGAACAAACGGTCCCTCACGAGAACTATGAAGAACTCCAACAGCAACTAAGAAACGTCAACCAATCCGAAAGCCAGGCCTTTGAAGGGTGGCGAAAGGAACAAGAGAAAGTTGTAAAGGTAACTCGTAGGCTAGATACTATTATCAAGCAGATGGATACCTTGCGTTCTTTATACAATGACGTTTTAGCATGTAGGGCCCCTGCCAAAAACTATGCTCTGTTTTTACTGGAACGGTATTTACAATTAAAAATAAAAGCTGTTAAAGTAGGTGCCCCAATACAAATTAACACTGTCAATGACTTTATAGATTGTTGTAAACATTATGGTGTGAAGGTCCAGAGATTGCTATGTGAATTTTATTTGCATAACCTCGTGCTAGATCAGGAGACTGAGCTGAACCCTGGCCCTTTTATTGGGGACATTCAATTGCAATCATTCATCTCATTCAGGGTTAATCAGATTAATTGGCTCAAAGCCTTTAACACTTTCCAGAGGCAGGGAAATGGCCTAGACTTGTGGGTAAGGGCTGAGCCTAGGGACCCAGTACGGTTGTGGAAAGCACATAGAAACCTCATGAGAACTCTGGGTGTCATCGAAACGTTAGGACCCATGCACGAGGCACTCATTCGACAAAGTTTAGAATATTTTCTTTCTATCAAAGACCTCTCCATTGATGCAGCCAAATTCCGGTACCGAATCTCTAATCCAAACATCCGGCTCAGGGAGCCATTTAAGTATGAGAATTTTCAATTAGCCGCCAACCGTTTGAACCTCTATGGCGAAAAAATTTTGAGGGCAGGGCCATCCTAGTTATTATATAGATTCCGCAGTCCAATTATCTGGCACCCTGCACCCAGATATCAAGCCCTATATGAGATACCTGAGGGTCAAACAGGCCAGTTCTTTGACTACCTAGTCACTCACCATGGTTGTAGGCCTCTGCATGAGATTCCTTCTCTAGCCTATTCTCTCATTGCTTTGCATGTCAACTACAACGTTTTCATGAGGGCATGAAATAGGGTAAGCAGGGGGTGTGTGGAGTACTAGAAAGGTATGTTTTTAATTATCATTTCAAAGGTTTTTCAGTGGGACTTGTGAATCTTTTACATCATGAATGTGGAAAACAATAAAGAATTATGACAAAATATGTGGAATTAGTATGCAATACTTAACCGTTGATAGTTGTCATTCTCCTGTGTAGGAAAGGGTAAAAACGAGGAGCTATTGTTCCAAAGAAAAAGACAAGAACAGGGTAACTGCTGTCCCTTTGACGAAGGACCGAGTGCAAACGAGGCTAACCAGGTTGAAGCAAACCGGTCCGGAAAAGGAGGAGAAGGCACTAGCTCGGCGGAGGAGAAAAGAAGTGATTAAGGATTAACAGTTTGGCGAATCCCTCAGCCTCTTCAATCCTGAGGGATCACTGCTTTATTTATCTTATTGCTTAGACATCTCCGTCGTCACCCTTATATAAAGGGACGTCACTGTTAGCTTTGGGGGGATGATACTTTTATGTAACTTTCTGTTAAAGATTGAACTTTGATCATCGAGTCTCATTGAACTTGGCTCATTGTACTTTCTGTTTTATGCATTAATGTAAACTTGGTGATTATCTTATCTCTGCGTCTGGATTAACTTAAAGCGGTGTACCCTGGAGGCTAACGGCCCAGCCGCGGAGGACACTTGCTTCTGTATCACTACAATTTGATTTCTGCGTGGTTTGCTTATCGTCATTAGTTGGTAATCTGATATGCTTTATATGTTACATCATATGCTCTGTTAAGATTCGTTCATTAAGGTTTTTATAACTGTTATATTGACTCTGCATTATATCACCAATACCTTCAGAGTTGATTGAATATTATTAGACTTAATTGAACATTGTTATTATTTTTTTACGAAGCTCTTATGTTGTGTATTCGTGTTGTCGAATTTATCTGATAGATGTGTTCTTTATGATTCAGGATTAATGCTGTTCCATTTTGAAACACAGTTGTAATTCCTGTTGATGATTGGTGCTAGATCAGATTACTTTTCAAGGGTGTTGTGTGTGTATGATTTCCAAATTCTGTTCCATAAATTATTAGTAATTAGTGCTGTTCCATTAGCACACTTGCTTGATTTGCTTGGAGAATGAAAGATTGGAGTTTTGATTACAATGAGTGCATTTGAGTTGATAGGACAAAGCTTGATTACTGCTCGCGAGGTTTAGTTATTCGATTGCTGTTCCATTTCAGAATTGTTGTTCCATTTTAAGCATTGCTGTTCCATTCTAGATTTGTTGTTCAATTTCTTATTTGCTATTCCATTTTTACCTGTTGTTTCATTTACTTGCAGTTGTTATTTTGGTGTGAGAGACGATCTGTGGCTGTAGTGAGCCTCGGCATTTACTGCCTTGCTCCCAGACCCATGGTCGATGCTCTAATTTCCTTTCCATCAGTTTCCAAAGGGATGTGCTATTGCTGTCGAACCCTTGATTGATAAAGTTGCCTAGCTTTAAGAGTGTGTGATTTAGTCATTTGAAGTAACTTAGTCATAGACAAGCATCCGTTTACTCTTGTATTTTTGCAGAATACTGTACTACTAGCATTACTCTAACAAATAGCCTCAGATTGAGTCACTCTTTGAAATAACCAAACGCTCCCGGATTGACATATTAATGTGAGGTAATTAGAGGTGAAAGAGACCCTTTTTATAGCTCTATACCACTCTCTATGGGGAGTGAAGTGAAAGGATGCACTTGAGTCAATCAACTGTGCCTCATGATCTACATGTGTACCTGAAGAAGCGAAGTACACATCCCCACCTTCATCTAAGGTGGTTTTCGCCTCTGTAGAAGGAACATCATCAGATCCCTTTCCTTTGTCAGGAGCTTTAGATTTATAGTCCCTTTTGTAGCGCCCTTCCTTTCTGCATTTTCAGCACACCACCTTTACAGGTTTTCCTGGAGATTTAGATTTCCCTCTAGATTTAAATCTCCCACTCGATGACTTATTTTTGTTTATGTTTTGGGACCGTCCTCTTACAAACAAGGCATCACCATTCTGGCTCTCCATATTTTTCCGTCTCATCTCGTCCATCAGCAAGGACGAGACTATTTCATCAAACTGCAAGGCAATTGCATTGCTACCTAGTCCAATAACCCGACTATCCCACGAATCTGGTAGAGAACACAACAAACTAATGCAATTATCTTCATCTGAAATTTTGATATTAATAGACAATAACTGACTTACTACAGTATTAAACGTATTCAGATGCTCTATCACCGAGTCTCCATCTTTCATCCTCGGGTTATATAGCGTTTTCCGTAGGAACAGTTTATTCACCAGAGACTTATATTGGTACAAAGTCCCTAACTTGTCCCACAAAGCCTTCGCTGTAGCTTCCCCTGATACATTTAGCAATACTAAATATGAGACACACAATCTTATTATGCTCTTTGCCTTTCGATCTAGCTTCTTCCATTCTTCATCAGAAACTCTCATTGGTTTAGTACCTGGATCTATCATGATCCACTGATATTTATCCACCAACAAATCCTCCATCTTGAGTTTCCACAACTCAAAACTATGACCATTAAATTTCTCGATCTCTATCTTTCCACTGCTCGCCATCTTCTTTCACCACCAAAATCGATCACGCATATCTCCCACTAAACAGGGTCTACGACAGGCCTGAGTGAAACCCCTCAGCAACAAAGGCATCCCCTTGAAGCCAAAACAACTCTCATACCAAATGTAGGTTTTAACCCCGTATAGAAATTACCTGCATACAAATTATAAAACACAGAAAATAAATAATGCGAGATCATAACACATAAAACACATATACATAGATATTTCCCCTGGATCCCAAAACTGGGACTACCGGCTTGATTTTTTCATTATGTTCCTCTCAATGTTACAATACATATTTATACATACTGAAGCAACTAACACCATGGACCAAAAACCATCGTGTCCAAAAGAATGTGCGAAAATCATGCACAAAACCATAGGTAGGTCTACCCAACCTAATATAGGGTCAATTTTTTTTTTCCCAGGTTGTTACCTTGGACCCCGTAGAGGAGGGCTACCCACCCCCCTCAAACCCCTCGGACAGGGGGGGTTTATGTCCCCCCTTTGTGACCCCCCCGTTGCGCAATTAACACAATGAAGCAGGGGGCTCCGCCCCCCTTTAAACTCGCGGTTCACTATGTGGGCTAGTCGTGTAAACAATAAGACAACTCAACAGGCTATAGATGAGAATGTCATCAAAGAAAACGAGGACAAGTTTTCAGAGATATGGTTTCAGCGGGTGATTCATGAGGCTTTGAAAAGTGGATGGGACATTACAAAGACCAAATGGCATGACCCAGAACTCATAATGGACTTCATGAGTTCGGAAAGAAATCTTGGGAATGTCTACTTCTCTCGTGCGTATTTGGTGATAGCCAGAGCGAAGACCTATATTAGTAAATAATTGAGCACCATGTAATTCATCCAGCAGATCATCAACAACTGGGATAGGGAATTTGTCTTTGACCGTGAGCTTGTTGAGGACCGTAAAGTCTGGACACATGCGCCATTCCCCATCTTTCTTGAGCATCATTTCCAATAGTGATGAATAAGGAATTATGCTAGGATGAATGACACCGGCTTCAAGGAGTTCCTTGATAATTTTTTCAATTTCATTATTTATGCTGAAAGGATATCGATATGGCCGTACATTCGGCAATTTTGCCCTTGGGACCAAAGTGATGCTATGATCATGTTCCCCTCTAGAGGGCGGAAGCTCTTTAGGCTTGTCAAATACCTACTGGTGTCGATTCAAGACCTGTTGCATGTTAGGATGAATATGAAGAGTAGTGGGCTCGATGGTTTGGACGGCATTAAACTGGGCGATAACTCCATGATGGTCCTTTTCAACAACGTTGCCATGCGATGCGAGCTGATGATAGAAGGACCACCTTCCTGGAGTCCACAGAGGGTATGCTTGTGGTCATTCTACTTAAAGCTCATATATAACTCTTAGAAATCCATGGTGATTGGGCCTAGTGTGCGAAGCCATTCAACACCCAAGACAATGTTACAACCACCCATGTTAATCGCAAACATGTGGGTCTTTAGGTGGTAGTCTTCCATCTGAAGTTTGATATTTTTGTAGCGGCCTTCACGTTTCATTGTCCCCTCATAAGAAATCTGGACTTGGAAATCAGAGACTGCCTTGACAAGACAATGAACAGCTTTGACGACTCACTAATGGATAAAGTTATGAGTGCTGCCACTATCAATCAATACTACTATAGGGAGATGTTTAATAAAGCCTCTGATTTTGAGAGTTTGGGGCGCATAATTGCTTGCCAAAGCATGTAGTGAGATAACTGGTTCCTTTGGCATAGTTGGGAGTTCATTTTCCTACCGGGTTTCCTCAACTTTGTCCTCTGGTCCCTCAAGGAGTGGGGCTTCCTCAGATGAGTTGTGATCAGTGACATCAATTTGAAAGAATTTGGGTTCCTTGCATTTATGCCCGCAGGAGTATTTGTCATCATAGTGGTAGCACAATCCTTGTTTTCTTCTTTCATCCATTTCTGGTGTAGACACCTTTTGAACCTTAAGTGTTTGGGTAGGGCCTTGAGCCTGGGTGGGGCATGCATTGGCTATGAAATTTGGATGAGGAGACTAGGCAACTAAAGCATGTTCCACTTCAATAGCCTTGTTGCAAGCGTCTATCCATGTAGGTGGGTGGTGCATGCGGAAATGTGCTTGGATGGCTTCTTTGAGACTAGTTATAAGACATTCCAAGTATAATTCATCTCCTAGACCTTCTGTGTGGATGGCCAATGTCTCAAAGGCTGCAATGTATTCTTTTAATGTGCCTGTCTGTCGAATCTCAGTAAGCCAACCCAAAAAATTAGAGTCTCTATCAAAGCGGTAACAAATAGATTTTGAGAACACCTGCCAAGTTATGTTCTCGAGATAAAATTTCCCATGCCAATGCCACCATTTCGATCTCTCTTGGTCTAGGTAAAGGGCTCCCACACGTAGTTTAGTTTAATCATCTCAGCTATCATTCAGAAGGAAATATTGATCCATTTGTGCTACCCATAATGTCGGATTAAAGCCATCAAATTTATACATGTCCAGCTTGGGTGGCCAAGGATGGGAATGTTGGTGATTTCCATGGAAGTGAATATGATGGCTAGATTCTCCTTCAAGGTCTTCATTAAGACCATGTGCCTCTGGATGCAACCCCAATGTGCTCACTTTGAAATTTTCCAAGAGTTTCGGCATTTGGTTTTCTATTTCCTTGAACGAATCCCATTGTTTTTCGAGGAGCTCAATACTCTCGTTGGCCATGGCTTGAGCTCTCAATTCTACCATACACAGATCTTGGTCACTTGTCATCACTTTGAAAAAAATTGGGAATGCCAGAAAATTGAAGCTAACAAGTGAATGGTACCACTGAGATTATCTCGTCATCCTAATTCTTATGCGCTAAGTCTCTTATAAGTGTCTTAATGGAGTTTTACTCCCTGCTTATCAACATTGTAGTGGCCAAATTCCCAAAAAATTGATCCTGCATAATGTCCTGTGAGAATCACCCTAAGCTATAGGAGCCAGAAGGCTTATTGCGCAAATGGTTAGATCTTCCTACGAAACCCCCAACTGTTGAATGTGAGTTGGACTTTGGCGGGGACAAAACCCCAACTATGAGATATGAATGGTACTATGGTGGTAGAACCTCGATTGGTGGATCTGATTGTTGCGGCATCGACTAAACCCCAATTTCTAGATCTGATCTCACAAATAAGATAATGGCGATCTTCAAAGAGTCGAGGGAAATATGGTCTCAAAGGAGTGTTAGGTGCTATAGATTGCAATATACATAAGGTTGCATCAATAGTACTTGACCCAATCTTTCAGGGCACTAACTATGGAGGATCGACCATACCCTTAGTTGTACTACCTGACTACCCTATCGTATGCACAAGTAATTTCCCCAAGTGTTGTTCTCAGTGTATTGTAGTTGCAAGGTGATCGAAGGTTTATCTAAGGCGAGGTTTCAAGTGAGCCTAGGGGGTTTCCAATATACCTAGAGTGTACGTGGAAGGAAGTCCATGCATGGTTCTGTCTAATGCACTACTACTCAAAGGGGTACCCATAGGGGTTACAAGGGAGTCCAACAAGCGTGACCACCTCTTGTATTTCTTGCATGCATGCCTCTCTGAATCCGCAGGTTTATGCGCTCAGTGATAGATCCCGTGGCTTAAATATGTCAGAACAAATATCTAGCCTAAAAAACAATTATGCCAAAAATGGAGGTAGCACCATCCCTGGAAAGAACTTTGATACCACTTGTTATGTTCTTGACCTACGAGAAATTCCATAATACCAAATATACAAGGAAATACAACCCAAAACACTGAACAAAATGAGAAAAAAAAAGCATTTTATTATTCAGAGATGAAAGCAATGTTCACTTGCATCTTCGAGGGGGCAACCTCCAGCAGAGCAAAGTTCGATTACAAATTAAGACTTGATATATTCCTCAATGGGGAGTCTCTATCCTTTATATAGGATTCATACATACAATATCATCGGTGATTACCATGGTTCTCTCAATACCATCTATCTAATAGCATGACCCATTTGCAACTACTGTGGTACCTTTCTTAAATGTGGGTCGACCACTTACAATTATTAATATAGGCTTTATTGACTCTTTAACTAACTATAACTATGACTCGACCCTATTACATAAATAAAGGGGTTAGGGTTGGACCCTAACAATCTTGTTGTTGGTATTATTTGCTACATATTTCTTGGGTTCTTCTTTATTGTTTTTAATTGCATGCAAACTAGAATCACCCTTTTGAAATTTAAGAAAAGATTTATCCAATGGGGATCTCTCGATTTCAAGCAAACTATGCATGACCACGATGCTCTTCTCCAAATTTTGGTACTTTCTTAAGGAATGTTGGGAAAAATACTGAGATGCGGGGGGGTGAATCAATATTTAAAAAATCACATAAACTTTTCTTTCCTTATCTATATTTCTATACGTGACTATAATGAAGCAAACCTACATATGCATGTGACTGTTATGTAGACAACTAGTGTATATACCGTTAAATAACTTTTCAGGTAAGCCATCATCTGTTTAACTTGAGCCAATGTGTCAGCACTTCATTAGGAATTAATTAAATATTAACCATGTGAAATAAGAATAGAATGAACAATCGCATGTAAGAAACACATCAGCACACATGACCACCAGGATTTTTTGGTGGAAACCCAATGTGGGAAAAAACCACCACTGATGTCATCTCTGTCTTTATCTTTTATTATAAATAAAACATGCTACAATATTGTAATGGTGTAGACTCATACTAGCATGCAGGCACCCACTTGGAGAAGGAAGCAACTTTCTCTCGTTCTCCATCACCCATTGGAAGGGAGCTCCAACCCTCTGATCTCATTTACTGGCACCCACAGGAAGGGAGCTCCTACCCCCTAATCTAATTTACCAGCTACCATTGGAAGGAAGCTTTGAATCTCTTATTGAAGGCTCCACCCCTCAACACCACCATGGACCACATTTCATAAATTCTCACAGTGGATCCACCTGAACCAAAACATCACAAATTGTAGGCTACTTTTCATTAAATTTTCTAAGTAGACCCACTACCATCATTTAAGCCCAATACCAAATATCAAAACTGAAGTCGATCACTGCAACAAATCACCTAATCATTGAACCAATTGAATCAACCAGTCACCCAAATCAATCAACTTATTCTCAAACAAACAAAGAAGTTAGATCACTGTAACCAAACTACCAATACAAAACCCAAACACTACATCAATTCACTGAACTAACTCAAAAAACTGATCAATAAAAATTCTGAATATATAAACTAGTTTACTTTAGCAAATTTGTGTGTATACGCTACTTCCTTGAAGCATACCTGCGTACAAATCTCAAAATATTGAACCCTAAAACTGAATCACTGTCATTTTGAACCAGACAATGAATTACACCCTAAACCACTGAATTACATTGAAAAAATCACAAAACCATCACAGATCTTCAACCACATAGAACTAGCAGCATCATCAAGGCCTCAATCTATCAATTCAACTTCAATTGTCACTATTAAACCCAAATCATCAGGTAAGGCTTCATTGATAGACAAAAGAAACACAACAAAACTGATTAGACTGATCAAACATCATATTCAGCAAAACCCTGTCTTGTATACACATTTTCCATAAAACACTTCTATGTGTATATGTGCTTTTCAGGAATCAAACCCTCCTAGAGATCTGTCCAAAGTGCGGAATCTATACATGAGTTATCAACATTAAACCAAAGTATGTATGCATATTTCAAGTTATCAAACCCATGTATAGGTATGAAACTATTGACTTATATCTTCGCTACAGGTTAGACCTTCAGAGAAAAACCATCTCTTGACATACATAACAAAGAATTCATTAGACATAAATATTACAAATCAAATCAATCCATTATCAATATAGTTATTTCAGCTCTATTGGATCTAATCCATCATCAAATTCCCAGGTGCATACCTAGTTTTAGATCAAATTATTCATTAATAGCCCATTACATGCACACCTACATAAGATCTAACTATAAAATATTCATTACTTGCACACATAAGTACTTTGATCTTCATTTCCTTATATGGCTTAGGCCTTATCGAATATCGTAGGTCAAAACCATATCAATGCCAATGGTATTCCTTGACGGGATCAAATATATATTGATGGACTCAATACTATGGGTCAATACAATGGTAAAGACCCTTGGTATTTAGAATACCATGGCATGAAAATTGTACGCGCCTTTTCTTCTTCATACTCGCTTGTGTACACAGTTTTTCTTCACAAAACCTACGTGGACCTATCAAAACATCCCCTTCAGCATTCCTATATCTCTGAACTAACATTCCTTTGTCCAAACTCTCTATCATATTTAGAAACATTATGTTCACATATTCATCAAGTAGGTTTCCATCAAAAGACAACTCATCAAGTAGGTTTCCGTTATGGACAACACATTATTCATAATGCCAACAATCTCCCCCTGTGGACTTGATGGAAACTCAAGAACCAAGTTACTCTCACCCTTTGACATCAAGGGAAAAGGGTTGAACAATTTTGAATGAAGGATTCTCTTCCTTTGTTGACATGAGCATTGTAGGTCTAATCTGTTGAGTATGAATAATGAATAATGACCATGCTACCCCTTAGCACATGTTGAATTTTCTAAAGATATACAAAGAAGTACATGAATCAATGAATCAACCAAACATCACCTTTCCTATCACCAATGGCTCATGCTTATATTGATCACCCAACATAGTGGGGTTACAAATTATATCACATGCCCAAAAATATGGGATTACATGACTTGACCACAATAGTCCATACATGACTGAATTTGACAATGATTTATAACATAGGTCTTTACATGGCCTTTATACAAAGAGATAGATATGAAATTTATAACTAAAACAAAAGACCTCAATAAGATCATGATAGTCATCAGTAACTATCATGGACCATAAAGAACCTCCACCATAAGCATCTGTTCGCAACAACATGAACAACAACATGCACATTTTCATCATCAATTTGTAAGATAGGACAATGTAGCTTTAATATCATCAACATCTGACCAAGTATGCAACGTAATATTTTCCATAGAGATCTTCTATCAACTCATACTCTTGACCTCATCAAGGCCAACTTTCTCTTTCCCTTAGTAGGAATAGTTTCAATCCATGTTCATCAAAGCATAGCAACATATATTTTTGTGCATCAACCAAGCATACGCCATATCTCCAAGTATCATCTAGAAAATATAGCAGTAAAATATCAATAACCATATCTTCACAAAACCATTTGCATCATATCATGTACATGTAGCTTGTGTAAGCCCATAGGCATCTTCCATGACAAAAACATCATCACCAAATAATCATGGCAAGGCCTACATTCTCTATCCACAACAATCCCCAACATGTCATACATATATCATCACTAGAGATTTTTCTATCATTCCACATCTGATAAGCATCATTATGTACCAAGGAATTCTAAAGAAAACATGATTCCAACAATGCATTATTACAAGCATAGAAAATTCACCCCCCTAAAACTGTGCCAACTGTTCATTGTCATATCTGATCATATCATCTCATATATCTATAAGGACATCAAAATATCTTCAACAATTGGTTATCCATCAAGGCATCAACAACTTATAAAAGCCAAAACCACTTCTAAATAGCATCAATAGATTGTAAACATCAATCATCAGAACAAGAAAGCTAAATAATAATTGTCTGAAGCATATCAGATATTTTTCCCGAGTCTATCCCATTGTTTCTTCATCATAGAAAAACATATGTGAATGTTCAAATAAAAAATTGTGTATATACATGACTTGTATTCATAGGATCTGTGTACAGAAAGTAAAATTTTGAAACTTCACAACTTCAACTCCCCCTGAGCCTGTATTGTATGTAATTTTTCAACATTACTACACTAGATACACTCTTAGTAATATAAGCAACACGAATATCAAAACAACAATAGGAATCATCATCAATACAAAACATGTATTTCTCCCCCTGAGATTATACATCACTGATCCTGAGGACCTGATAATCATTTTCTGCTCATATGAGGTCATGTACCTCACATCACTTTTGCAACCACTATGAGAAGTAAGCTTCAAGAATGAATGTATTACAACAGGGACAATCTTCCATACATTTCTAACTAAGGTTCCTTCTTCCTCTATATCTAGTTTTAATTTCTAATTATGCATTGAAACTTATCCCATCTCCTAGTTATGTTTTGTATATTTTATCTGCAATCAGTGGCCTTATGCCCAAGTGAGTTATAAAAGAAACAATATTCATAAAACCATCATTTGTGTCTAGGGGCTGATCTTGACCTTGATCTAGGATAATTCTTATATATGAGAAATTTTATTCAACCTTACTTTGCACACTACACTGATTTTTTCCATTGCATTGTGTATGATCATACACAATGCCAACCTTGATCAATGGAGATCATTGTTCATTAATAATCTTCTCTAGAGACTCATAAGCTTTTACCCATTTGTTTATATTCTCATAATCTTTATTTAGGGTCATATTTTTGGATTCTAATATTTCACGCTACTTTTGCTTTTCTTGGAGTTGTTTTCTTATGCTTTATGTTCTTTTATTGGTTTCTTATAATTCCATTTTTAACCTCTTTATTTCTTCAATCATATTTTTTCCTTTTGATTCCAATTCTTTGTTAACATTCTTGAGTTGATCTGCATTCTCCCTTAGAGTTTTCATCAAATCATCTACCTCACAACTATATAATTCATTAATTGACTAATCTTCAAAATCCATGAGAACTACATAAGAACTATTAGAATCTAAATAAGAATTTTGTTGATCATCATATTTTCTATGACTTTCTTCATTACAGTAAAATATTTTCTTATCATAGAACTTCCTTCTAGAAACATTCTTTCCATTACCTTTATGATTTTCTCTATAATGAAATTTAGATTCATAATGGCCTACACTTCCACAAGAAAACCACTTAAAGGAAAGCTTACCTTTGAATCTTCCAATACCCAGTTGTAACTTTCTCATGAATTTTTCTTGTTCCTCATCTGATATGTATCTTATGTCTTTGAGTGCTTCCTTATGTTTCCCTTCATATGTGGCTTTGAAGGTTTCTTCTCTCATTTATAAAGGACCATCTTTCATCATCTCAAATCCCATCAATATTCCATTGAGTTGATCAAGTGTGAGATTTTGCAGATCTGACATTTCTTCAATAGCAGAGACTTTGGAATCAAACTTTGGAGTTAGTGATCTCAAAATTTTCTCAACAACAATATAATATCTTATGTCTTCACCAAATATTTCTCATGGAATTAACAATCTCTTCAACTCTAAGAAAAAGTCTTCCAATTCTTTCATCATCATGCATTTTCAATGTCTCATAGTTTATTCTAAATGGTCCTAGTTTAGAGTTTTTTGCCTTGGTGTCACCTTTATATCTTTGGAAAAGCTTATCCCACATGTCATTTGTTATCTTCCGTTGCATTACTTTGACGAACTCGGTCTCGACTAGACTTCCAAAGATGAAATTCATAGCCTTTACGTTCATTTCATACCATTTATTTCCTACAATATCTATGGGAATGGCCGCCATATATTGGTATCCACTTTCAGCAATTTCCCATACATTAGCTCCCAATGAGCATAAGTATGATCTCATCCCGAATTTCCAAGAGGCAACGTTAGTTCCATTAAATAAAAGTGGACTGATAGAAAATACTCCTTCATGACTACCCATATTGACATATCTCCTTCAAGCAATAAAGCTTCTCCAGAAGGACCACATCTTATACCAATTGTTGGGAAAAATACTGAGAGGGGGGGTGAATCAGTGTTTTAAAACTCACTTAAACTTTTCTTTTCTTATCCATATTTCTGTATGCGACTATAATGAAGCAAACCTGGACATGTATGCGACTCTTATGCAGACAACTAGCGCATATACAGTTAACTAACTTTTCAATTAATATGTCATCTCTTTAACAGGAACCAATGTATTAGTACTTCGTTAGGCATTAATTAAATAGTAACCATGTGCAGTAAGAATAGAATAAACCATCACATATAAGAAACACATCATCATGCATGAACACCATAATTTTTGGGTGGAAACCTAATGTGGGAAAAAACCAACACTACTATGGTCTTTTTCTTTTTCTTTTATTATAATAAAACATATCAAAATATTGTACTATTGTAGACTCATACTAGCACGCAGGCACCCACCTGCAGAAGGCAACAACCTTCTCTCATTATCTAGCATCCATTGGAAGGGAGCTCCAACCCCATGATCTCATATACCGACACCCACATGAAGGGAGCTTGTACCCCCTCATCTGATTTACCAGTTACCACTCGAAGGAAGCTTCAACTCCCTTACTGAAGGTTCCAACCCTCAACACGATTGTGGACCATGTTTCATAATTTTTCACACTAGAGCCACCTAAACCAAAAAATCACAACTTGTAGGCCAGATTTCATCAAATTTTTCAGATTGGACCCACTACCATCATTTAAGCCCAATAACAAATATCAAAACTAAAACTGATCACTGGAATAAATCACTCAAACATTGAACCAATTGAAACAACGAATAAATAAATCAACTTCTTCTCAAACAACCAAAGGTGTTAGATCACTGTAACCAAAATACCAATACTAAACCCAGACACTGCATCAATTCACTGAACCAACTGAAACACTAATCAATAAAATTCCAGAATATATATGCTACTTTAATTTAGAAAATCCACGTGTATATGCGACTTTCTTGAAGCATACCTCTGTACAAATCTGAAAACATTGAACCCTGAAACTGAATCATTATCATTATAAACCAAACACTGAGTTACACCCTCAATGAATGAATTACTCTAAAATAATCATAGAACCATAACAAATCTTCAATCACATATAGCAAGCATCATCATCACTCTTCAATCTATCAATTCAACTTTAATCATCACTGTTAAACACAAATCATCAATTAAGAATTTATTTACAGACAATAGAAACACAACAAGACTGATTAGACTAATTAGACTAGTCAAACATCTTATTCAACAAAACCCTAGATTATATATGTGCTTCCCACAAAACACTTTTGTGTGTATATGCACTTTTGAAGAATCAAACCCACGTAGAGATTTGTCCAAAGTGTAGAAATGATACGCGACTTACCAACATTAAACATGTGCATGTATGTGTTTTTTAGGATATAAAACCTGTGTATAGATATGAAACTATTGAATTATAGCTTTGTTGCACATCAGACCTTAAAAAGAAACCCCATCTCTTGGCATATATAAAAAAACATGTGTCAGACATAAATATTATAGATCAAATCAATCCATTATCAATATAGTCATTTCATATCTATTGGGTATAATCCATAATCAAATTCTTGGGTGCATACTTAGTTTCAGATAAAAATATTCATTAATAGCCCATTACATGCACACTTGCTTCAGATCTAACTATAAAATCTTCATTACTTGCACACACAATTACTTTGATCTTCATGTCCTTATATAGCTTAACCTTTATCCAATACCATAGGTCAAGACTACACTAATGCTGATGGTATTATTTGATGGGATCAAATATCCGTTGTTGGGATCAATACTATGGGTCAATACCATGGTAAAGACGCTTGTTATTAATAATACCATGGTGATGAAAATGTATGCACATTTTCTTCTTCATACCCACGTGTGTACGGGGTTTTTCTTCACAGAACCCATGCATATCTATCAAAACATCCCCTTCAACATTCCTTTGTCTCTGAACTACTATTCCTTTGTCCAAAATCTGTATCATATGTAGACACATTCCTATTGACATCTTCATCAAGTAGGTTACGATCAAAAGGCAAATAATCAAGGAGTTTGCCATCAAGGGCAACACATTAGTAATAACACTAGTAAGGACATCACTTCATCATCTAATATTTCAAACTCATTTTCCTTCTCTTTGTACTACATCCTCATGCCTTCCTCAACTCTTTCTGATTCTGCCAATTTAATATTTAATCTGATGATCTCTTCCTTGAGTTTGTCCTCTATATCGTCACATATATGCAATAGTTTTTCTTGATCCTTGCATGTAGATGTTAGTATATAAATCTCATCTCTAATAACATGTTTCAGCGGCTATAACCACCCTCCAAAATTTTAGCTCTCATGCAAATTTTAGAGCCTACCTTTGATCCTGAGATCGATCATCCTTGGTCACTTGTTGGCAAGCTGATGATTTCAAGCTCCCCTCCTTGACCTTAAGAGTTCTTCATATTCACATCTTTATGCAGCATGTGTCATCTTTGGGCATAGAGGTTATTGTTTGTGATGTAAAGGGAATGTTGTCTTGCTTCAAGGGAATTGTGTGCGCATGAGTGGTTGTCATCACATAGACATGTTTCACACTCACTTCACACACTTTTGTCACGAAGGTTGCTGCATCAAGAAACATATGTTTTATGAATTTTGGATGGTATACATTATGACACTAAGTATCTGTGTATGATCACAGTTGAGTCCTATCATTGTTTACATATGTTTCACTGATCTCACACTTAGCCATTTTCCTGAGAAACCTAGCCTAATCCTGCTTCCCTGAACTATGCTCTTTGCTTTTGCAACCATCAAGCTTCCTCCCTTGCCCACTGAAACCATGCAGTGCATAGAGACACCAACCTCCCTTGCCTCATGAAACCCCATAGCCCATAGAGACACCAACCTCCCTTGCCTACTAAAACCCCACAGCCCGTAGAGACCCCAGCTAGCACTACTCTCCAAAAATGCATAGAGCAATCCAGCTGCACTGCCCTTAGAAATTGTGTAGAGGTATCCTCCCAGGACCACCATCTCGCAGCACTCTCCCATGCCTCAAAACTATGCAATGTTGTTTAAGCTGCCCTATCTCTCTTGCATGCAGAAACTGCACAAATGGGCCTCGTTCCAACAGCAGTTACTACCCACTAAAATTGCGCATATATACATATTAGTGACTACAGGAAAACGCGACATTTTGAAATTGCTTCCAAGGAGTTGAGGAGAAGGACCAAGGGACCAAGTAACGGAAAATATCAGGACCATATGCAAACTCTGTTGGATGCATGATCATCTTAAGGGTAAGTATGGTAAGTAAAGGACACCTTTCGAAGTACACCTCTTAGTTGAGTTTGTAGGACTGCTTGTCATTGTCATATCATCCTATCCTCAGTAACGTGTATGTGTGAAAACATGAAAAGTCATTCTATGTGCTTCTTCTACATGTCTTGCTCCCTTTTCACTTGTTTGACCAATTGTCGTCTTCAGCATGTTGATTATTATGTCATGCTTGTGACCTCGTTTTGGTGATGTTGAAAGTTTTGTTTGAGTTGTGCTCACTATGCAAACATCTATCATACTCACACACAGTGTTGTAAGCATTGTCACGCAAGTGTCATCACGGTCGTCTGAATGTCTATATCAAGTTTCGTGCTTGTCACTCACACCTGTCTCTCAGTCACACTGAGTGTATGTTGTCTTGATGGTTCAAGGTGTTATGTCATCGAGTCATGTTGAGTGTGTGTTTGCAAGTTCATGCATGCACAAGTTCACTCACTCACACCCTTAGTCATTTTGCTAAAACGTTGTCGACCAGACCACCCTGCAATAGTTGGACCTTCGTTGAGTTGCATTGCACAGTCTCATCCCTCAGTGAACATGTACTGCTACCCAGAATTGCGCAAAGCTTGAGGTTTATATCCTGGAAGTCTAGACTACTCAATATTGGAGTCGACCAGACTGACTGTCACCTAGAATAGCATAGAATTTGCTCAGCAAGTCCTCTCAATAAGCGCTTCTTGTAAGCAAAGCCATCAAGCCTCCAACTAGTCAATTGAAGAGTTTGACCAAGCAGTGACCCCGAGCCTCACTCCTCAAAAAAATTGCATAGAAGCTGTGAAGCATGCCCACGTCTATTGACTGATGAAATTGTACAGACATGTCATACAGACACCCGCTCCCTCCGACTGTACTTCCCTAAAAAATTACATACTTTTCTCGTCCAATCACACTGTCAGCCCGCCTATTGCTCATCGTTAAAACTGTTAAGTTTTCATGGGTTGCCACCCAGTTGCCGATATCCTCCTATGACCAGAAACTACGCAGGGATTTCCTATAGGTCAATCTCCCAGCTCTGCATAGTTTTGGCCGGCAACCTCCCGCGACACGTTGCTAGCCTTCTTGGATAATCTGCACAGTTTTCACTGCCAGTGTCCCCTTGTTACCTACACTATCTCCCTGAAACATTTGTGCATATCTTCCCTCCAACCAAGCTAGATCTCGCAGATAGTTACTTCTTATCTAGACTAACCATTTCAGCCTACCAATGACCTCTGCATAATTTTCATTGATAGTGCCCGAAGCCCGCATCGTGGCCTGAAATGTGCTCTCCTTAGTTTCAGAGCGTTGTCCTCCCTCCCAGTCACCTACATCAAAAAAATGAAAGATAATGCATCATGGTAGACTAGGGGATTTCTGGATTTGATGCTGTCTCATCATGAGTGATTGCAGATACAGGTATATGGATGAGACACAACGCGATGATGAATAGGATGAAAATGGAGCACATGCTAGGAGACTTTTTTGTGAACGGATGAACACATGGAGCATGCCAAGGAGAAGCGAAGGCGAGGCATGAATGTGCAACATCAAGTGAACACCAAGGCCATCGAAGACTCTGCACACCTTTCCATGTAGAGGTGAAGATATGATACATCAAGAGCACATCAATCACTCAGCAACACTGTAGCTCGACATGAACACCACCAAAAGCATCAACATGCTAGCTCTCTCATGTAGAGTGATGTCATGAGTCATCTCGGCCACATCAATACTATGGGCCATATTTTTGTAATCAATAGAATGTAATGTGGAAGTCCAAGAGGCCCACATGTAAATCTAAAGAGTCATGTAAAGTTGAAGAGTGATGTAAGTCAAACAGTCAAGAGGGAAGTTGAACAGACATAAGGGCCAATTTCACCCTTGGCTATATACACCCCTCATTTGTACATGCAAAGGACTTTTCACCTTGGCTCCTCCCACATAGACTTGAGAGTCTATAATCTTTTCTTTGAGGAGCGACTAGTGGCTCCAACGCCACGCTATCGGTGTTAGTGATGTAATGGTGTACAAATGTGTATTGGAACTTTTCCTTAATTTAGAAGCCTATTAATAGGCTATCACATTTTCACACGTATTGTATTCATTTGTAAGACTCTTATTTGGACACTTGTAATGCATGTTGCTTTAACCTATATTAAGAAAGTTTAACTATTTCGAGTTTTTTAGTACATATGCTATTGGAAATGTGTTTTTATAGGTTGTTAGTGTTGTCTCGCTTGTGTGGGCTACCCCGCCGAATACTCAACAGATTCATTCTTGTAAAATTGTTATAATTCCCATCAAACTTGTGTGGACTACTCTGTTGGCTGTTGTACGTGCTATCTTTTCACCTTGTTTTGGTGAATCTGCATCCGTGAGGATTACTTTGTCAGAAGCTGTGCATGTCTTGTTTTGTTGTGTGTCTCTAGCAGAGTTTGAACTATTCCATTTCAACCTGAGACTCACTTCCACCCTCTCCCTCTACAGTGAAAGAACTTTGACACAAGCGACACTAAGAACTCACCACGCATGTGAACCTCATTGTTCAAAGGCAAAGTAAACCACTCTCATGTGTTGACTAGAAAGAGCTAAGGCAAATCATGAAGATAATGGAAATTGGTCCATCATACCGAATGGGAGTCCTACACCAAACAGTGTGAGGTCTAGTTGGGACTTCATATAGGGGTGATCCCCTGAATGTTGGTGGGTCCAACACTGTCAACAAAACCTTAAAATCATTCTCATATTCACTAGCCACTTCAGCATGATGAAAATATGAATCATCAAAATTATAAGTTAATAGAAAATCATTATTATGTATACCTTTGGATTTAGGATTTCCCAATTTCTTCTCATCATCCATTGAATCATGTGCACTAGAATAATGAGATTCTTTTGGTTGAGCTTGTTGTTTTTGAAGGCCTCTCTTCTTATTCTTGTTCTTGTTCTTGTTCTTATTTCTCTTTTTGTCATTTTCCTTATTGTTATTGGTACCATCTCCAAGTATGTATTCTAGCTTGTCCCACATTTCTTTAGCATATTTCAAACCTACTAGCCTCTTCATATTATCATCATGAATATTTTTTGTAGATTATGCATCTAGCTTGCGCATCCTACAACAAAAAATTATCTGCAATTGGATCCTTGCCATAACTTTCAAATACTAATCTCCAAATGTTAGATCCTCTAGACAATTGAGATTTTACATTTTTGTGCCATAACTTGTAATTTGCAGCAGTGAGGAAAACCATTCTAAAAAAAACTCAAATTTTTACCAACAAAAATCACATCTCTCTCCATCTATCAGGTTGCAACCAAGAACCTCACTCTAAAAGAATTGTTGGAAACCTTTGAGAACTACTGGGGGGGGTTGAATCAGTAGTGTGACCTATTATAAAAAATTCCTTTTTATTTACTTTACTGAATCAAACACACCAATTAGAAGCAACACATTAAACATTTGTAGATCTATGCATAAATCATAAGCAACAAATAAACCATATGATCAACATAACCATGAAAAAGAACACAAGAAAGCATCAACCAATGAGACACAAGATATCTAGTGGAAAAACCTTCACTGGGAAAAAACCAACCTTGTTGCTATTTCCCTACTCTAAATCTTCTATTAAGAAAATATAGTCTTTTTACATAGATTTCTCAATCCGATCAGCTAGGAGACACGACCTCATATACAATCAGTTGACTCTCATCATCCAGGATACTTGATTCTACTGAACATCTTAGAAGACTATGTTATCACATGGATCTATAGACTACCATCCACTGAAAGCTACCACAATCAACGATCCTCACCCAACTCCAACTAGACTATCGAACTACCATTGGATTGAAAAATTGTTTCTTTCACTAAAGCTTCATTATCACTACTCCATTTCCATGAAGTCATTGCTCCTCTACTCTATGTAGACCTCATTTCATTTATTTTCATGTTGGATATAATACATTATGCTCAACTCTAATTCAACTCTGCAATCATGTTCTCAGCAACAAGAATCTCTGCAAATTATAATAAAAATACCACCAACAATGTGCTATCAACAATAGAAAAATAGTGGCTAACATCCATACATCAAATCACCAATAAAAACACTATCCAACAACATGCAAAACTCTCCAAACAATGAGTGCTATAACAAACTCAAATCTTTTCTAAATACTAATGCACTCCTTCACTAATCTGCTACAACACTACTATTTCCCTCACACACAGAAGAATCTATACTCACAATAAAATCTAAAGAATCCCTCCACTATGTAGCCTTCTCTAACTCACTCTCATACTCAACCAACCAATACTCAACTTCAAAGTGATGTATATAAAACATGAAGGGTGAAATTCACCTTTGGGTTGGGATCAAAGGTGCACAAATTGGACTAAATAAATCCACTAACATCACTACTTTCTCACTAAAAGTGTTCACATCATTGGAGGACATTTTCAAAACATTCTTGACCCTTACAACTTACTCTAGAAGTCTCTCGGAATTTCCATTCCAATTTTATTTCGATTTACAAGAGGAATGCGAAGGATTTTTTATGAAAAATATCAGTCGCATGCACAACACTAGTGAAACCTAAATAGATACTTTTAGTCATATAAATAGGGTTGTCTCTGAATGATTGGAGCCTTTCAGTTGGATGAATAAGGCTATGTCCATGTGACTAGGGCAGAGCATAAGGAATAACCACAAGCCTTCAGCCCAGAACCTCTACGGCCTATTGGGTCCTTTTCTTCAACATATAAACTCACCTCTAAACCTATGCTAAGCTCAGTGACACCTCTGCAATTATATGAAACAAGTCTCCCAATTGTCAGTGCCAATTTGATCTAAATGGACTACAAACAAGGTTGGAGAGAGTGCCAACAAGTCCTCCTCTTTCCAATAGACACCTCCACAAAATCCAACACCTCTTAAATGACCTATAAAATATTGTAACGCATATCCATCATCATCATAGGGCCAACACACTGCAACAAGTCCTCTCCATGAGTATAACAATGAAGACCTATATGAAGACCTAGTTGCCAAATCAACTAGTATGCCAACTCATCATCAACCATACCAATTTTATCATTTTTCCATCAATACATCACAAGGATGACATCATAAGGTTGAAAAAAATTCCAACACAATCATACCAATGCCAACATAACCAACTACAATCATGCTGCAATGAAGGCACATAAACATAAGCTAGGCTACATAGGGTTGACATCAATGCCAACATGATCTAGTTGCCATCATGAACCAATGCCAACAATCTCCCCTTTGGTATTGAGGGAAACCATACAAACTATGCAAACCATCATCCTTTATCACTCCCCTTTTGAAATCAATGGCAAAGGTTCAACTCCATCTGATAATGCATCAAGAACTAAAGCATAGATACTGGAGAGACTAATCTCTACATGGCTGAAAAACGATGCGCATCAACCAACATCCATGGCTCTCATATGAATAGCAGCAAACAACATCTATAACCAGTCAATATCAGAGTAATATGTCACACCAAAAGCATCTAGTAGCAAGAAAAAACATGCAATCATGAGGCAACCACAAGCATCAATATGCATCATCATATGAACAACAATATGCACATAAGAATCAACTCAAACTCTCCATAGTAACCACATAACATCAACTACCAAAACATCTCTTCACATAACATGAGGTAAATAACCCAAACTATCATAGCGTAGCATGAGTCACATCATGACACCTCCGAGAGAATCATAATTCCAACAATGTATCTCTAAAGTTAATGTGAATAAATAATGCTCCCTGTGAGCATATGTCATCTCCAAGATTAACTCCAACTTGCAATGAAATGTTTCACTACAAACAATGCCTCCTTCCAACAAAGAGAAGCACCATAAGGACATAGACTCCACATGACCATCACTCAAATGACATATACATTGATACATACATGGTTGTGGCAGTGACATAATACCTCATACATACGCTATATGAACCAATGATACATAAAACAAAAGTACATGACTTCATGAGAATATTACATACATTTTCAATGAAGTACATTGCTACTATGATAATTTCATATGGACCAATGAGTCAAATACATGATACATCATGATTGTTACATCAACATTAGGTCATATGTGTGGCTGCAAAATGACTCCGTAAGACTCCTCCATGACAAGCCTATCACCATGATGACTCCACTAGCTATTGACTAGACTCTCAACCAACACAAAATGATGATACAATTAAATTACATGGTTGTGATAATCATCATAAGATAGATCATACATTGTTGTTCCATGTATCAAGTCACCTCAATGAATCCTATGCAAGTGAACTCCTTCTATGCATGGTTTTACACTCTTTTTAACCGACTTGTGAGTTAAACCAAAAACATATATATGGTTGAAAAATGTACCGCTATTACTTCGAAAACATATGTAAAGAAGCTACAAATAATAGATTGAAAACAATGAAGAATATGCCAAATAGCACATGTAAATATCATGCCATTCATATCTCCCCCTGAGCTCAATATACCTCAAAAAGATAGGATGATCCTATGGACCCACTAGTAGAAAATGAGAAATTAGTGACTAGCTAACTAAAAACGTTAGTCACCACAACTTTTGCAAGTGAAATACTACCAAAAACAAGAAATCTCAAGTGAATCAACTAAAAACGACTAAAACAAAAGACTAATTTAGTCCAGGGTTAAAATATATGAATACATAATAAGTAATACAACTAAAAATGACTAACATGAATGACTAATTTAGTCTAGGAACAAAAATATTACTACCTAACAAGTACTACAATATTATGACTGAGTTTTTATGCTAGCCATTTTAATTGTCTGACTTTAGAAATCTAAAATTAGAAGTGATAGGGGATTCAAATGTTGTTATAGATTGGGTAAAATGTTATACTTCCTTCAACACTTTTTTATTGGATCAGTGGATGATTACAGTTATGGAGCTGATTAAAATATTTAGGGTTATATCCTTTGATCCCATTTCCATGGAATTAAATTCAGAGGTTGACATATTATCCAAAATGGGAGTGGGCTTACAACTCCGTCATATACATTATGAAGAATACCTACAAGGAGAAGTGTTTCCTAGTTAGGAGAGGATACATTTCCTTTAGTTGGACACTTAAATTTTCATGCATATCTACTTTTTTTGTTATCAGGGTCATATCCATTGAACTTAGGATACCAGTTTTTAACTTGGATACCAAGTTGTTTATCTAGTATTTTGAAGTTACATTATGAACGTAACAATACTATACTTTTATGAAATTGTTTTGAATCCTATGGGGATTTTGATATGGCCTTAACATTATATGTTACACATATTGGAATATCATGCTATACATGTGAAGAAGATTTAGTATAGTTATATGATGTAAATTACACCTACGCATTAATATTAATACAAAAATGATGCCTTTTTCTTATTGGATTTTTTTTTTTATGGAAGAGGTTTGATGACACCTTGTCTTGGCCATCCAGGACACTAGGTATAGGAAGAGGTTTATGTAGCTACCACACTTAGCTTGGTATGTATGATCCATGTGTATATGATATTTCTAATGTGTATTAATTTTATTATGATCACTTAAGCACTCAAGTCTAAATCTTGACACTTTGAATATAAGTTCTAAGTTGAGTTGTTCCATGGTGTTTCATAATTCTACTTAGAAAAGCGTGTCATTGTAATATTTTGGTTATATATTTGGTGATTCGAGTATGCTCTACACATAATGTTATTGTACCCCTTATTTCTCACCAAGACAATTCTACTCTACCTTGTATTTTTGGCAGGAATGAAATATTATTTATTGAAATTGATGGAGTTAAAAAGAGATATGGTAATAAAGTCTAAATTTATGAGAATTTATTTTAATTTATGGCTTGCGACTAAGATACCAGTGGATTGAAAACCTTCAAATAATTTGCTAGGTAAATATATTCGGTGATAACGTTAGATACATAGAACCGTAAGTGTGCATAAATGGAAATGGTGTTTTTTGTTTTTATTCATCTGTCATCTATTTGATGTTTCAATTATCAATATTCAAAGCCTCTTGAATGTAATAATATGAAACATCTCTTCCCCATCCACTGATTTACGATTTGGTTTGGAAATAATAAATTTGTAGTAAAAGTAATGCTTGTGTTGTGCGATAACAGTGACATGGAGGGAGGGATCATATCACTCGTTGTTGCTCCTTCAAAAATATTATTTGTTTGTATTACATAATTCGAAGTGACATTACATATTCTAGGGTTCAGGGTTTTATGAAGGTCTAGTGGCTATAGGTTCAAAACCTTGGAGGCATCTATTCTCATCGTGGTTGGAAGTATCTATCTTCTTGAAGTAGTTGTCCTCCTTTTGATATCTTCAAAACCTGGTGAGCCCATTCCCAAATTTTAGTTCATCTTTAAAACCACGACAATACCATTCTGGTATAGATTAAGGTTTTCTTTATCTTGTAAAGCCTTTCCCATTCTCACTTCCAGAAATGAAGCCACAAATAAATACTAAAGGTCACTTCTATACATTCCATTTCGAGCAAAAACTAGCACTCCACACTATTGTTATATGGAAACCAAAACCCAAAATCTCAAACTTTTTGTCTCACTACAATCCATATAGGTTGATATTACCAAAGGTTATAGCTAATTTGCAGTCTACTTGTTAGGATATTCCGACACATAGGAAATAGTTAATTACAACTTGGTCTAGTATAGAGTTAGGTAAAGTGTGTTTCTTTACCTTGTACATTTTGTAACTTACAATCCAACGGTCACGATATGTAGTGATCCGACGGTTCATTCTCTCCTCGGTATTACCGACACTTGATCCGTGGCTTGACACCCGATTGGTCCATGATTTCTATTTAAAGCGCATGGAGGATCATTTGTAGGGTAATCCGTCTATGAGAGAAGCTTATGTAAATTTTCATTCTTTTATTAATAAATTGCCTGAAGTGGCCGCATTGGCTCAGGCCGTGGACTGTTTCCCTCTTTGAGGGTTTTAACCACATCAAAAATACTGGTGTATTGATCTGTGATCTGGTTGTGAGCAATGTCCTTTGGTGTTTTGTCTGAGGAACTTACCCTGTAAATTCCTACATGGTATCAGAGCTATTTGAGGGCGGCGTCCGTTGGTGATCCAAATCTGAAGCCGGTAGAACTGCATCTGACTGTCGTTTCCTAGATCTATTGTTTCTGACTACTTTTAGGCCAAGAGGACTGCTCTGTTGTGTTGGGAGCATCTATTCCAGTGAGGAACCCCTTTCGTTTCACACGAAAAGGTTTCCAGTAACCCTAGCTACGCCATTTTTAAGATCTGGAGGTATACAGTGTTTATTTGCATTTTACAGTTATTTTCTCTCTGTTTATTTCGGTTTCGATTTATTTAGCCTTTTTTATTACCGGATCTATACCTTTCATTTCTGTGTATGCTCTTTTCCCTGCGACTCTATGCGATCTGGACAAATCAGAAACAAAAAGGAAGGATTTTTCTCATGCGTATGCTCTTTTCCGCTGCACCTTAGTGTGATCTCGGAAAATCAGAAACATTGAGGAAAATATTTAGTTTCTGACTAAAGCTAACTTTGAGCCGCAAGGTTCATTTTTGAAAATATTTAGTTTTTCGGCTAAAGCTAACTTCGAGCCGCAAGGTTCGTTTTTTTTTGTATGTCCGTGTTGGGTTTTGTGTTTTTTGTTTTGTAGGGAAAAGGAGCCTTCTCAAAGCAAGCACACAACCCAAAGCATCAACCTCTCTCTCTCTCTCTCTCTCTCTCTCTCTCTCAAATTTTTTGTATAGCTCAATTGGTTCAAAGCTATTCTAAGAGAGTAGAGGTCTTGGGTTCAAATCTCCTTTTTGTGAGGGCGGATTTTTCATTTCTGCACATTCCCGCACTTCATCGGCATCTTCAACAACTTTTTTTCCAAAAGCCATAAATTCTTCATCCGGAAGCCGTTTTCAGAGCCGTTTTTTTTAAACAAGCCTAATTTTTCGAGATCTATCCATTGGAACACTTAGTTTTAGCATCTATAGCTTCAATTTCCATTGAAATGGAAAGTCAATACCAAGTTACCCTTGACAGCACCAACTACTTCCAATGGTTGTCCTACATTGAGGATTTACTTAGAAGTAAAGGTCTCTACAGAATAGCCTCAGCCAAGAAAAGAAACCGAAGGATGAAGATAAGGCTGCTAAATGGGAAAATAGGCAAGATCAAGCACGTGGATTGATAGGGATGTCTATTTCTCCAGATCTTAGATTCCATATTGCAAAACTTGATACTCCTGATGAAGCAATGAAACAAATCAATAAAGTTTTTGGGATTAAAAATGAACTTAGAGCCCATCAACTTGAAAATGAGTTGCTTACATTGGACCCTAATAATTTTTCTTGCATTGAAGATTTCTTGTCCAAGTTCAAGACCCTTAGATATCTCTTGGAAGGTGTTAAGGTTAAGAAAGAAGATAGTAACCTTATCTATTCCATTCTGACCAAGTTGGGACCAGCCTACTTTGTGTTTGTTTCCACCTTCCATTCTACAAGAGAATCCTTCATTTCTCAAGGAACAGACTACAAGTCCCCTTCCTTTGACTCTTTTTGTGATTCTTTAATAAGAGAACAAGAAAAACTCTTACACCTTGGTCTTCTTAATCTTGGAAACTCTTCCAAGAAAGCATTAACCGCCCAGCAGCAACCAAATTCAGAGAATCCTAAGAAGTCATATCCTAAAAAGAATGGTCCTAAACCAAACAAGGGTCCTAAGCAATCTCATCCTCAAAATGAAAAATCATTTCAACAAAATGATAAGACAAATAAAAACAAATGGAAGAAGACTGATAGACATTGCAACTTTTGTAATCGAGATGGCCACTTAGAATCCAAATGATTTAAGAAGATGGAAGCCTTGGAAGCAGCAATGAAGAAACATAACATCCATTTGGAGCAATCTTCAACTTCAACTTCATCTTCATGAATGGCACTTTCTGCATGTGGTTGTCAAGCATCTCGGTCTGCCTATGCACTAAATGTATCTTCTTCTTCTCATTCTCATGAGTGGCTCATTGATTCTGGAGCTTCTTATCACATGGCCAAAAACAAAGCCATGTTTTCTTCTTTAAATGATTGTAACACCAAAAATATATATGTTGGTGATGATAGATCTCTTAGTGTTGTAGGGATTGGAACTGTTCATCTAGACAATGGTCAGTTTAATCATGTATTATGTGTTCCAACCTTATCCTGCAACCTTCTATCTGTATATCAGATAACTCATTCAGGTGAAGGTAAAATCGTTGAATTTTCACCTCATGATGTTGTAATCAAGGACCTAAGAGATCCTAAACAGATTTTAGCTACTGGCATTGCTGATGATTCTACAAGGTTGTATAATTTTCACAACTTTAGGTCATCAAATCTTCCCTCAGTATTTGTTGCTCATAACGATGAAGTGAGCAAACTTTGGCATGAGCGATTTGGTCACTTAAACTATCGCTCCCTTCAGCATCTATGTAAAGAAAATATGGTGACAGGTCTTCCTATGGTATCTTGCAGAGATGGTGTTTGTTACAGATGTGTACTCGGAAAACATCATCGGGACAGTTTTGAAAAACGTGCCTCTTGGCATGCCTCAGCCCCTTTACAGCTTGTGCATAGTGATTTATGTGGTCCACTTCCAGTTGTTTCATTCTCTGGCTGCAAGTATTTCTTAACTTTCATTGATGATTTCTCCAGACGCACTTGGGTATACTTCTTAAAACTCAAGAGTGAAGTATTTAACACATTTTTGGCCTTCAAAGCCTTTGTTGAAAAACAATCTGGACATCAAATTCTTAAGCTAAGATCTGATAATGGTGGAGAATATGTTAAAAACACATTCATCAACTTTTGCACTGAGAATGGAATTCAAATGCAACATATTGTTCCATATACTCCACAACAAAATGGTGTAGTTGAAAGGAAGAATCGCACCTTAAAGGAAATGGCTAATTGTATGCTACAATCTAAAGGACTTGGTCTTAGTTTTTGGGCAAAAGCAATTAACTGTGCAAATTACATAATAAATCGCACTCCTACTAAGGCTTTAAAGAATATCACTCCAGAAGAAGCATGGAGCTCAATCAAACCCGATGTAAGTCACTTTCGTATTTTTGGAAGTGAAGCATGGGCCCATATTCCAGATGAAAAGCATAAAGCTTTAGAACCTAAGAGTGAAAAATGTACTTTTGTTGGATATTCTGAAGATGTCAAAGGCTATAGACTTATTCCATTTAAGTCCAAAAATGTTATCATTAGAAGAGATGTAAAATTTGATGAAAATATATCGGCCTGCGAGCCTAGTCTGGTGGATGTGCCACCTCTCCCTATATCTTCTACCTTTGAAAACATTTCTTCTTCAGATGATGAAAGTGAGGATGACAATCCTCCCCCACCATCTTAGGATCCTCCTTCAGCTCCTCAGCTTCCAAAATGGGTTCGTGCTACTCGAGATGCAGCAGGTGATCTTGCCGGTGATCCTACAGATCAGCGACGCACACGTTCTCAGTTTGACAGAGCCTCTTCTTTACTGGCTCAAGCTCCAGTAAATTATGATCCTGACACCTTTGCAGAAGCTTCAGGCCATCCAGATTGGGAAGCAGCTATGAATGAAGAATATCATTCATTATTGGCAAATGATACATGGGATCTTGTTCCTCTACCACAGGGACGAAAACTTGTCAGATGCAAATGGGTTTACATAACCAAGTATGGACCAGATGGGAAAGTTGATAAACATAAAGCTCGTCTTGTTGCTAAAGGTTTTTCACAGGTTGAAGGCATTGACTACACTGAAACCTTCTCCCCTGTTGCCAAAATGAACTCTATCTGCCTTGTTCTTTCCCTTGCTGCCTCGTTCAAATGGGAAGTCCATCAGATGGATGTTAAATCTGCCTTCTTGCATGGGGACTTGCATGAAGAAATCTACATGGAACAACCCATTGGCTTCATAAAAATAGACTCCAGCCTTGTATGTTGGCTTAAGAAATCCCTTTATCGTCTCAAGCAAGCTCCTCGAGCTTGGTATGCCAAAATGGATAGCTTTCTTTTAGAATCTGGCTTTTCTAGGTGTCATTCTGACAATACTGTCTACACCAAGAAAGTGGGCAAGTCTCTTATCATTCTTGTTCTTTATGTTGATGATCTTATCCTTACCGGTAGTGATCCCAACCTTATAAACCATGTGAAGTCTAGCCTTAAAAAGAAATTTGAAATGACAGACTTAGGACACTTACATTATTTTCTCGGTCTTCAAGTCTTGCAATCCAAGGAGGGTATTTCCCTTTCCCAGTCCAAGTATGCCTTTGATATTCTACGCCATTTTCACATGGAAGACTGTAAGCCAGCCCCTTCTCCCTTCCAGTCTGGAGTCAAACTCTCAGTCACTTGTACTTCTCCTGAAGTTGATGCTACCTTATACCGTCAACTTGTAGGAAAACTTCTGTATCTAACCCATACTCGACCTGACCTTTCCTTTGCCATTGGCATTGTTGCTCGGTCTATGAAAAACCCACGTGAAAGTCATTGGAAAGCAGCTAAAAGAATACTTCGTTATGTTCGAGGTACAGTTCAATTTGGGATTCATTACAGTACCGAAGCATCTCCTCTATTGGTTGGTTTCACTGATTCCGATTGGGCTGGTGACCCTGATGATCGGAAGTCTACTGCAGGTTATGTGTTCACTCTTGGTTCAAGACCTATTACATGGGCCTGCAAGAAACAAGGTGCCATTTCTCTTTCTTCAGTAGAAGCAAAGTATCGTGGTGTCGTAGAAGCCAGTAAGGAAGCCTTGTGGCTTCGTCAGATCCTGTCAGAGTTTGGCTTTCAACAGCAGCATCCGACTACACTTTGGTGTGATAATCAAAGTGCCATTCAGCTATGCAAAGATCCAGTCCAACATCAGTGCAGAAAACACATTGAACTGCACATGCACTTCATCAGAAAGCTCATCCATGACCATGTTCTTGAAGTGCAATATTGTTCAACAGATGATCAAGTTGCAGACATCTTTACAAAGGCTCTCATAGAGGCGAAGTTCACTAAACTTCGATTTATGGTTGGAGTTCAGGAAGTTGTCACTAAGGGGGGATAGGCTCTAGTGCCTCCTTCCTTCTCCTATTGTGTCACATTTGTAAATCCTTCAATCCTATCCCAAGTTGTTCTTAAAGGGTGATGTTAGGATATTCCGACACATAGGAAATAGTTAAGTACAACTTGGTCTAGTATAGAGTTAGGTAAAGTGTGTTTCTTTACCTTGTACATTTTGTAACTTACAATCCGACGGTCATGATATGTAGTGATCCGACGGTTCATTCTCTCCTCGGTATTATCCACACTTGATCCGTGGCTTGACACCCGATTGGTCCATGATTTCTATTTAAAGCGCATGGAGGATCATTTGTAGGGTAATCCGTCTATGAGAGAATCTTATGTAAATTTTCATTCTTTTATTAATAAATTGCCTGAAGTGGCCGCGTTGGCTCAGGCCGTGGACTGTTTCCCTCTTTGAGGGTTTTAACCACATCAAAAATACTGGTGTATTGATTTGAGATCTGGTTGTGAGCGGTGTCCTTTGGTGTTTTGTCTGAGGAACTTACCCTGTAAATTCCTACATTTAGGGCCTGGGTTTGTGTTGGGAAAGGGATGCCAAACTCATATCAATAAATGATAATGACTCCCTTACTCTCTTGGATTCCTTTTTCTCCTTAAACAACAATTTTTCAAGAACCACTCATAAGACACAATTTTTCTCCTCTTCTCTTCTCCAACAATTGCACATGAAGAATGAATGAGCCCTTTTCCCTTTTCCTCCTCTTTAATCTAACAATGATGACAGGCCCTATCCCTAAGCTTAAGGGCTTATTTTAGATCTCAGTTCTCCTTGATCAAGGGTGTAGATCTAATCTCCCACTGACTCCCTTATTTTATATCTCCCCCTTCACTAATGAGCCTCCCTAATCACTTTAATAACTTGTTTTTGTATATTGTGCTTTTTCTCATGAAATCACTTTAAAAACATGAAGTCACTTTAATATTGTAAAATACATTTTATTTTTTGTACCTCATAAAGTGACTAAAAAGTAACATGACTTTAATAAGCACATAAAGTCACACTAAAAAGTGGGTTTACATGTTAATAGGCCAAAAGAAAAAGGCACTAGGAAACATCTCCTTGGTACCATTTTTCTTAACACCATTGCAAAGTTCTTGAACTAGATCTCAAGGAAAGTCTCATCTTTCCAATAGGAAATCATCCAAAAATATATAATAGGTTGCTTTCTCTAGCAGAGGAAACACTATGGAACAATGATTTCTCTAGCACTTCTAGATAATATTTTGCCACAAGTGTTTTTTATCTTCCTACTCATGGAGCATTTGAGTAGATGACATGACACACTGTGGACCAGTGCTTTCTCTAGCACTTCTGCACAATATTTTGTCACAAGTTTTTTCTCTTCTATTTGAACAACATTTGATATTTCACTTGTAAAAGATTCAGCATGCTCTATTTTCCACTTACTTTTCATCTCCAGAATCCACACTTCAAAGGATTAATCTAATAATTGATTACTGACCCTAAACAGACTATAGAGTGACTTGTTTATATCACCCATTACAGTATTGATGATTATACTCGTTACTTTAGGTTAGTGCTCCTATAGTGCAAGGGAGGAATCTATGAGATAAAATAAAAAAGCATCCATTAATGTGGATTTGAAAGTCAATTTATTGACGTTAGTTGTTTTAGAATTTTACACTAGAAATTTGATGGAATTGAGGAGGACACGAGTGCCTTGCTTTGGACTCAGCTAGCAAGATGTCAAATATGCCTTAAAATGGAATGGAGAAATCAACAAGGTTATCATCCATACACTGTGCCAATTGTATCAACCAATTTAATGTGAAAAATAACTGAAATGATCATTTGGATACACATTCACCTCCAATAAACATCAACACCATGCAATTATCAATCTAAAATGGATTGGAAAGACAACCTTCAAACAAGGATGAACAAACAACAATTTCTTCATTAATTGACCCACAAATGATAGGCATGTGGCTTGTTTGTTTCGTCAACATGGATGGCTATTGTAGAATGAATTTTCTTCTCAATCTAGTTTTTGTTCAATGCTCAACTCAGATTTTAATGCATTCTATTTTTACTGCCTATAATGGAACAAACTTTGAATTTGAAATTACGAATATGAGTGTAGGTTTTTTTGTTATTAGTGGCTTTGCTTCAACTCTTTTTTTTCTTTCGATCTCAGATGTAGGTTTCTATCACTTCTCTTTACAAATAAAATATGATACAAATGATTGTTGTTGCTAAAACCCAATGCTTTCCATATTTATAATCTAGTATCCTGGTGCTCGATTTAGCCTTCATAAATAAAATTGGTTCCATGGATTTCCAATTGAGTGAATTACATGCGAAAGGGGGTGTATCTGGATTGGATATTAGAACAGAACCCAAAACTATCCATATAAACTCACACCAGCTGACCAAAGACTCTTTTACACAACCTAGGAATGGGGGAATACTCAAAAAAATGGATTGGGTTGTCCAGTAATAAGGAAAAAATTGAGTATAGCTCATGGGAAAAGAAGAGATGCCCAGGAAGCATTAAAAACCTTTGATAAGGTTTGTGGGTAAAGAAAAAATACCTAGAGTAATTAAAAAATGTTGTTAAGGTTTGTTGCCAAAGAAGAAATTCCCAAAGTAATAAAACTCTTGGGTCTCGTATGTGTGCAGAGGGAAAACACCCAAATATAAATCAAAATAAACTTAGTAAATTCTAAGGAATTAAGTCAATGATTCATTCAAAGAGGATTCGATTTGTGAAAATGTGTTGTGGGTATGCTTTACCCGATTGAGGAATCTTTGTAGATGGTTATTAGTAGTGCCTACAAATAGTTAGTGGAAGATTAAGATGATTTGAATTGGTAAAGTTGCAGAAATTCCAAGTGATTGAACTAAAAGTAGAACTATGATAAGAAAATTACACAACCAAAAAATATTAACAATAAATATTTATTGTTCTTAGGAAATTCCTTAGAAAGGGTAAGCTATGCTTGCTCAGAAATCTCATTCATTGTTATTGAAGAAAAAATTTACAGATTGGCACATCTCATAGACACTTTCATTCATCATCGATAGGCCCCTTGACTCCTTATCCAATTTTATAATAACATTGTACTCTTTGAGATATCATCTATTTTCAAACTTCTTGAGTTCTTCTTGCCTCCCTCCCATTGGTCCTTCTTCACTACAACCTTAATTTTTAATCGTTTTTTTTTGAAAGACCAACCATCGCACTGGTTTGTTTTCCTATCTCATTTTGTCAGAAAGACAAAATATGAATAAAAATAACTCTAATATTGTTACAGATTTAGATAATATTCAAGGAAAGGATTCAATTCATATCACATCTCCCAAGTTTTCTGGCTTTTGGTATCCAAAAGCTTCAACTCTCTTCAATGCTCTTCTTTGATCTTCAAATAGATTCCACTAAATATCCAAGAAAGGCTTCCTTTCTTGTAGTATGGAAGATAATATTTTAGTAGGGATTTCCTTTGTGATAAATCTACATTCCATCTCATGGATGGAGATGACATTTATTTTTCCAATAGATTATTGGAGAACCATTGTTAGGTTGTAAGTCCTAGAAACTCCTCTTTTCCCTTGGCCTTGATTTTCTAAGATTTCTTCTCTATTGTTTTGTAAGGTTTGTGGGTAAATAGCCAATGCATAGATAAATAAGAAATTTTTGGTCTCGTATGTGGGTAGAGGGAAAAATTCCCAAGTCTACACTTAGCCAACTCCATGTAATGAAGGTAATGTTTTAGTTAGAGAGGAATCGAGTTGTGAAATTGTGTTGTGGGTATGCTTTACAAAACTGATAAATCTCTTTAGATTATTGTGAGTAGTGCCCACAAATATCAAGGGAACCACTAAGATCATTTCAACTATCGAAGTTGCATAACTGTCAAATAATCAAATTCAAACTAGAACTATAAAAAACATATTACACAAATGCACAATATAAAAAAAAAGAGATTTATTTTTCCTAGGAAATTCCTTACAAAGGGTAAGTATGCATGCTCAAAAATCTTCAACATTGTTACTCACTGAATAGAAAAATTGTAGATGGGTATGGATTAGAAATACCTTTGCTCATTGTGGGCAGGCTTGTTGATACCTTCGTCTTCCTATATTCAAGAAGGCTACACTATGAGCTCTCATCTTTGATCTTCAAATTTCCAATGTTCTACTTGCATCTCTCCCATTGACCCTTTTTCACTACAACCTTCATTTTTAATGGTTTCATTTGGAAGGCCAACCATCACATAAGTTTTTTTTCCCTTCCCATTTTGTCAAAAAAAACAAAATAAAATTAAAAACTAATTACAAACTTATTACAAATTTACAAAATATTTTAGGCAAGGATCTAATTCGGATCATTAATGGATATGATTATATCAAAGCATGAAAGGTTTAAAATATCATTGCCAAAGCCTTCTTCCATGGCCAAAAGCAACACCTCTAGATAACAAGGGTACACTAGAATATTATAATGGCATCCTTGCACATCAATCCAACCTATAGAAAGGAAGACAATGATGGAAGCATAAATCTGTCATGGGACTTTTCTCCCTTTCTTGCTAAGAACTTTCTACTTGGCCTATGGGGGTTTTCCTCCACATTAATTCAATTTACAAATCAATAGTGCTGCTCCTTTTATATTCTTTCTTACTGATAACTTTCTAATACAATGTTATAGAGAATACTTTAGAAAGCTATGGATTCATATTTTCTTCAAAGAAATAACAATAAAACATCAAAAAAAGTCTATGTCTCTTAGGTTGGAGTGCTCTTCTATATGGCATCTTTTGGAAATCATCAATCTTGCCAAGTGTCATCATACTATAGGGTGTATCTCATTTAGTGGTTGAGTTGTGGAGATATGGTGTCCATATCCCTTGTAAAGTGGAGTGTTTCCCTATTCTTAGCTTCTTGTGCCATTAAGTGGTCTCCTTTTCCACATATCATCCTCACAACATCCATGCCCACCCTTAGAATTATTTTTCCTTCCTAAAATATGCTCTAATAACTTCATTTGACCCTTGGTTGGGTGCTCTCCAAAGTGGATTCATTTTCTAACAGTCAAATCTTTAAAGCATCCAAATCTCCCTTGGAAGGAAACACTCCTCTATGAATGTGCAATAATTTATCAGTAAAGGTTTTGACATGCCACATGTTAACTTCCTATAGAGGGCACTACTAAAAACAATTGGGATGTAAAGGGGTAGTCAATCAGCTAATAAAATACCATAGTCACTCACAACCTTCTTCCACAAACTGTATGACTAATATTTAAATACCAGATTACACTAGATTTTACATTTTCCCTATTAAGTAGCAATATCTACTTAATTCATACAACACACCCTTCACAATCTATGCTAGAATTTTGCAAAGATGTTTTTTTTTTTAAACAGTAACTACACTAAATATAAATCTCCCTTTCATTCAAAATGATCCCATCTACATTGTGAATCAAAGTCATTCTACCAAGTAACAAGGATAACAACTTTAGAGTACAAAAATTCTAGACAAGTATTAAGGTTGTGAGTGAAACTATTGATTGATTAGTTGCAGCACATAAGGAGACATCTAATTCATGTCAGCCCCTACCAAATAATACTTCAGAAAAATTTAAACCGAATTGTCCAGGAATCTTTGTATTTTATCCTATTGAATGTTTTGGAAAATGATCTTAAATGTTTGTATATCCTTCTTTCCTTTTCGAATGAGTATTGTTATTCCCAACCATTAAAATTATGTTGCTACTATTTCTTTTGAGTGGCCATAGTGTCATTTGTTGTAATTGAATCACTGTGAGCATGCTTATAGCTATTAGTGCAACCATTTCCTAGTTTCAGTATTCTCTGCAAGGAATACAATAAAATATTACCATTCAAACCTCCTCAACAACTCTATACTAAAGATAACAATAGGATGTTGAGATCCCCTTTCTACTCCAAGAAAAATCATGAAAATATTTTAGAAAAAGACTACAATAATTCTCTCAAGAAACGAACTCCATGATAGATGCCAACGAGAATCTCCAACAAAATCTCACTTGTGGCATCATGAATATAAGTTTCCATCAATAGTCAATACAGAAGACTCCATTTGGCAAATCCCAAGGTATAAGTACAATATACAAAGGCGAAGATAAAATGAAATTATCAATGAGTGGACATCCTCATCATAATAGTTTGGAAATGTGTGCAAGGTGAATTCCTCACATATAATGTATCCTCTCCTTTTACTAAAAAACTCCTCATAGGGTAATGACCCTCAAAATATTTATTGAAATTGTGAGTGCCTTATAATCATATGTTTGGCCAATGAAAATTCGTTGAGTATAATCCTTGTCTATGTGACATGTGATGATCCTTTCCTTTACAAATTTGTGTCAAGTGGATGATTCTTTTTTAAATTGTGACTTCATTGTTATAGATGTTTCAGGGAAGAGTTGATTTGAGATAAATGAATGAGACCAAAGGAAGGAAAAATCTTTGATGCGGAAATAAATTTCTCCCTAGCTCAGAGGGAGTGATAAAATTTGATACCTCAATGATGAATTTTTCGTAGAAGAATTGATATCTTTCAGTTCTGTTTGAATCACCTGTAATAAAATTACATTTCCGGGAATTCTAATATGACTTTCCAAAAATAGTTAGTCACATCTCAATTTGGAAGTGACTTTCCAAAAATAGAAATTCCTACCCAAATGATCAAGGATGATCTAGACATATGGAATGCACTTTAAAATCAAATCAATCATGATTATACAAGTCAAGAATTAATATATTTATCCTTACTATTATTATAACTATTATGATACTATTATTTATAAAATAGTCTAGAGTTGTTTACCTTTAATGGATTAATAAAAAAATGAATTTTCTCATGGAATATGTAAATTAAATTGGCAATCTCTTACTTTGAAAATCGAACCTCTCTCTTTGATTAAAATAGTAACTCCACACTTAAGAGAATGTAACTCTCCCTCACTAATTCAATGTATGAAAAAAGTGTAACTCCTCCTCATTAAATTTTCTTGTAACCCTCTCATTCAATTCAATTTGTAACTCTCACCAAATATTCTCTCATATCTAACTTTAACTCTCTCTCTCTCTCTCTCTCTCTCTCTCTCACTATTCTGAATTGTAACTCCTCCAGACAAGTGTATCTATGTCTTTATTCTTGGGATGAGCTACACTTCTCCTCAATTAAATCCTACCTCATGGAATTTGGTTTTTCTATTATTGGCTGAAGGCATGAATTCATTTTTTAACTCATCTACTTTCTCATAAATTTAGGCAAGAGAAAGTGAGAGCAAGCAAAGAGTAAGAGAAAGGGAAGAGCTAGAGAAAGTGTGAAGGAAAATATATGATCAAGACAAGGATATATTCAAGAAAAGAGTAGAAGCACTTCAACTACAAGATGATTAGACATTCGTGACTTTATTCATTCTCATTCTCTCATTCTCTCTGTACTTTGCTAAACAATTGACGAAATCTAATAGAAGAAGAATCATTTGGGATTTCCCATTGTAGGTTTTTCCCTGGTCATTGGACCTAACTCTTTGTGTCTTATATTTGTTCTTGGATATATTCATATGATCCTTACATTTATGTTCTACCTACAATTTTTCATCTTAAAAGTTTTGAAGAAGAAATCTGCATTCTAAGTAATTGCAACAATATAGAAAATTCTGTTTTCTGCAAAGTAAATTCAGGATTTTGTAAAGTACATTTAGTTTTCTGTGAAGTACATTCAGCTTTCTGCAAATTTCTTTCACTTCCATTAAACTTTCTGAAAATTACATTTAGTTTTCTGTAAAGTACATTCCGTTTTCTACATAGAACGTTTAAATTTTTGAAAATAATTTTAAAATTTTTGCATAGAAATTTCAGATTTTAACATAAAGGAAGTATACTAATCATCAAACAGTAGTAAATATTAAACTTCTTTCCATGACGGCAACCACTAGCGGGGCCATTGTGAATCATAAGGTTCAGTCAAGTCGACTTTATTCTCGCGACATTAAATTGACTAAGAGGGTGACTATCCTTTCGACATCTGAAGTATAGGAATTAATACATTTTTCTTAACAATCTACATTGTGTGATAATGGCCACACAATGAATTTGGAATGTGACATGTCGTCATATATTTGGAATATATTTCAGTAGACAAGCAAGTTCTTTACTTGACTGGCTCAACATCCAAATAGATGCACCACCACCCATAATCTATGTATCATGACCAATGGAGACTTGTAAATTTCTCTTATGAGACCTGTTGTACCTTAAGAAACCAATTTCCTCTCTGTGGACAAATTGTTCTTAAGACATTAATGATTATTGTTTGTTGTCACTTGTCACTTTATTTTTTGTTGTATTCTTAAATGAAGGACCTAGAAAACTTGGTCTTTAACCCTTAATACATATGTGACCAGAAAATCTCAGAATGCCATTTGTTGCTAGATATAAATGATGAATGAAGAAAGCTTGAAGGAGAATTTTAAGACAATATGTTGCTTAACACAAAACCTATTATCTGTCACTTAGAAGAATTATGAAAATGAGAACTGAATCATAGAAAATATGTTGCTTGACACAAAAACTATTATTTGTGACCCTTGGAGGAGTTAAAGATAATATGTTTCCTTACACAGAAACTATTATCTATAACATAGAAAGGAAGATGAAACTTCAAGTATAGGAGTGCTCTTTTAAGGGATTTTAACTTTATCTACATAAGAAAATAAAGCCCTGCAGCTTCATTACTATACTTGAAAGAGAAAACATAAGATGACACATGACAGAGAAGTTACAAAATTATACCCAACAATTCATGGAAACTTCTGATTCTTTCATTAATAAATAACTATATCAAGAATATAGTGGCTCAGTCTCCAAGTTCTCCAAAATTCAAACCACCAACCCCTTCTCTGTAAATTTTCCTCTTCTTATACATTGTGAAACAATTGCTGATCTTTGAAACTGTCAAACTACTAAACTACTTCTCTAACTATCTTAAGTAAAAACTATTACAGAATTTTATAGAGGGTAAATGACACTTCAAAGAACATACAATAACAAGAAATAACTGAACTAGAAGATGAGAATAACTATTGGCTTGCTTTGTTAATCGACTGCTGAGTTCTTCTGTATATTCCTTAATAATGATTAATCCACTTTAACCATAATAAATAGTGCTTGACTTTGACCTGTGCATAAATCTAGACTTACACATGTATCAGGCATTTTGATTGGCCAAAATACAAAGAAAACATGCCCAATTACCTTCCTCTTCAAATTCATCTTTAATGTTGATTTTCCCTTTTACACAGCAAAATTAATGCAAACCTTTGATTATTATGGAACTCAAAAATAATTAATTCTGCTTCATACATCCATCGGATCCACTTCATATCGCAAATCGCAATTGGTCCTTTCAAATGATATATCAATATAAAACTTAACAATATGCGATATAACAGATGCGATGGAAGAATTAAACATAATATATGTAATATCGGGTTCGGAATCTCCATCGCAAATCACAATCGGCGAATGAACCAACACATATGCATAAGATGCTTTGCAGACCCGCCAGAGTTATTAAACGCAATATATATATATATATATATATATATATATATATATATATATATATATATATATATATATATATATATATATATATATATATATATATATATATATATATATATATATATATATATATATATATATATATATATATATATATATATATATATATATATATATATATATATATATATATATATATATTTGGGCCCAAAACCCATCGCAATCACAATCAGTGCTTTCAATTGGTGTATTACCCCAAACCTTAACAATCCACGATATGGCAGACCCGCTGGAAGTATAAAACATGGAATATATAATATCAGGTCCAGATCGCCATCAAAAATCACAATCGGCATAAGTCATATACATATATAAATGTTATGCGATGATCATAGACCCGACAGGAGAATTAAACATAATATATGTAATATCAGGTCCGTCCTATCATAAATCACAATCCTTCGATTAATGTTATTAACCCTTTGATTATGCTTTATGCCACATATATATATCGAGGTTCCACTTATAATTGGTCTTAACTCATAACCCTTCATATCGTTGCTATATTTCTATTATAACCCTTTATAATAGAAATACATATAAAAATGCATAATCATACCTTTTTTCGCCTTTTCTAAGGCCTTTGCATAGTTTTCAAGATATGCCTTTATCGCAATCGGGAATCGATGATTCTGTGGTAATAATTCATATAACTTCCTGCTGCACTTTTTGCGATTGCGATCTGATCACATCACTAAAACACACACATGCACACATACACACACACATATATATAATGGGACCCGCTCCATATAACTATTTATATTGCGATTTGACTTGATCACATGGGGCAATTCTTTAGCAATTGTTTCCTTTGTGATTCTAATATATAATAAATAAAATGCTTCATTTCTTTTAGACTTTGCGGATAAGAGAGCCTCATTAAGGTTGAACCCCTACAATGATTTTTAGACCACATATTGTGATAAAAATGAATAATAAGCTTAAACACAATATAAGCTACAACAAGACCAATGCTTTCAACCTAGTAGAGTGCTTTATGTATGTCTAGTCATTATTTGTCCCAGCCAATAGCGCATGTCGACAATACACTAAGTTGTTACAAAACATTAATTGTGCTAGTCAAGTCCAAGTATTTGAAGTCGAGCTTCCCTTCTTACACAGATTGGTCTTTTTGTTAAAGACTAGTAGTGGTTTCAAACAAGCGAGGATTGACATAAAAAAATGTTATAAGAAAACTGATTTGCCATTAGAATAGAGTTTGGATGGCTTGCATTGAGTGGTGTTATATTATACAACTGCCTCTATAATAATCTCTTTAAATTTATTCAATAATGTAATAACGAACTCGAGTGGTTAATGCTTTCATTAAATAGCCCAGAAACAAGAACCCTAACATTCTCGAACACTCTTTCTATGAATTAATCTTTTCCAATGTTTTTTAAAATAGTCTTCAATTTGCACATTAATGCTCATTAGTTTTTTGTTCTTGCAGATTGTGTTCTTCTAGCCTTGGAATTCACTAGCACTTTTCTAGGAAACAACTTTTCTTGCCAACAACAATCTACGAACATCCACGAAGATTACCTTTGGTTTCTTGAAAAAATTGAACTTGCAGTATTTACATAATTATTTAATTCGTCCTCTTCATTTTTAGGTTCGGTTCACCTCCACTTGCTACTACTATCACCTAGCCAAATGAAGAGGAAACAACACTAGAATGTTATAAATATATGATATGCAAAACAAGAATAGACTATACCTGATAACTGCAAGGACGAATGCATGAGAATACACCAAACAAAGTGTTGGGAAAGGAATTCCCATCCAACATTCTATTAAGATTTAGGTGTATTTATAAATGATTGATATAGTTTGAATGGTTCTACTTACTCACAAGCACCCTTCATTCACATTTACTGATAGTTACTAACATTTACGTGCACATGATTATGATGACAAACATAAGTCTAAATAGACCCTTACAACAAAATATATTATAAAAATATGCAATTTGTTCATTAGGATTCATTATTAGTTGATTAATCTTTTTAAGAACATCTTAGTATACATACTTATCAAAGGCTTGATGAATCTCGTTAAGGAATTGATCAAATGAATGGATGGTAGCAGATGTTAAGGTATGACACCATCGGTTAATTCCACTTTCATGTGTGAGGAAGAAAAGCAGACAAGAAACATCTTCACAATTGATTTCTTAAAATTCACAAAAATAGAGGAAATTATATATATGCTTGGCTATGGATATCTCACCATGAACATCAAATTTTAATTGAGACAATTTATAAAGAGGCTCATCGAGGATTAAATGTTTACCATTGGATATATTGGGAAAACACCCTATAAGTATGATTTGGGAATGAGCCATTTAAGATACAAGATTAAAAATAGATTCAATAAGCATAACTTTTCTTCTAGCCCTACTTATAGCACCAACTATTGGTGGTGTTTGAAATACGTCAACCAAGGGGGTTTCTCCAATGTGAAGTCCCAATTATACCTCAGACTATTTGTAGTAGGAGGCCCATCTTAAGTATCTTCTCGACCACCATAATTCTAAGGTTTTCGTTAGCTACAATGAATAACATAAGAGAGTATGAAAATAAGCTTTGAAATTAGTAACTTGGCACAATGAAACACTAATTGCAATGTGTAAAGGGGGATTTTCACGAGAGGGAAGAAAGAGTGAGTCTCTATAAGGAAAGTAATAGTACTATCCTAAGAGAGGCACCCAAGAGCAAGGAAATAATACTAAGAGGGGGGCTGGATCAGTATTTAAAAATCAATAACATTTTCATGAAATTGATATACGCTACTTCAGTGAAGGGAACTCGCATGTGCATGCAATTATTCTTAAGGAAACCAACGTATATCCAATGAACTTATGATTCAGTTAATTCATCATAAGTTCATCTTTAATCAGTGCATCAGTGATTTATTAAACATTAAATAGTAACCAGGTGCAGTAATAACAGAATAAACCATCACACATAAGAAAGACACATGAACACCAAGATTTAAGGTGGAAACCCAATGTGGGTGAAAACCACCTGCTGTTGTCGTCTCTACCTTCTTTTAATAATAAGAAAATCTATTTACAATGTTGTACTGGTGTAGACTCATACTAGTACACAGACACCCACCTGGAGAAGGCTACAACCTTCTCTCGTTCTCTAACTTCCACTGGAAGGGAGTGAAAACCACCTAGTTCTTGTACTATCTGATATGTTTACTAGTATGTAGGCTCCAACCTACAAAAGGCTACAATGTTAACTCGTTCTCCAACTGCTACTGGAAGGGAGCTCCAACCCACTAATCAAATCACCATCCACTACTGGCAGGAAGCTTCGACTTCCTCATTGAAGACTCCAACCCTCAAGATCCTCCAGGGACCACGTTTCATAAATTTTCACACTAGATACTCCTGGTACACAATACTACAATATGAAGGCCACATTTCATCAAATTTTCACACTAGACCCATTAGTAACATTGAAGATCAAAATCAGTCACCACTACAATACAACCATAAAAAACAATCACTGAAACTCAATCATGAATCTCTAACATAACTAAAACCAATCATCAATCTTTGAATCAACCATAACTTAATCAATCAATCACTAAAACCTCTGACATACTGAATCAAACAATCACTGAACTTATCACACAACTAAATCAACCATTCATTCAAACTTAGACAAATTCAGCCAATCAAATGGAATAGACAAATCATTGTAACCAATACATAGATATGAACCTAGAACACTGCATTAAAAGCCAGAATGAACTATAACCTCAAAAATCACGTGTCAGATTGTATAAGCTTCTTCAATGAAGCCAACCTGTGTGTATACGCAACTTCCTTTAGCCCAACTTGCGTATACCTCTAAAGATACTAAATCATAAAACCTCTGAACCACAAATTATACCAATCAGTGACATTCTGAAGATCTACTGTCAAATTACATAGTTCTAAACTGATAGTAGCAAGGAACACCCTTCTAACTTAGTCAATCAATCAATCAGACACCAACTCTTTATGTATTCAATTTTACTTTTAGATCTAAGAACACTTCATTGACATAAAACAGTAAAATAGTACCATTGATCTGACAGATTAGTCATCCCTGAAGATCATTTTTTTTTTTTTTTGCATATGCTACTTGGAAGAGCCGAACCAGTGTGTATACACACCTTCACTAAAGTGAACCAACCTATAGATATGCAAATACTTACTTATCATGTCGATGCAATTCTAGACTTCCGACATACCCAAATCATCACATATAAAGGATAAAACGTGTGTTAGCAATTAGATGTAGCCTATCCATTATTAGATCACATAATGATAAGTCATTATAGTCCTAATCCATCATTAGATCTCATCAATCATCAAACACTCAAGTGTATACTTAGTTCAGTTTTCAAACAAAGCATATGAAACCCATAACATGCATATTTTATTTTGATCTAACACTTCATTATACATTCATTAATTCTACCCTTAGCCCTTTGATCTTCTCCTCCTTATATAGTTTTAGCCTTCCTCAATATCTCAGATCAAAACAACACTTAGAGCCTGTGGTATTCTTAGACGGGATGAAATAACCATTACTCCACTCAATATTGTGGGTTAATACCATGGTATTGACCCTTGATATTCTTTCACCTTAATTTCCTTAAATTTTCATCCCATACATGCTTTTTCTTCCATGAGAGTGCGTGCATATGTATACATTCTTTCCGTACAACGAACCCATGTTTACATGCTCTTTTAGTACAGTGAACCTGCGTATACAACTTAACATAACTGAAAATGTCCTTTTTCTTCAACTTCTTGATTTTCATCTATAGTCCTTTGTTCCTTCATCCTATTCTTTTGTACCATTACTTTGTTCCATCTAAATAGACTTGTTATAATGTGATTTTCCATTGTACATTACTTCTGAACTGATTCCTTTGAACTACCCTTCATTTTGTCACATATGTTAACACAACTTCCATACATTCTGTCACATCTGATATCTCTGCTGTAGATTCATCTAGTTACGTAGATTCATCTAGTTACCATATACAAGTGAGTTTTTTTGCTACAAGTGGGTTTCCATCAAGTCCAACACATGTATCATAATGCCAACAATATTCGTTATCTAGTGAAATACTCCACATATATATAACGATCATTAAAGCACATCCAAAAGACATTCTATAAGATAAGCACCAAAGACAATGATGTAGTTCAAATTATTTAGTACGAATGAGCATAACATATACCATAAACATCTAAAGAACAATCTTACCATATTCGTGATACATACATGAAAATGTGTTGGCTCAATAAGGTTTTGATTATGAGGTGAAAGATCCAAGTATAGTTTTACAATGGGGAGCCACAAGCTCCAATAGTGGAACATTAAGTCAGTTCTTTCTTCTCCAAAGAATGATCTTTTATCCTATGCTAAGCTAGAGAAGCCAAGGCTAGTTCTCCAAAGTCCATGACTCCAAAATCGCTTTTCCTGAATTATGGGGTTTCTTTTATAACAGGAGTAGTGACCTTTCTTATCCCCATGACTCTTGAACTACCCTAATGACTCATATACTTTCAATTTGACATTTTGATTTCCATAAGACTTTTGGACTCCTAAATGACCTTTGAGCTTCTATAAGACTCTTTTGTCCACATGTGGATTTTCATATTCAATATGTGACTCTTGTACTTCCATACATTTACATTTCTCCTTTTCTATAATGTTACATAAATACATCCACAAACGATGTTGCAACATGATAACCCATATGACTCTTGAGAAGACACTTTGACAAGATATGACTTGACACTGACAACATGGATTTATGATGGTGTGTCAATTCCATGCTTTTCTTCTTATTGTTATCTTTGTACCTTCATGATAAATGTTGCATGTTCTTCCTTTTTCTCATACAAAAGGCTTGAAGATATGGATTCATTTATGTGATGTGTATCTTCCAACTTTTGTCACAATCTAGTGTCCCTTCATCTTCTTATTAATTGATCATACTATTTTGCAGTCTTGCTGAGTGTGATAGTTCATGGTATCCTCTTTCTTGAACACCATCCTCTCATGTATAGATACAATACATGTAGATGAAATTCACTCATGACAAGATGACATCATTCCTAAAATCTCCTTATCTAAATATATTCTTGAAATTCACTAATTAGACATGAGACTACATGTTGGACAAAGGAGAAGGCGCATGTATTGTATTGTGTGCATTTTTAGGAGGTAGGAGCGAGATACTGATGAGTATAACTAAACAATGCACAATGCTTAGGGCCTGAGAAGAAAGATTGTGAAGTTGAGGGTCATAGTCAGTCAAGCTTTCCCACTCCGACTGTGCAATGCATAGTTCAAGAGAGAGAATATGCTACTAAATTGTGTAGTTGTGCAGTTTAGGAAGTTAGAGAGACAAGGTACTAAATGAAACTATGAAGTGCATAGAAAGAGGTTGGATGGGAGGAAATATTGTGTAGTTATAGGGAGAAAGAGGTAGTTCTTAGGCACTGTAACTACATAATGTGTAGTCCTTGGAGGTAGTGACTATGCATTGCATACTTTCAAGAGACAATACAGGCTTATTGTAGCCTGAGACCGCATAATGCACAATTCATGGGGAAGACCAGAGGGATCTTGTTCGAGGAAGGATTATATTTGGAAAATGACTATGTTTTGGACCAAAGAGCAAAGAGGTGGGACCATAACATGACTCAAACATGGTCACATACTTATACATGATCAACCATTTGACAATGAATAATTCATCACACAAAATAAACATGTCCAATTGAAACGATAATAGTACAACACTTATCTCTAAGTGAGATAGTTAAGATACATTTTGCGACACAAGTTATGACACTAATGAAACAATGTTGAAGACTTGCGGATTGAGTCTAGTGCATGTCTCTATGATATACAAAACACGTTGGTAGAAGAAAATGCATCAAATATGTCCTCCAAGAATGTATAAATGAGTCCATTTTACTAGGTGTGAGTCTTCTCTTAACAAAAGGTGATAGTAAGAAAAAGCAAAAATGACGTTTGCAAAAGAAAAATAAAGTGAAAGTGTCACACAATATAGAAAAGAGAACAAAAGAGTGCCACTTGTATAAGTTGAACCAAGCTATAATGAATGTCACATACATGAAAGCGACACTTATGAAAACAGCGGTGCACAAAAGTGATAGTTGGGAATGGGATAACTCACCGAAATAGAAGTACAATTACAATCAAAGTGACAAATTTTACATAGGTTGAGAAATGTGTAGGCACTATCTTGATGGGCTTTGCTATGTATGTTTAACCTTGCATAAAGGAAGTGCACTTATGAATTCATCGAGGACTAAAAATGTGTGAGCAAGAGAATTTGGCACTTACAGCCCAAGAAGAAGGCTAAAAAACTTAACAAAACATCAATCGACAATGAAGTGACCAGAGAACGACATATTGTAAGATCCTCAGTAGGCTCAAAATTTCAAGTGTAAGAAAAATTTTGTAGCGTGTTGATCACAACTTAAACAGGACCATTCAGGGATTGATCCACAATGATAGTTTTATTAAATAAATTTGAGGTCTAAAATGGGCCTAAAAAAAAAAAAGTACAACCAAAATCAACTTTATAAGAACTGATAGGATTCAATATGATGATGTCAGCCATGGTGGATGATTCTGTTGGCATTTTGGCACAGGTGTGGTGCTACGGTACAGGTGTTGTCCTTGATGGCAACTCTCTTTGATGACAGATCTCAGTCCAGACTACAAGAATGAAGAGAAATTTCATATATGCAGGTTCATTAAGCCCAAGGTGCGTATACACGCCGGTACGCTATATACTAAGTCGCGGATACGCAGGCTCGCTATATACAAAGTCGCGTATACACGCAGTTTCATGAACAGAAAAGAGCGTACATGTCGAGAAGCTTCCCTTTGGTCCGTGGTAGTTAGTCCTCGGTACTTGAGCCTATGTTTTTGACCAAAGTATCTCGACAGTTGTGTTGATCCCAAGTTTTGAAGTTGATGGTATTGTATTTCTATGGTTTTGGGCCGTGGTATTGAGAAGGGCCTAAGGCTATATAAGGAGAAGAAGATCATTAGGCAAACGTATTGAAAAAGTCTTGAATATCTAATGAAGAAAGAGATCTTGTATGCAGGTTCTGGGTTTATGATACATTGCTTGATCTGAGCTAAGGAGAGATCACATTGGTTGATGGAAGGATAGATCGGGATCAAATTGCTTGAAATGAACTATCGGTATATGGTTGATTACGCATATTTTTAGATCTGTATACTGACGCAATATTATGTTCTGGGTATGACTGATGTCTGGTACAGCTGCAAGTTATGAGAAATTATTTTTAGATCTGTACGCAGGTTGTCTTTGGTAAAAGCGCGTGTATACGCGGGTTGGTTTCATTGAAGTAGCGTATATCTTTTGAAGCTTAACTTTTGGGTTGCAGTTGGGTCTAACTGTTATTGCAGAGTTCTGTAGTCTGCTCTATGTTCTGGTGACTGGGTGTTGACAGGGTTTCAGTGGTTCAGTGATTCAAAGATTGATGATGCTAGTATTGGTTGTTTTGTGCTTCAATGATTTGTTATGAAAAGTGAATGAATCGTGGTCTTCAGATTGTAATGTTGTGCTTCAGGAGTATCCAGTCTGAAAATTGATGAAAAGTGGTACCTGAAGGAAAGAAGATTGTAGGCCAGCACCTACGTACTAGTATCTTAGCTAGTACAAGAGCAAAGGGGGTTGGAACTCCCTTCCAGCAGAGCTTGGAAAACGAGAGAAGGTTGTAGCCTTCTGCATGTTGTAGCCTGTGTACTGGTATAAGGCTGCACCGGTACAAAAGATTGTAAACTGAAGTTTCTTATTAAAGAAAGATAGAGACGACTTGCAGCAGGTGGTTTTCACCCACATTGGGTTTCCACCTTATATCATGGTGTTCATATGTGTGGCTTTTGTGTGATGATCTGTTCTGTTATACTGCACCTGTTTACCTTTAATATGGTCAATAATGTCCTGATGCATTTACTGAAGATAAACTAACTGAATCATAAGATTTCTGGTTATACGCTGGTTGCTTTAGACACAGTAGCGTGTACACGCTGGTTCACTTAACTGAAGTAGCGTATATGTTTCTGAGTATTGAAAAAGTTTTATTGATCTGATAATACTGATTCAGCCCCCCCTCTCAGTATTATTTCCAACAAATTCACCATTTATGGAGTAAAAAAGTAAAAAGGTAAAAAATAAAAAATAAGAAAACTACTTTTTGAGCAACTTCTCTATCGTCAGGCCTTCTATTGCTAGGAACATTGTTCTCTACATCTGTTGCAGTGTTTTTAACTTTTCCTAGAGTGATAGAGTAAGATGACAAGATTACACTATCCATGGCTATAGTTTTGCCTTGAGAAGGGCCTCTTTCCTCTGTAGCTCTTCCATTTTTTATTGTATTTGTTTGCCTTCCAGAAATTGCGTGAGGCGTTGGACTGGCACCAAAGTGTGCGCAATCACTCAAACTTCATCATACTTGCGTCGTGTCACCTAGATAGCTATGCTGATCTTCTGCAACTTTTGGTCCTCCTTCAAGTTCATCCATAACTCCATGGATTTATTAGACAACATCGTGTAGTCTGTGACTATTGTATCCAATGTGCCCATGTTTTCCTTGATCATTACTCCGCATTGCTCCCGGAACATTGGCGGAGTGGTTGGATACAACTTTAGCTAAAGCTCTTAGATCTTCATATGAAAATCAAATTTAACTTTACTAATCTCATCCTTCGACACGTGGACCATAGCACCCAGTTTTCTCATTTTTTTGTGCCTCCGACGTACTCCGGAATGTTCATCTCTAGAACTATCTTGCATTCTTGCATTATTTTTGTCTCAAGGCTTTAGATGTGTGCTTCTAGCTCCTCCTTTTCTTTCAGATCCTGAGCTTTCTCTAAGAATATCTACTCATTGTTGACCTTGAACTCACTTATGACTATAAGGGCGTACTTTTCCCTAATTTGTAGCTCGTTTGAAACCACCTGATGTAGTGCATGGAGAGTTAGAAGTGGAAAAATGTCTAAGTTCAATCCCATATCTTTAATTGCGCTTAACATAATGTGGTCTTCCTCTGATTCTACGTGAACAGATCCTATTGGTAAAGGTATGACTCTGAGGTCTAGAGTTTGTTCTACTTCTCTGACTTTCATGCTCCCTTGCACCAAGCTCGCTTGGGCCCTACTCACTTGCCCCACACTCACTTGAATCCTGTCAATTTCAATCTGTAGCTCACGCATATGCTTTCGGATTCTCCCCAACATCTACATCTATTATTGTTCAAACTGTTACCACAACTCGATTGTGGTATCCTTGAATTTGTCGTTGATATCATTGAGATCCCCTTTTGTGAGGACCATTGGGTCAATGTGCACCTATTTATTGTACTTATGCTTCTTTCGGGGTCCAACAGTTGTTTCCTTACCACACTTCCTCAATGTGAAGGGAGTGCTCTGCTCCTCTCCATCACCTCCTTCCTTCTCTGAGCATTCCTACTCATGTGTACGTTGGGAAGTTGATTCTTTGACTTCCTCTATGCCATTATGCTCTATCTCAGCAAGCTCTTTTGCAGTGCACTCTTTCTCCATAGCTTCCTTAACAATAACTTCCTTCTTCTTCTATTCAGCCAATGCTTGCACCGCCTTCTGTGCTGCTTCTTTACGCTTCTACAAAACTCATTTCTATGCAACAAAACCCTTAGCACCCTTACTGGTACCTAAACCAACGTATCTTGATTCACGACACTCTGCTGGCCAACTCCCCACAATCTCCTGCACATCTGCTCTTGATACTAAGTATGGTAGCTTGTGCTAGATATTCTTAGGGTCCTTCCACACCCTGATTTATACGTTGTGGAAATCGGCCTTGAACTCTGTGAAGGCCCTTAATTGCTCGAGTAGGGTTGGGGACAACCTCAGTCGTTGACTCATAACCATGCAAAGATCCATTTCCATGAGAATCCATAAAATCTTGGACACCTTGATCCTCTCTAGATCCTTTTTTTCCCACAGCGAAACAAACTTTGCTACCTTTGGTAAGTCTTCTAGCTGTAGAGGAAGCTGACTATCCTTCAACTATTTCCATGCTACTAAGACAATTGACAATAGGAGCCACACATAATGGAAGGGATTATTATCCTCCTGTGATTCACGACAATTGGCAAATAACTCCTTGAACAAATACTTTGCCCAATTATATTGTACTCCCTTCGTGCATTAGGCAACCAATGATAAGATAGGCATCATAAATTCATCTATGTGGCATTACCTCATAATCTTGACTGTAATAATTTGGGCAGCAAACTACATTGCTCGGTCCTCAATAGAGCCAATAGAGTATCTGTGCAACTTTTTTATGAGACCATATTTTGCCTTCATCTTATCTGCCATCTCTGTTTTGCTAGTTTTCCCTCCAAACTCCTTAGCAGGGTCTCGCCCTTTATAGGGCAACTTTTTAATCTAATGAATGAGAATATCCATGAACAGGATGGATTCCCCTAGCCACAGGAGCCAATCATGCACCAAAGCGAGCAGTTGGCACACACAAACAATTTTTATAATGGATCAGTGCAAATGTGGTATGTAGAGCATGTGCAACAAGACAACTCGATTAAAACCTCTGACCCACTTCATGGGTTCCAACCGCATAACCCCAATATCTTCATAGTAAATATTCTTCATGTACTTGCTAGTAGTGAAGTGAGGGAATCTCTCATGGTCTGTGAGGTCCTAGTATTCCAACTTCAGTATTGGAATGTGCGCTAAGGCCACGGCTTCAAATTCAACTTGTTGTGGCAACAAGGGTGTAAAGACCATGAATTTTCCGGAATCAGGATATTTTGTGACTTTTTTCTTTCCTTTCTATAGAGGGATATACTCCTAGAGCTATGTGATAGGCTCGTCCTTGTCTAGTCAATTTAACGTCTTAAATTTCTCTACATAAATTATCAATCCAGGTATCGTAAACTGATGAAATGTGGTGCACCATATGTGCTTAGTTAATCTTTTTCTTATTTCGTTGTTTTATAGATTTTATTTTGTTTTGGGGTTTTGTTCTTGTTGATCTCGTAAAGTATCTAATGCAAATGGAAATCCTATTCTAAGGTCTTAAGAATACTTTTAAAGGTCAAGTATGGATGTAGATTTCAAGACAAGGTCTATGTCCCTAATGGTAACTTCCAAAACTTAGCACTTCAAAAGATCTTAAAATATGTTATTGATGGAATTAGTACTTAAACAAAAGTGTAAGTATGCAACTATTTCAATCAAGCAAAAGATGAAATATTGATCATGAAATCACTGTCTCTGTTGTTTGTCTAAATACGGAAATAAAAGTTAAGCTATTGCACTCAAAGAAATAAAAATTTGCAAGGAAAGTAAAACTAAATTCAAACTACACATTCATAATTCGATCCCTCGCCAGTAGTCCCGCTATGGCTTTCAGAGGTAACCATCAATGATATGAGCAATTTAATATCTAATTGCAGAAAAGTAAAACTAAAATCAGATCACATCAATTCATAGTCTGAGCCCTCACCAGTTAGTCTCGCTATGGCTTTCAGAGGTAATCATCAACAACTTGAGCAATCTGATATCTAATTGTAGAAAAGTAAACTTAAAATCAAATCACATCAATTCATAGTCTGACCCCTCACCATTTAGTCTCGCTATGGCTTTCGGCGGTAATCATCAACAACTTGAGCAATCTGATGTCTAATTGCAGAAAAGTAAACTTAAAATCAAATCACATCAATTCATAGTCTGACCCCTAGCCAGTTAGTCTCGCTACAGCTTTCAGAGGTAATCATCAACAATTTGAGAAATCTGATATCTAAACTAACTAACAAAGAAAATGAATAAGACTGAAATCAAAGCATAACTGAAATTGAAAAGCTAAAAAAAAACAAAGTCAACAGAGAGGTAAATCTCATGTCACTATTTGATGCAAAAACATGTAAAGAAAAACTAATCTACAATCAATCGGTTGAACACACTTACATGAATTAAAATTGCATGAATGGAAAATATAATTTATCAAACCTGAAAGCAATCAAGTAACATAATGAAATCAAATCAAAATTAAAAAATGAAATCTACTCTACCTTACATTCTAGTATGCTCCATGACATCTACTTCACATCTCCTTCCATGTTGAGAACATCAAAGCTTTATTTCAAATTCTTCAAAATTACAAAGTACAACAAAGCTCTTCAAAGCTTTCCATAGCCATCTCACAAGCTAACAAGCTTAAGAACTAACAAGCTAAGACTCACAAGCTAAAAGACTAACAAATGAAGGAGAGAGATCTCCTATTTATACAAAAATATGAGAAGCCATCTCATTAATGAAGTCCATGAATCTCTCTCTCTACCTCTAGAGTCCTAATCAAAATAGGAACTGATAAGACACATGTCTTTTTAGAGTTACAATATAATTAGGAGATGTTACACATATCCTCATGATCCCATGATTCTTTCCACTCAAATTCGAATTTGGCCTTAGAATGCCACATAAGGGTCTTCTAGAAGCCTCCTTTCAACCTACACATGTCAACAATCTCAACCCATTTGCTAGGTATAAGCATATGCACATTATTTTCTAATTTTTAACCACAAATTCACTTAAAAAGCTTAGAATTAATAAAGTTTGGATGAATGTGGTGACATAGTAGTGAAATGGAGGTGAAATGGAGGTGATATAATGGACATAATAGTGAAAGTGTAATGGAAATGAAAGACATTTTCAAGACTCAGCATACCCCCCAATTGAAGCTATTGCATGTCCTCATGCAATATATATTACATTAACTCTTTTGATCCTTGAGCTTTGGCTTAACTTTGCATGATATCATTTGATAACTTCATATTTTTGCAAAGTGTTTTACTTGAATTGCAACATGGTTGGTTCTTGTGTGACAACCATGATTTTGTTTGTATCCACTTTATCCTTTAAGCACTTTTTCAGAAGCCATTGTATGCTCATAATAACAATGTAATAGATAATATATGTTGGAAGTATGTGGGCTCTTGAGTATGATAAGGACATGACAAGATATGAATATGAATGTATTTCCCCCCAACTGATGGTATTGGAACTTTTATGAAATGAGGAAGAGAAATGTTTTTCCCAACAATTATCATTCTAGCTTTTTATGGAATTATATGGTCAAAAGTTAGAAAATGATGTACCTTAACTTACCCTTTGGAATGGATGAGCTGCATGTGTGGTGGCTGAAAAATTCTGATCATATTCTGCTTCAAGTGGCTGAATAAGAGGAGTCATGGATAAAGAGATAAGATGACTTTTTATTGCTTCTACTAAATCTTGCTGAATCTGCTCCAAAATGCTGAAAATAATAGTCTTCATGTCTTAAACTCATTGGCACAATTCCTACTATGTGAAAAGATGTTCTGATGTCAAACATAGTAAGAAATTGTTTACTTAGTGGCCATTAATGGATGCCACTAGTCAACACGAGAACTCTCACCATTGATGACAATGAGAGTCAAGATGCCCAAACACATCTTGCTAGGTACGAATGATTTTGCCGATGTCGAGTCACCTAGAAGATCTTACGAACAAGGGACATTGATGTATTCCCATTGTTTGTCAGCATGAGAACTTGCCATTAAGGCATGCAAGCCTCAAGGTTTTTTTACAAAGAACTTAGACTCAAAGGACTATGGACTCAATAATTTGCATTGAAGCAGGGCTTATTTGAGGAATGAAAATGACAGGAAATGGAAGATGAAAATGGAAGATGGCAATGGAGAACATAAATGGCAATGGGAAATAAGCATGTGAATGAGCCTCTTGCTTTTATTTGTGGGTTATGAATGGACAAAAAGAGATGGAAAGTGTGTGTGAATGTAAATGGAAAATATGGAGGAAAATGAGATGAATGGTTTATTATGAGGTATGGATGTGATGGATGGATGTGATGGAGACAATAATCTCTGAAAGTTTTTCAAGTGTTTGGATCTAATTTTACATCATCATATTTCATCTTTGTTGCTGATCATCCTCTTATGAAACAAATTGATCTCTTAGAGAGACACCATTCTCTTGTAGTCATTTGTCCTTCCTCCTGGAATCTGCAAAAAAGCTAATACTTCTTCTGCAATGGAATGTAATATTATCAAAGGAGAGAGATGATCAATCTCTCTAGTTATGATATTTACACACAAAACTAAGAACTTGTATTAATGAAACAAGTTCTCAAAGGAAAAATCAAAAGAATTTATATCTGCTTTGGAATTTGTGCCCCAAGTTGAAAGTTGTTTCTTTTCAGCAATTTATTTCATTATTTGCCATTTCAAACTCTAATGATGGATTTCTCATTGTGTAGATCTTGTTTAGATCTTTCCAACGATACTTGAATCATCAAAATATGATTTTGTATGAGAAGGTTAGGCTGATTTGAACGGTCTTTTTTTCAGTGTGCGGAATTGAACTTCAACTGCAGAACGTGCACGGTTTCTGTAGCTAAAAATCTTGAATACAAAATTAGCTATTCATCTTTCATCATCAATCCAAAACTAATCAGTACCTTCATAAAAGTGAGCAAATATCTTATTCATTTCATTGATTCAAAATTATTATTTTTTTCTTAACATGCAGCGACTTCGTGTGGCGACTTAGTGTGGCGACTTAGTGATAACACACAACTTGACTTCCCTTTGACCGAGGTCTTTCTCATCGAATTGGGTTAAATGAATAGGACACCATCCATATACTGACATTTTCCCAGCTACCCATGTGGCTTGCTTTGCTTGATGACACCTACAACCTAGAGTTTAACAAAAACAGCTACGGAAAGTTGAATCAACTGTGGAAAGTGGCTGAAACAGTGAACCATCAGTTTTACACATATTTTGGATACTTGTGTCGTGCATAGCTTTTTATCTCTTTCGCACTTTGCTGTGGAGTTTCTGCAACCTTAAAAGTGAGTGATTCATCTTAAAAATGGAGATTTTAAGTTGAAACAAAATCAACCAAAATGATATTGATCCTTTCTTTAACTGAAAAATGCCAGTGTTACTACACAATAAGCCCCGGGCTTCCCATACAAACAACAGATAAAGTTCGATAAATAATCAAGGATACTAAGGTCATGTTTGATAATAATATTTCAAAGTTCTCCTTATAAATGCCAGGTTCGATATTAATGGTAACACGATGCATATTATTTGCTGGAACTGCATTGACAGTAGCCTGGACTATAGTGAAATCTCCTTGACCTTCGTTCTTAGATACTGTGATCACATAGGGATTGCCATAGTTCGAAAGAATCCCCTTCAGTTTCTGAGATGAACTGATCTTCAATTCCATGTAATTCCTTGCCCAATTACTGCTACGTCCCACATGGCATCCAGAAATGGTACTGATACAGTGGGTAGGTTCAATAAAAAAAACACTTGCAGTGCTGAAAGACATGATGTGATAATAAGTAATCCTCTACAGCTTGCCATGGATACATTTGCAAGCAAAAGGGACATTCAGGGATGAAGGGATTCTCAGAAATTTGGTAACACGGAGACCCCAGCAAGCACGACACTCCTCTCTGGTAGTTCAGGCAACCAATGCAATTAGTGGCAATTTTGGGTTTAACTCACGCGAAATATACATGAATTGGAAGTGAGTGAGTTTGTGAATGGCCTCTACATCGAATGCTAAGAGCTCCATGCCACGCCAATTGGTTGGTTGCGTATCTAATTAAGATTGTTGTTAACAGGTGTTACCTTTATCAGCGAAGAGTCGTATCCAATTAGAACTACTGTTAACAGGTGTTACGTCCATCAACGAAGAGCCATATCCAATTAGAACTGCTATTAATCGGGAAGTGGCAGAGCAGGTGTTAGACATGTGGTAGAAGGTGGAAGATGTATAGTTAATTATCAGTATGCCATGATTTCAAATCAGAAGCAACCGAAAATCAATTGTTAGTTAATTAATTCAAATCCCATTTTTTTTCTCGCGGCCTGCAAAGAATCGAGAATGTCTCCAAAACCGCCACGAATTTCTTACAACAGTTTATGGGTTATCTAACTAACCTAACTAGTGAAAAACCCATATTTTATCTTTTCCAAATTTGCCTCTGTTTGGCCAAATCGTGCATTTGAAGTTTGACGTTTTTTTTTGTTTTACGTTTTTCCCAAGTTGTTGCATTCGGCCTGTAAAATTTTCAAATTAGAGGTAGGATGATACAACTTTGTGCATTCTCTGCATTTATGTTAATAAGGTGGTTTTGTAAGAAAAGTTCTTGCTTCAATCCAATTTTTTCAATGCGGCCGTGGAGAGCTTTTTCCTTCTGGTAATTGCCCTGTCTTGGCACATCCCTGCAATAGTGATGAATAGGCTTTGGAGTCAACACACATGAAGTGGTTGTTAATGTTCATTTTTTCTCCCAAATTATCATTTTTTTTCAAAATCCTTCTTCTTGATGTACTTGAAATTTTGATTACAGGATGAAACGTAGTTGTTGATGGCAAGATAATTTTGCGAAGAGATGGGTAGGAATATAATACGAATGAAATTTTATACTAAAATGGAAAAAAAAGGAAGATGTTTCATCGTATAGCATTATAAATGTTGAAACACATCATTTAGTTGATCGCAGCTCAGATTGTTCATATTGCAGGTTTTCGTTTTTTTCTATTTTTATTTTATTTTTTATTTTTTTATTTTTTTATTTTTTAATGTTTTTGCAGGTTTGTTTCAGGGCCAAGGCTTCAAACAGGAATGCAGATTTTCCTACTGAAGCCACAGTGAAAGCTAGGATTCATGATAGCCATAAATTGTTTTCCCCTTTTTTTTCTCTGAAGTTGTAAATTTTTATAAGAAAGATTAATGACTTTCAATTTCATGCAGCAAAGACTTCAAGGAAAACAAGCTAAAAACAAGACTTTGACTAAGGTCTTAAGCTGATTTTTTATCAATCTGGGCTAGGTGACTAGGATAGGATCCATGTTGGGAAAATTCCAGAGATGCCCATGTGGTCAGTTTCTTCATTGGATGCCTGTAACCTGCTAAACCTTGAAATCAGCTGCGGAATTCTCAACTAGCTGTGGAATCAGGCCACATTACGCAGCTGAGTTGCAAAACCTTATTAAAATAGGATACAGTGTTTTGAGGACCACTACAAACCATAACCAGTCAATCTTGGACAGTTGAACCTATCAGAGCAGTGGGGTTTCATTTTTTTTTTTTTTTTGAATCAATTGAAATGATGAAGTTTATTTTGTCTCCTTTTTTTTTTTAACATAACAATTCTTTTTCTGATCCTCAAGATCACACAAAGTGCAGGAGGAGAGCATACTCAAGAAAATTATTTTTTTTTCTTTTAACATAACAATTATTTTTCCGATCCTCAAGATCACACAAAGTGCAGGAGGAGAGCATACTCAAGAATTATTAATTTAGATGTAAGAAATAAGGTCTCCTAATTACACTTCCCCGGCAATGACACCAAAATGTCTAGTCAATTTAACATCTTAAATTGCTCTACATAAATTATCAATCCGGGTATCATAAACTGATGAAGTGTGGTGCACCATATATGCTTAGTTAACCTTTTTCTTACATCGTTGTTTTATAGATTTTATTTTGTTTTGGGGTTTTGTTCTTTTTGATATCCTAATGTATCTAATGCAAAAGGAAATCCCATTCTAAGGTTTTAAGAATACTTTTAAAGGTCAAGTATGGATATAGATTTCAAGACAAGGTCTATGTCCCTAATGGTAACGTCCAAAACTTAGCACTTCAAAATATCTTAAAACATGTTATTGATGGAATTAGTACTTAAACAAAAGTGTAAGTATGTAGCTACTTCAATCAAGAAAAAGATGAAACACTTATCATGAAATCACTGTCTCTGTTGTTTGTCTAAATACAGAAATAAAAGTTAATCTATTGCACTCAAAGAAATAAAAAATTGCAATGAAAGTAAAACTAAAATCAAATTACACATTCATAATTTGATCCCTCACCAGTAGTTCCACTATGGCTTTAGAAGGTAACCATCAATGATATGAACAATTTAATATCTAATTGCAGAAAAGTAAAATTAAAGTTAGATCACATCAATTCATAGTCTAACCCCTCGCCAGTTAGTCTCGCTATGGCTTTCGGAGGTAATCATCAAAAACTTAAGCAATTTGATATTTAATTGCAGAAAACGAAACTTAAAATCAAATCACATCAATTCATAGTCTGACCCCTCGCCAGTTAGTCTCGCTATGGCTTTCGGAGGTAATCATCAACAACTTGAGCAATCTGATATCTAATTGCAGAAAAGTAAACTTAAAATCAAATCACATCATTTCATAGTCTGACCCTTCGCCAATTAGTCTCGCTATGGCTTTCGGAGATAATCATCAACAACTTGAGAAATCTGATATCTAATCTAACTAAGAAAGAAAATGAATAAGACTGAAATGAAAGCATAACTGAAATTGAAAAGCTAAAAAAAAACAAAGTCAGCAGAGAGGTAAATCTCATGTCACTATTTGATGCAAAAACATGTAAAGAAAAACTAATCTACAATCAATTGGTTGAACACACTTACATGAATTAAAATTGCATGAATGGAAAATATAATTTATCAAACTTGAAAGCAATCCAATAACATAATGAAATCAAATAAAAATTACAAAATGAAATCTACTCTACCTTACATTCTAATATGCTCCATGACATCTACTTCACATCTCCTTCCATGTTGAGAATATCAAAGCTTTATTTCAAATTCTTCAAAATTATAAAGTACAACAAAGCTCTCCAAAGCTTTCCAAAGCCATCTCACAAGCTAACAAGATTAAGAACTAACAAGCTAAGACTGACAAGGTAAAAGACTAACAAATGAAGGAAAGAGATCTCCTATTTATACAAAAAGATGAGAAGCCATCTCATTAATGGGAGTCCATGAATCTCTCCCTCTACCTCTAGAGTCCTAATCAAAATAGGAACTGATAAGACACATGTCTTCTTAGAGTTCCAATATAATTAGGAGATATGACACATATCCTCATGATCCCATGATTCTTTGCACTCAAATTCGGATTTGGCCTTAGAGTGCCACATAAGGGTCTTCTAGAAGCCTCCTTTCAACCTACACATGTCAACAATCTCAACCCATTTGTTAGGTATAAGCATATGCACATTATTTTCTAATTTATAACCACAAAATCACTTAAAAAGCTTAGAATTAATAAAGTTTGGAAAAACATAAATGTGGCCCAATGATAATGAAAGTGGGATGAATGTGGTGACATAGTAGTGAAATGGAGGTGAAATGGAGGTGATATAATGGACATAATAGTGAAAGTGTAATGGAAATGAATGACATTTTCAAGACTCAACAGTCATCTTTAGCATCCAATTCCTCCACTCCATGGAATTCTTCTTCCAATAGGTCCACCACTTTCTCCATCTGTTTATCCTTCTTCTCCTTCGCCGACCCTCTAGGTTCTTCCTCGATAAATGTCTCACGGGCATAGGCTTCTTCTGCTTCTCTTTGGTAGCTAACTGATTTGACCTAGGTGACCTTGGTGCCATAGGCACAACTGGCATAGCTTTCATGCTCATTATTTTAGGGGTCACCACATCAGAGAAGACAAATTTAGAACTCACAACTCCTGCAGGATTTGTGGTAGTTAGTCATTATAAAGTAATTTCATGGGCCACTATAGATATGTTGGCAAATGATGGCAATGAAAATAGTCCTTCCCAGTCTGCACAATTCATAAACTTAAAATAGTAAGGCTTGCAGACAATTCTTAGAATGAAAAGTGTTCTTCGTTGGACCAACATGCCCAATTTATAGGAGGTTTTAATTCAAATCTGACTGTTCCCTCTAATTTCAGATCATAACTGCATCTTTGGTGGTAGATCTCCAAAACTGTTCACCATAAATGGCACCTACCCACTCGTCCTAATGGATTTTTCTCCATCAAATCATGAATAGTGACTCCAACAGATACTTTTGGACCCCTCTGCGCGGCACCATCCTCCACGACGCAGCTCATCCAGTGCATCTTCGTCTGTTGCACTCCTATCTTCCATCATGCAGCCTCCCTACTATGTGCTTTTCTCCTCGTCGGACAGTGTAGTTTATAGTCCCATAATCTGTTGTAGTTGCACAGATTACTAAGACTATCCTGCTACCGTATGGTCATTACACATGGGAAGGATCGCCTGTATACAGCTTCAACCTAATTCCCTTAACTTTTCTAGGGAATGGTTCCCCATTCAGCTTTTCAACTTGAACTACACCACCATCTGTGATCTCTTTAATAACATACATCCCCAACTAGTGCATTTGAAATTTTGTTAGAAACTTGGTGAACTTGCTGCCATAAAGCAACACTACATCATCTATCTTAAAAGTGCGCAACTTAATATGCCTATTGTTTTGATGAGCCTCATAAATGGGTAATTATATGGGCTCATTTTACCTCCTAAGATAGTCAAATCAACCATTCTCTTAGCTTATTGTATGATTTTCTAATTATATTCATGCTTATAGAGTGAGTTGAGTTAGTTATGATGCCATCTGGTCAAATATGTGTTTAATGTAGATTATTGATGAATTTTGTGGTCAAAGTCAAGGATCCAGTGGAAAAATGGAAGAAATAACTTGAAGTAGACAAAGGAGAGGACTTATAGGAGGGATTCCCCCTCATTTATTACTCCTCACTTCGAATTCCCTTCATTCAGCTCGGAGTACAAGCAGCCAAGTCATGCATTAATAAGCAACCGAGCAAGTGGAGGATCACTGATGACTATCTTGAATTTTGGGAGCCAAGCCTCCCTGATTTTAAGGAAGTTTGTGGTGGCTTCATGTGTATAAGTAGAGAGGCCTAGGGCCTCACTAGGGTTAGATTTTTTTTGGATTTTTGTTGTACTTTTGCTCATGTAAACTCTGCTTAACTTCGAGCTTATTATTTGTGACAGTTTCATGTAATCTTGTTCTAGTTTTGAAATAAACATGGAATAATTTTTGAGTTAGCACTGAGTCTCCTCATAGGGTTTAAGCTCTTGGGTTAGGGCCAAATCCAAGCAACCTAGTTCCTATTACTTGTATTTCGATTTTTTATTTCAGTTTGTAGATTAGGTTGCTATTAGATGAATTTCTGTTATGGTCAAGAATAGGTTGCTTTTGATGATTCAATAGTTTGATTCCATTTGTGCTTTCTATAGCAGGTTAAGCAGTGATAAAGAAAAGGATCCAAAAGGCTAGCAATAGTGTCTTGGCCTCTATTCCTCCCTCTGGGACCATGATTTGGGGCAAAGACCCTCTTGTTGCCCCAAAAATACATATTTTCCTCATTCATAGGACTTCTAGTGTTTGCAGCTTTTTAGTTGGGTAATAGTCTAGTTTTTTGTGCTTCAGAACTTCTTCATCATGCTCACTTCTTTATTTACCATAGTCTTCTTCCATGCTTTCCTTCCTTGCAGCAATTATCAACATTTCCTTTCATAAATCACAGTTTAGATTAGTTTGATGGAAAACTCTATTTTTCTAGATGAACTTATTTCATTGCATGCTTAATCTCAGTGGTTGACTATCAGTTGTTTATGTAGAAAAGATGTTCTAGTAGAAGGCCATCCTATCAGCCATCCCATCCTCCATCTGATCCATGCCCGACAGGTTGCCCAAGTCCCCCCTCAATTATGCCTTAGTTTCCTGCATTTTCCATAGAATTTCTTCCTCTCTCCTTGAGCAAATCCAATCATCTTTCTCTCTCCTAATGATTCTTGGTAGACCCTAGGTGCCCTAACATTTCATTCCAACCTTCATTCACCTTTTCCACCCACTCTCACACCCTCAAACCAGCCAAAACTTCTCTCGGCCTCCTCCTGTAGGCCTCCTGTAGAATGTTGTTTTTCCTCCTGTAGATTTTCCTGTAGGCTTTCTTTTGAAGGCCGAGTGTGGGGAAAGCCTCCAGAAGGCCACCTGAGACCTCCTAGGACCCAACCACACCATCTTACATCCTCACAAGTCCCAAAATTGCCCTTCAACACCACATATCGTCTACCACATTCACAAACAATAAATCACATGCATGTCAAATTCACATAAAAATCCAAAAAGATGTTTTTTGCTCATTTACTTCCAAAAATAGCCAAGTTAGATGTTGTTTATTTCCTTGACTAGGTAATGGCATTCTTTCCACAGTTTTCATAGTGATTTCTGCAAAAGTCGGATTAGTTGGTTAAGTAGGATTTACTTAGTTTGCTTTACATCTTAGTATTTCTCCTTTCTGCAGTTAGAGTAGTCTCTGTAGAGTAGTCTTTCTCTCCTTTCATCACATATGGAGCTTCTTCTGGAATCCATAGAAGTTGGCTTGAGCTCCTAGTGATCTTGTGCTAGCTGACCAAGTGACAACCTGTAGTAAGAACTAGTACTTGTTCATACAACACCGTCACTTCCAAGTTTGTTACGAACTACCGGGTTGATAAGAGTAAAGTAGGTAGCCCATGAGTTGCAGCATTATTGCTGCAATACTGGCACTCACCATACTTTTTGGTGTTGTTGACGGGGAAGCATCAGAGTATTCTGTGATTACTGCTTTCTTCTATTTTCTATTGCAACATTGTGCTAGTAGTTTATTTCAACAAAAGTAGACTAGTCATTTCTTTTCCTTCAAGTTCTGCATTTCTTTGCTTTCCTCTTAAATTTTGCAAATTTCATTTCAGCAAGTTTATTTCAACTAGTTGCAATTGGTTTTGTTCAATCAATTTTAGTTTTGTAGGTACTATCAGTGTGTAGAAAAAGAAACAAAAACCCACCAAAAGGATTTCCTTTCATGTCTCGTAGCAATAGATATAACTCAGGAAATTTCTTGCCGAACACCCCCACTACTTCACACAGCCAACCTTCTCTCTTCTTCGGTGGCTGCGATCAAGAATAAACCTTAGGTGAACAGCCAGACATATTTGAACAACCTATAGCGGAAGAAGAAGATGAAAGAATTCCTTTAGAGCCAATGGCTGAACACAGGAATGCTAGGGGGAATGGAGAGAGAATAGAGGGTACCTTTCCTATTCGAGAGACCAATGGGGACACCAAAATGAAGAATATAAGCCCTTCTGCACTACCTCATTTCCACGGTCTGACTACAGAAGATCCTGATACATTTTTGTTTGAGTTTTTTGTTATCTGTGAAACCCATGACTATGAAAAATATGAGAAAATCTTGAAATTGTTCCCTTCTACTCTCAAGGATGCAACATTACGCTGGTTCACGGGATTACCTGGCAGTAGCATCACAACTTGGGCTCAAATGAAGCAAGCCTTTAACAAGAAGTATCGAGACTATTGTAGGTCAAAAGATACTAAAGAATAAATTTTCCGAATGACTATAGGAAGTGATGAGTCCCTGGAAGTCTATGAAGAGAGGTTCCAGCTTAGTTACAAAAGGGCCAAGTGTACACTTGACCTTGAGTCTCTGAATTTGGTCCTGCTTAAGGGAATTTGGAAAGATCTTCTAGACACCCCCCATCTGCCAGGGGAGACATCTATCAACTGTCCTATGAGGACATAAATATTGTTTTCAAGAACCATTCTAGAGCATCCAGAAAGAAAGGTAGGGGGATTCAACCCATAGTCAGTACCTCTTCCTCTAGCTCATCCATTAAAGGAGAAATTGGAAACATGCTGGAAGACTTCAAGAGTGAGATGCTACAGACTCTTTCCATGCCAATGGATACCTTACATATCAAAAGGAAACAAGAGGAAGGAGAGAGGGATTTGGCCATTTTTTGGCTTAGATGCACCAAGAGGCATCCTAGGAATGAATGCCCATTGAACTTTATAGAGGTCTGTTCAGTCTGTGAAGAAAATCTTTCTATCGACAAGTGCCCTTCCTTACCCAAACTTAAAGCTGTATATCAAGGGGCTGAGGGAGTCACTGAACAACTCTATTACATAAACCAAAGGAGGCCGCATGGACCTAGACCATATCATTAGGGGATGCATGGGACATCTCGTGCATACTGCAACCCCAATCAAGTCACTTCCATACTTTCCTGGGGCCCCCGTGTTCATCCTTCCTAGTCCACACCTCCTCCTTGGTCCTTCACATCTCCATATCATGCCCAACCAGCCACCCATTATTTCAACCCTATGTTCAGCCTTGGCCTCAGTGGAATGCATCTCATGATGGGTGGAGGCCCTAATACAACTCTCCTCCCACTCTTTTGCCTCCACCACTTGCCCAACCACAACTGTTACCTCCTGCTCCACCAAAGCAACCCCAAATGCCTGTCCAACCAAATCTAAACCCGAACAATAGACAGGTTCAGCAAGTGTATAGTGGGGAACCATCATGCCTGACTTATGCTATGGAGATTCAGGAAATTAACTTGTGATCTAGGAAAGTTCTCCCAGATAGCCAGCCTCCACCCAGGGAAGTTGAGGAAGATAAAGAGGAAAGTGAACCTAAAGAAAATTCACCCTTTCCGGAGAGACTATCCACAACAGTCTAGCCTACCCCAGAAGAAACTGAACTCCTTGGAGAATTGAAACATTTATGTGTGAAGATACCACTTCTCCAAGCCATAAAAGATGTTCCTATCTACAATAGGTTGATCAAAGAGAAGTGCTTTAGGCATCTAGGAAGGCGTAAGAGGGATGCCCCAACAATCAATGTCATAGGGAAACTATCCAACATGATGTTAGGGCAGGTAATCTATCCAAAATATCTGTACCCTGGAAGCCCAGTAGTTGATATCCACATCAATGGCACCATGATCCCACACACCTTGATTGATATGGGAGCTGCCATTAATGTGATGACAAAGTACACAATGTTCAAATCAACCTCTAGGGCTTCTTGAGGAAGACCATGATCATGCTATAGCTTGCAGACTGCTCCACCCTGACCCCTGAGGGGATTGTGGAAGATGTGATGGTGTCTATTTATTCTTGGGATTACCCTGCTGATTTCTTAGTTCTCCAGCCAAAGGCAAAGCTCGCTGGGTATCCTCTCATTCTGGGAAGACCCTGGTTGGCTACTGTCGATGACTACATTAGTGTTGAGCTGGGAACATCACCATAAAGAACGGGCATACGTCTAATCAGTTAATCCTATATCCTCCTGCCCAACCCTTGCTAGAACATGATCTACCTCTTTGGTTGGAGGAGGAAGATGAGGATGAAGTCTATTCTGCACAGCTTTGTGCATTAGAAATCACAATGGGGGGAAACCGCCAGATGAGGATGATATGATTGAAAATCTAATTTAGAATCCACCTCTAGGTGTATCACTATTAGAGGAGATAGTAAGAGAAACCCAAAACAACCCCTCAACTGATCTCTGTGTAGCCAACTCCACCTCTCTCCATGTTAATAATGTAGAGTTCAGCCCAGAAAGAACCTTGAAAATCAATTCATCCCTATCCACTTCCCAAGGGAAGGAACTGTGTAGCTTGCTAAGAAAACACCTAGATGCCTTCACCTGGAGTTATTTGGAGATGAAGGGAGTGTACCCTTCAGTATGTAGTCATCATATATACATCACATAGGATTGCAATCCAGACAGGTAGCCTCAAAGGAGGATGAATCTAGCGCTTAAAGATATTGTTAAGAAGAACTGCAGAAATTGCTTGATGCAGGATTCATGTATCCCATCTCTGACAGTGAATGGGTCTCTCCTTTGGTGCTAATGCCAAACAGAAATGGTAAGTGGATGATCCATGTCAACTATCGGGAAATGAAAAGCAATAAAAGGGACCATTTCCCTTTACCTTTCATAGATCAAGTGGTAGACGGTCTAGTAGGGAAAACGTTTTTCTCTTTCCTAGATGGGTTTAGCGGGTACAATTAGATTCAAATCAGCCTGGAAGACCAAGATAACACCACTTTCACTTGTCCTTGGGGTACCTTTGCATATCGAGTCCTTCCTTTTGGTTTTGTAACACTCCCGCCACATTCCAAAGAGCTATATTGAGTATATTCTTTGAATTAGTTCATGATGCAATAGAGATATACATGGATGACTTTAATCCTTATGGCTATGACTTTCAGGAAGCCTTATCTAATCTAGGAAAAGTTCTAGACAAATGTATTGAGATGAACCTATCCCTCAGTGCAGAAAAATGTGAATTTCTGATGACTGAAGGGAGCATGCTAGGTCATGCAATATCTCAACAAAATTGCCATCATCGAAAGGGTCCTACCTCCTCAGAAAGTGAGAGATGTCAGAAGTTTCCTAGGTTTAGCTGGGTATTACCGGAGATTCATTAAAGATTTTAGCAAGCTAGCATCTCCTTTGTTTGGCCTCTTAGGCAAAGATGTCAAGTTCATATGGTCAGAAAATTGTCAAGAGGTCCTAGATACCTTGAAGAGCAAGCTCGTGACCGCCCCAATTCTGAGAGGCCCAAACTAGGCCCTACCTTTCCACATTCACACAGATGCCTCAAACAAAGAAATAGGAGCAACCTTCGGAGAAATTGATGAAAAGTTACCTTATGCCATATACTTTATAAGAAAAAACTTGTCAAAGGCAGAGTTAAACTATATGGTGACCGAGAAGGAACTCCTAGTTGTCGTGCATTCTCTAAACAAATTTAGACATTATATCATAGGCTATCAAACTTTTGTGCACACTGATCATGCTTCCATTAGATATTTAATGAACAAACCAGATGTGAATGCTTGCATTATTAGATGGTTGCTTTTATTGCAGCAGTTTGATTTGACCATTATTGATAAGCCTGGCAAAGAAAATGTTGTTGCTAACTTTTTATCTAGAGTAAATTTTCCTACAGGTGAAGAAGGAATGGTGGATGACCAAATGCCAGATGAACACATGTTTTCTATCTCAGTACTCTCTCCATGGTTTTATGATATAGAAAATTACTTGGTTTCAACGCAATTTCCACCACATCTGTCCTCAAAAGAGAAGAGAAAGATAGTAAGGAAAAGCACCCCTTTCACATGGATTGGGGGCAATCTCTTCAAACTTTGTCTAGATCAGATCTTGAGAAGATGTGTCAGGGAGGAGGAAGTCATTGACATCCTCCTAACCTGTCATGATGGGCCTTGTGGAGGTCATTTTGCAACAAAAAGAACTGCCTTCAAGATACTGCAAGCAGGCTACTACTGGCCCACTCTTCATCAGGATGTGAGGAGATACACCATCTAGTGTGATCGATGTCAGAGGATGGGGAAACCTACTCGAAAGGATGAAATTCCCATGCAACCTCAAGTGACCTTTAAGCCATTTGAGAAGTGGGGCATGGACTTTGTGGGGCCTATCAGCCCTCCTTCAAAACAGAAGCAATACATCATTGTGTGCACCGATTACCTAACAAAGTGGGCAGAGACAAAAGCAATCAAAGCAATGACAAAGGAAAAAGTAGTTGAGTTTTTTAGAGAGAACATATTCTACAAGTTTAGGTATCCAAGAGAATTGGTCACAAATCAAGGTAGTCGGTTTACTTCCAATTTGATTGAAGACCTGTTCACACATCATAGAATCAAGCACAGGACTTCAAACCCAATCCACAAGCCAATGGGCAGGTGGAGGTCACTAACAGAGCATTGGAAGGGATCCTGACAAAGGTAGTGAGCATTAGCAGAAAAGACTGGGCAGACTGATTAGTTGAGCCCACTTGGGCCTACAACACAACATGGAAGACCACTACAGGGTTCACACCCTAGGGGCCGGTCTATGGGAAGAAGGCTTTCTTGTCAATAGAATTCGAATTCAATACCTTGAGGATGGCAGCTAGACCTAGACCTCAACCATACATAGAAAGAAATATTACTTCAGCTCAATGGATTGGATGAACACAGAATGCAAGCCCTTCTTCATACAGAGGTAGTTCAACTTCAGAGAAACATATGGCATGACAAAAACATCAAGGAGAAACAATTCCAAGAGGGAGAATGGGCACTACTCTATGATTCAAGATATAAAGATGTCAAGGGCAAGCTAAGGACAAGATGGCTAGGACCCTACACCGTGGAGAAATATAACGAAAATGGTTCAGTTCTGATCAGAACCATTGATGATGAAACCATCCCCATGCTTGTTAATGGACATTGGTTGAAAGTCTGCAAGGAACCCCTCTCCAAGTGAGAGATTATTGAAGATTTGAATAAGACAATGATGTTAGTGGAGCATGTCTTAGCCTCCACTTCACCCACTCGCTGAAGAAAAAGAAAAAAGAAAATAAGGACTCAAGTGAAAACCTCCATGAGGTGCTTGAGTCACATCATTGGGTTGAAAACCTCTTCTGAGGCGGCCTAGTGATGTCAAAAAAAGAAGAGAGAAAAATAAGATCCCTAGGTGAAAACCTCCCTTGGAGGTGCCCAGGGTAGGCAGTTAGGGTGAAAACCTCCCTGAGGCACCCTAGTTGTTTTCAAAAAAAAAAAAAAAAGGAAAAAAAAGAGAAAAAGAGAAATGAATTTCCAGTTGCATTGTAGGTTTGCAAGAGGACTACAAGAAGCAGCAAAAGGTGCCAAGGGAGCCCTGAAACAAAGATCAGCACCTAACCTACCTTCCCACACCTTTCTCCATCATTCTTGGCATTTTTTTCACTTCACTATGCTTATTTTTCAAAAACTGTGTTTTATACAGGAGGCTCCTGTTTACAGAGAGCCAGAAATGGATATAAAAAGCAGTTTGAGGGATAGGGAAGCTTCATAAAAAATCTATAAACCCTCCTGCAGTATTCAAACATCCTTGCCATCATGTCCAAGCCTGCATCACACCCCAAGCATCATTCTTCTCCCTTACCAAGAAAAACATAGAAAAAAACAGTTCTTTACGAAAAGAAAAAATAATAAAGGGAAAAACACCATCAACCTTACCTGAAGCCTACCTATTACCTCTCCATCTCTATCTACATCTCTGGCATCATCCTCACAGCTCTAAGCACAGAAAGAAGCTTGAGTTTTATGGGGAGAAGCAGTTACAAGAGCTCCTATAGGAATTCCTATAGCAGTTGATCCTATTAAAATCCAACATCAGCAACAAGAGGGTGCAAATATGAAGGTTGAAGAAGACACCTGAAACTCAGATCTAGCCAGAGAGGAACCTACACAAGGCACAACCACACATCAGCAAGAAAATAGCATGCATTAAAAGAAATAAGGGCATATAGAAGAGAGAGAGCCACAACACCTCACAGCAAATACATTCGGATCTCAGGTAAGTAACTAACCAGCTCCTCTTTTTGCATTTATGTAATTAGAAGGCATGCAAAAGTAATGAGATGGTTGAGTTTGAATGAGGGAAAGGTGTCCAGTTAACTTGGCCACCTTCATCTAGTTGACTCCACTCATTCGAAGATGTCACCCACACGTGTGCACAATCAACTCAAGAAAGATGTCAAGGATGTAGAGCTATAAAAAGGGTCTCTTTCACCTCTAATTACCTCACATTAATATGTCAATCCGGGAACGTTTGGTTATTTCAAAGAGTGACTCAATCCGAGGCTATTTGTCGGAGTAATGCAAGTAGTATAGCGTCCTACAAAATACAAGAGTAAACTGATGCTTGTCTATAATTAAGTTCCTTCAAATGACTAAAGCACACACTATCAAAATATCAGTCAAGGGTCCGACAGCAGTAGTCCATCCCTTTGGAAACTGATGGAAAAGGAAACTAGAGCATGGATCATGGGTCTGGGAGCAGGGCAGTAAATGCAGAGGCTCACTACAGCCACAGATCATCTCTCACACCAAATGCTAGTAAATGAAACGGTAGATAGAAATGGAACAGCAAATAGGAAATTAAACAGTAAATCTAGAAAGGAACAGCAATGCTTAAAATGGAACAGCAATTCTGAAATGGAACAGCAATCACTAAAACTAAACCTCGCGAGTAACAATCACACTTTAAACTATCAACTCAAAATTACCGTAATCAAAACTCCAATCTTTCATTCTCAAAGCAAATCACACAATCCACTAAAGGAACAACAATAATTCTCAATTATGGAACACCATGTGAAAGTCATACAAACAACATTCTAGGAAAGTAATCTGACTTTAATCCCAATCATCAACGGGAATTATAACTGTGTTTCCAAATGGAACAGCATGAACTTCGAATCATAAAGAACACTCCTTTCAGATAATTACCTTAACACACATACTTAACATAGAAGCTTCATAACACAAGGATAACACTGTTCAGTTGAATCCAATAAGATTTCATCCACTCTGAAAGTATTGATAATATAATGCAGAGTTAATGGAAAGAACATTAATGAACGAATCTTAACAGAGCATGTAAGGTAACTTATAAAGCATATCAGATTACCAACTAGTGATGATAAGCAAACCACGCAGAAATCAAATCGTAGTGATACAGAAGCAAGTGTCCTCCGGGGCCGGGCCCTTAGCCTCAAGGGTACACCACTTTAAGCTAATCCAGACGCGAAGATGAGATAATCACCAAGTTTATATTAATGCATAAAATAGAAAGTACAATGAGCCAAGTTCAACGAAACTCGATGATCAAAGTTAAGTCTTTGACAAAAACTTACATAAAAACCTCCTCCTCACACTAACAGTGCCGCCCCTTTATATAAGGATAACGGCGGAGATTTCTAACTGGTAAGATAAATAAAGCAGCGATCCCTCAGGATCGAAGATCCTGAGGGATTCGCAAAACTATTAATCCCTAATCACTTCTTTCTCTTTCGCCGAGCTGGTGCCTTTTCCTCCTTTTTCGGACTGGTTTGCTTCAGCTTGCTTTGCCTTGTCTGCACTCAGTCCTTCGTCAAAGGGACAGCAGTTACCCTGTTCTTATCTTCTTCTTTGGAACAACAGCTCCTCGTTTCTACCCTTTCCTGCACAGGAAAATGACAATTATCAGCAAATAAGTCTTTGCATACTAATTCCACGTATTCTACCACAATTCACTATTGTTTTCCTCATTCATGATGTGAAAGATTCATAAGTCCTATTGAAAAGCCACTAAAATGTTCATTAAAAACATACCTTGTTAGTACTCCACACACCCCCCTGCTTACCCTGTTTCATGCCCTCATGAAAACGTTGTAGTTGACATGTAAAGCAGTGAGAGAGTAGGTTGGAGAAGGAATCTCATGTGGAGGCCTACAGCCATGGTGAGTGACTAGGTAGTCAAAGAACTGGCCTGTTTGACCCTCAGGCATCTCATATAGGGCTTGAGATCCGGGTGCAGGGTGCCAGATAATTGGACTACGGAATCTATATCCTAACCAAGATGGCCCTGCCCTCAAAATGCTTTCGCCATAGAGGTTCAAACGATTGGCGGCTAACTGAAAATTCTCATACTTAAATGGCTCCCTGAGCTGGATGTTTGGATTAGAGGTTCGGTACCGGAATTTGGCTGCATCAATGGCGAGGGCTTTGATAGAAAGAAAATATTATAAACTTTGTCGAATGAGTGGTTCGTGCATGGGTCCTAATGTTTCAATGACACCCGGAGTTCTCATAAGGTTTCTATGTGCTCTCCATAGCTGTGCTGGGTCCCTAGGCTCAGCCCTTACCCATAGGTCTAGGCCATTTTCCTGTCTCTTAAAAGTGTTATAGGCTTTGAGCCATTTAATCTGATTGACCCCGAATGAGATGAATGCTTGCAGTTGAATGTCCCCAACAAAAGGGCCAGGGTTCAACTCAGTTTCCTGATCTAGCACGAGGTTATGCAAATAGAATTCACATAGAAATCTCTGAACCTTCGCTCCATAATGTTTACAACAATCTATAAAGTCATTGACAGTATTAATTTGTATTAGGGCACCTGCTTTAATAGCCTTTATCTTTAATTGCAAGTATCACTCCAATAAAAACGATGCATAGTTTTTGGCAGGGGCCCTACATGCTAAAACGTCATTGTATAAAGAACACAAGGTATCCATCTATTTGATAACAGTATCTAACCTACGGGTTACCTTTGCAACTTTCTCCTGTTCCTTTTGCCACCCTTCAAAGGCCTGGCTTTCAGATTGATTAACATTTCGTAGTTGCTGTTGGAGTTCTTCATACTTCTCACGAGGGATTGTCTGCTCTCTAAGCCTCTCCATCTCTTGCTGAGCCTCTTTCAATCCTTTGTGCAGAGTCCTTGTCTTTGGATCTCTTTTCCATGCGTCAGTGGAGGCCTGAACTTTCTTATTTCGTTGCTTTGACTTCAGAACCCTTATCACCCCTGAGGGTGGTGCCTCTGTTTGAATCTTCTTGTTGTCTTTTTCTATTTTAACACGAATACCGGCTGGCAGCTGTTCCTTTTCAAATGGAACAACAGTCTGTCCCTCAGCTTTATTTGGAATAGCAGCTGGGCCTTCAGCTTGATTTGGAATGTCATCTGGGCCTTCGGCTTCATTTGGAACAGCAGTTGGATTTTGGGCAGGATTTTGATCAACAGAGCAATTTTTAGTCCTCCGCCGTTTTATCCTGCAGTTTCTTACTGCAGTGGTCATCTTTTTCTTATTGGCGGTCTTCCTTGTCCTCTGCCTTGCTTTCAAAATCCTAATTTGATGGTGGAGCTGGGCTATTATGCTCAATAACCTCTGCTATTCCTTTCGTAATTCTCTAATTTCCAATGTTTTGTTAGAAGGAACAGCAGGCTTTTTGCTGCGTTCTGGGCCTTGACTAGTCCCTTGATTTTTCTCCTGGGGTACTTCTTCACTATGTTGTGCTGGTTGTTCCGGGGTAAGAACCCTAGCTGATTCTGTGGCTTCACTTTCTATTCTCACTTCTTCTAGAATTTCTTCTGGTGCTGTGGGAACAGATTGTTCCCTCTCAGTATCTCCTGTCTCTTTTTCACCATGAATGGGCAGATTTCCTTCCTCTCCCTCTTCTGCATGTGGTTTTTCAGGTGTATCTTCTTCCTGGGGTTTGTCACGGAGGTATGGTGGAGTGGAAGGTTGGCCATACTCACCCATATTGGCCAAGATTGCGGCCAATTCCTCTTCTCCCACTAGGTCCTGTGGTGGGCTACCTCCCTGCTGTCCCATTTCCTCCTCCTGCCTGGATTGTCCATCTTCTGCCTCAGGATGCTAAATTTCTATTTCAGGGTTCTCGGCTTCTATCTCAGGGTGTTCAAATTATGTCTCAGGGGGCTTGGCTACTGTCTCAGGGTGTTCAACTTCTGTCTCAGGGGGCTCGGCTACTTCATCATTTTCTTCTTCGGATTGCTTAGCCTTCTCGGCCTCCCCTTCCTTTTCTCCTTCAACTTGTTCTTCTTCTATCTCTGGTCGTGTGGGTTGTTCATCCTCAATTACCACTGGCTGGCTAGTGCTTTCCTGGAGTTTTTCCAGCCTTCCTCTTATTTGGGCTAACCAGACTGATTTTCTGCATTTCTCTGGCTGTTCCGGTGTCTCAGTGTCATGCTTCTGTTTTGCTGACTCCTGGCGGGTTTCTGGTCGTTCGGATGTGCTTGCAACAAGTTTTTGTTTTCTTAATTCTCTGCGTTTTTCCGGTCATTCTGGTGTACTTAGAGTATGTTTACGTTTTGGGGAAGGTGCTTTCGCTCTCCCCTCTATTATTGCAATTAATTCTTTCCAGCTGCTTTGCTGCTGGGTGAGACTATGACTAACTATTAGTCGGATTAATCCATGGTGGCTGACAACTGATTCTACATGCTGTGCCTTTTTCAGGCTTCGTGCGGCGTCATGGAGTAAAGAATTCAAAAGTGCATGAATGTTTACAGAGCATTTCTGTTTTAAAACAGCTAAGAGTTTAAGATGTCGTGGCCTTACCACGTCTTTTCTCCCCTCGCAGGTGATGTAGCTTTTCACTGTTCTTGCTAGTTCTGCCCAGGGTTCTCCTAGCGTTGCTGGTAGGACTCCCTTCCCTTTAACTGTTAAGCTTTGGCCTTCGTCCTGGAAAATTTCCATGATCTTCTGGAGTCTTTCCTTCTTCAATGTCCATACGGGTCCAGTGGCTGGTAGTCCCAAGACTTCAACAATTATATCGTCAGTGACTGCTATTTGCTTCCCCCGCACCGTGGAGTGATCCTCCTGCAGATTCTGCAGAAATTCCATTGCTACTATTTCATTAGACTCCTTCAGGTGACTGAGATAAGTCAGCCACCCTGCTCTTTCCAAGATCTCCCGAGCAGCAGCGGAGACTGTCAACTTTTGTGGTTCGCTTCGAACTGCCCTGCCTCCCATGGTTTCACTGTGAATCCACAATGGAACAGCATCCGCGTGTGCTGTTTGAAACACAGAGAGAGTAGTAATCATCGGATTTAGAAAAAAACACAGAGTATGCAACAGAAATGAGTTATGAACAGCAACTTGTATATAAAAAATAGAGATGTCATGCCATTAAACCGTGCCATTTCCTAATATGCTATCTTTCCCGAATAATGAGCTGACACATAACCCGGGGAATCATGAGGTGAACCTCCCCCCCGCAATGCGATAGGTTGTCCCAGCCGTCAAAGAAAGGATCGGCACCCCAATCTATAACCAAGTCATAAAGGAACAACGTATGAACATATGCCATGTTTAGAAAAACAACTATTTGCCGAAATTGAGGCGTAATGTTGGATCGCATATTACGTAAGAGGCTGTTGTGATATGATGCGAGGCCAGGGATAGGACATCTGTCGTACTTGCCAAATCTGAAGTGGTCATTGTCACCTCCTTTGCCATGATTGGTGTAATAAATGTCCATGCGGTATATAAATTGGGAGATAATATATGATTAGTGTCTAGGATATAAGAGACAAAAGAGTATTAGTATCCTGCCTATTGGGGTAATTAATGTGACCTCAATACCATTAACAGTGCTCTGCAGCCAACAGGTGTCCATAACCTTGGCAGAGTTGTTTATTTCACCCGCGGAACCATGATCCTTTGTGCGCATATTAAGGAATGCAATGTCAAAGTGTAGGTCATTATGCTGGCTTGGTAACCAGGTAGCCATAATGCCATTCACGAGGAGGGGGCGAAAAGTGGGCAGGCCGACTCGTGATTAGACCTCCTGTTCCAAGGTTTTTTCTTTTACTATACCTTTTGGACCATATCCCTGGTGTGGTGGCCATAGTGGGAGTGCCACTTCGCTTCCATCCTCATGATCATGGTAGGTTGGCTCTTGATGAGACCCCCTATCCTGCATTTGACAATTTATAATTCATTTGCTTTTTGTTTCTCTTTTTGATAAAGTACTATTCCTTATATGTCCACAAAGGGTGGTTCAACACTCCTTAAGAGTAGGAATGGTGGAAGAAGTCTTATCATCTCAATAGGAGGATATAAACCCTTTGCTCTCATTCTTGAACAAAATCAAAGAAAAGAATGGCATGATAAAAGATAACCAATTAGGGCAAGATTAGTAAGACAATGATAGCAAAAGATAAGTACATTATTCCTTCTGTCCTCTTACCAATACATAGCCTTATAAAGATAGTGATTTATAATTGCCTGATTTCAGTGTGTTGTGATTTGGATTCATTGCATAAGTGCATTGCTTGTCTCTAAAAGACTTTGAAAGAATAGGGGCAAGAAGCATCCTTACTTAGACCAGTAAGAGGTTAGCTGTGTCACAAAGAGAGAAGAAGTATACTAGATGAATAAAGGAGCATGAGTTCAAAAAGTGCAAATGTCGTTCCTTTGAAAAAGAACCAGCAGAACACAACAATGCCATTCCTTTTGAAAAAGGAACAACAAAAATCAAAATGTGCTGTTCCTTTTGAAAAGGAACAACAGAAAATCAAAATGTGTTGTTCCTTTTGAAAAGGAACAGCAGAAAATCCAAACGTGCTGTTCCTTTTGAAAAGGAACAACAGAAAATCAAAACGTGTTGTCCCTTTTGAAAAGGAACAACGGAAAATCAAAACGTGTTGTTTCTTTTGAAAAGGAACAGCAGAAAATCAAAACGTGCTGTTCCTTTTGAAAAGGAACAGCAGAAAATCAAAATGTGCTGTTCCTTTTGAAAAGGAACAGCAGAAAATCAAAACGTGTTGTTCCTTTTGAAAAGGAACAGCAGAAAATCAAAACGTGTTGTTCCTTTTGAAAAGGAACAATAGAAAATCAAAACGTGTTGTTCCTTTTGAAAAGGAACAACAGAAAATCAAAACGTGCTGTTCCTTTTGAAAAGGAACAGCAGAAAATCAACAAGTGTTGTTCCTTTTGAAAAGGAACAACAGAAAATCAAAGAGTTCTGTTCCTTTTGAAAAGGAACAGCAGAAACATGCAAATGCCATTCGGCAGAAAAATTGAAAGTTTGAAAAAAAAGATTATGTACAAATTGTGAAAAGAAATAGATGGCTTAATGAATTACGGGTGAGGAAGATTTCTCTTCCTCACCTAAGATCTCCATATCAGCGTCTCTGCGTAGCTGTTGGCAGAAGGATTCCCGAGTGAGTGGTTTACGATAGAGACGAACTCGGTGGCCATTCACTTTGAAGGTATATCCAGACCCGTCAATGGTAGTTAAAGTGATGGTCCCATTGTCGTGTACCTTCTGGATTTCGTATGGTCCTAACCAACGAGTCTGGAGTTTCCCAGGGAAATCCTGAAACCGAGAGTCATATAATAGGGCCCAATCTCCTTCATGAAAGACTTTGTTTTTGATAAGGGCATCATGCCATTTAGCTCGCTGCTGTTGAATCAATGCTGTATTTTGTAGTGCGGAGAGCCTGATTTCGTCCAATTCATTGATCTGTTGTAGTCGATTAATCTGTGCCTCAGTTAAATCTAAGCCGACTTCCTGTGCTGTTCGTAATGTTTGGATTTCAAATTCTATAGGGAAAATGGGTTGTTTTCCAAACACTAGTTGATAAGGTGAATAACCAGTGGTGCTTCTCCATGTTGTTCTATAGGCCCAAAGTGCTTCCGGTAGTCGGGTAGCCCAGTCACGCCTATGTGAGGCAATGGTTTTTGTTAGGATCGATTCTATTATCTTATTGCTGCTTTCTACTTGTCCGTTCGCCTGTGGGTGATATGGAGTAGTAATTTTTTGCTGGACATGATAATTATTAAGTGTTGCTGCTAATCTATGGCCAACAAATTGTGATCCTCTGTCTATGACTATTTCCCTTGGAAGGCCATAACGTACAAATAGATGGAAGAGGAACTGTATAACAGAGTTTTCTGTGGCCCTAGGCAATGCTTCTGCTTCAACCCACTTGTTGACATATTCTATTGCCACCAAGATATATGTTCTCTGATTTGATGAGGGGTTGATGGGTCCAACGAAATCAAGAGCCCATCACTCAAATGGTTCGATGAATAACTGAGGTTTAAGGGGCATCTCATTAGCTTGACCAGGACGTCCTGCTCGCTGGCAGCTGTCACAGGCTTGGACAAATTTCTTTGCATCTCTGTAAATCGTGGGCCAGTAATATCCTGTCTGTAATACTTTGTGTCCTGTTCTACACTCAACGAAGTGTCCCCCACATGGTCCGTCGTGACAGGCTTTTAGAATGTCAAAGATTTCATCTTCTTGAACACATCTCCTAATATGCATGTCTGCCCCTGTATGAAACAAATAGCCCCCAATCCAGGAAAATCGAGTACTCTTCTGAACAATCTGTTTTCGCTCATTAGGGGTTAAGTGTTTTGGTAGTTTTCCTATTGCAAGGTAATTGGCAACATCGGCATACCAGGGTGTTCAAACGGCAACAGCAAATAGATGTTTGTCCGGAAATTGATCTTCAACTGCTGCCGCATCAACTGGCTTTGGCATTCTTGAGAGAAAATTGGCTACAGGGTTCTCTTTTCCAGGCTGGTCCTTGATTGTGATATCGAATTCCTGCAATAAAATCAACCATCTAGTTATTCTGGCATTTGTAACAGGCTTATTTGCTAAGTATTTTATGGCGGAATGATCCGTATACAAAATAACAGGATAGCCTGTAATATAATGTCTAAATTTATTGACAGCATGTATTACAGCTAGGAATTCCTTTTCAGTAACAGTGTAATTTAATTCAGCAGGGGATAAATTTTTGCTAATATAATAGATAGCATATGGTTTTTTATCTTCTTCCTGCCCAAGGACTGTGCCAATGGCTGTATCTGAGGCATCAGCTGATATTTGAAATGGCAGGTCCCAGTTTGGTCCTCGCAGGACTGGGGCTGTAGATACAAGCTTCTTTAAATCCTTGAAAGCACGTTCACACTTGTCTGTCCAAAGAAAATCAACATTACCAGTTAGTGCATATAAAGGTGCAGCAATATGTGAATAATGTTCTATAAATCGTCTATAATATCCAGAAAATCCAAGAAAGCTGCGTACCTCTGTTTGAGTAGTAGGAGTGGGAATAAGCAAAAGTATTTGGATCTTGGCCGGGTCTACCTGAATGCCAGCTGCTGAAATATAATGTCCTAGAATAAGTCCTTCAGTCATCATCATGTAACATTTTTCATGACTTAAGCAGAGCCTGGTAGCTATACAGCGTTGTAGGACTTTTTCTAGAATATTTAGTGCTGGATCAAAATCATCTCCATAGGGTGTAAATTCATCCATATATAGTTCAAGTCCATCATTTATTAGATCTGAAAAAATGCTAAGGATGGCCCTTTGGAATGTGGCGGGAGCATTACATAGCCCAAATGGTAGGACTCGGTAGGCAAATGTCCCCCAAGGACAAGTGAAAGTTGTTTTTTCCTGGTCTTCAGGGGCAATCTGAATCTGATTGTATCCACTGAAGCCATCCAGAAAGGAAAAGAATTTTTTTCCTACCAGAGTATCTAGTACTTGGTCTATGAATGGGAGTGGAAAGTGGTCTTTTTGTGTTGCTTTATTGAGTTCTCTGTAATCCACACAAATTCTCCATTTCCCATTCTTTTTTGGTACGACCACAAGTGGAGAGACCCATTTACTGTCAGAAATAGGATAAATAAAATTAACATCTAACAGTTTCTGAAGCTCCGCTTTAACCACATCTTTTAAATGAGGATTGAGTCTTCTCTGCGGTTGATGGACGGGTCTAGCATCTTTTTCTATATAAATGTGGTGTGTACACAAATGTGGGTCGATTCCTTTCATATCAGGGTAATCCCATGCAAATGCCTGTTGATATTTTCTTAATACATGGATTAGCTTAGTTTCTTGTTCAGGTGTGAGGTTGGCATTGATATTTAAAGTTTTTCCCGGTTCAATTTCCACAATTTTACTATTTGCGACAGAAGTAACAGGTATTGTTTGATCATGTGTGTCTTTCAGAGGATCTTCCTCTAATTCATTATCAAATGCTGCTTCTATCATGTGACATTGTGTGCAGGATTCAGTTTGACTGATGAAATTATTAATGGCATCATCTTCTGTTTGATCTTTAAAATCAAGTGCCTCTTGCAACGTCAATGGAGATCTAATGTTATTAGTAAGGTATGATACATGATACTTGTTAGTTCTAATTATTGTGAGACTTGGCTGCGCTGGAGGGTATAGAACCAAATTCTTAATATCAGGTCCTCTAGTTATGGTCATATTTCCTTGCCGGCAACCAATGTAAGCATCGGCGGTGGCAAGCCAAGGCCTTCCTAGGATTAGCGGGTGTCCATCAAGTCGGGTTTTTGGATTAATTATCAGGAAATCGGTCGGATATTCCCAGGAGTCTACAGAGACCATGACATCGTGTAGAGTACCTTCCAGTCTAATCACAGATCGGTCAGCTAATTCTAACAAAGTAGAGGTAGGTTCTACAGATGTAATGCCGAGCTTTCGACAGGTGGTGGTTGTTAAAATATTGATTGCAGCTCCTAGATCAACTAAGGCATTAGACAAGGTCTGACCATAAAATTGAACAGTTACAATTGGATTTCCTGGGTCTTCATATTTGATGGGTGTTTCTTTCCCGGATAAGAGATCAGATAAAGTGTCGACTACTTGGACTCTTGGATTAGTTGTTATATTCCTCCTTGGTTTCTTTATGCACAATTCTTTAATAGTTTTTGCATATATAGGAATGTCTTGAATGGCTTGGAGGAACGAGATTTTTATGTACAAATTTTGTAATTCCCCCAGAATGTCAAAGTCAGGGTACTGTAAAGGTCGAGGTATAACTAATCGTTCTGGGAATGGGGGAAAGGATGTGGTTGCTTGATTATGAGACTGCTGATTATTTACATCCTCTCATTGCAATTGATGTTCTCTTACTAACTGATCTTCATTATGAACTGTTTTATCTCCCTCATTTTGAATGATACTTCCTGATCGTAATTGAAGATCATTACACTCCCGCAGATCAAGTCCTATTTCTGGTGACTCAATGATTTGAAGGGATTGGACTGGTCTGTTATTTGGATTGGGGTTGGGTTGGGCTGGGAGCTGCGGTCTCAAATTAGACTGGGGATTTTGTTGTAGAGCTGGCAGAGTAGGTTGAGGGAGCGGAATAGTTCCTACTGGCTGTTGCGTCGGTCTTCGTCAGTTCGTCTGCCAGGATGAACTTTGTGAAGTAGGGGGAGTCCATTGCGGAGGATATGGGCTATTTTGCCAATATGGTGAATTATAAGGGAAATTCGGCCAACTAGATTGATTTGGATGATTCAGCCATGGGTTTGAAGAAGGAAACGGTGGTGGTGACCAATTTGGGAATGGGGGTAGGGGCTGATTTTGCCACATATTATATTGTTGAGCGTTATATTGTGGAGGCTGAAAAGAAGAGGTTGGGTCTGAAAACATACCAGATTGTCTTTGCTGCCACTGGCGGTGCTGGTTGATCAAGTACACTGATTCTGGTTCTTCCTCTGCTTCCTTATATACTGCCTTTAATCCAGGAAGTGAGGGGCAGCTTTCCGTAAGATGATCATTTGTACAGATGGCACATGTTTGGACTGTATCCAGTGGACACTCCTTGTGGCTATGTTTTTTTCTGCATCGGGGGCAGAAGATTGCCAAATTCTGTTCTGCCTCCATCTGCTTCTGCTTGGCCTGCAAAATATCAAGTTGTGTAGTTAGTGTCCCTAGAATATCAGTTTTAAAATTTTCTAATAAATTTCCAATCTCCACATGCGTTACTCCTTCTGTTGCTATCTTATTGTCTCTTGCAAACCGATCATATTCTGCCGGTTTAATTCTTGTGCTACCTCTCGAACTCCTGATACATAGATCAATAATGTCAGCAAAATTCTCTTGATAAATATCTCCTTTTCCCATAATGTTTAATGTTTCAATCCACTGTTCTTTCATGCCCCTTATCAATGCAGTTTTTAACACATTATCAGGTAAAGGTAGTGATGCATAAGGAGATCTTTGTAAATTATATTGAAAACGTTCCACATATTCCTCTAATGTTTCGTTTCATTTGGCTGTCATTAGAAATATTTCATCTTTCAATTCTCTAGACCTACAATAATCCTGATATTTTTTTAAGAAGGATTTTTTCATCTGATCCCAATTGTTGATGACCCCACCACCTAAACCCATAAACCATCTTAGAGCACCCCTTTTAATGTTGAGGGGAATAATTTCAATTTCTGGGGATCGGTGGTGTAATCATATCCCCTACACAACACATCAAATTCAAATAAAAATTCATCCAGATCTTCTGATGTAAGACCGTGAAAGGTTGGGATATGTTGAAGAGGGATAGCTTTCATGGGTGCATTTGCTGCAGAATCCACTATAGGATATTGTAATGTAGAGGTTTGAGTATTTGGCTGATTCTGAGCCATAGGATCAAATATGTGCCAATAACCTTCTGGGATATCTAGGAGGGTATTCCTAGGTTGAGAGGGAACGATTTTAGCAGGGACAGTTTTAACAGCACTTCCTTTATCTGGGATAAGAGGAATACCTGATGTTTGAGGGGATTGAATTCCTTCAACAATGATTTTCGCAGCACTCCCCTTATCTGGGCTGTTTACTGGCTGATCTGTTCCAATGAGAGATTTTGGTTCTTCTGTTTCCCCTGTTTCTCCTTCTCCTTCATAGAAGTTACTGAAATTCCCTTCCTGCAATAGTTCTGGAGTAGAATTTTCAATTTCCTGAAAGTCCTGCTCTTCAGTTTGACTATGCACCTCAGCAAAGGCTACAGATGGTGATCCCATGGCCTGAAGGGAACTAGTAGGCTGCTTAGAAATGGTTTTCCTGAAACCTACTGATGGCTGAGATTCTGTTTTCTTATAGATTTCGTCTATGAAAGTTGTTCGGCCAAGGGTCATCGGCCCCTTGGCTTTTTCAGGTTTGGATGGGAGCTTAATATTCTTTTCTGGTTTTTTCTGCTTAGTCATGCACTCAAATAAACTGCTAAGTTCTATTCAATCAAAGCAAACGTAAATCTGTTAGAAAAGTGGACAATGGAGCAGGGCTTTTACATGCTCTGTACGCAGGTTCTTACCTTTCGTTTTTAAAATCCAACTCTTTCCTAGCAGGTTCGTACACCACTCTGAAGAAACAAATGGCTACACTCTTTCCCCGGCAACGGTGCCAAAATGTAGAGCTATAAAAAGGGTCTCTTTCACCTCTGATTACCTCACATTAATATGTCAATCCGAGAACATTTGGTTATTTCAAAGAGTGACTCAATCCGAGGCTATTTGTCAGAGTAATGCAAGTAGTACAGCATCCTACAAAATACAAGAGTAAACTGATGCTTGTCTATAACTAAGTTCCTTCAAATGACTAAAGCACACACTATCAAAATATCAGTCAAGGGTCCGACAACAGTAGTCCATCCCTTTGGAAACTGATGGAAAAGGAAACTAGAGCATGGATCACGGGTCTAGGAGCAGGGTAGTAAATGCAGAGGCTCACTACAGCCACAGATCGTCTCTCACACCAAATGCTAGTAAATGAAATGGCAGATAGAAATGGAATGACAAATAGGAAATTAAACAGTAAATCTAGAAAGGAACAGCGATGCTTAAAATGGAACAGCAATTCTGAAATGGAACAGCAATCACTAAAACTAAACCTTGCGAGTAACAATCACACTTTATAATATCAACTCAAAATCTCTTATCGTAATCAAAACTCCAATCTTTCATTCTCAAAGCAAATCACACAATCCACTAAAGGAACAACAATAATTCTCAATTATGGAACAGCATGTGAAAGTCATACACACAACATTCTAAGAAAGTAATCTGACTTTAATCACAATCATCAACAGGAATTATAACTGTGTTTCCAAATGGAACAGCATGAACTCTGAATCATAAAGAACACTCCTTTCAGATAATTACCTTAACACACATACTTAACATAGAAGCTTCATAACACAAGGATAACACTGTTCAGTTGAATCCAATAAGATTTCATCCACTCTGAAATTATTGATAATATAATGCAGAGTTAATGGAAAGAACATTAATGAACGAATCTTAGAAGAGCATGTAAGGTAACTTATAAAGCATATCATATTACCAACTAGTGATGATAAGAAAACCATGCAGAAATCAAATCGTAGTGATACAGAAGCAAGTGTCCTCCGGGGCCGGGCTCTTAGCCTTAAGGGTACACCGCTTTAAGCTAATCCAGACACGAAGATGAGATAATCACCAAGTTTATATTAATGCATAAAACAGAAAGTACAATGAGCCAAGTTCAACGAAACTCGATGATCAAAGTTAAGTCTTTGACAAAAAGTTACATAAAAACCTCCTCCTCAGACTAACAGTGCCGCCCCTTTATATAAGGATAACAGCGGAGATGTCTAAGTGGTAAGATAAATAAAGCAGCGATCCCTCAGGATCGAAGATCCTGAGGGATTCGCAAAACTGTTAATCCCTAATCACTTCTTTCTCTTCCGCCGAGCTGGTGCCTTTTCCTCCTTTTCCGGACCGGTTTGCTTCAGCTTGCTTTGCCTTGTCTGCACTCGGTCCTTCGTCAAAGGGACAGCAGTTACCCTGTTCTTATCTTCTTCTTTGGAACAGCAGCTCCTCGTTTCTACCCTTTCCTGCACAGGAAAATGACAATTATCAGCGGATAAGTCTTTTCATACTAATTCCACGTATTCTACCACAATTCACTATTGTTTTCCTCATTCATGACGTGAAAGATTCATAAGTCCTATTGAAAAGCCACTAAAATGATCATTAAAAACATACCTTTTTAGTACTCCACAAAGGACAAGTAGTGGAGGAAGTGTGAACTCTGATGCAATCATGAAGAATGATAATAAGGAAAGGGCCATGATGAAAAGGCAGGTGGGGATGAATGGTCGAAATATGGCCAACGTACACTTGGCTAGATCACCCTCCATCACCAGGAATCTCCATAAAAAGCAATAAGTGCTCCTGTCCGAGCACTCTCACCACCTTTTCCTTCATTCTCTCCTCGAAACTCCAGTCTTGCAATCTCCTCGTGCCCCCATAGCCTTGTAACCATTGTTCTCCATTGATCTCTCCCATATTCTTGCTCTTAGCTTTTTCTACAGGAGCACTTACAGGTTCTATAGGAGAACCTACAAGAATTCTATAGGAGGGCCAATGAGTTGTTTTGAAAGGAGAAAACACGGGTTTTAGCCCAATTCTTGGGCTGAGGAGGTAGGCTATATGAATACCCCAATTGAATATCAAATATGCAAGCAGTGGTTTAATTTTGAGGAGGAAATAAAGCCTTTAGGTGGAGGAAATACATAATAGAACTTCTTCTTATTTCTTAAAAAAAAAGCACAGTCTCTTTATTTCTCTATTTTTCTTCAAAAATTATTGTGTCCATCTCCACATTTAGTTTCCCAAATAAGCATAAAGAAAATGACAGGAGGTTTTATGAGGAAGGAGCCTACCAACTCCTCCAGGCTCCATGCACATTCCCAAGTAGTAGACATATTCACAAGAGTAAATTGGATGAACCCTTTTGAGAAATTCTGAGGGTTTGATGAGGAAATTGCTTAAGAATTTGCCCACTTTTTGGTCCCTCATGCCATAACACATGCCACTGTCACCTTTAGAGGCCTTTCCATGGAGATAACCCATGAATTTATCAATAGGGTCACTACCCTTCCTCTTGGGTTGCCTTGGAGTAAGGATGAGAAACCAATTGGCCAAGCTACTAAGAAAAATTTCTTCCAAAACAATGAAACCCCTGCAAAGGATACAAATGGCATTAGAAGGGCTAGAATACCATATCCTTGGGATGAGGTTAGCTACCAAATAATCAAATATATTTCCTGTGAGGGGAGGTACAGTTTTGTCTATGGCTACCATTTTAGAATCCTTCATGAATTAAGATATGGCATGGACACTCCAGCCCCTCAAAAGCTCAGCATCCCCTACTTCCTCCTACAATCTCTCATTGACTCTAGCACTAAAGTTCAAGCAGGGAATTTAGAGCAGCTCGCTCACCATGGGTTAATCAAAATTTTAGTAGAAGAAGCCCTTCATACATTTACACTCTCTATAGCATGGGAAATATTTCGAAACATGACAACAAAAGATGACATAAAAGCCCTAACCTATGATATCAGTCCTACTGGCAGTGGGGAGGAAGAGTAGCAAGGGAGAGAAGGTGAGGAAATTGGTCACTTAGCAGAACAAAAATGGAAGGACGAAGAAACTAAGATAGAGGAGGATAAAGATGAAGAAACAGAGCAGGAAGAAACAAAGCAAACAAAGATAGAAAGAGAAATAGGAGGAGGACGAAAAGGGGCAGAAAAGACAAAACAAGAATAAGTGTCCCTGAAGACACTGAAAAGAGAGGCAACAACTGCTCTCATAGCCCTCAACACACCAATTAAGCCAAAATGAAAGAGGAAGAGGCAAACCTCAATGTATTTCAGGGCTAGGAAGAGAAAAAGAATCAAAATAGGGAAACCCCAGCCTTCTTCAAAAGTTCCAATTATTATTGAAGATTCACCCTCTACCCAAGGAAAAGAATCCCATTCCGAGGCACCTATCACATATGAAAGGGGGACTCCTACATCCCCCACATGGAAAGAAAAGGTAGAATTACAAGACCTAAAAACAGTCCTACAGGAGGCACAGACAGTTCTACAGGAGACCCTGTCAAAACTATAGGAAACCTAAAAGCTTGAGAAAAGGGTAGAAGGATAGCCACAAGGAAAGGAGGAAGAAACAGAGCTACAAGAACCTGATCCCCAGCCATGTCTTGGATCCTACTACAATCTTCGAGAGGGGGGAAGAATAATTCCACAAAAAATTGCAATTCCACTATTCTTTGAACTAGAGAAAAAAAGGATAAGGACCCCTAGGTGGATGCAAAAAGCTGAATCCAAAGGGGTTGAGGATATTGGCCATATGGAAAACAAGCTTAGAGAGATGGGCAGAGAGTTAAGTGCTGTCAGACACAGAGATGCAATCGCAAGAAGCCACCTTGAAACTGAAAATGAATTGATCAAAAGACAACTGCAAGAGAAAGAGACCCAATTGGCATGCACAGTCAGCTGGTCCATGGAGGCATTGTAATATAGGGCACCAACAAAATCCTATGGCCTGTATCTCAAGGACCAATGGTTTTAATTTCAGATAAAGACTTTGGCACAAAGAGGCATAATGCTTTTCCAAGATTACAGGTAGTTTATGGACCTGTGTGACCACAACACATCAGAAGATAAGGCAAAGATAACAGGATTCTACTTGCATAACATGGCCCTCATAGACATGAATGTGTGGGACCCCAATTCTAGGTTAGGGGAGCTGAAAATAATGGCCATGGCCTCATGGATGAACCATGAAGAGTTAATGGTAGTAGAAATAAGAAGGTTGATGGTAAAGGAGCAGAATGAGCCATTAATGATAAGAGCTGAGCTATCAGACCCAATGGCACTCATTAGCACACATAACCTTCTTGCAAATAATCCTCAGATTGCCCCTAGATATATAAGTGATCAGGCACGAGCCATTGCACATTTTGAGGATATGGAAAGGTTACATGGGGATGACTGTGTGCATGGATGTATGAGGAGATGGAACACCTTACCACACAGTCTACAGATCAAGGAATGTCATTCCCCAACGAGGATGAAGGAGGCGTTAAGGAGAGTGCCAATGTATAAGTGCTCCATGCAGAGGCTGAAGGTCAATTGGATTGGCCTCAAATTGAGTCCCCCACTACTACTAGGCATGCTCGAAGGTAGAAGAGAAGAAGAAGAGTAGGAGCAGTGGGAAGAAATAGACAGGAAGGCAGGATTCTATGACAAGGAAGAGGAGACCACATCAGAAGCATGGGATGCTAGGGAGGCCACCAGGGCCATAAAAGATGAGGAGATGGACTAATTTGCTCAGAGGATGAGCAACACTTTCAGTAGGGGGTGATGATAAGCCTCATAAATGGGTAATTATATGGGCTCATTTTACCTCCTAACCTAGTCAAATCAACCATTCTCTTAGCTTATTGTATGATTTTCTAATTATGTTCATGCTTATAAAGTGATTTGAGTTAGTTAAGATGCCATATGGTCTAATATGTGTTTAATGCAGATTATTGATGAATTTTGTGATCAAAGTTAAGGATCCAGTGGACAAATGGTAGCAATAAATCGAAGTGGGCAAAGGAGAGGACTTATAGGAGGGATTCCCCCTCATTTACTACTCCTCACTTTGAATTCCCCTTCATTCATCTTGGAGTACAAGCAGCCAAGTCATGCATTAGTAGGCAGCCGAGCAAGTGCAGGATGACTGATGACTATCTCGAGTTTTGGGAGCCAAGCCTCCCTGATTTTAAGGAAGTTGTTGGTAGCTTCATTTGTATAAGTAGAGAGGCCTAGGGCCTCACTAGGATCAAATATTTTTTGTACTTTTGCTCATGTAAACTCTGCTCAACTTCGAGCTTATTTTTTGTGACAGTTTCATCTAATCTTCTTCTTGTTTTGAAATAAACATGGAATCCTTTTTGAGTTAGCACTAAGTCACCTTAGAGGGTTGAAGCTCTTGGGTTAGGGCCCAATCCAGGTAGCCAATCTCCTCTTTACTTGTATTTGTATGTTTTATTTTAGTTTGTAGACTAGGTTGCTGTTAGATGAATTTCTTTTATGGTCAAGAATAGGTTGCTTTTGATGATTCAACAGTTTGCTTTCATTTGTGCTTTCTATAGCAGGTTAAGCAGTGATAAAGAAAAAGATCCAAAAGGCTAGTAATAGTTCCTTGGCCTCTCTTCCTCCCTCTAGGACCATGATTTGAGGCAAAGACCCTCTTGCTGCCCCAAAAACACAAATTTTCCTCATTCATATGACTTCTAGTGTTTGCAACTTTTTAGTTGGGTAATAGTCTAGTTTTCTATGCTTCAGAACTTATTCATCGTGCTCACTTCTTTATTTACCATAGTCTTCTTCCATGTTTTCCTTCCTTGCAGCAGTTATCAGCATTCCCTTTCCTAGATCACAGTTTAGATTAGTTTGATGCAAAACTCTATTTTCTAGATGCATTACTTCATTGCGTGCTTAATCTTAGTGGTTGACTATCAGCTGTTTATGCATAAAATATCTTCTAGTAGTAGGCTAGCCTATCAGCCATCCCATCCTCCATCTGATCCATGCCCTACAGGTTGCTCAAGTCTCCCCTCAATTCTGCCTTAGCTTCCTGCATGTTCCAAAGAATTTCTTCCTTTGTCCTTGAGAAAATCCAATCATCCTTCTCCCACCTAATGATTCTTGGTAGACCCTAGGTTCCCTATCACTTCATTCCAACATTCATTCACGTTTTTCACCCACTCTCACACCATTAAAACAACCAAAACTACTCTCGGCCTCCTCCTGTTGGCCTCCTGTAGAACGTTGTTTTTCCTCCTGTAGATTTCCTGTGTCCTCCTGTAGATTTTCCTGTAGGCTTTCTTTTGAAGGCCGAGTGTGGGGAAAGTCTGAAGAAGGGCACTTGAGACCTCCTAGGACCCAACCACACCATCCTACATCCTCATAAGTCCCAAAACCGCCCTTCAACAACACCTATCCGCTACCACATTCACAAACAATAAATCACATGCATGTCATATTCACATAAAAATCTAAAAAGATGTTTTTTTCTCATTTACTTCCAGAAATAGCCTAGTTAGATGTTGTTTACTTCCTTGAGTATGTAATGGCATTCTTTCCATGGTTTTCATAGTGCTTTCTACAAAAGTAGGATTAGTTGGTTAAGTAGGATTTACTTGGTTTTCTTTACATCTCAGTCTTTCTCCTTTCTGCAGTTAGAGTAGTATATGTAGAGTAGTATTTCTCTCCTTTCATCACATATAGAGCTTCTTTTGGGATCCATAGAAGTTGGCTTGAGATCCTAGTGATCTTGCGCCGGCTGACCAAGTGAAAACCTGCAGTAAGAACTGGTACTTGTGCATACATCACCATCTCTTCCAAGTTTGTTACGAACTACCGGGTTGATAAGAGTAAAGTATGTAGCCCAGGAGTTGCAACATTATTGTTGCAATATTGGCACTTGCCATGTTCCATGCTTTCTCGCATTCCCTTTACACTTGATGGCAAAATCCTAGAAGAAAGAGGTCTTCTTCTAACTCCATCAGTTGCACGAGTCGTTCCTCTAAGTTCTCGCAGTCTGCCATCTCTATCAAAGCTGCAATATGTAAAATTGGCACAATATGCTCTAGGGGCATCACTACTTCAATTTCATAACCAATATAAATGGTATTTTGCCTAAAAACTTCTTATAGGTCATTCTATATGCCCATAACACAATAGGTACGTGCATATCTTAGCCATTCCTATGTGCATTGTAGACCTTTGTCAATGCATTCCCCAAACTTTTGTTAAATGCTTCCACCATTGATACACCTAGAATTCCTAAAGCATCACATTGATCATTTCATTCAAGAAATGTGTACCCCTACCACTCATCAACATCTTAGGGCATCCAAACTGTGTTCAGACATATTCAGACAAAAACTTCGTAGTGGTGGCAGCTATACAACCCTTCACTGGCCATGTTTCCACCCATATGGTTAAGTATTAAGTCACAGTAATGATATTTCATGTGCCCATCTTCTTACCTGGTGGTTGTATTGGACCTATGAAGTTAATGGCCCATTTATCAAATGCCTACAACAAAATCTGAGGATTTAAAGGAAATTCATCCCTTCTCAAAGGCTTCCCCATCCTTTGGAAATCATCCCACACTTTGAAATATGCCTTGGAATCCTTGTGTAATGTTGGCCACCATAACCCAGCACGCAAAATTTCTATGTGGTCACTTTCCCTGCATAAGGACCTCTTGTTGCTCCTACATTTGCCTCAACTTGGATACTAGCATGTTCAAACTCTGGAACAGACCATCGCAGTATTGCATCCATCCCCATCTTATACAAGTGACTGAAAATCACTGAAAAATCCACAATGAGGACTACTAACTCCTTTTCCTGAGTAGAATAGCCTTTGTAAGTTGTTCCCATGGTTAAAAACTAAATTATATTCGCAAAATGGTCATCCGCAATGCACACCACAAAGAACTGTGCATTCGATAATGCTTCCTCCAAACTATTTTGGTTTTTGCCCATTTCAATCCTTGACAGATGGTCTAGTCCTGCATTCAGCCTTCCATGCTTCACAATTACTTTAAATTCATATTCTTGAAACAATAGTAACCATTAGAATATCTTCCCCCCAACACAGGCTTATTGACCGGGTACTTCGACGCGGAGTGATTTGTATACATTTTAAAGTGTCCACCCAATAAATAATGTGTAAACATTTGCACCGCATAAACCATCACCAACCATTCGCACTCTTTAGTGGATTAATTCTTCTCAACCTTGGATAACTTTCTGCTCATGAAGGCTATCGCGTGCTCAATCTCTCCCTCTCCTGCCTGTGTTAATACCGCACCTAGTGTAATACAAGAGACATCTACATGTATATGGAACTATTTCTTCCAGTTTGGAAACACTAAAATAGCTGTAGTCACCATCTTTTCCTTCAAGACATCTAGACTGCACTGACAGTCTTCATCCCAACAAGACATCACATTTTTCTTCAAAACATTTTCCATCGATGTGGTTATCTGAGCATATGCCTTGATAAACTTCTTGTAATATCCAGTGTGCCCCAGTGTCATGCGCAAATGTTTCACATTCCTAGGAGCTTCCAAATTCACAATTACAAAGATCCTCAGATGGTCCACCATCAATCCTTTCTTACATACAACATGGCCGAGGAAAATTCCTAAGGGCACATATAATATGCACTTATTCAAGTTCAACATGATCTGATACCTTCAATGTGTATCCAACATAAGGCACAGGCTCACAGCATGGTGCTTCACTAACCCAAACATAATCCAATCATCAAAATATACCTTCAGAAAGTTATGAATAAATTCCTTGAACACCGAAATTACTACTAGGGAAAAAATTGCAGGCACGTTCTTTAATACAAAGGGAATTACTATATATTGAAAGAAACCCCACTCCTCTGTGAAGGTTTTCTTGCTTCAATATTCCAGCATGGTATTTATTTGATCATATCCAGAAAAACCATCCATAAACGAATACACCTCCTATCCACCAGCATTATCTAATACTTCATCTGTAAATGGTGTTGGAAACGGATCATTCATGCGTGCATCATTCAACTTTCTTAAGTCTGTGCATATTCATATTTTACATTTCTGATTCTTCACGTGGACCACCATTGGGCTTACCCAATCATATTCTTCTACTGGTTCAATAAAACCAGCATCCAACATCTTATCTAGCTCTTGGCGCACCTTCTCTTTATATTTTCGATTCAGCCGATATGGCCTTTGCATAATAGGATTTGCATCTGGCTTCAACGTAATCTTCATAACACCTAAATCTCCGATGATTCCCTTCAAATTCGAAAATTTTGTTGGGAATAAATCCTAGTACTTGCACACTAGCTCAACTACCTTACTAATCATATCTTCATCACAATAGTCTCCTATCTTCGCGATCTTAGGCTCTGCTTTAAATCCAATGTTCACTTGTCGAGTTCTGAAAGGTACTGATGTATACAGTTTCACCACCTTTGGTCCTTCGACTTCGCGGTGTCCCTCTGTCTCTGGAATGGTAATATTCCATGGGTCTTCTTCTTCTTCTTCAGTAGTCATGTTGTAACAATCCAACGCATGGCCAATCCAACTGAGCCCATTCTACCGGTTCCTTTGGTGTTATGAGTATAGCTGCTTTTATCTCCTGGAGTGCTTCATCAATGCACTCAAACCCATCCTCAAAGTTGAAAGTTAATAAAAGGCTCTCCCTTAAGATGTTCCATTCACCTGTTTCATGGTGAAGCTCCATCTCCAAGTACCAATTCATGGGAATTGTATCTAAGGTATGACAAAAAATGTGCACCCATTCTGGTTGTGGTTGAATTCCCCATACCTTAATCCATCATGCCAAATGATCGCATGGATCATCCTTCCCACTGTATTTTTCTGTCATCCGAGTATTAGCATACCCAAACCATAATTTCATCATCCTTTTGTATTCCTTCCATCCAACAAAGCTCTCCTTATGCGTACCCCACCAATGAGCATGTGTAGTGCACAACGCTAACTCCAATTCTTGGAAGTGATGTTCTTTTGGTACTTCCCTTTCAAATGCATCTAAAAAAAGTTTCACATCAATCAAACCATCATAATGTGGAAGGTTCCTTACCTCAATCGAGACACACTATATTGATTTGGTCATTATATTGCAACGGAGCGTAGATACTTCATGTAATCAATTCTTCCAGTGGTTAATTTTTTCATCTGAATCTGAGGTGCATGATCTACCTTTTGTTGTGACAATCGCACTCTCAAGTGCAGCAAGAGAGATGCTATATACTAGTTGTGGTGCCAGGAATATGTGATTATCATATCGGCCTACTTGATCAGGAATTTCAACCTTTGATCAAAATCCCAAGCTGTCTCATCTACCTTCTGTCGGATTTCCTTAAACTCAATTATTGACTGCGCCTCTGACTTAGCCTTGCTGAAATCCTTATTCAAATTTTGTTGGGTCTCTTCCAATGTCATGTTGGGGTTATCAGTGCAATAATTAATGTTCCATGTTAGAACGTGATCCTGTAAGGTTGTAAACAGCTACACTTTCTTGATGTTATCATCTGTAATATATTGTGTTGTCCATATAACTCTTGTGAAAAAAAAAAAACTGTTTGGGATCTTCACTCCCTATCCCTTTAAAAATTGCTATCTTCATCATGTTCACCAGGTAGAATAGTGGAAGTGGAGGTGGAGTAGGTGAAGGTGTAGGTGTATGAGGCAGAGGTGGAGGTGGAGGTGGAGTGGCTGGATGAGGTATCCTTTGTGTACCCTATGTAATTAAATGAACTTCACTTTGTGGCATAGTCAGCACCATCCCTTCGTCATCACTCGAAGGGTGTTCAATGAGTGGACTATATTCTGGGCTTGATCCTCTATTTCTTCTAAATAATCTCCCACATCACGTAGCCCCAAACATCAAGGTAATTGCATAACCCTATTTTCACATAACAACATTTTAATCCCAGTTTTTAATGATTTCAAATACTTACCTCGTGGTCCTTTAAATATCATTTGTTCCACTTTTCTATAGTTGATATTTGTGTTGATCACGAAATAAGTCACAAAACTTCGCAGTGTGCGATCAATCCAATGATCCACAGTCTGTGTGATATTTCTTTCAGATGCCTCCAAACGTCACACCAATTCAGGTCCACAACGTCACACTAGTTCAGGTCCACACTATAGGACTGTCAAGCCTCCACTTCCCTTGACTATCAGCCAATTTAGACAACCATTCATGTAGTTCATCAAGGAAGAAACATAAGAATGCGTCATTCTCGTCTGTGTATAAAAATCTCTATGACCACTATTCCTTGCATAATTTCGGGCTCGTATTCTCTTGAGTTGTGAATGTGTGCACATTTCAATCAACCCACTTGGGAATCTCTTTCTTTGTAGTAAACCATCTATCACACATCTCCTAGATAGATCTTGGCCCCGACAATGGAACCATTTGTTAGCTTACGGGGGCCTGACCTAGGCTCAGAGTTCTTTGCGCCAACCAACAAAACCCTAATTGTTGGCACTTTGGGGAAAAACCTGCATAGTGCAGGTTGTAGTCTCACCAGAAGCAGTATTGGGGGATGTTAGAATCAGGTTTCTACATCTAGAGACCGTGTGATAAGTGATCTTGAGCCTTCGTAACTTAGATCTGCCTTCGCACAGATCTACCCAATTCAACAGAAATCATTATAGAATTAACCCTTATCTTTGTGAAAATAGATAATTACTTAGTGCATGGATAGGTATTAAAGATTCAATAAGTTCACTTAGCAATTACACATTACTCCACATAAAAAATATCATTGATCAATAAATCATATCATGAACAGAAATAAGAATAATTCTCAAAGTCAAGGTATTTCTTCCAAAATAAGTCTTTATTAAGTTCAACATTCAATTTACAGACTTTTCAACCCTACGCACTCAGCTATATGGGTCCATGCACTCCACTATGGACTTACCAAGGTCTCCTACACACTGAGTTGTAGGAGCCTTCCCCTTCTTCCTAAGTATAGGGAACAAAGCTTTCTGACCTTACGACTTGCCAAAAACAATATTTTTCTTGACTTAGTTATGCCCTGTAGACTCACTATGGTTCAAATATATATAACATTTCCAATACAATACCATGGCCCGTGGCCTATGGTTGAGTCTCAAAAATGACCTATTACTTACCCAAACAAGGGGCTCAATCCCCTTTGACTCCTACTTAGCTTCCCTCTCCGCTTCCATGGGGACTTTACATTCTTTGCAACAAATTTACAAAAAATGGTTAAAAGAACCCCAAAATTGACCCTGGCGACTCTATCCCAAAAACTATTGATGTGGCATAGGTATTCATCAGAGATGTGGTTAGGCTACATACTGTTCCAAATAAGATTGTGTCAAACAGGGATGCGAAGTTCATTTCCAAGTTCTAGAAGGAGTTATTTGTAGGTTCGGGCACAAAGTTGTCCTTCAACACAACTTATCATCTGCAGACAGATGAAAAGACATAGAGGGTGAACATGATATTGGAGGACATGTTGAGGATGTATGTGATGCATCAGCAGTGTTTAAAATGCAACAAGATGATGGAGCTTAGTGGAAAGGAGTCGCCTTCACTAAGTGACCCTGCAGGGTATTTTTGGCGCAAAGTCTATTTTTAGACTATGTCTATTTTTATACATATGGATCATGGTATATGACTTGCAGGATGCTATTTATGGATGATTGGTCATGTTGGTAAAAATAGATGGACTTCTATTTTTAGACATATGGGTGGAGTCTATTTTTAGACTGCCAATCTAAAATAGAACAGTCGAATATTATTAGCTCTTAATAATATTTGGACTATAAACATTATCTTATCCTCTTGGAGCATGTCAGTTCGAGCTACGGATGTGGCACATGCAACTGCCAGAAGGAAATATGATTTTCGTATGGGTTAGTTGAGCTATTGCATGATGCACTTCAGTTAGAACTCAAGTGATTGAGTTTGGTGGAGTTGATTAAGGAGTTGATGGAGTTGTGTTCAGTTTGACTTAGTTGAACTAGTTGTATTTAGTCTAACTGTAGAATACACTAGTGATGAGTGATGTGAATTAGTTATTAATTAATTCACTAATTATTAACTCATAAAGAAACTAAAGAATACATTAGTTAACTCAGTGCATGGACAGTTCATTGGAGACAAGTGTTAGAGGTGGGTGAAAGAGTGAGACTGCTATCAGTTGTGACTATAGTTGTGCATGAGATTTGCACAATCAATGGATTGAGTATTGCCAATGAGGATTGCGTGGTTCAGCCAAGGGAAATACAAGTTTGGATCAGCCATTCTCATCTATTCTAATGCAGGATTGTGCAGTGGAGGCAGGCAGACAACGGAGGAGATTTGAACCTGTGACTTGACTCAGATTTGAGCTAGTCTGTGTGTAACAGGTGGAGATAGTACTGAGTGCTTGTGAGGAGTATTGTACTATGTATTATTACATGTTATCTATCATTATAATATACAGATAGTTGGGGGTTTTCAGCTGTATGATTTCCCCGGTTACATTATGTGTTTATATGTGTTATTGATGTGTTTCAATGTGTGCATGCGAATGTTTTGATTCTACAAATTGATGATCAACATAGAGGAGGTTATGTATTATGCATGCATTCCACAATAGTGTATAATCAGGATAATCTCTATGAATAAGTGTCATATTACTCAAAATTTCTACATGGTATCAGAGTAGAGTTGATCATCAAATCTATTATTCAGAAAGTGATTATATTTTATTTCTTCAGGAAGAGTCTGTAATCGGGCCACGTAGCCTCTGGATTCATCCTTCTTTTGGAAGGTGAGATATCGGGTAAAAGCCCATACAGTCAATCGATGTACGAGAAATACTTGTTCTCACAAATTTTAGATCAAAAGCGGTTGAGTTTTGAGCTGGTGGAATTCAAATTTGCAGCAGTGTTTTCTTGGTGTCAAAGTTGAAATGTCTTTCAACGGATTGCGATTGGAGTATGCCCTTGAAGGCAACTCGAATTATATTGCATGGAAAGATAGGATGGAGGCAGTGTTAGATGACAATGGGTTGAAGGAGTTCATAGAGACTGAGGTCCCAAAGCCTACTGATGCTGCTCAAGTTGAGGCTTGGCAAAAGAAGATGTCAAACTGTCGAAGGATTCTGTTGGAGGGCGTGAAGGATCACATTGTATCCAGCCTGCATGGAAAGGCTTCTCCATACTTGATGTGGAAAGAATTGATAGATTTATTCCAAAGAAAGAGTTACCAGAGGAAGTTGGCGCTCAAGGATAAACTCAGAAACATTAAGTGTGAGAATGGAGACAGTATGCCTGAGTATCTCACGAAGTTCACCCAATGCAGGATGCGCTGGGAAGTGTGGGGGTGACTGTCGATGATGAGGACTTGGTGAGCTTGGCTCTCCTTGGTCTTTCGAAGAGTTGGAATTCCTATCAAGACTCTGTCAATGGTCAAGAGAAATTGCCAGGATGGGAGAGACTTTGGTCTGATCTTGTGCAAGAGGAGATCAGGCGGAATACCAGGGATGGGTCTTCATCAAAGGCATTTGATGAAGAAAATTGCGCTTTGGCTGCCAAAGCAAAGAAGGGGAAGGAGAAGGTTTCTCTTTTTGAATCTAGCTCTTCCAATGATGGGAAGAAGGTCGACAAATCAAAAGTGCGATGCTTTCGTTGTCATGAAGTGGGCCATTATGCTGTAAATTGTCCACGGAGGAAATCCAAGAAGGGATCTAGGGAAGGATCTGAAGGTGAGGCACTTGCTTCACAGTTTGAGTTGGATTTCACACTCTTCGCATGCATGGTTTCATCCATGGTGGGAAGTGGTTGGTTTCTTGACAGTGGAGCTTCTTTCCACATGATTGGTGACAAGAGTTTGTTTAGTACTTTGGAGGAGAAAGATCTCTAGATACTCATAGCGATGGGTAATGATGAGAAGTATAGTGTCTCAGGTGTAGGCATGGTTATTTTTTAGAGGGAGCATGGAGCTCACCTTACCTTGACCGTTGTCAAGTATGTACTAGGACTGAAGAGAAACTTGGTGTCGATCGTGATGCTGGAAGACAAAGGCTGTGATGTAGTCTTCAATAAGGGAAAGGTTTTCCTTAGACACATCATCACTAGACAAGTGAAGCAGATTGGTTCATGGGTCAAGAACCTATATGCTCTTGAGTTTCAAGATGCATGAAATGCCTTCAGCAGCGAGGAAACTGATGGAGGCTTGGTGGTTGAGAGGGAGCGTATATTACCTCTCAACATGTAGAGCGAGAAGAAGTCTCAGATGATTGTGGAGGAGCCACAATTGGTGTAGCAGCTTCAGGAGGTTGTGGAGCAGCCACAATGAGGGAAGCTGAGAGGAGATCGAGTAGAGACATCTACTCATGCAGAGACCTCTAGTAGTGGGAAACTTTGAGCCAGGTGGGCTGAGGGATCACATGCGGCCATACCTCCAGGTAGGAGGTGGGGCGATATAGAGTGATCGTCCCAAGGAGGAGGGGCAGGATCCTTGAGGTACCCAACCTCTTGGATAAGACCTTGCTACGGGAGCCCTTATGTGGAGTAGCAGGAACTGACTGATTGGGTAGACACAGATGCAGATGGAGTGGTAGAGAGAGCGATAGTGTAGGGAATCCTAGGACAATGCATAGCTAGCAAGCTGCAGCAATGGTAGAGGCACAAGTGTTTTGCACAATGCTAGGTGGCATAGAGAAGTGTGCAATGGTGCGAGGTGCATGGAGATGTTGCAGTAGCACAGATGTCAGAGAGGGTGCACTTGTCAGCAGCAGGTAGAGCTTCAACATTAGAGTATGTTCCTAGCCCAACAGAGTGGTCAGTTGGGAGTTTTTTTTTGTTGCAAGTGTTGTTGGAGCAAGTGGACCGAGCAAGTGTGTTGCATGCAAAACATTCCAGAGGCAGGAAAGGGGTTGCTGATAATCCATATCTTGTTGAGAGGGAGTGTTGCAAATGCAACAAGGTGATGGAGCTTAGTGGAAAGGAGTTTCCTTCACTAAGTGAGCTAGCAAGCTATTTTTGGCACAATGTCTATTTTTAGACTATGTCTATTTTTAGACATATCGATCATGGTCTATGAGTTGCAGGATGATATTTATGGATGATTGGTCATGTTGGTAAAAATAGATGGACTTATATTTTTAGACATATGGGCGAAGTCTATTTTCAGACTGTCAGTCTAAAAATAGAACAGTCGAATATTATTAGCTCTTAATAATATTTGGACTATAAACATTATCTTATCCTCTTGGAGCACTTCAGTTCGAGCTACGGATGTGGCACATGCAGCTGCCAGAAGGAAATATGCTTTTCTTATGGGTTAGTTGAGCTATTGCATGATGGACTTTAGTTAGAACTCAAGTGATTGAGTTTGGTGGAGTTATGTTCAGTTTGACTTAGTTGAACTAGTTGTATTTAGTCTAACTGCAGAATACACTAGTGATGCGTGACGTGAATTAGTTATTAATTAATTCACTAATTATTAACTCATAAAGCAACTAAAGAATTTATTATTTAACTCAGTGCATGGACAGTTCAGTGGAGACAAGTGTTAGAGGTGGGTGAAAGAGTGAGACTGCTATCAGTTGTGACTATAGTTGTGCATGAGATTTGCACAATCAATGGATTGAGTATTGGCAATGAGGATTGCGTGGTTCATCCAAGGGAAATACGAGTTTGGATCAACCATTCTCATCTATTCTCATGCAAGATTGCGCATTGGAGGCAGGCAGACAGAGGAGGAGATTTGAACCTGTCACTTGATTCAGATCTGAGCTAGTCTGTGTGTAACAGGTGGAGATAGTACTGAGTACTTGTGAGGAGTATTGTACTATGTATTGTTACATGTTCTCTATCATTATAATATACAGATAGTTGGGGGTTTTAACTGTATGCTTTCCCCAGTTACATACTGTGTTGATATGTGTTATTGATGTGTTTCAATGTGCGCATGCGAATGTTTTGATTCTGCAAATTAATGATCAACGTAGAGGAGGTTATGTATTATGCATGCATTCCATAATAGTATATAATCAGGATAATCTCTATGAATAAGTGTCATATTATTCAAAATTTCTATAAGCAGTAGAAGTGGGAAGAGTATACCCCTTTGGTAGAGTTCACATACAACAATGATTATTTGGATTCATTGAGGATGAGTCCTTTTGGGGCATTATATGAGCAAAGTTGCAACACTCCCATCAGTTAGAGTGATCTGGTTAGTGGGGTATTGATTAGACCAGATATGTTGGCAGACATGCAATAAGAAATACAAGTGATTAAAAATAATCTAAAGGCAACACAGGATAAGAAAAAGAGTTATGCAGATAGGAATAGGTTGTTTAAGGAGTTCCAGGTTGGGGAACAAGTGTACTTGTGCACCAAACTAAAGAAAAGTTCCTTGCGGATTAGATCATGTGCAAAGATGGCTCCACGGTTTTGTGGACCCTTCAATATCATTGAGAGGATTGGGCCAGTAGCCTATTGACTTGCACTGCCTCCGACAATGAAAGTTCATGATGTTTTCCATGTGTCTTTTCTTAAGAAGTATGTTAAGGATGTTGAACATGTGATTGACCGGTCGGTATTGTAGGTCGAACCAGATGGAGAATTCCAGTTAGAGCCTCAGTGTATATTGTAGAAAAAGGTGCTCATGCTCTGAAAATAGGAAATCGAGCAAGTTAAAGTGAAATGGAAGCACTTTGGTCCTGATGAAGCTACATGGGAGATGGAGGATAGATGTGGGCTATGTATCCTTCCTTGTTTTCCAATTGAGGCAAAGAAACTTAGATATTGTGGTTTGGTATATTATTTATGATTCGTTTGGTATATGCTTTATGATGGTTGATATATGCTTTATAATGGTTTGATATATGCTATATGATGTTTTGATATATTCTTAGATATGGTGTCTAGTATATGTTTTGATATATGCTTTCATATATGATTGGTATATGTTTTTGGTATATATTTTTGGTAATGTTTCTATATGTACATATATATATGGATGTAAATACTGCCATGAGCTATGTTATAAAGCTCCACTATGCAATATGGGTGTTATGTCATTATGATTATGTTATCATGATGTTATGATGTCATGTTGGTTTGTACTCAATAGGATGATCATTGTAAATACTATTGGAAATAATATTAAGGGGGGCGGTGAATCAGTATTATTAGATCAATAATTTAATTTTCAAAACTGATTTCTATATGCTACTTCATCTTAGTGAACTAGCGTGTATACGTAACTGTACTTAATGCAACCAGTGTATATGTAGATATCTTTTGATTTACTCAAATTATCATATATTGAACTTTAACCACTATGTCAGGAATTCATTAGATAGTGTAGTGAAAGAAGAATAAAGCATCACACATAAGAAACACACATGAACACCAAGATATAAGGTGGAAACCTAATGTGGGTGAAAACCACCTGCTGCTATCATCCCTGTCTTCTTTTAATAGTAAGAAAATTACAATTTTTGTACTGGTGTAGTCTTATACCAGTACGAAAGCTTCTACCTACAGAAAGCTACAACCTTCTCTTGTTCTCCATCTTCTATTGTAAGGGAGCTACAACCCCCTAGCTCTTGTACTAGCTGATATATTTACTAGTACGTAGGTGCCAACCTATAGAAGGCTACGACCTCCTCTCTTCCTCTAGGGACCAAGTTTCATAAATTTTTAGACTGGATCCATCAACAACATTCAATCATCAAATATATTTGCATCAACCAATCACCTTTTGAACCATCCACACTCGAATCAATCATTCACTTAGACAACCCATGAAACTGATCATTCAGAGTACTGTCACCAGACTACAGTAACCAAAACCCAAACCAAAACCCAGAACTCTGCAACAACAAACGACAGCAACTAAAACATATTTTATAAGGTATACTCTACTTCCATGTGTCGAACCTACATGTACACACATTTTTCTGAAATCCAACCAGCGTATACATCTAAAAATATAAATTCAAAGTTTTGCAGCTATTCTAGACTTTTGTTATACCCAGATCATATCATTTATAGAATAATATATGCGTCAGTATTCAAATCTAGAGTATACATGAGCTTCAGCACAAAAGATAGTTCATTTTACAGCTTAAGATCGTGATTCATCAGTAGATCTGATTCCTCATCATTAGCTAAGGTTCATCCTTGGTTCAGATCCATCTATGCATCATAACCCAATAACCTGAATACTAGATCTCACATTTCATCATATATTCGATACTTGCAGACCTTGGCCAATGATCTTCTCCTCCTTTTATAGTTTGTAGGCATTTCTCAATACCATGGACCAAAACCACTTAGGACCAATACCTTGGATGAAATACCTAGGGTCAATACCTTGGAGCAATACCATGGATCAAAATACCATGGACCAAATAATTCAGACCAAGAACATAGTTTTCCAAGGTATACACGATTTTCCTTTTGTGAAAGTGCATGTGTATGTATATGTAACTTGTAAAAAATGAACCTACATGTATAAGTAGCTTGGTCAATGATAACCCTGTGTGTACCTCTCTTTTTTCATTCTGTGAAGACTGATCTGTAATTCTTTGTTGTTTTCCTGCTATACTTTGATCTTTCATCTGAGTGAGTTGCCGTTAAGGACAAAACCTAAATCATATTCTTTATGATGGTTTGGTATATACTTTATGGTGGTTGACATATGCTTTATAATGGTTTGATATATGCTATATGATGTTTTTATATATTCTTAGATATGGTGTTTAGTATATGTTTTGATATATGCTTTTGTATATGATTTGGCATATGTTTTTGGTATATATTTTTGGTAATGTTTCTATATGTACACATGTATATGGATGTAAATACCACCATGAGCTATGTCATAAAGCTCCACTGTGAAATATGGGTGTTTTGTCATTATGATTATGTTATCATGTTACTATGCTATCATCTGTTTATGTTATCATGATGTTATGATGTCATGTGGGTTTGTACTCAATAGGATGATCATTGTAAATACCATAATGAGTTGTTTTATAAATCTCCACTATGCGGTATGTTGTCATGTTGTTATGATGTTTTGTTTCGAGTAGATATTTCATTGTAAATATTGCATCGAGCTGTGTTATAAAGCTCCATGAGAAATATGTCTTCTTTCAACAGGTTGCTAAGGTATATGTGTGATTGAACACTAACAATGGTGTTCCCCAAGGGGGAGGATTCTGTAATAACCCTGGTGAAAATTCCATGTAAAAAAAGTTAGAAACAAGAACCATGGTTGGTGGGACACTTATTCCAAGCTGAATGATGGGAAAGACATCCTAGACGACATTCATTTGGTTGTTTATGGTCAAGAAAATTAGCAAAGGAAATGTCTAAGGCTTTAGAAAGGAAAAATGGAATTTTTGGCACAATTATTTATGAAAATAATCGAAATTAGGAGAAAAAGGAGGTGAAAGGTCATAGGTTTCATGTGAGGAGGAAAATGAAGGAAGATAATTGAAAATTAATAAAATAGAAGCCTCATTCATAAAAATGCTTTTGAGGATTAGTGGGTAACCTTTTTCCAGTTGAGTTTTGGATCTCGCTCAATATTCTTTTTCTCTCTCTCACTCTTGGACACTTAGAGTTTCTCAAAGAACTTTGTCATTGGAGCAAGAAAGGAAAAGAATGCAAGAGAAAGAAAAGATAAAGTAGGGAAAGCAAGGATCAAGAAAGTACATCAGGCTTCATTGCAGGTATCAACTTGCATGTGTATTTTTCTTACTAGATTTGGAATGCATGGGATTGCAGGAGGTTCTTTTATACCATGTCATGGGTTTTTCCAGGTGTGAAAGTATTTTTAGCCTAGCCTTTCCATTTCTTGATAACTTTGATGAGATAGGTTCTCTCATTCATTTTATGTGGGATGGTCAGATTGGATTCGAAGAAGAGTGGGGTGGATTTTTGAATTGACAAGCACATGGTATGAGTGGTCCCTGAATCCAACTGAGGATCATGAAGCTACTGGCCTAGTAACCACTAAACCATACTGTGGGTTGTGGTAAAGCCAAATTGTGTGCCTCCATGGGCTTAGGAATCCTTTCCGGTGAATGTCGAGATATATGGTAAAGCCAAGAAGTGGATTTTCTCTCGTTAGGCCTAATGGTCACAGGATGGGATGCACGGTAAAGCCTAGAGAGTATATCTCGGTGTAGGGCCTAGAAAAACCTCAATCATACTATGGATGCATGGTAAATCTCGAGAGACAAGGAGGCACTCAAATTCCTCACGGTGTACGCGAGAACTGCGGTGGCATCCATGTTTATTGGTGTTTTTTGTGTGTTATATGAGTCCCACATTCATGCTTGGAATATGGTACGGGGGTGATTGGCTGAAGAGAGACTTGCCTTAACCAATCTATGGTCAGGTGGAACATGGTAGTCCCATCTATGGTTGGTTCATTGCATTCATTAATGAGAAATTCATATCCTTGATTTTGAAGTGTAAATGTATTCATGTATATGTGGATTTTGATGGATGATATGTTTATAGTATTTATGTTCCTATTATGTTGGTTATATATATATATATTTATGACACTAGCTATGTATGGCTCTCAGCATGTTTGTACATGTACATGAATGGATAATGTGTCTATGACCTAATAGATGATAATGCAACAAATGACATGAGGGAACAATGGTTCATAGCGATTCTTAGATAAGTATGAGATCCATACACATAATTCTATTGTTTACACCTATAGGTTACATGATGATGATATGTTTAATGAAATGCCTATCATGGCTAGTAGGGGTCTGGTTAAGGTCTTGTTCAACTTTTTTCTTTTGCATCATTGTTTCCCTACATTTTTTTTGATTTTAAGCTATCACTCCATTATGCGTAGTGACCTGGGCTTTGGGCCTGAGAAAGTGGCTTAAATCCTACAGTCATTGGCATAGAACTAGAAAGTTTGGTCCCTGGTCGCTGGCAAGCAGGCTTGTGAGAGCGGCTATGGATAGTTATTCCCTCCCATGCCCATAACATGAGAGAAAATATGGCCTAAGATGTTCAGAACAATAGGGGGAACCAGGGACAGGTTGTCTAAATGGCTGACTGGTCTCCTGAGGATTTTGTTGATGATGTTGGATGACTGTGTGTGATGTTCCATCAATTCCACTTCCTTAGGGTCACAAGAGGTCAAATATTATCATAGTAACCTCTCGTCTCATGTTTTCCTTAGTTGGCATGGTTACTTGGGTGGATGTGGGAGGAGGGTGTTACATAAGTAGACTGAATAGGTATAAATGGGAATCCTTAGACAATTTTTCTACCACAACCATAACATAATCATGTTGTCTTCATGTCCTAGGTGGTCTAGTGATAAATTCTAATGAAATCACCTCCTCTTTCCACTATGGTATAGGTAGGCAGTTCAGTAATCTAGTTGGGTGTTGGTGTTCCAGTTTCACATATTGACATTCTTCATATCTTGCTAAATATTCAATTACCTCCTTCATACCAAGCTAGAAAATTTATTTCTTAAGAGCAATGTTCATTTTCTCATAATCTAGGTGAGCCATGAAAGGTCTCTTGCGGTGTTCATCTAATATTAATATTTTAATTTATCAACATATAGAACATAAAGTTTGTCCTTATATGTTAACAATCCACTTTTATTAACTGCAAAATCAAATTTGTTTCATTGATCAATTTTATTTTTCATATTTTCATAGATTTGATTATAATTTTCGTCTTTTAATGCTACCACCTTAATATATTAGATGAACTTTTTTTAAGCTTTACTCATTGTTATTTCAAAAATCTATTTCAAAATTCAACTTAGTACATCTTCCAACGTGTTTTGTTTCCCTTTTATATGCTTGATGTCAAAATCATATTCACTGAGGAAGTCCATATATCTATCGTATCTGTCATTCAAGTGATTTTAGCTAACAAAATATATTAAGCTTACATGATTAATAACACTGGTATTTATTTTACCAATTAAGTAGTGTCTCCACATCTTAAGTGTGTGAATGACTACTACCAACTAGAGATTGGAAATTACATAATTTATTTCATGCTCTTTTAGTTTGTAGGATTCATAAGCCACCACATGTCATTCTTGCATGAGTACGCCTCAAAGACCTTCCAAAAACCATCAATACACAGTATAATACCCGTATCATGGTTTTCAAGTTTTAGCACAAGTGCAACAGTAAGTAAATGTTTTAACCACTAAAATATTTCTTGGAATTTTTTAGTACATTCAAAATTTACCCATTTCTTTTGAAGAGAGGCTATGGGGTAGGCTAATGTAGAAATTCCTTCTATGAATTTGCAGAAGTATTTGGTGATACCCATCAATGACCTACATTCACTACATCCTTTCGAACTTAGAAATTAAGAATGGAATTTACCTTTTTGGGATCCATTTCTATTGCATATTTCGATATCGCATGCCCCTTATATTGTATATTGTCATGATAAAATTCACATTTGTTGAACCTAGCATATAACTAATGTTCACACAAGGTACGTAACACAATTTCCAAATGTTTCTAGTGCTCTTCCATGGTCTTCGAATATATTGAAATATCATCCATATAGATTAATAAAAACTTGTCCATCAATTTACTAAAGATATTGTTCATCAAACACACAAAGGTAGTAAGTGCATTTGTAAGTCCAAAAGGAAGCACTGTAAATTTAGGTTAGGCTAATGTAGAAATTCCTTCTATGAGTTTGCAGAAGTATCCCGTGATACCCATGAATGACCTTACATTCACTACATCCTTTCGAACTTACCAATTAAGAATGGAATTTACCTTTTTGGGATCCATTTCTATCCCATATTTGGATATCGCATGCCCCTTATATTTTATATTGTCCTGACAAAATTTAAATTTGTTGAACCTAACATATAGTTGATGTTCACACAAGGTATGTAACACAATTTCCAAATGCTACTAGTTCTTTACCGTGTTCTTCGAATATATTAAAATATCACATATATATATTAATACAAAATTGTCCATGAAGTTACTAAAGATGTTGTTCATCAAACACGCGAAAGTAGTAAGTGCATTTGTAACTCCAAAAGGAAGAACTGTGAATTTGTAGTTTCCATATTAGGTTTGACGTGTTGTCTCTGGTATATCCTATTCTTTAATCCTCAGTCAGTGATAAGAAAATCTGACATTTACTTTAAAAAACAAATCTCCTCCCCTTACTTGCCAAATAAATTATCTATCCTTTGTGTTAGTGTCGGTATCTTCATCCCTTCATCAGGGATCAAATTCTCTTGTTGCATTGCATATTAGGTGTCTCGCTCAATCAGATGCATTCCATTAGGAGCATGGATCATCTGACGATAGTGGCTTCTCCTACAGTTTCCCTCATGTCATTTACTTGCTGACTCATGTTTACTGATTAATATCATGTACTGTCACTTTTTGTCTTAAGAAAGCATATATAGTCTTCTTTTTATCTTAAGATTGCAAAGGTTGTCTTTAGGGTTTCATTGTCAATTAGGTCTAGGGTTTCATTAGGGTTTTGTCAAAAAATGTTTCAAAGTGTCCAATAACAACCAACAGGCCATGAGGAGGTTTCAACATCAATAAATTTCATCACCAAGTGTTCGAAAATGTGTTTTTCCTCAAAACTCTATTTTGAGGAAAAAACAAAGTATTTTGCTTTTATTGTACAAAAATCATGAAATTTTGTTTTCTTCATTGTATATCACTCCATCTGTAATCCTGGTTTCTTTCCTTAGCCCTAGAGGCTCCAACACCTACAAAACAAGCAAAGCTCAGGTCATTTAGTTCATCGCAGAACTCAAATGAAGTGAAAAAGTCCAAAAAAAAAATTTGAAAATAAAGTCATTTGCAAAAATTATGAAAGTGGGTTTGGAAAAATTAAAATTGAAAAGCTCCATGTATAAATCATTTCTCCAAGTTTTTAAAGCTCATTTGCACTCCAAGAGCAAAGAGAAAACAAAGCAAAGTGGTTGTGGGATGTTTGGGTGAAAATCGCTCCAAGTTGGCTGGCGTGGCACACTACGAAGGAGGTGCGGCGCATTGGGCCTCAGACTCCTGTGTTATTTTGCAAGGGTGCGGCACATACGCTGGGAATGGCGCATTGGATTGGATGCGTGGCGCACACAGCCAAAGATCCCGAAAACTGCCCAAACTCACTCCAATTGCCCCAAATCGCATGAATTGGTCTTGATACAAGTAGGTAGAGCCTCCATCTTTGTTTGTACCCAAGTTTGGTGTTTATGTCATGGTGGTTGATGAATGGTGAATGTTTAAAGGAAAACAAACCCTATCTCTCAAAATTTTCAAAGGAAATTGCTGCCAGGGTTTTGATTGATTGTTTTTCCACCAAGTTCACTCCCTTATCCCATTTTTCCATTGATTTTATTATTCCATAAGTTCCCCTACCTCCTAAATTCACTAATCCCCTATCCCAAGTTCCCTTTCCCAAAATCGCAATTGTAAATTCCCAAACCCTAGACTCATACTTAAAACTCCCAAAACTACAGTCTCATTCCTTGTTCCCTTAAATAACCCTACCTCAATAGTCCCTAATTCCACTATTTTTCCCTCCCCTTAAAGTCGCTCATTTCACTGTTTTCCCTTGGTGGCAGAGGTCAAACACATCACCAAAAACAGTTCAAGACAGTTTATCTACCAGCAGTGATGGCATCTGATCCTTCATATGATTATGAAGAGGAGACCCAAAGTGACTCACCCATATAGGGACATGCACCCAGGAGGCCTCATAGAGGTGGCAAACATATCAGAGAAGAACCAACCACTCTTGCTGAGTTACATGCCTGCCCTCTTGCCATCTTTTGTTTCCAGCATTAGTCATGCTATGAATTTTGTGAGAAGGTTGTTAATATTCAGTTTCATCATGAGTTGGCCCACTTGTTTGTACGACATTTACATGGTGATCAAGCCACTCTAGCTGGAGCCACTTTCACATTAACACCAAAATCCATTTCACTAGCAACTGGTATTCCCAACATTGGAGAGCCATGGAACAAGAGGCAGAAAATTGACCGGCAGCATTATGAACCATACATCAAGCCCAGATTTTTGAGATAGCTCAAGAGAATGTTTCCTTTTCGGTACCTCAAAGATGAATATGCTCCTTTAATGAAACTCATCATGAAGTATTTCAGCTATGAGGGCCGGTTCTCTCGCTTATACGCTTATCATATTAGGCTGCTGATGCATTTTACCTAGGTACAGATGATGAATATTCCTTACATCATGTGCCAAAACATAGAGAAGATGAACACCCTTGTGCAGCAGAAGACTCCTCAGCAGCAGTTCAACAATATTTATCATTTTTCTCTCATCAAAATTGTGGTCGTTCATCAGCTTAGTTTATAGGGCATCACTTAGGATGAATTCATCTCTCGTGAGTTTTTTATAGCTTCACAGGGACCTTCAGAGGCTAGGCATGAGACAGGTAAACCTTCCTATCAGCATGAGGGCCATGAGACACAAACCACTAGTGTGCCAGTGTTCATTACCTTTCAGAAGGGCACTAGATGGTTGTTTGCAGCAGCAAAGCAAGTGTTATCTCCACCCGGGGTGGAAGGGGCCTCGCTTCCATCATCAGCACAACAGGTTTAGGACCGAGGCAAGAGGCCACTATAGGAGGAAGGACCATCAGGTGAGCGGGAGACTGATTTCATCCTCATTGAGGGTGATGATACCTATATGGGCCCACAAAGCACAAATCTTAGAGAAATCATTAAGGAGCAACAGGAAAACATTGATGCCTTGTCAACCAACTTGGATCGAGCTCAATGGACTATACAATACTTGGAGCAGAGGAATAAGCAGCTTGAGGACCAGCAGGTGATTAGGGAGTTGCAAAACATTCGGGAGAATCATCAAGCTAGCTAGAGGAGGAGGGTGGAGTTCACTTCATTGGAGCAAGAGATCAATGCCGATAGGGAGTCATGGCTTGAAAGAGTCAATATCCACTTGGAGAGGAAGCTGGAGAAGGCCATCAATGAAAAGAATATGCTTAGAAACCTGTCATATCATTACTTGTCCCGGAACTTGGTGTGCCAAGCAAAAATCAGGAGTTTGAAAGCAAAGTTGAAGAAAGCATCAAGGAGGAAAAAAGAGGATGAAGGACTTCAGATATTGCCTGAGGCTTCCTTGGTCAAAAATCATGTTTGATAGAGAAGACTCAGTCCAAATTTCAAGAAATTTGGAGCAAATTTTATATTTTGAAAATTTTTGGCACAAAAAATAGGTTTTTCTGCCCTATGCACTGCGCCACGTGGCGCTCGCTTTTGCTAGGGGCCTTCAAATAAAAAAAAATCAGCATTTTTGGATTTTTCATGGAAAATTATGCTTTCCTACCTATGGCCAAGAAATTTGGGCAGGTTTTGAGCCCTCAAAAAGGTAAAAAACACTGAAAAATGACCTCACTGCCCCTATTTTGACACATAGAAAGCAATGTTGAGAGAATAGACTTTTGGATGGGAAAATGGAGGCCAAATTGACAAAATTCCACTTGGGTTGGAATGTAGACGGGTAGACCTTTCCAACAAGTACACTTGTAGCTAATTTGGACATCGGGAAGGCCTCCAAAACTGGGTCCAAATAGGCACGATGCATAGAGAATCAGGCGCAGTGCATAGAGGAAAAATTGCCAGTTTGACCAAGTTTTGCTCTATTTTTTGCCCAACTTTGCCTAGTTTGACTTTTTTACTTTCCTAATGACAAATTTGTGATGTAATTTTATGTATATTGATGGATCATGATGTAAATATGTTAGATTTTGACTTGTAGAGGTAGATTCATCAGTTTAAAGGTTGTTTGAAACTGAATGAATCAGTTCCCTTGTTTCTAGAGGCATGCTGTTATGTTGCCTAGTTTCTAGTTCTCAATTTAGAATCAGTTAGATTAGCTACTAAACATGTGAGCTCGACCCCTAGAGGCAAGGATGAGCTATGTTTGCCTATATTATGTTGTTTTTTAGTCATTAGCATGGTTGGACTCTTGAGAAAGCATTGAGCTTCATTGTACACTCATATCAGCATTTTGGCTAAGGCATTAAGACCAGGATTTGCAGCACTCTTTGGGATCCATGTGGCAATTTGTCTTGGTACAGTGCTTCACTTTGTAATTGTGAATTTCTTTATGTAATTTTATGCCATTATCTATCTATTTCTTCTGAACTAAACAAACAAGAGTGTAAGTAGAATCCATTGAAAGTGCAATTCTCTACTTGAAGTTTGCTTTAGTTATTTGATGTTTTCAGCTGTTTGGGGAGGATCCATGATTTCTCTTACCCTCTTCAACACCTCACCTATCTATTCCTTCCATCTCACTCAAATTTAATTGCCAAAATGATTTCCTACATTGCCCCATTGAGATCTCTGCAGAATTGAGCCTCAATCCCCGCGACCCCAAAATGTGCCTTTCCCTCTGAGTCAACAAATCACCATTTTATCGAATCAAACTTTCTTGCACATATACCTAGCCTAAGATCAGTATTTCTATCAGTCATATCAAGCCCTCATCGATCATAATTTGCTGAGATTGACCCGGAGAGAGCCCTCTCCTCACCTGGTAGGGCTAGCTACCAGGCTAAGCATGGTTTGATGTTGCCCCTAGATCCAACCTTTTCAACCTGAGGTAAATATAGGCACTAACACTTGGCAGGGGTACTTATTTTTAATGGTCAAATTGTTCATCTATTGGTAATCAACACACAACCTAAATATTTCATCTTTTTTCATAGAAAATAGGATTGCTAGAACACATTGGTGACACACTAGGTTTGATGTACCCTTTGTTTAATAGTTGATGTGACTACATTTTCAACTCCATCTGTTCTTGTAGACTCATTCGGTAAGGTTCCTTTAATACTGGTGTTGCTCCTCTTATTTATAGAAAATTATATTTCTCTCTTAGGAATTAAACTAAGGATCGTGTTAAAAAACGCATTTTGATATTCTCTAACAACTTGTAATTCATCCAAGGATTTGTTTGACTTATCCTGTAAGTGGTCTTCCATTTGAATGTAAAATAGTTGGTATCATCAGCCCTCTTTAATTGTAGTGTAGATATATGGTGCATAGAAATGGGCCTCGATATACCTCTTATAATTTAAGTTTCTCTATTTTATGATGTACAAGTAACAATATTGTCAAGGAAATTAATGGTTGCCATGTGCCCCTCTAACTAGTTGATTCTAACCAGAACGTCATATGAAGTCAATGGAAATATGTTCAAATTCATAGTAGTCTGATTTTCATTTAACATAATTGGACATGTCTTTACCCAATTGGTAGTTTTTTATTTTCTACTAGTAGCTAACTAACCAACCATGAATTTCATTATTGTTTATACCTTAACTTACAATTTTTATACAATATGGGGATTAACATATCGCAAGCTATCACCAGGGTCTATTAATATAGAAACATTTTGGATAAAAATCGTACATTCTATCTTCACTATGGTGGGATAATACTATGAACAATTCTCTTTTAATGGTGTGTTGATATAAAAAATATTCTTTTCTACATCATTGATGGTGGAGGCCTCTTGAATGCTTTGCAAGTTTTATACCAATCTCATATTATAGGGATAGTTTCATAAAAGGTGGGGTTCCCCACAACTACAACACTAGAAAGGCTCTTTTTCCTTTCCATTAAATCCTTTATTATTAAATTAAATCTACTTAGATCCAGTCTAAGTGTGCATTCAAGTTCTTTGGGTCTCATTATTGTTTGTACTAAAATTTTGATTTTGATTCCGCTTTACTAGATTTCTTAAACTGGCCACATTTTCCTTCTTTTCCATCTTGGACAAATATTTACTGCTTCTTATTATGCGATGATTTTAGGTTCTCATTTATCTATTCGTCCCACTCGTAGTAAATTCTTATTTTTCTAATGAGCTCATTGATTTCTCTAGGATTACCATACTCAATTCATTGCTTAAAAGAGAGTGAGAGGTAATTTATAAAGCATTATACTTTACCTTTTTCTTCTTTTATGTATTTCACATATCTCGAAAGATGGGTATGTTTTCTTACGAACTCATCCATTGACATCTAGTCAACTTTCAAATCATGGAATTCTTTAACTTTGTCATCAAATAATGTTCATTCAAGTATTTGTCCTTAAAACGTCACTAGAATTCTTCCCAATTAACATATTCATTTTCTAAATTATGCATTGTTCTAACTTCCTCCCACCACAGAGAATCCTTTCCTTATAACTGGTAGGTGGCCAATTTAGCTTTTAATTCAATAGAGTAGTCATAAATTTGAAAATATATCTTGATATTAAGCATCTATGCTTCTGTTGCTTCTTTAGATTCCCCATCGTACATTGGCGTATGATATTTTTAAACTCTCGTTGTAGCTCTATTCTGGTCTTCTTTCTAGGATTCAAATGAAATTTTGATGAACTATGCTCCTCCTCCATTCAAATTTAACTTCCTTTCTTTTTTCCATCTCTTTAGAGGTATTCTTCTTAGATGTCTCTCCTCTGTTTTGTTCCTCCCTTAATGTTTCCATAGTTGTGGGATTGGACTTGTCTAACAGTATTTTAATCAGTTTCTCTTGTTTAACACTAACTTTTAGCAACTTCTTATGTTCAACAGAAATATTCACTTTAAATATATCTCCAAATCTCTCATCATATTCAATAATTCCCTGGTGGGTACTTGCGTTGGTTGACCCAAATGCACATAGATTTCTTCCTCAACTATGTGGGTACCTCGTGATTTTTCCATTATATTGCCTTATTCCTACTGTTCTTTGTATTCTATGCAAAAGAAATAATTCATTTTGTTAAAAAGAATTAGGGTTAATACAAAGGCCATAATGTTGGACCTATTTCACTTTGATACTGTATGTAACCTCCCCCAAAATTAACACGTTGTTTTACTAAGAAATTATAAAGTGTAATGTATTTTTAAATAATAAAACATACAATAATTACTATCTACACGTTAATTTTCTTATATATATACAGGTTACTTATATATATATATATATATATATAGCGTAGATGAAATCACAATGGAAATTTTCCACATGCCTTACATACTTCTTGCACTCGATGACAATATATTGTTCATTGTATTCATATTCATAATGTTTTGGCATAATAACCAACCTTGGTTGATCATGTATGGAGCTCACTGTCGGCTTTTACATTACTTGATGTACAATTTGATAAATTAGGTTACTAGAATTATTATCCCAACACCCTTACCTTCAATGTTCAAGGTTATGGAACATCCTGATATATTTTTTTTATACATAGGTATATGCTTCTCATTCCAACTTATTATAAAGTTTGTATAACAATTACAATAAAATTAAATAGTGCTCCACCCTTTGCTCTAAACTTTGGGTGGTGTAATCATTGATATATAGGAATTGATACCGGGATCTATGCTTAGACATGTTCTGCCTCCATCAAAATTATTTCCAAACCTATAATATGAGAATTTAAACACTAGATTATGTGGAATTATGCTTCACCATGTATGCCACATAAAGTCGCTTCATTTGATACTCAAACATGGATAAGCGACTTATGATAATAAAATGAAAACACTATCTAGCTATTTCATTTGATGGTGAGGATAATTCAATGATTAATCGATGAAGATTGTTTTTTGGTTTATCATTGAGGTAACTAACCTAAATATGCCTCTACCACCTCAATATAATTATCATTTACTCTGGTTAAGAGTTGATCTCTACAACCTCATGGTGAATTTAATCGAAAACAAGGGGTTTTCTTTTGTTCTTGAGAGTATTGTCATCAAAGTTTTGATAGTTCTACTTATATTTATTATTAGGAGCTAATGTGAATACTGGTAGAGACAATTATGTACCCTTGGTTTGAATATTCGTAGTAAATACTCAAATTTATTAGGATATGTATATATATTTGAAGGTTCTTTATGATATTTATCATGAATTTCACTCGCTAATGGTTTACATGGTATGTATGAAAATTAAACCCTAGTTATCTTTTGTAGGTTTTGGTCACAACGTCTCATTTCCACAAGGATTCAACCTAAATTTATCTTCTATAGAGGTTCCTCAACCTAATTACTCACGGTAATTCAAATTCTTGAAACCCTAACTCTAACATTTTTAATGGGTTTATTTTTCCTATGAGTTATAATTTAGATGTTGAGTATTTTTTTCTCCGTTGCAAGGAATTATGCTGAGACATCATTCCTATTTACAAAGGTAAATATAATTCTGGCCACCTTGGTAATTCTAGTTACATTTCATTATGGTGAATTTCTAAGAAATTCAAGAATTTGACTAATGGTTGCACTCTATTGTTTACAGAGGTTAGTTCCAGTTGCGATTGGGGTTTCATTTGGGCATCTTCTAAAGTAGCTTTCCACAATTGTTTTTCTTTTAATGATGGTTACTACAAGTGCTCATTGTCATTATTCTTTCTAGATTTCCCACTCCATTAACAAACGTCTAGCTTGTCTGTGGCTCAACTGTAAATTTCTTATGTTGGGGTTCTACTAAGAGGCCTTATGTTTCTTATAATCATATATTTTATTATAACCTCTTTGTATGGAACTATTATAGCAGTTGTAACATCCTCAAAAAAAAAATATTACATCCAAATTTCAGAGCCTTGGTTTTTCCTTTGATGGTTGCAAACAATCGAGCTCACCCCATGAGCTCTTGTGAAGTCTGTTCACCTTTTTGCTTGTTTGACTAACGGTCATCTTTCGACATGTTGATTTCTTTGTCATTCTTGTGATCTAGTTCTGGTGAGTTTGAAGGTTTTTATTTGTGTGTTTGGGCTGCCTTAGATATGATAAAACTCGTTGCACTCACACACAGAGTTGTAAGCACTGTTGCACAAGTTTTGTCATAGTCATCCGAAGGTCTATCACAAGTGTCGCACTTGTCACTCGCAACTCCAAGATAGTCTGAATGAGAGCATTTTTTCTCGTCATTATGTATGCTAAGTGTATGATCACAATGTCAGTCTGCACAAGTTCACTTGTTTTCGACATTTAGCCATTTTCCTGAAAATCTGCTTCTCGACTGAACAACCCTCTTCCACCACACCCCAACTGAGCTACACTTTGTAGTCTCCACCCTCGGTGAACTTGCTCTACTTCCTTGAAATATGTAGTGGTTCAGTTTTTACTCTAGGTCAGCTGCATTGCACAAACCCTGAGGTGAGCAGCCTGTTTTCCTCCCATAATTGCACAGAAACTACCTCCATGTCCAACTAAACTGTGCATTTCTCAAGCACAACCATCAAACCTCTATTTTTCCTACCGGGAGCCTGTGCTACTCTTAGTCCTGGTTCTGTGCTACTCCCGAAAATTTCACAAACATACCCAGCTAGTCCTCTGCTACCTTGCTCTACACTATTCTTAGAAATTGTGAAGAACTTCTGAGCTAATCCTTGATGCCTTGATCTACACTACCTCTAGAAATTGTGGAGACATGTCTACCAATTCCTCTAATGTCGGTACTGCAATATTCCCAGAAATTGCGCAGTCATTCTTTGCAAGTCCCTCTCCAGCCTTTCTCTGTCTTCCCCTTGGAAACTATGCAGCAGCCTTGCTCTTTCCTCCCTTTGAAAACTTCACAGATGTATCCCCCCTCAAGGTCCTACCTTGCAACTGACACTAGTGACTTTCACTGAGCAATTCTATCTCCTAGTGATCAATGTGCAATTTTTCTCAACAATTCATGTTGTCCTCCTGGAATTCCTCATTCTAGCCTAAGTTGTGCTCTATGCTATCTTAGTGAGTTGTCCTCCCTCCTTGTCACTTGGAACATACGAACACTACATCATGCTAGACTAGGAAGTTTTATATTTGATGTCAACCCCTCATAAGTGAATTGTCGGAACAAGTACACTGATGGATCAGGTGAGATGACAAAAAATATGAAGAAGGAGTGCACATGCTAGAAGACTTTCTTGTAACTGGATGGAAGTACCAAGCATATCAAGAAACAAGTGAAAGGAACAGATGTATTTAACCATCAAGAAATACCAAGACCATCGAGGACCCCACAACACTATGCCATGCGGAGGAGAAGACAAATCACACCAAGAGTACATCCATTACTCAGCATCACAATAGCTTGACATAGACACCACAGTCAGTAGTACATGTTCTCAGTTTCATGTGGAGTTGTAAAGTGAAGTCCAATAGATACACACAGAAGTTGAAGAGTCATGGGAAGTTGAACAATTTTGAGGGTAGTCCAAGAGTCACAAGGGTCAAGCATCACCCTTGGCTATATATACCCATCCCATTGTATGAGGAAGGATGTTTCACCTTGGCTCCTCCCACATAGCCTTGAGGGTCTCTAGTCTATTCTTTGATCAGTGAGGAGTGGCTCCAATGTCACACTACTGGGACTAGTGATGTATGGTGTACAAATGTCTCTTAGGACTTTTTATTAATTCAGAATCCTGTTAAGGCTAGCATGTTTCAATGTATGTTTTATAGATGTTTGTAAGGTTACTCTTTAAACATTTTTAATACATGTTTTCTTAACCTATACTAATATATTTTAACTACTTTGGTTGTTTGAGTACTTACATTGTTGAATATGTGTTGTATTTCTTATCACCTTTGTCTCATCCTTTTGGATTACTCTGCGCGATACTAGACATACCACTTTTGTATATTGGCTATCACCTTTTTCACATCCTTGTGGACTACTTTGCAGGATACTCGGCAAATCATCTATGTTTTCTGGGTATAACATCCGTCACATCCATGTGGACTACTCCATTGGTGGTGTATGTGTTGTTCCCTTCACCTCGGTTTTAACGATTTCCATGTCTATTATGGACTATTTTTCTTGATGCTGGACAGACTCTTTCTAGTTTGCATGTGTCTCTTACTGGGTGGTACTACTACCTCTCATTTAGAGGCTCACTTTACTCTCTACCTTTGTAGTAATAAAACCTTGACATAGTTACATTATGCACACACCAGGCACACGTACCTTTCTGTTTGAAGATACCAACATAACACTCTCATGTGTTGACAACTAGACCCAAGGCATATCTCTAAGTAAATGGAAACTGAACCATTGTATTGGATGGGACTCCTACACCAAATGGTGTGAGGTTTGGTTGGGACTTCACATCGGGGAGATCCCCTTTGTTGGTGGGTCCATCACTGTCAAGAAGAATGTTTATTAATTGATATATCGGTAAATTCCTAGTATTTGTGGACGAAATATTAATAATAGTTAAGTTCCCTTTCTTTTATATTGAGGGTTTCCCCCCTGGTTAATTCCCAGTTTTCTTATTTCTTAGTTGGATGTGTTGTCGAGACCCATATGGTCAAGACTATATTTTCTTTTCCTTTCTTTTCTAAAATAATGGTTCTAATTTTATCCTTTATTTTTCATTGTGCATGTTAATGAAATATGGTTACCTGAAGAGTGTTTTGCATAATTTGTTATGTATATTGAGGTTGAAGCCTATATGGACATAGGTTAAAATTATTTTTCTTTTGTTTATGAGAAACGAAAAACTATATGACCTCTTTTATATTATTAAAATGAAATTTGTAGCTCGTCTACTAATTGCTACAGAGTCTTTATATCCATATTGATATTATTTCCTTCTCTATTCTCCACGCGTATGTGTTGTATATTCTTTATATGAAATTATGGTTTTCCATAATACTTTCATTAACTATGTACTAAACATGCATACTTTGTAACTTTTTATATTTTTTTTGTATATCTATACGAGCTATACAACTACAAATTTATAAAAGTGTACAAAATAGGCCCGAGACTTGGAAAAATCCTATCATGGGAGACTGCTTCAAGTATTTCTTTCAACCCTAACATTTTTTTTCAAGATTATTTCCATTGGGCTTATGAACATGTTTTCATCCTTGTTATGGTTTAGGATATTAATATTCAAATATCGATTATGTTCCTTTACATTATTCTTACCACCTAACACCTATTTTAGCTTAGATAACACTTATTTTTTTCTTTTTCATATTGATGCACATAAAGGATATGAGGGTGAGATTATTGTTAGATCTTCTTACCATCATCTACAACATAGGAAGTACTTTCTATGTACTTGAAATCTCTCATTTACCTGTGACTAAACATAAATAAATACACATAGAACTACTTACATAGGTATACATATGTTATGGTTACCTTTACTAAACAGTATTATACATTTTCCATTATTTCTTTTGTAATACTAACATCATTTTAAATTCATAATAACAATATATACAATTTTCATAAATCAAATCATCCATGACAAAATTAATCAAACATTCTTATACTTATCTAAAGTCTTCTATGGAATATTTTAAAGACTTCCACATTCCTCGCAACCATGAATTAATTTTCCTAGATACTCCCCCACTAAGCTCAACTCCTCTCTTCCAGGAAACCAATAGAGAAATATTTTTTCAATTTCACCTCCTTAACCCTTTAGAAACATCCTACTAGCCTTTTGGGTTCAGAACTAGTCACTTCTCTCCCACTGGCCTTTCTTAAAATTAATTGCCTTTATCTCCCATAGTTCTGTTTCTACAAGTTCCACCTTATGACATCTATCTCTAGTGATGAATTTTCTTGGTGGTTTGTATTTGCCAATTGTTCTTTTCAATGGAAAAAAGAGGGATATATTTTTATTTACTTTCCCCTTCTTGGGAATAACCATTTCTAATTATTCCCTTGGAAGTTAGGAGTCTAATATCACATGTTAGCATTTAACATATTTTCCAGAATAATAACACAAAAAAATAGTTTCTTGTTTTATCTAATTAAATAAATATTTACATCATCACATCATGTCACTTGTCCCATTTGACTTTTCAACCACAAATTTACGGTTGGGGTCTATGGGCAAGTAAAATATGGCTCTCAGCTTCCGGAAAATAGCTGTTGGCTCATCCGCTTCTGGAGGGCAAGATTCTGCCCATATCGTCAATGAAGCCCTAGCTCCAATTGTCCAGGTGGTCTAGGCCTCACTCGATGAGGCTTTGAAGTTTTCCGAAAGTGCCCTGTTAGAATCCGTCTTGTCAGCCCGCTGCAGTCAAATTCTCCAAAGTTCATTCCTTGTTATGCACAATCACTGATGTTATTGTGGCCTAGAAAAGAGTCATTTTAATTCTTGAGTCCAGGGTTTTGTCTACAGACTAGAGGAAGGTTCAGTAAGTTTTTATTTTTATGTCATTGTTAATAAGGCGAAATTGATTCTTCTTCAAAACAGTGTTTTGAAGAAGAAATCATCAGATGTATCTTTTCACCATGTAGTTCCTCAGTTTCCGATGCTGGTTATCCTTGCCAAAGTTCGATGTTAATTATCTCTGCAAGAAGACAACAAAGAAAACTCTTTTCCTTTAAAAACTAAGAGAAGTTGCAGAAACAGAAATTGCCCCTGTAATTGTAAAAGTACTGGGAACGAGCAGAATTTCCATTTGAGATTGTGCCAAAGCTCGCGAATATTAAAGTGGCTGGAGGCACCATCAAGGGATATGGCTGCCCTGGTCTATCTATTCTTGGGAGTGCTCTTACAATGACTGAACTTGCAAGGGTAGATGCTAGCTGTTCTACATTTATGATGGTGCATACTTGCTTGGCAATGCTCACAATTTCAATGTGTGGAAGGTAGTTGGAAGTTAGATGGCCAAAAATGATAGATCGGAAACAGTACCTTTGCAGACATACTTATAGTTTTTGCCAGGAATACAATCAAAAATAAAAGGGTTTATTGTGAGAAAGAGTGCTCCTGAGCTGAGGGTAGCAAAAATGGAGAATACAATTGGACTGAAGGTGCGCGCTACCCATATAGGAGGCGCGCAACCTGTATAAGGGGCGCTACGCATATAACGCCCACAGCCCGTGTTAAAAATCAAGTGCGCTACGCGTATGCCGTGCACTACGCGTTGGGTAAACACGCTACGCACATAGTCTCAGAGCCCGAAAAATTTCTCTCATTCACCTAGAGCCGTGCCAGTTACAGTATCAAATTCAAGAGGTTACTTGCTCGATGAGGAAGGATTTGATTACGTGAAGTTAAATCTTTTGAAGGAAATTAAAGTTCAACAACGAAGCTTAAGGGAGTATTTGACAACTTATATGAGAGCAAAGTACTTCAACGAGGTAAAGCTGTGGAGTGAGCGATGTGATGTTGCCATTCCCATGTGTTTCACAAAATAAATTGAACCATGCATATACTCGTGAATTAGTAGAGCTGTATTATCAGCCAAATGCCGGAGATGATGGAAATACTTATGGAGTTTCTCGTCAACAGAAGATGCCAGCACAACCAGAAGTAATAAAACAACTTTGTGTCCTGAAATGGTTTCACAATCTACTGAACCCAATCAGAGATCTTTACCACTAGTTTATCCTGTTGCAGAAAGACTTTCTGATGATGGCTTTAATTGGCGCAAATATGGGCAGAAGTAAGGTGATGTTAAAAGTGCGGAGCAATTTTTCAAAATACTTAAGAGGGTTGAAATTTGTGAGCACAGAAATTTACAACTGTTTTCTTCGTACTTATTATCATGCTGGTAAAGTTCCTCCCAAAATATCGGAGCTTATGATAGAAGACAATATCCGTCCTGATGAAGAAACAGAGATTCTTCTCAAACAAACTGATGACACATGAGTGCTCGGATTTTGCAGGTATCTGCAGGCATGTGAACTATTAATGAACTGATAAGCTTCAGATATAAGTTGGTTCTTCTAACTTTCCGGGTTTTGCTGAAATAGTTGTGTATCCTGTAAATCACTAGGTGAAAGCAAAATGTGCTTTGGGAAAGCTTCACTTTCTATGCCTGTTTTAGAAGCATGCGTTTGAGTCTGAGCTTCAACCTAAGTTTACTTGCACCATAATTATGGTTGAACATGGAAAAAGTACGAAAAATCGGGTTGGAAAATTCTAACCCAGTTTGTGGAGACAGGAGTCAAATGACGCATTTGTAAGAAGGCCCTTTCAGTCACATCATTTAAGATCTGATGCAAGGAACAATTTATTTATGAGTGACCACTCATGATTTAGCCTTATGGACCTAGTAATTTATGCTAGGATATTATTGCCATTAGCAAATTGAAGTTTTCACTTTGTAAGTATCCTACTCAAGATGTGTAATGCCAAATGGAAGAGGATAAATATCAAAGTTGCATATTTTAAGTGAGAATGTTGAAATCTCGGTGTCACTCTACACCACAGCCATGTGGTTGTCACTCTACACAATAGCCATGTGGTAGTGTGGCAATGTTGACTGATGTGTCTGCCACTGTTATGCTACATAACACTTTGAAGTGAATCCAGACTGATGTATACAACATTAAAATTTTGGATAAAATGTGATGCCAAGTATAAATGTGAGAAATGCAAACATGGCAGCTCTATTCAATCGGAGTCAAATATTATATTTTTGGGTGGTATAATGGTAATGGAAGCAAATAGACAATCAAACCCAAATAAACGCGGAATACCAACCTTAGCAGAAAAATAGGGACAAATCGCTTATATTTATCTTCAGTTATGATTTGGAAGGTTCGCACTACAACTTTCACCTTTGTATTGGTCACAGAAAGTCTCAAATGAAAACTGATGAGTAGCTCTTTTACTATTTTCATGGCTTCAGTTGAAGAGCGCCCTTATTTTTGGGTTGATCTGTTTTCTCCTAGCTGAGTTTTATTTAATGTATTGAAAATCATTTAAAAATGGGAGAGTTCTGGTAGAGGTGTGAGGAGAAATACAGAGTTTTATTATACAGTTGACAGAGATTTAATTGAAAGTTTGCAGCTCTGTTTCATAAGATCCCTGTGGTAACAACTTAGCATTATGTTTTTCTCTGTTTTCATATGTTTCTTGTGATGTTTATTGTTTCATTCATAATCATTGCCTGTTGAATACTTTTAAGTGTGAAGGGAAAAATTCAGCGTGCTGCTCTGCCTTGGGAAAGTATTCGAGTTCTATGTTTTCCTCCGTCTGAAAAGGATTCATGAATCCATGCCCTCTTCAACATTCTCAAACATTCTTCACATTCCATATAAATTCAAATTGAATGTTTAAGCTTTTGCCTATCTTGCCTTATGTAATAATCTGCATCTTTCATTTAATTTCCCTGCTCACATTGTTCTTGATCCCATACAGTCCAGAAAACCCCGTCATCTATTAAAAACCTCATTCATATCTATTTACTAGCCTAAGTTCAACATTCACTCTAGGTCATCTCAGCCCCTTTGAAGACCTTTTGCCAAGATTGACTGGAGAGAGCCCTCTCCTATCCTCGTAGGGCTAGCTACGAGGCTGAGCGTGGTTTGATGTAGCCTTGAGTTTTACCTTATTTTAGCCTAAGGTAGATTCAAGCGCTAACATAGTGGTGACCATACTGGGGAAGATGGTTTGCTGTTGATGGGACATTTGACTTAAAGATTGTCTTGCCCCAATACATGAAATCAAGTTGCAGATATGATGCTGATGGTGTACAGCAGTCAGACACATATGAAGGCTGAAACATTCACCCGGCGACTCCAACTCGATCCAGACATTCCAGTGCTCACTGATCCACTCATGCAATGGTAGGGTATGTGGCAAACCCTGCACTGTGTGAAGCTGTAAAAGAAGTAAGAAATCAGTTCGCAGATTTTGAAATTAATGAAGATTTTTTCATTGCTATGTTTCAATGTTTGAAATCTCCAAAGTTCCCACTTGAAGCTAAAACTGGTTTCTGCGAGTTAGTTGTTGAAAAACTTGAGAAGGAGATTCAGTATTTGAATGAGCAGATCCAGTCATATGATTTCCGAGATCCCAACAAGTTCTTGGAAACTCTTCCTCCTTCAAAACAAGAAATAATAGAGTTGCCTACATATGTTTGCATTGACAGTGTGCAGCTGGAAGTATGTATTGTGGAGTTGGGGCAGCAAATAGAGTCTGGCTTTCGCGATCCTATTGCGATGTACATGGAAATGTTTTTCAGTTTGACTGACAAATCAAATTGTCTTTTACGTGATCAGGCTCATTACGTGCATGAAGGGCTGCCAGCAATTACATCTGTGTCCTGGTGGAAGCATTCTCAAGCGGCATCATTCTCAGGTTTACTTGAATGGTTGATCTGGCATTTCAGTATTACCTGATCTACTATTTTTACAGCAAAGTAGGGTAGATTTTGTAAATAAATAAGCAGCCAAAAGGCAGCATTTCGTTCTGAGTTTCATTACAGTTTTAGTGTGAAGTTTGCTGAGTCAGTTTTTCAGTCTTTTCAGTCAGTTTCAATTAATAAATGAGTCAAAATCTTGTGTGGTTGATTGAAATAATGACTCCATCGCCCAATGGACGGAGGTACTGTCTGCTCTCCCAAAGCTCTGCTGTTCTTGGCACGTCCAAAAAGCGGAAGCTACCATCCCCATTGGAGTCAATGTTAGACTCCGTCTTGTCAGCTCGCTGCAGTCAAATTCTCCAAAGTTCATTCCTTGTTATGTGCAGTCACTGATGTTACTGTGGTCCAGAAAAGAGTAATTTTAATTCTTGAGTCCAGGGATTTGTCTGCAGACTAGAGGAAGGCTCAGTAAGTTTTTATTTTTATGTCATTGTTAATAATGTGAAATTTATTCTTCTTCAAAACAATGTTTTGAAGAAGAAATCATCAGATATATCTTTTCACCATGTAGTTCCTCAGTTCTTGATGTTGGTTCTCCTTTCCAAAGTTCGATGTTAATTATCCCTGCAAGCAGACAACAAAGAAAACTCTTTTTCTTTAAAAACCAAGAGAAGTTGCAGAAACAGAAATTTGCCCTGTAATTGTAAAAGTACTGGGAATGAGCAGAATTTCCATTTGAGATTGTGCCAAAGCTCGCGAATATTAAAGTGGCTGGAGGCACCACTAAGGGATATGGCTGCCCTGGTCTATCTATTCTTGTGAGTGATCTTGCAATGACTGAACTTGCAAGGGTAGATGCTAGCTGTTCTACATTTATGATGGTGCATACTTGCTTGGCAACGCTCACAATTTCAATGTGTGGAAGGTAGTTGGAAGTTAGATGGCCAAAACCGATAGATCGGAAACAGTACCTTTGCAGACATACTTATAGTTTTTGCCAGGAATACAATCACAAATCAAAGGGTTTATTGTGAGAAAGAGTGCTCCTGAGCTGAGGGTAGCAAAAATGGAGAATAAAATTGGACTGAAGGTGCGCGCTACCCATACAGGAGGCGCGCTACCCGTATAAGGGGCGCTACGCATATAACGCCCACAGCCCGTGTTAAAAATCAAGTGTGCTACGCGTATGCCGTGCGCTACGCGTTGGGTAAACACGCTACGCACATAGTCTCAGAGCCCGAAAAATTTCTCTCATTCACCCAGAGCCGTGCCAGTTACAGTATCAGATTCAAGAGGTTACTTGCTCGATGAGGAAGGATTTGATTACGTGAAATTAAATCTTTTGAAGGAAATTAAAGTTCAACAACGAAGCTTAAGGGAGTATTTGACAACTTATATGAGAGCAAAGTACTTCGACGAGGTAAAGCCGTGGAGTGAGCGATGTGATGTTTCCATTCCCATGTGTTTCACAAAATAAATTGAACCATGCATATACTCGTGAATCAGTAGAGCTGTATTATTAGCCAAATGCAGCAGCTGATGGCAATACTTATGGAGTTTGTCATCAACAGAAGATGCCAGCACAACCAAAAAGTAATAAAACAACTCGGTGTCCTGAAATGGTTTCACAATTTACTGAATCCAATCAGAGATCTTTACCACCAGTTTATCCTGTTGCAGAAAGACCTTCTGATGATGTCTTTAAGTGGCGCAAGTATGGGCAGAAGCAAGGTGATGTTAAAAGTGCGGAGCAATTTTTCAAAATACTTAAGAGGGTTGAAATTTGTGAGCAAATAAATTTACAACTGTTTGCTTCGTACTTATGTGCATGCTGGTAAAGTTCCTCCCAAAATATCGGAGCTTATGATAGAAGACAATATTCGTCCTGATGAAGAAACAGAGATTCTTCTCAAACAAACTGATGACACATGAGTGCTCGGATTTTGCAGATATCTGCAGGCATGTGCACTATTAATGAACTGACAAGCTTCAGATATAAGTTGATTCTTCTAACTTTCCGGGTTTTGCTGAAATAGTTGTGTATCCTGTAAATCACTGGGTGAAAGGAAAATGTGCTTTGCGAAAGCTTCACTGTCTATGCCTGTTTTAGAAGCATGCATTTGAGTCTGAGCTTCAACCTAAGTTTACTTGCACCATAATTATGGTTGAACATGGAAAAAGTACGAAAATTCAGGTTGGCAAATTCTAACCCAGTTTGTGGAGACAGGAGTCAAATGACGCATTTGTAAGAAGGCCCTTTCAGTCACCACATTTAAGATCTGATGCAAGGAACAGTTTATTTATGAGTGACCACTCATGATTTAGCCTTATGGACCTGGTAATTTATGCTAGGATATTATTGCCATTAGCAAACTGGAGTTTTCACTTTGTAAGTATCCTACTCAAGATGTGTAACGCCAAATGGAAGAGGATAAATATCAAAGTTGCATATTTTAAGTGAGAATGTTGAAATCTCGGTGTCACTCTACACCACAGCCATGTGGTAGTGTAGCAATGTTGACCGATGTGTCTGCCACTGTTATGCTACATAACACTTTGAAGTGAATCCAGACCGATGTATACAACATTAAAATTTTGGATAAAATGTGATGTCAAGTATAAATGTGAGAAATGCAAACACAGCAGCTCTATTCAATCGGAGTCAAATATCATATTTTTGGGTGGTATAATGGTAATGGAAGTGAATAGACAGTCAAACCCAAATAAACGTGGAATACCAACCTTAGCAGAAAAATAGGGACAAATCGCTTATATTTGTCTTCAGTTATGATTTGGAAGGTTCGCACTACAACTTTCGCCTTTGTATTGGTCACAGAAAGTCTCAAATGAAAACTGATGAGTAGCTCTTTTACTATTTTCATGGCCTCAGTTGAAGAGCGCCCTTATTTTTGGGTTGATCTGTTTTCTCCTAGCTGAGTTTTATTTAATGTATTGAAAATCATTTAAAAATGGGAGAGTTCTGGTAGAGGTGTGAGGAGAAATACAGAGTTTTATTATACAGTTGACAGAGATTTAATTGAAAGTTTGCAGCTCTGTTTCATAAGATCCCTGTGGTAACAACTTAGCATTATGTTTTTCTCTGTTTTCATATGTTTCTTGTGATGTTTATTGTTTCATTCATAATCATTGCCTGTTGAATACTTTTAAGTGTGAAGGGCAAAATTCAGCGTGCTGCTCTGCCTTGGGAAAGTATTCGAGTTCTATGTTTTCCTCCGTCTGAAAAGGATTCATGAATCCATGCCCTCTTCAACATTCTCAAACATTCTTCACATTCCATATAAATTCAAATTGAATGTTTAAGCTTTTGCCTATCTTGCCTTATGTAATAATCTGCATCTTTCATTTAATTTCCCTGCTCACACTGTTCTTGATCCCATACAGTCCAGAAAACCCCGTCATCTATTAAAAACCTCATTCATATCTATTTACTAGCCTAAGTTCAACATTCACTCTAGGTCATCTCAGCCCCTTTGAAGACCTTTTGCCAAGATTGACTGGAGAGAGCCCTCTCCTATCCTCGTAGGGCTAGCTACGAGGCTGAGCGTGGTTTGATGTAGCCTTGAGTTTTACCTTATTTTAGCCTAAGGTAGATTCAAGCGCTAACATAGTGGCGACCATACTGGGGAAGATGGTTTGCTGTTGATGGGACATTCGACTTAAAGATTGTCTTGCCCCAATACATGAAATCAAGTTGCAGATATGATGCTAATGGTGGACAGCAGTCAGACACATATGAAGGCTGAAACATTCACCCGGTGACTCCAACTCGATCCAGACATTCCAGTGCTCACTGATCCACTCATGCAATGGTAGGGTATGTGGCAAACCCTGCACTGTGTGAAGCTGTAAAAGAAGTAAGAAATCAGTTCACAGATTTTGAAATTAATGAAGATTTTTTCATTGCTATGTTTCAATGTTTGAAATCTCCAAAGTTCCCTCTTGAAGCTAAAACTGGTTTCTGCGAGTTAGTTGTTGAAAAACTTGAGAAGGAGATTCAGTATTTGAATGAGCAGATCTAGTCATATGATTTCCGAGATCCCAACAAGTTCTTGGAAACTCTTCCTCCTTCAAAACAAGAAATAATAGAGTTGCCTACATATGTTTGCATTGACAGTGTGCAGCTGGAAGTATGTATTGTGGAGTTGGGGCAGCAAATAGAGTCTGGCTTTCGCGATCCTATTGCGATGTACATGGAAATGTTTTTCAGTTTGACTGACAAATCAAATTGTCTTTTACGTGACCAGGCTCATTACGGGCATGAAGGGCTGCCAGCAATTACATCTGTGTCCTGGTGGAAGCATTCTCAAGTGGCATCATTCTCAGGTTTACTTGAATGGTTGATCTAGCATTTCAGTATTACCTGATCTCCTGTTTTTACAGCAAAGTAGGGTAGATTTTGTAAATAAATAAGCAGCCAAAAGGCAGCATTTCGTTCTGAGTTTCATTACTGTTTTAGTGTGAAGTTTGCTGAGTTAGTTTTTCAGTCTTTTCAGTGAGTTTCAATTAATAAATGAGTCAAAATCTTGTGTGGTTGATTGAAATAATGACTCCATCGCCCAATGGACGGAGGTACTGTCTGCTCTCCCAAAGCTCTGCTGTTCTTGGCACGTCCAAAAAGCGGCAGCTACCATCCCCATTGGAGTCAATGTTAGACTCCGTCTTGTCAGCCCGCTGCAGTCAAATTCTCCAAAGTTCATTCCTTGTTATGCGCAGTCACTGATGTTACTGTGGTCCAGAAAAGAGTCATTTTAATTCTTGAGTCCAGGGTTTTGTCTGCAGACTAGAGGAAGGCTCAGTAAGTTTTTATTTTTATGTCATTGTTAATAATGTGAAATTTATTCTTCTTCAAAACAATGTTTTGAAGAAGAAATCATCAGATGTATCTTTTCACCATGTAGTTCCTCAGTTGTTGATGTTGGTTCTCCTTTCCAAAGTTTGATGTTAATTATCCCTGCAAGCAGACAACAAAGAAAACTCTTTTTCTTTAAAAACCAAGAGAAGTTGCAGAAACAGAAATTTCCCCTGTAATTGTAAAAGTACTGGGAATGAGCAGAATTTCCATTTGAGATTGTGCCAAAGCTCGCGAATATTAAAGTGGCTGGAGGCACCACTAAGGGATATGGCTGCCCTGGTCTATCTATTCTTGGGAGTGCTCTTGCAATGACTGAACTTGCAAGGGTAGATGCTAGTTGTTCTACATTTATGATGGTGCATACTTGCTTGGCAACGCTCAAAATTTCAATGTGTGGAAGGTAGTTGGAAGTTAGATGGCCAAAAACGATAGATCGGAAACAGTACCTTTGCAGACATACTTATAGTTTTTGCCAGGAATACAATCACAAATCAAAGGGTTTATTGTGAGAAAGAGTGCTCCTGAGCTGAGGGTAGCGAAAATGGAGAATAAAATTGGACTGAAGGTGCGCGCTACCCATACAGGAGGCGTGTTACCCGTATAAGGGGCGCTACGCATATAACGCCCACAGCCCGTGTTAAAAATCAAGTGCGCTACGCGTATGTCGTGCGCTACGCGTTGGGTAAACACGCTACGCACATAGTCTCAGAGCCCGAAAAATTTCTCTCATTCACCCAGAGCCGTGCCAGTTACAGTATCAGATTCAAGAGGTTACTTGCTCGATGAGGAAGGATTTGATTATGTGAAGTTAAATCTTTTGAAGGAAATTAAAGTTCAACAACGAAGCTTAAGGGAGTATTTGAAAACTTATACGAGAGCAAAGTACTTCGACGAGGTAAAGTCGTGGAGTGAGCGATGTGATGTTGCCATTCCCATGTGTTTCACAAAATAAATTGAACCATGCATATACTCGTGAATCAGTAGAGCTGTATTATCAGCCAAATGCAGGAGCTGATGGCAATACTTATGGAGTTTCTCGTCAACAGAAGATGCCAGCACAACCAGAAAGTAATAAAACAACTCGGTGTCCTGAAATGGTTTCACAATCTACTGAATCCAATCAGAGATCTTTACCACCGGTTTATCCTGTTGCAGAAAGACCTTCTGATGATGGCTTTAATTGGCGCAAGTATGGGCAGAAGCAAGGTGATGTTAAAAGTGCGGAGGAATTTTTCAAAATACTTAAGAGGGTTGAAATTTGTGAGCACAGAAATTTACAACTGTTTGCTTCGTACTTATGTGCATGCTGGTAAAGTTCCTCCCAAAATATCGGAGCTTATGATAGAAGACAATATCCGTCCTGATGAAGAAACAAAGATTCTTCTCAAACAAACTGATGACACATGAGTGCTCGGATTTTGCAGATATCTGCAGGCATGTGCACTATTAATGAACTGACAAGCTTTAGATATAAGTTGATTCTTCTAACTTTCCGGGTTTTGCTGAAATAGTTGTGTATCCTGTAAATCACCGGGTGAAAGGAAAATGTTCTTTGTGAAAGCTTCACTGTCTATGCCTGTTTTAGAAGCATGCGTTTGAGTCTGAGCTTCAACCTAAGTTTACTTGCACCATAATTATGGTTGAACATGGAAAAAGTACGAAAATTCGGGTTGGAAAATTCTAACCCAGTTTGTGGAGACAGGAGTCAAATGACGCATTTGTAAGAAGGCCCTTTCAGTCACCACATTTAAGATCTGATGCAAGGAACAGTTTATTTATGAGTGACCACTCATGAATTAGCCTTATGGACCTGGTAATTTATGCTAGGATATTATTGCCATTAGCAAATTGGAGTTTTCACTTTGTAAGTATCCTACTCAAGATGTGTAACGCCAAATGGAAGAGGATAAATATCAAAGTTGCATATTTTAAGTGAGAATGTTGAAATCTCGGTGTCACTCTACACCACAGCCATGTGGTAGTGTAGCAATGTTGACCGATGTGTCTGCCACTGTTATGCTACATAACACTTTGAAGTGAATCCAGACCGATGTATACAACATTAAAATTTTGGATAAAATGTGATGCCAAGTATAAATGTGAGAAATGCAAACACGGCAGCTCTATTCAATCGGAGTCAAATATCATATTTTTGGGTGGTATAATGGTAATGGAAGCGAATAGACAGTCAAACCCAAATTAAACGCGGAATACCAACCTTAGCAAAAAAATAGGGACAAATCACTTATATTTGTCTTCAGTTATGATTTGGAAGGTTCACACTACAGCTTCCGCCTTTGTATTGGTCACAGAAAGTCTCAAATGAAAACTGATGAGTAGCTCTTTTACTATTTTCATGGCTTCAGTTGAAACATTGCCCTTATTTTTGGGTCAATCTGTTTTCTCCTAGCTGAGCTTTATTTAATGTATTGAAAATCATTTGAAAAGGGGAGTGTTCTGGCAGAGGTGTGAGGAGAAATACTGAGTTTTATTGTACAGTTGACAGAGATTTAATTGAAAGTTTGCAGCTCTGTTTCATAAGATCCCTGTGGTAACAACTTAGCATTATTTTTTTCTCTGTTTTCATATGTTTCTTGTGATGTTTATTGTTTCATTCATAATCATTGCCTGTTGAATACTTTTAAGTGTGAAGGGCAGAAATCAGCGTGCTGCTCTGCCTTGGGAAAGTATTCGAGTTCTATGTTTTCCTCCGTCTGAAAAGGATTCATGAATCCATGCCCTTTTCAACATTCTCAAACATTCTTCACATTCCATATAAATTCAAATTAAATGTTTAAGCTTTTTCCTATCTTGCATTATGTAATAATATGCATCTTTCATTTAATTTTCCTGTTCACGCTGTTCTTGATCCCATACAGTCCAGAAAACCCTGTCATTTATTAAAAACCTCATTCATATCTATTTACTAGCCTAAGTTCAACATTCACTATAGGTCATCTCAGCCCCTTTGAAGACCTTTTGCTGAGATTGACTTGAGAGAGCCCTCTCCTGTCCTCGTAGGGCTAGCTATGAGGTTGAGCATGGTTTGATGTAGCCTTTAGTTTTACCTTATTTTAGCCTAAGGTAGATTCGAGCGCTAACATGCCCTAATCTGTCGGCTCAATGGTTTTTGGCCGCGGCTGACATCTCTCCACAATTGGATCTCAGAGGTATGGAAGCCTATCATTTCTGATGAAATTAATATCTACCCATGTGCTAAGGGTTTCTTTATAGTAGATTTTGAAAATCCTGAAAGCAGACAATGTATTCTAGATTCCGGCCCTTGGTTTTGGGAAAAATCAGGGCTATTCATGAAGCCATGGAACCCATCATTCGATCCCTCTGCAACAGTCATAACCTTAGCACCACTTTGGGTGAGATTGACAATCCTACCCTTGCATCTTTGGAATCTCTCCTCGCTAAAAGCCATTGGAAATGCAATTGGAAAATTTTACTGCAAGTTCCTAGAAACAGAGGAATATGCCAGAACCACCTATGCACGCATTTGTGCGGAAATGGACTTCAGTGCCAGATTCCCAGCAGAAATAAACCTAACAAGTAAAGACTATGTGTGGAACCAGAAACTTGATCATGAAAGTGTCCTCTTCGAATATCGATCTTGCTTTGAGACAGGCCATTTAGCCAAAAATTGCCCAAAAGCCTCCCAGAAAAATTTTGCTAGAAAAAACCACCACAGATCTACATGGTGGGAAGGAGTACAAAAAGAACACTACATTGTCATCAAAGAATAATACTCTAGAGAAAACTCTGAATCATAAGAATTTGGGCAAGAAAGAAACAACTCTCAAGACAAGCAGGGAGAAAGCCCCGCCCAACAAATCAACAGCTATGAGGATTCGAATACCGCACAAAATAAATTTTCATTTAATAGCAAAGCAGATCTCATAGACCAAACTTCTTCTCCAACTATCTTCAAAAGGTCGAACACAATAGATCGTGAAGCTAAGACACCAGTGTCCCAAGAACAAGAAGAGAAGAAGGAGATGCAAGATAAAGGAAGTTGGAAGACCGTAGAGAAAAAAAATAAAGCTACAACAACAATCTCGCCAAGAAAGATGAGGAGCCAGATAATTAAAAACTAAGAAAATTGTAGGTCTGATAGACCAATTTGGTCTCAGTGGACGTTAACCACCACCATCATCATCATCAAAAATAAATTTATCAAGGGTATTAGAAACTCCCTCATAGTTCTTGTACATGAGCATTTAGGGACTATTTAATCAATGTGATTCTTAAAAAAGAAAGGGTTGATAAGATCTGGATAGGACTCAGATAATAAGTAATCAAAGAGAGGAGAATATACCTATGATCATGAAAAAATAGTATGCACCTATAAGAAGTAGCTAAAAGACTCTCCTTGAATAATTGTAGTTAGTAAGTATCCAATTAATCATTAATATAATTGATTTAGAGATAAATACTTATATAAAAGGGAATTCCTTCCTTCTGCATCAAATAGAAGAGGTGTCTCCTTACATGTCTTTCTTCAATTTCAGGATTCAACTTTCCCTCAAGTGGACTCCTTGATACATTCAATCCAATTTACTACGATAAATTAGAGCATGTATTTTACTTATCAATCTGGGTTGGTAGACTTAGAATCAAACTGAATTTTATGGAATCTCAGATTAAAAAAGTGTAGGAAGTAGTTGTTTAGATGAAAATAATGGAAATGCATATTAAAAATATAAAATCTAATTGTAAAAAAAGCATAAAAACTTGATTTACAAGCATATATAAGAAAATAATGATTTTAACTAAATTATAATCAACTCAAAAGAGGCTCTAAATCTAGAGAACTTCGTTTTCCTTCGCTGATTTCTTTTTCAACTAAAACCAAACAGACCATAAAGCATAATGCTTGATTTAAGAAAGAAAGAAAAGATGAGTGCAGAGAAAGAGATTTCAGTCCAATTCTTAGTTCACAAGGAAGAGGATCCAACTTAGAGACCTGGGTTGTCCTTGCTTACTCAAACTAGTCACTGAAAAGAGATCGATTCCAAAATCTAAATGGCATTAAAATATTTCCAAGAGATTATACAAAAAACTAAAATGCTAACTATCAATTATACACATGAATTCACAAAATAGTATACTTATCTTAGCATGGGGACCCTCCACCTTTGCTTTGTACACCTCTAAAACAATTAGCTACAATAATCCACCATTCAAATCCCATAACAATAAAGCATAAGAAAAACAAAGCAGGTCTTCAAATGTATTCCAAAAGAGAGTAATCACAATGATAATAACATATGTTCATAATTTTTTAGTTGTTGTGCTTAAATAGGCTAAACGTATAACTAAATTGGCTATAATGGTTGTAGCCACCAATGAGATTCCTATTACACCTACTAGGGTCAAATCCATCCCTTTGTTTCACAAGATATGGGAAGTTTCCACAAAATCACAAAACTGCCCCTAAATAAGGGGATTTCTTGAATGATTAGTCAAGTTTGACCAACTTTGACCAGACTTGTTCTAACTCATTTGGAGTGTTGCAATAGGGGTTTTTTCATCCTTGGTTCCTTTACCTATCAAATCTATCTTCGGTTTTTTCCCAGGTGTCCTACACATACAACTTCAATGGAGCTATTATGAGAAATTTTGTTTCTGCCATAAATAATTTTTAATAACCAATTTTTACTAAAAATTGTAAAAATTAAAAGACATAATTATTTTACCTTAATGTGTAGAAATAGGCCAAAATATGAAAAATATGATCACGATATGAAGGTGAATGGTGGAATGTGCACGGTGAAAAAGGTAAAAATTAGGGGCCAACATCTCCCCCTTGCGAACCTACAAAGCATGTTCTCATGCTTGTCTTTGCCTTTTGGATCTCCTGCCTTTGCATCGTGATCTCCCTGATGTTCTGCCTGTAGACCTACCTTCTGATGTAGATGCATGTAAGAGGAATTCAATGCCTTCTTTCTCCCTTTCCTTTGTTTTGTAGATTACACTCTTCACCTTCTTCTTTTCACATTTGTAGTGCCATTGTTTTTATTTCTTTTAGCCACCTGTATGCTTGTTTTGAAATTAGAATATTTTTTGTTTCCAATTTATTTATTGTCTTCTTCAACCTCTTGTTTTCTTTTACAACCTTATTTTCGTTCTCTTTATACATTTCATTTTCCTTTTTGAGATTTATTTCCATAATTTCATTTACTTAGAGCTTTGTAGTTAATTCGTTTATCTTTTTGGCATGTTCTTCATCATGATTCTTTTCGGAAACCCCATTGATTTCTTTTGCATAAGAGTGAGATGATGATACTCCAATCCATGTGTCTTCATAGCAAGAATCTCTTTCCAGTTCTCTAAGATTTTTTTGCTTTTCTTGTGCCTCCCTCTCTAGTTTTTCAATGATTTCATGATGTGATTGTTGATTTTTACTAAGAGGCATTCCTTCTAGGATATCCACATCAATGTCTTGGTCTTTTTTTCATAAGTTTCTTATATTACCTTCTTCCTTGGCTTCCTTGGGATATATATGAAGGGTCTCTCATTCTCAATAACTATGCCCTCTTGCTTCTTATTGAATCTAGTTCTTGGATATAATGGTGATTGCATAATATCTATAAAAAGATGCAATTGTCCAAGTGCTTCCTTGTTTCCAACTGGTTCTTCCTCCCTTTGAAATTCTGTAAAATGATTCTTGTCCAAGAAGTTTTCTCATGTGTCTCCTCTACTTTTCAATTCAAATTCAATCAGAATCTTGATTAACTCTTGGTGATAGTAGCTGGCCTCTTTGTTTTATGTTTTTCTTTTCACTCGTTTAGTCATCTTCATTAAACTATTGGAAAGGAAATACGGAAGGTAAAATATAGGTGTACTATACTATACCTTCCATCAAAGGTAAAGTATTTCTAAAAAATGAAAGCTAGTTTTTCCCATGGCTCTCTAATCCAATCCCTTGGAATCCTCTTAGATTGGTTAAAATGTACCCTTCCTTGGATTCTCTAGAAAATAATTCCATCCCTTTTCTTTGAAGTGTTTTCCCTTATGGTATTTTTCTCTTATCATTGGAAAGTTTGTAGCTTGAGAAAAATGCTCCTATGTGATAGGGATCGTAATATCTCCTACAATTATCCTTTCATTATCAAAATTCAATACAAACATTTCTGAAAATTTATTATTGTAACCACTAAATTGCATAACAAAATCTAAAAACCCTATTTGATAAAGTTTCTCTATGGTTTCTTTGTTCCATTTCTCAATTTGGAATCCCTTAGGCTCTATTCTTCGTTCCATTTCCAAGTTTCGGTGACTCTGTTTGTGTTATTTCTATGTTCTATAACATGGCAAGTATCCTTCAACAGTAAATAATCACATGGATAAATAATCACTATGTTCATGAAAATAATTGCTTGCAGACTATGTCCATATAACGGAAATTATATTGGTGATATGAATATGAGAGAAGAGAAAACAGATCGCACATGTTTATTTCTTACCAGGAGTTTGCAATGTATATCCAAAATTTCCGAACGAGACTATTTGATTTGAACCATTGGTTGATACCCAAAAGAATCAAGGAGAAATTTCTGAATTGAAATGTCAAATTCTGGACTGATATGCAAAATAAGGAGCAATTCTTGAACTTGTAATGTCAAATTTCTGGGCTGAGATACTACCTCTATTTCTACTAATTAAGATGGGGAAAAGGCACTATCTTTACACCTCAGAAATCGATTTTCTAGAAAATGAGAGGCAACCTACAGCCTTTAGATTCTTCTTGTGCAATCACAACTCTGTTTTTGGAATATTACCTACAATTCATGGACTCATCAATTACTTGTGCCCTATCTTTATGATCACTTAACACCACCATGCACAATCTTTGTTCTGGAGGTTTGTGTAAATAGTTATGTAACTCGGGTCTTCGACTTAAATTTTTTGATGCCAGTCTTACACATAGAGCTTGGACTTGTGCCTACACTGCCACTAAATAGTTGTTAACTTATACATGAACTAAGTTCCCACCAAACATATGTTAACTCAGACTTGAAATACATTGTCAATCTTATATCCGGAGTTCATAGCTAAGCCTACGCTGCCATCGTTTAAATGCTAACTCAGACTTAGGATCTCACCAATAAAAATGGATTGTCTATCTTTAATTCCTAACCAAACTCAAACTTGTAATCTCCAGGCAATTCACAGGATCTGTTTGGAGACTTCAACATTTAGTTTACAAATTTTTGTTTGTGAAAACTCAGCGTTTTCTCTGGCTTTTGTTGAGATCTTCTCACCATTCGAATCCATGCATACCTTATACTTTCAACAACTCATTTCTTAATCAATTTTATCTCTGTCTCCATTTCAAAATCAATTTCTAACTTTCTGGATTGTGTTTCCTACCTGAATTCTCAGTTGGGGTCTTGTGCTTCATTCTCCAGTTTTGAGCCTCCGTTCCTCTTTGAGCTTCTACATTGGGTGTTGTAGTTTTTGAACTGAGTTATGTTTTCTTTTGAACTGATATGTTTGCTTTGTTTTCGTGTAGGTGCGTTTTCAAGCCCTTTTTGCCAAGTATTTAAAAAAAATATGACCTCACTTTCCTTACTTCTTCAACAGCTGTAGTGGAATCCTTTGACAAGCATTTTCTTGATGAGTTTTTGTTTATACCGCCCTCTTTGTAATTGCATATGTCCTCGATGAATTTTTCATGCCATTTGTATGATTTCTTTTTTTTTAACAAGATTCATTATGATTGCATATACCATCTATATTTAATGATTTTTTGCATGCTAAAATGAGTGTTTTATCATGTATCATTCTTATTGTATTTCTAGTGATTTCAATGATCCTTTCAAAGTCCTTTTGGAATGATATATCATATCTCCATGTCTTCTACTTCTTCATGATGTAATCCATATGCTATTTTTAATTATTATTTTTTAAGTGGCTTTTGAAAAGACCACTTCAAGGTCATTTCAAAACCAAAAGAAATAGAATAATGCACCCAGATTTCATAGTCTTTCATAGAATTATAGGTTCTTATCTTAATCGTATCTTGGTCCATTTTCTGTGACTCTAATCCATGGTTTTTAATGTGACCTGTTTTGCATAAAAGACTTTATTTTATAGGGAAAGAGACCTTGATTTGAATAAATGGTAGGGTAAAGATCCATCTTAACCCGAGGGAACAGGAGGAAAAAAAGGTATAGCTAGGTTTTTTGAGAGTTTCAGTGCTTGCTCCCAATGGAGGGACGGAAAAGAGGGAGCTCCACTCCCTCCTACAAGGAGGCCATAGCCAGCAGGGGCAAGTCCCCACTGGGTAATATTAGAGGTTCTGTGGAAAAGGAAAAAATAATAATGAAAAGGAGACAGATGGGGTTAGGCCCAAGGAAAATGTCAGCACTAAAGATAAGGAGGAATAAGGAAAAAGCCAGAGAACAAGGGACAATATACAAAAGGGACCATGCAGACCCAGAACGGAGACTACTCCTAGAGTAGTGCTAAATGATCCTGCACTGCAAGCACACAAGGAACATATGGGGACTTACGCTATAATCTGCAAATTCATGGGACTATGGCCCACGGAAAAAGCTTTATAGATATGGATCAAGTACCACTGGAAACCCAAAGGAAGCATTGATCTGCATCTTGGGTCAAAGGAATTCAACAAGCGTCGAAGACAAAGACACAATATTCGAAGGAGGACCCTACTTTTATGCAACAGCTAGCCTCTATATGTGGCCTTGGGTGATGAACTTTGTTCTAGAGCGAGAAACTTTCACTTTGGTACCTATCTGGGTAAGGCTCTATTCTCTACCTCTTGATTACTGGTAAACTTAATCGCTTGCTACCATTGGCAATAAACTAGGTCTTTTTGTCAAAACTTAGGAAGCCACAAGAAGGGGCAAATACACTTTCTATGCAAGAATCTATGTAGAAATGGATCTATCAGGAGCCCTTCCAGATCAAGTCATCCTGGAAGTTTTTGATGAGGATTGGGTGTAAAAAGTGGACTATGAGCATATCCCGTTCAGATGTCATAATTGCCACGAACATGGGCACTTGTTCAGAGAATGCCCTCTTAGTAGAGAAGACAACAGGAGCAAACAAAATGCAATGAAGGACACAGAAAGCTTTCAGAAAGTGGCAAGTAGAGGAAAAGGAGGTAAAAAGGGACCAAAGAATCTTCGTAATGAGGATCATAAGGCCAGTCAAAATAGGTGTCAAGCACTGGAAGAGAATCAAGAAATGGAAAATGAAGACCAATCTATGGAGGAAGGTCCTAATGAAAAGGAAAAGGAAGAAAACTGCAACCCAACACAGGATATTGGTAATAAGAAGGAAACTATGCTGAGTGAAACAAAACTAGAGATGGATCAGGAAATGACCCAGAGTGAAACAGATTTGGAGGATCATGAACTTCAAGGAATTTTAGATAAGGAACACCTAGATCTGGAAGGGTTCTTGATGCATGGAACCTCGGGAGTGATAGATTCACTACCCCAAGAAGATTGCAACAGAATTCAATAGTTGTTTTTATGGAAAACAATTAAATCAACTCCAAGATTAGCTACCAGAAATGCAAGAAAGAAAAGGGGTAGGAAAAAGCAGAAGGACCTCTTGATAGAGTGTGGAAAGTTAATGATAGACTCAGGTAAGATGAAAGACCTAAGTAGTTACTCCTTTACAAATCTTGAATTATGAAGTTCACATCCTAGAATATTAGAGGTCTAGGTAGTAAAAGAAAACAAAGAATGCTAAGTTATAGAATGAAACAAGAAATGTTGGATATGATCTTCATCTAGGGAACCAAATGTTCCATTCAAAAAATAAACCAAATTCATAGCAAATGGCTCAATAGATTTGAATTTCTAGAGATTAAAAATGAAAGCACAGTAGGGGGCATTCTAACTCTTTGGAATCCCTAGAAAATCAACATAATACATCCTAAAGCATCTAGAAATTACTTATTAGTGGTCATGCAACTAGTGGGAATTTATGAAACCTTCCTGGTCACAGATGATTATGGTCCTCAAAAAATAGATGAAAAACTCAAATTGCTAGAATCCCTAACAGATCTCAGGAACAAACAGGCTGGGATTCCTTGGATCATGGGAGGTGATTTCAATATGATCAAGTTTCTTTTGGAAAAAAAAAGACAAAGCAGAGTGCTAACCAAAGACTCTTTAGCATTCCAATCATTTACAGATGATATGAAATTGGTTGATTCAGAATTAAGCAATGGCATTTTTACATGGAACAACAAAAGAGGAGGTGAGGCATAGGTAGCCTCTAAATTAGATAGGTTCATGATTTTAGAGGAGCTGATGATTATAGATAAAGAAATAACAGCAAGGGTCCTTCACTTTGGAGGGTCCGATCACTGGTCGGTTCAATTGGAAATCAAGGCTATGGTTTCTCCCAGAAATACGCCCTTCAGATTCGAGAATATTTGGCTCTCCCACCCGGATTTCATCAATAACATTGAAAAATGGTGGTGAGAAGACTTGCAATTACAAGGATCACAAATGTACCTCCTTCATAAAAGACTAAAGCATGTCAAGTTTAGGCTCAAAGAATGGAACAAGAAGGATTTTGGAAACATTTTCGTGAACAAAAAAACATTGGAAATCAAAATTCAGGAACTCAACCAAGCATTGATCCAAGACGGCTTTGACAAAGTCAAAAGTGAGCAGGCTGACAAACATCATCAAGAATGGGAAAATTTATGCAAACAAGAGGAAATATTTTGGAGGAAAAAGTCTAGAGTTCAACGGCTCAAGGAAGGAGAGAGGAATACAAGATTTTTCCATAGATCCACCATAAATAATAGAGCATACAACAAAATCTCTATGATAAAGAATGATAATGGAGAGCTTCAGATCACTCATAAGAATATTGAAGCTATGCTTGTTAAGCATTTCCGAAACATCACTCAGGAAAACAATCCAGATAGGGAACAATCCATCAGGGAAATTATAAGGCATATCCCTAAGTTGGTGTCTAGAGAGGACAATTTTAACCTTGATAGCCTTGTTACTGAAGAGGAAGTAAGCGAGGTTCTCAAAGACATGCAGAATTGCAAAGCACCAGGCCTAGATAGTTTTAACGTGGATTTTTTTAAAGCTTGTTGGCACATTGTCAAATAGGATATTCTGAATGTGGTGGAGGATTCCAGGTGTAGAAAAACCATCCTGAAGGCCCTCAACACCTCTTTCATCTCCATGATCCCCAAATGGGATTCAGCTCAAATTGTAGATAAGTTTAGACCCATAGCTTTGTGTAATGTAGTATACAAGATAATATCCAAGGTTGTTGCTAATAGACTAAGACCTCTCCTTCCTCACTTAGTGTCAGAGGAACAGGCAGGTTATGTGGAGGGCAGACAAATTTTAAATAACATTATTCAAGCACATGAAGTGGTTCAGACGCTCACTAGTAAAAATCAGGCAGGGATGATCATGCAATTGGATATTGCCAAAGCTTATGACAAGGTGAATTGCACTGCTTTTGGTTTCGATCACAATTGGGTCAGATGGGTCATGGCCCTGGTGACTTCATCCAGCTTTTCAATTTTGGTGAATGGCTCTCCCTCAGAGATTTTCATTCCTTCTAGTGGCCTCAAGCAGGGAGACCCACTCTCTCCCTTTCTTTTTATTCTCATGATGGAAGGACTTGGCAGATCCATTAAGCATGCCAAGGATACGGGTAAAATCAAAGGTCTTAAATTATCTGAGAATGGTCAAGCTTTGACTCACCAACAATTTGTTGATGACACCATGCTGCAAGGAATCCCCACAGTCAAAGAAGCTTCAACCTACAATCAAATCCTGAAGGAATTTTCCATGGCTACAGGTATTGAAGTCAATCTCTCTAAGCCAAAAATCTTCTTCTTAAACACTAACATTGCTATTCAGAGAAATATTTCAAGAATTCTTGGCTTCCAAAGGGATTCCCTCTCCACAAAGTATTTGGGAATTCCTCTCACAGCCAAACCTATGCACAAGAGTATCTGGGAACCGGAGATTAACAAGTTGTAGGACAGAGTAAAAAATTGGACCTTTAGAGTCTTGAACCTGGCAGGCAGGTTGGTTCTGACAAAGGCGATTTTGCAATCTATCCCGGTTTTTATGTTATCAGCCCTCCCAGCTCCCAAAGGGGTTTTAGAGCAATTCAGGAATATACAAAGAGATTTCCTCTGGGGTAAGGAATAAACAAAGAAGAAATGGGCCTTGTTCTCTTGGGATAAAATCTGTAAACCCAAGAGTCATGGGGGTCTAGGCTTGGATGATCAGGAGATTCTTAGTAAAGTGCTAGGAGCCAAGCTTTTGTGGCGATGGGTTCAAGAGCCAATAGCCCATTGGGCAAGGATCTTGAAAGAGAAATATGCCATCTCTTGGCACACTAATGATCTCATAAGAATGTCTGGAAATTTAAAAGGATCTCACATTTGGAATAGAGCCTGGGAAAATAGAAGCCTAGTTCAAAAAAACAGTTTTTGGGAAATCAGAGTAGGAGATCTTCCACTCTTTTGGGAGGACAAATGGCAACAAGAACCAACGCTATTAATAGAGGATTTTTTAAGCCTCAAGCAGGAAACTGATTCCCAAGGGTTAAACAAAATCAAGGATTTCTGGGATCCTACTCAGAACTCAGGAAAGTGGATAAGCTGGAGAAAAATTGACTGCAGAGATGATAGTCCCATTAAAATCAAAGTAGAGGCTCTTGGGTGCTTTCTTAAACAAAGAATGATCTTAGTTACATAGGGGCAGGATTAGTTAAGATGGGGCAATAACAATAAAGGCACCTTTAATATTAAGGAAGCTAAAGGTATTCTCCTTGAGCTTGATTCCAGTGTTCCAGAAAATACGTGGCAAAACCTCTGGAAGCACCAAGGTTAGATGAAGATCAAGATTTTCATGTGGCTGTTTCATCATAAGAAAATTTTAACTTGGGACAACATTAGGAAAAGGGTGGCTATGGGGCCTTCCAGATGCCAGCGCTATGAAGAGCAGGAGGTGACCATGGAGCACATTCTTAACAGCTTCTCTTACACCACCTGGTTGTGGGATTCTTTCTCTACCATTTTCCAAAAGTCAGAAAGGGATAGAAGTAGTATCATAAATACCCTAAACAATTAAATAGGAAACTACTCAGAGAATGAGTTCCTTAATTTGGCTTGGGCCTTCACACTAGGCTTCATTATCTGGAATGTTTGGAAAGAAATAAATAAAAGAATTTTTAAGACTAAAAAGGTTATTCCTCGTAAACTATTTGATCTGATCCTAAAACAGCTCACGGAGACAGTTAGTATCACAGTTAGAAATCTCCCTAAAAATCTCCCCTCTGAGACTGAGCTGAGAATTCTTAGACAATTGGGAATGAAAGGGATTATTCCCCAAGGACTGATCAGGAAGGACATAACTATGGATACAAAGAAGGATTTCTGGCAACCACCACCGAAAGGCTATCTGAAATACAACATTGATGGGGCTTTAAAAGGCAACCCAAGAACAACTAGTTTTGGAGGAGTTTTAAGAGATGAAAATGGCAGTATTATCTTTATCTTCCACTGCCATTTGGGAAGAGCCACAAATAATAAGGCATAATTAATGGCTTTGGAACAATGTCTAGAGTTTATGATCCAGAACCATGGCTCAAATGTCATTGTAGAAGCGGACTCAAAGATTACCATTAACTCTGTGAAAAGAATTAACTGCGGTACTCGGCCGGAGAAAGTCTCTACTCACTAGAAACTAATCCAGGTCTACCAAAGAATCCATGTTCACCTCCAGGAGCTTCGAACGGTTACTTTCAACCATGTTTGACGATCTACCAATAAACTAGCGGACCTTCTGGCCAACGAAGGGGTGAACAATGTTGATGGCGAAATGGCAAAAAAGTGGTAGGAGATACCACAGAACAGTTTAAAGGTTCTCTGTGAAGATCAAGCCGCAGAACACAGAGAAGTGTTTAAATATCGAGCTAGGTTGACAAGAAAGAATTGATTTTTCCGGCAAGAACTTTGACAACCTATCAGTATGTACTTGGTGGAAAGGTAACCTAAAGCATGTCTTATTTTATCCCGGAGTCAATTGAACGAGGTTCTCAGTTCATCGAAAGACAAGTTGTTGGGTCTTTTCCCAAACAAGCACAGTATTGGATTCCGGTTCCGTAGCAGGAATAAACAGAACGCGTGGTTAGTTTTTCCGGCAGCCAGAATTTTCCCCCTTTCTGCTTTCGGGCTTGAAAACCATGGCATGGTCGGTTTTCCGGTGATCACGTGATTCATGAACGGTTTATGGTTTTGCAGTTTCGGGAGCGATCCCATAGAGATTGTAACATGTGGCAGGTTGGTTGACTTTGAAACCACCTTCGATCACACACTATCTCTCAGTCATGTTAGGTTATTCGATATGATTTCTGACCATTGGATCTAGCAGCCAGGATCAACGGTTGGGATAGAACGTGTTGTTTTTGTGGGGCCAAGTGGGCTCTATCCATTCATCTGGTTTGGTGCATTTTTTCCCTCTTTCATGGTGTGTGGTTTTTGCACAGTCGGGGGTGTCTATGGTCGTATGTTTGCTCTAGGAAGTGTGTTTTATCCAGAACTTCCCTAGTGGGTGGGGGCTCTTGTAGCCTTTCCATGTTTATTTCTCATAAGTTTGGTGATCAATGTAGTAGCTTGGGGGGTCTTGGTCATGGGCAGGGATTCCTTTTTCCTGATTTCCTGTAAAGGATCGAGTTTTATGTACAATATGTATTTTTTCTTTTGAATTAATGAATTAGAAGGACCAGTGCTTTCTTCAGCAAAAAGAATAGATGGTAGGGTAAAAGTTTTATGAATAAAGAGAGATTTTAGTATGTATAGGGGATGAAGGTCTTACACTTTTATGCACCAAGGTTTAATTAGTCTCATAATTTAAGAATTCCTTTCAAAACCCAAAGGCATTAAAAATATATTTGTAACTTAAAGTACTTCCTTTGGTTGATGCTTTTAAAAACATTAGCTCCCTTAGTTCATTGATGAACTTGATTAGTGAACTGATTTTTCTTTGATTGAATTTTATTTATATAGAGGTCCCTTCTGACAAATTTTACATGTTGATTGTCAAGTACCTTTAAGAAATAGTCTTTGACTCAAATATGTTTAGGTCCCTCTGTGATGTTGATGCGTATCATGTTCAAGTCCATTTTTGATGTGATGTTGCTCATGTTTAGGTCCCTTTTCAATGTGACACTACTCTTGTTCATGTCCCTTTCATTCTGAGTTTCTTCCATATCGATTTGAACAATATGTTGAGATTCTTCAACTATTAAAAACAAATGCACTTTTTTTATTCTATCTTCCCCCTTGCTTATTTTGAGAATTGTCCTAAAGTCTAGAATTTGGAGAAGATATTCTACAAAAAGTTAATGAAATCACTTTGAAAATATAAAAGAAAGTAGACTTCATATTAGTCAAATAAATTGGCTTTCTATTATGAATTAAGGTTTGTACTGTGCCAGGAATTTGGATTTTCATAGCCAAACATTTTTTTTTCTTATTTTTTTATTTATTTATTTTCTCAAAGTAATGAAGGCATATGTTTTTTCTCTTTCAAAACTTCCATGTCTTATTTTGCTGATATTTTCTTCAGAAAATCTTCTTTATTCACAACCTTTTTGTATATTTTCAATTTGTGTCCATTGAAGATAAATGATGTCGCTCCTTCATCTATTGTCTTGATTTTCACTCATCCATTATTGATTTTCTTGTTTCTCTTTATTTTCCTATAGAATATGTTTCTTCTTTTGTTTGATTTCTATTTACTTCATAGGGAAACAAAGTTTATCGTTCAACAAGAATTAAGCTTTTCCCTGAATGTTGTTTTTCATATAACTCTTCCAAAGTTGGTTTTCTAGAAATTGGTGTAGTTAGTTCAAACGTAGATGTTCATTTTCCCATGAATGGTTTAGTAGTTGGGGGGTTTTGTTTTGTATATATACCCTTTTAATCTCTTTTTCTAGGCATAAATTACCAAAATGAGAAATCCTAAAACATTTTTATCTTTTTGATGTTTTTGTTTTTGTTTTTATGTTTTCTAAACAATCTTCCTAATTAGTTATATCTAACTATGCTTCCCCGAAAACAACGCCAAAAATGTCACTCTAATTTACTAAGATAAATTAGATCATATATTTTACTTATCAATCTGGGTTGATAGACTTAGATGCAAACCAAATTTTATGGAATCTTATATTAAATTAGTGTAGAAAGTAGTTGTCTAGATGAAAATAATGGACATGCATATTACAAATATAAAATCTAACTGTAAAGAAAGCATAAAAACTTGATCTACAAGCATGAATAAGAAAATAATGATTTTAACTTAATACGAACCAACATAGAAGAGGCTCTAATTATAGAGATCCTAGTTGTCCTTCATTTGATTTCTTTTTCAACTAAAACCAAACACACCATAAAGCATAACACTTGATTTAAGAAAGAAAGAAAAAATGAATGCATAGAAAGAGATTTCAATCCAATTCTTAGTTCACAAGGAAGAGGCTCCAACTTGGAGACGTGTGTTCTCTTTCCTTACTCAAACTAGTCACTGAAAAGATATCAATTGCAAAATCTAAATGGGCATGAAATTATTAACAAGAGATTATACAGAAAACTAAAATGATAACTATTCACAATTATGCACATTAATTCAAAAAATAGTTTACTTAGCTTAGCATGGGGGCCTTTCACCTTTTCTTGGTACACCTCTAAAACAATTAGCTACAACAATTCACCATTCAAATCCCATAACAATGAAGCATAAGAAAAATAGAGGAAGTCTTCAAATGTATTCCCAAAGAGAGTAATCACAATGATAATAATATATGTTCATAATTGTTTAGTTGTTGTGCTTAAATATGCTAAAAGTATAACTAAATTGGCTATAATAGTTGTAACCCCCAATGAAAGTCATTCCACCTACTAGAGTCGAATCCATCTTTTTGTTGCACAAATTATGGGAATTTTCCACAAAATCACACCACTGTCTCTAAATCACGAGATTTTCGGAATGAGTTGTCGAGTTTGACTAGGCCTGTTCTGATTGATTTGGAGTGTACCAATAGGAGTCTCTTCATCCTTGGTTCTTGTACTTATCTAATATATCTTCAGTTTTTTCCCAAGTGTCCTACACATACGACTTCAATGGAGCCATTACGGGAAATTTTGTTTTTGTCAAAAATAATTTTTAGTACCCAATTTTTACTAAAAATTCTATAAATTAAAAGACATAATTATTTTACCTTAATGTTCGAAAGGAGGCCAAAATATGACAAATATGCTCATTGTATGAAGGTAAGTGATGATAGAATGGTGGAATGTGCATGGTGAAAAAGGTCAAAATTAGGGGCCAATAGATACTACATGGTTGGGAGCTATTCAATCAATGAAAGATTAAAGAGAAGGAAGCGTTAAGAAGATCTTTATAAAACTCAAAAAATAAGTAAGCCAAGTTGATACCAATGGTAAGGAGACCAATTATTGGTAGACATATATAATGTGAAGTATCAAGAATGTACAGTGTCATTCTCATTTGGTTTGCCTAGAATAGAACTTAACTATGTGTAGTATTAATCTCAATTGAATGAATTGCAATAGAACATAACTACTAACATGACTAGTGTCTAAATTTGAGAACTTGTTAATAAAATTGCTAATTACAATTTTTTTTTAAATTAGCTTGTTAAATTAAACAAATTGGTAAATTAAATAATAAAGTAAAATAACATAAATCTAAAACAATCAGAAATCAAATTTACAAAACTTATTAAATAAAAAATAAAATTTGAAAATAAATCCAATTGAACTGGAATTTCATTTCACTTTTGGATATCACTACAAATTTGGAAAGTAGTATTATAGAGAATAAATAATATAAAAATCAACATACATGGACTATGTGATTAAAATATAACAATTTGGATGGAATGGACGCATAATTCAAAATGAAAGCATATCCACTAATACCTAACAAATTGACACTCATGATACAATAGCTCAATTAATACTTAGTATGTTAATTTAATCGTGGGAATCACAAATATATCAAGCTTTGAGACATGTAGTTGTGAAAGGTTTTCCATTCTAATTATCATTTATGTTTGATAACGATGGACACATAAAACTAAAACGAGATCCAACATGTCTCGCTATGATAGGGTTTTCCATGTTTAAGTCACATAAGTTAATGCCTAAGGCTGATCAACTAAAAGATGGTGAGACAAATAATGAGCTCATGGAGGAGATGGTTATTTCTCTACTAGCTAGTGGATTATTATATCAATAATTGGATATATATTTGGATTCGCCGGGAGATTCCAAATTGAATAGTTGTAATATTTTCAATCATCACCGCCTATTTTATTCTCGATTATCTAATATTAGATTCACATGAGGATTAAAGGCTTGTCAATTTCTATGTCAAAATAACTTTGTATTACAACAATTTCTCATTTTATCCATTACATATTGGTCAAATCCTAAAGAATTGACCTCTTAGTTAAATTCCAATAATAAATCATTTGAGTCCTCTACGAAGCAAATGCTTGATTGCGTACCAATTGAATTTTTTTTGGGATAACTGTCAGATCTCATCATCATGGAATGATTGGATTCTATGTTGATGAAAGTGACAACATTTTTAGAAGAAAGTCTCTCACTCAGTTGTATTAACGAGGTTATGTGACCTTGAACTAAATATGGAATAACCAAAACATAGGGAATCATAGTTAACAATATATAACAATCATCTCTTGGATTGTGAAATTAGAATAGAGGATGTTGCATTCACCACTCTCTTTGATGATATTTTGAAAAAAATATTTTAAAAAGGACTAGAGAAAAAGTCTCTCACAAAATATTGGATGATTTAGAAAGAATACATATCGACAATGTTGTTCTATACTGCAAGTTTTTCCTAGTTTGTAATTTCATAACATTATTCAAATGAATAGCAAAAGCATGATTTAGCATGCTTTTAGTAATGGAATGATATATGGCATTCATAAGTGTTTTCATATATTTTTTCTTCTTGTCGAGGTATCATGTCTTCTTGTAATGGAATGATATATGGAAACACTTATGAAGAGCTTAATTATATAAATATATATAGAAAATTGTATTTTGTAAAGAGTCATTGGTTTATGAGAAAATTTGGATAGGTGTATTTATAAATATGTAATAGAATAATATATGGGAACACTTATGAAGAGCTTAATTATATAGATATATATAGAAAATTGTATTTTGTAAAGAGACATTGTTTTATGAAAAAATTTTAATAGGTGTATCTATAAATATTTATAGATATTTATTCTATATGGTTATATTTCTAAATTTTTGTAAAAAATAATATTTACTTTTATTAAAAAGAGACAAATGGAGTACAGAAGGAAATAAGAAATGTTTTTGCTAATGTGTAGCTGTACGCCAAGGATGCCATAGCCATCTATGCCTCTTATCATAATAAGATGTATATCAGTTTTCTTTCTCAATAATGTGATGTAGAATAATTTTTTTTTCCAATAATACGACAAAATAAAATTGGCAATTTCAAATAAATAAATAAATAAAAATATTGAAATTTCTATGGATAATACTTCGTCAATATATTCTTCTTCTTTCTCAAGAATACTAAAGCACGTTGAACATTCAAGCCAAAAAGATAAAGGGACCACTGAAATTTCCATGGATAATACTTCGTGAAGAAACATGGCATATTGATTTCTTAATTTTAATAACCCATACACGCATGGTTAGTTTTGCATTAATATATTCAATTGCATCAAATCATATCACAACTTAGTCCCCTTGTAACTTAGTCCCTTTATCGTATTTCTTCTACCAGGAATCTTTTACCAGTTCTGCCCGACTGCTTTGTTTTCCACTAGCAGTTGTTTGTTTTCCACGCGATATTTAGTGATATTGGCTCGTGCGGTTAATTGCAGTAGTTCTTCGTTGGTAGAACGGAAAATCTTCATCGGTAGGAAAGGTTAATAGCAGAGGTTCTACCTTTGTACAACACAAACTCTTCATCGGTAGCAAAGCTTAATTGCAATGGTTCTTCGTTGGTACAACGCAAAATCTTCATCGGTAGCAAAGTACATCCTCAGCTCATCCCTACGCACTTCATTGCAGGCCCTTGGCACTAGCCAACAGCTCTGGCGATCCTTTTCTCTTTTATTTCAACTGAATAATTGTTTTCACAACCGCCTGCATGACCTAAACGCAGATTAAATCTTCGCAGGAGGAAGAAATGGAGGAGGAACGAAGGGCCTCTTCCCAGAAACCTTTCAGATAGCCGCCCATCAGGAAGCGGAACAAATGACGGACGAGTAAAACAAGGGCATGTACAATCCCCCATTCAAAGGAATATATACGCGCAGGTTGATTTGAAGTATGATGAGGCCGAGGAAGACGTTTATGAACCAGGTAGGCAAATATGAGATCGGAAGAAATATTGGTGAAGGTACTTTTGTGAAGGTTAAATTTGTTGAAAATATATAAACTGGAGAGAGCTTGGCTATGAAGGTTTTCCACAAGTCGGGGTTTTCAAGCATAAAATGGTAGACCACTACATAAAAGCTCGAGAGGAGGGTTTGGTGGAAACAAATTAGTTGGGTGAAGTAAAAATTGCTTAAACATAGAAAGTAGGAAAGTGGATTTGGGTAATGGTAAAGTAGCATCAAGACATTTTAAGGTGTAGGCTTGCTTACCTTAAATGGGAAAAAAGAAGAAGAAAACTGTTCCAGAGAAGGAAAAAAAATAAGAGCAGCAAAAATAAAGAAGAATCAATCATTTATAGTCCCACATCTACACCTCTTATTTGGTCATTGGATCTCTATGTCCAAGCACTGATGAAGGCCAAGACAAGGCTCGAGATTTTAGAAGCCAAAGCACACGAAAGGGGCTGAAAAATTTTAGAGATCACAGTTGCAAATAGGTGTTTAATGGAAGGTAATAGAATTTTAAAAGAAGAACAATATTACAAGGGGCTCTAAAGACCAGAAAACAAGAATGGAAAGTCATGAAAACAAAGTAGAAAACCATGAAACAATCAATAGTAGCAAACAAGGATGTGAGGTGTTTAATGGAAGGTAATAGAATTTTAAAAGAAGAAGTAACAATATTACAAGGGGCTTTAAAGACCGGAAAACAAGAATGGAAATTCATGAAAACAAAGTGGAAAACCATGAAACAATCAATAGTAGCAAACAACAATGTGAAAATTGCTAAAGCAACTCAGGTGGATACACAAGTATCTCAGTAAACAGAGCTTCCAAAAGGCAAGGAAAAAAAACAATAGGAACTATGGTGCAACAAAAATAAAAGTTAGAGATGAAGACATTAATGGTTACATAAGGACAAAGGAAGAAGAAGATGCAAGCACTCGTAGATCACATGACAGAGAACACAAAGAAAGAAAGGAGAGGGAAACAAATATTATTATCAAGGGAATAAGATATAATAGGAAGAATGAAAGTACTCTCAATTTGACAAGAGACTTTCTGAAAGAGAAACTACATTGGAGGAGGAAAATTTGCCAAGAAGGGAGGGTGGGGAAGATATGTGAAGAGAGGCCTTGACCCATAAAGTCACCATGAAAAGCATGCAAGATAGACACCAACTCTTGGGCAATAAGAAACTCTTGAAAGGCTCACACTTCTTTCTAGATGAAGATTTAACCAGCAAACAACAAGAGGAGAGAAGGGAAGAAGTGGATAAAATAGAAGTAGCAAGAAATGAAGGGAAAAATGCATGGTTGTTGATCCGGATTTAAATAGGAACACAACAAATTACAGAGATAACCATATACACAAAGATGCAGCGGAAATAATACTTCATTTCATTAATGGAAAATACTGAAATATGCTTACAACCAGAAATGGAAATAAACCAGCTAGGTCGATGGTAGCTTATCTCTGAGAAGAGATGTGGTGGCTACATGCCTCTGAACTATCTTACAATGAGGCTCGAAGGCCTATTTATTGTTGAGAAACAATGGAAAACCCTTAGCATTCCAAAACCTAACCCTAGGAGATGAAACGCCAAACTGTGGGCCCCGTTTGGGTAAATTGGTACATCAACTTCCCGAGGTCGTAACTTTGGCATACGATCTCCATTTGACGCGTACAATAGCTCGTTAGAAAGATCTATCTGAGCACTACCACTTTGGGAAGGGAAACATTGGTCCATTGACCATGTTGCCCCCAGATTTCCCTAAAAACGTCGTTTAGGGCCCCAAAACGGCTCCAGAAGTTAAGGACCCGAAAAACTGCTAAAAATAGTAAGTTGTGCTACAATTAAAGAAACTGAAACTGCTGAGAGAAACAATGGTGGGGGTCCAGGTGGACTTGGCAGGTGGCCACCAATATCCACCTGGATCAGTTGTACAACGGTAAAGAAGTTATTACAGTTTTTGGGCCTCTAGGCAAAACATGGCAGCAAGCTAGGAGTAAAGAAAAATCAGAGAATTCGATGATACGGAGGAAAACAACAAGATCAACATGGATGAAAAGGGGTGAAGCCTCAAATTTGAGTCTTATGAGCCAAACTCCATAGCAGTCAAATCCTACCTAGGTCTGCCTAAGTTTAGATTTTTGGAATTGTTGAGGTTACCCTTGGAGGAGGGGACTTGGGTTAGGGCCTATTGCAGAAGGTAGAGACATAATTTGTCTCATGGAAACTCATGAACATGATGGTTGCAAAACTCTTATTTTGATAGTTATTTGAAGTTAGTAGTTTGGAACAAGGTAGCATAAAATGGCAAAGGGTATGGGGGAATACTATTTTTAGTGAAATAAAAAGAGGGTCGTCAAGTTCATTTAATTAAAGAAGATGCAGATAAGCAATATTTATGGCTCAAAATATAAGAGAATGAGAATCACATAAGAATTGCAGCGTGTTATTTTACTCCTCAAGTATCGAAAACTTACAAAAATAAGGGGCTAGACAACAAGGATCTGTATGCAGTGTTAAAGAAAGATATTTTCATGTACTCTCAGCAGGGAGAAGTTCTTTTAGTGGGAGATTTCAATGCTAGAACATCAAATCATCAAGCTTGTATTCTTTGTTGTAAAGAGGAACACAATCCTATTTGGCTCACTAAAGAGGAGAATCCCCAATGGGAGAGGTGTTCAGTAGAGGAAAAAGTTAGCAATGATTTTGAAGAGGAGTTGCTTACACTATGTTGGGCTTTCAACATAATTATTTGCAATGGTCTAGATATATGGAAAAGGTCTTGGAACTTCACTTGCAACACATACAATGGGGCAAGTGTCGTTGACTATGTGATGTGTTCACAAAGCTTGGTAGAAAATATATATGAAGTTGTGATTGGAGAGCATACTTGGGACATAAAATCACACCATAATCCAATTTATTTAAAGTTATGACGGTTAGAAGAAAGATAGAATGGGAGAAAAACACAATGCTCCCTGTAATCATTATCAAGGGGCAAAATTTTTCCAACACAAGAAAATTGTACTAGCTTCATGAAAATGTTAGAGAGATTAATTCAGAAGGCGAAAATTGGTTTCAAAAGTTTAGACAGTAATGAGTTAACAAATATAATCCAAAGTGCACTTGAGAAGTGAAAAAGAGAAAAAAAATAGGAAATCAGAATTAAATTGTTTTCTTGTAAATGCTTGGTTTGATGAGGAATTAAAAATGACAAGGAGAAGCTTAAAAAAGGTAGGAAAGGAGAAGAAGAATGTAAATTTATATAAGCAGATACTAAAAAGGAAAAAGGATGAGTTCATGCAAACAAGGCCAAAACAGTTAATATATCTAAGGAAGAATAACCCAAAGATTTTCTGGCAGGAACTTCAACCAAGGAAGAAGCAAATTGAAAATAATATTGCAACCCAACAATTATTTGAACATGAAAAGAAACTCTATGAGAAAGAATCAGAGGCAGAGCCTCCCTCCAGGATTAAGACAATTACAAAGCTCTTCACCTTACAGGAGGTGGAGAGTGGAATTAAGAAGTTGAAAACAGGAAAGGCAAAGGACTTGGTTGAGCCTCAAGCAGAGTATTTAAAATGGGGAATGAACACTCTTGCACCACACATCTTGGAAATATTTAACAACATCATTAAGCAAGGATTCTCAAGGGAATCAATAACTAGGCTAGCAATACTACTTTTTAAAAGTGGAGACATTAATAATCCTTCGAATTATAGAACCATTATGATCAATCCTTTTTTTTCAAGGCTTTTCAACAACATGGTAAAAAATAGAATAATTATGTGGGACGAATTAAAATAAAAGAGGGAAAGAGGACAAGTGGGTTTTAGGCCGAAGCATTCTACAGTGGATCATGGTATCACATTGAGACACATTGTTAAAATGGTTTGGGAGGACAAAGAAAAAGCATTCTATGGCTTTGTTGACTTCAAAAAGGCATTTGACACAATCCCTAGCGATAAGTTGTCACATAGAATGGAAGAACTTGAAATTCCCTTGTATTATAGAGCTATTGTCCATAGGCTTTATGACGAAGTGAAAATAAAAAATAGAACCTCAGCAGGTATTTTAGAAAGCTTTAAAAGTGACATTGGAAACAAGCAGAGTTTCCCTCTATCTCCTACTCTTTTTGGCTTATATATATAAATTGTAAAAGTGGATAAATATGCAAGGTGGAGATGGTGTCTAGTTGGGGGAGTTTGTGATAAATATTATTTTATATGTGGATGATCTTGTATCGATTTCTAAATCGGCCCATGGATTGCAAATGCACCTATATTCCCTTGAGAATTTTTGTAGAGAAGTGGAGATGCAAGTCAATACTAAGAAGACCAAAATAATGAATTTCTCTAATAAAAGGAAGCGGATATAACATACGTTCTTCTTTGAAGGAAAAATTATTGAACAAGTAAATGAGTAGAAGTACATTGGGATTGATTTCAACAACAAACTTAATTGGGAGGACTACAGAAAGAAGATAATTTAGGAGGGTGGAAAGCAATATATGTTATTCAAAAAAGATGTAGATAGGCAGAGTTATGGTATTGGAAAATGACTAAAACACTTTTTGGACTCCTAGTTTGTCGAGCGATGCTATATGGGTGTGAATTGTGGGCTAGCAGCACTGCTGTCTCAAAATGGAAACAAATTGAGAAAATCCAAAAACGCTTGATCATGAGCAAGTTCAAAATAAAAAATTTGATATCTTATGAGATAATGTTGAGTGAAACAAGAGCAACTCCCATCGAAGAAATTGTTATGGTGTGGCTCATAAGTTATCTAAAAAGAATTGAGAAAATCGGAGTAGGTAGATGACCTAATGTTATCTTCAATGAAGGCATGGGTGAAATAAAGAAAACATGGATGAAACAAAACTACATATGGATGCAAAAATGGAACATATACCTCATTTCCTGTCCCACAAATAGCAAGGAGATAAAGTATTTGTTATGGAGAAGTTTCATAAATGGGTATGGGGAAAAGATTTTGGTAGAAGGAAGAAGTACTACATTGAGGAATTCAATCCTACATTTGATCTACAACATAAAGAGTTCATTGGAGCTAGCATTCCATGGAGGGCAAAGGTTCTTATTTCTCAGTTAAAAACCAACTCGCATCAACTTTGATGTGAAACAGGATGGTGGAAAAGGCCTAAAGAAGCTTGGGAAGAATGGGTATGTGCATTTTGCACGTGTGGGGCAGTGGAATCGGAAAAAAATTTCATTTTGGAATGTGATGCATTTAAAGACATCAGAGAAAGTTATGGGAATATGCTAGCATCAGTTTCTTGGCATTGTCTTTTCATTGAGAGGATTGTTGGAAAGTTAGACTAGCTCATAATCAATTTTAACAAGAAAAGGATTGAATTGCAAAAGACGAAAATCATGGAGCTAATAGTCCCATAGACTATTTTTAGTCTTGTCAACATTAAAATATCTTTTCGTTCCATTTCAGTGTCTTTCTCTCTATCCTCCAAATATCTTACCCACAATCCCATTCTTGAAGGACACACCTTTTTTTCCATGTAAAGGTATGACCATCGACTGTGCATATCGAAAATACGGCTTACACAATTGGTATTATAAATATTATTATTTATATCTATGCCGAGTTGTCTCCGACCTACATACAGTCAATCAAAGTATCCTCAGTTCACATGTGTACATCTCCATCCCATTTTAAAGTGTAGAGGACACAAATACACCGAGTAGAAATAAAAATTTATTGGTGACATACGGGGTATTAGTAGCAAAATTTGTAATTTTATATCTTAATTTGTTCATGCTTGAATTTGTAATTTCAGACCGAGGTGATAAATATAGGAAGAAAATTGTAGAAGATGATGTTTTTTCTTTATCCTATTTCTTTTCCGCATGGAAAATGCCAAGAGCTCGCCAACAAATGTGAATTCTGAGCATGTCATACAATGCATATTTGTTATAATTATGTAAAGGAAAAATGTTTATCAAATCAAACCCATCCCAATGTAATGAATTCATGAGAACACTTTTTCTACGACCTTGCACTTGCATTGTGCAATAATGGATAGTGCATTGCACAACTTATGTCAATAGTCAATGCGCTCTTTTCATTCATAGTCTCCCTCACCTTGGTTGCAATTGTACTTGTATTTTAGTCGATTTTCCCAATATGTCTCTTTCACCAGTGTTAGTGTCGGTATCCTCATTCCTCCATCAAAGATCAAATTCTCTTGTTGCATTGCATATTAGGTGTCTCACTCAGTCAGGTGCATTCCATTAGGAGCATGGATCTTCTAACGGTAGTGGCTTGTTGTACATTTTCCCTCATGTCCTTTACCTCCTGGCCCATTTCCGTTCATCAAGATCATCTGCAGTCACTTTTTGTCTTTAAATTTGCAAGAGTCATTTCTAAGGTTTTAGTTTCATTAGGTCTACGGTTTCATAAAAAAGGTCTTCAAAATCTCCAATAACAATTAGCAGGCACATGAGGAGGCTGAATAAAGTTCCAGTGTCAATAAATTTCACTCGGAAATGTATTTTTCCTGAAAACTCTGTTTTGAGGAAAAACAGAGTATTTTAGGTTTTATTTGTATAAATTCATGTATTTTCAGTTCTTTCATATGTACATCACTTCAGTGGCAGCCCTGGTCACCTTGCCAAACTTTAGTAGCTCCGTCCCCTGCAAGGCAAACAAAAATCAGGAAAAATCAAGTCATTCAGTTCATCAAAGGGCTCAAATAAAAAAGAAAACAAAGTTGAAAAGTAAAGTCACAATGAAAACATTATTAAAGTGGGTCTTATGAAACAAAAATTAAAATCTCTTGTGTATAAATCATTCTTCTCAATTCAAAAGCTCATTTTCATTCAAAGAACAAAGTGTGAGCAAAGTGAAGGTCGTGTTGAGCAAAGGGAGTGAACTTGGAGAAAAACTATGTAAAATTGTGGGTGCAGCGCACTGGGTGAGAAGTGCGGCACATACAAGAGGCGTGATGCATAGGGCCACGATCTTCAGTGTTATTTTGTACTGACGTGGCACACACAGGAGGTGCGGTGCGTTGGGTTTGAGGCACATCACATAGAGCTGCCAAGCCCGTTTCTCTCAAAAACTCCCTCAAATTTGCTAAAATCGCTCAAAACGTCCAGTGTGCAAGTAAGTTAAGCCCTCTTCCTTGTTAGTGAAGGAGTTTTTCATACAATTTATGGTGGTTGTGTAAAAGAAAAATCAAACCCTACCTCCTTGTCATTTCTCAAAAGCCATTGCCTAGGGTTTATACTTGTCATTTTGCTCCCAAGTTTATTCTTCCACTCCTTCATTTTTTTCACTTCTCGAGTCATTTTCTCAGCTTATCCACCCATTCCCTAACTCCCATATTTAGTCATCCCTATCCCCAATTCCAATTTTCCCAAATCCTAACTATAAATCCCCAAACCCTAATTGTTGTCCCTAAAGCTTACATATCACTCCCTAATCCCCTGTTTCCCAAACAAAACCCTGTCTTAACAGTCCCAAAATCCCTCATATTCTCTCCCTCCATAGTCCCTCATATAGTTTTCCCTTGGTGGTAGAAAATGAAAAACACCATAAATCTCCTACTACTCATCAAGTAAACACACCCACTAGCGAAAATGGAGTCTGATCCTTCATATGACCATGAGGAAGAGACACACAGTGACTCTCCAATAGAAATACATGCACCAAGGAGACCTCATAAGGGTGGCAAACATATACGAGAGGAACCTAAAACACTTGTTGAGCTACAGGCCTACCCTCTCGCTATCACAATCTTCCAACACTAATCCTACTATGATTTCTGTGAGATGGTTGCTAGAGTCCAATATCATCATGCGTTGGCCCGGTTGTTTGTGCTTCATTTACATAATGGCCAAGCCACTCTAGCTAGTGTAACATTCACTTTAACACTAGAGTCTATTTCTCTAGCAACCAGCATTCCTAATATTGGAGAGCAATTGAATAAGAGGCAGCAAATTGACAAGGAACATTATGAACCATACATCAAGCCCAGTTATTTGAGACAACTCAGCAGAGTTTTTCCCTTTCGGTACCTGAAAGATTCATATGCTCCTTTAATGAAACTGATAATGAAGTATTTCAGCTGCGAGGGCCGGTTTTCTCGCCTATATGCCTATCATATCAGGTTGTTGATGCACTTTACTAGGGTGAGGATGATGAATATCCCCTACTTCATGTGCCGAAACATTGAGAAGATGACCACCCTAGTACAACAAAAGACTCCTCATCAGCAGTTCAATAGTACATATCGTTTTTCTCTCTTTAAGATTGTGGTCATGCATCAGCTTGGTTTGCAAGGCATCACATGGGAAGATTTCATTTCTCATGAGTTTTTCTCAGCTCCTCAGGTACCTCCAAAGACTTTTCATGAGACAGGTGGACCTTCTCATCAGCAAGAAGGTCATGAGACACGGACCACTAGTGTGCTAGTATTTGTCACCTATCAGAAGGGCACTAGACAGTTGTTTGCAGCAGCAAAGCAAGTATTATCTCCACCCGGGGTGGAAGAGGTCTCGCTTCCTTCATTAGCATAGCAAGTTCAAGACAAGGGAAAGATGCCATTACATGATGAGGGGCCTTCAAGTGAGCAAGAGACTAATTTTATTCTCATTCGGGACGATGACACGAATTTGGGCCCACAAAGCTCAAAGCTCAAGGAAGTCATCCAAGAGCAACAGGCGGACATCAATGCTTTGTCCCTCAACTTGGAAAGAGCCAAGTGGATAATAATGTACCTGAAACAAAGAAACAAGCAACTAGAGGATCAGCAAACCATAATGGAGCTTAGAAACATACGAGAAAACTGGCAAGCTACCAAACAGAGGAGAGTTAAGTTCACAACACTTGAGCAAGAAATCAATGCTGATTGTGAGTCTTGGTTGCAGAGGACTAATATGCACTTGGAGATGAGGTTAGAGAAAGCCATTAATGAGAATAATATGTTGAAAAACATGGCATATCATTATTTGTCAAGGAATATGGTGTGCCAAGCTGGAATTAGGAGCTTGAAGGCAAAATTGAAGAAGAGATCGAGGAGGCAAAAAGCGCAAGATAAACTTCAATTCTTGGCTAAGGCTTCCCTGGCCCAACACAACACTTGATGGAGAGCACTCAGCCCAAATTTCAAAAAATTTGGGACACTTTTTTCATTTTTGAAAATTTTGGGCTAAAACACAGAATTTTCTGCCCTATGTGTCGCGCCACCTGGTGCTTGCTTTTGATGGGAGCCTCCAAATGACAAAAACTTAGAATTTATGGATTTGGAATGAAAACATATGCTTGCCTACCAATGGCCAAGAAATTTTGACAGGTTTTTAGCCCTCAAAAAGGTCAAAAACACTCAAAAAATGACCTTACTGCCCCTATTTTGACACACAAGAAAAAGTGTTGGGAGAACTCAATTTCAGAGGGGCAAATGGAGGCCAAATTCAAAAATTCCACTTGGGTTGGAAAGTAGACAGGTAGACCTTTCCAAAACGCACACTTGGAGAAAATTTTGACATCGGGAAGGCCTCCAAAAGTGGCTGCAAACAGGCACTACGCATAGGGAAATCAACGCAGCACATAGGGGAAATTTTGCTCAGTTTGACCAAGTATACTCTATTTTTCGCCTAGTTCCTTGACAATTTGACTTTTCTCTTTCTTAATGTCAAAATTATGATGTAAGTCAATGTAATTTGATGGATCTTGATGTAATTATGTCAAATTTTCACCCATGGAGGTAGATTCATCCATGAAAAGTTAGTTTGCAACTAAATGAATCAGTTTCCTAGTTTTTAGAGGCATGTTGTTCCACTGCCTAATTTGTAGTTCTCAGTTTAGAATTAGTTGGAAAAGCTCCTAAAATCATGAGCTCGACCCCTAGAGGCTAGGAAGAGTTGTTTTTTGCCTATATCTTATGTTTTTCTCATTCATTCCCATAGTTGGACTTTTGAGAAAGCTTGGAGCTTATTGTATATTCATTTCAGCAGTTTTAGCTAAGGAATAGACTAGTGGTTTGCAGCACTCTATGGGATTCATGTGGCATGTCTCTTTGATATTGTGTTTCCTTCTATAAATGTAAGTTTATATGTGTTTTATGTATGCCATTATCTCTCTTGCTTCTTCTTAACTAAAACAAACAAGGATAAAGGTAGAATCCATTGAAATTGCAGTGCTCTACCTAGGTTTTGCTTAGTTATTGATGTTTTCAACTGTTTGAAGAGGATCCTTGAGGTTTTCTTGCCCTCTTCAACTCCTCACCTATATAAATCTTTACATTTGATTCAATTTGAAGTATAAAATCACTTGCCTACCTTGCCCCATTGAGACCTCTGCAAAACTGAGCCTCATTCCCAAGACCCGAAAACCGCCTTTCCATTTGAGCCAACAAAACATCATCAAATTAAATTAGAATCTTTTTGCATAGATACCTAGCCTAAAATTATTCATTACATCAGTCATCACAAGATTTTATTGGCTATCTTTGCTAATATTGACAGGAGAGAGCCCCCTCTCGACCTGGTAGGGCTAGCTACCAGGTTAAGCATGGTTTAATGTTAGCTTAGATCCTACCTTTCTCAGCCTAAGGTAGATTTAGGCCCTAACAACTAGTGTCACTTTCATGTTAGCGAGTATCATTTTTTCTTAATTTCACTTTAATAAGTGTTTGTTTCATGTTATCTTTTCTCTCGCATGTGTTTCTTTCAATTTCTTTCGCATTTGCAAGTGTCATTTTCATGTTTTCTTCTTGTTACAGGTGTCCCTTTTGTTATCTCCACTTTTGTATGTGTCACACCTTCGCACATCATTAGAGTTAGTTCTAGTGTACTCATCTACATTATGTGGTCGTACAATTTAGCACACCTTTTGGTCACATTGGTCACTTCTGTCACAACTTGTTTTCAAAGTGTCGTAATGTGTTGCTTCAACTGTCGCACTTAGAAATAATTGTTTCTTTGTTGTTGTTTCAAGGTGAGACTATTGTTCATGTGTCTTGTGTGTTCTCCTAACTTATATTGATGACAATGATGTCTGTGATCCATGTTTGAGTCATGTTCGGATGAATTTCCCTCTCTTACTTATTGATCCCACACTTTTCCATTTTTGAGCTCTTCTTGATCCTCCTGCTCAATGCAAGTTGTGAAAGCATTATCCCTCTTACTAGGTGACGAGCTTAACCTTTTCATAAGTCTCAATGATCCAACCTTTCTCATCAAGTCTTGTGAATTAAGTTCTTCCCAAGGTCATATGAAATCAATGCACATTAAGAATCTTCCAGGGATGGTCTCCTAACTGTTATGGCTCCTACTTACTCACAATACTGAGTTGTGATCACCTCTTCCTTACGTAGAACATAAAGCACTCCAAGATGATAGCAAGGACCCTTTCCATTCCATTACAAAATAAAACTATGCAATCCAAAGGCCCTCCTCTCATAGTTCAGTGAAATTCCTCATAGGCTAATTGACTTACTCCCTATGGCTTCCCTCAGTGAAAATCACACTCGAGATAAACAATGAACTACTGTTGGGACAAGCTATGCTAGTATAGAAGGAAAAGTGAAATTTGAATGAATAATGAACCCTTATTGAAGAAAAACGCATTTTCATAAACGCCACCCCTTAAGCTCAATCCATGGCGTAGTAACAAGGCTAAATCTTGCTTCTCTTGATCATTGTTGTCCCTATCCATGGTCAAGCCTTTTCCTATGAAGCCCCCCTCAGTGCATTGCATAGTCTCAAGAGATAGTGAACCCTTGTTGAGAAAAAATGTGCTTTTCTTAAGGCCTCCTCTTCCTTCTAGCCCATACTGCAATCTCAAGCAAAAATCCTTCATCCTTTTCCTTTCTCTTCCCCTCTATGCTAAACATTTTCTCAAGCCTCTATTGCTCAAAACTCAACATAGTAAAAAGGATTTGTTAGGCCTCCTCTTAGTCCTTACCCAGTCAAACAACGATTTCCTACTATTCCTTTGTTTCTTTCTTTGTGCATGGCGCAACATTAAAAAACAAGCTCATAAATCTTGTCCCTTATGCCTCACTGCGCTAGATGAAGGATAGCTCCTTCCTCATAGCATATGGCATAGTAACAATGAAAAATGGTGCTCCCCTCAACCACTATTGAGTTCAATTGCTCCTTCCTGATCAAGCGTTGCTCTTTCAACCCTCACACATGTAGAAGTTCCTTGTAGATTCAAAATGCTAATTGTAATTTATTAAAACAATAGACTTGAATCTACTCTACTCATCAACAAAAATAATTAAATGATCATGAAAACACAAAGCATACAAGAGAAAGAATTCAATCAACACATTATACAATTATTTCCTGGGGAAAGCCGCAACTAAAAACCCATTCTATCTGTATATTCCATTAGTTAGAAAATATGAGAAGATTACAATTCTTTGCTCAATCTCGAGAAACCTTTGCACTATCTCTATTTGTATCACTTCTTCCTAGACAAGCCTTGGAAAACATTTAGCCAATTGCCTAGCCTTCCAAGCTTCTACTTCTTTGCAATGTTTCCTTGGGAGTTAGCCCCCTATTAATTAGGAAAATTCCTCAATATGAATTTCACAATCCTCATAGGCCTTCCTCTGACTTCATGCACCATCTCTACAATTTAGATTATTATACAACTAAGAGTACATTGTCCCTAAACTCCAATATCAACTGTGTAACTCTTATATCTCACATGCATGAGTATTTATGGTTGAATAATTAGTTAATTGGTTGAACATACGAAGAAACACCCCACTATTAGACCTCCTACTAGTTCATCCAATAGTTGGAACTAGTTTAACTCACTTTAACTTAGTAATTAATTACAACTCAAAATAAACTCAACTAGGGGTGCTCTAATTTAGGAAACACTCTACATGACTCTAGTTAGATCCTTAACTTGAATTAACTAAGCTAACTAAGTCAATTTAACTTAGCGGACTCGTACAAGTTGTATTGTGATGTGGAATTAGAATTTTATTCCTAATTTAGTTCAAGGACAAATTAAATTAGAATATTTCTTGGTGCCATTTTCAACATCTCTTGTTGCCATTTACAACACTCCCTCTAACCAATAAATGGATTCACTTCTATCCCAATGCATTACCTTTGGAATGTTTTGCATGAAACACTTCTCACTATTGTTATCTCTATTGTAACATATGTCGTTGAAAGGAATCCAAAAAAATAAAATAAGTTGAATCAACTATGTCTGCAACGATCTACTAGGAAAATTGTGTTGTTGTTGACTTTGATACAAAGCCTCCAGCTTTGTTTTCAACTCTTCTCTACACTCCTTAGTATCTAACTAGCGTTGAACCTCCTTATACTGAATACTATGGGCCCCTGTAGAAAGGTAATGATCCCTGAGATAAAAACACCTCAATGGACCCTGCCCAATTTTTGGCAACTTTTCGGACGATTACTTCACATCACCCCACCTCTCATCTAGAGTATGGATGTATTTGCTCATTTAGAGGTATGTATGTATTTTCTCCCCATTACATAGAATTTTGTCACTGTCCCTATACTCCCCATTCCTTGATCCTAGAGGACCTATATAGTGAACCCCGCATGCTTTGCCTTCATGAAGAAACTCCCACTGTGTCCCTCTTCATGAGCATATCATTTTCCTTTTGCACCATTTCCCCTAAAACTTGTGTTTTACACAGTTTACAAGACTGGCACTAACGGACTTTATCTTCCCTGTGCTAACATGCATAGATTAGCACTACTCCTTGCACCAACCGGAGTTTCTTAGCTGTGTTTTAGTTGCGCCGGTCCTGTTATGGATTTTTTTTTAAATTAGAGCTGAAGCTTCCAGCTCTAGAAGCTCCATAATGGAAGTCTGGTAAATGGTTTGGCCGGATGGGGTCGAGGATGACAATTTGGGCTTCTTTCCCCTATAATGATGGAACTACCTCAAGGGATAACTCCTTCTCCCATGAGAAGAGGATCCATATCCCATCCATATTTTCTATATAAACCTCCCTTCATCCCAAGCACAAGCTAGTGTGAGTGTTATAGTTTCATATTTTTGGTTGAGTGTTGATGCTATTTTGGTTTGGAGTTGACAACCAATCTATTACTAGTTGAGGCTATCTAGTTGTGTGAGGAAGAAGTATGTTTTGGTTTGGAGAGAAGCCTAAAGGGAAGAGCTTTAAAACTATTGTTATTTGAAGCCATCATGGAATGCTAGCAGAAGTGCATGGGAACCTGGTCTTGTCAGAGGAAGACTACAATGTCAGGATGAACGATTGTAATCTCTCTTTGATATTAATATATTCAACTACCGATTGATTTCCTACATGTTTTGTAATATTACATATTCATGGATTAATGTTTCTTGACTTGTTAAGTAGGTTGAATTGCAATTTGTCTATTATTATGTTTGTTGTCTGTTGTTGTTTACTTGTTTCAAGAGCAAGAGATAGCTCGAGTGAGCAAGAGAGGACATCATCAAACAAGATAAGTGACCAAGAGGTAGGCCCTCTTGATTGATTCTAACCTAAGGAAATCTTGCATAGAATGTATCTGTTGTTGCTAGATGAATTATCGGGCTAGAGGAATTTTTTCATGTTCGCACTTATAATTTTACTTCACCACAAATTTGCAACTCCACTGAGGATCCAAATCCTTTTTTTGGTCTTGATTTCATGATTTTGTGAGAACTTTTCTAATTTCATGTTTTTCATTTGGTTTTGTTTCTTTTCTCCTATTTACTAGTCTGAGTCTAAAATTCCTAGTAGCAGATTTGATCTCTGTTTTCAATTTATTTTTATTTTTCCTTAGCTACCTCGATCATCACACTTAATTCACTGACAATCACGCTGACCAGTGCAAGTTGCTGAGAAACAATCATGTTGACCAGCCTTTGGCACTTGTTGTCAGTTAGGTAGTTGCGCCGATGCCTATAAGTGAAGATTAGGGCTTGACCCCAATCTTGGCCAGTGTGTTCTGCTCTTGTGTTTTTCACCCTGTAAGATTTTTAGACTGTTTTATCCCTGATCAGAAAGCTAATTTTCAATTGGTTTTGTTTGCTTGTTGGCTTGTCATCTTTATGTTTGATTGATTGAGTCATTGAGTGGCCACTGTGTTTAAGGGAAAATTAGTGTCAATTTGAACTGCTAGTCCCACTAAGGTGGGTAGCTATCTTAGAAACAAACAATGAAAGATTTTCAAGGGTTCCTTTAAGTGTGATAGATGGAAGAGAAGAAAAGAGGACCAACTTGGATCTTCCGCTTTGATCCTAGCTTGATTTCTCTTTTCCTTGATAGAATTTTCCACTCCTCTCCTACTTGTCCTGCTTCAAAGAGTACCTGTAGATTCAAAGTAAGAGAAAACTATCAAAGCATCTCTATCTAAAACATCATAAACAATGCAGAATTAGAAACACATTGTCCATACGATTGCATTTATAAACAATAAGATTCACAAATACGAGATCATATGGAGGAAAAATCAAAGAAATTTATTAATAGTAATGTAAGAGAGGATTAAAACCCAATTGTCTGATCCAGCATCACCCTCCCAGTTGTAGAAGCCCTCTTCACCTCATGAACAAGAAAATCACCCAACAATGCAATTTCTCTTCTCACCAACAAACTAACAACACTTCCTTACAAAATACCAAATTCCAGCCTCTAGATGTGTCAGATGAGGGATCCATTTATAAATTTCTTGCAAGGGTATGAGTCAGCTCTTGGTTTTTGATTAGTGTCATTCCACTGATAGTTCTTGGTTCCACTTGGAGATTTCATGATCTCTTACTCATCCCTAGGCGAATTCAGAGAGGCAAGTGTCACAGGAGAAGTTTTTAGAAGATTCCATGATCATCCATCTTGAAAAATGTCTCTGCCATTTGTCTATTCTCACTTATCGCACCTGGGCTGTTAGGAAGTTAGTATGCATCACACCTTGCCCATGGAGCAGTCTGTATTGTCCAGTTTTGGCCAGTTCTGAGTAGTTTTTTCAGGTGGAATTTCTGGGAAATGATATAATCAGTTGAACATGATCCTTTAGCGTGTGAGACAACACTTTTAGGGACTTAAGGAGCCCTTAGTTTATGGACATATGAGTTTGGGGTTGCAGTGCCCAAATATGTCTATAACAACTGCCCCCTAAAGCATGAGGTCGTAAATCTTCTGATGTCGGGTGAAATGCTTTATTCATGAGGATCCGAGGTATTTGAACTAGAAGGTGAGCTGTATAAGATACAATACAACACATCATCATCATATTATTTTCATGATCTAGGCGAGGCGGGCATTTCCATGCTCAGTGTTATAAATTCATTTTCATGTACATAGGACAGACAATCGTCTGCTGTTGCAGACTAGTGATTATTCACATGAAGAGTCATCTTCCTTGGCTTAGATGACTTTTGGTGCAGCTTCTCTATACAATGGATGTATTTATTTTCCTGAATATATCGTAGCCCGGATGGATGAAACTAGATTCAGGGTCTTAAAAACTCATCCAATCTTTGTCCTATGTACAAGTTGATCCATGTGAAAAGATGTTCTAAAATCGAACATGGAAAGACATCGCCTGATTACCAGCTAATGATGTAAGTTGTTAACAAACGCGAGAGGAGTCACTGATAATGATGATGACCGTCAAGGTACTATAGTACAATTCACGTGGTGTGAATATATGAGCTGATGTCGAACACCATGCAAAGTCTTTCAGTTGAAGGTCATTGATGTAAACCCGTCGCCGGAAGTGAGAAACTTGGCATGGAGGCATGCAAGCTTCAAAGTACTGAAAGGGTTGTTTCTAAGTCAACTTCTTGGATAATGAGCTGATGTCAACAAGAATTGACCTACTGTAGGAGGGCCTTAATGTATCCCACATCTACGACACGAAACAGAGCAAATGATTTTTGTGGAGGTGAAAATGATCTAATGATATGAGGTTCAGGAATGGCGGTCATGAAAAATGAAGCATGGATGTAATGCAATGGATGAGGCATTTTCTGGATGGTAAATTCTTTGAATGACTTCTCTTGAACATATTGGCGACACTGGTATGCACTAGTAGCATTAACCCCATGGATGGCACAGTGGACCAATGGTGACGGTGAATGGAAAAACCCAACCCAACTCAATCACGGTGATGGAGAGTGAAAGTGTCATGTTCAAGAGTGACTTGCTACCAATAGAGTTCTTCAAGTTTTCTTCCCATTTTTCCCCAGTCATTGCTGACTAGTACCTCTTTATTTTTGACAAGCTTGAGGAGAATAACATATACTTGGTCTATAATTTGCCCTTCGGGAAAACCTATCGCTTTGTGTTTAGCGAGCCTAGCGTCAATGAGACTTGTTCTTGTCTGGGTGGAAAAGTTTGTCGCTATTGTTTTAACGAGTTTAATGACAAAGATAACTCAATTCTCTTCATGTTTAGAGACTTTGAAAATGGATGAAAAGGAGACTCCAATAGTCCTTTTTCGTGGCATAATCCTTTAAGTCGAAAAAAGTGTAAAATAATATGAAAGGGATCACTTTTTGATAGTTTTAACAAGCTGACAAAGACAATCACTCGATCTTTTTGCTTAATAATCGCTCAAGTCCAAAAATATTAAAATATGTCAGAGGGATAGCATTTCCTTTACTTTAACGAGTTGGGAAGGCCAATAGCTTGAAAATCTTTTTATATATAATGAGTCTAAAAAGAGTTCAAAAGAGGCTCGTTTTGTAGGAATGAGTGATATTTCTAGGTAGCATCTGGTTCCAAGTAGGTTTGGAACTTCTCAAAACATGGCAGTGTGAAGAGGGTGGCAATAAGAATCACTCGTCATAGATATTCCTCAAAAGGGTAAATAATCAAGTGGAAGCATATGGTTGGCCAAATGAAATGGAGGTGACAGAGGGAACACAACCAAAGTTCACAGAGGGCCGATAGCAAAGCAATCACAAAGGTTTTTTACAAAAGGTGGGTTTATTTTTTAATGAGCTTGGACCTTGTGCCAACATGTGCTTAGTGCAGGTTGATTTTTTAATGAGCTTGAAGCTTGTGGGAACATTGCTCTTACTAGTCTTTTGATAATGTCTCTTGGTAGATTTATTTTTTAATGAGTTTGATCACTACTATAACATGTGCTCATGACCTTTTTATGTAAGCTAGAAGCGACTGAACTATGAGGTTAAAGGGTTAAGAACCTACAAACTAAGAAAATCAAAGGTCACTTTTCACTTGCATGCAAAGTTTGCATGCCCCTAGGTCTTTCAGTAAAAGGAAAGTTTCCAGGTTATCAAATGGAAGTCCTTGTGGTTAGGTAGGATCGTTTCTATTGGGAGACAAAAACTCTTCCTTTTGCGATGTCCATCAAAATAGATAAAGGTGATTGTTGTGAGCTTCCAATCACATAATGTACAAAGGTGAATGCTTTAAGCTTCACAATCGTACAAAGGAAATAATTGCATCAAACTGATCACATAACCTATACGGGAATGTTATTTGGTCCAAGTATTATGACTTTTCAAGGAAATCTCTCTTTTCCTTTGGGTTCGCCTACCGAAGGAGACTAGGGTGCATGCCCCCTAGTCTTCATCACACTCACCAAACTACTCGCAGTAATTAGGTGGATGGGATGAAGATGGAAGAGACATTGTTGATGTGAAGAGACCATTTAGGGATGATGGTTGATTTATAGTTGTGTTTGAACCAAGAAATGAAAGCTGGTCGACAAGTTGCACCAGTCTTCCTTCACGTAGAAAACACATCACTCGAAAGAATGTGGAAACAATGGCTTCCATGCTATATATATAATCACGTCCAAGGAGTAGATTGTAATCTAGTGGACCTTGGACTACCATCACGTTCAAATAAGTGGTTTTCTTTCTTAAAGTTATCGGTAACTTTGGAAGGATCCCTAATGGTCGACTGGTTCCTTTGTTGAAGCCCGACAAATTTTGTTTTTCAGGAAAAAGTGATGGTGAACCAAGCGCTTTCCAAGTAGTTGAGGAAAGGATACTCACCGAAGCCCCTTCATATATTATTGTGCCAGACATGATCATTTTGTAAACTTGTATTATGATTCAGAATGGTACATTAAATGGAAGGCAAGGTTTTGCTAGTTGATTCCAATCAAAGAAAATGACTAGACTGCTCAAAGGAGGTACCGGATAAATGTGCGAATAAGTTTTATGAACTTGGGGGGTCTCTTCCTATTGTGAAGGAATGGGTGGATTGCCCCTAAGTTCATTAGACTCTATATCGACAAAAAGAATTTGAATGGTGTTGTTCTCATCCTCTTTGGAAACTATATCATCTGAAGGTGGATTTTCTGAAGGCAAGACTGGGTCGACTGCTATCTCGACCAGTTGAATTTCATCCCGTATGGACTCAGAAGGTTCACTTTCAATGATAGGTGATTCGATCAACAATTGAGTTATGTCAATCGAGTTTTCAACTAGTGAAGGACTTGGTAAGAGTTTCTTGTATCCAGGTGGAAGTTGCTTCGGTGAAGCAGGACGGTTATCCAAAATGCTTTTGGCTTTGTCCAGAAAAGGACAACTATGAAGAGTATGATCACCTTCACATAATCTACATGGAACTCTAACTTTTCCTTTTTGTCTGTTGACTTCATTCTCACTAGTTGATGGTGTGCTGTCAACTTGATTGTCAGGGGTTGATGACACCAAATGGCGCAACTGGGGAGACCATTCCCTCAAGATCTGTGGGATGGAAGGGAAATCTCGATGGTAATGTCTCTCCTTGCAGATTAAGCATGGAGTTTTTGGTTTGGAAACTTTAGTGTGTGGATTTTTGCCAGACAATGCATTGGTGTTCCCTTGTTTAGCTGGCTTCTACTTCTTCTCCTTCCCTTTCTTTTTCTTCTCAACTACTTGGTTTTTAGTGTCGCTAGTTTCACCAAGAAAACAGGAGGAAGGGGAAGGAGAAACAAATGAAGTAGAAGCCGAAGGGGTAACTTCAGTATCATCTGGTTTCTAATTAGATTGTTGAGGAATTGTGGTGTTTTGAATGACAGAGGTTGATAAAAGCCATATTAGCAGGCTGATTGTGATTCCTGGAAGGGACAATGTAGCCATATATGGAGAACCATTATCTCCCCAGGAGGAGAAAGGACTAGGATTCCCTCCAAGGGGGATTCCTTGATTGGTAGACTCCATTATCTCAACCTCAGATCAACGTAGGAACAAAGATGTTATTCCGTTTAAAATAAATTTTAAGACACTTTGACACAACTTGCTTTTTCAATTCTTAAGATTCGAGAAAAAGCTAAAGGTGACTCTAGTCGCCTTTGATTTTTAATGAGTCTAAAGTGATAAGTGCTCAGATGGACCTTTTCTTTTAAGGAGTTGAAAAGGAACGAAATTGACTGCTCTGGAAGTCTAGATAGAGGGTTTACCAAATCGATCGTAAAATTGCAAAATACACCTTGGTGATAACTAATAGAGAAATTACCAAGGACTTTGTACGACAGTCAATCTTCTTGAATGTTGTGTTTAGTGCATTACGATCAATAGGGCGGCAGACATAGCTTCCTAAGGATAAAGGATATCAGCCTATTGTGGTCTCCCAATATATACTTGATGGTACAGAGAGCACAAGTCCATACTACCACTTATCGTATCAAAGAGGAGGAATCACCCAACCTTCAATGAAAACAATAGTTACCAGGTTTTACGATGTCGGAACACATCTCTAGCCTAGACTTCTAGATGTGTTGTGTGAGATTCCAAAGCGTTTTTATGTTCATTGAGGTTTATTTTAGAGTTGATATTGCTTAGAATTTTGTCTTTCAAGGTTCACCACATGATGTAGATGTGAAATTCCTAAATATGCAATCTAAAATGATAAACAGTCGTTTATGTTATTTTAACAATGAAAATCCTAGCTACAAAGGAAAGAAGATAATGATTTTCTTTCAGCAGAGAGCATAGAGCACACACTAAATGCACTTTCCTAGATCAAATTTTGCAAGCAGTCAAAATGAAAATGCACATGCATGTATTTGTTTTCCGCTTTCTTAATGTGTGAATGACAAAAAGAAAGCTAAGTACAGATCTGAACTATTTTCTTTCAAAGCGACAGTACAAACAATTTTTCTTTTGAAAACGAAAGGAAGACTAAGACGACACTTTTTTATTTCGAATTGAAAACTATTTTTGACACTTGAAATACTAATAATTTCAAAATCAAGTACAATTAAAAAAGTCCAATAAACTATCTAGAAGAGAAAGACTTTACAACACTCTTCTTTTGATTCAAAATGACAATTACGACACTTGCACCAAAAACAACAGTTCGATTAGGCTACTTTTGACAAAGGAAGATTGTAAATGATTGAAAAGTACACAAAAACATTTACAATTCCTAATTGATGGAGGCTGAAATAATGTGAAGGAAGATGGTTACAGCAAGAAGGTATTGATCATGAACAACAAAACTACTGAATAAAGCTGAAAACAGAGAGAAAAAAACTAAGTTTTAGAGGAGAAAAACAGTTCACTCAATCATCGCATCTGCAACACAGGGAAATAGGGATGCATCTCACCTGCAACACACGGGAGGTGCGATGCATCCTAGTTGCATAGTTACAGACAGTGTGATGGGCCAGGGAGCGGAACTGAGCTTGCTTTTTGCACAAAACTTGCAGCTAAGTTTAGTGATTTAAGCTGAGTAATGATGGACAGTAAACACAACGCATAAGGGTAGGATCTGATGAGGTTCCGAGCTACCACAAGGGCACTTAGGATGATTTTTAAGTTAGATGTTTAGTTCATAAACCAACCCAGAGATTGACTGAAGCAGTGTTTATCTACTTCGCAATTGCATCGCAAAGGCATTTCGAAGGCTAGTTGGCTAACTTCAGGCTTTGTCTGTAGTTTATAAAGCAAACAATAAACAAAAAAAACAAACTATTCATTCCCCAGTGGAGTCGCCATTTTGTTTCAGGGAAAACTAGCATCGATTCAAACTGCTATTCCCACTAAGATGGGTAGCTATCTTAGAAACAAACAACGAAAGCGTTTCAAGAGTTCCTTTAAGTGTGATAGATGGAAGGGAAGAAAAGAGGACCAACTTGGATCTTTTGCTTTGATCCTAGCTTGATTTCTCTTTTCCTTGATAGAATTTGCCACTCCTCTCCTACTTCTCCCACTTCAAAGAGTACCTATAGAGTCAAAGTAACAGCAAACTATCAAACAATATCTATCTAACACATCATAAACAATGCGGAATCAGAAACACATTGACCATACGATTGCATTTATAAACAATAAGATTCACAAATACGAGATCATATGGAGGAAATCCCAAAGAAATTTATTAATAGTAATGTAAGAGAGGATTACATCCCAGTTGTCTGATCCAACATCATCCTTCCAGTTGTGGAAGCCCTCTTCACCTCATGAACAAGCAAATCACCCAACAATGCAATGTCTCTTCTCACCAACAAACCAACAACACTTCCTTACAAAATACCAACTTCCAGTCTCCATATCTCAAAGATGAGGGATCCATTTATAAATGTCTTGCAAGGGTATGAGTCAACTTTGGGTTTTTTATTAGTGTCATTCTACTAATAGTTCTTGGTTCCACTTGGAGATTTTATGATCTCTTACTCATCCCTGGGCAAATTCAGAGAGGTAAGTGTCACAGGAGAAGTTTCTGGAAGATCCGATGATCATCCACCTTGCAAAATGTCTCTGCCATTTGTCTGTTCTCACTCATCTCACCCCACAAAAGGCCATTTGAGTATGCATAACACCTAGCCAGTTAGGCAGTCAGTATGCATCACACCTTGCCCATGGAGCAGTCTGTATGGTCCAGTTTTTGCCAGTTCTGAGTAGTTTTTTCAGGTGGAACTTCAGGGAAATGATATAACTAGTTGACCATGATCCTTTAGGGTGTGAGACAACACTTTTGGGGACTTAAGGAGCCCTTAGTTTATGGACATATGAGTTTCAGGTTGCAGTGCCCAAATATGTCTATAACACAGTGACACTAGGGCATATAGTTAACCGTCCATTCAATGGTTTGAGAACTCACTAAGTCAGGTTGTAGGTGTGTTTACTCTTTACATTTTTTTTGGTCCTTTTTACAACTTTGACCTCTTTTTGCACAAGTTTAAAAAAGTTTCGTTTACTTCCTTAAACATTTTTTTTCCGACATAGATTACATTGTCGGTCTTGTGTTCGGTAAAGTTAGTGTTTCATTGACCTGAACAAACTTCTCTTTTCGTTTTCATCCGCTTAGGGAGCTTATTGTCTCAAGAACTTTTTCACTAAAATATTGTATGCAAAAATATTGTTTCGTTTTTTCATGAAAAAGTATGAAATTCTAGCTTGTTGCATCATTATGTTATGATAATTTGCTTCCTTTTAAAGACTAGAATTGCATAGTCATTTGAAAAAGGAAGAGAATTTTTGCTTCTGAAAGGAGTAATAGATAAGTGCTTGTCAGGAAATTAGGAATTAGAATGCATTTTTCATTAGTTTACTTTTTGAAAAAGTAAAGTAGTGAAAGATCATTTCATTTTCAGTTGCCTGATTGTTTGCATTTGATTGAGTAGTTTCTACCCTCTCTAGTGTAAGAATTTCATCGAATTGAAAGGGTCTTGTCTCATTTAGTTGCATTTGAAGGTTTTTTGAGTAGCATTTATAAGACCTGAAAACTAAAATATAACTCAAGATCAAATTTAAAATGAATTCAATTAACATAAGGCACATTTTACATTAACAATCATATCTAGAAGGTCTAGGCTAGAGACATGCTCTGGCATCCTTAAACCTAGCAATTGTCATTAGCTGCAGCATTAGACAATGCTAGTATGGATTTGTGCTCCACGTACCATCGAGTATATAATGGGAGACCCCACTAGGCTGCAATCCTCTTATCCTTTGGAAGCCGAGTTGATTGCCTTGCAAGCGTGATACAATGAACATAACATTCAGGGAGATTGCCTGTTCGTACTTCTCGGTTCGTCAGGAGGTATTCTACAGTTCATGTTTGTGTGGTAATCATGCTTACCTAGATCATCCAGAGTAGTCATTTGATCTTTTTGACTCATTCAATTTAAAATATCATGCGAGCACTTGTCCTTTCGAGTTCATTTCTAATCAAAAGCGATAGAGTCATCTTTGTTTCTTTCTAGACTCTTAAAAAATGAAACAGCATTAGTCTTTTATGTGTCCTAATAATTAACCGCCCATGATCTAGAACATCCTGTTAGTCTTTTGACCAAATCGTGAGTTCCATAAAAAGGAAATTTTAAAGCCTTGAAGTTATTTTTTCCGTTGACTAAGACAAGGTCATCATGGTTGAACCATCTAGTTCACCCAATTCCTTTTCCTCTCCTCCATCTGAATGATTGTGTGAGGAGCCATTTCATGAGTTACCAAAGTCACTTGAGGACCAAAATGTTGAACTCATAATTGTTTTGAGTGTTAAACCATTGTCATCTTGTCCTCTGCCTACTTTCGATACATGGCCATCTGCTGACTTTGGCTCGGAATCTCTAGACAATCCCGTTCGAATTCCAGAGAACTCACCGACCATTGACGATCAACTTGGACTTGTTATCTATCCTCTAAACCCTCTATTTGACATTGTTGAGATATTACCACAGTATCCTTACAGTCCGTATTACCAGTTGGGTGTTCCTTTGCGACTATCCCCCAGTACACATTTGGCCATTCATCACTGTTTGTTTCAAACATGGAACCCAAAGGCGATGCTCCAGTCACTTCTATGGATGAGCAAAAAGTTTCTACTCCATAAATTGTTGAGGAGGAAGAATTGAAATTACAGTTTCCTCCTGAGGGTTTCCCTTTCTTAGAAGGTATTCCTGCCAATTTTCCACCCAACTATGTGTCTTTGGGGAACTTGGTTTTAGGCACACCTAGTGCCTCATCACTTTACCATAATCTTGTATGGGAATGAGGCATCAGGCCTATGTCAGGTCCATTCGTCATGAACACAACTTCCCAACAGGATGTTACTTCAATCCTGGTGCAACCCACCATTCCGAATACAATCGTATCATAAATCCTAGTTACACATCAGACATAATTGGTACTTTCAAAGATTGTCTATGTCAGTTCCTTTGTCCCACTAGTTAGTGGCCAGATTGTGCCACCTCCTTGGGGACAAAATCTGAATGTTTCTATGGTGTTAAGTGCCACTAATGTGAACAACTCGCAAGCTAACATGCTTGGTATAAACCAACCTTCTTCTGGTATTATTTATAACCCTGTTGATCCTAATGGATCAAGAAATGTCTAGTACCAACAAGTTTAGAATCTCATTGGTTCATCTAGATCGAGAAATATTCAGTGTCAGTAGCCCTATGGAACTCAGGTCCCATACAAAAATCCTTACGTTCCATATGGTTCACAAGCATTGGTTAATCAACCTTACACCCTCCAATCTAGGCAGTACATCCATCCTGGCTACAACAAGATTCAGTTCGGTAATTTCTCGGGCATTGTTCAAGTACCCTTGCAACAACAAGGACAACCTTTAAAACAACAAGAGCAACCTTAGTTACCGCAAGGGAAACCTTTGCTGCAGCAAGTGTTCTCTGCGCAATAGTAAGGGCAAATGATCCCACAACAAGGCCACCTCAAAAAGCTGCAAGGTCAATCCTCACAACAGTTGCAGCAAGCCACACAACAGTAGATGCAATGTGCTCTGCAGACCTCTCAATGCATACCCTCATAGGGCCAACCTCAACAACCTGAGGGACAAATTTTGCAACTACAAGGTCAACCCTTGCAGCAAAAAAACCAACTAGGGTAGCAAAAACCCTTGTAGGGACAGGATCAAGGTCAAGTCCTGTAGCAGCAGGCCAAAAACCCTCATGTCCTAGGTCAAGAAGTTTAGAATCCTACTGGCCAAGGGAACTAGGTACAAAATCCCTACGTCAAAGGGCAACAAGTGTATCAACCTTATGGCCAAGGACTACCGGTCCAAAATCCTCTTGTTCAGGGATAACATGTTCTTTAGTCGTATGCTCAAGGACAACAGGTCCCATATCCATATGTCCAAGGTCAACAGGCTCAACAGCCTTTTAACCCGTACATTGCTTATTAGCAACCTAAGCCTGGAAAGCTTCAAGGTATTCAAAGTAAAAATCTTCCCTATGGTCAAGGTAATCCATAATGGGGGCAACCTTAGATGCCATATGGCCAAAATCCCCCACTGTGGGGCCAAAATCCTTACCAGTAGGGATGGGATCCTCCCTACAGACCTGCTTATTGACCTCCCATGTCTTTTAACACTCAATTACCTTTCTTGGCTACACTTTAGTTGCCATACGTATCGCACCTTACAAATGATCTGATCCTTCATTCATGATACTGGACTTTGGTACCGTCCAAGATACCAAGTGATCTCCCAAAGTTCAATGGAAAACCTAAAGAAGATCCTTAGGCCCATGTGATGACATATCATCTCTCGTGCTCATCAAACTCATACATGGACCATTCCATTCGTCTTTGTCTCTTCCAACAAACCCTCACGGGTGCTGCAGCGAAATGGTACATTGAGCTACCTCGAAGTACTTACCATGAATTTAACTCTTTAGCCATGGCTTTCCTCGCACATTTTTAGTTTCTGGTTCGCTATGAAACTGGCACCTATTTTCTCACATCGCTTAAGCAAGATACTGTGACACACATCTCTGATCAAATCCATGAAAGGAGACATAGATGTCACCTGATCAAATTCAAGATTGCTGATCAGTTGATCACTAAATGGTTTACCAAATCATTAGTAGCCCAAATTTCTTGTGATATAGCTATGGATGGATGCATTACTGAAGAGCAGGCCATCGCTCGTCCCCAGTACTTAGATCTAGTTTACTCTCAGTCTGGCACATTATACAAGTTATTACCCAATTCTCTGCAGCCATCCTCTGACCCCACAACATTAAAGTCACCAGTGATTGCTCCTGTGGATGGAGTTATTAGTTCAGTATCCCATACCCCTACTAAAACTTCTTCCAAATAGAAGTGCGTCTCAATTTTTTTTCCTAATAGTTCATCTCAGAATCCATCCGGCCCTGGTAAAACCTCAAAGGTCCACATTGTCCAATATATTGCAGCAAAAAAAGCCTCAAAAGGAAAAAGGAAAGGCAAAGGCAAAGCTAAATCTAATGCCCCGCAAACAGGGTCCTCCAAAATCATTTGCTGGCGAATCTTCAAAACAAAAACCTCAATATCCCTGCCTCATTTCCAAGGAGGATCACTACACTAAGGATTGTCCTCGACGATCCAAAGTTAGTTGTCCGCTCAAAGGGACCCCTGCTATCCTCAAAGAGCCATTTCCATTTGAGCAGACCCAAATGGTACACTGACAATGATCTGCTTCCTCTGGATCTCAAGTGTTCATGAGGAGCATGCCCATTAATGTAGCTACCTGATCGAAAGACTATCAAAATCCAGCTCTGGCAGTTGGGAATGAGAAAGAAGCTACACGTTTGTCTTCTACCTTGAGTTTTGGCCCTTTGAAAATTGAGCGCCCTAACCCTGATTCCGCTATGTGGCCACCCTCTCGAGCTCTGCTACGGAAATCCTTGTATAATCCCAATGCTTGAGTTGCTCAGCACTACAGTATTGTTGAGGATTTGGCTCAGGCGCCATCAGCCATGTCATCTCTAGAGGTACTCCAAATCTTCCCATCACAACGGATATCTTTGCTGTCAACTATTGGGGGCATCGATCCCACCGATTCAAATTTGATATGTTTCAAACTAGAGAACCATGTTCCATGACTCCCTCATCAGATTGTCTTTCTTTTTCAGGTAATCAACAATGAGAAAACCATCCAATGCACTGTCATCGACAAAGGTGCTTCCACCTACATCATGTCAACTACATGTTGGAAGGATATTGGTTCCCCTGCACTAAACCAGTCTCTGAACACTTTGGAAGCTTTTGATGGGTGCGATTCATGACCCTTTGGTTTCTTACCTAACCTTGCCATCACCCTCGAAGGCAAGATAGTGCAAGTCGAAGTAGAAATTTTTTATGCCAATCTCAATTACAATCTTCTACTCAGCCGATGTTGGACTCATGCCATGCATGCCATGGTCTCCTCCTTGTTTTGCGTGATTCATTTTCCCCATTAAGGGAAAATTTTCACCGTCGATCAACTGTCTTTCTTTACATCTTCCTCCTCGGATGGAAATGTTTCGTACATCAAGTACTCTGGTTCTCCCTCTGAGAGTGTGGGGGCAAGTCTCTTCAAAGATCTTCCTTAATGGAAATTTTTCCACTCCCACCTCCTCATGATGCCTCTATCAACATGATCTTGGTCAAATCTGATCCCTTAGTCATACCTGCACTAGATCTTGTTGATACTTGGGGCGAGGATATGCTGCTTAGTCCCGCCAAAGTCGATTACGTGGAAATTGTTTCAGCTTCGAACTCTGCATCCTCAAATGAGATCCTTCCAAATGAAAAACTTGCGAATGAGACCTTTTCTTAATTAGCACCCTTGATCCATGGTACAGTGATATCATCGTGTATCTCCAAACGCCCACTTTTCGGTCCGTGTTGACCAAGGATGATCGTTGACGGATTCAACATCATTCCCAGCCCTACCGTATTATTGGCGATACTTTATACTGTGTCAGTGTCGATTCAGTTCTTCGCCAATGCATTATGATCAACGAAGCTGAAAGAGCTCTCAATGATTGCCACTCTAGGGCATGTGGTGGTCATATGTCTCACTACACTACAACTCAAAAAATCCTTCACGCTGGTTCTTTCTAGTCGTCTATCTTCAAGGAGTGCATTCTTACTGTCCATACGTGCCACAAATGCCAAAATTACCAATGCAAGATGCACGCCCCACTGACTAACCTACACCCCATCATTTTCATTGGTCCCTTTGGTAGATGGGGCATCGATTATATGACATGTAACCCTTGCTCGACTAGAGGGCATGGCGATATTATTGTTGATGTGGATTATTTCACCAAATGGGCCGAAGTGATGCCTACATATTCTACAGATGGTAATACGGTGGCTTAATTCCTTTTTAACCATGTTATTTCTAAGCTCAGCATACCCCAAGCCATTGTCATAGACCATGGTTCCCATTTTAGAGGTTACATGATGGTTGAGCTAACATCTGCATTGGGCTTGTGCCACGATGGCTTGACCACATATTACCCTCGGGCCAAAGGCCAAGTTGAAGTCGTGAACAAATTTTTGGTCAGAATGCTTCAGCGTACTATTCGGATACACAAGTGAAATTGGCATCTCATGCTCTTTTCAACTCTGTGGGCCTATCGAACCTCAACCAAAGACACAACTGGTTTCACACCATTCCACTTGGTCTATGGTTTGGAAGCAACATTGCTGATCCAATGCGAGATTCCTTCACTCAGGTTAGTTGTTGAACTCCTCCCCGAAACGTCACCTCAAGAGGAATGCCTCTTATATTTAGAATGACTGGATGAGACTCGTTGTCTCACTACCTTAGTCATCGAAGCACAAAATAAATAGGTCAAATCCCATTTCAATTAGTCGGTCTCCCCTTGCACATTCTCTGAGGGTGATTTGGTATTATTATATGACCAAACTAACGATAAGCTGGGGGCATGCAAGTTCGAACCTATGTGACATGGGCCCTATATTGTGAAACGTGTTTTGCATAAAGGAGCCTATGAGCTTATTTATTATGAAGGAAATCCTCTCGATAAGCTCCGAAATGGGCTTTACCTCAAAAAGTACTATGCTTAGGTCATCTTGCATGGTTACTTATGTACATTAGTGTGTGATTCATTTTTTTATAACATGGTTTTGTGTGATAGTTTTCAAACAACTTTCCTATTTACTATGCTTTTCTTGCTTTGTAGATGTTTGTGACTCCTCATGTTGGTTTCAAGAATGGTGCTCTTAGTAGTACCCAGAACCTATCATCTGTGACATGGGCTATCTATGACCCTAATGGTGAGTTGATTGATATTCAAGGTATTTTCCTATGTTGAATGTTATGGGCTAAATTTACCTTAGGTTGAGAAAGGAAGGATCTAAGGTAACATCAAACCATGCTTAACCTAGTAGCTAGCCCTCCCAGGTCGGGAGAGGGCTTTCTCCCGACCTGGTAGGGCTAGCTACGAAGTTAAGAATATTTTGATGTTACCCTAGATCCTGCCTTTCTCAGCTTGAGGTAGATTTAGGCCATAACATAGTGGCAACCATACTAGGGAGACGAAAAGTTTGTTGCTTTCTTTATAAACTACAGACTAAGCCTGAAGTTAGCTAGGTAGCTTTCGAACTGCTCTTGCTCTACAAGTGCATAGCAGATGAATGCTACTTCAGTCAATCTCCAGTTTAGTTTATGAAATGAACATCCGCTTTCCTCAACAAAAATGTAATCAAGTTCAGATTTGATTGTTGATGGTGAACAATGATCAAACATAGCAAGGTTGAAATCATTCACCTGGAGACTCTAAATCAATTTCGAGATTAGATCCAAGGACTCCACTGGAAGATGAACCTGACCAGCAGAAACATGAAAGAACAATATGGAAAGCTCAGGTATTCAAGTTGGAATTTCATCCAAGACATTTTGTTCTCTGTTACAATTTATTTCTTCTCTTTTCCCGAGAATGTCAAGAAGGCTTTGCAAACTATATTGTATTTGAGAAAAGATCCTTGTCCTGCATTTTATTCCTTCCCTTTGAAGATTGTGAATACCAAAGATTTGCATGCCTTTGAGCTTGATCAAGACCCTTTTTTTGAAGCTTGTGATGACTGTATTCAAAGTGATGAGCCTCAAGAGATCAAGAATGATTCTACACCTTCTGTACATACTCCTATGCCTTTTAAAATTCCATATCGATACAAGCCTCTGATTTTACCTCCAATATTCCATGCTTTCCCTAAAAATCATGACCTATATCTACCAAGATTTGATGGTGAATGTGACAACATCACTGCTGAGAGACATGTATTGAATTTCGAACCTTTTCTTGACCTTTTTGAAGTTGATAAAGAGGATGTCAGTATTAGGCTTTTTCCTCTTTCTTTGCAAGGAAAAGTCAAGAGTTGGTTCAAAACCCTGCCTGATGCGAGCATCTCAGATTTCCAGCAGTTCCTCAAAGTTTTCCTCGACAGGTGGATGATCAGAACAAACCCTTTCTTGATTATATAAGAGTATAACCAGCTAAAACGATTGCCAGGGGAGACAGTATAACAGTTTTCTGCCAAGTTTAACCAAGTCTATGATTTGATGCTGGTGAATATAAGACCTCCTCTTGGATTCGCTATGTTGCACTACCCGAGTGCCTTTCATCTGGAAATGGAGTTTCAGTTGAGAGAAAGGAACCTTGCAACACTTGAAGAGATGCAGAACAGTGCAGTAGATGTAGAGGCTAATCTACTGATCAAAAGGTCAATGTTGAAGGAAGAAGAGATGAAAAACATAGATCTGTAGGAATCAACATCTCTAGAGGTAAAGCTTGACATTTTGGTAAGTGCAGTGGAAGAGATGATGCAAAGGATCATAACAAGGAATGAGTATAATGTTCAAGCCCGTGGCTCGCTGATTGAAGAAGAACAAGTTGCTGATCCAAAACATCTTCTTTCTTATCCCTGTTGTCATAGATCTGATAATCATTGTTTTATAGATCATCTTAGAGAAGAGAGATCTATTGATATGACATGTATGCTTGATGATGTATTTTTTACTGACAATTTGCCTCAGTTTGATCAATATGATGATGATTATGTTCTCCAAACAGAAGCTAATCTTGTAGACAAATCAGCAGCTAGTTTGTGGAAGGAGGAAGTTCACTTTCTGCATCTTGAATACAATGTTCAGCCATCACATATCAACTATGGAAATGATGAGGAAAGTGCAGAAAATTTTGAAGTAAGTGAAGGATCTTTGCCCTTTTGTTTTGCTTCGTTTCAGTTCATCAGAGACAACTTTTATGAAATCAAAAATCAACTGTCAACAAGTCTTTATCCGAACCATCTTGAGAGCAATGAAAACCTTATTCAGTACTTCTCTTATCCAGAGTTGTAGCCTCTGAATGCCATCGATTATGAAGTTATAGATGAAGACTTGGAAACTGGGCTATATGATCAAATGATGCAAGATGATTCCGTACCTTTTTGTTTTGAATCATTTGAGTTTCTAAAGGGAAAATTGCATAATATATCTTCAAATGAGCAACCTGTAGGAAATCATGTAATCTCATCGGAACCAATAGAAAATGGGTTGTAGTAGTCATTTCAAGTTTTTCACGATCCAATAGCTGATGTGTTGGATGATGTTTGCAATAAAAGCCCTTCTCCATTGACTACATGTGAGCTTGAAACAAGTATTGATACAAACTTGATCCGACAGCCAGTTTCTTTGTCATTTTCAGTAGGAGTCTCGTCACAAAGCTCAGATGAAAGTTTGCATTCATGGTATGAGGAGAAGAAAGGTAATCGATTGGATGATCTAAGTCCCAGTGTCCATGAATTTTGAGATCCTTATGCCATGTTTTTGGAGTCAGATAGAGAATTCATATTATTCAACGGATCTGTTTACAAGTTTCCATGGGAGTTGCCTTTCAGTAGTTCTCTATTGTTGTTCATAAAAAAGCACTTGTGGAGAATGCAAATAGCAGCCAGAATGCTTACTTGGTTACATTGGTTGTTTCATTTCACTTGATCAGGTGATAAATGGAACAACTAGAGTAGGTTGTATTGTATAAGCTCCATTTTGAGCATATTTTCTAGTTTTTCAGTTGTGTTTTAGTCTTGAGTCATTTTTTGTTTCAGTTAGTTTAAAGATAGTTTCAACTGAGTGTCCAGTTTTCGCTTTTGATAGTCTTGTTTCAGTTTTGAATTAGTCAGTTCAACTATGAGTCTTGAGTCAAAGTTTCATAATAACTGGTTTTTGGGTATTTTGAAGTTATTGACTCCATTGCCTAATGGGTGAAGGCACTTGTCTTCTTTCCAAAGGTCTGTAGTTCTTGGCACCTCCAAGGAGCTACCATCCCCATTGGAGCCAATGTTAGTGTCGGTATCTTCAACCCTCCATCAATGATCAAATTCTCTTATTGCATTGCATGTTAGGTGTCTCATCCGATCAACTGCATTCCATTAGGGTTATGGATCATCTGATGGTAGTGGCATTTTATACATTGCCCCCATGTTCTTTACCCGCTGGCCCATTTTCATACATCTATATCATCTACAATCATTTTTCGTCTTTAAATCTGCAAAAGTCTTTTTTAGGGTTTTAGGTCTCATTAGGTCTAGGGTTTCATCAATAAGGTCTTGTCAATGCTAAATAATGGTTAGAAGGTTCATTAGGAGGTCAAATAAAGTCTCAGTAACAATAATTTCAATAATCACATGCTCAGTGATTGATTTTTCGTCAAAACCATGTTTTGAGGAAAAACAGAGTTTTTTATGTTTCATGTACAAAATCTCATGTAATTTCATTTTTTCTATATGTAATAAGTAAAGAGGCAGCCTTGGTCACCTTGCCAAGCCTTTGCAACTCCACCACCTGCAAAACAAACAAAAATTCAAAGCATTGAGTCCATCAAAGGCAAAACTAAAGCAAACTACCCAAAACAGAGTTTTAAAAAGCAAATAAATGTCAAACATTACCAAAGTGGGTTTTCTTGAGTGAAAAATTAAAGCCATTGCTATATAAAGTGTTTTCATGACAAAGAAGGCTCATTTGTGTCCCCAAGTGAAGGAGAGAAAGTGCATTTCCATTTTCAAAAGCCAAGAGAGCGATTTTGAGTTTAAAGGGTGAAAATCGCAGGCGTGATGCACCTGGGTTAAGGCGCAGTGCACAGAAGCAGCGCAATGCACACAGACCCCACTCCACATTTAAATTTTATACTGGCACAACGCACCAAGGCAGCATGGTGCACTTGTGAGGTGGCGTGACACATAGGTCTACAAGGCCCAAAATTGCTCACAGCTTCCTCCAAACTCTCAAAATCACTAATTCCTCATTGTCCAAGTAAGTTGACACTCCCTCATGGCCAATGAATGATGTTTGCTTAGTGTTCATGGTGATTCAATAGGAAAAATTAAAATCCTAGCTCCTTGCATTGCTTGTTGAAAAAAATTGCCTAGGGTTTACAATTTTTTGCTTTTGTTGCTAAATCCCACCCTTATCATTTTCACTCCCTCACTCCCTCACTTCATTTTCTCCCTCCATTTTCATTCATATTTACCCATTCCCTATTCCCCATATCCCTAAAACTACTAACCCTAATCCCTAATCCCACTATCCCAAACCCTAATCAAATATCCCTAAATCCTAAATATCATTCCCTAAACCCTTCTATTCCCCAAAAACCTATCAGCTGCATCCCCAACCCCTCATACATATTCCCTTCATAGTTCTATGATCAAATCCCTATCTTTTAGCAGCAAAAACCTATTGTCTCTCTAAAATCTCTTCATACTCATCTAAGAAAACTCAAGCATTGGCAAACATGGACTTAGATTCCTATGACAGAAATGAGGAAATAGTCAGTGACTCCTCTAGAGAAATTCATGCACCAAAGGAACCTCACAAGAGTGGAAAACATAACCGGGAGGTGCCTACTTCACTTGCCACGCTGTTGGCCTGTCCTCTTGCTGTGACATGCTTCCAACACCAATCCTGTTATCAATTTCATGAGATGGTGGAAAGAGTCATATACCAGCATGAGTTGGCCAGACTGTTTGTGCTTCATCTTCATAATAGCCAAGTCAATTTGGCAGGTGTGACATTCGCCTTGACACCTAAGACTATTGCTCAAGCGACTGGTATTCCAAATGTAGGTGAGCAGTGGAATAAGGGGCAGCTGGTAGACAGAGATCATTATGAGCTTTATATCAAGGCTAGTTTTTAGAGACATGTCAGTAGAGTTTTCCCATTCAAGTACCTACAGGACACATATGCTCCCTTGATGAAACTCATAACTAAATATTTCAGCTGTGAGGGCAGATTTTCTCGTCTATACACCTATCATATCAGATTGTTGATGCACTTTACTAAGGTGAGGATGATGAACCTCCCCTATTTCATTTTCCGGAATATTGAGAAGATAACCGCATTAGTGCAAAGGAAGCCTCCTAATCAACAATATAATATCATCTATCACTTTGCACTAATCAAAATTGTGGTTTTGCATCAGCTTAGTCTACTAAATGTTTCATGGGAGGATTTCATCTCACATGAGGTCTTCACTAGTCCTCAAGTTCCCCCATCAATTTTTCATGAGGCAGGAGAGCCTTCACATCAACAGGAGGCTCATGACACACAAACCACTAGTGTGCCAGTGTTTGTCACATACAAAAATGGCACCAGGAGATTGTTTGCAGCAGCAAAACGAGTACTACCTCCACCCAGGGTGGAAGGGGTCTTGTTTCCTGCATCAACAGAGTAGGTATAGGAAAAGGGTAAGAAGCCCTTTCATGATGAGGGTCCTTCAGGAGGTCAAGAGGCAGATTTCATTCTTATTCAGGATGATGACATTGATTTGAGCTCAAAGCTCAAAGAGATCATTCGGGAGCAGAAGGATGACATTCATCACTTTTCCCTCAACTTGGAAAGAGAAAAATGGATAATCAATTATTTGGAGTAGAGGAACAAATATCTAGAGGATCAGCAAACCATCATGGAGCTCAAAAACATAAAGGCAAACCGGCAAGCTGCCAAGAGGAGGAAAACCAAGTTGACAACACACGACCAAGAAATTCAAGCTGATCTTGAATCTTGGCTTGAGAGGACAAAGTTGCACTTGGAGAAGATGCTGGAGAAGGCCAACAGAGAGAAAAAGATGTTGAGGCACATGGCATACCACTACCTGGCGAGAAGCAAGGTGTGCAAAGCGAGAATCAGGATTTTGAAGGCTAAGTTGAAGAAAGCCATGAGGAAGAGAAAAGAGCAAGATAGACTCCAGATCTTGGCTGAGGCTTCCTTAGCCCAACACAACACCTAATGAAGAACACTCAGCCCAAATTTCAAGAAATTTGGGAAACATTTTGTAAATTTTGAATTTTTGGCCTAAAAAAAAGGTTTTTCTGCCTGGTGCGCCACGCCACTTGGCGCACGCTTTTTCTAGGGACCTCATTTTGAGGAAAACTTAGAAATTTTGGATTTTGCATGGAAAAATATGAATTCCCTCACATGGCCAAAAAATTTTGACAAGTTTTTAGCTTCCAGAAGGGTCAAAAACACCTCAAAAATGACCTTTCTACCCCTTTTTGGCCACACAGGAAGTAATGTTGGGAGAACTCATTTGTGGAGGGTAAAATGGAGACCAAATTTAGAAATTCCACTTGTTCAGGAAATTAGACAGGTAGGGATTTCCAGCAAGCCCACTTAGAGCAAATTTGGTGTATGGAAAGGCCTCCAAAATAAGCTCCAAAGTAGCACGGTGCACAGGGACAGGATCGCAGCGCACAGGATGAAATTTTCTCATTTTGGCCAAAAAACTCTGTTTTTCACCTAGTTTCTTCACAGCTTGACTTTTCTCCTTCTAACAGTCAAAATCATGATGTAATTTGATGTGACTTCATGGATTATGATGTAAATATGCTAAATTTTCACTCATAGAGGTAGACTCATCATGAAAAAGTAGTTTGCAACCGAATGAATCAGTTTCTTAGGTTTTAGAGGCATGTTGTTCCACTACCTACTTTTTAGTTCTTAGTTTAGATCTTGTTGAAACAGCTCCTAAACTCATGAATTCGACCCCTAAAGCCTAGCATGAGTTTTTTGATGCCTATATCTAGTAGTTTTTCAGTCATTTGTAAGGGTTAGACTCTTGTGAATGCTTTGAGCATTACTGTACACTCATTTCAGCAGTTTGGCAAAGGAATAGACAAGGGTTTGTAGCACTTTATGGGATTCTTGTGGAAATTTGATTTGGTATTGTGTTTCCTTCTATAATTGCAAGTTTACATGTGTTTTTATGTATGCCATTATCTCTCTTTTTTCATCTTAAATAAATGAAACAAGGATAAAGGTAGAATTCATTGAAGTCGCAGTGCTCTACCTAGGGTTTGTTTAGTTATTTATGTTTTCAGTTGTTTGAAGATGATCCCTGAGACTTTCATACCCTCTTCAACTTGTCACCAGTCTAAAATATCTCCATATCACTCAATTTGAAGTGCTAAACCATTTGCCTACCTCTCCCCATAGAGATCTCTGAAAGACTATGTCCATTCCCTAGACCCAAATATGCCTTTCACATTTGAGCTAGCAAACCAAAAGTAAATTCAATCAAACTCCTATGTGCACATACCTAGCCTAAAATCAGTCTTAATAGTAGTCATATCAAGTTTTATTGATCATATTCTTCTGAGTTTGATAAGGAGAGAGCCCTCTCCCGACCTGGTAAGGCTAGCTACTAGGTTAAGTGTGGTTTAATGTTACCCTAGATCCTGCCTTTCTTAGCCTAAGGTAGATTTAGGCCATAACATTGCATAACCAACAACATTGCTGAATACAGTGCGGTCATCGAACTGTTGTCAGAAGCCATTGCTCTAGGCATCACAGAATTAGTTGTCAACCTAGATTCACAACTTGTCATCCTTCAACTCAACAGGAAATATTCTATTAGGAATCCTCAAATATTGAGAATGTATCTTCATATCCATCTATTGGAAAGACATTTTGATTATATATATATATATATATATATGGTGAGAATTTTTGATACATCAGAACCCCAAAAATAATACGTATGTCTAAAATAACATCAGTGGCTCGCAGGCCTCATACATCCTTTGCATGCAAGCCTCATACATTCGTGGCACGCGGGCCTAAAAAAAAATGTAAGTGCTAGACCTAGGAACTAATCAGCATGGTGGTGATGGTAGCACAAGACAGCTCATGCAACATGACTCAGCAATTGGCGGATCCAATTTGAGACTCCCACCATGTGTCTCTGGTACCGACGGTGCATGTCTCGTATCTGAGCATACTCTAGGATACCATGAGTTAACCCCTCAAGGTTCCTTGCGGTCTCCTCCTTGTTGTTGCTTCCTTCCTAATAAGGGGCGATGGCATCAATAGGGCGAGGGACGTGCCTGGCTATCGAGGACAACCCAGCTGGCTGCTCTGTTCCAACATCTGCATAAATAAGAGAAATGTTATAAGCACATATATACCAAAAACAATTAAAAAATCTGAAAATTAAAAACTTGATTTTTTACCTTGGCCATTGAAGTCCTCTCCATATGGTAAGGGCATATCTAGATCTCCACGGAAATCAGTGCTGCTATATGGCCAGTCCTCCATGGTGATCTTCTGTTGTCATAGCCATGAAAAGAATGCAGGTCGGTATGACATATGCTAACCCCTAGTGATCCTGGGCATCAAACGACTCCAGCGGGCCATCCACAGATCACGTGGCATAGGAGGATCTACCTCATTTAGCTGATACTAGAACAGTGGTACTTTTTCTAGGAAGAGAGTCACAAGTATAGATTTGAAGCCAAATTGCTTCAAATTCCCCACCTTGGCCTTGGACAACTGGCGCTTTATGTTCATCTTCATGGCCTCTACCCAATTGATGATCGTAGGAGCTATGCAGTCAATAGCATAAAGGAACTTCGACTTGTTAGTCTCATGTTCCACCTGGGACCCCGCCACTCTATTGATAGTCAACGGAAGCACCCTTAGTGTCAAATCCCGCACACTGGAAATCTCTATCCTCCCACTCTTGGATTTCAGTGCCTCAGGGCAGTGTTCGGCAAGTAGGGAAGATATGCTTGCCCCACCCATACAAGTTCACTGGCTCACCTCTGTGAGATAGTTCAGTGATGAAGTAAATATCTGAAGTTGTCAATTCTAGCTCCTGGTCGCCAATCGTAAAAATATCTTGATTAGTGTCCTAAAGGCTTGTTAGGTATTGAAGCAACTCAGGCTGGGCCCACATCTCTAGTGTAAGGAAGAATTTGAGGAGCCCGCAAGCCCTCAATGCCTCGAGGCAATTTGGGTCATTCATTTCCTGGGTGTCAACATCTTCATGTTCCCGTTCCTTCCAATCCACCATTTTCAGTGATTCTCTCATAAAAAAGCCATTAATTTGAGTCAATAATCATCATTGGCACATTAAATTCAAATTTAAACTGTTAGTTTTTAAGAGCATAGGGTATTTCCCTATCCACAGTGTCAATGTGCCTATTTTAAAAATAGTTGTGCCGATCAGCACGTATGGCTTTCCTTATCATCCTCGGCTGGCGTGATTCTGTGCCTAGAAATCGTGCCGATTGAGGATGGAAAATATTTTCAGAAACCTCCCTAAAAATAAAAAAAAATGGCTAAAAGGGGGAAGAAATAGCATGGAAATGGAGCTCAGGGCTTCGACTATTACTTGGAACTGACAACTCATTGATTGACCTCCCGGATCTCCTGTAATATTCTCCGAAACAATTAGGGCAAAAGTGGCTAAAAAGTCTTCACAGCAAAGGTAAAACAGTAAATGGTAAAAATATATTTACTTTTCCCCTTTTTATTCATTTTTTCATGAAAATATCAAGTTTTTAAAATATTTTGACCTATTTTTTCCTCAAGGACTCGATAATACACTTTAACTTACTTGTGCAGTGACAGGTGATGGATGTTCGACGATGATGATGAGTCATGTTTTAGCTCTTTTCACCACTCATTAAACTCATATGAAAAGATTGCCGAGTATTTTTTCCCTTTTTGACTCGTTAAGGAGAATAAAAACGAGGGGTCCGCTTTTAGCTCTTTTCCAACCCTTTAAAAATGAAAAGATAGTCAAGCCCTTGTCGTTTTGAACTCGTTAATGGAAGCAAAACACTGTCTGCCCAGTATAAGTTTACACTTTTTTCAGGCTAGAAGGCACTATTTACGAAAAGGGTATTCGTTGACTGAAATGGTCAAGCGATTCTCTCAAGTATTGTTTTCTACCTTTTCAGGCTTGAGAGACAAAAATGTACAAAAAGGGGCCATGTGGAGTTTTCTTTTATGCATCTTTTTCAAACTCTCTAAACATGAAAAAGATGTCGAGTTACACATTTTTCAGATTCGTTAAAGAATTAAATGACATTGGATTCATCACCATGGGGAACATGACCTTCTCCTTACTAGGGCGTGTTAAACTCACTAGGTCGGATTTGTCCGAAGGATGAACTTACAGTGCAAGCATATGCTATCCCCTTCAAGTGTGCAAATAAAAAATAATTGGGGTACTTGCCAGAAATGGTGGGATAAAATTTGGAACTCTATCAGTTGTGTTGGTAGCTCAATATTAAACATGACACTCTTTGCTTTGTGTCGGGTTGGGACATCCTCCTTTGCATCATTGACCTTCTTGCGTTTGGGCCATTCATTTTTTCCTTTCATTTGATCTCTACCATGTCATCATGACCACCGATCCAATGGATCCAAAAATTGCCAAACTTCCAGTTGTGTCGTGGATATGTTCAAGAGTTGTCCTTCTTTAGTTACACTTACCTCTGTTTCTCTTTATCATCCAAAATAATTTTGCATCCTCTCGTCTCGCATCGATGATGTGGGATTCATTATGGCCCTACTTCGATATGATCGCTTTCTGTCGATTTCGTCTCATATTCCGAGAAGTTGACCGAAAGACTCCCTTCCAGTACCTTAGAGCTTGCATGCCCTAATGGAAAGTTCTTTGCACTGGACAATAAGTTTACATCATTGGCTTTCAATTGAGTGATTTCACAGGTGTTCGACTTCAGTTCAAAGTATTCTCATTCCACAGATTGTGCTAATAGTACCTTAAGGACCATTGTCATTATTGGTGGTTTATCTTGTGCTTGTTAATAGTTTACATAATTGACTGGTAACCAAGCGACTTTCTAGCATGTTCAATTTCAACACATCTATTCGCATGCTAGGATTTGTACTTTGATCGAGACATGTACGAGCGCAAGACGCTAGACTTAGATCACAAAATTCCAGGTTACAAAGTGGTGTGACATCGTTGTGATGATATGCATGTCTCTTTCAAATGGCTCGCTGCGACCAGACCATGAGTTATCATATGTGATCCTTCTCATTATTCGATGGTTGCGACTATACCTTGGTTTCATTATGATCCTCTTTGACAGATGGTTACACCCATACCTGGATCCATTTGCATGATCATTCTCTAGATGGCTATGTCCATGCCACGATTCATGTATCATTTGAAAGAGATCTTAGTTTATGTATATGTATCTGTACTTGCTTGCAGGTTTTCTAATGGAAGATCGGTTCCTCGCACTGATTTATAATGCATTTCATCCCTCACTCTGGTTTGACCTTCATGCTTTAGGGGGCATCTGTTACAACGCATTTTGTCACTATCCCTATACTCCTTGTTCCTTCATCTTGGTGGACCTCTACAGTGCACCTCGCATGTTTTTCCTTCATGAAGAAACTCCCATTGTGTCCCTCTTCACTAGCCGATCATTTCCCTTGAAACTTTTGTTTTGCCCAGTTTACAAGACTAGCGCTAATGGCCTTCATATTACCCATGCCAATGTGCAGAGATTAGCACTACATCTCGTGCTGACCAGAGTGACTGAGCTATGTTTTAGTCACGATGATCCTGTTATGGAAAGTTTTTTAAATTAGGGTCAAAGCTTCCAGCTCTAGAAGCTCCGTAACGGAAGTCTGGTAAATGGTTTGGCCCGATGGGATCAAGGATGATAGTTTGGGCTCCTTTCCCCTATAATGATGGAACTACCTCAAGGGATAAGTCCTTCTCCCATGAGAAGAGGATTCAACTCTCATCCATATTTCCTATGCGAGCTCTTGGGAAGGCTTAGAAGTGCTAGGGTGACCAAATCATCTTCAAAAACTATAAAACCAACACTTCGAAGCTCATCCTGACATTGTGTGAACTTGGTCAAGTACTTTGGTATTATGTCGCCCTTCTCCAGGTTTATTTTCCTAAGCTTATCCTTCAATTACAACTTGTTGTCATAATTGTTGTTCTGAAACATGTGTGGCAAGGCCTTCCACATTGCATATGGAGTCTCCTTCCTGTGGAGGTTTAATAAAATATGATCGCGAACTCCTAGTATGACCCTTCTCACCTTTGCAACACATTTACTCCACTCTGCTAAATCTTGAGCATCAGTTGCTAGAGGCTTAGGAATATCTTTGTCTATGAATTCCTCAGCCTGTTGTCTTCCAACACTGCCTCCATCCTATCCTTCCAAGAAATATATTTCGAGCTACCCTCAAGGGCATATTCAAGTCTCAATCCATAGAACGACACCCTACTAGATATGAAGAATGATATTGCAAATTCAATTTGACCTGTAGGAGACAAACTCATGTTCTCCTCTTCTATAGTGATTTCTTCTATGATATCATGTAGAAATTCCTTGTACATTCAAGCTAGCAATTATAATGTACTAAACCAATAGACTTGAATAGACTCTACTCATCAGCAAATAATTAAACAACCGTGAAATCACGAAGCATACAAGAGAATGAATTCAATCAACACATTACACAATGTTTTCATGGGGAAATCCATAGCTAAAACACCCTACTATCTATATATTTAATTAGTGAGAAAATATGATAATATTACAATAATTTTCTCAAGCCCGAGTAAGCTCTACAATATTTGTATCTCTCTCACTTCTTCCAAAACAAGTCTTGGACAATACTTAGCCAATTTTCTATCCTTCCAAGTTCTTACTTCCTTGCATTGTTTCCTTGGGAGTTAGGCCCCTATTAATTAGGGAAATTCCTCAATATGAATTACACAATCCACTTAGGGCTTCCTCTTACTTCATGCACGACGTGTACAATTCAAATTATTGTACAACTGATAGTACACTATCCCTGAACAACAATATCAACTCGGTAACTCTCAAATTTGACGTACATGAGTTATTTATGGCAGAATCATTAGTTAACTAGTTGAACATATGAAGTAGCACCCCATTGTTAGACATCCTACTAGCTTCTCCAATAGTTGGAACTAGTTTAACTAACTTTAACTCAGTTAATATGAATTAATTAAACTCAAAATAAACTCAATTAGTGCTCCTATAATGTAGGAGACACTCTACATGACTCCAGTTAGATCCTCAACTCAAATTAATTGAGACAACTAAGTCAATTAACTTATTTAACTCATACAAGTTGTCTTATGATGTGGAATTATAATTTGTTGGCTTGTATGGGCCTAACCCAGGTTCTAAGGTGATTTACCTAAACAAATATTGGTAGTATAGGCCCTTTCAATAGCAGTCTGTGGAGCGTAGACTGAGGTCTCATCCGAAGTAGTATGGGAGCTATCAGAACTAGGTTTCGCACCCTGGGGATGTCTGATGAGCTTCTAGCAGTCTACTGTTTGACCTTGTACACACATTGCTATGCCCACATATTAGTCCCTCGCAACTTCTGAGGCTGCCTTCCCGCAACCCTACTCGGGGCATGATACGTACTACACCCAAGTTTCTTGCTTATTTAACCTATTATTATCCGATTACTGAACTTATCTGTGTAAGACTAGTGACAATTAATAGTATATGCAGCAATCATATAAGTGCGCGTGATAGACAAAATAGTATAAATGTAAAGAAGGTAATACACAAGAAAATGCATAGAAAGAGGAATCAACTTCTCTTTATTATTCTTAATTCAAGATTACAGACTCAACACCACCCTACGCACTTAGTTTTAGGGGTCCACGCACTTAGCTGCAGACTCTACCAGGCCTCTGCGCACTCATCTGCAGAGCCTCTTCGTACTACTATGACCCAATACACTTAGATTCTTCCTCTATGCTTGAACCATTCGTATTCATCTATCTCTCCAATGCACTCTCTTTACAACTTAGAGCCTTGCTCTATTTATACAATCACATGATCTACAGACCATCGGTAGGCTGACATGACATTACATTACATTACGATACTTAGGGCAGACAACCCTATGACTCAACCTATACTTCACGCTTCGTGCCCACAATTTGCAGAGTCTTACCATACATTTGACCAAAACTTTGGCTTTGAGCCCCAAAACATGTTGTGGGGGATTCCATGCCCAACAGGCCCCCCACACAATCATTGTGACTCATCCCCTAGTCACTCAGTCAGCATGGCGATCTTGGCGTGGAGTCCCTCAAACTCGTCTGTACTGCTCAGAGGTCCACGATGCACAGTTCTGTAGTTTGTTAAACCTGCTGCATGCACTCTTCCGATGCTTCTTTATGGGGATCAAATCCCTGCCTTAGCATGTAGATCCCCTACATCTGTGCGATCTTGACCTCGATATCTGCCATAATGGCAAAGGCCTTATTAATCCATGGCTGGATGCGTGCTTTGAGAAGTGCCTCTTTTTGTCTTGTGGCATCCACCTTCTCTTTCAGTGCCCTTGCTTGTTGCATCTTTGTGAAGCGTTGAGTGAGGACGATTGTCTACGCAGTTCCCCTTACATTGTCATACTGCTCCTGAAGCTTGCATGCCTCTGTTTCAAAGCAATGTATGTTGGGGTCCTCCTGAAAGGATGTGAGGACTACAAATTCTTGGTCCAACATACGGGTACATTCCTGCACTGCCCGTCTAATTTCTTCCAATCCTATTTGAATAGCACTAACGCACTGCTCTCTAACTTCTGTGGAGTGGAAGACCACGCCTTTAGCCACAGCTCGGAAAACTGGAGATTCAAGTCCAGCTGCTGTCGCGTTGTTTCCTCACACACGTTTCTGACTCCACTTGCCAAACAGTGGATCCGCATTTTTGTTGGTAGGTCTGCGGTGATGGACAACTCTAGGACTCGTTGACACGATTCATGAATTTTCTGCACTATCTGTTGGTTTTCTGCCACCAGTTTGTCACACTGCAGGTTCAAATGTTCGATGTTCATCTTTTTGCTCACTCATTACCTAAATCACACGACCCTCCTTGGCACGAAGCTCTATTGTTATGTCATCCCGTAGTTGGTACAGTGTGTCTCATGGAAGAGTAGCCAAATTAAGGCCAAGTCCCTTGATCCTTCCAATCGCAGCTCTGTCGGTCTCATTCTCTGCTACTAGTTCCCCTTCCGGTAGCACTATGGTGTTGGCCATCTTTGCACATAGCAGCTGCTCCACTGCTAATGTGCCCACTGCGCCTTAGATGGCTATGGTTTCTTCCTGTTGGGGCTGCACCTGTAGTGCCTGCAGCCATGCCCTTAGGGCCCCCAACACAGTCTATTGCTCCGACATCACTTCTTGGAGTGCTTCCTTAGTGACTTCGCGAACCTTGTCGCCAATATTTTAGAGGTCGCCTTCTGTTAACATGATCGGGTCGAAGGCCAATTTTGAGGCTTTGACCTTTTTCAGTAGACTCGATCTCTCTGTGATGCGCGGCCTTTTCAGTTGGGTAGAAGTTGTGCCTGGGTCTGTGCCTTCTTCTGCAAGGTTTGTGTCCTCTACCTCCTATCCTGTAGATAGTTCCTGGCACTCCTCTTGCTATGTTGTTGTGGCCGCTGTTGTCTATGATGATGCTATGACTTTCATGGCCTTTGCCTGCTCTGCAGCTGCCTTTGCTGCCTCATGGACTGCCCTTACCTCTGTTTTCATTTTTTCATTGCGCCTCTTTTCAGCCTCATCCTTTCTTCTCTGTGCTACTATCCTATCTAGCTCTGCCAAATCCGGGGCATGCCACTCGGGAGGCCATGATTGTAACACTGAAAAAGTTGCATCATCAATGGCGATGAAGGGGAGCTTGGTCCACTATTGTGCCAGATCCTTTTGCGCCTTGATGTAGATGTTGTACATGTCTGCCTTGAAGTCTGCAAGGCTCTGTAGATTATTGTAAACTGTGGGGGACAAGTGCGGCCTCCTATTAATCCAAATCCTGATGCTCGCCTCCATGAGCACCGAGAAGATCCTTGTCTTACGAATCTGCTTCACATCCTTGGTAGCCCAGAGCAACACGTATTTTGCAGCCTCTAGTAAGTCCTGTTCAATGCTTGGGAACTGACTTTCCTCTAGAAGCTCTCAAACTACCAGCAGAATGGACAAGAGCAACCACGCGTAGTGGAAGTTCTTACCCTACTCCTGGGCTTCCTTGCAGTTGATCAAGAATTCCTCGTAGAGGAACTCGGCGTAGTTGAATTGGACCCCCTATGTGCATTGTTCAGCCAATGCAACTATTGGCCCTGGTACTTCATTGTGGTCGTATTTTCTCATTACCTTCCTGCCCAAGAATTGGGTGGCTACACGCACCCCCTTATCTTTGATGTTTCTGATTGCGTAACCCCTCTTTTTGGTCACAAGCTTGTATTTTTCCTTCATGGATTCTGCGAGAGCCAACTTGCTGCTCTTTCCTGTTGTTGTCATGGGGTCCTTTCCCTCACAGGGAAGCTGAGAAATTTTGTGGATGAGAACCGACGTGATGGGAATAGGATCCTCCAACCATAAGTACCCATCGTGCACCAAGCACATTAGTTGCCTGATGATGAAAATAGTGATGGGAACATGGCGAACGTGTGGAATCCACATCAAATGAAAAAATTCAGCCTTCTCCACAATGCACAACCATTTTCGTGGCTCTAATGTTGTGACTAGCCCCACTGTGATTTGCTTCATGAGGCTCTCTGTCTCTAAGTGTGGGAACTTCTCACTGTTCGCAAGGTCCCAATCTTCAAACTTCATTGTGGTCACACAGCCCAGGTGCGAGCCCTCAAACACAATTCCATCAGGGAGGAGCGGGGTCTGGAGTATGCTTTTGGTGGCATCCAGATCCTTTGGTATCTTAGTTTTCCCTTTTCGCAGAGGGATGTACTCGGGTAATTTCACTGTAGAGCGCACTAGCTAGATGTCCTCTTCCATGACCTCTACTTCCTCTATCTCATCGAAGAGAGCCTGTAGGTCCTCCTCCTCATTATCTGTCTCAACGGTGACAACCTTACCCTTTTCTTGCATTGAGAGCTTACCGAATCATGGATTCTGCAGGGACATGCGACTCCTCCCACTGCCTACTTATCCCTTTTCGGTCTCAACGTTCGTGGTGATTTTGGGATTTCTGGTGTCTCCCCAACATCTTTGGGAACATCGTGTACTGCGGGGTTCTACATGGCCTCGTCGGCGGTTCCTTCTACAAATCCGAATCCTCTCGTGGTAGCTACCATCTTGTTGGGACTGTATGTGGTTGTTCACGAACTTCGGGGCTCGAATATCACTCAGCGCTCAACACTCTGGGCTCTAGTCAACTGTTGAAATGTCAAGTGAACAAGTGTTCTCTTCTGGCTAGCCCCTGGAGTTTTATATCGCCTTATGAATTCAAATTCGACCGTTCCCCCCCATTTATGGGCTATTAATGCTTTCTTTGAGGCTGATTGTCCCAAATCTTGCCCTTAATCCATGCTTAAATGCCTGTTGCCCGCTCACTTTTGCCTTAAATTGGACATCCCATCATGAACAATGACACCAATGGTCACTTCCCAGCCTACCTGTGCAGCAGCGCAGCCCCCCATCCACAGGTGCGAACCTTGTGACATGTTGATTTTGTGCACATCTCTCTTATCATGCAGCTCCCAAATAGACTCTTTTATAGTCCCACCCTCTCTTTCAACTGCCTAGAATGCTGAGACTATGCTCCCTATGGCTAGTTAGGTGGTCGCACCACCTGTGCGAGACTTCCACTCACCTTCCAGTAGAGTCCACAGAAACTCCTCAATTTCCCTCGGATAGTCGGCACCGCATGTTCTACCATATGTAGTGTGCTCCCCTGGTTACTGTATTCGTTGAGGTGCGATCATAGCCATGGTACTAGAGTCATAAATTCTCAACGACAATCTTCCAATCCAGTGGTATGATAATCCCTATCTTGCCTCGCTATCCTTGGTTTATCGATGAGACATGCTTGCGTGATCTCATTTTCCAGCCTCTTGATCTTAGCATCCATCAAAATGCCTTTCTTCCTCAATTGTACTCGGTCCATTTTGAGTTCGCGAAGTCTAAGGTTCCCTCACTAAATTTTTTCTTGAATCCTTATGTGTTCAACCTGACGTAGCTGTGTGATTTCTTCGTCCTGGTCTTCGCGCACTGTCACAACTGCAGGAGCTATTACGTGTGGATTCCTCTTTGTATTCTCTTCATAAATTAAGGTCTCTACTCTATTTCACACCTTTGGAATCATTTCCATGGTCAGGTTTTTGCACATGGTCCTATAGGCCCATCTAACCACTGGCACATGCAAATCCCAATCAGTTTGTCTTGCCTAGTGAACCTTGTTCAATACTTTGCACACCCTATCAAATGCCTCTCTATGGATAATTGGTAGTGCACGTCACCTTTCCTGCTACTATTGTTTGTTCTGATTCTCTAGTTTTGGAATGGTGTGCACTTGTGCGGGTTTTACAACATATGTTCACATCCATCGGGAAAGGTGGGTGCGCAAGTTGTTCCACCCCTGCTGAATGGCTCATGTTCTAAGGTGGGGTTTTTGAAAGCGTAGGCACATCATCCTTCAGCATCCACAATAGTCCTCAGAAATTCCTTTATGCGTACCCCACCATCATGTGGGCATCGCACGTAGTGCCCACTTTAGAGCATCAAACTGTTGTTGTTCTCATACTACTCATAAATTCATCCACTGCTATCAATCCATCATATGTTGGCAGCTCCCTTGCCTCTATTGTCACACAATGCAGTGATCTAACCATCATGTTGCAATTAAGTGTTGTTACTTCGTGTAGCCGATCTTGCCATCACTCTGCTTCTTCATCTGAATCTGAAGTGTAAGAGCTTTCGTGCTCCCAAGAAATTATTCCATCTAGAGTCGGATTCACCCAATCCCATTATCACACAGTTATCTTGTAAATACAATCTGGATCATCATCACTATCATTGTTGCGCACCGGTTCAGTGTATCGTACTATTTTGGCTGGATCTAGCGGTACTACTATGCATAGTGACTTTTTCTCAAAGATCATTCTACGGTCCTTCAGATTTATGACTCCATTCATATCAGTGGCCTAGTCTATTCCTAGTAGCAGGGGATAGGGATTACTATCATCAATAATCTCTATCACTTCAAAATCCACCTGTGCGCTCACACCTTCAATATCGACTGTTACCCCTAGCAATCTTCCCATGGCCAAAATCTTCTGTTGGTTTGTCATTTGTAACTGAATAGGAGACCACTTTAGCACAGGTCTACCCATGTGTTCCCATGTTTTTTTTGGTAGTACATTCGTGTCCTATCTTAGATCCAGGATTACCTGATCCATTTCATAATCGCCAATTTGTGCGATTGATCAAAAAACAATCCTCAAGGACTTTCTAAATGCTCAAAAACTAAAGTGAAAGGATGCTCCTGAAAATAGTCTCATTGCATATATCTCTTCATTCTCAATCTAATGAAACTTGAATGGGCGAAAACAGACTTCGGATGAGGAAGTTATTGTAAAACGAAATTTTCCCATTGTCCTTTGAAGAGGACGCAATTTCTTACTAAATGGGACTTAAGGGAAAATATGTTTTTAAACATAAAATCCCTTAAAGTTTATCACATCACAACCTTTCATCACATCATAGAAAATCCAAGTGGAGTGTTTAAAGGACCATGGCCTTAGGGAATTGTGATTAGCAATCAGTGCGATATAACGTAGACTGTAGATCGGGCACGCAGATCAATGGTGGATATGATAATATCACATCGTAGATTTCCAAGAGGAAGGGGCCAAGACCTGCGACCATTGCGATTAGTGATTGCGATGAAGCAGATCAGGAGATCAATGATGGGCGATGTATATCACATTAGAGCCATCCATTGGTGGAGGAACACACCCTGGGCTGTTGAGACTTGCGATATGCGATGCGTCGATAGCGCGATCGGCGATTGGTGATCGGCATTGCGACAATACAAAGGTCCAATGAACATATGATGGAGCCGATAGTGATACGTCGATGCGATCGGTGATTGAAGATTAGATCGCAACAAAGCAGGAGCAGAGTACCTCAACCCATGCGACATGTGATATGCGATGGGCTGATCGGCGATATTGGCGATCGTAGATTGGGAATCCCAAATACAAGTCGACCATGACCTTTGGGTGCAATATGCGATATGTGATAAGAGCACAGACCTAATAAGGTTTATGGACATGATTTCATATTATTTGAAACCCGTCCTTGGCACTTGATAGAGGACTTTCTGTGTATTTCCTATGTATTGGTTATTATGGTTGTTTTCGGGATTTCGTCCAAACAAATGCCATCGATTCCTTTGTAATTGTCCTTGTTCAAAAATCATTGTGCCACGCTATAAGTGGGCATTTTGTAACAAATGATGCATTTTGAAACAATGATGTGTTTGTAACAGGAATGCATTATGTAATGCACAGAGCCACCGAACCAGAAGCAGAGCCATAGAGCTAGAGAGCCAGAGCGCTAGAGGGCTAGTTGAAGAGACAGGGAGCAAAAGAAGCCGCAGAGGAATGATTGCACCGAGAGGAATAGACATGGAAGCCATAGAGTCAGAGGATTCCTAAAAGGCTAGATAGCCAAGCAAAGAAGTTGTTCTCCCTTCGAGGAGCTCACAACAGGCTCCCTTCAGGGAAGTTCTCTCTCCAGAGAGCTTACACTGTAACATCCCATAGTCCAAGAGCTCATAGAGGCATAGAGCCACGAGAGGTTGGGGGCGAATTTCCCAGGGATGATTCTTCAGGATGAGGAAGGGACAGAGAGCCCGAGAACATGAGCACCGAGAGCCAGAAAGCCTAAGAGATTAAGAGCCAGAGGACTGAGTAGAGGTAGATCTAGACAACTAGAGCTTAAGATAGCTACGTAGAACCAGAGGGTCAATAGCTGCAAAGAGCTAGAGAGCAATAGTTGTAGAGAGCCAGAGCAAGATCCAGAGCTAAGAGCCAGAGCCGAGAGCCAGAGTGAGAGCTAGAGCCGAGAGCCAAAGCGAGAGCTAGAGCCAAGAGCCAAACTTGAGAGCTAGAGCCAAGAGCCAGAGCCAAGAGCTAAGAGCCAAGAGCCAGAGCCGAGAGCCAAGAGCCGAGAGCCAGAGCCAAGAGCCAAGAGACAAGAGCCAAGAGCCAAGATTTGGAGCCGAGAGCAAAGAGTCGAGAGCTAGAGCTGAGAGCCAAGAGCCGAGAGCCAGAGCCAAGAGATAGAGCCAAGAGCCATAGCTCAAAGCCAAGAGCTAAGAGCCAGAGCTGAGAGCCAGAGCCAAGAGCTAGAGTCGAGAGCCAGAGCTGAGAGCTAGAGCCAAGAGCCAAGAGCCAAGAGCCAAGAGCCAAGAGCCAAGAGCCAAAAGCCAAGAGAGAGAGGCGAGAGACAGAGCCAAGAGCTAAGAGTCAAGAGCCATAACCAAGAGCTAGAGCTGAGAGCCAAGAACCGAGTGTCAGAGCCAAGAACCAAGAGCCGAGAGCGAGAGCCAAGAGATAGAGCTGAGAGCTAGAGCCAAGAGCCGAGAGCCAAAAATTTTGAGAGTTCCTGTGAGCCACCAGAGGTTGGAGGCTTGGTAGAGGCCAAAGCCACCAAAGGTTGGGAGGTTGAAGCTACAATTCCTCAGAAACTTGAGCATAATATAGTTGCAGAGCACAAAAGGCTAGAGAGCCGTACAGTTGAGCATTTGAAATAGTGCCACCAGAGGTTGGGAGGGAAGTGAAAGAGCCACAAGAGTATGGAGGCTCGATAGAGGCATAGCTACCAGAGGTTGGAGGGAGAGCCTCAAAGCAAAAGAGCTCAAAGCAGACTTCTAAGAGCCGCAGAGCTGTAATGAAGTTGCAGAACAATAAAGAGGTCAAATGATCAGGCTATTGTTGATGTTCGAAGTGAGCTAAAGACAAAAGAAGGAATTCCATAGATAGTAAAATAATTCTGAGGGAGTTGGTGCAAGCCAGGAGCTCAAGATATCCTAGAGCACTGATTGAAGGAATCTAGTCCAGAGGAGCCTGGATTTGTCTGCAGAGTATGGATAGCTAGCAGGATAAGATGGTATTTCGAAATACATAGGTTTAGTTGTAAACCAATGGAGTTGAGTGTAGAACTTGTAAAAGAAGCATTACCATAATCCAAAAGAGCCTAGTTGAGTTGACAAGAGTTCATGGAGAGGTAGCCCAAGAGGTTTAGGTGAACTCCTAATTATATTGCTGTTATGTGTCTTGGTTATTATTTGCATTATTTGTTGTTATATGTTTTTATATCAGTTTAAGAAAATCAGCTTAAAGCACTTAACAGTTAAAGGCAAACACAAGCATACACCTATTTCAAGTTCTTAATTCTGCAAATTATCACTCATAAGCATAGATCTTGGGAATATATAAGCTTTGGAGTGGGAGAGGTTCTTGTAAGCATGACAAGAAGCCTTTAGGGCCCCATTTTAGATCAAGTGGTATCAGAGCAGGGTATATCATAGCACCAGGTTGATTAAACCCCACCTTCAAAGAAGGTTATATCAGAACTGGTTATACCAGAGTAGATGTTATCATGATGCAAGTGGTATCAGATCAAAATGCTTGATTGAAAGAGAAATCTATATGCTTGTTTGACTTGAAAGGTGTTTGATTGTTTGTAAACTGACTACTATTTGAGTTTGCAAAGGTGAAGGGAAGGCTACTGATAGCTAAGTCCAAGAGAGGACATGAAGGAAGAAGGGTTGGAGGCATTATCCTTATCCCAAAGCACCCCAAGACAATCATTGAAGCACAAGAGGTTTGTTGCAAATTGATGCTTGTCTTTTGGTTTATTGCATTTCTTTCCTAATGAGATACCAGTTGCAAGATGGAAAAAGTTGAGTAGGAAGACTCACTCTATTGCTGCAAACATTATGTTCATTTCAGCTTCAAAAGTATAGTGTACTTAAGTGAAAGTTGAAGGATGAAACATTATATTTCATTTCAGCTTCGAAAGTACAATGTGCTTAAGCGAAAGTTGAAAGATGAAATGCATGCATGAGAATGATGTGCATGAACATAGGGATGCTAATGTTTTCCTTGTATTTGAACATGTATGTGTGATTAACTTAAAGGGTTGATTTCTTTGATTTTCAACATGCATGTAATATTATGCTTGTTATCTAGTCCTTCATTTGTAAATGCAGATGTAAGACATGGAGGTGTTCACAAGATGTGAAATATGTTTCTTTTGTTGAAGCAGAATTTTAGGCCATCCAGTTGTTGTCTGTAATTATGTTGTGGTTAACAGTTGTTGTTGAAAATATGTCAAATAGATACAAATGAAAATTTTTGTGAATAAGATGTAACTTCACATTTGTTTGAGCCACCTTGGATCATTGATCAAGGAAGAGAAGTTCAAACTACCTTCTGTAACCTTCTCAGCAGGAGTTCTACATGAAGTCAAGGAGGACAACAGTTCTTAACCAGAGGACCAACACATCCAGGAAGGAAGTGTTTAAAGGTTTTGGTTTAGAGGCACTAGCTATGCAAGGCAAGTGTATGAAGGCTAAAAAAAGAGGGTGATGTTACTCTCATCTACTGTGTAGATCAGTATATCAGTATTTTTAGGTCAAAAAGATTCCCAGTGGGGAGGCATGATCAGAAAATGATCCTCAATGACTTTCTAAATGCTCAAAAATGAAAGTCAAAGGATGCTCCTGAAAATAGTCTCATTTCATAGATCTCTTCATTCTGAATCTAACGCAATTTGAATGGGCGAAGATGGACTTCGGATGAAGAAGTTATTGTAAAAAGAAATTTGCCCAATGTCCTTTGAAAAGGAGGCAATTTCTTCCTAAATGGGACTTAAGGGAAAATGTGTTCTTAAACATAAAATCCCTTAAAGTTTATCACATCACAACCTTTCATTGCATCAGAGAAAAGCCAAGCAGAGTGTTTAACGGACCGTGGCCTTAGGGAATTGCGATTAGTGATCAACGTGATATAACGTGGACCATAGATTGGGTGAGTAGATCAACAGTGGATATGATAATATCGCATCGTAGATTTCCAAGACGAAGGGACCAAGACCCATGACCATTGAGATTAGTGATTACAATGAAGCGGATTGGGGGATCAGCAATCGGCGATGTATATCGCGTCGGAGCCATCTGTTGGCGGAGGAATAGACCCTAGGCTATTGTGACTTGTGATATGCGATGCGTCGATAGCGTGATCAGTGATCAGCATCAGCAATCAGGATCGCGATAATGCAAAGGGCCAATGCACATGTGATGGAGTCGATAGTGATACACCGATGTGATCAGCGATCAGAGATCGAATCGCAACAAAGTAGGAGCAAGGTACCTTGACCCATGCGACATGTGATATGCGATGGGCTGCTTGGTAATATCGGCAATCGAAGATCAGGAATCCCAAATACAAATGTACCATGAGCTTTGGGTAGTGCGATATGTGATATGCGATAAGAGCACGAACCCGATAGGGTTTATGGAGGGTGATTTCATATTATTTGAAATCTAGCCTTGGCGCCTGATAGAGGATTTTCTGTGTACTTCTCGTTAATTGGTTATTATGGTCGTTTTTGGGATTTCATCCAAAGAAAGGCTGTCAATTCCTTTGTAACTATCCCTGTTCAAAAATCATTGTGCCACGTTGTAAGTGGGCATTTTGTAACAAATGATGCGTTTTGAAAAAATGATGTGTTTGTAACAGGAATGTGTTATGTAACATGCAGAGCCACAGAGCCAGAAGCTAGAGGGCCAGAAGTAGAGCCATAATGCCAGAGAGCTAGAGCGCCAGACACAGAGCCACAACGTGAGTAAGCTAGAGGGCCAGTCAAAGAGATAGGGATTAGAAGAAGCCGCAGAGTAATGATTGCACCGAGAGGAACAAACATGGAATTTGCAGAGTCGGAGGATTCCTAAAAGGATAGAGAGCCAAGCGAAGAAGCTGGTATTAGTTCAAGCAGCTCACAGTAGGCTCCCTTTTGGGAAGTTCTCTCTCTAGAGAGCTCACGCTGTAACATCCCATAGCTCCAGAGCTGATAGAGGCATAGAGCCACCAGAGGTTGGGGGAAAATTGCCCAAGGATGATTCCTCAAGATGAGGAAGGGACAGAGAGCCTTAGAACTTGAGCAGTGAGAGTTTGAAAGCCTGAGAGCTTTAGAACTAGATGACCGAGAAGGGGTAGAGTCACCAGAGGTTGGAGGTCGAGCCAGACAGTTAGAGTTCAAGATATTTATGCAGAACTAGAGGTTCGATAGTTGCAGAGAGTCAGAGAGTGATAGTTGTAGAGAACCACAGCCATAGCTAGAGCTAAGAGCCAGAGAGAGAGCCAGAGTTGAGAGACAAAGTGAGAGCCAGAGTCGAGAGCTAGAGCTGAGAGCCAGAGCCAAGAACCAAGCCAAGTGCCAAAGACGAGAGCTAAGAGCCAAGAGTCGGAGCCGAGAGCCGAAAGCCAAGAGTCAGAGCCGAGATGAGAGCCAAGAGCCAAGAGCCAAAGATGAGAGCTAGAGCTAAGAGCCAAAGCCTAGAGACAAGAGCCAAGAGCCAGAGCCTAGAGCCAGAGCCCAGAGCCAGAGCCCAGAGCTAGAGCTAAGAGCCAAAGCCGAGAGATAAGATCCGAGAGCCAGAGCCAAGAGCCAGAGCTGAGAGAAAGAGCCAAGAGCCGAGAGCCAAGAGCTAAGAGTCGAGAGGCAGAGTCAAGAGATGGAGCTGAGAGCTAAAGCTGAGAGCCAAGAGCTGAGGGCCAGAGCTGAGAGCCAAGAGCTGAGAGCCAGAGCCGAGAGCTAGAGCTAAGAGCCAAGAGCCAAAGAGTTAGAGAATGCCAGTGAGCCACCAAAGGTTGGAGGCCTGCTAGAGGCCGAAGCCACCAGAGGTTGGAAGGCTGAAGCCACAATTCCTCAGAAGCTTCATCGCAACAGAGTTGCAGAGTGTAGAAGGCCAGAGAGCCATAGAGCTGAGAATTTCAGAGAGTGCCACCAGAGGTTGGGAGGATAGTGAAAGAGCCACCAGAGGTTGGAGGCTCGATAGAGGCATAACCACCAAAGGTTGGAGGCAGAGCCTCAGAGCCAAAGAGCTTAAAGCAGACTTCTAAGAGCCATGGAGCTATAATGAAGTTGCAGAACAACAAAGAGATCAAATGATCAGCCTATTGCTAATGTCTGAAGTGTGCTGAAGATAGAATAAGGGATTCCAAAGACAGTATAAGAATTTTGAGGGAGTTGGTGCAAGCCACGAGCTCAAGATAGCTGAAAGTGCTGATTGAAGGAATCTAGTCCAAAGGAGCCTAGATCTATCTGTATAGTATGGACAACCAATGGGATAATATGGTATTTATAAACCCATAGGTTCATTGTAAACCAATGGAGATGAGTGTGGAACTTGTAAAAGAAGCATTACCATAATCTGAAATAGCCTAGTCGAGTTGACAAGAGCTCACGGAGACATAGCGCAAGAGGTTTGGGTGAACTCCTAATTATATTGTTGTTATGTGTGTTGGTTATTATTTTCATTATTTTCTATTATATGTTTTTATACCAGTTTAAGAAAATCAACTTAAAGCAGTCAACAGTTAAAGGCAAACACAAGCATACACCTATTTCAACTACTTAATTCTGCAAATTATCACTCATAAGAATAGATGTTGGGAATATATAAGCTTTGGAGTGGGAGAGGTTCTTGTAATCATGACAAGAAGCCTTTAGGGCCCCATTTCAGATCAATAGTCAACCTCATTTCCCTTCCTGTGCACAATGCATGATTTCCATGTTTCCAGACCATGTGCGGTTCTCCTGACCCCGTGCACCTAGTGATAAGTTCCAATAATTCTTTTACTGCCTTTCTGTCTTGTAGCAGTTTCATGCATGTCTCCAGAAAGGTAGTTAGCATTGAAGGATTCATCCCTAGTTCTAGTTGATCCTTACTACCTGAAGTGGAGGCCTCCGTGAAGGTCTTCTTAAATTCCACGAATGTCGCACGTTCTAAATCAAATTTGGGTTCCTTTGTAGGAGCCTTGCAAACCCAAGCACCCTCTTCTAGCTACTTCCCTTTATCATCGCCCATGGTCATACCACTCTTAAGCATCATGTTTACATTTCGGTCTTCTTCGCACGACTCAGACCTCATCATCTGCAAATTCTTAGTCGAAGGGGGCTGGTGTACCCCTTTTTCATGCATCCTTGCTATCAGTGAAGGGCAGTCTTCTGCCTCATGATCAAACTTAGTATAGTACAAACATGATGTCCATGTTGGGTTTGTATAATTGTGGGCATAGTGCCTCGACCCTCCGCAATTGTAATAAATTAGTTGTTCGTGCCCCTGAAATTTAGTGTGCGCCATCGCTCCATTTGGGTCGAGGGATCGCATTTTAGTATGCATCTTGTAGGCAGGAGTCCGATCCATCATTAGTTTGTAGCTTTGGCAGGTCCGTTCATCATGGCCTACCGACCTACAGAAATTACAAAAAAATTGTTGGGACGTCTATGTATATTTTTGCAATAGATGACAATTATCTGTAGTGTGCTTTCCTCCTATTTGACAGATCGCACACCATAATGCAGGTAGTACGCTTGGCTCTGCCTGTGCCTGAGGTCTTAATAGCATCGACCTTCGTCCTGCCAAGTAATTTGCAAACACTGGACAATGGTCCTTGTCATGCCGTTGGCCTTTGCATTCTATGCACCATACCTCCTCGCCTGCCTCTGGCCGAATTGTCCTGTCTTTTTTTCAACTCTGCATATCCCGACATAGATTTTCCAGTTGCGTGTGGATTTTTTGGACTCCCAACCCAGGGTCTTGTATAGGGGTCTCATGAAGTCTCATCTCCATCTCCAAAGATTCATCCTGGATTGAAATTTTTCACTTTGACAGCGTTGTCCTTAAGTGTGGTGTTAGTGATGCTACCAACCATGTGCGGTGTTGTCCATCTGTCAGAGTCATATTGGCTTCACAAATTGTACCCTTCAACCTTTGTTGCAGATCCCATGGGGTCTCGCCTGGGATCATCGCGATCTCCTTGAACCTGATTATTGATTGTGTTTTTGACTTTGGCCTGCTAAATTCCCTGTTCAGCGTGGCCTGGATTTCTATGATTCCTACGTTTGGATGGTCATTCAAATGTTTGATGTACCATGTTAATGTGTGATCCTGCAAAGCACTCACCATCGTAGCCTTATTGATGTTGTCATCCATGATGCCTTTTGCTTCCCATACTATTCTTACAATGAACCAGAATTGGTCTGGATCTTCATTCCCCACTCCTCTAAATACTGGTAGATTGATCGCACTCACCATACTAAACTGTGGTTGTGGCAAAGGGTGGGTGGGTGGAGATGGAGGTGAGGAGGGTGAGGCGGGTGGTGTGTGGGTGGAGGTGGTTAACGCGGAATGCGCTGCCTTATTATAATGACCACGCTTCTCAGAGAAACTTCTGCGAGCTCTTCCTTGCTTTCCCACGAGGGTGAATTTAAGGGACTAGTTTCTAATTCTTCACTATCTCTACTTCTATAGATCTTCCCACTTTTCATAGCCCCAAACATTAATTTATTCGCATAACCCGCTTTTCACACAATAGCATCTTAATCCAAGTGTTCAAAGATTTAATATACTTACCTCGCGATCCCTTGAGGAAACGTTGCTTCACCTGACTGTAGCTGACGGTCATGTCTATCATGAACTTAGTGATAAAAACTCCTATAATTTGGTCGAGCCAATGGTCCACAGCTCACGCGATCTTATCTCCTGACACTTCTAGTTTGCGCACTAATTCCAGAGTCCACACTATTGGTTTGCTGAGCCTATACCTTCCCTGAATGTCTACTATCTTCGCAATCCACTCATACAACTTAGAAGGAAAGGATGCAAATAAACTTTCATGGATTTACATATAAAAGTAGCGCTCCAACCATTATTCCTTAGATACTAGAGAATTTTTGTTTTCCTATGCCACGAACTCGTGAATGTTCTTGCCCAACCACTCTTCAGTTTCTTTCTTTGTTGGATTCCAATGGCATGACATTCGACATCCCTTATGCAGATCTTGTTCATAGCAATGGAACCATTTGTTGGCTTGTATGGGCCTGACCCAGGTTTAGAGGTGACTTAGCTAAATAAATCCTGGTGCTATTGGCCCTTTCGGCAACATTCCGTGGAGTGCGAATTGTGGTCTCACTTGAAGTAGTATGGGAGGGTGGCAGAACTAGGTTTCCGCACCTTGGAAATGTCTGATGAGCTTCTGGCAGTCCGTGGTTTGACCCTGCGTGCACATCAGTACACGCACCTATTAGTCCCTCACAACTTGTGAGGTTACCTTCGCGCAGCCCCACTTGGGGCGTGATCCGTATTACACCCAAGTTCCTTGCTTAATTAACTTGTTATTACCCAATTACATAACTTATCTATGTAAGACTAGTGAGAATTAATAGTATATCTAGTAATCATATAAGTGCGCATGATAAACAAAGTAGTATAAATGTAAAGAAGGCAATACACAAGCAAATGCATAGAAATAGGAATCAAATTCTCTTTATTATTATTTTTTCAAGATTATAGACTCAACACCACCTTTTGCACTCAGCTACAGGGGTCCGTGCACTCAGCTGTGGACACTACTAGGCCTCTGCGCACTCAGATGCAAAGCCTCTTCCTACTACTATGACCCAACACATGTAGATTCTTACTCTATGCTTGAACCATTCATATTCATCTCTCTATCCAATGCATTCTCTTTACAACTTAGAGCCTCTCTCTATTTATACAATCCCATGGTCCACAGAGCATGGGTAGGTTGACATTACATTACATTACAATACTTAGGGTGGACAACCTTATGACTCAACCTATACTTCGTGCTCCACACCCGCAATTCACAAAGTATTACGATACATTTGACCAAAACTTAGGTTTTGAGCCCCAAAACATGTTTTTGGGGGATTCCATGCCCAACACCATTTTATTCCTAATTTAATTCAAGGGAAAATTAAATTAGAACCTGTATTGGTGCCATTTTCAACAACACATGCCTATCCTCAGAATCTTATTCCATGTTCTAGTAGGGATAGGATAGGTTATTTTAAGACTATTTTTTGTTTTTCACGCATGATATTCATTGACAAGAGTACTTTCTGATCATTACAAGGTGATCCTCGAGGAATATAGCAAGGAGATGAATGAGAAAAAGCACATGCAAAGAAGAAGCACATAGGAGAACCATCATAAAGACATGAATCAGAACATGGATTAAGACATAATGAAGACATTGTATGATGACTCATAAGATTCCAATACTAATTCAAGATGGTTTGGAGAGTGAAGACGAAGTACATATCAGATATATCATGAAGTCAAAAAGAAAGCAACAAGGAGAACAACTTGGCATTGCCACCTCATCATGAAGTCCACATCACCATTGTCAATTTGTGACTTATGAAAGTGTCATCACAATGCTAAGTGTGTCCATGTGTCATGCCAAATCATGTGGAATGTAATGATGTAATTATTGAAAGGAAAAGGACAATATTTAATGTCTGCAAGTCTGGGAGTCATATGTGGAATATGAAGAGTCACATAGTCATATATGGACAAACGTCAAATAGAGAAATCCAAAATTAGCCTAGAAGTTCAAGAATTGCTTGGAAGCACAAACATTATAATAGAAGTGAAAGAAGCATGAGTGTAACTAAAGAGTCATCGAGATATGGAAGGTCATTCCTCTTGTTAAAAAAATAACCTCATAACTCAAACAAAAGTCTTTTGGAGGCTTTTGCATTGGAGAGCTAGCTTTTGTAGAATATGAAATGGCCCTGTTTAAGCCAATAGATAAGCCAACATAACTATGAAGAAAAATAAATATAAAAAATAGTCAACAAATAAACCACAGTTACTGTGTGAGCTCAAACCTGTTGTAAATCTCATATTTTAATTAAACCATTAACTACATTCTTATATAGTAAAATTATTACTAATATGATTATCAACCAACTGTCTAATCTGAAATAAATCTACTGACACTACCAATCTTGTGAAAGCTAATTTCTAGCACTGACCACCCTAATAATTTGCTGCCCTAATTTTGCACATAGAACACAAAATCTACTGACTACTTTGTGAGCAATTTACATAATAAATTAAGAATTATTCCCAACACTCCCCCTTAATGATTAATGAGGATTTACTATCTTATCTCGTAGTGCCAAAAATTGGGTTTTTGCAACTACTTTGGTGAAGATATCTACTAGCTAATGTTGCGTATTTATATGCTTCAATTAAATATCCTTCTTTTGCATCAAATCTCTAATGAAGTGATATTTCATGTCAAAATGCTTTGTCCTATTTTGATGAACTCAATTCTTTCCTAACTTGATGGCACTTACATTTTCACAATAAGTCACTCTAGGCTGAATTTGTTTTTCTCCAATTTATTCCAAAAATTTTCTGAGCCAAAGAGCTTATGTACATGCTGAGGTAACTACAACATACTCCGCTTCTATGGATTAGAGGGAAACAGTGCTTTGTTTTTTGAGCTCCATGTAATCAAACGAGAACCAAAAGAGAAACGATTTTCAGATGTGGAGTTACGGTCATTAATACTACCTCCCCAATTTGAATAACTAAATCCAACAAGATTGAACCTTTTAGAAGAGTAGTAATGAATACCAAAATTTAGAGTGCCTTTCACATACCTTAAAATCCTCTTGGCTTCCTTCATATGTATTTGAGATGGATTTTTCATATACTGTGAAACAAGTGCAACTGAATATGTAATATCAGGCCTTGTGTCGGTTAGAAATGTCAAGCTCCCCACAATACTTCTATAATTTTTCTCATCAATTAAATCAACACCATCATCTCTACATAACACCTTTCCATGAGCACTTGGAGTAGGGGATGGATTACAATCAAGCATATCAAATTTATTTAGCATATCATGTGCATACTTTGTGTGACAAATGAAAATCTCATCATTACTTTGATAAAACTCCCCTAGAAAATATTTCATGTTGCCTAGATCTTTCATCTCAAATTCATTCATCATAGAATCTTTGAATTTATCATTCATCTTAGAACTACTACCCATATACAATAGATCATCAACATAAAAACTTATGATTAGAATATCAATACCTTCTTGTTTGTAGTAAATGGTAGGATCACTCTTACTTCTTTGGAAGCCATTTTCCTGAAAGTATCCATCAATCCTTGAATACCACACTCTTGGTGCATGCTTTAGACCATACAAAGCCTTCTTCAATTTGTAGACATTATTCTCCTTTCCTTCTACTTCAAAACCTTGTGGCTTCTGCACATATACTTCCTCTTCTAATTACCCATTCAAGAAGGAACTTTTCACATCCATATGATGTATGCTCCACTTTTTCTGAGCTGCTAATGAAATCAACATCCTAATGGTATCCTGTCTTGCTACTGGTGCAAATGTCTCTTCATAATCAATTCCATACTTCTATGTGAATCCTTTAGCAACTAATCTTGCTTTTTGTCTTTCAACACTCCCATCACTATTAAATTTATTCTTATAGACCCATTTGGTGCCATTCTTTTTCTTGTCATGTGGAAGCTCTATTAACTTCCAAGTGTCATTCATTTGAATGGAATCCATCTCTTCTTGAATGGCTTGCATCCAAACCTCATTAGTACATGCATCTTCAAAACATGATGGTTTAAAATCAGCATTGGCTAATAAAGTGAAATTGACTATCTCACCTATTGGGCTTCTTCATGTGCTTGATTTGCACTCCTCTCATAAATATCACTCAATCTTCTTACCTTCCTTGTAGAACTTGGAGAAGAAGTTTGACTTGAACTTGATGTTGAAGAAATTGATGAAGGGATTCTAGGTGGAGTTAACCCACTAGTTACAGAAACATTAGTTGGTTTCTCATGATGATTATCAACAATTATATCATCATTCAAAACATATTTTGTCTTTTCAACATGGCCTTTTTGATGACCATAAACTCCCCTTCATAAAAAATTACATCTCTTGAGACAATAAGCTTGTTATTTAGAGGATTATACAATTTATAAGCCTTTTTTGTCTCACTATAGCCAATAAAAATTCATAACTCACTCTTTGCATCTAACTTTTTTCTATTCTGATCAGGTACATGCACAAAAGAAAAACAATCAAAAACATTGAAATGATTAACATTAGGCCTTTTTCCAAACCAAGCTTCATAAGGAGTCATCTTTTCCAGTGCACTCGTGGGGCTATGGTTGAGGATGTACACTACTGTCACAACTCCATCTCCCCAATAAGAATTGCTCAACCCCTTAGTTTGTAACATGCATCTTGTCATTTCAACCATAGTACGATTCTTCCTTTCAGCTATGCCATTCTGTTGGGGTTTTTATGTCGTAGTATGTTGCCTCCACATGCCATTCATATCACAATAGCTCTGGAAAGCTTTGGAGAAAAATTCTCCTCCACGGCCAGTCTACAAACACTTGATCTTGCACCCTTTCTCATTTTCTACAAGGGCTTTGAAGTTATTACATCTATCCAGGGCTTCACTTTCTCCGTAGCTCCTTTAGCAGCAACCTCCAATGATTTATCATCACCAAGCTCGATCTTGGATTTGAAGCTTCCATCCTTTGTTGAAAGCAACTTCTCATTCCACATCATATGGTTAGAGCATCCATAATCTAGGTACCAAACATCTTTACTAGTATTTTTACCTTTGGCATACTCACCACTTTCTTCAGCATAGTTATCATTTTTACCTTCTTTCAATCTACATTCTCTTTCAAAGTGGCCATACATGTTACAATATTAACATTGAACATTTCTCTTATCAAATCTACCTCTACCTCTTCCTTTAAAACTACATATTCCACTTGAGCCACCTCTTCCTCTACCTCTTGAATAATTTTGGTTTTTCCATTTACCTTGACCTTGATTGCTTTTGGTACTGCTTCTCCTTGCATCTTCATTCTTTGTAATTTGTAATTTAAAGGAAAAAAATTTCTCTACACCTTGAAAAGTGTTCTTCAATTTTTTTTCACGAGACATCAAAGATCCAACCAATTGATGAAACTGTAGTTTTGTCAATGTTATGCTCTTAACCTACAAGACGATACCAGAATACCAAATATGCGATGAAATATACCCAAAACATAGACCAATGAGCAATAATAGCAAGTATTTTATTATTTAGAAAGCAATGTTCACTTGCCTCTTTGAGGGGGCAACCTCCAAAAGAGCTAAGCTCGATTACAAAATGAGACATAGTGCTCCTCAAAGGGAGTCCGTATCCTTTATATAGGATTCATAAATGCAATACCATGGGGCAATACCATGGTTCTTATTAATATCATCTATCTAATACCATGGCCCATTTGCAACTAACTGTGGTCTCATCATTAAATGCGGGTTAACCACTTAAAATTATTAATATGGGCTTTATTGACACCTCACTTAACTATAACTATGACTGGATCCTATTAATAAATAAGGGGGTTAGCGTGGGACCCTAACATGCCCTACCCCATAAGAATACCCTCGTCCTCAAGGCTGAAGCTGCAAAAACTGCTGAAGAATAGTGGCTGGTTCACAGGTTGCATCTTTCGTAGAGGTGTCTTTCTACTTGATGAGGACTTCCTTGATCATGTGGCCACAGAGGTACTATTCTCGTGTGTTTAGGACCTATTCAGGTTGGAGCAAGATTGACCCTTCTTCATCCATTTCAGGTCAACTGGTTTGAATTCTGCAATTGTTCCCAATCACTTTCTTGAGGCATGAGACATGGAAAACTGGATGGATTTTTGCAGTGGGTGGTAAAGCTAGCTTGTAGGCAGCTTCTCCAATGCATTGAAGTACTTTGTTGAGTCCCTATAATACTAGTGATTACCCCATTACTATTGTAGTTATACCCCTTATTTATATTGTTGTGCCCCTATTACCCCCATGTTGTTATTTCTGTGCCCCATAGAATCCCTCTATTGTTATTTTTGTGGCTTTGTATTATTATTGTTAGGTCGGCTGGATTATATTGTGACTCCTTAGACTCCTATATATAGAAAGGAGGTTTTGTCATTTGAATCATCCAAGAATTGTTCATTTATGTAATGTAAAGGAGGTTGTCCCCTCGGAGAGGCTGAATTCTAAGGCGTGGATTTATCTTTTCTATCTTTTCTTGAGCTGGTTTCATAACATTTGGTATCAGAGCTTTGGATTCTAGGGTTTCGCTGCTCCAAACAGGTCATCATGGCATTTTCGCGATAACTTTTTTTCTGTGACGTTTCAGAAGTAAAAAAAAAAAACCATTTGAGACGAAATCTCGATGAACCTTGGGTCCAAATTTTAGACCTTTTCGTGCGATATTTGCGGAGATATGATCTGAGGAAGTTGGTCTTTTTGCAGACTCCTGAATTACATTCAAAACAAGTGACTTGGGGAAAATCATCATAACTGTTTCTCTGGGGATCGGATTGAAATTTTGTAAGAAGGTACAGAAAGAAGACGGACTGTAGTTTCCTGTATGCATGTTTCAGATCCAAAGGTTGAAACAGTGACGCGTGGCATGTCGTACAAGTTCGCTCTACTGAACTAGTCTAGAAGCAAGTCACTGTGGGAGATTTCACATAACTCTTCCTTGGAGAATCCAATTTGGGTCAGACTTGTGGCATTGAAAGAGGACACAGAAAGCTACTACAGGTTGCAATTTTAGAACTGGATGATCCGAAATTCAATAGATACATCAGATTCAATATCAGGCTTCTACAAAGTGAAAAACGGTGTGTAGTTTTTTTTTAAATTTTTGTGTAAGCTTGGTTTAACGAATTCAAAGGGTATAGTAAAGCATTATTATCGGTAACTGATTCCCTGAGGAAAGAAAATGAAAACACCTAGTAAGGAACATGAAAGCTCTAGCATGACTCATGAAGAAGAGGAAGAAATGCTACATGATATATCAAAATTACAAGAACAAGTGCAACAAATGTCACGCTCACAAAAGCTAACAGAAGCTAAGATAAATGGCGTGGAATCTAAGATAAATGGCATGGAATCTAAGATAAATGGTGTAGAATCTAAGATAAAGGGCATGGAAGCTAATATGGATGATTCGATGGCAGATTTGAAGACAGATTTGACAAATTTTCTACAAGAAATACTTACTAATGGTGAAAAGGTTGTAAAGGAAACTCATGATGTGAACAAAAGTAATGTTAATCATGATTCCATAGACTCTAATGTTGGATCGAAGACCCACCATATTCCAAAAATCGATATGAGGAAGTTTGATGGCAAGGATCCCGCCACATGGATATTACAGATGGAGCAGTTCTTCGATCTCAATAATGTGCAAAACACACAAAAGGTACGTATGGCAACTGTATATTTGGAACCAAATCAGTTTGTATGGTAGCAATGGCTTTGCTCTCGTAAAAAATTATCACTTGGGAAATTTGTACGGAAGAATTGATAGCACATTATGAAGATACAAAAAGCAACACTTTTTTTAGCCAATTGATAAGTCTCAAACAAAAGGGTTCAGTAATGGAGCACATTGAGGAGTTCCAAAAATTGAACATAAGGGTAAAAGATATTCCAGAGGAGCATAGGATTGATGTGTTCATAGGGTCTTTAAAGGATAATATCCAACATGATGTTCGCCTTTGAGAACCTGATTCATTAGAGAAGGCATTCAGGTTAGCAAGAAAAATGGAAAGCAAAATTATGGCAACCAGGAAGCATACCACTCACAACTATAAAGACGGAAGTGTTGTTGCCCCTAGTCTTCCACAACCTATAAGGTTGACATCACAACAATTGGAAGAAAAAAGAGCAAAAGGGCTTTGTTACAGTTGTGATAGCAAATACACTAAAGGTCATAAGTGTGCTGAGAAGAAATTATTCTACATAGATTGTGAAGAGGAAGAAGAAAAGGAGCAAGAAAGGTCAAAAGAAGAAGATATACTCCAGGAACAAAGCCTAGATGAAGAACAAATAAATCCGACCATATCTTGTAATGCATTGGCGAGAATTACCACTCCTCAAACCATCAAGATAGAAGGACAAATCAAGAAGAAATAGGTAATAGTGTTGATTGATTCAGGAAGCACCCACAATTTTATTCATTATAGGGCAGCAAAAGAATTGAATTGCTTCCTATATCCAGCACCAGAGTGTCAAGTAATGATTGCAAATGGAGGAACAATAAATTGCTCTGGAAGGTGCCATAATATCAAGCTATCCATGGGAGAATATGTATTGACTAGCCCAATGCTTTCCATTCCAATGGGAGGTGCTGATGTTGTACTAGGAGTCTAATGGCTACAATCCTTGGGTACAATAGCTTTTAATTTTCAAGAACTTTTCATCAACTTTTCTGCGGAAGGAAAGGAAGTTGAATTAAGGGGTATTGCAGGGAAACCAGGAAAGATAATCAGCTCTAATGGTATGACAAAGCTTCTAAAAAAGGAGCAAAGAGGTGTAATTGCACAATTATGTTCGCTAGATGTTTCCACATCGAAATCATCTATTTCTCCAGATCTCCAAAAAGTCCTGGAAAATCATTCCAAGGTATTTGAGACTCCCAAAGGTCTCCCACCTATGCGTGATCATGATCATGCTATTCATTTGATTCTAGGAAGTGTTCCTCCAAACATCAGGCCGTACAGATATCACTATGTCCAAAAAAGTGAAATTGAACGTATCGTTGCAGAAATGCTAGAGGCTGGTATAATTCAACCAAGTCAAAGTTCTTTCTCTGCTCCAGTAGTATTGGTGCACAAGAAGGATGGATCATGGCGCATGTGTCCAGATTATAGGGAGCTCAACAAGCTCACTATTAAAGATAAGTTCCCCATTCCTGTCATTGATGAATTACTGGATGAATTGCATGGATCAATTTACTTCACCAAGTTAGATCTTCGTTCGGGATATCATCAAATCAGAATGAAGATTGAAGACATTCCGAAAACGACATTTAGAACTCATGAGGGTCATTATGAATTTTTGGTCATGCCTTTTGGCCTTACCAATGCACCTTCAACATTTCAAGGTTTGATGAATTCAATTTTCAAACCATTCCTTAGAAAATTTGTGTTAGTATTTTTTGATGATATACTAATCTACAGCAAGTCTTGGAAGGATCATGTTGAACATGTTGATAAGGTGCTACAACTATTGGAGGAGAAACAATTATATGCAAAAAGATCCAAATGTTTCTTTGGAGTCCAGGAGGTGGAATATTTGGGTCATATTGTATCTCATGAAGGAGTTAAGGTAGACCCTAGCAAAATTAAAGCCATTAAGGAATGGAAAATCCCCACATCCATAAAGCATCTGCGAGGATTTCTTGGGTTGACAGGGTATTATCGCAAATTTGTTAAGAATTATGGGAGAATAGCAGCACCTCTAACAACATTATTGAAGAAAGATGCATTTTCATGGACTCCGGAAGCAACAAAGGCCTTTGAACATCTTAAAGAGGCAATGTGCCAAGCACCGGTCTTAGCTACACCGGACTTCACAAAAACCTTTATTGTGGAATGTGATGCTTCAGGAAATGGAATTGGTGCTGTTCTAATGCAAGATGAAAGACCTATTACTTTTGAAAGTTGTCCAATCAAGGGAAAGTTTTTAAGCAAAGCTATTTATGAGAAGGAAATGTTGGCAATACTCCATGCACTTAAGAAATGGCGACACTACCTAATGGGAAGACACTTCAAGGTAAAAATGGATCATGATAGCATTAAATACTTTTTAGAACAAAGATTATCCTCTTAAGAGCAACAAAAGTGGGTCACAAAGATGTTAGGTTATGACTTTGAAATCATCTACAAAAAAGGGAAGCAAAATGTGGTGGTAGATGCACTCTCAAGAAAGGATGAGGATGTGGAAGCATTGTTGTGCGCCATTTCTATTATCCAACTAGATTGGATAAACGAAGCAAGGGAGGAATGGAAGAATGATGAAGAAGTGTGGGCACTTATTCGAAAGCTACAACAAGATTCCAGTACGTCTGATACATTTAGCTGGAAAAATGATTCGTTATGGTACAAAGATTTCTTATACCTCTGTAAGAATTCCCAGCTAAAACAAAAGATTCTTATGGGATTGCACACTTCTCCCTTAGGAGGGCACTCAGGATTTTTAAAAACTTACCACAGGGTTAAGAAGGAATTTTTTTGGGATGGCCTTAAATCAGATATTCAAAAGTTTGTGGCGGAATGTTTGATTTGCCAACAAAATAAAGTTGAAACAATTAAGACACTGGGTCTATTACAACCTTTATCCATTCCAAGCCAACGTTGGGAGGAGGTTTCAATGGATTTTATCACAGGTTTACCCAAGTCTGAGGGAAAGAGTGTAATCATGGTGGTAGTTGACAGACTTACCAAGTATGCACACTTTTGTGCATTATCACATCCATTTAAAGCCAGTACAGTTTCTACTGCATTTATGGAAACAATTCAAAAGATACATGGAAACCCAAAGCTTATTGTAAGTGACATAGATCCCATTTTCACTGGAAATTTTTGGACAGAATTATTTTCTTGTCTTGGTACTCAGTTAGCTCATAGCTCATCTTATCATCCTCAATCTGATGGGCAACCTGAGATAGTAAACAAATGTTTGGAAGGATATCTTCGTTGCTTTGTATTTGATAAACAGACACAATGGGTCAAATGGTTGCCTCTGGCTGAATGGTGGTATAACACTTCCTTCCATACAGCAACAAAAATGACCCCATTTATGGCACTTTATGGGTATGAACCACCATCCATCATGTTAGTTTCAGTCTTTCTAGCCTTCCTCCAGTGATCAAATATGCTCTTACAAAGTGGTCTTAGAGTGTCAAGGTCAAATTTTGTCATTTCAATGAGTCTTCAAGCAAAATTTGGCACTAGGCTTTAGGTCTAGGGTTTGTTTTCACTCTTTTCAAAGTTGTCCAAATGGTAGTCCATGTCATCATTCAGCTGAGTGTATCATCATTCAGAGGGTTGTTATCATCATGTCAGGTTCCAATGGGTCATTTTACACCTTGTTCATGCTTCAGTTGCGTCTAGGTGAGTTCATTTCCCTCTCCTAGGGTTTTGAAGGCAATTTCTCCTGAATGGCCAAGTCATCAGAAAAACTTGCATCCTGATGTTCATACACCTTCCCTTATCCTTAATGTACCTTATTAAACACTTCCGATCATTGAGATCCCCCAAATTCTTCATTTTCACACAAACCCTAGTTTCTTGCTACAACATGGCAATTTTCTAGGTTGGGCCTGTGTTTTGCCCTTTTGGACCCCTTCCCCTCACTCGATCTTTGAGATTCCACTTTCCCCTGCTTTCTAACATCCCTCCCTACTTCCAAAAATTTTCCCAAGAATTTAGAAGCCCCTTATCCCCTTCATTTCGCTTCATTTCGACAAAATCCCTTGTTTCACACATCAGGATAAGTTTCAGTCAAATGATGTTTCTGAGCAATAAAAGATGAATTTGGTAAAACTGAGAGAATTTTTGTCCACAACAAGCCAAGGAAGAAAAACCTTCTTCACTTTTTACACAGGTGTCATGGTTTTTGAGAAATGTCAAAAAATACAATCGCCATGGGAGAATTGATGCACCTCTGAAGTGACCTTGGTAAAATCATTTTTTCTCCTAGCTTGGTTGGTAAAATAAATTTCTTGATGAGTAAAAGGATAACTAGGTGAAAATAGATTTCCAATGAGCTATCATGAGCTCAATTTGGAGTTGAGGAAGGCATTCAAAAGTTGACTGCAACAGCACGCTGCCTTGAGGCAGCCTCATTTGGCACATTTTGACCAGTCTTGGTAGATTTAATTTTTGACAAGGAAAATGAACTCCAAATTGAAACATTCCAATTGGGTTGGAATGTAGACTCAAAGACCTTTCCAACGTGCTATGCTGCGCCCAATTTGGAGACCAGGAAGGCCTACAAACGCCTCCTGAAAAATGCGTTGCGCATAGAGAGTGTGCGGTGCACATAGAGAGGTGCGCTATGCATTGAGCCTCACTAGCCAGTGTAAATTAACAAGGGAACTGCGCATAGAGGGGTGCGCTGCGCGTTGGGTTTGTACAATGCGCATTGGGTTACAGCAACAAGAAAACTCTGTCCATGCAACCAAATCATACCAAATCCACTCCAAAACTTGCAAGTAGGTATTTCCTTGCTGCTCAGTCAATGTTATAATGTTTGAAGTGTGTTTCAAGATGGGAAATTTGTTGTATTGGCTCTTGAAAACCGAAACCCTATGTTCATGTCAAAATCATTCCTTAAGCATTTTTTAAAGGACATGTGGGTGGTTTAGTGAATATTTCTCATCCTCCATTGATGAAAACCAGCTCCATGCTCATTTGTAAACCTTAGCCAACATTGCAAAGGGTACACATTACACTTTTGTCCATTTGTCAAACAGTGACTGTTTTATGCCAATTCATTGAAACAGAGCATTACCATTATGGCTTGGTTTGTATGATGCTTTGGTAAACATATTTGGGTTTTGAGTATGCATTGAATTTTGGACTTCAACACACCTATATCAACACACACTTATGGAGCTGCGACACATCCGTGAAGACCGGCAGGCTGCCCGAAGACATATACATGAGATGACACCCATTGAGCAGGAGGTAGAAGCTGACCGGGAGATTTGGCTTGAGAGGGTCAACATCCACTTAGAGAAGTTGTTGGCGAAGGCTAATAGAGACAAAGACATGCTTCGTCACATGAAAAATCATTATTGGGCTCGCATGCATGTTGGCAAAGCAAAAATGAAGATTTTGCAAAGGAGGTTGAGCAAAGCACTAAAACGGCGAAAGAGGCTTGATCGTCTTTGGATTTTGGCCGAAGCCTCTTTGGCTGAGCATGGTACTTGATTGGGGACCCCCAGCCCAAATTTCAAGAAATTTGGAGAAAATTTTGTCAATTTTGAATTTTTTGGCTCTAAAAACAGGTTTTTTGGCTCAACGCGCAGCGCACTACCCATAAGATTGGGAGGTCCAAATCACAAATGGTTTGCATTTTTGGATTTTTCATGATGAAATATACCTGCTCAGATATTTCCAAGGCATTTCATCAAGGTTTGTGTCCCCAAACGGTCAAAAAACATGCAAAAAATGACCTCACTGCCCCTTGTTGGACACACAGGAAGCAGTGTTGGGAGAATGAACTTTTGGAGGGGCAAATGGACACCAAATGGGAAAATTCCACTTGGTTTGGAAAGAAGACATCCAGGTATTTCCAACTAGCCAACCTGAGCTCAATTTGGATTCCAGGAAGTGCCTCAAAATCAGCCTGAAAAGTGCGCTGCGCGTTGAGGATTTTGGCCAATTTTTCACCTTCCAGCTCAGGAATTCGGCCAGTTTTGACCAGTTTTGACTTGTGATGGGATTTTTCACCCTTCTTGATGTAATTAATGGAAATTTATGTTGACTTGACACTTATTTACCTATTCTAGATGATTCATTCATAAAATAGCAAAAAATTTAATGAATGAATTGGTTTCCTAGCTTATAGAGGCAAGTTGTTTTGACTGCCTAGATTGTAGTGCTTTGTTTAGAATTGGTTGAAACAACTCCTAGGAGGATGAGCTCGACCCCTAGAGGCAAGGGAATGTGTTAGCTTGCCTATATTATGTATTTTCTTAGTCATTTTCAGGGTTGGACTCTTGGGGAAGAGGCTTTGAGACTTTATTGTACATTTTACTTCAGCATTTTGGCAAAGGAAAGACCAGGGTTTTGCAGCACTGTTTGGAATTCATGTAGCTTTATGTCTTGATGGTGTGCTTCTTTCAGTACTTGTAAGTTTGTTATGTGTATAATTTTCCTTCTCTCATCTTCTGCAATTGAACAAATGAAGTGTTAAGGTAGAATTCATAATCTGTAATGCTCTGCCTTTAAGTTTGTTTGATATCCTATGTTTTCATCTGTTTAAGGAGAATCCTTGAGGTTTTCTTGCTCTCCTTAGCTCCTCACCTGTCTGATCTATTCACCTCATTGCTTTTAATGCATCAAACAGTTGCCTACCTTGCTCCAATTAGACCTCTGCAGAAACTGTGTCTCATCCCCGCACCCAAAATTGCCTTTCCCTTTGATTCAACAAAAACCCCAAAAAATCACCTTTAAACCTCTGCACTTAATACCTAGCCTAAGATTAGTTACAATTTCAGTCATCTCGAGCCTCATTGATTATATTTTTCCAAGATTGACCCGGAGAGAGCCCTCTCCTGTCCTCGTAGGGCTAGCTACGAGGCTGAGCGTGGTTTGATGTTGCCTTCCTCAGCCTGGGGAAAATTCGAGCGTTAACATAGTGGCGACCATACTGGGGATGAACAAATGGTTTACTTGTTGATGTCATTTGTTTTATAAGCTACAGACGGAGCCTGAAGTTATGCCAGGTAGCCTTCAAAACGCTTTTGCTTTGCATTAGCAGAAGTAGATAAACGCTGCTTTAGTCAATCTCCGGTCTAGCTTGTAAACGTGACATTTAACTTGTTAATTGCCCCAGTACATGTATCAAGTTCAGATCTGATTGTTGATGGTGGACAACAATCAGACACTGGCAAGGCTGAAATCATTCACCTGGCGACTTCATTCACTGACAAATTCAGAAATCAATGCTTCATGGTGACTTCACTGCAGGGAGATCAGTGGCTGTGAGATTTTCAAGATGGACCGAATCACAAGAAGATATGCTCCCATGAGCCGAGATCACATTCCAGGTTTTCCGAATAAGATTCCCAAGGTAGATTGGTCAAGGAATCTGCCTACATTTAACGATGATGGTAAGAAGGATGCTGCTTTACATCTAGTTAGATTTCATATGCATATTCGTAAGTTGAAGGTGGATTTTCCTGAAGATTGCTTGATGAAAATATTCCTGGCCACTCTGGAAGGTGAAGCCCAATCTTGGTATGAAAATTTGCCGCTGGCCTGTATTTACTGTTTAAAGGATTTTCATGCCTTGTTCATTGAAAGATATCAAGTATCTTACCCATCATTAAAATTAGTTCATGACTGTTGCAAACATGCTTCTACTTTTATTGAAAGCCTTGAGAAATATTATGAAGATGATAATTTTATGGATGATGAGATCATGGAGGCTCTGTATGAGAATCCATTTCAGCAACATGAAGACAACCTAGTGGATACCCATCAAGATGATCAGGAAATTTTGCAGCAGAATCAAGATCAGCTGGTTGAAGATGGCCATATGGCTGGAATTGATGAAAGAGAAGAGCTTGTTTCAGATCTGCCCACAGAAGAAGAAAACATACAGATTGTAGAATGTAATAATGTTAGGATAGCTACTTCAGAACTAGATTCAAATTGTAATGACCAACCATATCTTGTGCTGAAGCCCATCAAAGAGAGCTCTGCTGTTGAGATCATAGACAGAGTTTTGGATTCAGATGTTCATAAAAAACAGAATGAGATCTTTGTACAAGTAAGTGATAAATCTCCTTTCAATAACTCAGTAATAAATGATAGTTTGAATGCCCTATCATATGAAGATAATTACTGTTTAAGCAGAAGAAAACAAAAAGCATTGTCTCCTTTGTCTGAAGATGAGATAGATCTACTTTTGAGAGGTCTTTTTACAGCCCAAGCTACAGTAGATTTGCAGTGCACACATAGTCAGGAAAGTGTTGGTGAAACTTCTTCCTCTTTTGAAAAAGATGACTGTCTTATAATCAGTTTTGTAGACCAGCAAAAAGATAATTTTTTCTTTCACAAAGATGATAAGGCTGTCATGTTTGATAATCTCGAAGATTGTTTTTTGTTTAAGAATGACCTACAGCACATTCACACCACAGAAGATCAAAACATTCAGGATTTCCATTCAGATTCCTCTTCATATGTTTCATGTGCTGAAATGTTTTTCCAAGAAGAGATCTGCTCATCCATTTGTTCAGAGTTTTTTGAAGCCTATGAGCATACTTTTATTGAAGCACATGATGAAGGCAGATCAGAATCAGAAGAGAAAGACTTGTTTCTTCAACAGGAGGTAAATCTTCATGTTTTTCAGGATCCAATGGCAGATTTGTTACAGTCAGCAGTGAAAGTGATTATTGCAGTGTTCAGTGATGAAGGGGATCATCGTCAGCTATGTTTTTGGATGCCCAGTTATCAGTTTGTATTGTTGACCAACAGATCTGATCAGGGAAATCAGTCAAGAAGCCATCTGCTTGATTGGTTACATTGGAAAGCCAATTATACATGATTGTACATATTTCATTAGTATGCAGGTGGTTGTCATCATGATTCCAAATCTTGATGGATTGCTGCCGTTTTTCCAAAAACTTTGTAAAGTCTTGTTTTAAGTCAGTCATGAGTCATTTGTGTTTCGTCTGTTGAGTCAGTTTTTTCAAGTTATTTCAGTTTGCCATCGAGTCGGTTTGAGTCAAGTTTCAGTCAGTTTTCAGTCAAGTTTGCATTCAATAAATGTGTCAAAGGTTCAAAATAATGACTCCATCGCCCAATGGATGAAGGCACTGGTCTGCTCTCCCAAAGATCTGTTGTTCTTGGCACCTCCAAGGAGCTACCATCCCCATTGGAGCCAATGTTAGTGTCAGTCTTTCCAGCCTTCCTCCAGTGATCAAATATGCTCTTACAAAGTGGTCTTAGAGTGTCAAGGTCAAATTTTGTCATTTCAGTGAGTCTTCAAGCAAAATTTGGTCACTAGGCTTTAGGTCTAGGGTTTGTTTTCACTCTTTTCAAAGTTGTCCAAATGGCAGTCCATGTCATCATTCAGCTGAGTGTATCATCATTCAGAGGGTTTTCATCATCATGTCAGGTTCCAATGGGTCATTTTACACCTTGTTCATGCTTCAGTTGCGTCTAGGTGAGTTCATTTCCCTCTCCTAGGGTTTTGAAGGCAATTTCTCTTGAATGGCCAAGTCATCAGAAAAACTTGCATCCTGATGTTCATACACCTTCCCTTATCCTTAATGTACCTTATTAAACACTTCCCATCATTGAGATCCCCCAAATTCTTCATTTTCGCACAAACCCTAGTTTCTTGCTACAACTTGGCAATTTTCTAGGTTGGGCCTGTGTTTTGCCCTTTTGGACCCCTTCCCCTCACTCGATCTTTGAGATTCCACTTTCCCCTGCTTTCTAACATCCCTCCCTACTTCCAAAAATTTCCCCAAGAATTTAGAAGCCCCTTATCCCCTTCATTTCGCTTCATTTCAACAAAATCCCTTGTTTCACACATCGGGATAAGTTTCACTCAAATGATGTTTCTGAGCAATCAAAGATGAATTTGGGAAAACTGAGAGAATTTTTGTCCACAACAGGCCAAGGAAGAAAAACCTTCTTCACTTTTTACACAGGTGTCATGGTTTTTGAGAAATGTCAAAAAATACAATCGCCTTGGGAGAATTGATGCACCTCTGAAGTGACCTTGGGAAAATCAATTTTTCTCCTAGCTTGGTTGGTCAAATAAATTTCTTGATGAGTCAAAGGATAACTAGGTGAAAATATCTTTCCAATGAGCTATCATGAGCTCAATTTGGAGTTGAGGAAGGCATTCAAAAGTTGACTGCAACAGCACTCTGCCTTGAGGCAGCCTCATTTGGCACATTTTGACCAGTCTTGGAAAATTTGACGTTTGACAAGGCAAATGAACTCCAAATTGAAAAATTCCAATTGGGTTGGAAATTAGACTCAAAGACCGTTCCAACAAGCTATCTTTCGCCAAATTTGGACACCGGGAAGGCCTCAAAAAGCCTCCTACAAAATGCGCTGCGCATAGAAAGTGTGCGCTGCGCATAGAGAGGTATGCTACGCATTGAGCCTCACTGGCCAGTGTAAATTAACAAGGGCACTGCGCGTTGGGTTTGTGCACTACGCATTGGGTTATAGCAACAAGAAAACTCTGTCCATGCAACTAGATCATACCAAATCCACTCCAAAACTTGCAAGTAGGTATTTCTTTGCTGCTCAGTCAATGTTATAATGTTTGAAGTGTGTTTCAAGATGGGAAATTTGTTGTATTGGCTCTTGAAAACCGAAACCCTATGTTCATGTCAAAATCATTCCTTAAGCATTTTTTAAAGGACATGTGGGTGGTTTAGTGAATATTTCTCATCCTCCATTGATGAAAACCAGCTCCATGCTCATTTGTAAACCTTAGCCAACATTGCAAAGGGTACACATTACACTTTTGTCCATTTGTCAAACAGTGACTGTTTTATGCCAATTCATTGAAACAGAGCATTACCATTATGGCTTGGTTTTTATGATGCTTTGATAAACATATTTGGGTTTTGAGTATGCATTGAATTTTGGACTTCAACACACCTATATCAACACACACTTATGGAGTTGTGACACATCCGTGAAGACCGGCAGGCTGCCCAAAGACATATACATGAGATGACACCCATTGAGCAGGAGGTAGAAGCTGACTAGGAGATTTGGCTTGAGAGGGTCAACATCCACTTAGAGAAGTTGTTGGCGAAGGCTAATAGATACAAAGACATGCTTCGTCACATGAAAAATCATTATTGGGCTCGCATGCATGTTGGCAAAGCAAAAATGAAGATTTTGCAAAGGAGGTTGAGCAAAGCACTAAAACGGTGAAAGAGGCTTGATCGTCTTTGGATTTTGGCCGAAGCCTCTTTGGCTGAGCATGGTACTTGATTGGGGACCCCCAGCCCAAATTTCAAGAAATTTGGAGAAAAGTTTGTCAATTTTGAATTTTTTGGCTCAACGTGCAGCGCGCTGCCCATAAGATTGGGAGGTCCAAATCACAAATGGTTTGCATTTTTGGATTTTTCATGATGAAATATACCTGCTCAGCTATTTCCAAGGCATTTCATCAAGGTTTGGGTCCCCAAAGGGTCAAAAAACATGCAAAAAATGACCTCACTGCCCCTTGTTGGACACACAGGAAGCAGTCTTGGGAAAATGAACTTTTGGAGGGGCAAATGGACACCAAATGGGAAAATTCCACTTGGGTTGGAAAGTAGACATCCAGGTATTTCCAAAAAGCCAACCTGAGCTCAATTTGGATGCCAGGAAGTGCCTCAAAATCAGCCTGAAAAGTGCACTGCGCGTAGAGATCAGGGCGCTGCGCGTTGAGGATTTTGGCCAATTTTTCACCTTCCAGCTCAGGAATTCGGCCAGTTTTGACCAGTTTTGACTTGTGATGGGATTTTTCACCCTTCTTGATGTAATTAATGGAACTTTATGTTGACTTGACACTTATTTACCTATTCTAGATGATTCATTCATAAAATAGCAAAAAATTTAATGAATGAATTGGTTTCCTAGCTTATAGAGGCAAGTTGTTTTGACTGCCTAGATTGTAGTGCTTTGTTTAGAATTGGTTGAAATAGCTCCTAGGACGACGAGCGCGACCCCTAGAGGTAAGGGAATGTGTTAGCTTGCCTATATTATGTATTTTCTTAGTCATTTTCAGGGTTGGACTCTTGGGGAAGAGGCTTTGAGACTTTATTGTACATTTTACTTCAGCATTTTGGCAAAGGAAAGACCAGGGTTTTGCAGCACTGTCTGGAATTCATGTGGCTTTATGTCTTGATGGTGTGCTTCTTTCAGTACTTGTAAGTTTGTTATGTGTATCATTTTCCTTCTCTCATCTTCTGCAATTGAACAAATGAAGTGTTAAGGTAGAATTCATAATCTGTAATGCTCTGCCTTTAAGTTTGTTTGATATCTTATGTTTTCATCTGTTTAAGGAGAATCCTTGAGGTTTTCTTGCTCTCCTTAGCTCCTCACCTGTCTAATCTATTCACCTCATTACTTTTGAGGCATCAAACAGTTGCCTACCTTGCTCCAATCAGACCTCTGCAGAAACTGTGTCTCATCCCCGCACCCAAAATTGCCTTTCCCTTTGATTCAACAAAAACCCCAAAAAATCACCTTTAAACCTCTGCACTTAATACCTAGCCTAAGATTAGTTACAATTTCAGTCATCTCGAGCCTCATTGATTATATTTTTCCAAGATTGACCCGGAGAGAGCCCTCTCCTGTCCTCGTAGGGCTAGCTACGAGGCTGAGCGTGGTTTGATGTTGCCTTGAGTTTTGCCTTCCTCAGCCTGGGGCAAATTCGAGCGTTAACACATCACATCATATTTAAGAGAAAATTCTAAGGTTCAGGCAGTGGAACATCACATCGAACATCAACAACAAGTCCTCCAACTCTTAAAGGATAACCTTGTGTTGGCACAAAATAGAATGAAACAACAGGCAGATCAACATCGCAGTGAAAGAAGTTTTGATGTAGGTGATTGGGTATTCCTACGGCTACAACCATATAAGCAAATGTCCCTAAAGCAAGCTAAGAAGGATAATAAATTATCACCAAAGTATTATGGTCCGTACAAGGTGTTGCAAAAGATTGGTACTATGGCATACAAATTGGAGCTTCCTGCAGCTTCTCGATTACACCCAGTTTTCCATGTTTCATGTTTAAAGAAGGTTATAGGTGACAAGCTCCTAGTTCAAACAATATTTCTAGAACTTGACGAGGAAGGAAAAATTATATTGGAACCGGAAGCAGTCACAGAAACAAGAACTTGACAGCTATGAAATCGATCAATTTCAGAGTATCTTATCAAGTGGAAGAACTTATCCGCTGAAGATTCCACATGGGAGGATGAGAATTTTATGCAGAAGTATCCAGAACTACTCAAGCATTGAGGACAACACTTTTTTGAAGGAGAGGGGCATGTTGGGTCCCTATAATACTAGTGATTACCCCATTACTATTGTAGTTATACCCCTTATTTATATTGTTGTGCCCCTATTACCCCCATGTTGTTATTTCTGTGCCCCATAGAATCCCTCTATTGTGATTTTTGTGGCTTTGTATTATTATTGTTAGGTCGGCTGGATTATATTGTGACTCCTTAGACTCCTATATATAGAAAGGAGGTTTTGTCATTTGAATCATCCAAGAATTGTTCATTTATGTAATGTAAAGGAGGTTTCCCCCTCGAAGAGGCTGAATTCTAAGGCGTGGATTTATATTTTCTATCTTTTCTTGAGCTAGTTTCATAACATACTTGATATGGTCAGTAGAATTTGGAGATAGTTTCTGACAACCCTTGTCTTTGAGTGATGTTTGCTTATATGGTTGCAGCCTCAAAAATACCCGATTGCCTTCTTGAAATTAGTGTTCTGAGCGATTTTGATCTACTTGTTGCTTCATACATTTTTGAGCTTGATGAAGATTCTCTCAAACATGGGCCAACATGGTTGTGCGGTTCTGTAGGAGTTGATCCACTGCTTTTACCTTCCAACACCCCTTGATATAAGAAGTAGGGGAAGGAGCGAGTTGACCATAAATTGGTTCATATGGAGTCATTTTGGTGGTGGCATGATAGTTGGTGTTATACCACCATTCAGCTAGAGGTAACCACTGTACCCATAGATGTTGCTTTTTTGAAGTGAAACACCTAAGGTAGGTTTCCAGACATTTGTTGACTACTTCAGTTTGACCACCAGTTTGTGGATGATAGAAGTACTAAGTTGTAGTTGGGTACCTTGTAGCTGGAAGAGTTCCTGCCAAAATTTACTGGTGAAGACAGGGTCACGATCAGACACAATGGAAGTGGGCATGCCATGCAATTTGAAGATCTGATCCATGAAAGATTGAGCGACCAAATTTGGTGTAAAAGGGTGGGGTAGGGCCCAAAAATGAGAATACTTAGAAAGTCTATCCACAACCACCATGATGACTGACTTATTTCCTGACTTAGGAATACCCGTAATGAAATCCATAGAAACCTCCATCCATATTGATGCCGGGATGGGCAATGGTTGTAATGTGCTTGGTGCTTTGACTGTTTCTCCTTTGTGTCACTAACAAAAATCACATTTAGCTACAAAAGTAAGAATTTCATTTTTCATGCCTGTCCAAAAAAATGATCTTCAAGTGCGAGCATACGTCTTCTGAAAGGCTGAATGTCCTACAGTGGGAGATGAGTGCAACTCCGCCAAAATGTGGCTTTTGAGGGTGGATGTTGGTGATATTACGATTCTGTCCTTGTAGCGAAGAATCTCATCGTGCCACGAGTAGCCCTCTGTGGAATTTGGATCCGCCTATAATTGAGTAATGAGTTGGGAGAGCCAGGGATGTGAAAACCATTCCTTGCACGCCTCTTCAATCCATTCTAGAATGGGAAGGGAAATTGTGAGCAGGGTACCTTCCTCCTCAAATTGGCGGGATAATGCATTTGCTACAATATTTTCGTGCCCTTTCTTGTAAATTATCTCATAATCATATCCTAGCATTTTGGCGAGCCATTTATTTTGTTGTGGTGAGGATAGGAATTGCTCCAAAAAATATTTAAGGCTTTGATGGTCTATACAGATTTGGAAATGCCACCCCAATAAGTATGGTCGCCAGGTATCTACTACATGTAAGATGGCCATCATCTCCTTCTCCTAGGTAGATTTTCCCCGATTCTTCCCACTTAGTTGTTGGCTTATGAAGGCCAAGGGTTAACCTTCCTACATTAAGACCACCCCAATACCCGTAGCCAAAGCATCACATTCAATGACAAAAGATTTGGTGAAGTCAATTAGTGCCAAGACTGGGGTGGAACAAATGGAATTTTTTAGAGCTGTAAAGGCCTGTTGTGCTTCATCATTCCAGAGGAATGAATTTTTCTTGAGGAGTTGAGTGAGGGGCCTCACAATGCGACCATAATTGCGAACAAGTTTTTATAGTAGCCTGTGAGACCCAAAAATCCTCTCAGGCTCTTTAAGGTCTTAGGTTGAGGCTAATCTTGCATTGCCTGGATCTTTTTGGGGTCCACCCTGACACCTTCATGCCCCACAATGTGGCCCAAATACTCAACTTCTACCATGCCAAAAGAACACTTGGACATCTTGACAAATAATTTATGCTTGCGGAGCAATTGTAAGAGCAGATCTACATGCTGAAGATGTGTGGCCCAAGTGTGATTGTAGATGAGGATGTCATCAAAGAAAACAAGGACAAATTTTCTGAGATATGGTTTGAGCAGGTGGTTCATAAGGCTTTGAAAAGTGGATGGGGCATTACAAAGACCGAATGGCATGACCAGGAACTCATAATGGCCTTCATGTGTTTGGAAAGCAGTCTTTCGAATGTCGACTTCTTTCATGCGAATTTGGTGGTAGCCTGAGCGAAGATCAAGCTTAGTGAAGAATTGAGCCCCATTTAGTTCATCCAACAAATCATGGACAATTGGGATGGGAAATTTATCTTTGATTGTCAACTTATTAAGGGCCTTGAAGTTTGGAGACATATGCCACTCCCCATATTTCTTGAGCACCATGACCACCAGCGATGAATAAGGACTAATGCTGGGACGAATGACGCTTGCTTCCAAAAGTTCCTTGATTATTTTTTCTATTTCATTCTTTTGGGTGAAAGGATATCTATATGTGTGTGCATTTGGTGGTTGGGCCCCTGGGGCCAAAGTGATGCTATGATCATGTTCCCCTCTCAAGGGTGGAAGCTCATGAGGCTTGTCAAAGACTGGCAGATGGTTATTTAAGATCTATTGGATCTCAGGATGAATCTGAAGAGAATTGTGTTTGAAGGCCTGGATGGCATTAAATTGAGCTATAAGTCCATGGTGGCCCTTTTTTAACAATTTTCCATCCGATGTGAGCTGATGATAAAGGGAGCTCCCGCCTGGACTCCGCGGAGGGTATGTGTGTGGTTGTTCTGCTTAAAGCTCATATATAACTCCTCGAAATCCATTGTGATTGGGCAAAGTGTGCGAAGCCATTCCGCATCAAGGAAAATGTCGCACCCTCCCATGTGTATGGCAAACATGTGGATCTTTAACTGATAATCCCCCATTTGAAGTTTGACATTTTCACAGCGGCCTTCACATTTCGTTGTTCCCCCATCAACAATTTGGACCTAGAAGTTAGAAACTACTTGTACAAAATAACACCCTGCTTCCGCGACTCTTTGATGGATAAAATTATGTGTACTTCCACTATCAATCAAGACTACTACTGGGAGATGCTTAATAAAACCTTTGATTTTGAGAGTTTGAGGTGAAGAAATCCCTACCAAAACATTCAACAAGATAACTAGTTCTTCAGGTATATTGTCCTACTAGTTTCCTTCTTCCTCCTCTGGTTCCTCAAGTGGTGGGGCTTGCTTCGATGAACTGTGATTAGTAGCATCAATTTGAAAGAATTTGGGCTCCTTTAATTTATGCCCAGGGGAGTATTTTTCATCACAGTAGTAACATAATCATTGCTTTCTTCTTTTCGCCATTTCTGCAGGTGATACCTTTTGAACCTTAAGTGTTTGGTTAATGCTTTGAGCCTGTGGGGGGTGACCCTTGGCGGTGAAATGTGGGCGATTGGACTGGGCCGTTAATGCACATTCTACTTCTTGAGCTATCCTGCAAGCTTGTAACCATGAGGGAGGGTAGTGCTATCGAACGTGGGCTTGTATGGCTTCTTTAAGATCACTGACAAAACATTCCATGTAGAACTCATCTTGTAGACATCCCGTGCGGAAAGCTAAGGCTTCAAAGTCTATAATATATTCATCCACTGTTCCTGTCTGTTGGAGCATAGTGAGACGACCCAAAAAGGCAGATTCATGGTCAAAGCGATCGATAAGAGATTTTTTGAATGTCTCCCAAGTCAAGGGCCTTCCATAGCAACGTTGATGCCATTTCCACCATTGTCATCTTTCATTTTCCAAGTACATGATACCCACACTAAGCTGAGCGGCATTATCCAGGATGTAATTTAGATTGAAATATTGCTCCATTTCTGCTATCCATGCTGCTGGGTGAGAGCCATCAAATTTATACATGTCTAGCTTGGGTGGTTGCGGATGGGATTATTGATGGGTGAAAAAGAGGTGAAGAGACTGGCTAGACTCACCCTCACTGTTTTCGGTGCCAATATATGCCTCCTCACATGCCTCCATCTTGACCTTAGAGAGTGTTGCATTTAATTCCTTCAGCTGCGACAATACATCTTTCAAGGTTGTTTCAAGTCTTTCCATCCTCTCATTTGCCATTGCTTGAGCTCTAGTTTGTACCATGCACCGAGGCAATGTACTTGAAATTTGGGACCGCCTGAATTTTTTTGGCACTAACAATTGAATGGTACCACCTTGCTTAGCTTGTCATCCTGATTCTTATGGGCTAAGTCACCAATAAATGCCCCGAGGGGTTCTCAAACGTGTTTTTTTTTTCTTACTCCGAACGGAGTTTTACTCCTTGCTTAGGAATACTGCAATAGCCGAATCCCAGAAATGTCTATGCTGCCAAAAGTCCTGCGAAAATCACGCCCAGGTATAGGAACCCACACAACTACTTAGATTTGGATGGTGGATTTGATGGCTCTGAGAGATCTGAACAGTGAAACTGATTATTACTGCAGATCTGATGGATTTGAGAGATCTGAAAGGCTAATCTGATAGATCTGAATGGTGGAACTGATTGCCACTGCAATGACAAAAACCCCACTTGCGAGATCTGATCTGGCAAATATTATGCGTGATCTAGAGATAGATCAAGGAACTATGGTCTCCAGGAGTGTCAGGTGCTACAGATCGCAATATACATAAGGGTCTGACAGTAGTACTTGGCCCAATTTTTCAGGGCACTAACCAAGGAGGATCAATCGTACCCTTAGTTGTACAACCCGACTACCCTATTGTAGGTGCGAGTAAACTCTTCGAGTGTTGTTCTCGGTGTACTGTAGTAGCAAGACAGCTGATAGTTTATCTATGGTGAGGTTACCAAGGGAGCTATGGGGCTTCTGATATACCTAGAGGGTACTTGCAAGACTGTCCATCCTTGGTTCTATCTAATGCACTACTACTCGAAGGGGTACCCACAAGGGTTACGAGGGAGTCCAACAAGCATGACCACCTCTTGTACTTGTTGTGCGCATGCCTCCCCAAATCCGTAGGTTTATGCACTCAACAACAGATCCCATGGTTTAAAGACACTAGAACACATCTCTAGCAAAAAAAAAAATTGCTAAAAATTGGAGATCCCACCAGCCCTTGAAAGCAATTTGATACCACTTTTTATTCTCTTAACCTGCAAGATGATACCAAAATACCAAAAATGTGAAGAAATATACCCAGAACATAAAAAAATGAGCAATAAAAGCAAGTATTTTATTATTCAGAAAGCAAGGTTCACTTGCCTCTTCGAGGGGGCAACCTCCAATAGAGCTGAGCTCGATTACAAAATGAGACACGATGCTCCCCGAAGGGAGTCTCTATCCTTTATATAGGATTCATACATGCAATATCATGGGGCAATACCATGGTTCTTATTAATACCATCTATCTAATACTATGGCCCATTTGCAACTAACTGTGGTCCCATCATTAAATGCGGGTTAACCACTTACAATTATTAATATGGGCTTTATTGACTCTTCACTTAACTATAACTATGACTCGATCCTATTACATAAATAAGGGGGTTAGGGTGGGACCCTAACAGTCAAATCCTTACTTTCTTCCATGATTATGGAAATATGATTCCATCTATGTGTTAAAGATCTCAATACTTTTTTAATTAAAACTTCATTACTTACAATTTCTCCAAGTGTAGCCATTTTATTGACCACATCTTTAACTCTCACACAATAGTCACTCACACTTTAATCTTCTTGCATCTTCAAATTCTCAAACTCTAGCTTCAATGTCTGAAGTTTGACCATCTTAACTTGATCACTACCTTGTTAAGATTCCTCTAGAGTCTCCCACACATATTTGGCATTTCTTGCTCATGATATTCTTGGAAATAAGCTCTTATCAAGAGCTATCTGAATGTAAAACAAAGCTTGAGCATTTTTCTTCCTTGCTTCCTTTCTTGATGTTCTTTCATTGGCTGTAAGGGCATTCCAATCAACTCGCTCCTCATAACCTCATTCAACAATATCCCACAAATATTTTCCAATCAAAAAGGTTAGCATCTTAATTCCCCAATAATCATAATCGTTCCCATCAAACTCTTGAACTCGCATCTCGTTAGAATTCAACATGATTAACTTTGGCGAGATTCCAACAATAAAAATTTAACATAATTTTTTTTTACCTAATGTGATACCACTTGTAGAGTATGAAATGGCCCTCTTTAAGCAAGCTCATAAGCCAACATACCTATGAAGAAAAATACATATGAAAAATGAACAAATAAAACACAGTAATGTGTGAGCTCAAACGTGTTGTAAATCTCATATTTTAATTAAACCATTAACTGCATTCTTATATAGTAAAATTATTACTAATATGATTATCAATCAACTATCTAATTTGAAAAATATCTACTGACACTACTAATCTTGTGAAAGCTAATTTCTAGCACTGACCACCCTAACAATTTGTTGCCCTAATTTTGCACACAGGACACAAAATCTCCTCACTAATTTGTGAGAAATTTACATAGCAAATTAAGCATTATTCCCAACATCTTTGGCTTCTTGAGATTGAAATAAGAGAGAATTTTATTCTTTTGGAGAAGCGAGAAGTGACTTAATGTTCCACTACTCCAACTAGTGGATCATCATTGTAATTATGTACTTATATCTTTCACCTAGTAATTGAAGCTCACATATCCAACACATTTTCGTGCATGTATCATGGATGTTTTGAGACTATTCTTTGGATTTTTTCAATATATGTTTTTTTTAATATGTGATAAGGAAATTAAACTACTTCATTGGCTTTTATACTTATATTTTTGAAGGTGTTTTGTTAATGATCATTGTATCTATTTGAACCACTTCACTAGATTACCAACATATCTTTCTTTATTCTCACTTGCTTCTGTTAGGATAATACTACTAATTTCCCTAGAGTGACTCACTCTTGTCTCTGCTAGTGCATGTCTCTATTTACATATTAGAATTGGTATTTCACAGTGTGAACTTGCTTCATTATTAGAAAGGTTATGTGTTAATCTATTATGTTACCCATTGAAACCAAGGAGATACTTATAATTATGGTGGTCACCCTCATAAACTAGATGGGGTTCCTACTCCAAACCATGTGAGATATAATTGGGACTTCATAATAGGGAGACCCCATATATGTTGGTGGTATCCAACACCTTTAATAGTTGGTATACTCGGTGATTTAGTTGAACTGCAATTAAATTAGAATTAAAATTTTAGAATTCAAATGTTTTATTAATTTGTGCAAATTATTAATCATGTTACTATTTTAAGATGAAAGATGAAATATGATGAATGATAATTTTTATGGCATTTTATGTTTTTGAAAAATGAATTGAAGGTTTACCAATAGAACTAAACCTCAAGAGTCAGAGAAATAGTTAGAGATTTAGTTATCTATCAAAAAAGGGAAAAATAACAAAACAAAGAAAAATCTAGAGAAAGGGGATGAATTCCATTTAGGCCTTTGAGTTGTAGATAATATCGTTTCTTCTCTTTTATGGTTCTCTAGCTTATTTTTTGTGAGGCTTGGGGTAGCTAAGAAGAGAGCTAGATTACTGTTGGGTGGACCATGAAAATATATTAAATAAGTTTTGTTTGAACTACATTATTCTTTGGTTAAACCTTAGACTATATGTGCTTACTCATAAATAATAAATGTAAATGTTAAGTGTTAAGAAACTATAAATTGAAAATCTATATGTCTATATGTGTAGGTTGATATGTGCAGTTACAAGAACATACAAGCATGAAGAGAAAATGGTTTAGTCTATGAGGAATAATTATTATGCATTAAGACCATATTGGGATGGTAAGATAAATAAAGACGATTTATATTACACACAAGAAAAACATAGTGGAAATATATAATGGCTCTATGAGGGCCTTGAATATACATACATACTTTGATAGGAGAATTGATATTGCACGAACAATGCGTAAATTATAAGTTCTGTAGAAATATAGCAATAACATGCATATGAAAACATAAACAAAACTAATGAACAAAAATAAGAGAAGTGTGATTCTCAATCCATGAGCTAAACTCTCATTGGAATTTATATCTTCATAGGAGCAATGAATAAATTATTATATAGCCCACATATTTCTAATTTCAATATCCATTATCTGACTAATCTACTGTCCCTAATAATTTGTTGAATTATCACTCACTACATCTATAAATTTGTTGGCTAATTCGTTAGCAATTACGTATCTTTATTTTAAGCATTATCCTCAACACTCCCCAGTAATTCTTAATGAGGTGATTCCAAGCATATCCCTTAAGTATTCGAACTTTCCTTTAGGTAGTGCTTTGGTAAATATATCTGCAAGTTGTTCATTTGTTGTACAAAACTTTATTTGAATTTCTCATTTTGCCACACAGTCTCTTATGAAATGATATTTGATATCAATGTTTTTGGTGCAATTATAAAACACTGGGTTTTTAGTTATGGCAATGGTAGACAAGTTATCACAGTAAATAGTTGTGACATATTTTGGTTTTTGTTTTAGATCTAACAATACTTTCTTCAACCAAATTGCTTCACATGTTATTGTTGATGCTGCAATGTACTCTCCCTCTATAGAAGACAATGAAATAGTTGGCTGCTTCTTTGAACACCATAATACTGCATCTGATCCAAGGTTGATTACATAACCTCACTATCTCTATAACCAACCAACCCAAAATCATTTCATGAAGTATACCAAATTCCATAATTTCTTGTTCCACAGACATACCTCAAAATTCTTTTTGTTGCTTCAAAATGAATCTTACTTGGACTTTGCATGACTGTGGAAATCAAGCCTACTACATGCATAATATCAGGCCTAGTGGTAGTAAGATACAAAAGACTTCCTACGAGACTCCTATAGGATTGAGCATCTACCTTTTCAACTCCATCTTCTACAAAAAAAAATCATTTGTATTCACGGGTGTGCTCATGGGTTTACAATTTTCCATTTTCCATTTTTAAAGAAGATTTGAAATGTATTTTTCTTGTGAAATAAAAATTCCATAATTCATGTGTGTCATTTCTATGCCAAGAAAATAATGAAGCAAACCCAAATTAGTCATTTCAAATTCATTCATCATAGCCTCTGTGAACGTTTCCGCTAACAAATTACTTGAAGATGTGTATATCAAATTTCAAGTCATCTAGATATAAGCACACAATTATTATATCATTACCATTTGACTTGATATATCATGTGTGTTCATTTTCACTTCTATTAAACCCCATTTTCAAACAATAAGTGTCAGTTTTGTTGTACCATGCTCTTGGAGCTTATTTAATCCTATAAAGAGCCTTTTTCAGTTTGTAGACTTTGTGTTCATTTTCTGCTTCTTCATATCCTTGGAGCTGGTGAACATATACATCTTCTTTCAACTCACCATTTAGAATGGTTGATTTAACATCAAATTGATAAACTAACCATTTATATTGTGCTACCAATGCCAAAACAGTTATGATGTATCAAATCTTGCAACAAGAGAATATGTTCCATTGTAGTCAATACCTAGTTTTTGAGGATATCCCTTTGCTACTAACCTTGCTTTGTGCCTTTGTATTGATCCATGAGCTGTATACTTGGTTTTATACAACCATTTCACGCCAATGATGACTTTTTTAGTAGGAGGATCCACAAGCTTCCATGTTGCATTTTTTTTAATTGTTGCCATCTCTTCATCCATTGCTTTGCACCAAACTAACTCTTTTAATGCATCTTCAAAACCTCTTGGTTCTGTTTCAATCTGAGACATCAAAGCAAAATTAGTATAACTATAAATTTCATTTAAATATTTTCTACTTTTTGGAGGAGGACTTGGACTTGAAACACGACTTGAAGTAGTGGAAGATGATGGAGTGGATGTTACCTCTGAAGTATTTTGATTACTTGATGGATTTGTAGAAACAAAAGATTCATCTTCTTGTACAACAGTACTTGTAGTGTGTTGTTGCACATCACGATTCCACTGCCATTCTTCTTTCTCATCAAATAACACATCATGAATAATCATTAATTTTTCAATTTCTAGATTGTACAATCTATGACCTTTGGTTTCCTCAAAATATCCAATACAAATGCATTTCACACTTTTATCATCAAGCTTTCTTCTCTTTTTAGTAGGAACATGAGCATAGCCAATGCAACCAAAGACTCTTAAATGAGAAATATTGGGTTTTCTTCCACACAATGCTTCATAAGGGGTAATACTTTGCACACTTCTTGTTTGGAATCTATTAAGTAGATAAACAGATGTAGCTACAGCTTTAGCCCAAAAAATGTTTGTTAGGTTTTTACCTTTCATCATGCTCCTAGTGATCTCAAATTGTTCTATTCGTACGTTCTACAATGCCATTCTGTTGTGGAGTATAACTAGCTGGCAATTGCCTTTGAATGCCATTCATTTTACAATAACAATAAAACTTATTAGAAGTGAATTCTCCCCCTCTATGTGTGAGTAATTTTTTTAGAAAATAACCACTTTTCTTTTCCACAAGAGCTTTAAATTGTTGAAATATGACAAATGCATTAGCTTTTTCTTTAATGAAATATACCCATCTTCTTCTATTAAAATCATCCACAAAAATAATGAAATACTTATTTTTGTTGAGAGACAAGGTTTGAATAGGACCACATATATCTGCATGCACAAGTTCCAATGGTTTACTTACTCTCCATGATTTTCCTACTCGAAATGAATCTCTATGTTGCTTACCAAGAATACACCCTTCACAAGCTTTATGAGTAGAACTAATAAGTGGTAACCCTTTGACCATTTTCTTGTTATATAACAATTTCAAGCCTTTAATATGCAAATGTCCATACCTTATGTGCCATAGCCACGAACTATTATCATAAGCAACATTTAATGTTGTACTTGCTTCACAAGGGAGATTGAAAGCAAAAATTATGTTTTGCAGCATATTAATCTTAGCAATAATTTTACTGTGATGAGTTTTATCATATATTACACATTACTTGTCCTTGAAAACAATTAAATATCCCTTTTCAAGGAGCTGGCCCCCACTCAACAAATTATGTGCTTATAAAACATCATTAATGTGCTTTGGTTTTCCTTGTTTTGTCTTCACAACAATTGTTCCCTTACCTTTAGCTTCAACTTGCTTGTCATCTCCCAATAGTAAATCAGATTTTGTAGATTCATCTATCTGGACAAAGCCATCTTTGTTTCATGTCATATGATTGTTGCAACCACTATTCACAAGCCACACCTCTTTGGAAACATTATTAGTTGAATGAGAAGCCAAGAATAAAGTGCCAACCTCTTCTTTTTCTTCAGAAAAATTAACTTGTTGTGTTTGTTTCTTCCAACAATTTTTTTCATAATGGCAAAATATTTTACAATAAAAACATTGAACTTGGGATTTATTAAATCTTTTACCTCCATCACTGTCATCACTACCTCTTCCAGTGTTGTATGCAGAAAAAAATATTCCTCCACCTCTACCTCCTCTGTATGTTTGTCATCTTCCTCTTCCTCTTCGAAAAGTGTTATGGCTTTCCTCATGATAGGAACCCCTTTTGTCTTTGAAAATATTTCCTATTGGTTGAAAAGCTTGCTCAATAGATTTTTCAGAATATCTTTTACTTCTTTGCTCATGAGATAGAAGAGGCCCCATTAGCTCATTCACAGACAACTAAGTTAGATTGTTAGACTCCTCAATAGAAACAACAACCCCATATTCTCAATAATTTTTTGATCTTTTAAATCTTCTCCATAAGACCTAATTTCATTCACTATACCCATAACTCTAGTGAGAAAATCTTGAATAAATACAGAGTTTTGCATGCACAAGTTTTCAAATTATTTTCTTAATGACTGCAACTTAACAATTTTTAAGTTATGGCTTCATTGATATGCTTGCTCCAAAGCATCCCATGCCTCCTTCGATTAGTCTCTAGAAAATAGAATCATGCACTACTTTGAATCTTTCTTATGATTTTCCTTTAGCTCGTTTCTTTGGTCTTGACTCCAACAATAAACTGTGTGAGCATTCTGTATATCCATTGTCTAAGAAATCCCACAAATCTTGTGAGAGAAACAATGTTTTCATCTTAATGCTCTAACATTGGTATTTGTGGTTGATAAATATTCATGTTGTTGGCCACTGTTGCTAACTACCAATAACTTTAATCTGCATAGGTTTCACAAAATTATTAAAACTTTTGAAAATGAGTTTCAAAAACGTTTGAAACCTAGCTAATTCTCAATCCATGAGCTAAACTCTCATTGCAATCTCATATCTTCATAGGAGCAATGAATACATTATTATATAGCGCACATATTTCTAAATTCATTATCCATAATTTGTTGAATGATCACTGACTACATCTATAAATTTGCTGAGTTAATTCTGATAACTCACAACACAAAATTTGCGGACTATTTTGTCAGCAATTACACACTTTATTTTAAGCATTACCCTCAATAGTTCTGTAGAATCTATATAGGTGAATAATGAAAAAGTGATGGGTTATCTCCTGAGCAACCAGTATCATGGAAACCAACCTCTTGTCACAGTCCCCGACCCGTCCCTCTTTAATCTAACAAACTCGAGTGAGATTGAGTAAGATATAGACAAGAAACTAGATAAAATATACTTATATCTCCACAGGATTATACAGGATTTTAAAGCAAGAAAGGGGAAAATGTTTTGAATCAAAAGAGACCACATATAAAATTGTAGAGTGGAAAAGAAAGTAACAAATGTCTTTTAGTAGATACATATGCAGCGGGTAGTAGAACATTGCTAACAAGTAAATAATAAACACCGGGAAGCCTCAGAGAGGCAATAGCCAAAACCTGTATCTGAAAAACATAATCATCTATTGATAATAAAAGCCAACACTATAGATAAACCCTTTTGAGGCATTTGGGAACGGAAAACCCAATTGATAATACAGGAATTCTATATAACATGTAAATGCATCGAACTAAAGTTTTATGTCTATGTATATATATATATATATATATATATATATATGTAACTGAGTATATTAAAAAAAAGGAGACAGTTACTGCAAATTCCATTGTGCAACTTCAATTCCTTATGAAAACACAGTATATTGTTTTCCAATGACCAGCATATATATATATACAAAACTTGAATGGGCCGAAGGCCATTAAAGCAATGTATGTATATTAGACAGAATATTGTTTCAGTCAAAAAGTTGTAGCCACATAACTATTTGAACTAGAGCCTCAGGGATTAAAAACCCGAGCCTTGTATATTGCAAACAAATTCAAGAATGTTGGCATAGTTGATGACTTGTGGCCCTGTATTCTCATGGCCTCTATAAAAAACAAAACCTAAATGCAATTTAAGTTAAGATTAGTTATAAACCTAGAAGTCGAATCGAAAGGTAACATCACTTGCAAAGCATTGAGAATTCGAGTGTGCCACACCTTAGAATGGGAAAAAACTATAAATGAATACTATTTAGAACGAAAATGCATTATGGTAACCCAAAATGGTGACCAAACATGGCCAATTCCCAAGACTATTCGCTAAGTAATACTTGTAGAAGGTGAAATCCTTTACACTGCAGCATTTTGAATTCGATGATTTCCTTTTCACAATTGGGAACAAAATAGGAGGAAAGAGTTAATAAAAAACTTGAAGTGCTTCAGTGAATATCTCTAAGACTAGGTATGCAAAAAAAAAACCCACATTCCATCTAAAATCCAGAGGCTCTGATGGCCATTCTAGGTTTGAACCAAAGTAGGGTCTGTCCTCAAATCAATTGAACCTATGGAAGGATTAAAGATTGTGCAAGAATAAAATACATATTAAAAATAAAAACATGTTCATGTATTGTCGAATTTGGCAAGAGAGTGGGTTATCTATGACTTGAAATGGTGTGGTTTTATATTTAAAGGAAAGAAATAGAACTAAGAACATTATTATGGAAATCGACTCACAACCTCCCATAATTAATTAAAATAACATATTCATAGCTTAGCTTCTAGAAAATATAGTTAGAACCCTAGGAACCTAGGGTTTTTCTCTACATGTGAGAAGTGCAAATGAAAAGTCTAGGCCGAAACCTCAAAGGTGGTTACACCTCTACCCGACTGGAAACATGTCAGTCATTAGATTAAACCAAGGATAAGTGTAATTCATAGATGAAATAAGGATAAGTAAATTCCCAATGTTGAACAACAGGATGGTCGCTAAACTTCCTCCAAACTATAAGAGTAACCCTAATTTGAAAACTTTACCCTTGTATCATTCTACCAACATAATTCACGCCACATGTTAAAGCTCATGAAGAAATCAATAATCCCATATATATGGGGTGTCTGAAAACAAAGTCAGTTGTAAGATGTCCAAGTATAAACTATTATCAAGTAGTTGGGAACATCATAACGAGAGTGAGGATATAGTTTAGGTATGGAATCGTAACATATAACATCACATAAGAGTATCAAGGAATAAGACAATGATCTAAATTATGAATAGAGGGTTTATTGAGAAATTATCAATTGAATGTTGAAGGAGAGAGACAGGTTTTCCCAAAGGGAAAATTATAGAACAAGCATATGTTATCCTCCTAAAGCTTGACAAAAATAAAGAGGTATTGGTCAGCAATGACTGGGGAAAAAGGGAAGAAAAATGAATATCTTCATTGGTAGCAAGTCGCTCTTGAACATGACACTTTCACTCTGTCACCATGATTGAGTCGGGTTGGGCTATTCCATTCACCGGTCATATCACCATTGGTCCACCATACCATCCACCTCGGGGATAATGCTACCAATCCATTTTAGTGTCGTCGGTATGTTCAAGAGAATTCGCTCAAAGAATTCACCAACCTAGCTAACGTCTCATCCGCTGCAATACCTTCACTCTCCATTTTTCATGACCGCCACCCTAAACCTTGTATCATCAGATCGTTTTCACCTCCACAAAATCATTTTCTTCGTTCTGTGTCATATATGTGGGATTCATTAAGGCCCTCCTACGATGGGTCACTTCTTGTCGACATCAGCTCATTATCCAAGAAGATGACTTAGGGACAACCCTTTCAATACTTTGAAGCTTGCATGCCTCAATGGCAAGTTTCTCACTTCCGGTGACAGGTTTACATCAATGGCCTTCGACCGAAAGATTTTACGTGGTGTTCAACATAAGCTCGTGTATTCACACCACGTGAATTGTACTGCAGTACCTTGAGGGTCATCATCATTATCAATGATTCCTCTCACGCCTATTAACAACTTACATCATTGGCTAGTAATCAGGCGATGTCTTTCCATGTTCGACATCATAACATCTTTTCACATTGATCGACTTGTACTTTGGACGAAGATTGAATGAGTTTGAAGACCCCGGATCTAGTTTCATCCATCTGGGTTGTGGTATATTCAGGAAAATAAAGACATCAAATGTACAACTGCACAGATAATCATCCAAACTAAAGGATGGTGGCTCTACCAGAATCATTAGTCTGCCACACAAACGATTGTCTGCCTCAGCTAGATCATGAAAATTTTATGAAGATAATGTATTTTATTGTATCTTATTACAGGTCACCTACCAGTTCAAAAAACCTCGGATCCTCATCATAAAGCATTTCACCCAAAATCAAAATATTTAAGACCTCATACTTTAGGGGTCAACTGTTATAGAAATATTTGGGCACTGAAACCCCAATCACATATGTCCATAAACCAAGGGCTTCTAAACCCCTAAAAGTGTTGTTTCATACCCTAAAGGAACAAGGTCAGCTGATTACATCATCTCCAAGAAGTTCTCCATGAAAAAATACTCAGAACTGGTCAAAAATGGACCATACAGACTGCTCCATGCATAGGGTGCAATGCATCTCACCTATTACACATGGGGGGGCAATGCATACTAGAAATCCCTTCTGTAGGGTGCGATGAGCGAGAGCAGACAAATGGCAGAAGAAGTTTGCTAGGTGGAAACCCAGAGAATCTTCTAGAAACTGCTCATATGACACTTGTCTCTCTGAATTCGCCCAGGGATGAGTAAGAGATCTGAAATCTCCAAGTGGAACCAAGAACTCTCAGTGAAATGACACTAATCAAAATCCCAGAAGATGACTCACTCTCTTGTAAACATCTATATATGGATCCCTCATCCAAGAGATCGAGAGGCTGGAATTTTGTAATTTGCAAGGAAGTGTTGTTGGTTTCTCTTTGAAGACATTGTTGGGTGATCTTTCTTTGTATGAGGTGAAGAGGGCTTTCATGCTGGGAGGATGATACTGGATCAGACAGCCTGGTTGTAATCCTCTCTTCTACTACTTCTATCAATAAAGCTATTTTATTTTTCCTCCATACACTTGTATATCTCTGAATCTTGTATTTGTATATGCATCTATATGGTTAATGTATATTTGATCCTTCATTATTTATGGTTATATATCTCTATGCTTTGATGGTATTTTGTTTCCTTGACTCTACAGGTGTTCTTTGAAGTGGGAGCAGTGAGAAAGGAGTGGCGAAAGCTCTATCAAAGGAGAGAGGAAACAAGAAAGGAGACTAGTGAAAGATTGAGGTTGGTACTCTCTGCTTCTCTCTCATATATCTCTCACAAAGGAAAACACAAGTAACTTTAGTTTGTTTGTTTCTAAGATAGCTACCCATCTTAGTGGGACTAGCAGCTCTGAATGGACACTAGTTTTCCTGATAACACCAACGCTCAACAAATTTGATTCAATTGTGGATTATAATAAATGTAATGAATACTCTTTATACCTTCTTTTGTTTGGACCTCCATAGCTCCTTTAGCAGCAACATCCAATGATTTATCATCACCAAGCTCGATCTTGGATTTGAAGCTTCCATCCTTTGCTGAAAGCAACTTCTCGTTCCATGTCATATGGTTAGAGCATCCATAATCTAGGTACCAAACATATTTACAAGTATTTTTACCTTTGGCATAAGATAAAAATAAGTGATCTTTAGCATACTCACCACTTTCTTGAGCATAGTTATCATTTTTACCTTCTTTCAATCTACATTCTCTTTTGAAGAGGCCATACGTATTACAATGTTAACATTGAACATTTCTCTTATCAAATCTACCTCTACCTGTTCTTCTGAAACCACCTCTTCCACTCCAACAACCTCTTCCTCTACCTCTTGAATAATTTTGGCTTTGCCATTTACCTTTACCTTGATTGCTTTCGGTACTGCTTCTCCTTGCATCTTCATTCTTTGTAATTTGTAATTTAAAGGTAAAATCTTTCTCTACACCTTCAAAAGTGTTCTTCAATTTTTTTCATGAGACATCAAAGATCCAACCAATTGATGAAACTATAGTTTTTTCAATGTTATGCTCTTAACGTGCAAGATGATACCAGAATACCAAATATACGAAGAAATATACCCAGAACATAGAATAATGAGCAATAACAACAAGTATTTTATTATTCAGAAAGCAATGTTCACTTGCCTCTTTGAGGGGGCAACCTCCAATAGAGTTGAGCTCGATTACAAAATGAGACATGATGCTCCTCGAAGGGAGTCCCTATCCTTTATATAGGATCCATACATGCAATACCATGGGGAAATACCATGGTTCTTATTAATACCATCTATCTAATACCATGGCCCATTTGCAACTAACTGTGGTCCCGTCATTAAATGTAGGTTAACCACTTACAATTATTAATATGGGTTTTATTGACTCTTCACTTAACTATAACTATGACTCAATCCTATTACATAAATAAGAGGGTTAGGGTGGGACCCTAACATGCCCTTCCCCATAACAATAGCCTTGTCCTCAAGGCTAAAGCTGCAAAAACAGCTGAAGAATAGTGGCTGGTTCCTAGGTTGCATCTTCTGGAGAGGTGTCTTTCCACTTGATGAGGACTTCCTTGATCATGCGACCACGTAGGTGCCATTCTCGTGTGTCTAGGACCTGTTCAGGTTGGAGCCAGATTGAGCCTTCTTCATCCAGTTCAGGTACATTCGTTTGAATTCTGCAATTGTTCCCAATCACTTTCTTGAGGGATGAGACATGGAAAACTGGATGGATTTTTGCAGTGGGTGGCAAAGATAGCTTGTAAGCAACTTCTCCAATGCGCTGAAGTGCTTGATATGGTCCGTAGAATTTTGGAGATATTTTCTGACAACCCTTGTCTTTGAGTGATGTTTTCTTATATGGTTACAGCCTCAAAAATACCTGATCCCATTCTTGAAATTGGCATTCTGACCATTGTTTATCTACCTGTTGCTTCATACGGTTTTGAGCTTGATGAAGATTCTCTTGAAGATGGGCTAGCATGTTTGTGCGGTTTTGTAGGAGTTGATCCACTGCTTGTACCTTCAAGCACCACTTGATGTAAGAGGTAGGGGAAGGAGGGAGTTGACCATAAACTGGTTCATATGGAGTCATTTTGGTGGTGGCATGATAGTTGGTGTTATACCACCATTCAGCTAGAGGTAACCACTGTACCTATATATGTTTCTTTTCTGAAGTGAAACACCTAAGGTAGGTTTCCAGACATTTGTTGACTGCTTTAGTTTGACCATCAGTTTGTGGATGATAGGAAGTACTGAGTTGTAGTTGGGTACCTTGTAGCCAGAACAGTTCCTGCCAAAAGTTACTGGTGAAGACCGGGTCATGATCAGACACAATGGAAGTGGGCATGCCATGCAATTTGAAGATCTCATCCATGAAAGATTGAGTGACCCAATTCAGTTTAAAAGGGTGGGGTAGGGCGCAAAAATGAGCATACTTAGAAAGTTTGTCCACAACCACCATGATGACTGACTTGTTTCTTGACTTTGGAAGACCCGCAATGAAATCCATATAAACCTCCGTCCATATTGATTCCGGGATGGGCAATGGCTGTAATGTGCCTCGTTCTTTGACTGTTTCTCCTTTGTGGCACTGATAAATGTCGCATTCAGCTACAAAAGTAAGAATTTACTTTTTTATTCATATCCAAAAAAATGATCTTCGAGTGCGAGCATATGTCTTCTGAAAGCCTGAATGTCCTGCAGTGGGAGATGAGTGCAACTCAGCCAAAATGCGGCTTTTGAGGTTGGATGTTGGTGATATTACGACTCTGTCCTTGTAGTGAAGAATCTCATCCTGCCATGAGTAGCCCTCTGTGGAATTTGGATTTGATTGCAGTTGAGTAATGAGTTGGGAGAGCTAGGGATGTGAAAACCATTCCTTGCGAGCCTCTTCAATCCATTCTGGAATGGGAAGGGAAATTGCAAGCAGGGTACTTTCCTCCTCAAATTGGCAGGATAATGCATCTGCTACAATATTTTCTCGCCCTTTCTTGTAAATTGTCTCATAATCATATCCCAGCATTTTGGTGAGCCATTTATTTTGTTGTGGTGAGGATAGGCATTGCTCAAAAAAAAATTAAGGCTTTGATGGTCTGTGCAGATTTGGAAACATTGCCCCAATAAGTATGGTCACCATGTATCTACTGCACGTAAGATGGCCATCATCTCCTTCTCATAGGTAGATTATCCCAGATTCTTCCCACTTAGTTGTTGGCTTGTGAAGGCCAAGGGTCGACCTTCCTACATTAAGACTGCCCTAATACCCATACCTAAAGCATCACATTCAACGACAAAATATTTGATGAAGTCAGGTAGTGCCAAGACTCGGGTGGAACACATGGCATTTTTTAGCGTTGTAAAGGCCTGTTGTGCTTCATCATTCCAAAGGAATGAATTTTTCTTGAGGATTTGAGTGAGGGGCCTCGCAATGCGACCATAATTGTGGAAAAATTTGCGATAGTAGCATGTGAGACCCAAAAATCCTCTAGGCTCTTTAAGGTCTTAGGTTGAGGCCAATCCTGCATTGCTTGGATCTTTTTGCGTCCACCCTGACACCTTCACGCCCCACAATGTGGCTAAAATACTCAACTTCTTCCATGCCAAAATAACACTTCGACATCTTGAAAAATAATTTATGCTCACAGAGCAGTTGTAGGAGCATATCTACATGCTAAAGATGTGCGGCCCAAGTGAGACTGTAGATGAGGATGTCATCAAAGAAAACAAGGAAAAAATTTCTGAGATATGGTTTGAGCAAGTGGTTCATAAGGCTCTAAAAAGTGGATGGGGCATTACAAAGACTGAATGGCATGACAAGGAACTCATAATGGCCTTCATGAGTTCGGAAAGCAATCTTTGGAATGTTGACTTATTTCATGCGAATTTGGTGGTAGCTTTAGCAAATATCAAGCTTAGTGAAGAATTGAGCCCCATTTAGTTCATCCAGCAAATCATCGACAATCGGGATGGGAAATTTATCTTTGAATGTCAACTTCTTCAAGGCCCTGAAGTCTGGACACATATGCCATTCCCCATCTTTCTTGAGCACCATGACCACTGGTGATGAATAAGGACTAATGCTGGGACGAATGATGCCTGCTTCCAAAAGTTCCTTGATTATCTTTTCTATTTCATTCTTTTGGGTGAATGGATATTTATATCGGTGCACATTTGGTGGTTGGGCCCGTGGGGCCAAAGTGATGCTACGATCATGTTCCCCTCTCAAGGGTGGAAGCTCATGAGGCTTGTCAAAGACTAGCAGATGGTTATTTAAGATCTGTTACATCTCAGGATGAATCTGAAGAGAATTCGGTTCGAAGGCCTGGATGGCATTAAATTGAGCTATAACTCCATGGTGGCCCTTTTTTAACAATTTTTCCATCCGATGTGAGCTGACGATAGAGGGAGCTCTCGCCTGGAGTCCACGAAGGTTATGTGTGTGGTTGTTCTGCTTAAAACTCATATATAACTCCGGAAAGCCATTGTGATTGGGCCAAGTCTGCAAAGCCATTCCGCACCTAGGACAATGTTGCACCCTCCCATGTGTATGGAAAACATGTGGGTCTTTAACTGATAATCCCCTATTTGAAGTTTGACATTTTCACAGTGGCCTTCACATTTCATTGTTCCCCCATCAGCAATTTGGACCTGGAAGTTAGAAACTGCTTGTACAAAACAATGCACTGCTTCCACGACTCTTTGATGGATAAAATTATGTGTACTTCCACTATCAATCAAGACTACTACTAGGCGATGCTTAATAAAACCTTTGATTTTGAGAGTTTGAGGTGAACAAATCCTTGCCAAAGCATGCAGCGAGATAACTGGTTCTTTAGGTACATTGTCCTACTAGTTGTCTTCTTTTTGCTCCTCTGGTTCCTCAAGTGGTGGGGCTTCCTCCAATGAACTATGATCAGTAGCATCAATTTGAAAGAATTTTGGCTCCTTGCATTTGTGCCCAGGGGAGTATTTTTCATCACAGTAGTAATATAATCCTTTCTTTCTTCTTTCTTCCATTTCTGCAGGTGACACCTTTTGAACCTTGAGTGTTTGGGTAGTGCTTTGAGCCTGTGGGGGGCGACCCTTGGCGGTGAAATGTGGGCAAATGGACTGGGTCACTAACGTACGTTCTACTTCACGAGCTATCCTGCAAGCCTGCAGCCATGAGGGAGGGTGGTGCAATCAGATGTGGGTTTGTATGGCTTCTTTAAGACCACTAACAAAACATTCCATGTAGAAATCATCTTGTAGACCCCCGTGCAGAAAGCTAAGGCTTCAAAGGTTTTAATATATTCATCCAATGTTCCTGTCTTTTAGAACTTAGTGAGACAACCCAAAAAGGAAGATTCATGGTCAAAACGATCCATAAGAGATTTTTTGAATGTCTCCCATGTCAAGGTCCTTCCATAGCAACGTTGATGCCATTGCCACCATTGCCATCTTTCATTGTCCAAGTACATGATACCCACACTAAACTGAGTGGCATTATCAAGGATGTAATTCAGATTGAAATATTGCTCCATTTGTGCTATCCATGCTGCCGAGTGAGAGCCATCAAATTTATACATGTCCAGCTTTGGTGGTTGCAGATGGGATTGTTGGTGGGTGCCAAAGAGGTGAAGAGACTGGCTAGAATCACCCTCATTGTTTTCAATGCCAATATATGCCTCCTCGCTTGCCCCATCTTTCCCTTAGAGAGTGTTGCATTTAATTCCTTCAGTTGTGACACTACATCTTTCAAGGTTGTTTCAAGGCTTTCCATCCTCTCATTCGCCATTGCTTGAGCTCGAGTTTGTACCATGCACCGAGGCGATGTACTTGAAATTTGGGACCGCCCAAATTTTTTGGCACTAACAATTGAATGGTACCACCTTGCTCAGCTGATTATCTTGATTCTTATGGGCTAAGTTACCAATAAGCGCCCCAGGGGGTCTCAAACTTTTTTTTTCTTACTCCGAATGGAGTTTTACTCCTTGCTTAGGAATACTGCTGTAGCCGAATCCCAGAAATTTCTATGTTGCCAAAAGTCCTGCGAAAATCACGCCCAGGTATAGGAAGCCACACAACTACTCAGATATGGATGGTGGATCTGATGGCTCTGAGAGATCTAAATGGCGGAACTCATTACTACTGCGGATCTGATGGATCTTAAAAATCTGAATGGCTGATCTGATAGATCTGAATGGCGGAACTGATTGTTGCTACGGTGACAAAAATCCCAGTTACGAGATCTGATCTGGAAAAGATTATGTGTGATCCAGAGATAGATCAGGGAACTATGCTCTCCAGGAGTATCAAGTGCTACAGATCGCAATATACATAAGGGTCTGATAGTAGTACTCAACCCAATTTTTCAGGGCACTAACCAAGGAGGATCCACCGTACCCTTAGCCGTACAACCTCACTACCCTATTGTACACATGAGTAATCGCTCCGAGTGCTATTCTCAGTGTACTGTAGCAGCAAGATGACCGACGATTTATCTATGGCGAGGTTACCAAGGGAGCTAGGGGGCTTCCGATATACCCAGAGGGTACTTGGAAGACAGTCCATGTGCGGTTCTATCTAATGCGCTACTACTCGAATGGGTACCCATAGGGGTTACAAGGGAGCCCAACAAGTGTGACCACCTCTTTTATTTCCTGCATGCATGCCTCCCCAAATCCACAAGTTTATGCGCTCAATGACAGATCCCGTGGTTTAAAGGCGTTGGAACACGTCTCTAGCCAAAAAAATTTTGACTAAAAATTGGAGATCCCACCAGCCCTTGAAAGCACTCTAATACCACTTGTTATGCTCTTAACCTGTAAGACGATACCAGAATACCAAATATGCAAAGAAATATACCGAGAACATATAACATTGAGCAATAAGGCAAGTATTTTATTATTCAGAAATAAATGTTCACTTTCCTCTTCGAGGGGGCAACCTCCAATAGAGCTGAGCTCGATTACAAAATGAGACGCAATGCTCCTTGAAGGGAGTCTCTATCCTTTATAGAGGATTCATACATGCAATACCATGGGGCAATACCATGGTTCTTATTAATACCATCTATCTAATACCATGGCCCATTTGCAACTAACTGTGGTCCCATCATTAAATGTGGGTTAACCACTTACAATTATTAATATGGGTTTTATTGACTCTTCACTTAACTATAACTATGAATTTATCCTATTACATAAATAAGGGGGTTAGGGTGGGACCCTAACAACCAAATCCTTACTTTCTTCCATGATTATGGAAACATGATTCCATCTATGTGTTAAAGATCTCAATACTTTTTTAATTAAGACTTCATTACTTACAATTTCTCTAAGTGTAGCCATTTTATTGACCACATCTTTGACTCTCACACAATAGTCACTCACACTCTCATCTTCTTGCATCATCAAATTCTTGAACTCTAGCTTCAATGTCAGAAGTTTGACCATCTTAACTTGATCACTAACTTGGTAAGATTCCTCTAGAGTCTTCCATGCATATTTGGCATTTTTTTCACATGATATTCTTGGAAATAAGCTCTTATCAAGAGCTATCTGAATGTAAAACAAAGCTTGAGCATTCTTCTTCTTTGCTTCCTTTCTTTATGTTCTTTCATTGGCTGTAAGGGCATTCCAATCAGCTCGCTCCTCAGAACCTCATTCAACAATATCCCAAAAATATTTTCCAATCAAAAGGGTTAGCATCTTAATTCCCCAATAATCATAATCGTTCCCATCAAATTCTTGAACTAGCATCTCGTTAGAATTCGACATGATTAACTTTGGCGGATTCCAACAATAAAAATTTAACACAAAACAATTTTACCTGATGTGATACCACTTGTGTAATATGAAATGGCCCTCTTTAAGCAAGCTCATAAGCCAACATAACTATGAAGAAAAATTCATATAAAAAAAATGAACAAATAAAACACAGTTAATGTGTGAGCTCAAACGTGTTGTAAATCTCATATTTTAATTAAACCATTAACTACATTCTTATATAGTGAAATTATTGCTAATATGATTATCAATCAACTATCTAATCTGAAACAAATCTACTGACACTACTAATCTTGTGAAAGCTAATTTCCAACACTAACGACCCTAATAATTTGTTGCCCTAATTTTGCACATAGAACACAAAATCTCCTCACTAATTTGTGAGCAATTTACATAGAAAATTAAGCATTATTCCCAATAGATTTGGCTTCTTGAGATTGAAATAAGATAGAATTTTATTCTTTTGGAGAAGCGAGAAGTGACTTAATGTTCCACTACAACTAGTGGCTCATCATTGTAATTATGTACTTATATCTTACACCTAGTAATTAAGCTCACATATCCAACACATTTTCATGCATGTATCATGGGTGTTTTGAGACTATTCTTTGGATGTTTTCAATATATGTCTTTGTTAATATGTGATAAAGAAATTAAACTACTTCATTGACTTTTGTACTTATATTTTTGAAGGTGTTTTATTAATGATCATTGCATCTATTTGAACCACTTTGCTAGATTACTAACATATCTTTCTTTATTCTCACTTGCTTCTGTTAGGATAATACTACTAATTTCCTTAAAGTGACTCACTCTTGTCAACGCTGGTGCATGTCTCTATTTACATATTAGAATTGGTATTTCACAGTGTGAACTTGCTTCATTATTATAAAGGTTATGTGTTAATCTAGTATGTTATCCATTGAAACAAAGGAAAACCTTATAATTATGGTGGTCACCCTCATAAACTAGATGGGGTTCCTACTCCAAACCATGTGAGATCTAATTGGGACTTCACAATAGGGAGACCCCATATATGTTGGTGGTATCCAACACCTTTAATAGTTGGTGTACTTGGTGGTTAAGTTGAACTGCAAGTAAATTAGAATTAAAATTTTAGAATTCAAATGTTTTATCGATTTGTGTGAATTATTAATCATGTTACTATTTTAAGATGAAAGATGAAAGATGATGAATGATGAATGATAATTTTTATGGAATTTTATGTTTTTGAAAAATAAATTGAAGGTTGACCAGTAGAACTAAACCTCAAGAGTCAGAGAAATAGTTAGAGAGTTAGTTATCTTTCAAAAAAGGGAAAAATAACAAAACAAAGAAGAATCTAGAGAAAGGGGATGAATTCCATTAAGACATTTGGGTTGTAGATAATATTGTTTCTTCTCTTTTGTGGTTCTCTAGCTTATTTTTTGTAAGGCTCTGGGTAGCTAAGAAGAGAGATAGATTACTGTTGGGTGGACCATGAAAGCGATCTATTTATTTCCCAAAATATATTAAATAAGTTTTGTTTGACCTACATTATCCTTTGGTTAAACCTTAGACTATATGTGTTTACTCGTAAATAATAAATGTAAATGTTAAGTGTTAAGAGACTATAAATTGAAAATCTATATGTTTATATGTACAGGCTGATATGTGCATGTACAAGAATGTACAAGCATGAAGAGAAAATTGTTTAGTCTATGAGGAATAATTATTATGCATTAAGACCGTATTGGGATGGTGAGATAAATAAAGATGATTTATATTACACACAAGAAAAACATAGTGGAAATATATAATGGCTCTATAAGGGCCTTGAATATACATACATACTTTGATAGGAGAATTGATATTGCTCGAACAATGCGTAAATTATAATTTGTGTAGAAATCTAGCAAGAACATGCATGTGAAAACATAAACAAAACTAATGAACAAAAATAAGAGAAGTGTGATTCTCAATCCATGACCTAAACTCTCATTGGAATCTCATATCTTCATTGGAGCAATGAATACATTATTATATAGGCCACATATTTCTAATTTCAATATCCATTATCTGACTAATCTACTTTCCCTAATAATTTTTTGAATGATCACCCACTACATCTATAATTTTGTTGCCCTAATTCAGATAACTCAAAACACAAAATTTGTTGGCTAATTTGTCAACAATTACATAGCTTTATTTTAAGCATTATCCTCAACACTCCCCACTAATTCTTAATGAGGTGATTCTAAGCATATCCCTTAAGTATTCAAACTTTCCTTTAGGTAGTGCTTTGGTAAATATATCTGCAAGCTGTTCATTTGTTGTACAAAACTTTATTTGAATTTCTCAATTTGGCACATAGTCTCTTATGAAATGATATTTGATATCAATGTGTTTGGTGCGATTATGAAACACTCGATTTTTAGTTATGGCAATGGTAGACAAGTTATCATAGTAAATAGCTGTGGCATATTTTGGTTTTTTTCTTAGATCTAACAATACTTTCTTCAACCAAATTGCTTCACATGTTTTTGTTGATGCGACTATGTACTCTCCCTCTGTAGAAGACAATGAAATAGTTGGTTGCTTCTTTGAACACCATAATATTGCACCTGATCCAAGGTTGAATACATAACCTGAAGTGCTTTTATTATCATCAAAAAATCAAGCCCAGTCACTATCTCTATAACCTACCAACCCAAAATTATTTAATGAAGTATACAAAATTCCATAATTTCTTGTTCCACACACATACCTCAAAATTCTTTTGTTGCTCCAAAATGAATCTTACTTGGAGTTTGCATGAATGTGGAAATCAAGCCTACTACATGCATAATATCAGGCCTAGTGGTAGTAAGATACAAAATACTTCCTACGAGACTCCTATAGGATTGAGCATCTACCTTTTCAGCTCCATCTTCTACAGAAAATTTTTCATTTGTATTCATGGGTGTGCTCATTGGTTTACAGTTTTCCATTTTCCATTTTTTAAGAAGATTTTAAATGTATTTTCTTGTGAAATAAAAATTCCATAATTCATGTGTGTCACTTCTATGCCAAGAAAATAATGGAGCAAACCCAAATTAGTCATTTCAAATTCAATCATCATAGCCTCCGTGAACGTTTCCACTAACAAATAACTTGAATATGTGTATATCAAGTCATCTAGATATAAGCACACAATAATTATATCATTACCATTTGACTTGATATATAATGTGTGTTCATTTTCACTTCTATTAAACCCTTTTTCAGAAAATAAGTCTCAATTATGTTGTACCATGCTCTTGGAGCTTATTTAAGCCCATAAAGAGCCTTTTTCAGTTTGTAGACTTTGTGTTCATTTTCTGCTTCTTCATATCCTTGGGGCTGGTGAACATATACATCTTCTTTCAACTCACCATTTAGAATGGTTGATTTAACAACAAATTGATAGACTAACCATTTATATTGTGCTGCCAATGCCGAAACGGTTCTGATGTATCAAAAACGGTTCTGATGTATCAAATCTTGCAACAAGAGCATATGTTCCATTGTAGTCAATACCTAGTTTTTGAGGATATCCCTTTCCTACTAACCTTGCTTTGTGCCTTTGTATTTATCCATCAGCTTCATACTTGGTTTTATACAACCATTTCACACCAATGACCTTTTTTTTAGTAGGAGGATACACAAGCTCCCATGTTGCATTCTTTTTAATTGCTGCCATCTCTTCATCCATTGCTTTGCACCAAACTAACTCTCTTAATGCATCTTCAAAACCTCTTGGTTCTGCTTCAATCTGAGACATCAAAGAAAAATTAGTATAACCATAAATTTCATTTAAAGATTTTCTACTTTTTGGAGGAGGACTTGGACTTGAAACACGAATTGAAGTAGCAGAAGATGATGGAGTGGATGTGGCCTATGAAGTATTTTGATTATTGGATGGATTTGTAGGAAAAAAATATTCATCTTCTTATACAACAGTACTTGGACTGTGTTGTTGCACATCACGATTCCAATGCCATTCTTCTTTCTCATCAAATAAAACATCATGACTAAACGTTAATTTTTCACTTTCTAGATTGTATAATCTATAACCTTTGGTTTCCTCAGAATATCCAATAAAAATGCATTTCACACTTTTATCATCAAGCTTTCTTCTCTTTTTAGTAGGAACATGAGCATAGTCAATGCAACCAAAGACTCTTAAATGAGAAATATTGGGTTTTCTTCCACACCATGCTTCATAAGGGGTAATATCTTGCACACCTCTTTTTGGGGATCTATTAAGTAGATAAACAAATGTAGATACAGCTTTAGCCCAAAAAATGTTTGTAAGTTTTTAAGTTTCATCATGCTCCTAGCCATCTCAACAATTGCTCTATTCTTACTTTCTGAAATGCCATTCTGTTGTGGAGTATAACTAGCTCGCAATTGCCTTTGAATGCCATTCATTTTACAATAACAATAAAACTTATTAGAAGTGAATTCTCCCCCTATGAGTAATTTTTTTAGACAATAACCACTTTACTTTTCCACAAGAGCTTTAAATTGTTGAAATATGACAAATGCATTAGATTTTGATTTAATGAAATATACCCATGTTCTTCTACAAAAATCATCCACGAAAATAATGAAATACTTATTTTTGTTGAGAGACAGGGTTTGCATAGGAGCACATATATCTGCATGCACAAGTTCCAATGGTTTACTTACTCTCCATGATTTTCCTACTCTAAATGAATCTCTATGTTGCTTACCAAGAATACACCCTTCACAGACTTTATGAGTAGAACTAATAAGTGGTAACCCTTTGACCATTTTCTTGTTATATAACAATTTCAAGCCTTTAGTATTCAAATGTCCATACCTTATGTGCCATAGCCATGAACTATCATCATAAGCAACATTTAATGTTGTACTTGCTTCACAAGTTGAGATTGAAAGCAAAAATTATGTTTTGCAGCACATTAGTCTTAGCAATAATTTTACTGTGATAGTTTTATCATATATTATGGATTACTTGTCCTTGAAAACAATTAAATATCCCTTTTCAAGGATCTGCCCCCCACTCAACGAATTATGTGCTAGACTAGGAACATATAAAACATCATTAATGTGCTTTGGTTTTCCTTGTTTTGTCTTCACAACTATTGTTCCCATACCTTTAGCTTCAACTCGCTTGTCATCTCCCAATAGTAAATCAAATTTTCTAGATTCATCTATAAGCCATCTTTGTTTCATGTCATGTGATTGTTGCAACCACTATTCATAAGCCACACCTCTTTGGAAACATTATTAGTTGAATGAGAAGCCTAACTTGTTGTGTTTGTTTCTTCCAACAATTTCTTTCATAATGGCAAAATCTTTTACAATAAAAACATTGAACTTGGGATTTATTAAATCTTTTACCTCCATCACTCTCATCATTACCTCTTCCATTGTTGTATGCAGAAAAAATATTCCTCCACCTCTACCTCCTCTGTATGTTTGTCCTCTTCCTCTTCCTCTTCCAACTTCCTCTTCCAAAGTGTTATGGCTTTCCTCATGAGAGGAACTGCTTTTGTCTTTGAAAATATTTCCTCTTCATTGAAAAGCTTGCTCAATAGATTTTTCACAAGACCTTTTAATTCTTTGCTCATGAGATTGAAGAGACCCCATTAGCTCATTTAGAGACAACTGAGTTATATCCTTAGACTCCTCAATAGAAACAACAACCCCATCAAATTTTGCACGCAAACTTCTTAAAATATTCTCAACAATTTTTTGATCTATTAAATGTTCTCCATAAGACCTAATTTCATTCACTATACCCATAACTCTAGTGAGAAAATCTTGAATAAATTCAAAGTTTTGCATGCACAAGGTTTCAAATTCTTTTCTTAATCATTGCAACTTAACAATTTTTACTTTATCCCTTCCTTGATATGCTTGCTCCAAAGCATCCCATGTCTCCATTGATTTTGTTACTCCAACTAGTCTTGAGAAATAGAATCTTGCACTGCTTTGAATCTTTCTTATGATTTTCCATTAGCTTGTTTCTTTAGTACTGACTCCAGCAATAAACTGTTCTGTATATCCATTGTCTACTAAATCCCACAAATCTTGTGAGAGAAACAATGTTTTCATCTTACTGCTCCAAAAACCAAAGTTGTCACCTTTAAACATTGGTATTTGTGGTTGATTAATATTCATGTTGTTGGCTAGTTTGCTAACTGCTGAGCACTCCAACCAATAACTTTGATGTGCACAAGCTTCACAAAATTATTAAAACTTTTGAAAATGGCTTTGGCAAACTTTTGAAACCTCCTTCCAACAACACACACCTTACATATAAATCAGCTCTCTTAACCTAGCTCTCATACCATGTTAAATCATGCAAGTGCATGCATATCCAAACATAACCAAAACTAATAAACAAAAATAAGAGAAGTCTAATTCTCAATCCATGAGCTAAACTCTCATTGCAATCTCTTCATAGGAGCAATGAATACATTATTATATAGCCCACATATTTATAATTTCATTATCCATAATTTGTGAAAGGATGACTTACTACATCTATAAATTTGCTGAGCCAATTCTGATAACTCAGAACACAAAATTTGCTAGCTATTTTGTCAGCAATTACAAACTTTATTTTAAGCATTATCTTCAATAATTCTGTAAAATCTATATGTGTGAATAATGAAAAAGTGATAGGTTATCTCCTGAGCAATCAGTATCATGGAAACCAACCTCTTGTTACAGTCCCCGACGCGTCCCTCTTTAATCTAACAAACCCTAGTGAGATTGAGTAAGATATAGCCAAGAAACTAGGAAAAATATACTTATATCTCTACAGGATTGTACAGGATTTTTAATGCAAGAGAAAAGGGGAAAATGTTTTGAATCAAAAGAGACCACATATAAAACTGTAGAGTGGAAAAGAAAGTAACAAATGTCTTTTAGTAGATTTGCTAACAAGTAAATAATAAACACCGGGAAACCTCAGAGAGGCAATAGCCAAAACCCGTATCTGAAAAACATAATCATCTATTGATAATAAAAGCCAACGCTACAGATAAACCCTTGAGGCATTTGGGAACGGAAAACACAACTGATAATACAAGAATTCTATATAAAATGTAAATGCATCGAACTAAAGTTTTATTGAAGCTCGAGATTATATGTCTATATATATATATATATATAATTGTAACTGAGTATATTAAAAAAAACGAGACAGTTACTGCAAATTCCATTGTGCAACTTCAATTCCTTATGAAAACACAGTATATTGTTTTCCAATGACCAACATATATATATATATGTGGGCCGAAGGCCATTAAAACAATGTATGTATATTAGACAGAGTATTGCTTCAGTCAAAAAGTTGTAGCCACATAACTATTTGAACTAGAGCCTCACGATTAAAACCCGAGCCTTGTATATTGCAAACAAATTCAAGAATGTTGGCATAGTTGATGACTTGTGGCCCTGTATTCTCGTGGCCTCTATTAAAAAACAAAACCTAAATGCAATTTAAGTTAAGAGTAGCTATAAACCTAGAAGTCGAGTCGAAAGGTAACATCACTTGCAAAGCATTGAGAATTCAAGTGTGCGATAACTGAGAATGGGAAAAAACTATAAATGAATGCTATTTAGAAGGAAAGTGCATTATGGTAACCCAAAATGGTGACCAAACATTGCCAATTCGCAAGACTATTCGCTAACTAATACCTGTAGAAGGTGAAAACCTTTACACTGCAGCATTTTGAATTCCATTATTCCCTAGTCACAATTGGGAACAAAATAGGAGGAAAGAGTTAATAAAAAACTTGAAGTACTTAAGTGAATATCTCTAAGACCAGGTATGCAAAAAAAAAAAAAAAAAAACCCACATTCCATCTAAAATCGAGAGGCTCTGATCGCCATTCTAGGTTTGAACCAAAGTAAGTGATGCAGGACAGAAGGTGGTTGACTGTCTCATAAAGAAAACAAGAACAAGCCGAAGATTACATGCATAGCTGGACGAGTTATTAGACTTGTCGTTTTTTTTGGTTTTCTTTATTATTTGTTTTCATTTTTCCAAAAGGCCGTTAGAGACCGTAGAATTACTGTTGTAATTGTTTTAGTTTAGGAAATAATTAATAGATAGTTATCATTTTTGTAAAAAGAAACTGGGTAGCAGTTGGACAATTCTGGTCGAACAGTTCAACTGAAAAAGGAAGCAGTTATGTTTTCCAAGTATTAAAAACAAAGAAAAAAATAGCTAGAGGGGAGAGAACCTCCGGTACAAAGAAATGAACAGTGAAACAATCCTCTGTAATAAAAACAAACAGAACATTTGCCTTGCCAACCAATGGTCCATGGTTAATTATTTCATAAGTATTTCATATTTCTTTCTGTTGTGATTAAAAGCATTTGAAGCAACAAGATATCAAGCTGTAACAGGAAACGAGAAAACAAAGGTGTTGCTACAGGTAACCAATTCTAGCAAAGAGAGAAGAATCATTCAACCGTCGCCAACGAATGACCAGGTAACAAAGATACAACACTTTCATTCTATTTATAAGTTAATACAAGTACAGAAAGCAAGTGAGAAAAGCAGTTTGATTTAATTCATCAAATAATCACCGTCCATTACAAGCCAGAGCACACCACAAGATTTTCTGAGCAGATAGCACTCGTTGAAAAACAAACTCTTTCACAAACATAGCCATTTAAACTAATACAACAGAACAGGGCTATACGAGCCACAAAAGACAGAAGGGAGCACAGTCCATCTACGACTCAAGTGACTGCAATCATAACGGAACCAGAACCCAGAACCACAGAACCCTCCATAACCTAACAACTGAATTGTGGTCGGAAAGACCCTACCCGTTATATGAGACTGGGCGGGTTTCGAACTGATGACCGAAGACTGAGAGTGAGCAAACCCTCGGCGGCCAGCCACCTTAGCAACCTACAAGTGGAAGTGGATGAGGGTTAGTGCATAGCTGGGAACGAAAGACGAGCTTAAACAACAGATGAAACAAGCCATGAAACCCAACAGTTCTTACCTGTAGTTGATAAGGCGACTCAGCAAAACCGAACCCGACGAACAGAGCCTGAGACAAGGAGCGGAACTGTAAGAGACTGTAACAGGTGAGAAGGCAGAGTAAAGCATAGAACCATTGCATACCTTTGGAGGCGAGGACGAACGAACCGAGCCGGAAGCGCAGAAATGGAGGATACCCTGTCACAGTTACAAGCCAACTAATTATCAGAGCCGAGAAACAACCCATGTGACAGAAATTGTCCATAGGAACAGCAAACCTACCATCGCACAGAGCAGGGAACCAACAGGGTTATCGCCTTCATAGAAAGTTCACGCACAGAGCAAAGAAAGCCCGAAGGCACCAGCAAACCACAACGGAGCAGCGCTCAGAGTCGAGCACAGTGAACCACCAGTAAACCACAACGGAGCAGCGCTCAGAGTCGAGCACAGTGAACCTCCAGCAAACCACAACAGAGCAGAGCTCAGAGCCGAACACGGTGAACCACCAGCAAACCACAATGGAGCAGAGCTCAGAGTCGAGCACGGTGAAGTAACAAAGTGACAATAAACGAGAAATAGGGTTTATCAAAAGGCGGGAGCGGCGAGACCGTGAAGACCGACAGGTGGCGTCCCTTAACCGGAGAGGAGGGACAACAATCAGTACCAACAGATTGCAAACGAGTCAAGAATTACGGAGGGTTAATATCATTACATATAGACACGACAGCTAACCTAACCAAAGGTTAATCACCGAAGGGTCGAGAGGGCCTGTAATTGTTGACACGATTACCAACTACACACATTAAGTTCCACACGTTTGTAAACGTTGGGGGGCTGGGCCATCAAAAGTGGTATCAGAGCCAGGTTGTCGAGTAGGAGCAAATGGAGGTTGGCAGAAGAGGAAGAGGAAGAGGAAGAGGAAGAGTGGTCTGGAGGATAGCAGAAGAGGGACTCCGTGAGGAGATTCGCGTTTTGCGTGAAAGATTGGCAGTAGTAGAAGCTGGGGGAAGGAGAGATCCATCAGATGATAGTGATGAAGATGTGGCAGAACCAGAAGACGAGTTTGAAGGGGTGACACCGGAATTCCGGTTATTAAAGTCAGTTTTACTGTCCAGTCATAAGCCAAAGCATGAGCTACCCACTTATGACGAAAGTTTGTCTGCAGATGTGTTACTAGATTGGTTGAGTGAAGTAAATAAATATTTTGAGTTTGAGGAAACCAGTGAGGACAAACAGGTGAAGTTCGCCGCCACAAAGCTGAAAGGACATGCGTCCTTGTGGTGGGACAGCGTTCAGGCGGAAAGGAAAAGGCTACACAAACAACCTATAAAGAAGTGGGCCAGGATGGAGGCAAAACTGAAGGAGAAGTTTCTGCCGAAAGACTATCAGATCATGTTGTATAGGCAGGTGCAGAACTTGAAGCAAAGGGGAATGACTGTTAAGGAATTTACAGAAGAATTCTATAAGTTGAATCTGCGAGCAGGGTATGTGGAAGATACCCCAGAAAAAACAGCCAGATTTGTGAATGGGTTGAGGGGGGAAATACTGGATGAAATCGGTATCCTCTCACCCAGAACTTTGGATGAAGCTTACCAGTTTGCACTAAAGGCGGAGGAGAAAATTAACAGGAAACAAAATGCCAGGAGAGGAGGCGGAACTGGCAGAGGGAAAGGTAAGGTTTTTGGCAGAGGCAGAGGTGCAGGTTCAAGTGAAGAAGGCAGCAGTTCTAAGTCTGCTGGCACAGCAGAGAAGGACAATAGCACTAGAGGAGGACGACCGGCTCAGCGAGGGCGAGGAAATGGTCGGGGCAGGGGAACTGTCCAGTGCTATCGTTGCCACAAGTGGGGACACAAGTCGTATGACTGTCCTGAAGGTGAACCGGTAGGCGGAAGAGGAGCTTATGTTGCTCAGCCAGAGGACGCTGAGGCAACACCTCAGGAAGTGGAGAATGCACCAGAGACGGGAGAAGCTTTGGTGTTGAATAAGGTGCTGTTGAAACCAGCAAAAGAAATTGCAGAACCTGACCAGCAAAAGGCTTTGTTCCGAACAGTTTGCAAGTCACAGGGTAAGTGCTGCAAGCTGATCATCGACAGTGGAAGTACCGACAATTTAGTGGCTGTAGAGATGGTGGAGAAACTGGGATTGAAAAAGTTGAAGCACCCCACTCCCTACAAAGTGTCATGGCTGCAGAAAGGACATCAACTGTTAGTTGATGAACAGTGTGAGGTGGAGTTTCAGATAGGCAGGTATAAGGACAAAATTATCTGCGATGTTATGCCAATGGATGTCTGTCATATATTGCTAGGACGACCCTGGCAGTTTGACAGAAGCGCAGTTCATGACGGGAAAACAAACTGTTATAAGTTTGTCAAAGATGGGATCAAGCACACGCTTGTACCCATCAAAGAGGAAAGTGCAGCTGAAACCAGTGGGGTGAAAGCATTGTTGATGGGTGGAAAAGAATTTATAAAACAGATTGAAGACAGTGATGTAAATTTCGCTGTCATAAGAAGGCCAAAGGCAGTGATACTGCATACACAGATTTCAGATTTGCCCGAGGAAATCCAAAAGATGTTGCAGGAATTTGGAGACATCGTGGTGGATGACCTTCCGGATGAACTACCACCCAGGAGAGGTATTAGTCACTGTATTGACTTTATACCAGGGGCAAGTCTGCCAAATAAAGCAGCTTATCGTATGAGCCCTAAGGACCATGAAGAAATTAGAAAGCAGGTCCAGGAGTTGTTAGATAAGGGATTGATTAGAGAAAGCATGAGCCCCTGTGCAGTACCGACCGTTTTGGCTCCAAAGAAAGGAGGAGAATGGCGAATGTGCACGGATTCTAGAGCCATTAACAAAATTACTGTTAGGTACAGGTTTCCCTTGCCGAGAATGGACGATATGATGGACTGTTTGAGTGGGGCGGCTTATTTCTCGAAGATTGACTTGAAGAGTGGATATCACCAGATCCGAATTCGGGAAGGAGATGAGTGGAAGACAACTTTCAAGACGAATGAAGGCCTATATGAGTGGCTGGTGATGCCATTTGGGTTGAGCAATGCTCCCAGTACGTTCATGCGCCTGATGAATGAGGTGCTGAAGGAATTTATTGGGAAGTTCGTAATAGTTTACCTGGATGACATTCTGATTTTTAGTAAAACTAAGGAAGAACATTTCAGGCATGTTCGAAGTGTGTTGAGGAAGCTGCAGCAAAACAAGTTGCTGATCAATCTGAAAAAGTGTACTTTTTTTCAGCGGGAGTTAGTGTACCTGGGTTTTGTAATTGCGGAAAATGAACTGAAGATGGACCCAGAAAAGGTGGCAGCTATAGTTAGCTGGCCTTCTCCAAGAAGTTTATTTGAAGTCCGAAGTTTCCACGGACTAGCAAGTTTTTACAGGAAATTCATCAGGAATTTCAGTGAGATCTGCGCACCTATGCTGGATACGATCAAGAAGGCAAATCAGCCTTTTCACTGGACCGAAGCAGCGGAAAGTGGTTTTCAGATTTTGAAAAGGAAGATTACCGAAAGGCCGATATTGAGGCTGCCTGACTTCAACAAACTCTTTCAAGTTCGTTGTGATGCCAGTGGTACAGCCATTGGGGCAGTACTTAGTCAGGAGGATAGACCAGTCGCATATTTCAGTGAAAAGCTGAACGAGAGTAGACAGAAATACTCAACCTATGACAAAGAGTTCTACGCAATTATACAAGCGTTAAAGCATTGGAGACATTATCTGTTAGGTAATGAGTTTGTTTTATTTACGGATAACTCTGCATTACAGTACATTATGCAGCAACATAAATTGAACCATAAGCATGCAGCATGGGTTGAGTACCTGCAGAATTTCACGTTTGTACTGAAACATATTAGTGGGCAAGCGAACAAGGTGGCAGATGCGCTGAGTAGGAGGACCCTACTCTTACAGGAAAGTACGATGCAGGTTTTAGGCTTTGAGCACCTGAGGGAACTGTATCAAACAGATGCAGATTTTAAGGAGGCCTATGAGGCTTGCCAAAACCCTCTGTTGAGAAACAGTAGCCTGTGGTTGGACTACAATTTACAGGAAGGGTTGCTGTTTAAAGGAGGACAGTTATGTATTCCCAACTGCTCTATGCGAGAGAACATTATTCAGGAAAAACACAGTGGGGGTCTGGCTGGACACTTTGGTATAGACAAGACAATTGCACAGGTACGACATTTCTATTTTTGGCCAAAGTTGCAACGGGATGTACAAAGGTACGTAAGTAGGTGCAAGGTTTGTCAACTGGCAAAGGGTCACAGTCAGAATACAGGTCTTTATTTACCATTACCCATTCCGAGCCGACCGTGGGACTCCGTCAGCTTGGATTTTGTTCTGGGCTTGCCTAAGACACAGCATGGTTTCGATTCAGTAATGGTAGTGGTAGATCGATTTTCAAAGATGGCGCACTTTGTACCTTGCAAGAAAACCAGTGATGCTACTTATGTAGCACATTTGTTTTTTACTGAGATCGTTCGACTACATGGACTTCCAAGGTCCATCATCTCCGACAGGGACGTAAAGTTCACCGGTCATTTTTGGCGAACCCTGTGGAAAAAGTTGAACACCCAGTTACAGTTCAGCTCCGCTTATCACCCGCAGACTGATGGCCAAACTGAAGTGGTAAACAGGAGTCTGGGGAATTTTCTCCGGAGCTTAATAGGCGAGAATTCACGGACGTGGGACCGTGTACTAGCTCAGGCGGAATTCGCATATAACGATTCACCTAATCGCAGCACCGGTTATAGTCCTTTCCAGATTTTGTACGGCATGCATCCACGCGGAGTGCATGAATTACGAGATTTGGGGAAGCTCGAAAAACGAAGTGCTGATGGGGAAGATTTCGCCCAAGCAATGAGCAACTTACATGAGCAGGTAAAGCTGAAATTACAGGACAGCAGTCAAAAGTATAAGCAGCGAGCTGATTCAAAGCGTCGGGAAGTTCAGTTCAACGTTGGAGATGAAGTCCTTGCGTATTTACGTAAGGAACGGTTTCCAAAACGGGAGTACAGCAAGTTAAAATATAAAAAGATCGGTCCCTGCAAAATCATTCGCAAGTTTTCTGCAAATGCCTATGAGCTACAGTTGCCACCAGGGATCGGTATTTCTCCCATTTTTAACGTGGCAGATCTGTTCCCTTATGTCGCTGATCCGGAAGACAATGCAGCAGCAAAGCCACCGCGGGACACCAGTTGTGAGGAAAGTTCATGGATGAGACAGATGCCAACGGCACAACCCCTTGAGATCGAAAGGATTATTGACACACAGGTAGCTAGGCGCACGCGCAGGAAAGAATATCTGCGATACTTGATCAAGTGGAAGGACCGTCCGATAGAGGACAGTTCGTGGCTCAACGCAACGCAGATACAGAAAGCAGGCTATTCTGTCGACGACCTCATGGAACGGAGCCATGACTTTTTGCCACCCCGGGAGCCTGATGCAGGAGCATCTAGCTCCGAGGAGACAGAAGGTGGTTGACTGTCTCGTAAAGAAAACAAGAACAAGCCGAAGATTACATGCATAGCTGGACAAGTTATTAGACTTGTCGTTTTTTTTGGTTTTCTTTATTATTTGTTTTCATTTTTCCAAAAGGCCGTTAGAGACCGTAGAATTACTGTTGTAATTGTTTTAGTTTAGGAAATAATTAACAGATAGTTATCATTTTTGTAAAAAGAAACTGGGTAGCAGTTGGACAATTCTGGTCGAACAGTTCAACTGAAAAAGGAAGCAGTTATGTTTTCCAAGTATTAAAAACAAAGAAAAAAATAGCTAGAGGGGAGAGAACCTCCGGCACAAAGAAACGAACAGTGAAACAATCCTCTGTAATAAAAACAAACAGAACATTTGCCTTGCCAACCAATGGTCCATGGTTAATTATTTCATAAGTATTTCATATTTCTTTCTGTTGTGATTAAAAAGCATTTGAAGCGACAAGATATCAAGCTGTAACAGGAAACGAGAAAACAAAGGTGTTGCTACAGGTAACCAATTCCAGCAAGGAGAGAAGAATCATTCAACCGTCGCCAACGAATGACCAGGTAACAAAGATACAACACTTTCATTCTATTTATAAGTTAATACAAGTACAGAAAGCAAGTGAGAAAAGCAGTTTGATTTAATTCATCAAATAATCACCGTCCATTACAAGCCAGAGCACACCACAAGATTTTCTGAGCAGATAGCACTCGCCGAAAAACAAACTCTTTCACAAACGTAGCCATTTAAACTAATACAACAGAACAGGGCTATACGAGCCACAAAAGATAGAAGGGAGCACAGTCCATCTACGACTCAAGTGACTGCAATCATAACGGAACCAGAACCCAGAACCACAGAACCCTCCATAACCTAACAACTAAATTGTGGTCGGAAAGACCCTACCCGTTATATGAGACTGGGCGGTTTCGAATTGATGACCGAAGACTAAGAGTGAGCAAACCCTCGGCGGCCAGCCACCTTAGCAACCTGCAAGTGGAAGTGGATGAGGGTTAGTGCATAGCCGGGAACGAAAGACGAGCTTAAACAACGGATGAAACAAGCCATGAAAACCAACAGTTCTTACCTGTAGTTGATAAGGCGACTCAGGAAAAACCGAACCCGATGAACAGAGCCTGAGACAAGGAGCAGAACTATAAGACACTGTAACAGGTGAGAAGGCAGAGTAAAGCATAGAACCATTGCATACCTTTGGAGGCGAGGACGAACGAACCGAGCCAGAAGCGCAGAAATGGAGGATACCCTGTCACAGTTACAAGCCAACTAATTATCAGAGCCGAGAAACAACCCATGTGACAGAAATTGTCCATAGGAACAGCAAACCTACCATCGCACAGAGCAGGGAACCAACAGGGTTATCGCCTTCATAGAAAGTTCACGCACAGAGAAAAGAAAGCTCGAAGGCACCAGCAAACCACAACGGAGCAGTGCTCAGAGTCGAGCACAGTGAACCACCAGTAAACCAAAACGGAGCAGCGCTCAGAGTCGAGCACAGTGAACCTCCAGCAAACCACAACAGAGTAGAGCTCAGAGCCGAACACGGTGAACCACCAGCAAACCACAACGGAGCAGAGCTCAGAGTCGAGCACGGTGAAGTAACAAAGTGACAATAAACGAGAAATAGGGTTTATCAAAAGGCGGGAGCGGCCAGACCGTGAAGACCGATAGGTGGCGTCCCTTAACCGGAGAGGAGGGACAACAATCAATACCAACAGATTGCAAATGAGTCAAGAATTACGGAGGGTTAATATCATTACATATAGACACGACAGCTAACCTAACCAAAGGTTAATCGCCGAAGGGTCAAGAGGGCCTGTAATTGTTGACACAATTACCAACTGCACACATTAAGTTCCACACGTTTGTAAACGTTGGGGGGCTGGGCCATCAGTAAGGTCTGTCCTCAAATCAATTGAACCTATGGAAGGATTAAAGATTGTGCAAGAATCAAATACATATTAAAAATAAAAACATTTTCATGTATTGTCGAATTTGGCAAGAGAGTGGGTTATCTATGACTTGAAATGGTGTGCTTTTATATTTAAAGGAAAGAAATAGAACTGAGAACATTATTATGGAAATCGACTCACAACCTCCCATAATTAATTAAACTAACATATTCATAGCTTAGCTTCTAGAAAATATAGTTAGAACCCTAGGAACCTAGGGTTTTTCTCTACATGTGAGAAGTGCAAATGAAAAGTCTAGGCCGAAACCTCAAAGGTGGTTACACCTCTACCCGACGGGAAACATGTCAGTCACTAGATTAAACCAAGGATAAGTGTAATGCATAGATGAAATAAGGATAACAAAATTCCCAATGTTGAACAACAGAATGGTCACTAAACTTCCTCCAAACTATAAGAGTAACCCTAATTTGAAAACTCTACCCTTGTATAGTTCTACCAACATAATTCACGCCACATGTTAAAGTTCATGAAGAAATAAATAATCCCATATATATGGGGTGTCTGAAAACAAAGTCAGTTACAAGATGTCCAAGTATAAACTATTATCAAGTAGTTGGGAACATCATAACGAGAGTGAGGATATAGTTTAGGTATGGAATAGTAACATATAACATCAAATAAGGGTATCACGGAGTAACACAATGATGTAAATTATCAATTAAGGGTATCAAGGAGTAAGACAATGATAATAAATTATCAATTAAGGGTATCAAGGAGTAAGACATAATAAATTATCAATTAAGGGTATCAAGGAGTAACACAATGATGTAAATTATCAATTAAGGGTATCAAGGAGTAACACAATGATAATAAATTATCAATTAAGGGTATCAAGGAGTAAGACAATAATAAATTATCAATTAAGGGTATCAAGGAGTAAGACAATGATGTAAATTATCAATTGAGGGCTCATTGAGAAATTATCAAGGACATAAGGGTATCAAGGAGTAACACAATGATGTAAATTATCAATTAAGGGTATCAAGGAGTAAGACAATGATGTAAATTATCAATTGAGGGCTCATTGAGAAATTATCAAGGACATAAGGGTATCAAGGAGTAACACAATGATGTAAATTATCATTTAAGGGTATCAAGGAGTAACACAATGATGTAAATTATCAATTAATGGTATCAAGGAGTAAGACAATGATGTAAATTATCAATTGAGGGCTCATTGAGAAATTATCAAGGACATAAGGGTATCAAGGAGTAACACAATGATGTAAATTATCAATTAAGGGTATCAAGGAGTAAGACAATGATGTAAATTATCAATTAAGGGTATCAAGGAGTAAGACAATGACGTAAATTATCAATTGAGGGCTCATTGAGAAATTATCAAGGAGTAAGACAATGATGTATATAGATTGTGCATAATAGTTTTCTTAAGTTGACAATATAATGTTATACCTTAAGTTGACAATATAATGTTATTTCTTGGAAAATAAATAATTGATGGCTGATTGAGAAATGAGTGCACTCATACTTGCACCTTAAGTAACTATTTCGCTCAAAGTTGCACCTTGATGAACCTGAATAAACATTATTGTATTAAAATGAAACAAAATTTTTAACTGTAAGAGTAATGTATCTTATATTTCTTGGCAAATAAATAATTGAGAGCTAATTGAGAAATTACTGAAGTCATACTTGCACCTTAAGTAACCTGAATAAACATTATTGTATTAAAATGAAACAAAATTTTTAAGGGTAATAATAATGTATACCAAGGAGATGATAGTGATTATGTGATTAGTATGTAATGTATCCCAAGGAGATGATAGTGGTTCTGTGATAAGTAAGTAGCAAAACTTTTTTGATGATCCTATATTAATAAATGGTGCCATAATAAAAAAAAAAATTCCTATTCCCTATTTACAGAATTATCATTAAGAGTTTATTAGAAATCTCCATAAATCTATGGGGTATGACAACTTGGGTGGTTCTCTTAAGTTGACAATATAATCTTATTTTCTGGCAAATAAATAGTTGACAGGTCATTAAGAAATTACTTCACTCATAGTTGCACCTTAAGTAATATGAATAAAAATTATTGTATCGGTTTATTAGAAATCTCCATAAGTCTATGAGGGTATGACAATTTGGGTGGTTCTCTTAAGTTGACAATATAATGTTATTTGGCAAATAAATAATTGAGGGATCATTAAGAAATTACTTCACTCATAATTGCACCTTAACTAACCTGAATAAACATTATTGTATTAAAATGAAATAAAAATTTTAAACATAATAGTAAAGTATCCTAAGGAAATGATAGTGATTTTGTAAATAGGAAATAGCAAAAATTTTTGGATGACCCTATGTTGTTAAGAAATGGTGTAACAATAATAAAAAAAATGTCCTTTTCCCTCTTTAAAAAATTATCAGTTTATTAAAAATCTCCATAAGTCTATGGGGTATATGACAACTTCGGTGGTATAATCATTGATATATAGGCATTGATGCAAGGTTGTACGCTTAGGCATGCTCTACCTACAGCAAATTTATTTCCAAAGTTATACTAAAAGCATTTCAACATCTACTTATGTGCCATTATGCTCCACCATGGATGCCACATGGAATTGCTTCATGTGGCACTGAAACGTGGATAAGCGGCCCATGCTCCTAAAATGAAAACCCTATCCATTTGTTTTGTTTGACGAGAAGGATCATTCAAGGATGGATATATGGTGACTATTTTCTATATTATCATTAACGTAGCTACCCTAACTTCACCTCTACCACCTCAGTAGCATTACAATTTTCTCTGATTGAGAGTCAAGCCCTACATCATCACGGTGAATTTAATTGAAAACAAGGGTTTTTCTTTTGTTCTGGAGAGTGTTGTCATCAAATTTGTGATAGTTCTACTTATATTTATTGTCCAAAGCTAATGTGCATACTGGCAGAAACAATTACGTACAACTAGTTTAATTCTTCCTGGTAAATCCTCAAATTTGTTATTTGGTCTTGCATATGTATATATATTTGAAGGTTCTTTATGAAATTACTCATGAATTTCACTCACTAATGGTTTACTCAGCAGGTTTTCAAATTAATCCCTAGTTCATTTTTAGGGTTTTGGTTACAACGTCTCATTTCCACGAGGATTTAACTTGAATTTATCTTCTCCAAAGGTTCCTCAACACAATTTCTCATGGTAACTCCAATTATTGAAAACCTAACATTTTCAATGGGTTTCTTTTTCCCATAACTCTAGATGTGGAGTCTTTTTCTCTACATGGCAGAGAATTATGTCAAGATTTCATTCCTATTTCCAAAGGTAAATATAATTCTAGTAGCCTTAGTAATTCTAGTTACATATCCTTATGGTGAATTCCTAAGAAACTCAAGAATTTGACTAATGGTAGTTGCAGTTGCGATTAGGGTTGATTTGGGTTCCATTTGGTCATTTTTAGAGTACGCTTCAACTTTTTTTTTCCTTTTAACCGCAGTTACTTTAGATTCTCATTTGTCTTTAGTCTTTCAAGCTTTCCCATTCCATTAACAAACTTCTAGATTGTCCATGGCTCACTTACAAATTTATTATGTTGGGGTTCTATTGAGAGGCCCTATGTTGGAGATAATCATATATTTTCTTGTAACCTCTATGTATGGAACTTTTATTAATTAATATATGGACAGATTTCTAGTCTCTATGGACGAAATCACAGGAATAGTTAAGTTCCCTTGTTTAAATATTGAGGAGATTTTACCCCAATGTTAATTCATATTTTTCTTATTAATTAATATATGCGCATGTTAATTCATATTTTTCTTATTAATTAATATATGGGCATGTTAATTCATATTTTTCTTATTAATTAATATATGGGCAGATTTCTAGTTTTTATGGACGAAATCATGGGAATAGTTAAGTTCCCTTGATTAAATATTAAGGAGATTTTACCCCGTTGTTAATTCATATTTTTCTTATATCTTAGTTGGATGTGTGGATGTGTTGTAAAGACCCATATGTCCAAGATTATAATTTCCTTTCCTTTCTATTCTAAAAAAGTGGTTACAATTTTCTCCTTTCTATTTCATTATGCATGTTAATAAAATATTGTTATCTGAAGAGGGTTTTGCATAATTTGTTATGTAAATTATAGCTAAAGCCTATATGGAAAAGGGTTAAAGTTGTTTTTTCTTTGTTTATCAGAAATTAAAAAACTATATGACTTTTTTCTATATCCTAAAAATAAAACTTGTAGCTTGTCTACTAATTACTATAAGATTTTTATGCCCTTATTGATATTATTTCCTTTTCTATTCTCTATGCATATGAGTTGTACATTCTTTATATGAAATTTTGGATTGCCATACTACTTTCATTAACATTATACTTAACATGCATACTATGCATACTATGTAACTTGTTATATATTTTTTGTATATCTACATGAACTATATAGCTACAAATTTATTAAAGTGTACAGACTAGGCCACATATTTGGCAAACTACTATCATGGGAGAATGCTTCATGTCTTTCTTTGAGCCTTAACCTTCTATGTTCAAGATTATTGTCATTGAGCCTATGAACAAGTTTTCATCCTTGTATGGCCTACCATATTAATATTGAAATGTAGACTACTTTCCATTACATTATTTTTACCACCTAGTGCCTCTTTTGGCTTACATAACACTTAGTATTTTTTACTTTTAATGTTCACCCATTTGAAGGATACGAGGGTGAGTTTATGGTTAAAGCTTCTCACCATCATCTACAATTGACGAAGTGCTTTCCCTGAAATATCCCATTTACCTATAAACAAACATAAACAAATGCACACATATCTACATACATGTTGGGTGTAGAGCCTAACGATTTTCTTGATTCAGAGGTCTCACCCATGTTGGACTCTAGTTCCTAAATGGGGTGCCAACACCACTTGTGTATAATACTGATGAGGGGGGATATGGGGTAGACAACTAATTTTAAGCTAAAATAGATGACATTTTGCCTTGTAAAATATTGTAATTTCGTAGTCAATGTAGGTTGTACATTAGGTGGATGATATAATGGTAATGTGATAGTATAAGTTATGTTAATTTCAATTTTTTTTGTTTACATGAGTCAACTATGTATGATTATTCTTAGAGAGAGAGAGACTAGGTTGTGTGATAGTGAAGAGTAAATTACAATGGATCTCTTGTATTTTGTATCTCTTCATTTTGTTAGATAGTATAAAAGGAAGTACTAGTTGTTTTTCACTAGAGGTAGAGGTGAACAACTTATATGTGTGTCTCTCTTGTTTTATGTGTTTCTGAAATTTTTTATGCATTTCATTGCTCTGTTAATTTCTAACAATACATAGTTCTACATATAAACTTGTTACATTTACTTAACATAGTTATACATATCTACTAGTTACATTAACTTAACATTATTATATATTTTCTATTATTTATTTTGCAATACTAAAATAATTTAAATTCATAATAAAAATATATTTCATTTTCATATATAAATCAAATCAACCATGAGAGAATTAATAAAACATTCTTATACTTATTTAAATTTTTCTAGGAAATATTATAAAGGCTTCCACATTCCTCTCAACCATGAACTAATTTTCTCAATTAGTTCCCCCCAAGATCCACTCCTCCCTCCAAGGAAAACAACAAATGATTTTTTTTCAATTTCTCCTCCTTAACCATTTATAAATTCCCTACTAATATTATGGGTTCAAGAGAATATTTCTCTCCCACTCTAGGTTCAAGACCAGTATTTCTCTCCCACTCGCCTTTCTTAAAATTGATTTCCTTTATCTTCAAAAATTATGTTTCCAAAGGTTCCACCTCATGACATATATCCCCAATCTTGAATTTTTCTTTGTGGTCTACCTTTGTAAACAATTCTCCTCAATGGTGAAAAGAAGGATTTCTTTTTCTTTTGTTGCTTCCCCTTCTTAAGAATAGTTGATTCTAGTTGTTCCCTTTGGAGTTACGAGTATGATATCACATGTTAGTATTTAACATAATTTCCAAATAATAACACAAACTTTTAGGTCCCTATACTACTAGTGTAACCCCTTATTGTTATTAGTAAAACTACCTTATTATGTTGTTGTGCTCATGTAGTCACCATATTGTTATTATGGTGCCCCATAGAAGCCCAATATTGTTATTATTGTGCCCTTACATTATTATTGTTATGTCAGCTCTCATTATATTATGACCACTTAGACTCCTATATATAGAAAGGAGGTCTTGTCATTTGTATCATCCAAGAATTGTTCATTTGTGTAAAGTAAAGGAGGTTTCCCCCTTGAAGAGGCTTATTTCTAAGGCATTGATCTATCTTTTCTATCTTTTTGTGAGCTTGCTTCATAACATTTGGTATCAGAGCTTTTGATTCTATGGTTTCGCTGCTCCAAATAGGTCATCGTAGAAGTTTCGTTATAATTATTTCGCTACAAAGTTTCAAAAGATAAAACAAAAACATGTTTGAGAAGAAATTGGTATGAACCTCGGGTCCGAATATCGGATCTTGTCTCGCTATATTTGCAAAGATATGATCTCAGGAAGATAGGGTTTTTGAAAGCTCTAGAATTTCATCTCAAAAAGGTCATCGTGGAATTTTCGCTATAAATATTTTTCTACGAAGCTTCATACTAGGAAATTAAAACCCATTTGAATCGAAATCTGGGTGAAGCTTGCCCCCGAATTTCAAATTTTTCATTACTATATTTCCAGAGATACGATCCAAGCGATTTAGGGTTTATGCAAGCCCCTGAATCACATCCCAAACAGGTCACCTTGGAAAAATCGTCATAACTCTCTCTCTGAGCATCTGGTTCAAATTTAGTAAAAAGTGACAGAAATCAGGTGGATTGTAGTTTGTTGCATTTTCAGAACCTAAGGTCGAAACAGTGACACGTGACACTTCATACAAGTTCTTTCTACTCAACAAGTCTATAATCCGGTGATCATGGGGGATTTGACATAACTCTACCTTGGAGAATCAAATATTGATCATACTTGAGGGGTTAGAAAGAGGACTCAGAGGGCTACTCAGAACATAATTTCAGAACTTGGAGATCTGAAATTACATAGTTACAGTTGTTTCAAGATTGAGCTCCTAAAATCAAGAAAAGGTGATATGATGAAGTTTGATGGCAAGGATCCAGTAAATTAGATACTACTGATGGAGCAATATTTTGATCTCTATGAGGTGCAACTATTAAAAAAGGTATGTATTGCATCTTCATATTTAGAACCGGATCAATTTTTATGGTATAAAGGGCTTTGTTATCGTAAACCACTTGTTACGTGGTCAATTTTCATGGAGGAAATGATAGCACATTATGAGGATACAAAGAGAAACACCTTCTTTAGCCAATTGATAAATCTCAAACAAAAGTGTTCAATGGCAGAGCACATCGAGGTCTTTAAAAAAATGAAAGTAAAGGAAAATGATATTCCAGAGAAGCAGAGGATTGATGTCTCCATAGGGACTTTAAAGGATAACATTCAACATGAGGTTTGTCTTTGGGAACAAGATTCATTGGAGAAGGCATTAAGGTTGGAAAGAAAAAATATGGCAACAAGGAAGTCTACCCCTGACAACTATAAAGATGGAAGTGTTTTCTCTCCTAACCTTCCATAACCTACAAGGTTGACACCACAACAATTAGAAGATAAAAGAGCAAAAGGGCAATGTTACAATTGTGATAACAAATACATTAAAGGTCATAAGTGTGATGAGAAGAAATTATTTTACATTGATTGTGAAGAGGAGGAATCAAACCTAGAGGATATACACGAGGAACCAAACCTAGAGAAAGAAGAAGTGAATCCAACCATATCTTGTAAAGCATTCGCAGGACTTACCACTCCTCAAACTCTCAAGATAGAAGGCTTATCAAGAAGAAAAATGTTCAAGAAGTGAAAAATCACAAGAAATGAATCCGACCATATCTTTTAAGGCATTGGCAGAAATTACCATTCCTCAAACTCTCAAGATAGAAGGACATATCAAGAAGGAAAAGGTTCAAGAAGCGAAATATCATGTCGATCATCAAGAAATGAATCTAAAAATATCTTGTAATTCATTCGCCGGTATTACCACTCCTCAAACTATCAAGATAGAAGTACATATCAAGAAGAAAAAGCTAATAGCGTTCATCGATTCAGGTAGTAACCATAAGTTTATTAGTTGTAAGATAACTAAGGATTTGAATTGCTTCCTATATCGAGCACCACAGTGTCAAGTGATGGTTGCAAGTGGAGAAACCATAAATTTCTCTCGAAAGTGCCATAATATCAAGCTATCCATGGTATAATATGTATTGAATAACCCAATGCTTTCCATTCCAATGTGTGGTGTTCATGTTGTACTCAGTGTCCAATGGCTACAATCCTTGGGTACTATAGCTTTTAATTTTCAAGAAATCGTCATGAAATTTTCTTCGGAAGGAAAGGAAGTTGAATTAAGGGGTATCAAAAGCAAACCGAGAAACATAATCAGCTCTAACAGACTCACAAAGCTTCTAAAGAAAGAAAAATGACGTGTAATTGCACAATTATGTTCACTAGAGGTTCCCATGTCGAAATCATATATTTCTCCACATCTCCAAAAATTCTTGGAAAATCATTCCAAGGCATTAAAGACTCCCAAAGGCCTCCCACCTATTTGTTATCATGATCATTCTATTCATTTGATTCTAGGAAGTGTTCCTCCAAACATGAGGCATTACAGATATCCCTATGCCCAAAAGAGTGAAATTGAATGTATGGTTGTTGAAATGCTAGAGGCTGGTATAATTCAACCTAGTCAAAGTTTTTTCTCTGCTCCAGTAGTATTGATGCACAAGAAGGATGGGTCATGGCGCATGTGTCCAAATTATAGAGAGCTCAACAAACTCACTATTAAAGATAAATTTCCCATTCGTGTCATTGATGAAGTATTGGATGAACTGCATGGATATTTACTTCACCAAGTTGGATCTTTGTTCAAGATATCATCAAATAAGAATGAAGACTCAAGACATTCTGAAAACAAAATTATTGAATAAAGATGCATTTTCATGGATTCCAGAACCAACGAAGGCCTTTGAACATCTTAAAGAGGCAATGTGTCAACCACTGGTCTTAGCTACACCACACTTCACAAAAACCTTTATTATGGATTATGATGCATTAGGAAACGAAATTGGTGATGTTTTAATGCAAGAAGAAAGACCCATTGCTTTCGAAAGTCATCCAATCAAAGGAAAGTGTTTACACAAAGCTATTTATGAGAAGGAAATGTTGGAAAGGCTACATGCACTTAAGAAATGGTGACCTTACATAATGAGAAGATCCTGGCTCAAACAACATTGCCAAAACTTGACGAGGAAGGAAAACTCATATTGGAACCTCGAGGAGTCATAGAAACAAGAACCCGACAACTATGAAATGGATTAATTTCAGAGTATCACATCAAGTGGAAGAACTTACCTACTCAAGGTTTCAGATGGGAGGACAAGAGTTTTATACATAAGCATCAAGAACTACTCAAGCGTTGAGGACAACACTTTTTGAAGGAGAGGAGCATGTTAGGTCCCTATACTACTAGTGTAACATCTTATTGTTATTAGTACAACCACCTTATTATATTGTTGTGCCCATGTAGTCCCCATATTTTTATTATTGTGCCCCAAAGAAGCCCACTATTGTTATTATTTTACCCTTACATTATTATTGTTATGTCGGCTTTGATTATATTATGACCCCTTAGACTCCTATATATAGAAAGGATGTCTTTTCATTTGTATCATCCAAGAATTGTTCATTTGTGTAATGTAAATGAAGTTTCCCCCTTGAAGAGGCTTATTTCTAAGGCTTTGATCTATCTTTTCTATCTTTTTGTGAGATGGTTTCATAACACAAACAATTTCTCATTTTATTTACTTAAATAAATACTTACTTCATCACACCATGTCACTTATCTCATTTTACTTTTCAACCACAAATTTAATACAAAGTCATAGAAATAAATTTACCATGCATATTACAAACTCCTACATAGTACTTGTACAGAAGCATTTAGGGGCTATTTAATGAATGGAATGCTTAGAGAAGAAATTCTTGATAAAATGTAGATATGACTCAAAGAATAAGTTGTCCAAGAGAGGAGAATATACCTATGAGCATGAACAAATAGTATGCACCTCTAAGAACTATCTAAACAACTCTCTTATTAAGTAGTTTTAGTAAGTATGTAATTAATCATTAATATAATTGATGTAGAGATAATTACCTATATCAAAGAGAATTCCTTCCTTTTTCATAAAATAGAATGGGTTTCTCCTTACTTGTTCTTGTTCAATTTCAAGATTCAACTTTCTCTCAAGTGTACTCCTTTCTGCTATATGTTTGGGATTTATTCAATCAATGAAATATTAAAGAGAAGCAAGGGTTGAGAATATCTAAATAAAGTCAAAAAATAAGTAAGGAAAGTTCATACCAATGGTAATGAGATCAATTACTAAGAGACATATATAATGTGAAGTATCAACCTCCACTGAAATTTCACACAATTATAGTGTCATTCTCATTTGGATTTCCTACAACACAGCCTGACTGTGTGTAGTGTTAGTTTCAACTAGTCTGCATGCAATAGAGTGTAACTACTAACATGACTACTGTCAAAATTTGAAAATTTGACACCAAAAATGGCTATGACAAATTTGTTTTAAATTGGTTTGTTAAATTAAATAAATTGGAAAAATAAGTAAAATAATAGCAAAATCAAATAAAAAACTTTTAAATAACGAGAAATCGAATTTACAAAACTTATTAAATGAAAAATATAATTTAAAAATAAACCTAATTGAAATGGAAATTGATTCCAATTTTGGATGTCACTACAAATAAATAATAGTATAGAGAAAAAATAATATAAAAATTAACATATTTGGACTATGTGATCGAAATATAATACTTTGGAAGGAATTGGCACATAATTTAAAATCAGAGTATATCCACTAATACTTAACACATTGACACTCACAATACGATAGCTCCATTAATACTTAATACATTAATTTAATCATATCAGTCTCAAATATATCAAGCTTGGAAACATGTAGTTGTGACATCTTTTCCATTCTAATTATCATTTATGCTTGACAATGATGGACAAATAAAACTAAAATGGGATCCAACATGTTTGGCTATGATAGGTTTTCCATGTTTAACTCACATAAGTTAATGCCTAATACATATCAAATAAATTAAGATTGTGAGACAAATAATGAGCTAATGGAGTTGATGATTATTTTTCTTCTAGCTATTGGATTATTATGTCGATAGTTGGGTATATATTTGGATTGGGTGGGACGTTCCAAATTGAAAAATTGTGATATTTCAATGATCATTGTCAATTTTAATCTCTGTCATCACATGGGGATTAAAGGCTTGTCAATTTTTATGTTAAAATAGCTTTGTATTACAACACTACCTCATTTGTCCATTACATATTGCTTAAATCCTAAAGAATTGACCTTACTTAAAATCTCCATTTGAATACTCTACCAAGCGAATGCTTGATTGCAGACTAATTGAAATCTTTTTGGGATAACCATAAGATTTGATCATTATGGAATGATTAGATTGTATGTTGATGAAAGTGACAATTATGTTTTTAAAAGAAAGCATCTCACAAAGTTGTATTAACGAAGTTATATGACCTTGAGTTAAGAATGGAATAACCAAAACATAGGGAATCATAGTTAACGATAGATAACAATTATCTCTTGGATTGTGAAATTAGCATTGGGGATGTTACATTCACCATTCTCTTTGATGATATTTTGAATAAAATATTTAGAATAGGATAAGAGAAAAAGTATCCAAAAAAATATTAGATGATTTACCAAGAATTCATATCCAAGATTTTGTTCTATAATGCAAGATTCGCATGGTTTGTAACGTCATAAATTTATGGAAATGAAGAGTAACGACATCATTTATCATGCTTTTAACATACTCCATATATTTTCTCCTTGTAGAAGTATTATGTCTTCTTGTAACGGAGTGATGTATAGAAACACTTATAAAGAGGTTAATCATATAGATATATATATATATGGACCAATTGTATTTTGTAAGGAGTCATTGTTTTATGAAAAATATTCGATATGTTTAATTATAATTTTTTATAGATGTTTAATTAATATGATAATATTTTTAAAATTTTGTGAAAATCATTTATGTTTAATATGGAAATTAATGATGCTCAACCATGGTTATGTTAGTGTTTTTAATATTTTTTTTAGGGGTTTATATACCTTGGGTTTATAATTTTTATCCCTTGGGTTTATAATAATAATCCCTATTGTTTAAGTTTATTCCCTTAGGTTTATAGTCCTTTGGGTTTTTAGTATTGGTCCCTAGGGTTTATTATTCCCTTGGGTTTATAATATCAATTATTGTCAACCATGGTCAAGCATGGTCAACCATTGTCTACCATGTTTTATAAATTCAATCATGGTTAACCATGGTCCAACGTCACATTGTGACAAATATTGTATTAATATGAGAATCAACCATGATCAACCATGGCCCATTGTCGCATTTTGACAAAAAATTTCTCGGTTGAAATCAATCATGTCCAACCATGCTCGAGCATCGCATTGTGACAAAGATTGTTTCGACATGAAAGGTTTATAGTCCTTTGGGTTTTTAGTATTAATATCTAGAGTTTATTATTCCGTTCGGTTTATAATATCAATCACGGCCAACTATTTTCAACCATGGTAAACCATTCTCTACCATGTTTTATAAATTCGATCATGGTCAACAATGGTCGAACGTCACATTGTGACAAATATTGTCTTAATATGATAATCAACCATGTTCCACTATCGCATTGTGACAAAGATTCTCTCCACTCAAATCAATAATGGCCAACCATGGTCCAAGGGTTTGTAATATGTATATTCTGAGATAAACCCAATAGAATAATATTATAAACCCAAGGGGTTAATAATAAACACAAGATGTGAATAATAAAAACCCAAGGGATTATACACCCAAGGGAATAATATTAACCCAAGGATAATAAACCCAAAGGATTATTACTAAAAACCCTAAGGTTTATATTCCCTTTGGTTTATAGTATTAATCCCTTGGGTTTATAATATCAATCCCTTGGGTATATTAATCTAAGGGTTCATATTCCTAAGGTATAAAATTATTCATAGGTTTATACTATTAATCCCTTAGGTTCAATATAAATCATGGTCAACCAAGGGTTTATATACATTGGATTTATAAACATCGTTTACCATGGTTGAAAATGGTTGATTTTCATTTTGAGACAACTGTTGTCATAATGGGGCATTGGACCATTGTTGACCATGGCCAACCACGTTTATCTTAGGGTTTATATACCTTGGATTTATAATATTAATTCTGTGGGTTTAATTTTATTCCTTTGTGTTTATAGTCCCTTCGGTTTAGTACTAAAAACCCAATGGTATAATATTCTGAGGGTATAATATTATTTATAGGGTTTGTAATTAATATTAATCACTAGGGTTTATAATTCCTTGAATTTTTAGTATTAAACCTAAGGGATTATAAACCTAAATGAGTTAATATTATAAACTCAAAGTATATAAACCATAAGAAAACTATCATGAACCCTAGAATAAAGATGTTTGAACCATGGTCCAAGGTTGCATTGTGATAACGATTGTCTTAAAATGAAAATCAACCATGGTCAACCATGTTTATTTTAGGGTTTACAATATTTTTCTTAGGGTTTATATACCTCGAGTTTATAATATTAATGAGTAGGGTTTAATATTATTTTGTTGTGTCAATAATTCCTTGGGTTTTTAGTATTAATCCCTTGGGTTTATAACCCAAGGGAATAATAAGCCCAAGGGTTAATACTAAAACCTCAAAGTATGAAAAATGCAAGGGACTAATATTATTAAACCCAAGGGACTATAGATTAAGTTATATAAAACCTTGGTTGACCATGATTTATATTGAAACTAAGGGATTAATATTATAAATCTATGAATAATATTATACCTTAGGAATATGAACAATTAGATTAATATACCCAACGGATTAATATTATAAACCCAAGGGAATAATAAACCAAATGGATTAATACTATAAACCCAAGGGAATATAGACCCTAGGGTTTTTAATAATAAGTGCTTGGGTTTAGAATCCCTTCAGGTTTTAGTACTAAGCCTTTGGGTTTATTATTCATTAGGTTTATAATATCAATCTCTCGAGTTTATTAATCTAAAACTTCATATTCCTAAGGTTCATATTTACATTATATTATTTCAAATTAAATAATAATAAATGACATTTAATATTTTAATATGAAATGTTAATATAAAAGAATAATCATGATAAAGAAATAATTTTTATTTTTTTTTTCTGTATAAAGACTATTCTATTAAGGTTAAAAAGAAAAATATTTACAAAGAGGTTTGAACCTCTGAGGGGGCTGTAGCCTGCCCTCTGTCAGAAAAACCGTTGCGATTAGCACGTTGCCTTCTGTTTACAAAGATGAAAATCATAGACCCAAGACTAAATAGAGCCAGATAGGATCGACGCTTTAGTATGAGCCGCCCTATTACAAAATGCTGTTCTTTGCCACTATTACAAAAAACCTGGAAAGCCAAAATCATATCATGGAGGATGAGAAAAACCATATTGATGATATCAGAAGCCATACCCACTGAGAATTACACTCAAAAATCAGAAATCCTGAGATGACTTGCTGAGGCAGAAGTAGTTATGCCTGAGGAGGTAAGTCTGTGTCGTCTTCATTTGCCTTGTTGGGAGAGCTTACCCAATGAACCATCACATTATCTTCAACTTCCGTCATGTTGCAGTCTGGAGGAGTCACAAGGTGCAAACGCTGCCAGAGAATTGCGCCGGCGCACAAGCTATGATATTCTCTTGAGAAGAGTCTTGCTGATGGCGAGAATCTTCTTGTTGGCCTTCTTCCTGCAACGCAGCGGGATTATTGAGGACATCACCAGCCAAGCTGCCGTGAGAGTCACCAGAATTTTGAGAAAGAGCTGTTCCTTGGAGGTTTCAACTGAGCCTGTGAGCTCATCTTCTTCCTCCGAGAAGATGACAATTATAATAGCTGAGATAATCGGTTTGTTAAGTCTGCTTTTGAATTTGAACCGGGATGACTGAAAAGAGCTGTTTAGTGAGGGTCCAGAGTGGTCTGATGGCAGTGAGGATGGCGAGGAAGAGGCTAACGGGGTAATACGTCGAGGTCCTGAGCCACCACGACCCCGAAACCCTTCACGGGATCCTGAGTTACTACCCCGCCTGGGAATACCACGACGCCGGGCCATTGCAGAATGGATTAACAAATTGAAAGTGCTGAAGAACTGAGGGAGAAAGAGAAGCGACTCGCCAAAAACTAAAAGAAACCAGAGTGAACAGACCTCCGATCTGAAGACCCCAAAGCAGAGCACACAGAGTGTATAAACGACCACGAGAAATAGCCCAGCATCGACTGAATGAACCCAATACCCGACCCAGACACCTTCAGCAAAGACCGAAACGAAATCCCTTACAGAGATGGGCAAGAAGACTGACTTAATATACCCGACGCATATAGAGAAGATTGACTGACTATACCAGACACCTTCGAAAAGAAACAAAACCACATACCTGAAGCTTGCTAGATGTGAGCGATTATGAGGCCATGGTGGCTTCCAAATGCTCTATGCTGCGCCAAAGTTCTGAGGACATAACCACCAGAGAGTATCACTACCTGAATAAACCGGAGCGACTCTGTCACTGTCTGAAGAGCACAGAACAAATGAACCGTGAATTGTGCGCGCCATCCTGAAATCCTTTCCCTGCGTGCCTTGAACTCGAAGCTTCATAAATGCTAATTAATATCCTGCCACGAACCGCCAACCCTACTCAAGGTAATGCCAAATGCCGGCGCCGCGTGCTCGAGCTTTAACATCTCATTAAGGCACCCGCATACGGGTAAGAAATAATTATTATTAATTATAATGATAATAATAATTTTTTTTATTGTATTAGTGTTTGTTAATTTATGTGACTATACTATTACAATTTTGTGAAAAATAATATTAATTAGTATTAAATAAATAGAATGTATAAAAAAATAGGAAATATCTTTTACTGTTGTATAGTTATATGCTGAGAATGCCATAGCCATCTGCCTCTTATCCGAATAAGATGTATATCAGTTCTCTTTCTGAATAATGTGATGTAGAATATTTTTCTTCGGTTTAAATTGGCAATTTCAAATAAATAAATAAATAAATATATATATATATATATATATATATATATATATATATATATATATAATAATGCTTCGTCAATATATTCTTCTTCTTTCTCGAGCATACTAAAGGAGGTTAAAATTGGTATGTTAAAATTCAAGCCAAAAAAATTAAAGGGACCATTGAAATTTCCATGGATAATACATCGCGGTGAATGTATAAAAAAATAGGAAATATTTTTTACTGTTGTATAGTTGTATGCGGAGAATGCGATAGCCATCTGCCTCTTATCCTAATAAGATGTATATCAGTTTTCTTTCTCAGTAATGTGATGTAAAATATTTCTCTTTTTCGATAATAAGCAGGTTAAAATTGTCAATCTATTCTTCTTCTTTTTCGAGAATACTAAAGCAGGTTAAAATCGGTATGGTAAAATTCAAACCAAAAAACTTAAAGGGACCATTGAAATTTCCATGGATAACACATCGTCGAGAAGCATGGCATCTTTAAATTCTCCCAACACGCATGGTTGGTTTTGGATTAACAAACTCAATTGAATCAAATCGTCTCACAGCTTATTCCCTTTGTCTTATTCAGCGTCTTTCTCTCCATCTTCCAAACAGCGTACCCACAATCCCACGGTGTCGTTCGTTCCGTGTAAGATACGACCCTCGACTGTGGAGATCGAAAAGAAGCCTTACACCATCGGTATTATAAATAATTATTTTTTATATCCACGCCGACTCGTCGCCGACCTACATACGGTCAGTCAAAGTATACTGAATTCACGTGTGTACATCTCCTTCGCCTGCTAAAGTGCAGAGGAGACAAATACACCGAGCAGATACAGAAATTTATCGGTTTTAGTGGCAGAATTCGTAATTATGTATCTTTTCCTTTTCATGCTTTGGAATTTGTATGGAATTTGTAATTATCAGATGGAGACGATAAATACAAGATAAGCAAAGTACAGAAGATGATGTTTTTTTTGTTTGAATCCTTTCTTTTCCGCACGGGACAGGCCAAAAACTCGCCAGGAAATGCTAACTCTGAATGTTATACGCTGCATATTCATTTTAATTTTTTTGAAGGAAAAATATTTGTCAAATACTTGTGAGCGATATCTGAGGAGGATCAACTGGTGTCAGATGAAATCAATATTCGACCTAGTAGCGTCCTAATATTTTCTTTAAAATATTGGTATTTTCAGTATCAATTTTGTGGCCATCGGTCTCGTCGTCCTCGAATTTCCCTATGCACTATTCAAAAGCCTCTGGCTCTCTTGTCTGAATGTCAATGATCGCCAGAAAATAACAGAAATTTAGTATCTGTCTCGTGCTTCACTGATACGAATCCAGCTTTATAGATTGCTCCCCTGACTCACTGATTCGATATAAAGATCACAATTATCTGAATGACATCGCCATTGTTGCTAGTACAGCATCTAACTGTCAAAATGTTGTACGCAGGCAATGTATCCAGACAAATTTCTTCGTTGGTTCCATGGACTAACTTTCTTCCGTAGTTAGGTTGAGAGATTCGATTGCTATATATGGTCAATTCACATTGTAGAATATATAAGGCGAGGTGCTGTGCGACGCAACCGCTATTAGCCATGTTCAGATGTACACAAATGTCATGATAAAGTTCGGCTCTCTCACTCATGGTGAGTGGACACTGCAGCGCTAAATGTTTTCGCAATGTGACAGCATGAAAGAACCTCTTACATGTTTAATAAAAGAAAAGCTTAAATTCTGGGTGCAAGAAATTGGCCTTTATTTGATAAGCTCTGCCACATGATGATAAAAATGTTCCGTCAATTTGCAGCAACTTGTTAAGTTTGAGATTAGATTTTTATTAAATAGACAAATGTGTTGAAAGTTTTATTAAATAATATAATATTCGTATAATATGAGGAATTTTTATTAAGACATTTTCTATTAAGATAGATAGATTATATTGGATACAAAATCAATTAATTGAACAAATATGTCTACCAAATATTAATTTAGGAAGTTAGGGGAGAAAATCTTTCACATCCGATTATGTCTCAATAACTTCCTAGAAGTTAAAAAGGTATTCTTTTAATATATATTACCATTAACCTAATAGTTACAAATCATTTAAACAAGTCATAAACATGATCAAGCTTAGGTCAAGTAAGAGTTACACACTCCAATGTTGTGTTTTAATATTTAATTATATTAATATTAATCAGGTTAAGTACTTGTTAACATATTTTTATTGGAAATACATAATTCATTATAAACTAGAAAACCTTGTAACCAACATAACAAAGTATATTTTTGGTGTGGGCATTTTCACTTCATATGTCAATCATGTAAATATCACTAAACTGTATATGTCCATATAAACAAACAACCATCCAACATAATGCATGGGTACTTAACTACTACAATCAATGCTTTACTAGGATGTCCCTTTATGTACATGGTTCATTCTTATAGATTCACCTAGATTGTATAACTTCAACTCCTAGAGTTTACAACCAACAACGAGGGGAATTTTTAAGGATTGAAGTTTATTTTAAAGTTTAGAAACGGTCCCGAATAATACTAGTGCTCAATATGCAATTTGTAAAACTATAAAATTGTCTAATGTTTCTTTTTTAAACATTTAGATTTCTAATTACTTTATATTAGTCTATATAAAATTTTGGCTATTTACAAGGTAAAATAATTTTATAATATGAAATTTGGGGAAATTATTTTTAGAAAAATGGAAATTGGAGACTTGCTTTTGTAAAAAAAATGGAAAATTAGCCAACTTGAATATTAGCCCCTAAAAGTTTCCATGCCAACAATATGGTCCATTCATAGACACTCCAACCAACACCTCACCCACTCCTCCAAATGTGAGTAGTACTGAACTAAACTAGAAAATATATTCAAGTCATCATCACGGATATACCTATCCAAGAGTTATGTATGCCTATCCAAGTGTTAAGGGATATACTCTTTTAATGTACATAGATATGGATACATACAAACTCCAACTCATGGAAATACCATCTACAAGCTTAAATCTTCAAAGGCATCTACATAAAAACATTATAAACTTGCTATAAACACATGTGGATCACATTACAATATGGTCACTAGTTTGTTTTATTAAATGCATACTCAATTTTACTTTCATTGACTCTAGTATTACCACAACCTATACCTTTTGCTGCCATAATGTTCCTATAGAAATTGTCACTTACTTCTCCTATACCAAGCTCGAAATAACTGTGTATTGTATTGAGGATCTCTCTACCCTCAGTGATGCAAGCTAGTCATTTGAGTCCAAAATAAATCTTGCAATCAACACTTAGTTTTCTCAAGCCAAAACAATGTAACTTGCTTAGACCTCAAAAAGTGTCCATGCTCTACCCTTTATTTGAAGAATTGTCATCACATACCTGTTGGAAGCACAGAATACCATTAATGCTTAAGATCTACTGAGAACTATTGTACATCAATCTAACCATGAAGAATAAGTATTTGACCATGTACTGACTTACTTCCATTAAAATACATGGATTCCATTCTCTATATTCACCTATTATTTAGAAAAAATAGTCTAGAAATAAGATGTATCCAACTTAGTATTACATTCTTTGCACCTGCTAATTAAGAATTATAGTGCACTTCCTCACAAAAAATTAATGGAGAAAAACTTGTTACTAGAACTCACTCCCAACAACAATACTTCTTCTAGGTAAAATAAAGAATGATTTTTACAATACAAAATATTACAACATTAAATATATCAACAAGCCATAGTAACCCTAAGCATCATTTTCTTCATCTTAACATATTGCTCTTTGATCTCCATGCTTTACATTTATATTTTAAAATATTAAATTCTATAAAAACCAACTTTATAATACTGGAGTTGTAAACTCAATAAGTTGATTAATTCCAAGATTAATAAATTTCAAACATTTCAAGAAAATTTTCATCCCCACCACTATGATCTCGAGATCATCGTGTGAACACCATAGATTATACAAAGCTAGATGAAAGAAATGTTGACAAGCTCCTCCCATATTAAATTCTAACCATGGAAATGAAAATGAAACCACTATTTATTCTTCGAGATTATTGACTCTCTTCCATTTTCCTTCACCTTTGTTTATGGTTTATCTTCCTGTTCCTCATTATTGAATAAGTATGCAACATTGATATAAAGTTATCTACAACTTCCAATTCTATAACATAACATATGGGTATGACACGTGGTTGGGGTATTATATTTTATAGTGTCTTTCTCAACAAATATTTTATAAGTTGAAATGTCTACCTCAATCTTGGATAGAAGAGTGAAACTTAATACTCTAGCAGATAATAACACACTTAAAAGACAAAAAATCGCATAAAATGCACAAGCAATATTATTGCTTAGGAAATTTCAATTGTAATTATTATAGTACAAAAATAAACCATATATAAAGATTTATCCAGAGATTTCAGTTGTTCCATAACAACCATTCTATATTATTTTATTCTTATTTTAATACTTTAATCTGATTACCACCTTGCTTCTCTATCATTGTCTTGAATTCCCTAAACTTCTCAAATATTTCATATATCTTTTTAAAAGAAATTAGAACAAAACACGTATTCTTTAATAATCTATGAAGCTTGAAGCGTAGGAAGTAGTAACTTCCTCCCACCAGCTGCATCTAGATTGAATGCATAGTTTGGTATGAACCAACTCTAATAGTGTATTTTCTCTATAAAACACTCTTTTAGGAAAGCTATCCTAATGTTGTTTTACCAAAATGCAACTCTTACAAGAATTAGCTACATATTGAATGGGAGGTGGAATTTTAACTATCTTATTATAAAGCATTCCTGTAGGAAAACTATTCTAGTGTTATTTTACCAAAATGCAACTCTTACAAGAACTAACTACATATGTTTTACCAAAATGCAACTATTAAAATAACTAGCTACATATTGAATGGGAGGTAGAATTTTAACAATCTTATTCCACAACAATATTGTTACCCCACCAAAATGTAGAGGGGTAAATAAAAAATGTCAGGTCTAAAAATCAACCCAAAAAACTTTCTTTTTACTAAAAAGAGCCATCCTGTATATCATAATTCTCAATGAGAGGATACATGTTATTAATGTTATTGGGGAATAAATCAAATCACTATGAGTGAAATAAAAATAAAAACTAAACACAATTTGATTATCTTAATCAACAACAAAACTCTAAGTCAACCATTGAGAAATTAAAATCTAAGGAATGGAATCATTCTAATAAAATTCACCTAATTTTGCTCAATTTAGATTGTTTTAAAAAATAAGCTTGTGGGTGGGTGAATATAGTTGCAAAAAATTTAAAACTAATTGGTTAAAATGTCACAAGGTGATATATGTGGTACATAATGTAACAACCCAAGGTTAAAGTTTCATGTAATCAAGGATAATAATGGCAAAATAGGACCAAGGTCATGGGACATGTATTCAAAATTCAATGTTAGGAAAAAACTTTAGTGGACATTAGTTGTGATTCAATAATGGCTATTTTAATTGACAAAGGCATTGAAAGAGGCAATCAAGCAATAAATGACATTTAAATTGAAAATATGCTAAAATAGGAGAAGGGTCAAAGCATATAATTGGGTTACACTTTTTGGCAAGAGAGGACTAGAATAGGTGAAAAAAAAACCATTTTTAAGCATTCTATGGAGCTCCTCAAGCACTAAAAACCAACTAGATCGATCATTAAAATTAACTCTCAATCAAGCTCCTCTGTAACCCAGATTAGGAGCTCTATCTAGTCGTAAAGTTGGAAATTTTATCATTTATGTAAATATCAATAATGATATGCAGAGTTTAAAAATTCAAGTATTTGATAGTTAAAAAAAAACAAATTTAATTACTAATTACATTTGAATAGGTAATTAACAATGGTGTAGATTAATGTGTTATTACATTTCTAGAATTTTGGTGTATAAATATCAAAATGATTCTATACCACTTACAATTGAAATTGTAATATTCTTATATTTATAATTTGGTAACTTAAAAATTAGTTTTTAATATGATTTGAATTTTCAATATTATAATTTAAATAGAAATTTATTACAAATATAATTTAAATAATAAATTGATTAAACATAAGAAAATTTATCAATTTGATTTTAATAAATATTTTAATTTGTTATATGAATAAGTGTAAGTCAAAAGTGTGAATTTGACTCTCTAAATGTATATTTTATAAAATTCACTAATGATGAGCCACCATTCCATGGATCTCTCTCTCTCTCTCTCTCTCTCTCTCTCTCTCTCTCTCTCTCTCTCTCTATATATATATATATATATGTATATCAGTGATATTCACTTGTTCTCAGAAATAAATGTGTAGTAATAATTAAAGTAGTTGTAATAGTTGTGAGTTATAATTAATATAAACGTATGTGAGGTTATAAATAACTGTCAACCTTTAAAATGTGATTGCACTCAATTCTCTAATGTGGATACACCATATGTTCATGGAAAGAAATGAGTGCAATGATAATTAACATAATTGTAATAGTTGTGAGTTATAATTAATATAATGGTATTTGCTGTTATAAATTTCTATCAACCTGTAAAATATGATCACACTCAATTATGCAATGTTGATATAGTGCAATAATATTCACTTGTTCAAGGAAAGAAATGAGTGCAATACTAATTAACCTAGTTGATATAGTGGTATCTACCTTTATATACCTCTCTCAACCTATAAAATGTGATTGTACTGAATTTTATCCTCAATGTGGACAAGTGTGAAGTATATATAAATATTTACTCCTCACTTAGGTTTGTAATATATATTTTTTAAATAATTAAAACATAAGGAAATCATAAATTTTTAAACATTATTTGACTAATGTAGATTTAAATGTGCTTATGAATTTATTTTTAAAATAACAATATGATAAATTCTATAGAAATTTAAAGTAGTGATCTGAAAAATATAATATATGGTTTTTTTAATCTCTTATAGAATATTTATAACTAGTTTTTAGTTTTGTATTATAGTGTCCACATATTCCAAGTTGACTCAATGGTGACAAATTCATAAATGTTAGTGAGAAATAGTTTAATTTAGTTTGTTGTTTTATTATTATTATTATTATTGTTGGACACCTAATCCTCTAAGGGTTGGTGTGGAAGTCGAATAGACTAAGAAAGTCCAAGAGACCTTGGAATACGAAACCAAAGGTCATATGAATGTACTATAAATGTATATCATTTGTTAATAATAGATATACTCTCATGCTTATCTTTCCTATTTTGTCTCTGCCATCTATGTGTTTAACATGGTATTAGAGTGGGACTATTCTAGCCTGCTCTAATTTTAACCCCATGATGTGTGGCCTTCTCCGCACATTTCTGAACCACTAGTGTGGTTTTCTTCATCACTGTGCATTTATGAATTGGGTTTTCTGTCGTGCCTTTCCTTGCTAACTCTGTCATAACTCCTATTTCGCTACACAAAACCGCCATTTTTCTTGATAGTGCTGACATATCAGTTCTTTTGCCCTGAATTCTTGTTAGACGAGACTGTTATTTTTGGCATAATCCATATTAGCCTTCTATTCTCGACTCTTGACGTTATCCACTCAAAATCAATTCTCTAGATCGCTCTATGCACCTTGGTATAATGCTCCCTCTCCCAGTGCCATCGTGATTCAATCTGTCAAGTGATGTGGGGAATTCACGCTATTGCAATTTCGATATCTCTTTGCCTACACAGTGTGGAAAATACGTGTGCATTGGTTCTAACCTGAACACTAGTCTGACCTATCGTTTTCACATGTTTAAATTGGCTCGATAGGCTCTGATTTTCCAAGGGGTTTCTGGTAGAGCCTGGGCTTAAAATTGAATATCTTCTCCACTCTGATGCATCGCAGGTTCATTCCTACATCTGAGTGAAGCTCATAATTAGCTCCCCACACAGTCATCCATAAGTTTCCTTATGGTATTTACATCTTTACTTAAAGATTGTGTTATACTTGCTTTCTCCTCAAGGTATCGTTCATGGTGTATAATCATATCTTCAACATGGTGAACACTGATTGGAGATTATGCACGGAAAAGATCTTCTATACTGTGCTTTAGTTTCATATACATACCCTTGAACTATAATACTTTTTCAAAAAACTGTCCATGGGAAATAGTGCATGTCTCATGCACCTTGCGCAAGTTACCTTCCCTCGTAAAGTCTAATAGGCACTTGTGATCTTCCGTCCAAAGAGCCAGGTGTAGCTTACATACTTGCAGTCTCTCTGTATCCCTTGCAAGATTTGTCAAAAGATCCTGGTGTTGTTTCTGCTACCATGAAAAACACTTCATAAAGTCAACATAATTCTAATCAATCATCCTGTATGTCTGATCCATGTTTCTCCTCGTAATCTCCGCCAACCTTTCCTACAGTGTGAAGAAAACTTCCGAGAACTATGAACAAGAGTGACCGGTGAAAGAAACTGTGCCAGACAAATCAACTGATCGCAGCATGGTTGATGTATCGAGCTCACCTTACCTCAAAATTATTCCCTCCCAAAAAAAAGGACACGTGAGGGGATGAGGATAAATACGACCTTCAGAGCAGAGGACTTCTGTTGTAGGACCTTTTCTTGGCTTCAAGACTTTTGACATACTAATACCGATCACCTATCTCTGCCAAAGATCCATAGTGTTGGCGTTGTTGATTTAATTACACATGAAGTTCAACAACCTTTTGTTTCAATCTTGCTACATCTGCTTCAGCAAGTGCTATTTCCTCTAGCTCTACACATGTCGTGGAATCTATACTGCATGCACTAGACTATCCTGAAGACATGCTGAGTCCAATCTCCAATTTTGTTGTGAGATCTCTCTCAGCCTGTAATTGTTCTTGTAGTCTTGCTACATATTTCTCAAGTGCTAAGCAGCATTCATGCAAATCTTGTTTCCTTCTCTCCAAAGTTTCTTATAGAATAGCATTTACTTTGGCCTCCTCCGCGTAAGTCATTTTTAGTCATCTCAAGCCTCTGAATTGCAAGTTCTTCTTCTCCAAAAGAATACATCGGCTCGGAAGATTGAATCTTTATGTTCACAAATTTTCGATTCCAAAGTGAAGGATGCTTGATAGTCAATACAGAACCATTTTATTTATTTACAGATTTGGAGCTTCCTGCACTAGGAGAAGTGCCACATCTAGAAACAACAAGTTTAGGACTTGTTGGAGGGGAGGTAAATGTTCCCCAAGTTATAGTAATGAATGCTCTATAATCACCAACAACGACCTCTTGCATTTTCTTTCTCAAGCAATCTGCATCTAAATTGTATCACTTGTGCTACATTTGCCAAGGGGACAAATCCAAGGGCCATGGCTAGTTGAGGATTTGAAATCAATGATTCCATTACTTTGCAAAAAAATGTTAAATTTGAAGAATTATTGAGTTTTGACCTTCCAAATAGGGGCTTGACAAATCACTATGTTAAAGATACATTTTTTGATCATTTCAAAATTTTCTTGATTCTAGCACTAGGTGAAGGCTCTACTAGAATTGTCGACAAATTTCATTTGCAAAGAAAGTCAAAGATAGACTCTATTTTTCAGAGTGTGAGTAGTTTTAATAATTTGGGAAGCAAGTACATTAAAGCAGCGAGTCATTTGTTGCATTGAAATTGGTACTGTGTTGTCTGCTACAGTGACTTGGTGATATTGGTATCCTGGTACTCATCTAACAGTTGTAGCTATTTATCATTTTATAGGAAAATTTGTAGTTGAAGATAAGATCATTATATTGGTTTGAAATGGATAGAATGGATGATGTATTGAAACTACTAAATAATTTAATACATTCCACAGTTGATGAGATGGTTAAGATCAACAAAACCTCTCTTTCGAATATTAAAATTTGTCTCCAAAATGCACAAGAGAATATTGAGTTTTTGTAGCTTGAGACAAAGCTACAACAAGGAGAGATACAACATTGTAAGCATAATTCTATTCAGAACATTGAGATAAAATCCCATATTGTTGAAGATCATTTACATTTAGTACCCAATGAAGCAGCAGTTGTACATGCAGATGCAGAAATTCAGTCTGCACTTCCCAAGTCGGTCATCAGACCTTGGGAAAAGCTTGTCAACAACAAGCATAGAACTGGTCTTGGATATGACAAGGACGTGTCCTTTCATATTCTAGATTACTAAAAGCCCATCCAGTTTCAGAATGTTGGATTCCTTCATGACAGTTCGCCTTTAGCTGTTCCAAAATCTACTATTTTTCCATAGCAACAACAACAGATTGTGAAATGCCAACACTGTGACCGAGTTGGCCATATGAAAGATCATTGTTTTGATTTTCATCCATGTAAGCACTATCATAAAACCAGTCATTCTTCAAATAGAAGCTTTAGAAAAGAAAAAAAAAAAACCTCTTGCAAGAACAAAGAATCATCTTGGATGGATCACTTCTTAGCAATGGGCATCAACAGGCAAGAAGATATTTTAGTCATATGTCTGAACTTGTTCTAGAGTATTGAACAGTCTTGCAGTTGATTTTTCTCCATCATCTCAATTTATATCTGACAGGGGGGAAATGATGGTCACCTACAAGCTTCAAAGCCACATCAAGCGAGCCTGAGCCATAACCTGCCAACACTAGATTCAGAGTTGTAGCGAGAGACAAATATGCCCCTAAGCATGCCTTCAGTTTGTGACACCTCTTCAAAGAATTGGGGACACTTCCTCTTGCAGAAGACTTCAACTTCTTGCCAGTTTTCAAAGAGTTCCAGGAATTGCATTAAGCATTCCAAAGTTGTTGATCATCCTCAAACCATCACAGGTTGAGACCTCCCTTTTCAGGTTGAGGTTCTCCCTTTTATGCGGGTGAGACCTCCCTTTCATGGTTGAATGTTTCCCTATTCAAAACATCAAGAGGACTTCCTCTAGCAGAAGACCTGAGCTTCATGCGAGAATTGGAGAAGTTCTGCGAACTGCACTAAGCATTCTAGTGTTGGTGGTCATCCTTAAACCACCTCCCTTTATACCAACATTTTAGAGAGCATATTTAGCCTAGTGTTGCCATGCATTTTTGTACATTTTGTATTATAGCTCTCTTCTTGGACTCATACATAACCCTTCGAATTAAGGGGGGGAATGTTGGACACCTAATCCTCTAAGGGTTGGTGTGGAAGCCGAATAGACTAAGGAAGTCCAAAAGACCTTGGAATACGAAACCAAAGGTAATATGAATGTACTATAAATGCCAAGTGTGTGTTTAACAATTATAATTTGATTTATTTTTATTGAAAATTTCTACATAAAAAAAGTTAGAAAATGATTAAGTAAAAATATGACATATTTAAAATCAAAACAATAAACAAAATATAATTTTGTTTTATTAAAAATTGAAAAACCAAAGTTAAAATTTTTATAGAAAGTTACCTAAATATTATTATAATTATTTTCTTGGTAAAAAACAATAAAATTTGGATTTATAATTAAGTAAAGTTAGAGTTTGCAATATATTTGATTATTTATAGAAATTATTTTTGTGGAATAAATAAATTTTACAATTCACTTAAAGGCAATAACGAAGAGGCTTTATTTTTTCTTTTCTTTTTTTTAGATAATTATGATAGTTGGATCATGTCTATGTCTATATGGAGCTGTAGGCTGGATAGCTTGATCAAGCCTCTCTTTAACCATGTTAAGGGATCGATAGAGGGTTTCTTTAACATTTGATTGAGTTATTTTAAAATTTTATTCTAAAGAATCCATCAAGCATTTTAAGCCCTTTATCAAGCTATCAAGAGCCTAAAATATAGATTTTTATCTCCTCTTCTATAGATTTCTCTGCAACACCGTTTTGTACCCTAGGAGTCCTCAACCAAACTTTGTCATTAAGTGGGAGAGTTGATCATGTTGGATTTAGGAAGCAATCATTTATCCAATGGCACATAGGTTTGAGATTTTCGAATTCATATGATATTTTTATCCAATATCTTACCATTCCTCTTCAAATGCGTACTCTTGGTTTTTGAATCTATTTAAATAGTGGAAAAAATCTTACGTCAACTCATCTTTGCATAAAAAAAATATTTCCTTAATATGAAAAAATTGGTTCTTTCTCAGTAGATGATGTTCATATATATATAGATATATATATATATATATATATATATATATATATATATATATATATATATATATATATATATATATATATATAGAGAGAGAGAGAGAGAGAGAGAGAGAGAGAGAGAGAGATACCTGGTAAGATTTGTGAAAAATTGCAAGGAAAAACATTTCATTTAATGGAAAATTGACATATTATATGACACAAAGAAGATTCAAGAAATATCATTAGGATGACGACATAGTTCTCCACAAATTGTAATTTTACTCTCAATCAAAATTCACAATGCTTATATGAATTTTGAGGGCTTCAATTCGATACAAGAGTAAAATTTTGAAGTTTCATTGTCACATTTGAGCCAAAAGTGTTACCCATCTTCATGCATTCACCTAGAAAAGGAAGGTTAAGAGACACAAATATGCATACAAGGGAAACTAGAGGAAAATGATGGAAAATGAGACATCAATGAGAAAAATAATATAAGAAACAATTCACAGCTTTTGTCAAGTTAATTTTGTCTCTCTCCTTTCACACACACTCTCTCTCATACTCTCTTGCAAACTTTGAGCATTCTTGGAGCACTTTAGCATTCACTTGGATTGGGAGAAAGGTAAGCAAGCAAGAAAAGGAAGGAAAAGGGAAAGAAAATGAAAGAAAGGGAGCATAAAGAGAAGGTTGGATCAATAGCTTCAATAGGAATATCTAGCAGGTAACAGGTTGCATGTGTGATTTCCTTACTCGGATGTGAATGCACGGTAAAAAAATTTGTTTATTGGACTCATTTGTTGTCATTTTCATGGGTTTTTCCTAGTTTGACAGTGATTTCATCATTGTGTTTCCATTTCATGAATAGCCATGGTGTCATAGGATTCATTCCTTGTTGAGTTGTGGATTACCGGAAGTCTTGGAACTGGGTGATAAGGTCTCAAGAAAATCCTAGCGGTTGGCAATGGAGATGGTTTTCTCTGGGAAACCCTCCATAGGTGGGTGGAGACAAGAAAATTCCTCAAGGTATGGTGAAGGAATTCTAAGGCATCGAAGCTTGGCTTGGTTTTGTGATATTGGGACCCGTCTAGTTGAGATCATGGTAGCTTGAGGGTGGAGATGGTTTTAACTCTCGAGTCCCTGTTTGATTATGTCTTGGTTTATCCCATGGGATCTTACATTTATGCTTAAAATATGGCACGGGGCTGATTGCCTAAAAGAAATATTCGGTTCAGCCCAATTTGTGGCCGCGTGGTATGTGGAACCCTGAATTAGTTATATTTTTCATATGTTAATACAAGCCATTTTCTTGATTATGATTATGCAAATATGTATTGGTTATTAAGTGATGTTATGGCTGATTTGTCATGATTTCTATTCTCGTTGTATGTTGGTTATAAGCATGCTTCTATGATGTGCTCTAGTTATGACTCTTGTTCATGAATTAATAGTTTATTGAATGGTTGATGAATGCATGGGCTAACAACTATTCTTGTAGCTACTTGATAGGGATTTAGACTTTCTTGGTAATTCTCATATCAAGTCCATAATTTTACGATCATATATGCTTTCATGACCTGTAACTTATATGCTTACCACATGTTTGATGGAATGTTTATTGTGTACTAGGAATGTTCTGGTCAAGATATTGCTCAATTTTTGAACAGTTAGCCTTGTCATAACAATATTTATGTTTCTAGAAAGTTATAGGTAATTTTTAGCAGTGGTTTGGAGCCTTTCGTGGAAAAGTGGCATAGAACAAAGATTTTTGGGCTATAACCGCATGCAAGTAAGCTTGTGGGTGCAGTGTTGGTGAGGTTGGAGCCTCGTAACTACACACACAATGTGTCAAGGGTATAGTTGTCACGTAAAGTCAATGAATAGGAGTTCCATCTCAGGGATTGGTCACCGTGAGTGGTTGTTAGGATCATGAGTGATTTCTAGTACCTGATGGATGTTAGTAAGGTTTCAGTTTGTGGACCCTACTTCCATAACTAGAACTTGGGTCGGGTCATGTCATAGTAGCACTCATCTCGCATTTATCTCGGAGAGCTTATAAAAGTGGGTAAATGTGTAGTGGATGGTTACAAGTTGGTATTAGACTGAGGTGGTAGCATTGGACTTCAGGGTAAATGTATATATCTATGCATGCATGTCGATTATATATGTGCCTAAAATGCATGCATTCCGATAATTATAGTTATCATGCATGTTGTCATTATTACAGTTTTTAGTTGCCATGTACAATACTGAGATGTTGATATGTTGATGTTATACACACACACACAAATATATGTGTGTGTGTGTGTATCACGTTAATTTGGACTGGTTTGTGTAGATGAGATAGCCTCTCTGGAACTTCATTAAGGTATATGTTGATCATGTTTTCGATTTGGTTCTGTCTAACATGGTATGTTTGGAGAAAGAAGAAGATCATAGATGACGAGCAAAATGTTGGATTGCAGTCCACATGACTCTCCTTACAGATTAAGTGAGAAAAAAGGAGATGAGTATCCTCATGTGATCCAGGTGGATATTGGTGGTCGCCCACCTATTCCACCTAGACCCCCCAATCAATTTCACATATTTCCTTAATTGTAGCATAGTTTAGTATTTTTGACAGTCTTTCAGGTCCTGAACTTCTGGAGCTGTTTTGAGGCCCTAAACAAAATTTTATTGGCAAAATAGAAACCATTGATTTCTATTGCAATCATGTGAGCAGTTGTATTCCTTGAAGAGATATTTCCAATGAGGTGTCATACATGTCAAATGGGGATAATATGACCAAGTTACGACCCCGAGAAGATGGTTGCCCAACTAACCCCAAAGGGGCCCATAAACTCTTGTTGTTACATATCCTCGGGTTATGGTTTTGGTTATTTGGGGTTTTCTCTTATTGTTAAATAATAAAAAGTCCATTGAGCCTCACTGTAACTCAGCTCAGAGGCATGTAGCCACCACACCTCTTCTCAGAGATAAGCTACCATCGCTTGAGCTATCTTATTTTCATTTTGTTTGTAAGCATAGTGGAGTGTTTTTCTATTAATGAAATGAAGTGTTTTTTTGCTGCATCTTGATGTTTATGATTATCTCAGCAAGTTGTTGCATTCCTATTTAAGTTCGGGTCAGTGGTATCAGAGCGGTCTTCTCTTTCTCTATTTTTCTTTGCATTTCCCCAACGAGGTCACAATATAAGGAGTTAGGGCTTGATCTGGTTGAACCATTGCACGATCAGCCTCGCAAAACTCAATGACCTCCCATGGCGAAAGAAAATAAAGATGAGGGGGCATGAGATCCTTTCAAAATGTTGCTCGAGGAAGCCCTCGAGTGATAGAGGGAAGCGGTGATGGATATTTTCCGATATCCTTCAACGGCTACCGATAGGTAATGCATCTTCATCCAACAGCCACTCTAGAGGCACCACTCCTTTTAAGGTATAAGTTAAATTCAATATTCCCATATTCGAAGGCCTGGTAGATGGAAACACCATAGATAAATGGTTAAAACTATTGGAGGCATATTTTTCAGCTCATGACTTTTCCAATCGGGAAAAGATTACGTTTGCGCTTCTCAAACCTACCCCAGACATCGAGGACTATTGGGAACCTACTATGAACAAAAGGATGAGAGTGAATCCTCGTTGTTTTTAGCTGCACCCACTTGGAATTATTTCCAAGATTCCATCAATGACCAGTATTACCCTATCGGGAGCTATGAAGATAAATACATAAAGTGGACCACTCTATGGTAGGGAAGGGGACTAGATGTGCCAGAGTTCATAAATACTTTCCATAACCTTTGCACTAGGATCGGTATCAAGGATACTGAGTTGAATTTGGTGCTTATGTACCATGAATGTCTACATAAGTACATCTAGGATGAGATGTAGTTCATTGACATTTCCTCTCTCGACATGGCGTATTGGTATGTTGTAAAGATTGAGCAGAAGTTTAAACAAAAGAAGCGAGACTTTGGATATCTGAATCCAAAGCAAGGAAAAGGTGCCACCAACCAAGGAACAATGGACCAAGCCAAGGCAAGGCTACCCCAAACAGCTCGTAGAAGTCGTATGCAAAGAACAATACCATGAAGACAAAGAAGGACATGGGAAAATGGTGTGAGTTCCATAAGAGCTCAACTCACAATACAAGTGAGTGTCAGGCCAAGCAGTCACTGGTGGCCGAGCTGAAGGCTTCTGAATTCAATGCAGTGTCTGACTCTGAATCAGAATCCAATAAGGGCACTCACAAAGGGAAGAAGATCATTGATGCAAAACCGAGTGCCACCATTGCCACCAAAAAGATCTAGAAAATTGAGCCAGAAGATCCAAAGGAGGGGGAATGCCTCTTCCACTAACAGATGTGGGTGAAGGGTTCTCCATTGTAGTTCATTGTTAACAGTGGGAGCCAAAAGAACCTCATTTCAGCAGAAGTCATGAAGGATTTGGTCCTAAATACTACAACACATCCACAATCGTACACCATCGGGTGGCTTCACGAAGGATAAGGTATTCACGTTAGCCAGTAGTGTCACCTTCCCTACAACATCAAGCCCTTCATGGATGAGGTATTGTGTGACATTGCTCCTCTTGAAGTTTTTGATGTACTATTAGGAAGACCATACTTATGGAAGTGACATGTTGTATATGAGTCTAGACCTTGCTCTATGATTATTAATTTCACTAATAAGTCGTACATGATATTGAAGGTAGCATCGCCTACTCCCATCTCTTTGATCACTACAAAGTAGTGTAGTAAGATCATTTCCCAGACTAGGAAATTGATTTTCCTTATGATTCGCTCCCAAGGAAAGAATAAGGTTGTGGCCACAGCTTCGAGGTAGGTCTCCTCTACACAGCAACAATCGATGGACAAGGTCGTGGAGGAGTACAACGATATTTTTGCCTCACCCACCGGGGTACCTCTATACTATCAGGGCAAGCACTCAATCGATTTGACCCCAGGTGTGTCATTTCCTAATGGACTGATCTATCGATGCTTTGTTCTGTAGAACAATGAGATCAAGAGGCAGATTTAGGAACTACTATAGAAAGGGCACATCAGGCCAAGCTCATCACTTTGTGGGAGCCTGATTATATTGGTACAAAAGAAGCATGGGACCTAGAGGCTCTGTATTGACTACCAGAAACTGAACAAGATCACTGTCTGGAATAAAATCCCAATCCCATAGATTGATGACCTTCTGGACCAGCTCAAGGTGGCCAAATATTTCAGCAAGATTGACTTGAAGTGAGGTTATCACCAGGTTCGTATCGAACCCTCTGATGTGTGGAAGACTTCCTTCAAATCCAAGGAGGGCCTTTGTGAATACGAATGCCCCTGAAACCTTCATGAGACTGATGGACGACATCTTGCGGGCCTTCACCAATGCATTCGTGGTGGTGTATTTAGATGACACCTTGATCTTCAACCAGAGTTGGGAAGATAACCTCCACTATATTTGACAGGTCCTTCAAACCCTTTGACAACATAATTTATGTGCTATCTAGGAGAAATGCACCTTTGGCCTGACCCAGGTTCAATATATGGGGTACATCATTAATGAGTAGGGTGTACATGTGGACCCATCCAGATACAAGTCATTCGAGATTGGCCAACCCAAATGACTCTTATAGAGCACTGAAACTTTTTGGGTCTTGCTAATTTCTATCGTAGGTTTGTGTTAGGGTTTTCTCATATCGCTTGGCCTTTAAGTCACCTTACCAAGGGTAGAGAAAAAGCAAAGTTCTTTTGGTAGGAAACCCAATAGTGAGCATTCTCTGAGTTGAAGAATCACCTCTGTTTTGCACCTGCGCTTACATTACCATGCTTTCAACAACCATTTTAGATTGAGAAAGATGCCTCTCACTATGCTATTGGTGTTGTTTTGACTCAACATGGGCATCCAGTCGTTTACAACACTGTGACACTTTCAAACATCGTCTGAAAGTACCCTACTTGCGACAAACAAATGTAGTCTATTGTGTAGGCCTGCTATTAATGGAAGCATTACATTCTAGGGAAGGAAATGGTAATCTACATAGACCATCAACCTCTATAGTTCATACAGACACAAGGGAAGTTGCAGAATGATCACCATCAGAAATGGTCCACCTATCTACAATAATTCCATTTGAACATTCAGTATAAGAATGGCAAAACCAATAATTTTGTTGATATCCGTAGCTCACCACTAGTCATGGCTCTAATCACTATGCTTGACTCCTGTGGGCATGAGACATCAGCCTCACCGCAGATTTACGAGAGCGATCCAGAATTCGGCAGCATATACTAGACACTCCTAGAAGGGAAAAAAGTTCCAAATTTTCACCTTTAGGATGCACTATTATGCCACTTGGGACACATATGTGTTCCTTCAAGTGAGCATGCCAAGATGATTTGGGAGGCACACTACAGTCAATTCGCTGAACATTTCGGAGTAGATAAAACTGTGGCGTTATTTCAGAAGTATTTTTATTGGCTGAAACTTTTTCATGATGTTCAGAAGTACATTAGATCCTGCTTCTCCTATCACATTTCCAAACCAACCATCAAGAAGCAAGGCTTGTATACTCCTCTACCTACTCCTATTCGGCCTTAGGAATCTGTCTCCATGGATTATATGTCGAGCCTTACTTATACTAAGCACAACAATGATTGTGTTTTCATGGTCATCGATAGATTCTCTAAGATGGCCATCATGGCGGCCTGTAAGAAGAGTATCATAGTAGAGGCCATTGTTAAGCTCTTCTTTGAGCAAGTGTGGGTACACTTTGAGATCCCACAATCCATTATCTTAGAATAGGACAACAGATTCATGAGTGCATTTTGGTCATGTCCCTGGTCGATGTTGGATAGAAAACTTACTAAGTCCACGTCTTTCCATCCCCAAACTGATGTCCAAACAGAGGTTGTCAACAGGATGATAGTACACATTTTGTGCATGTACAACTCAAAGCATCCACGCACATGGGATGAAAGTTTCCTCTATGTCTAACACAGCTACAACAAAGCCATCCACAGCTTAATAGGCCACAACCCATTTCAGGTGGGGCTAGGATTTCAACCATTATGCCCCATTGATGTGGCCATACCATTTGCAGCCACTCATGTAGATTCAGCTCACGTGCAGTCTGAAGTTGAAAGGGATAACAACTTGATTGAGTGCATTCAACACATCAGCCAATGGGTCCTTGATATATTGGATAGAGCCAATGCTAAGTACAAGTAGTGCCATGATTAGCATCGACTGTCGTACAATTTCTAGGTGGGTGATAAAGTTTGGCTTCATTTGCAAAAGGAGTGCCTTACTCGACCCCACCACAAGCTTCACCTGCTCCGATATGGGTCACACACTATCACCAAGGCTGACGGTGACAACTCCTTTGAGCTCAGTATCCTACTGTTCCTTGGTCTACACCTAGTGTTCAATGTAAAGCTCCTTTGACCATACTTTCCACCATTGTTGGACATATCTAACATTGCAGAACAACTCACATCAGTAGAACTCAACCCGTACTTCATGGAATAGGCCACAGCTCATTAGATCATGGACACAACAGAGGGTATAGCTATATCTATTTGTTAGAGTAGGCCAACTCCTACACTAAGGCAAGTGGTTCCCTAGGGACCAGGTTTAACAGAAAGTTCCTCATCTCATGAAGGCTCTACATGCAATGGGTAACATTTCTTCCTAAGGGGGAGGAATGATCCAGGTGGATATTGGTGGCGACTCGCCTATTCCACCTAGACCCCCTAACCAGTTTCATATGTTTCCTTAATTGTAGCACAATTTACTGTTTTTGGCAGTTTTTCGGGTTGTGAACTTCCAAAGTCATTTTGAGGCCCTAAACGATGTTTTTTTTGGAAAATTTTATTTAGCTACTGCAATGGAAATCGCATCAACAACTATATTCCTTAGACAGATCTTTCCAACAAGATATCATACATGTTAAACAGAGATAATATGCCCAAGTTACGACCCTGAGAAGTTGGTTTCCCAACTAACCCCAACGGGACCCATAAAATCTCGGTGTTACATCTCCTCAAATTAGGGTTTTGGTTGTTTAGGGCTTTCTCTTATTATTTAATAATAAAATGTCCCTCGAGCCTCATTGTAACTTAGTTCAGAGGCATGTATCCACCACATCTCTTCTCAAAGATAAGCTACTATCACTCGAGCTATCTTATTTGCATTCTATTTGTAACCATAGTTCAATATTTTTCTATTAATGAAATGACGTGTTTTTCTACTGCATCTTTGTGTTTATGATCATATCATTAAGTTTTTGTCTTCATGTTTAAGTTCAGATATAACAGATATAGTGAGGATTTTGAAGGAATAAATCAGAAGTTGCAAGGAATATAATAAAAGGATGATTGGGACATAGGAAAGGCTTGCCAAAGCTCAAGAAAAGAAAGTTGAGGTTAACGCAGTGATCCTTCCTAGCTTATCAGATATTATGCAAAGACAAGGGCAACCATTGGTTAATCATGGACATCATGATAGGACTAATGGGGCATATGGTAGTAGGTCTCGATCACAATATAGGTTGGATAGACATGATTCAACCAAAGGTAGTATATGGTTGGATACACCTAAGAGGAGAGGTAGTGCTTATGGTTTCTATTCTATTTTTGGTTCTAAGAGACATCATTTTCATCACCGCAATCATACTTATAGGAGGAGTGAGAATAAGTGCTTTCTAGAGGAGTTCATGAAAGTCAAACCTCCTAATTTTGATGGAGAGATGAAGAAATCAAAGGATGCAGAAGCATGGCTGCCTCCGATGAAGAATTTTTTGGATCGCATATAGAGAATATGAAAGAAAAGATAATGATTTGCAGTCTCAAGTGAAAATCATGTTTTTGTTGCGAATATGTGAAGGTTGTTAGAGGCATCAAGGTAGAAGAGTTGAGTTGGCATGAGTTTAAAAGAATCTTTAGGAAGAAGTACTTGTGTGAGAGATATTATGATGGAAAGCCTAAGGAATTCTATCAGTTCAAGATGAAGAGTAGATGACCAAATTTATGGATTTGTTGAGGTATGTGCCCTACCTCAAGGATGAGAAGGAAAAGGTCCAAAGATTCATCAGTGGACTTCCATTAGCATTCAAGGATCAGATTGAGTATGATGAGTGTCATTCATTAGAGGAATTCATCGATAAATTGAAACATTGTTTTGAGCATTTGAAGATCAATTATGAGCCTAAGCATGATTGGAAAGGGCATGATACGGCTGAAGGAAAATGGCCTCTGAAGCGAGGAAGACCTCAAGATAGATGTAAGAAAGAAAATGTGGCTCCCTATAAGACATCTAATGCGGTTGATAAAGGACATCGAACTCATACTTGAGAATAGAAGAATAAAGGTAGTGGTAGAGAACTATTGTAGTGTTATATTTGTGGCAAGGATAATCACTAGAAGGATTTTCCATTATACCAGGGTAGCAGGCTACACATCTACAATGCTCAGGAGGCACAGGTAGTTTGGGATGTTGTTTAGAGAATTCATTGAATCTATGCAACACTTGATAACTTGAAGGTGGGTAATCAGGAATCCATTATTGATATGGAAGGTAAGAATCGTGATTGATTTTTTTCCATGTTTAATGATCCTGTATTTAATTATAATTATGTTAGTCCTCACTTGGTGGATATGTGTGGATTGAACAAATAAGTCCATGCAGAGTCATGGTTCGTGCAGTTAGCTACAGGGAGAAAGAAAAGATTTCATCATTAGGTGAGAGCCGGTGCATTTGAGTTGAATGGTATGCCTACATCAACACATCTAAATGTGCTTCCTTTGGGATTATATAGTATGTTTTTGGGGATGAATTGGTTGTTTACTCACGGGATCAAGGTAGACTGCTATGAAAAGGCTATTGAGTGCCTTGATGATGATGGAGAGAAGAGAATCACACAAGGAAAGAAGAAGCCTACATCAGTGAGAATGGTTACAACCATGCAAGATAACCACAATTGTAGGAAGGGGTGTGTATTGTTTGTAGTGAATTTTTCAATGACAAAGGGAAGGATGTTGAGGATGAGGAAGAATTGAAGAAGTATCCTATTTTGCACCAGTTTTAGTATGCTTTTCTTGCAAATATTTCAGAATTTCCGCCTCATACGGAAATGGATTTCTCTATTGAGTTGGTACTAGGAGAATCACCATCATCAAAGGCACCTTATAGGATGAGCACTCCGAAGTTTGTGGAATTGAAGTTGTAGCTAAAGGAAATTCTTGTGTTGACAGTGTTGGAAATCTATCAACCAAGGCATCTCCCTGATGTGAAGTCCCAACCAGACCTCACATAGTTTGGTGTAGGAGTCCCATCCAATATGAAGGATCAGTTACCATATACTTAGAGATCTTGCTTGGCTCTTGCTGTTAGCACATGGGAGTGTTACACTGATATCTTCAAATAGCAAGGTACATGTGCCTGGTGAGTTTGTAATGTAAATGTGTCAAGGTTCTCTTACTACAAAGGGGGATAGTAAAGTGAGCCTCTAAATGAGAGGTAATAGTACCACCTAGGAAGAGACACATGCAAACTAGAAAGGTTTGTCCAGCATCCAGCGGAATAGTCCACATCGAACGTAGTAGTCGTTAAAAATGATGTCAAGGGGACAACACGTACACTACCCAGCTGAGTATTCCACACAGATGTGACGGTCATTATAACTAGAAAACAAGGATGTTCTATCGAGTATCACGCAGAGTAGTCCACAAGGATGTGGCAAGGGTGATATCCAATACACAAAAATGGTATATCTAGTATATGTGGAGTAGTCCACAGGGATGAGACATTGGTGGTAACAAATACAACACATGTTCAACAATGTAAGTACTAAAATAACTAAATTAGTTCAACTATCTAAGTACAGATTAAGAAAACATGCATTACAAATGTTTAAAGGATAGTCTTACAAACATCTACAAAATGTGTGTGAAAACCTGCTGGCCTTAACAGGCTCCTGAATTAAGCAAAAGTCCCAACACATAGTTTTACACCATACATCACTAGTCCCATATTCGGACATTGAAGCCACTCCTCAATCCTGAAAGACCAGACTACAAACTCTCAAGTCTATGTGGGAGGAGCCAAGTTTAAAAGTCCTTGCTCATACAATGGTAAGGGTATATATAGCCAAGTGTGATGCTTGACCCTTGTGACTCTTAGACTACCCTCATGACCGTTCAACTTCTAATAAATTTTCAACTGACATGACTCTTCAACTTCTTATGTGCACCCATTGGACTTCACCTTACATTACATTGAGTTACAATGAATATGGCCCATAGTGGTGATGTGGCCAAGATAATTCTTGACACAACTTGACATGAAATTGCTGACATGTACTGGCTAATTGTGGTCTCTGCATCAAGCTCCTATGCTACTGAATGATGGATGTACTCTTGGTGTGCTTTGTCTTATCCTCTACATCGGATAGCGCTATGGGGTCTTCGATGGCCTTTTTCTTGCGATGGTTCAATGCATATGTTCCTTTCACTTGTTTCTTGACGTTCTTGGTACATCTGTCCAACTACAAGCAATTATTCCAGCATGTACACTCCATCTTGTTTATCATCTCTCCATGATCTATCAGTGTACCTATTCCTGCAATTCACTCATGATGGAATGACATCAAATCCAAACCTCCTAGTCTAGCATGATGCATTGTTATCATGTTTCGAGTGACAAGGAGGGAGGACAACTCACTAAGACACCATAGAGTGGAACTCAGGCTGGAATGAGGGACTCGAGGAGGAGAACATGCATTGTCAAGAAAAAATTTGCAGTGGTCATTGGGAGGTAGAATTTCATAGTGAAGGACACCAGTGGAAACTACAAGGTCGGACCCTAAGGGGCACTTCTGCGTAGTGCCTTGAGGGAAGAAAAGACAGGGATGCTAGGGACTTGGTGGGAATTTCTACATAGTCTTCAAGAGCAAGGCATTATAGGTCTACAAGGGACCTACTAAGGATGAGTGCACAATTTTGGAGAATAATGCAGGACAGGAAACAGAGGGCATGCTAAACATGACTACGCAGTTTTGGAGAACAATGCAGGAGAGGCATCAGGAGTCCTATTGGATATGTCTATGTAGTTTCTGAAGGAAGTGCGGAGAAAGGAAACATAGAACCAATAGGAAATGTCTACGTAGTTTTAGAGATTAGTGCAGACTTAGGTCTTCATGCAGTGCACAGTTCGGGTAGACGAGAAGGAGGCTTGATGACTGTGCTTGAGAAATGTGTAATTTAGTTTGGACATGGAGGTAGTTGCTGCATAGTTTTGGGAGGAAAACATGCTTCTCACCTCTCACATTGTGTAGTGCAACTGACCTAGAGGACAACCCCAAGAACTCTGTGGTTTCGGGAAGCAGAGCAAGCTCACTAAGGGCTGAGACTACGTGGTACAATTTAGTCAGGATCGGTGGAACAGGGTTGTCCAGTCGAACATATTTTTTAGAAAACGGCTAAGTGTTGAAAGCAAATGAACTTTTGCAAACTTGACTTTGTGATCATACACTTAGCATACTTCGACAACAAGACAACAAAAACCACCAGTACAACAAAACAAAACATGCCCTCGGTGAGACTGTCTTAGAGATGAAAGTGACAAGCACGACACTTGAGAGAGACCTTCCGACGACCGTGACAAGACTTGCGTGACAATGCTTACAACTTTGTGTGTGAGTATGATGGATGTTTACATACTGAAGAAAACCCAAACACACAAATAAAAACCTTCAAAATTACCTGAAAAAGATCGCAAGCATGACAAAGGAATTAATATGACAAAAGATGATTGTTGGTCAAACAAGCAAAAAGGTGAAAAGAATTCACAAGAGCTCATGGGGTGACGTCAACTGTTTACAACCATCAAAGGAAAAACCAAGGAAGGCTCTGGTATTTGGATGTAAGCCAAAATTTTGGAGGGTGTTGCAGCCGCTACAACACTTGGTGACACACTTGTTGAATACCAGCTTCTTTGTTTTGGTTCGTTTACAGTGCAGGGCCTTGGCCCTTTGGGGAGTATTGATTCATTGTGCGGATCACTTCGGCATCCCCACTCATCTCATGGACATACATGGTTCACCTTGTACTGACTTAGTTGAACACAACACAAAATTCATCTAAATCACTGTGTTTCAAATTGGCAAGGGTAATTTGGCTCATGAGCTTAAGATTTTCAGAGTATAGTTTTTCATCGATAGTGTTTCTCCACTTGAAGCAGGCATGGAAACTACCCCGATGGAGTCATGCAAGAACACAAGAATTTCTCCACTCCAAGTGATCTTGGATAGTACCCAGTGGACTTGCCTACTTCATCTCTCAGTGTAGGAATCCTTTCTCTTCTTTCGTCTTTGTTATTTTTTTGAAAAAGAGTTGTGCATAGGCATTTATTGTTTTGGGGGGCGGAAGAGGGATCCCGACTTATTGAGATAAGGAGAGATTGTTCATTTACAGAATCATATAAAGACCTCTTATTTAGGGTTTCTCTTTTAGATTTTCCCCTTCTCCATTTCTACTAGTTAGATAAGCTTGAACACAATAGAGCAGAAAAATGGGTATAGGCATGAGGTTTCCCAGGCTGGACATGGGTTCATGGTTTGACCAAAACTTTCCTTACATATGGATCATATTTTCCATCAATACTTCATCAAACATAAGTTACAACCAAGAACAAAGAAGATGGACATAGTACAGACTAATCGATGTAGTGTCACAAGACTCTTTGAACTTTAGCCACAGACCCATTCAGAAACTAGAACACAATGTAGGCACAACACTTATTTGCGTAGTGCAAACAAATGTAAAAATAAACACGAAAGGAAAAATAAAATGAGATGAAAGGTGTGTTGAAAATAACAACAAGAAATGTTAAAAGTATAATCCAGAAATTCGAATTTAATTTGTCCTTGAATTAAATTGTGAATTAAAATTGTAATTAATTTTGTTGGAAATAATACTGAGAGGGGGGGGGGTGAATCAGTATTATCAAATCATAAAACTTTTTCATCTCCATACTTAGATACATATACACTACTTCAGTTAATGGAACCGCCATGTATACGCAACTATGTCTAATGCAACTAGCGTATATCCAAAATACTTATGATTCAGTTAATCCATTAAATGTTGATCTTTAGTTAGTGCATCAGAACTTCATTAACCATATGAACAGTAAGCAGGTGCAGTAAATCAAAATAGATCATCACACACAAGAAGCACACATGAACACCATGATATAAGGTGGAAACCCAGTGTGGGTGAAAACCACCTGCTACAAGTCATCTCTATCTTCTTTTAATAAGAAACTTCATTTTACAATATTTTTGTATTGGTGCAGTCTTATACCAGTATAGAGGCTTCTACCTGTAGAAGGCTACAACCTTCTCTCATTCTCCAGACTCTCCTGGATGGGAGCTACAACCCCCTTAGCTCTTGTACTAGCTGATCCATTTACTATTACGTAGGTGCTTGCCTACTGAATGCTCCAATCTTCACTTGTTCTCTAGCTACTACTGGAAGGGAGCTACTACCCCCTTTGCTCTTGTCTTAGCTGATGTACTAGTACGTAGGCACCGACCTATAATCTCCTTTCACCCTCCAGGGACCACATTTCATACATTTTCAGACTGGATACTCCTGAAGCACAACACTATAATCTTAAGGCCGCGTTTCATCAAATTTTCATACTGGACCCATAAATGTCATTGAAGCATAAAACAATCAATACTAGCATCATCGATTTCTGCATCACTAAAACACTGAAACCCTGTCAACAACACAGTCACCAAAACACAGAGCAGAACACTGAATTCTACAACAATATTCAGAACCAACTGTATCATCAAAATCATGCATCAGAGTGCATACGCTACTTGGGAGTGCTGAACCAGCGTGTATACGCAACTTCACCAAGGTGAACCAGCATATATGTCATCAATTACTTACTTATAACTTGATGCACTTCCTCACTTCAGACATATCCAGATTATTACATATACAAGGATAATATGTGTGCTAGCACCCAGATCTAGTCCATCAGATCACATAAATATGAGTCATTATGATCCTGATCCAATATTAGTTCTCATCCATCAATACTAAAGCTAAACACAATCAACCAAACAGGATATGCAGAATAATGACACCATTAAACTGTCATTAGAACTCATCAACAACCAGAACCACCTGTAACATAAAACATCAAAGCTCAAACGATATACGCTACTACCATGAACCAAACCCGCGTACATACACGCTTACACCAAATCCAACCCGCGTAAAAATCTATAAATATTCAATCATGACTTGCAGCGATTTCAAACTTACGTTATACCCAATTCAGATCATTACATGTGTCCGTATACAGATCTAGAATAAACATAATCAATCATATAGAGATAGTTCATTTCAAACCATTTGATCCCAATCTATCCTTAGATCTTGTTCTCCATCAACCGGTGAGATCCCTCCTTAGCTCAGATCAAGCAATGCATCATCAACCCATAACCTGCATACTGGACCTCATACTTCATCAGATATTCAAGACTTTTTCCAATATGCATGCCTAATGATCTTCTTCTCCTTTTATAGTCTTAGGCCTTACTCAATACCACGGTCCAAAACCATAATAAAACAATACCATGGACCCAATACTTGGGATCAACACTTCTGTCGAGATACCATGGTCCAAAACCATAGGTCTATATACCACGGACCCAAAAGTAAGCTTTCCCACATGTACGTGCTTTTCTGTGTATGAAAGTGTGTGCATACGCATACGCGACTTTTGATAGGAAATCCCGCGTGTATACACGCCATTGTATTAGTGAAGTTGCGTGTATACCCTACTTGGTATATAGCAAACCTACGTATATACACGACTTGGTACATAGTGAACCTGCGTATAACCTGTGTGTATACCCTACTTGGTATATAGTGAACCTACGTATATACTTTGAGCCTGCATATATACTCTTCTTTCTTCATTATTTGTAGTCTGATCATCAATTTTTTGCTACTTATCTACTGCACTATGATCTGTCATCTGTGTGAGTTGCCATCAAGGACAACACTTGTATCATAATGCCAACAATCCCCCCCTTTGGACTTGATGGCAAAGCTAACTTGTCATTACTGAGAACTGTCATCTGATTCCTTTTAGCTGTCCTGCATCCCATGCATTCAGTCACATCTGATATCTCTTCTGAAGATTTATCTAGTTATAACTAAGTGAGATGTTCTTCTATGAGTGGGTTGCCATCAAGTACAACACATGCATCATAATGCCAACAATCTCCCCCTTTGGACTTGATGGCAACAACACCAAATCACTCTCCCCCTTTGACATCAAGGGCAAAGGGCGGACCAAGATATTCACTTTCTTTGATAAACATCCCGCTGGCCATACTCCCGCCTGAGTACCTGCTAAAATTTCTAAATGAGCTCCCCCTTTGTATATGCTAAGGTGTACTAATCTGACCATGCTCCCTCTGAGTACATGGTGAAATCTCTTCTCTACTGAAGTGTGCCATTCATGCTCCCCCTGACTATGAGCAAGGTCTACGAAAAGGTATTCTACAAGAAGGATATGACTCTATACATCATAAATGACCTTCCTATCACCAAGGACTCATGCATACATCCATCTCCCATAAAAGTGGGGATATACCAAAAGTTTACATATGATAATACAAGAGTATAACATCATTCATCCCAGGCATAGTGGGGAAACCAAACTAGGCCGTTACATGACCTTGATATTTCATCATCCTTCCTATGCATAGAGGGGGTACAAATTACATTAGAAGAGATTTCATCAAATGACTACAATAGATAGAGACACACTATTACATCATGAGTCTTGATATGACCTTTACATCTAAATAAGACCATGATAGTCATTAGCAACTATTATACACCATGAATGATCTACTCCATAAGCATCTGTCAACAACATATAGACCAACAATCATGTTCTCCCTCTTCACTCGTTCCATCTGTGCCACATGGTCTCTATTAGGCCCATATCAGACTCTTCTCATCCTGAGTTTGGCCCACTGATTTCCTTCAAATCAACATATACGCAACTGTATCCATAGAAACAGGAGTATATACGTGGATCCTCCTCATGAAACTCACATACAACCACTTCTAGATCAACAACTTGTAAATTTCCTATGGCAAGGTATGTCTGCATATGGATATCAACTCATCCTTTTGAACATCATCATAAAATCATTCACATTATATCATATGTGTAAAACACCATAGCCATCCCATCAACAAGATGATCTTATATATCATCCATGTATCATCACTTGGGAATATCTGCATCAATCAACATATGTAAGTATCAACCTATCAACATATAGGTAAGAACTCATCATCATCATGTCTCCAACAATGCATCTCCATGTATTCAACATATAGCACTATGTATCTAGAGCTCAACAGCAACAATCCTCATCCACATGAGTGCCAAGAATTATAGGAAACCTGCATCATAACTGTATTATATGATCTTTATGCATATGACGACAGCAGCATATGAGTAACTCATCATCAAGTGAGGAAGATGTGTATTCAAGCTTTGTACTTCTCCTTATCCTTATGAAGATCACCATGTAAGCACCATATATGCACCATCTAAGAATCAATCCACAAATATGATCTGAACATCAACTATGTAATCCCAAGAATCATATGAGATTTTATCATGGACAACTCATAACCACATCATAGCAAGATATATCATTTAGCCATATAAGCATCATCACCAAGGACTATTAACCATAATGCCAACAATGCATTATTAAAGGCATATGCTCCCCCTTAACCTGTGCCATCTGTTTACTATTAGATCTGATCATGCATATATCAGCAATAAGCATCAAGACATCATCATCATCAAGTTAGGATCAAAACACTTCTAAACATCTTACAAGTATCAAGACATTTCCACACATCCTCAGTAGACTGTAACTATTAACCAATAGAGCAAATAATGGACTGAATCATGTCAGACCCTTTTTCTGAGCCTGTCCCCACTTCTTTTCCTCAGACTGACATATATGCGACTGTGCAGTGTCTAACTCGCATATATACGCGACTTCCCCTTATGAAACTTGCGTATGAGATTTATGACACTGAAGTTTTACACTTTCAGCTCCCCCTGAGTCTGTTATGTCTATGCTGTGCTTTGTCTGAGTATATTGTGTTGTGCCACATCTTTATGACTGTACTTCCTTCTTCTTCCATATCTTCAAGTGTGATGATGTTTTCTCCTTTTGGTGTGGTGCCCGAACCTTCTTCCTGCATTCCTTTGCTATATATCCAAGCTTGTTACATGCATAACATCTCATATGTTTCATATTCCTCCTGTAGCAATCAACAACTTTGTGACCAAACATATTGCAAGAAAAACAATATCCCTGAAAGTACCTGGAATGTGATGATCTTTCTGTGTGATGATCTTGTTCTTCTTCTACATCTAGCTGCAACATGTCCAAGATTATGACATACATAACATTCAACATTATGCATTGGAGGAGTAAAATATTTCCTTTGAAGAATTTCTTTCCTTGGCTTTTGATGGGGTTTTCTTCTCATCTCTTCATTGTGCATTTCAGATTTCTCATTAGAGTTTCTTGCCTCTCCTTGTGAGCTATATTCACTTTCAGTGGATTCATAAAAACCAAGACCAGTTTTGATAGCAAGAGACCTTTGACAACTAAGAATATCATCCAAGATCTTAGTACTATCTTGAAATCGTAAGTGCTTATCCTTTTCTTCTAATTTATCATTTAGAATATTTACCTCAACCTGAAGATGCTCTTCCTTTTCACGATATTGCTACTTCATGTCTTCTTCAGCTTTCCTTCTTTCTTCCAACTGATGCCTCAATTCAAGAACTTTGTTTTCTTGTTTTTGGAGTAGATCTTTATTCTGCTTCTTTGATTCTTCAAGATCTTCCTTTAGTGAGCGGATCATAGCTTCAAGCCTTTCATAATAACTGGATCTATCTCTGAGTTTCTTGATGATTGAGCTCCTTTCATTTACTTCATTTCTTAATGATGCCACTTCATCCTGCAACTTTTGACATTAGTCTTCCTTGTTCTTGAATAACTTCCTTACCCTGTTTCCTTCCTCTAGTTGAGCTTTTAGTTTGGTAGCTTCTTCTTTGAAAGCACATTCCCTTTTGTTCAATAGATATTATTGATCTCTAATTTTGTCTGTAAGCCTTTTAAATTCTGCCTCTATTTGATATCTTTCTTGCTCACCCATAAGTGCAAATTCAGTTGTTTCGCTATCACATTCATCATCTTTAAGAGGATAAATAGATGTATCACTAGAGGATAACAAATTCATACCTGATAGATCTTATTCATCTTCATTCTGAAGTGATTCTCAATCTGATGTGCTCCTTCCACATATTCCCCAATCAATACACCCACTGTCATAGTTCTTCTGAGATGCCTTCTTCTTCTTAGGTGCTTTCTTCTTAAGCTTCTTTCCCATAGTTCCACGGATCTCCTTCAAGTGATCAAGCTTCTACCAAAGGACCTCCTTTGATACCAATTGTTGGAAATAATACTGAGGGGGGCGGGGGTGAATCAGTATTATCAAATCAATAAAACTTTTTCATTTCCATACTTAGATACATATACGCTACTTCAGTTAATGGAACATGCGTGTATACGCAACTGTGTCTAATGCAACTAGCATATATCCAGAATACTTATGATTCAGTTAATCCATTAAATGTTGATCTTTAGTTAGTGCATCAGAACTTCATTAACCATATGAATAGTAAGCAGGTGCAGCAAAACAAAACAGATCATCACACACAAGAAGCACACATGAACACCATGATATAAGGTGGAAACCTAATGTGGGTGAAAACCACCTGCTGCAAGTCATCTCTATCTTCTTTTAATAAGAAACTTCATTTTACAATATTTATGTACTAGTGCAGTCTTATAGCAGTACACAGGCTTCTACCTGTAGAAGGCTACAACCTTCTCTCATTCTCCAGACTCTCCTGGATGGGAGCTACAACCCCCTTAGCTCTTGTACTAGCTGATCCATTTACTAGTATGTAGGTGCCTGCCTACTAAATGCTCCATCTTCACTTGTTCTCTAGCTGCTACTGGAAGGGAGCTACTACCCCCTTTGCTCTTGTACTAGCTAATGTACTAGTACGTAGGCACCGACCTATAATCTCCTTTCACCCTCCAGGGACCACATTTCATACATTTTTAGATTGGATACTCCTGAAGCACAACACTATAATCTTAAGGCCACGTTTCATCAAATTTTCATACTGGACCCATAAATATCATTGAAGCATAAAACAATCAATACTAGCATCATCAATTTCTGCATCACTGAAACACTGAAACCCTGTCAACAACACAGTCACCAGAACACAGAGCAGAACACTGAACTCTACAACAATATTCAGAACCAACTGTATCATCAAAATCATGCATCAGAGTGCATACACTACTTGGAAGTGCTGAACTAGAGTGTATACGCAACTTCACCAAGGTGAACCAGCGTATATGTCATCAATTACTTACTTATAACTTGATGCACTTCCTAACTTCAGACATATCCAGATTATTACATATACAAGGATAATATGTGTGCTATCACCCAGATCTAGTCCATCAGATCACATAAATATGATTCATTATGATCCTGATCCAATATTAGTTCTCATCCATCAATACTAAAGCTAAACACAATCAACCAAACAGGATATGCAGAATACTGACACCATTAAACTATCATCAGAACTCATCAACAACCAGAACCACCTGTAACTTCAAACATCAAAGCTCAAACGGTATACGTGACTACCATGAACCAAACCCGCGTACATACACGCTTACACCAAATCCAACCCACGTAAAAATCTATAAATATTCAATCATGACTTGCAGCGATTTCAAACTTACGTTATACCCAATTCAGATCATTACATGTGTCAGTATACAGATCTAGAATAAACATAATCAATCATATAGAGATAGTTCATTTCAAACCATTTGATCCTGATCTATCCTTAGATCTTGTTCTCCATCAACCAGTGAGATCCCTCCTTAGCTCAAATCAAGCAATGCATCATCAACCCATAACCTGCATACTGGATCTCATACTTCATTAGATATTCAAGACTTTTTCCAATATGCATGCCTAATGATCTTCTTCTCCTTTTATAGTCTTAGGCCTTACTCAATACCACGGTCCAAAACCATAATAAAACAATACCATGGACCCAATACTTGGGATCAACACTTATGTCGAGATACCATGGTCCAAAACCATAGGTCTATATACCACGAACACAAAAGTAAGCTTTCCCACATGTACGTGCTTTTCCATGCATGAAAGTGTGTGCATACACATACGCGACTTTTGATAGGCAATCCCGCGTGTATATGCGCCTTTGTATTAGTGAAGCTGCGTGTATAAGCTGCGTGTATACCCTACTTGGTATATAGCGAACCTGCGTATATACGCGACTTGGTACATAGTGAACCTGTGTATAACCTGTGTGTATGCCCTACTTGGTATATAGTGAACCTGTGTATATACTCTGAGCCCACATATATACTCTTCTTTCTTCATTCTTTGTAGTCTGATCATCAATTCTTTGCTACTGATCTGCCGCACTATGATATGTCATCTGTGTGAGTTGCCATCAAGGACAACACTTGTATCATAATGCCAACAATTTTCTCATAGCAGCTTGTAATAGTCAACTAAGTTAAGTTGACTTAATTAACTTATAAATTTCGAGTTGGAAGTCTTTTGGAAGTCATGTATATGTTCTACTTGTGTTTTATGGGTCTAGAATGAGTTTATTTATGAGTTGTAATTAGAGAACTCAGGTTACTGACTTATGGTAAGTTAAATTAGCTATAATTGATTTTGGAACTAATAGAGGATTAGTAGTCAGTTGGTGCACTCATTCATCCAAAATTGTTACTCGAGTTGACTGAAGATTCCCTCATTAGAAACTCATGCATCAGTTTAGATAAAGAACAAGTTGATACTAGAGTGCAAAGACAATGTACTATTAGTTGTATGATTTACTGAGTTGTAAATATCATGCATTCATTTAGATAAGGACCTAATTTTGGATTGAAAAATTATGGATGAGGAATTTCCCTTAAAATAGAGGCTAGTTCTCTGAAGAATTGTGCAAAGAATCAGAAGCTTGGAGGCTTGGAAATTTGGCTAATTATTGTCCAAAGGAAGTCATCAGGTGGAGGATAGGAAATACTTGTGTAGGTTAAGCTTAAGGTTGAGCAAAGCATATTGTATTCATCCAAATTCTTTGACCAAGGGCGCAAGGAATCAGTGGCTTGGAGAGAAGCAAAAGAGGATAAAGATTGGCTTAAGCTTCCTTCTGAGCAGGAAGATTGATCATACTGAGTGTTGGCATTGTTCTTGCGAGAGTAGGAATTGTATTCTCATATTGGATTTATCATTTAATGCAATACAAATAGTGGGGTTTTTCAGCTGAGGCTTTCACCGAATACTTATTGTGTTATGTGCCATTGATTTATCTTAATCTTGTTCATATTGTTTTGATAGATCTATTGGCTTCTATTGGTTCAAGGTAGAAGTATATTCTTGTCCTGTGCTTTAGTAAATTGCATGAGCATCTGAATCTACAGGGAATTCTACATGGTATCGGAGCTAGAATTGTAGAAATTTTCCACATGGTATCAGAGCCATATTTGTTTTGGCCGCGAGTTTGTAGAGAATATGTGAAACCATTTGTGAAAAATTTTCAGAAGTAAATAGCATATATTTATTCCTTGGGACAAAATACCCAAATTCAAAAAACAAATCAACCGAATTAGAGTTCAGATGAGGGAGATATCGCTGATTTAAAATCAGCTCTTTTTCCAGAAAATTTCGTGATGATGGGACAAATGAAACAGATTGGTGTGCTAGCTAAGAACTTGTATGCACTTGAGGTACAATATGCATGCAAAGCCTTGAGGATCAAGGCAAATGTTAGATATGTTGTAGCTCCCAAAGACAACCTTGGATTCCTTATGAGACCAACGTCTGGCACATATAAATTGGTGTGTCTCAATTGATTACAAGAAATTGGAGACGTCACTTATGTTCTATAGATATATACATACATACATATATATATATATATATATATATATATATATATATATATATATATATATATATATATATATATATATATATATATATATATATATATATATATATATATATATAGATATAGATATATATAGATATAGTGAGAGAGAGAGAGAGAGAGATAGGGAATGGATTGGTCCATTTATCCAAATAAACAAAACATGGATTTCTAGTACTTCTGCACAAGTTCAAATCTCGGAAATAAGCATAAAAATAGTGTAGGCCGAGTGTTACAAGGTCTTACAACTTAGTAAGATTTCGCAGAGAGGATGAGAGAGGACCAAGAGAAGGAGAAATTCATCACATAAAACATAATGCTTCAAGAATTATACACTTAACCCATAGAGCTTGAGAGATTTATGATTTCTATACTTATTTGAGTTATAAGCAGAAATAATGAAGGAAGGAGGAGATGAAAGGTATGATTCAAGTGTTGCAGATTTAAAAATATAATTTCAATAGTCCACACAGTCATATTCATAAGCAATGTCGAGACAAATGAATCTTTTAAATAGTTACAGGCATTTGCATTAACTTGTAGATACTAACGAATCTGTGAGGGAGCTTGAAATATTTCTAGAAACTATAATTGCATGAATTCGGGGAAGAAGCATGAACATAAAAAATAGTTTGACAAAGGGAACACATACTGTAATACTTGAAGGAGGAATCACCATTGTTTCCTTAATATTCTAAGAAAATATTTGTATTACAAAGAGATACAGTCTGAAAATAGTGTGCAATGTTTTCTATAGAATTTCTCAACCTTTTCTAAGTCTTGCTTTCCCCTATTTATCTGAAGAGGGGAGCAAGAACATTCATATAGAAAAATATCTCTGGCCTAATCTTAGTTGTCAGATCGACTAGATGTCTCAGTCAGAGATGGCTCTGTGGCCCAAAACATAACAAAATTAAAAGCCTCATTGAAATGAGGCATGTTATAGTACAACAACTGAATAAACATAATATGTAATATATACAAATATCTCCTTTCCCATCCTAGGATCATCTATGCTACAGGAGTCATTTTGCTTAATGTATCACTTCGTGTACTACCTCATCCAACTTTGTCTTTTCTGCCTTTAATTCATTTGGCACTGGCTCTCAGACCTATGTCACAGTTGACTTCTTCAGGATCATCCCATCTATTGCTTTGAATGCACCATCTATTCCTCTTAAAACCATAGCTTCCGACCCATCACGCTCTTTAAATCTCTGTCCTACACTCTCTATGTGTTGATGTGGTGGGTGATATGAATTACAGTGTAACAATGTGGTCTCTCAGGTGTGAGTCTTTTTTTTCTCTAAAACAAGTGAAACATGCACTTTTTATTTCCCCCTTATGTCCCCTTTATTAGAACTTGTCGTGTGGCTTTTCTCATATGACTGGGGCCTTGAACTAGGAGCTTAGCCCTCAAGCGCTGAGGCCTCATACCTGAGTCTGGAAGCCTTTTCCTTTGTATCAAAAAATCCCTCTTTTCAGTGCTTTACTATTCTTTTGCCTTAATCTTCTTCCCCGGAAACTTATGATCATTGATAATGCGGGGTCAGGCCCACCTACGACATTGCAATCACACTGTAGGAGGGGGGGACCCTCTAACATTTTGCATAGCATGGGATGATAGTTCAAGAAAGAGATCCTTATATAGATCATGTCGTAATAACATATCACGTTCACAGGGGGGGCTCTTTCGTTTGTTACTTGGAATCCTGCATCCTGACTCTTGATAGCCTTTTACCTTTAGCTTTTCCCCTTAACAACTATGATCACCGATCTATGGGGTGGCATCATCACTACCATGTGTGACCTTGTGAGTGGTGATAGGTGGCACCTAGAAATGGCCCCATTTCATCCCTGGAACCACTGATACTATGTGACATGTGTCATCTGCCACATCATCATCTATACTACCACGTGACTAGTGACGTCAATTGCCATGTCTACCTTGAGGACCAATCAGAGGCTGCCATGTGGACCCTTTGGAGGAGAGAGAAAAAGGCCTTCCAAACATTGTTTTTTCAAGCATTTCCTTTGTTAATGAATTTTGGTCCTCTCCACCGATTTTGCACTAAGTCACAATATAACAGTCCCGCAAGGTTATTGGGGATGTAGCCCCTATGTTCTCGCGATCGTCAATAATGTGGGATTGCAGGGTGTAGGATACTGCCACGTGTAGGAGAGAGAAAGGGGTGACCAAACCTTTGTATTTTAAAGGACTTCATTTGTTAATGGTTTTTGGCCCTCCCCAAGAACTTTTACACTATACCACAAAATCGGCCCCTGCATGGTCTTTTAAGTTTGGAACCCACCGATATTCCTATCTTGCCAAATTGTGGGATGTGGGCTGCAAGATTCAATATATTCCACCACGTGGAGAGAGAAAGGGGACCGCCCACCCCTGATTTTCATGCATTTCCTTTGTATTTAGTTTTCGACCCTACCCGGTGATGTCATACCATATCGCAAGATCGGCCCCCACACGGAATTCTAAGCCTAGAACCCATCGATCTGTGGGACTACGAGATCATTAAGATGTGGGATGCAAAGTCCTATAGGACTGTGGGATTGTGGCACTTATGGGACTAGGTGACCACCAGGATGCAGGATTGTGAGATCGCCGGGATGTGGGATACCGCCACGTGGAGGAGAGAGAAAGGGGTGGCCCTGACATGGTTTTGTTCTGCATATCCTTTGTTAACCATTTTCAGCCCTCCCCCAATGATTTCACACTATATCACAAGATTGGTCCCCGCAATGTTTGGAGTTTTTTGTGACTGTGGGAGTGTTGTGATAGCTGATTTGTGAGATGCGGGATTGCAGAATGCCCTCATACTTAGACATATTTTTGGTTCTTTGAGCTTTCCAAAGGAAATATTCAACAGGCCCTAACCTCTGATCTAGGAGTCCTTTTTTGGACTTCTATATGTCATTAGAAAGATTTTTCTAAGCACTAGGAAATGGATAGGGTCTGATTAAGCTTTGAGATCTTTTATGGCCTGGGAAAGTGGCTCCAAATTTCACTGCTCCTCGGCAACCTTGACCAATTGAAACCCATAATCCAGTGGCTCAACATTGGCTCTAATTGGGCACAATGTCTTGCTGCCAAGGTTTGAGGACCTTCAGACCAATATCTTTTCCTTACATTGTGAATGGAGTCATTATTAAACAAGTACAATTATGTTAAAAAGGACTTTTTTGATAATAAACTAAAAAATTGAAATAGAAATTTCCACACACACACACCAGATATTTACAATGAGCAAGAGACTAATATTTCTAATTTTGAAAATAACATTTTAAGGACTGACCATTTACAGGAAGTTCCAGTAGTTCACCATCCAATTTTTCCATCATGTCAGTGTTATTTCCCCTTTCTTCTGTAATATTGAAGGGGTTAAACGATAGCGGATCAAACTTCCCATTTTTTCCTTTATCTTCTTGCCGCACATCCCACTTGAGAACTAAATCTCCTTTCTAAAGAGGTTTGTCGTTATCCATCTTGTCAAACAAAGATTTCATCCTTTGCTGGTAGTTTGACAATTTGGTCCCCACCTACACTCTGTTCTCGTGCAACTCCACCAGCTGATTTATCCTTCTAGTCAATGTGCTTGGCTCTTCCTCAGCTTCTTGTATCAACTTAGCTATTAGCATTTCTAACTGAAATGGAAGACAACAACCTTGCCATATACTAGCTCAATAGGTGATTTCCCAGTGGATCATTTGGGTGTTACACGGTTAACCCACAGATAAAACATCAGTTGGGATTCCTAGTTTCTTTGATTTTATGTGATGGCCTTCTTTAGAACCCTCACCATAGTTTTATTAGAAGACTGAGCCAAGCCATTCCCTTGAGGGTAGTATGTAGTGGAATGTCAAATAATGATATTGAATTTAAGGCTGAAGTTGGTTAACTTAGTATATTTGAAGACCTATGCATTATCAGTGATGATTTTAAAATGACACCCAAAGTGGAATAATATGTTGTCCTCCATGAATTTTATCACCACTGAGTTAGTAGCATTTCTTGCTAGGATAACCTCTACCCACTTGGTGAAGTAGTCACTGGTTGTTAAAATCCATTTGTGTTGGCCATAAGAAGGTGGGTTTATTTTGCCAATGAAGTCCAATCCCCACTTTCTAAAAGGCTTCTCTACATGCATAGGAATCAGGGGGAGAGGAGAATTTTTTTTTCTTTCATAAACAATTGACATTTCTGTCATGACCTGACCTGAGAATAAACATCTCCAAATAACGTGGGCTAGTAGAATCCTACCTTGAGGATTATTTTTGTTGTTGTCTTCCAATTATAGTGTCCTCCACAAACTCCCCCATGGAAATTCCCAATCATTTGATGGGTTTCCCCTTCCACCAAACATATCAGTAATACCACCATTGGGTACTTCCATTAGAGCAGACCATTGGATATAATGTATTTTTGTGTTTGAAATCTTAGATTATGGTATTTATATCTATCTAGTCCCAATGGGCATCTTAGGAATAAGAGGTAATGAACAATGTTCTTATACCTGGGCGATCCCTCATATTTGGCATAGATCTTCTTATCAACTATTTTAATTCTGCTCTGGTGGTCCTCTGGTCTATCTTCCTCTTTGATCAGGCTTATCCCTAGAGCTTGGAAGTTGGATTCACATAAATTCTTGGCTAACCCTTAGCCTTTGATGAGCTTGGTAGGTTTTATTTCTATCTCATATTATTGTATTTTAGTTATCCACCTACCCCTCTTTCCTTGGTTGTCTCCCTGCACCAGGATGTCCTTGACTGCAATCATTGGGATGAACACTATGATTCTATATTGTATCACATACATATGGAATGACTTCACCACCTTGTTTAGTGCATAGGCATTATTCTCCAATATATTGTATTTCAACTTAACATCACTTAGGACTTGGCTGGAAAAGGAAATGGGTTGCTCATAACCTTCTTTATTTTTCTATAACAGCACAACAACAATGGTATGGGGAGAGGCAAAAGAAAATATGTAAAAAGGAAATGAATAGTTGGGGATGACAAGCATTAGGGCCTCAGCCAAAGGTTCTTTGATCCTAGTGAAAGAATCACGGGGGACAAAGCTCCACTTAACTTAATTCTCCTTCTTGAGCATGTATGTGCTACATTTGACTATCTTAGCATAGTTGGGTATGAATCTCCTTAAGAAATTTATCCTCCCCAAAAAGGCTTGGACTTCTTTCTTGTTTCTGGGCAAGGGAATAAGGTTGATAGCTTTGATTCATTCAGGATCAATCTTTACTCCTTCCTGTGCTACTATGTGTCCAAATAGCTTCCCCTCACTTAGGGCGAACTAAGATTTCTTAGGATTCAGAGAGAGGCTATACCTCCTGCACTTTTCGAAGGTAAGATTTAAATGGAGGATATGCTCTTCACCAGTCTTAGAAAAAACTGTGATGTTGTCTAAGTATACTACCACAAATTTATCTTGCTCACCCACGAAAGCTATGTCCATAGCTCTCTGAAATGTGGCCGTTGCATTTATCAACTTGAATGGCATGCGAGCGTACATGAATATTCCCCATGGGGTGGCGCAAGCAGTCTTTTTCTAGTCCTCAGGGTAGATTGCCACTTGGCTATATCAGAAGATTCCATCCATCATGGACATTCTGGTTGAACCCACTACCTTCTGTAATATATTATCCATCTTGGGTAGAGGGTAGTTATCTTTTACAAATGCCCTGTTTAAATTCTGGAAGTCCACACACATCCTTATCTCTCCATTCTTTTTTCAAACTCTGACAAATTTGCTACCCACTTAGAGTATCTTAAAGGTACTATGATCCAGGTCTGTAGCAGCTTCCTTACCTCCTTTCTAATGGAGGGGAGTAAGAGTGGATTTATTTGTTTGAGGTTCTATTTGCATGGATTTATCCCACTCTTCAAAGGAATCTTATGTTGAATAATATTAGTACCAAATGATTTCAAATCATCATAAGAGCAAGGAAATACATCTTTGTATGTTTTGAATAGATCAAAATACCTTTGTTTGTATTGTGAGGGGATTCCTTTGGACAACCAGATCATTTGGGGTTCCTCCTCTGATTCGATGTTGTAGTACTCAACTTGCTCATCCTTCTCTGGGGCCATTTGTTTGGAAGCTATGTTGTCTTTATTGAAAAGCATTTATAGTGGAACAAGTCCACGCTGGATGGTGTTCCCTTCTAGTTGCAAAATTGTTTTCCCAACCATTGTGTATTTCCATTAACTGGCTTCTTGTTCCGCTTCTTCTTCTTCTTGATCAATGGTGGAGTGGGAAAACTCCCCAATGACTTCTATGAATCTTTTCACCCACTCATCATCTTCAAATACCTGCCAGTGTTTTACATTATCAGGTATTTAAGGCCTATGTCTGACTTCTATCTCATATCCGAGGAGCAGATTCTATGGGGGACTAAAACTGCTTGTAGCTACCACAAGAGAGTCAGCCATCCTATTTTCTTCCCTGGGCAGAAACTGAAGGTTAAGTGCCAAGAAGAAATTGTCGATTAAGTCCCACACTTCATTTCAGTACATCCTTAGCCTAGGGTGTTTGGCTTGGCATTGGTATTGGATCTACCTTACGACTAGCTCACAGTATCCATAGAACGATAGGCATTCAATGTTCATATTTCTTGTCGTTTGTAACCGAAGGAGAAATTCTTCATACTCCACCACATTGTTGGTGGCCTCAAATTCAAGATTGAATGAGAGGGGTATCATGTTGCCTTCCAAAGATACCAACAATATTCCAGCTCCATTTCCTTCTTTTGAGTTTGCTCCATCGAAGTACAATTTCCATACTTCATTTTCATTTGCTCATAAGTGCTCTAACTACCCTATTAGGTGTACTAATGTTTCCTCTAGGAAGGTCTCATCCTCTTCTAGGAACAGATAGGAGATGTCACTACCCTTCCCATGCACTATGGAGTTTTCTCAGTGTTTAGCTGGGGTCAGGGTTTTCACAAATGTGGATTCTCCGTACAATATCCTTTGCTCACGTCCAAAAGTGGGAATGGTGGCATAAGTCAGATCTACCTTGATAGAGCCACCCTCCTTAGCACTCCAAGATCTTGATAAGAGAATTCCAAAGCAAGGAGTTATATATTCCACCACTGTATCCACTACCACACTCTTCACCGGGATCTGAGCTAGGTTTACCACCACATCCTTTATTATGTCTAAGCAATTGACTCTTTTGGAGTCAAAGGACTAAAGGTCCTTTTATGGTCTGGTGATATCCAAACCTAGTTGTTCTGTTAGTGATAGTGGCATGGGGTTGTGTAAGGCCCTAGAATCCAGCATGAAATTATGAAACAAAAGGTCATGGGTCACCAAAGTGACATAGAAAGGCATAGTAGAAGCATCCAACTCTTCCACATGCGGCTCGCAAACAACCATGCACCTCTCGTCCTGAAGGTTCAAACTATAATGGGATGGTGCTAAGGTGACTGGATGCATGAATTGAGAGACCTGAGCTTTGTAATTAGGTTGTTTTAGGAGCTCAATTATGGGAACAAGAATGTTTACCTTTTCAACCTCCTTCGAGATATTGAACGTGGGTTGGGCCTTTTCTGTATCTTTTGGCTCTATTCTTTCTCCCTTCCTACTGGTAGTTTTCAATAGAATAGGTTCCTCCTTTTCTGTGTTCCCCTCAGGACCATTCCTCTCCTTATTTGTAGAGACTCCTGTCTTGGGTGGGACAGGATGGACCTTACCTTTTCCCTTGTATAGTGGTGGAGGAACCACTAGGCGAGAAACTTCCCCTTGGGGTTATGGTTATCTCGTCCTCTTCTTTGAAGATCTTAGAATCTACTTACGCTGGGGTTGTGCTTGCATGAAATCTACAAACTATTTTCAATAATAATCCATATCTTCCTCATCTGTTGCTACTTCTCTATGATGAATGGCCTCCTGGTGAGCCACATTCTCATGTTATTCTTCAGCAAAACCATAATATATATTTCCCTACATCCCTGTGTATCTGACAGTTGTTCGTTGGGACCATCTTCCAAGTATAATGGATGAGCTATCTGATCAAGTTGTTCTTTTCTTTCCCTTGGAAGTATTTGTAGTGGAGTTCTTCTATATTGCAGGTTATAGCCCTGGTTGTTGACTTGAGCATTCTGCCTGGAGAGGTTCTTGTTCTCGATTTCGAGCTTTCCAACATTTTGTTATAAACTCTTAATGAGTTTTTCCAAATCGTCACACTTCGTGTCTGATGATTATCCATCTAGACCTGAGGAGGATGTCTCTTCTTTCCCTATTTTTGGTTCAATAGGTTCTTTCTTTACCCTCGACTTCCCTGCCGAAACCAGATTTGATTCCACTTTGAGAGCATCGATATGAAGTTGGTCTAGAGTGAGAGATTTCCTTTCTCTTAGGGTAAATCCAACGTCGGACTCAAAGGCTCCCAAGAAAACCACACGAGCTACAGCTGGAGGAGGCTTTATGCTAGTTGGTAGGTTATTGTACTGCTTATTGATTCTTTTGATAAATTCTGAAGTATCCTCCTTCATATTTTTTCTTATGGCATTAAACTCAATGAGGAGGTCCTCATGATTCCTCTTTTCTCCCCATTCCTAGGTGAAATCATTTTCTAGCTACTCCCAGGTAGTGGTGGAGGCATTTTATAGGCCTTTGAAAAGTTTTCTAGCCTCTCCATCAAGCGATTGCACAAAAAGTCTCATGACCACATCCAATTGTTCCACATTTATGTTCTCGGCAAAAGCACTGAAGGTTGCAATGTGACTCTGTGCCAAGTTATCATTTTCCCCATTGAACCTAGGTAGATTCTTTAGGTATTCTTGGGGGATTTACCTTAAGGAATGAGATAGACCAAGAGGTGCATACTTGCTTAGAAAAAAGTCTGGAAGAGCCATATGGATTAGTGGAGGGGGATTAAAATTTGGTTGAGGAACTAGGGTCAATACCATAGTGTTTGGAGGGGAAGGATGATATGTCAGGGCCTTAGGATTCAATCCTAAATAATTAGCAGCAATAGGTGGAGAACTGGATGAGGGAACTTCAATGGTTGGCAAGATGGTAGAAGAGTCACGGGGGGTTTTCTCTTTCTAGACTTTCTTGAAAATCAACTTTTCTGGGTAAGATACTAATGGGACTTTCTTCTTGGATATATCTAAGCAAGTATGAGGATTTTTTAAGTCCATGGTTATGAATGATAATGAGGGCAGTGTGGAGTTGACAAGGTGATGTGAAGGCAATAAGAACTGACTTCACTCACCTATACAAAGTGTGGTGAGCTTGTCATATCCCAGGGGGAAAATCCTTCGATAAGTTCCCTGGAAATGGTGCCAAAATATGTTGTAGTTCCTAGAGATAGCCTTGGATTTCTTACAAGACTAGTGTTTGGGCACATCTAAATTGGTGTGTCTCAACTGATTTACAGGAAACTAGAGACATCAATTATTTTCTATAGATACACAAACACACACACACACACACACACACACACACACACATATATATATATATATATATATATATATATATATATATATATATATATATCTCTATATATATATATATATAGGGAATTGGTTGGTTCATTTATCCAAAGAAATAAAACATGGAGTTATGTTACTTCCTTAGAGGTCAAGATCTCAGAAATAAGCATAAAAATAGTGGAGGTCGATTGTTTCAAGGTCTTACAACTTAATAAGATTTTGTAGAGCTGATGAGAGAGGACCAAGAGAAGGATAAAGTCACCACATAGAGCATAAGGCTTCAAGCATTCTACACTCAACACATAGAGCTTGAGGCATTAAGGATTTCTATACATATTTGAGTTACAAGCAGAAATAATAAATGAAGGAGGAGCTGAAAGATATTATTCATGTGTTGCAGATTTAAATATATAATTTCAATAGTTCACACAGGCATATTCATAAACAATGTTGACACAAATGAATCTGTGAAACATTTACAAACATTTGCATTAACATGTAGATACTTATGAATCTATGAGGGAGCTTGAAATATTTCTAGCAACTATAATTGCATGAATTCAGGGAAGAAACATGAACATAAAAATGAGTTTAAAAAAGGGAACACATACTGTAATACTTGAAGGGGGAATCACCACTGTTTCCTTGATATTCTCAAAAATATATGTATTACAAAGAGATACAGTTTGAAAATAGGATGTAGTGTTTTCTATAGAATTTTTGAACCTTTTCTAAGTCTTTATTTCCCCTATTTATCTGTAGAAGGGAGCAAGAAAATTCAATACAAAAAAATATCTCTGGCCTAGTCTCAGCTATCAGGTCAACTAGTTGTCTCAGTCAGAGATGGCTCTGTGGCCCAAAACATTACAGAATTAAAAGCCTCATTGAAAGGAGGCATGTTACAGTACAACAACTAAATAAACATAAAATGTAAAATATACAAAGATCTCCTTGCCCATCCTATGATCATCTATGTTGTAGGAGCCATTCTACTTAAGGTATGGCTTCCTACACTACTTCACCCACCTCCTTCTTTTTTTCCTTTAATTCATTCGGCGCTGGCTCCTGGACCCGTGTCACAGTGGATTTCTTCAGGATCAGCCCATCCCATGCTTTGAATGCACCATCTATTCCTCTTAAAACCATAGTTGTCAAACAATCACACTCTTTAAACCTTTGTCCTACACTATTGATGCCTTGATGTGGTGGGTGATATGCATTACAATGTAACAACGCAGTCCCTCATGCGTGAGCCTTTTTTTTTCTCTAAAACAGGTGAAATGGGCACTTTTCATTTCCGCCTTAGCCCCCCTTTGTTATAGCCGTTCATGTGGCTTTCCTCATATGACCAGGGATTGGAACTAGGGGCTTAGCCCTCAAGAGCTAAGGCCATCAGACCTGTGTCTAGGAGCCTTTTACTCTGTATCGTAAAATCCCACATTTTGGCACTTTTCCATGCTTTTTACTTAAGCTTCTTCCTAGACACTTGCGATGATCGATAATGTGGGATCTAGCCCACCTAAGACATCGCAATCACATTGCAGGAGAGGAGGACCCTTTACCTTTTTCCAAAGTGTGGGATGACAATTCGAACATGACATCCTTATAGATCATGTTGTAATAACTTATCACATCCGGGGGGGGCTTTTCCTATGTTACTTGGAATCCTACATCCCGGTACTTTATCGCCTTTTACCTTTAGATTTTCCCCTTAACATCTATGATCATTGATATTTAGGGTGAATTCATCACTGCCACATGTCACCTTGTGAGTGGTGATATGTGACACCTAGAAATGGCCCCATTTCACCCCTAAAAACATTGAAACTGGGTGACACATGTCATTTTCCACATCATCATCTGTACTTCCACATCACTGATGACATTGGCTACCATATTTGTTCTGAGGACCAATCAGAGGTCATCACATGGCCCCCTGGAGGAGAGAGAAAAAGGCCTGCCTGGCCCTATTTTTGCAGCAATTTTCTTTGTTAATGAATTTCGGTCCTCCCCTACGATTTTTCACTAAATCGCAATATCGCAATCTTGCAAGATTATTGGGGAGGTAGCCCTTCTATTATGCCACCTGGGTCACCTTTGTGTTCCTTCAAGCGAGCATGCCAAGATGATTTTGGAAGCACACTACAGTTGGGCTGCTGGGCATTTTGGGGTCGAGAAAATGGTGGCAGTACTGCAGAAGTATTTCTATTGGCCAAATCCTCGACACGATGTTGAGAAGTACATGAGATCCTACACTACCTGCGCCATTGCTAAACAGACCATCAAGGAGCAAGGCCTCTATACTCTGCTTCCTACCCCTAGTTGACCTTGGGAATCCATCTCCATGGATTACATGTTGGGCCTTCCTTATACTAAGCATGGAAATAACTGTGCTTTGGTGGTCGTTGATAGGTTCTCGAAGATGGCCATTATGGCCCCCTACAAGAAGAATATCACAACAAAAGCCATTACTAAAATCTTCTTTGAATGAGTGTGGGTACACTTTGCGATCCCGTAGTCTATCATCTCAAATTGGGACAACAGGTTCCTTAGTACATTTTGGTCCAGTCTCTGGTCGATGCTGGACACCAAACTCACTAAGTCCACAACCTTCCATCCCCAAACTAATGGATAGACAGAGGTTGTCAATAGAATGATCATACACATTCTGCACATGTACATCTCAAAACATCTAGGCACATGGGATAAGAGCCTTCCCTATGTTTAGCACAGCTATAATTAGGCTATCCACAGCTCGACTGGCCACAACACTTTTTCAGGTGGGCTTGGGATTTGAGCCACTATGTCCCATTGATGTGGCCATGCCATTTGCAGCTACTCAGGCAGATTCGACTCATGTCCAGTTCGAAACAGATAAGGAAAATAGCTTCATTGAGCAAATTGATCATATCCGCTAGCAGGTCCCCAACATTCTAGAGAAATAAAATACCAAGTACAAGCAGCGACATGATCAGCATAAGGTGCCACACAAGTTTCTGGTGGGTGACAAAGTCTGGTTGCATTTGCAAAATGAATGCCTTATCGAAGCCTATCAGAAACTTAGACCACTCTAATATGGTCCTTACACCATTAACAAGGCTATGGGAGACAATGCATTTGAGCTCAGCATTCCCCCATTCCTTGGCGTACACCCAGTGTTCAATGTCGACTACCTTCGACCATACATTCCACCATTACTAGACACATCCAACATTGCAGAACAAGTCACACCAACAGAGTTAAATCCACATTGCGTGGAACAAGATGCAACTGATCGGATCATGGACACATAGATCAAGCACACTCACCAGCAGAAGATTCAACTGTATCGAGTTGTCAAAGCAGGCCAACTCCTTCACCAGGGCAAGTGGATCACTGGAGACGAAGTTCAGTAGAAGTTTCCTCATCTCATGAAGGAGCTCAACGCAATGGGGACCATTGCTTCCTAAGGGGGGACGAATGATCCACGTGGATATTGGTGGCCATCTGCCAATTCCACTTGGACCCCCATCATTGTTTATTTTAGTTTTATATTTTCCTTAATTGTAGCACGGTTTACTATTTTTAGCAGTTTTTTTCAGGTCCTAAACTTCCAGAGCCGTTTTGAGGCCCTAAACGACGTTCTTTTGGTAATCTATCGCCATCATTTTTGAATTAAAATTGTCTTTTCCATCTATCGCCATCATTTTTGAATTAAAATTGTGACAAAGGAATGCGATGATGGACAAATTTGCCCAGATCCTTCACTGGCTACCCAGGGGCGACACATCTACTTCCAACAACTAGTCTGGAAGTGCCACACCCTTTAATGTACAAGTTTACTCTGACATTCTGAAATTTGAGGGTCAAATAAATGCGAACATTGTAGATAAATGGTTAGATCTGCTAGAAGGGTATTTTTCTTCTCATTATTTTCCTGGATGAGAAAAGATTACTTTCTCTCTTCTCAAAGCCACCCCCCACATTAAGGACTCGTCAGAAACCTACTACCAGCAGAAGGATGAAAATACAGCCTCATTTTTTTTAGCCACACCCACTTGGAACTCATTCTCGGATGCCATCAAGGAGTAGTACTACCCTGTCAGAAGCTATGAGGATGAATACATAAGGTGGACCATGTTGCGACATGGAAGGGACCAAGATGTGTTCGATTTCACCAACAATTTTCATACCCTTCGCACAAAGTTGGGTATCAAGGATACTTAACAGCATTTAATATTGAAATACCGCTACACAGGTACATCCAAGATGAGATGGAGTTTTGAGACATCTCCTCACTCGATACGGCATTTCGATATGCTATCAACATCGAGCAAAAGTTTAAACAAAAGAAACGAGACTTTGGATCTATGAATCCAAAGCAAGGGAAAGGTTCCCCCAAACCGCAAAATAAAGGACAAAGCTAAGGTAGAGTGGCCTAGGAAAACTCACCAAAGCTGCAAGAAAAGAACAACACCACGAATTTGAAGAAGGACATGCAAAAGTGGTGTGAGTTCCATAAGAGCTCCACTCACAATATAAGTGAGTGTTAGGAAAAGCAGTAAGTGGTGTCTGAGCTAAAGGCTTCAAAATCAGATGCATGTTTCGACTCCGAGTCAGAACTTGACAAGGGGAATGACAAAGGAAAGCAAATTATCGATGCAGATCCCTATGCCACAGTTTCCACCATGAAGATCCAGAAGGAGGAACCCAAAGATCCAGAGGAGGAGGAGCGCCTCTTCCACTCCCAGATGTGGGTAAAGGGTTCCCTGCTACAGCTCATTGTCAACAACGGGAGCCAAAAGAGCCTCATTTTGGCAGAGGTCGTGAAGCAGCTAGGCCTACCAACCATAGTACATCCCCAATTGTACACCATCAGGTGGCTTCACCAAGGACGCGATCTTCGCGTGAGCCAACAATGTCACCTTCCATACAACGTCAAGGCCTTCACGGATGAGGTATTATGTGACGTTGCTCCCCTTGATGTTTGTGATGTATTATTAGGCCAACCATACTCGCAGAAGTGACATGCTATTTATGAATCAAGGCCTCGTGTTGTTATTATTACTTTGGGAAATAAGTTGTATAGGATACCGGAGGTAGCACCGCCTACCACCATCTCTTTGGTTACTACAAAAAAATGTAGTAAGCTCATTTCGAAAAATGGGAAATTTGTTTTCCTGATGATACATCCTTAGGGAAAGAAGAAGACGGTGGCCACAACCTCTAGATAGGTTCCCTTCACACGACAACTATAGATGAACAAGGTCATGGAGGAGTACAAGGACATCTTCACCTCCTCCATAGGGGTTCCTCTACACTGTCTGGTCAATCACTCCATCGATCTGACTGTAGGTGCACCACTGCCCAATGGACCAATATCTTAGCACTCCATTCTAGAGAATGGCAAAATCAAGGGGCAGATTTAGGAGTTTCTATAGAAAGGTCACATCCAACTGAATTCATCGCCCTGTTGGAGCTCGATCATGTTGGTACAGAAGAAGGATGGGACATGGAGAATCTATATTAACTATCAGGCGCTGAACAGGATCGCTGTTTGGAATAGGTACCCCATCTCATGGATTGATGACCTTCTAGAAAACTTGATGGGGGGAAAGTATTTCAGCAATATCAACTTGAAGTCAGGATACCACCAGGTACCAATTGAACCCTCTAATGTGTGGAAAGCTGCCTTCAAAGCCAAGGACGACCTTTTCGAATGGTTGGTTATGCCTTTCGGGTTGACGAATGATCCTGAAACCTTCATGATGTTGATGGATGACATCTTACACCCATTCACCAACTCATTTGTAGTGGTATACTTTGATGACATTCTAATCTTTAGCCAGAGTTGGGAAGAGCACCTTCAACACATTTGACAAGTTCTCCAAACATTGCGGCAACACAAGCTATGTGCCAATTTGGACAAATGCACTTTTGGCATGGCCCAGGTTCAATATCTTGGATACATTATTGATGAAAGAGGGGTGCATGTGGATCCAGCCAAGATCTAAGTCATTCTGGATTGGCCATCTCCAACCACTCTAATAGAGCTCCAAAACCTTCTGGGTCTTGCCAATTTCTATCGCAGGTTCATGTTGGGATTTTATCATATCACTTGGCCCTTGAGTCAAGTCACCAACGGAGGAGGGAAAGAAAAATTATTTTGGTTTGAATCTCAATAGAAGGCATTCACAGAGTTGAAACATTGCCTTTGCTCGCATTACCGGACTTGCAACAACCGTTTGAGATCAAGATAGATGCCTCTGACTATGCTATTGGGGCAGTCCCTACTCAGCACGGGCATCTAGTGTCATATCACAGTGAGACACTTTCAGACATAGTCTAGAAGTATCCCACCTATGACAAAGAGATGTATTCCATTGTGGAAGCCCCTGAAAATGCAAGCATTACATTTTGGGGAAGGAAACAATCATCTCATTGATTATATATTGCTACAGGAGCCCAAAGTACATAGTAGTGGGAGGAATTAGTGGGATTGATGCAGTCATAGATGAGAGTGACAAGTGCTAGAGTAGTGAAATATTGAATATTCAAGAGAAGGGTCGACAATAGTGCAAAAAGGTAGACTCAATAGAAGCGAAGAGTTTTCAATCGACAAAGGAAATAACAGTCAAAGACTTTGATGATAGATGTATCATACTGATTCAGGTTGGATGTTTTTTTTGTTTCTGGAGTTGTTGTAGAAAGAAAATTAGAGAGAAGTTTTGCATGTAGAACTTTCCAATGATTTAGGATCGAGATCGAGTTTAATTCCTTTCTTCTTGAGAGGTTTTGTTGACGATAGCAACAAGAAATGTTAAAAATAGAATCTAGAAATTCCAATTTAATTTATCTGTGAATTAAGTTGTCAATTAGAATTGTAATTCTTTTCTCATAGAAACTTGCAATAGTTAACTAAGTTAAGTAGACTTAGTTAACCCAAGAATTTTGAGTTGGAGGTACTTTGGAAGTCATGTATATGTTCTCCTTGAGTCTTAGGGGTGTTGAATGAGTTTATTTATGAGTTGTAATTAGATTACTCAGGTTACTGAGTTATGGTTAGTTAAATTAGTTCTAACTGTTTTTGGAAATAATAGAGGATTAGAAGTCAATTGGTGCACTAGTGCATCCACAAGTGTTACTCCAGTTAATTAAAGATTCTTTCATCAGAAACTCATGCATGTCAGTTCAGAGAAAGACCCGGTTGAGACTAGAGTGTAGGGATAGTGTACTGTCAGTTGTATGATTTACTAAGCTATAAATATCATGCATCCAATAATAGAAGGAACTAATTTTGGATTGCATAGTTATGGATGAGGAATTTCCTTTTAAATACAGGGTAATTCTCTCAAGAATTGTGCAAAGAATTAGAAGCTTGAAGGCTTGGAAATTTGGCTAAGTATTGGCCAAAGGAAGTCATCAGGCATAGGATAGGAAATACTTCTATAGGTTAAGCAGAGCACATTGTTAGGAAACTAGCTCACAAAAATATAGAAAAGATATATCAACACCTTAGAATTCATCCTCTTCGAGGGGGCAACCTCCTTTACATTACACAAATGAACAATTCTTGGATGATACAAATGACTAAACCCCCCTTCTATATATAGAAGTCTAAGGGATCACAATATAATCAAGCTGACCTAACAGCAATAACATACGGGCACAACAATAACAATACTAGATTTCTATGGGGCACACTAATAACAATATGGGGACAATAGGGGTGAAATAATAACAATAAGGGATACAATGAAAATAGTAATGGGGGAGTCACTAGTATTATAGGGACCTAACATGCCCCTCTCCTTCCGAAAAGCATTGTCCTCAACTTTTGAGTAGTTCTAGATGCTTCTATATAAAATTATCATCCTCCCATGTGGAATCTTCAGCGGATAAGTTCTTCCACTTGATGAGATACTCTGAAATTGATCGATTTCATGGCTGTCGAGTTCTTCTTTTTGTGACTACTTCTGGTTCCAATATAATTTTTCCTTCCTTGACCAGTTCTAGCAATATTGTTGGAACTAGGAGCTTGTCACCTATAACCTTCTTTAAACATGAAACATGGAAAACTGGGTGCACTCAGGAAGTTGCAAGAAGCTCCAATTTGTATGCCATAGTACCAATCTTTTGCAACACCTTGTATGGACCATAATACTTTGGTGATAATTTATTATCCTTCTTAGCTTGCTTGAGGGACATTTGTTTATATGATTGTATCCGTAGGAATACCCAGTCACCTATATCAAAACTTATTTCGTTGCGATGTTTATTTGCCTTTTGTTTCATTCTATTCTACGCCAACGTGAGGTTATACTTTAAGATTTGGAGAAATTTTTTTTGATGCTTGATGTGATGTTCCATTGCTTGAACCTTAGAATTTTCTCTTAAATATGATGTGACGGATGGTGGATGATATCCATAGAGTGCCATAAACGGGGTCATTTTTGCTGTAGTATGGAAGGAAGTGTTATACCACCATTCAGCCAGAAGCAACCATTTGACCCATTGTTTCTGTTTATCAGATACAAAGCAATGAAGATATCCTTCCAAACATTTGTTTACTATCTCAGGTTTCCCATTAGATTGAGGATGATAAGATGAGGTACGAGCTAACAGAGTATCGAGACAAGAAAATAATTCGGTCGAAAATTTTTCAATGAAAACGGGATCTGTGTCACTTACAATAATCTTTGGGTTTCCATGTAGCTTTTGAATTGTTTCCATAAATGCAGTAGAAATTGTACTAGCTTTAAATGGATGTGATAATGCACAAAAGTGTGCATACTTGGTAAGTTTGTCAACTACCACCATGATGACAATCTTTCCTTACGACTTGGGTAAACCTGTGATAAAATCCATTGAAACCTCCTCCCAATGTTGGCTTGGAATCGATAAAGGTTGTAATAGACCTAGGCTCTTAATTGTTTCAGCTTTATTTTTTTGGAAAACCAAACATTCCACCACAAACATTTGAATATCCGATTTAAGGCCATCCCAAAAGAATTCCTTCTTAACCCTGTCATAAGTTTTTAAAAATCCCGAGTTCCCTCGTAAGGGAGAAGTGTGCAATTCCATAGGAATCTTTTTTTTGATTTGGGAATTCTTACATAAGTATAAATGATCTTTGTACCATAATGAATCATTTTTCCAGCTAAATGTATCAAATATGTTGGGATCTTGTTGTAACTTTTGAATGAGTGCTGACACTTCTTTGTCATTCTTCCATTCATCCCTTGCTTCGTTTATCCAATCTAGTTGGATAATAGAAATGGTTCACAACAAAGCTTCCACATCCTCGTCCTTTCTTGAGAGTGCATCTGCCACAAAATTTTTCTTCCCTTTTTTGTAGACGATTTCAAAGTCATAACCCAACATCTTTGTGACCCATTTTTTTCTCTCTTCAAAGGATAATCTTTGTTCTAAAAGGTATTTAATACTATCATGATCCATTGTTACCTTTAAGTGACTTCCCATTAGGTAGGGTCACTATTTCTTAAGTGCATGTAGTATTGCCAACATTTCCTTCTCATAAATAGTTTTGTGTACATGGATATCTATTGATCGAGGGCTCTGTGCTCTGTGTTCTAGGGTTTGAACATTTGCAGTGATGGCAGGCCTTGCAAAACTGCAGAATACCTGCAACTTCTGACGGACTCAGGCTCCTTCATTCACAGGATAGAGGGTACACGACCTCATGGAGCCCCCGCGGGGGGAGGGCAATGAACCTCCCCCACAAAATGACAATGAGAAATTTCTGAATAAGGAAGAAGATGGAACTGCAAACCAGAATGAGAATAATGAAGATCTGAAATGTCAACAGACAAAACAAGACGAAAAGCCACCAGAGGTACGCTCTGCTACATGCAAACTAGTTGCCTCCGTGCGCCCAAGGGTAGAACTACCAGGCCATCGAATCAATGCGAAGATACAGTACATGAAAGATCATGCTTTAATAGGGAAATTCATTGGTCTGTGGCCAACTGAAAAAGCATTAAGGAGCTGGATAAATGCAAAATGGCACCCAAATGGACATATAACCCTGCAGTTAGGACCGAAAGGGTTCTTCACTGCTATCTTCAACTGCTTGGAGGACAAAAACAGGGTCCTGGATGGTGGGCCTTACTTCTTCAATGCAACCGGTCTATTTCTTAGAGGATGGGTGGAACACTTCAACCCGGACAAGGAGGACCTCAGCTGGGCTTCGGTGTGGATCCACTTATACTCGTTGCCGGTGGAATATTGGGAGGAAGACTCCCTACAGGCAATTGGAAACACTCTGGGCGAGTTTGTCAAGGTTGCAGAGGAAACGAAAACATGCAAATACACTTCTTTTTCCCGTATTTGTGTTTATATGAATCTCAATCAGGCTCTCGTAGATGCGGTAAGCATTTCTCACTATGACATTGAATGGGTTCAGACGATTGACTATGAACATGTGCCTTTTCAATGTCGAAGATGTCATGCCCTGGGGCATTTATTCAGAGACTACCCATTAACGCAAAAATCCTCTCCTACCTCTAATCTGGGAGCTTCTGAAGCAGGTGGCTTCATCAAAGTCACAAATTGCCGAAGATCCCACAAGAAACAAGCTTCAAAGCCCAAAGTAGTGCAAACCAGCCCTCCTGGGCCCTCAACAAGCAACAGTTTTGGTGTTTTAGCTAACCAGCTAGATCTGCAAATGAATCCTCCCACTCCACCAGAGCCAGAGTCAATGAACGACGACCACTCAAAGATGGGAAATCCCACAATGCCACATGCAGATACTCAAGGTAAGGAAGCTTCTACCTCAGACAAGCAAAAAGAAATATTATGGAACACTCAAGTCATGCAGCTGGAGATACCACATTCAAATGCCAGTCTAGAAGAGGAACCAATGGAAGAATCAAATGACCCTCAGTTCATGGAGGAAGAAACAGAGGCAATAGACATTGGGGATCTAGACCTTCCAGGTCTAGAAAAAGCCTGCACAACAAACAACTTTGACAACATCCCAACGGGACAACTTAAGAACCTGGAAGAAGTGTTATCTTGGGTGCAGAGGCAAAAATCTCTAGGTATACAGACTGGAGGCCCATGGGATGGTAGATTCATAGCCAAAGATATCAAAAAGCAGGGAAGGAAAACTGTTCTACAGAGAACAATCAAAGTAGGACAAATTCTAGTGGATTCCGGCAGGTATGCCAAGTTAACCAAGTACTACCGCTCTGAAAACACTCCTTCCCAATGAAGTTAATATCTTGGAATATAAGAGGGCTTAATGGCCCAAGGAAGACTCGAATTCTTAAAAACATGATAAAGCAAGAAAACCCTCAAGTCTTGTTCTTGCAAGAGACCAAATGCGATTCTAATGCATTAGATAGATTAGCTGCTAAAATCTGGCCTGGGAGTCATAACATAGCAGTGGATGCGGATGGTGCCTCGGGAGGCCTTGCAATTGTCTGGGACTTGAGAGCCATTAAGCTCAACAATTTCCATGCACACAGGAATTTCCTTCAAGCAATTTTTCACATCATAGGCACAAATCTACACGAGCTCTTAACTAATGTATATTTTCCACATGAGACATCTCGTAAAGTAGGTATCATAAACTCCATCTTTGAACTTAACCATAACAGATTGCACCCTCTATGGATCGCAGGAGGAGACTTCAATATGATTACAAGACTGGAAGAAAAGAGAGGTGGCAGATGCAGAGGATCTTAGGAAGGGCCACTCTTAAAGGACTTCATTCAGAATAATTGGCTCATTGACCTCCCTTTCAACAATGGAGTATTTACCTGGAACAAAAAAAGAGCAGGGAACCAGCAGATAGCTTCTTGGTTGGATAGGTTTTTACTCTCAGACAATGCCATTCATCTCGGTGGTGACTTCGCAGCTTCCATACTGCCCTTCTCGGGTTCTGATCACTGGCCCATTTCCCTCCAATGGTCTCGTCCAGGAAACAAGCTCCGTAGGCCATTTCACTTTGAGGCCTTCTAGTTGACCCATCCGGACTTCCACAATTTAATCAATACAGAATGGAACAACTTCTATCCTCCTCCAGGCTCAAAAATCTTCCAATTCCAACAAAGGCTCAAGCACCTAAAAGGCAAGATCAAGCATTGGAATCATACATCATTCGGCAATATCTTTCAGGGTAAAGCAACCCTCTAGCTAGAAATGAGGCAGCTATAGCAGAATATTATTATAAATGGCTGATCAGAGGACCTGGTAGAACAGGAAAAAACCCTTGAAGTGCAACTAGCAGAAAAGGAAAAGTAGGAAGAAACATTGTGGCGGCAAAAATCAAGGGTCAGGTGGCTCAAAGATGGAGAGAAAAACACTAAATTCTTTCATAGCACTACAATCCAGTGTAGGATGCATAATAATATAACTCATATTCAAAATGAGCAGGGAATCAAAGTGGAAACGCATGAAGAAATAGAAACTGAACTTTTAAATTATTTCAAGTAGGTGCATCGAGAGCCAAATAATGACAGATCTCAGGCCATAGAAAAAATTACTCGAAATATTCCCAAACTTATCTTAGAAGAGCATAACCAAATGCTTCTCAAGCCTGTTGATCTCCAAGAGGTGGAACTTGCAGTACGACAACTGAAAGCAGGCAAAGCCCCAGGGCTGGATGGATTCACCTCTAAATTTTTCCATAACTTCTGGGATCTGATCAAGATGGAAGTCTGGCAGGTGGTTGAAGAGTCTCGCTCTCTGAGATGGATGTTTCCAAGGATAAATGCTACTTTCATAGCCTTGGTTCCCAAGGTGGATCAGCCATGCACACCTGACAAGTACAGACCGATAGCACTATGCAACATAATCTATAAGATCATGTCTAAAATCATAGCCTCCAGGCTCAAACTCCTGCTTCCTCTCATCATATTGCCCGAGCAATCCGGATATGTTGAGGGGAGGTAGATCACGGACGGGATCATCCTAACTCATGAAATAATTCATTCTCTGAAGATCTCCAAGAAGCCAGGTATGCTACTCAAACTAGATCTTTCAAAGGCTTTTGATAGCCTTAGTTGGAAGTACATTGAAAAGGTTCTAATGGCTTTTGGATTTGATGCTTCCTGGGTTCGATGGATTATGAGCCTCATCTCATCCTCTTTTTTCTCTATCTTAATCAATGGCATACCCTCTGCCACCTTTCATCCTTCTCGAGGCATCAGGCAGGGAGACCCCCTCTCCCCTTTTCTGTTTGTTATCATGGCTGAGGGTTTAGGTCGCAGTATTAGGTCAGCTCAGCAATCTCTCCGTCTCAAAGGCCTCTCCTTTCATAACTCTCCGGCTTTCACTCACCAGCAATTTGTAGATGATAATATGCTTTTTGGGCATCCTTCGGTCCAGGAGGCTCGTCAGCTCAAAACCCTTTTGACAGACTTTTCGGAAGCCTCTGGAGCCTCTATCAATAACTCCAAATCTCAAATCTTCTTCTTTCATACTCCCTCTGTTACTCAGTCAGCCATCATACGCATTCTGGGTTTCTCCTCTGCCAATCTCCCCTCTTCTTATTTAGGTGCTCCGCTCATTGCCTCAGCTCTAAAGCACTCTTCCTGGAGAATCCTTTTAGAAAATCTGGAAGCGCGGCTCTCCTCCTGGACTCACAGATCTCTAAATATGGCAAGCCGTCTTGTCCTCATAAAAGTTGTTCTTCAAGCCATGCCTTTATACCTCTTCTCCATCCTTGCTGCTCCTAAATGGGTTCTTAAAGAAATCAAAACTCTCCAAAGATCGTTTCTTTGGGGCAGCAGTGACCTCAAGCGCAAGTGGGCTCTAGTCAAATGGGAAACGACATGTCTCCCAAAGAAAGGAGGCGGTATTGGATTGAGGGACCCCTCTCACAACAATGCAGTTATGGGGGCTCGAATCTGGTGGAAATGGCTAACTGAACCTCTCACACCTTGGGCCTCGCTATGGACTGCTAAATATGCGGGAAATTGTCCAATGGAGGAACTAATTAGAATATCAGAGACCAGCACAGGCTCAATCATGTGGAACTCACCCAAACAGCACAAGAATCTCATTCAGCAGCATAGCTTTTGGGAAGTGAAGAATGGTAGTAATGCAAGGTTCTAGGAAGACTCCTGGTAGCAGATGCCTAAACTCAGGGACCTTTTCCCTCCAAATCCTATTCTGGAACAAGATATGAAACCTCATGACACGGTGAGAAATTTCTGGCACAATTCATTACACCAAGATTACAGAGAATGGCTCAAAGCAACTCAAATCTTAAGACAGGGGCCGATGCAAGACCAACAAATTCTGGACACAGAATTAATGAAAAGGAAAATTCAATATTCTGAGGAAAAGGACATTCTCAGATGGGGATATGAAGAAAAGGGAACCTATTCTACAAGAGAGGCCTACAACATCCTTATCAAGGAACACATGGTGCTGGACTCGCTCTGGAGCAAAATATGGGACCCCTCCATTTGGCCGAAAGTGTCCACCTTTCTTTGGCTCCTTTGTCACAACAAGATTCTCACATGGGACAATCTGAGAAAAAGAAACTTCTATGGACCCTCCATCTGCCCCAACTGCAAAAAATATGAGGAAACCATTGAGCATCTCATGCATTACTGTCCGTTGGTAGACAAGCTCTGGCAAAAGATCAGTTTCCGCTGCCAAAAAAACGGAGGTTCTAATGGAGATATCACTACTACTGTGCGCAACTGGGACCACCACCCCTATCAAAGTAAGATCTTGAATTTTCTCTGGAAGCTCATTCCAGGATTTGTTATGTGGGCCATATGGAAGGAGAGAAATGGTAGAATATTCAAGAATCACACCAGATCGCTGGATGACATCTGGAAAATAATCAACCAAAATATTGAAGAAACCATATCTCTCAAGACCTGGTACCAAGAGGATTTCCCAACTATCCCCCATGAACAATCAATATGGAATAATTGGAATTTCCAAAGGAAGCAAGAACAGTTGATCAAAGGAACAAAGCCTCCGAGAGGCCACTCACCTGAGAAATGGCTTCCTTCCCCCATGAACTTGTATCAGCTAAATTTTGATGGTGCCTCAAAGGGTAACCCAGGGAAAGCCAGCTTTGGAGGGATCTTCAGAGATCACAAGGGAGCTCCTATCTTAACCTTCTTAGGCTCAAGAGGGTGAGATACTAATAACTTAGTGGATTTAGAAGGTTTATGGCAAGGGCTACTTCTGGCGCAAGGTAAGGACCTTTTTCCTCTTATAATAGAGGGAGACTCCCAAATCATCATCAAAATGGTCTCAAGAATTCTAAAGGGCTCCCCCTCCTGAAAGGTCAGTAACAGCTAGAGAATGGCAAAAAGGCTACATCATATTGAATCCTGGTTCTCCTCCCATAGAGCGGTATCCTTGAAACACATTCCCAGAGAAGGGAACAAAGTTGTGGACCTATCAGCTAATATGGGAGTTGATTGTGGGATGCATCTACATGTTGGATCATTCACTAACTTAGCATCTGAATCTCAACTCCTGGATTTTAACAATCTAGTGCAGAAGGAAATTCCTCATATAGAAGAAATACCCCCGGATGCGGGTGGCACTTTGGCTTAAATGCTCATCATGCAGAACAATAAATCCTGGTACTGCCAGCTACAGAGCAGCGTGGCTTCCCAGGACTTCACCTTGCGCAAGCAGGAGGGAGTTATTAAGGTTGGATTTGGTAGGATATTTGCATTAATGGATTGCGCTGTTCAACACAACATAATCTCTGTTATAACCATGTTGACCGTGTATGTCTTCCTCACACCTTGCGCTCAGTCTTACGGCAACGGAACCTGGTTAGCTGTGAACGATGGTGACGGGCTAATTCTTGCACATAGAAGCAAGCTTTAGGTTGACTCTTTCAGGGGTAAGCTCTCCTCAGTTCTTGACATTAGTCGTATTGTGCCTCGGTCTTGGGCATTCTCTGTGCATTCAATTCGGTATCTGTGTCTGGTCTCTCTAGTCTCTGGTCTCTCTTGCCTCTCTGCGCCCTACCCTTCATCATTCATAATGGTTCGACAGGGTAAAAGACGTCGCTCCAAGGGGCATCATGACAATGGCTTACACTCAACTGCCGGTCACTCTGTGGAACGTCAGCAGGCACCCATCAATCTTCCCCCCTCTCATGAGGCTATGCCACCTTTGAGCTCTGAGCGCAAGCCAATTCCTAACAGTGCTTTCCAAACCACTCATTTTAAATTTCAAAGCAATTTAAATAGGCCTTTGATTACTACTCACATCACTATCATCCTGTCGGAAGAAGAAAATCAAGTCTCCTCTCTGGCATGCATCGCTCCTGATCCTTCCCAAAGTAGTGAGAATTCCATGGATAAAGATAGCCCGGAGAATTGGAAAAGTGATAAGTCTGGTCAGGAGGAAATTCCTAAAAGTATTCCGCCCCTTGAAGACGTAATCCCAGTTGTTGAGGAAGGGACTCTTGGCGCCACAAGTCATTCCATGGCGATCCCTATCAGCGAAACAGATCGAAATGAGAGTCTGACGACCAGCAGTGCGTGTTTGGTTGAGGAAAAGACTCCTGGTCAGGTTAAGGAAGTCTAGCGCCACCTGGGACTTCTTTTTTCCTTTCTTTCTTTTGCTATAGTCAAGGTTCAGCACTTATGGCCTATTGTTTTGGCATCCCGTTGGGGAAATGGCAATTCACTCACTGGCTAGTTTGCAATGATTTTAAGCTTCTACTGCCAATGTATCTTTCTCAGCTAAACATGTCATCCTCTGGGTTTTATATCTGGTTTTTTGCTATATGTAACTGGTCTCCCCAGCTTCTTTTTGTAAGGGAGCAGTTTTGCTGTGTTGAGTGCCCTCGAGCTCTGATCTCTGAGGCCTCAACTCTATGTAAAAATATTCTCCTTTTCAGTTAATAGAATTTAGTATTTGCAGAGAAAAACAAAATTAGTTTTGTGTAAATACTTTCCTTTGATTGGATGACTTTCGAAAGAAATGGGTCTTTCATCTTGCATTAAAACAACACCAATTCCATTTCCTGAAGCATCACATTGCACAATAAAGGTTTTTGTGAAGTCTAGCACAGGTAAATACTGGTGCTTGTCACACTGCCTCTTTAAGATGTTCGAAGGCCTTTGTTGCTTCCGAAATCCATGAAAATGCATCTTTCTTCAATAATGTTGTTAGAGGTGCTGCTATTCTCCCATAATTCTTAACAAACTTGTGATAATACCCTCTCAACATGAGAAATCATCATAGATGCTTTATGGATGTGGGGATTTTCCATTCCTTAATGGCTTTAATTTTGCTAGGGTCTACCTTAACACCTTCATGACATACAATATGAACCAGATATTCCACATCTTTTACTCCAAAGAAACATTTGGAGCTTTTTTCATATAACTGTTTCTCCTTCAATCGTTTGAGCACCCTATCAACATGTTCAACATGATCCTTCCAAGACTTCTTGTAGATTAGTATATCATCAAAAAATACTAACACAATGTTTCTAAGGAAGGGCTTGAAAATGGAATTCATCAAACCTTGAAATGTAGAAGGTGCATTGGTAAGGCCAAAAGGCATGACCAAAAATTCATAATGATCCTCATGAGTTCTAAATGTTGTTTTCAGAATGTCTTCAGCCTTCATTCTAATTTGATGATATCTTGAATGAATATCCAATTTGGTGAAATAATTGATCCATGCAATTCATCCAATAATTCATCAAAGACAGGAATGGGAAATTTATCTTTAATATTGAGCTTGTTGAGCTCCCTATAATCTAGACACATGTGCCATGATCCATCAATCTTTTGAACCAATACTACTAGCGTAGAGAAAAAACTTTGACTAGTTTGAATTATACCAGCCTCTAGCATTTCTGCAACCATGCGTTCAATTTCACTCTTTTTGGCATAGGGATATATGTAAGGCCTAATGTTTGGAGGAACACTTCTTGGAATCAAATGAATAGAATGATCATGATCAAGAATAGGTGGGAGGCCTTTCGGAGACTCGAATGCCTTGGAATGATTGTCCAAGACTTTTTGGAGATCTGGAGAAATAGATAATTTCGATGTGGGAACCTCTAGCGAACATAATTGTGTAATTACGCCTCGTTGTTCCTTCTTTAGAATCTTGGTCATACCATTAGAGCTAATTATATTTCCCAATTTCCCTGCAATACCCCTTAATTCAACTTCCTTTCCTTCCACACAAAATTTCATGAAAAGTTCTTGAAAATTAAAAGTTATTGTAGCCATTGGACTCCCAATACAACATTAGCACCACCCATTGGAATGGAAAGAATTGGGCTATTCAATACATATTCTCCCATGGATAGCTTGATATTATGGCACTTTCCAAAGAAATTTATGGTTCCTCCTCTTGCAACCATCACTTGACACTTTGGTGCTGGATACAGGAAGAAATTCAATTCCTTGGCTATCTTACAATGAATAAAATTATGGGTACTTCCCAAATCAATCAACATTATTACCTTTTTCTTCTTGATATGTCCTATCTTGATAGTTTGAGGAGTGGTAATTCAAACCAATGCATTACAATATATGGTCAGATTCATTTCTTCTTTATCGAGGGTTTGTTCCTCGAGTGTATCCTCTTCTTTTGACATTTCTTGTTCCTTTTCTTCCCCCTCTTCACAATCTATGTAGAATAATTTCTTCTCAGCACACTGATGACCTTCAGTGTATTTGTTATCGCAATTGTAACAAAGCTTTTTTTCTCTTTTTTCTTATAATTGTTGTGGTGTCAACCCTGTACGTTGTGGAAGGCTAGGGGCAACAAGACTTCCATCTTTACAGCTGTGAGTGGTAGGCTTCCTGGTTTCCATAATTTTTCTTTCCAATTTTCTTGCTAATGTAAATGCCTTCTCCAATGAACCAGGTTCCCAAAGACGAACCTCATGTTGGATACTATCCTTTAAAGTACCTATGAAAACATCAATCCTATGCTTCTCTAGAATATCTTTTACCCTTAGGTTCAATTTTTGGAAGTCCTCAATGTGCTCCATCATTAAACCCTTTTGTTTGATATTTATCAATTGGCTAAAAAACGTGTTGCTTTTTGTATCCACATAATGTGCTATAATTCCTTCCATAAAAATTCCCCAAGTGACAATTTGTTTACGAGAGCAAAGCCATTGATACCATACAAACTGATTTGGTTCCAAATATAAAGTTGCAATACGTACCTTTTGTGTGTTTTGCACATTATGGAGATCAAAAAATTGCTCCATTTGTAGTATCCATGTTCCAAGATCCTTGCCATCAAACTTCCTCATATCAATTTTTGGAACATGGTGGGTCTTCAATCCAACATTAGAGTCTATGAAATCATGATTAACATTTCTTTCGTTCTCGTCATGAGTTTCCTTTACTACCCTTTCACCATTAGTAACCATTTCTTGTAGCAACTTATTCAAATTTATCTTCAATTATTCCATCTTAGAGACCATGCCATTCATCTTAGCATCCATGTCATCCATCTTAGCTTACATGCCATTCATATTAGCTTCCACACCATTCATCTTGGCTTTAGTTACATTTTGTGACAGTGAAATTTTTCGTACTTTGTCTTGTAATTTTGATATGTCATGTTGCATTTCTTCCTCTTCTTCACGAGTCATGCTAGAGATTTCAGGTTTCTTAGGTGTTTCTATTTTCTTTCTTTGAGGCATCAATTAATGCTAGTAATTCTTCACTATTCCCTCTGAATTCCTTCAAACTAATTTTTCAAACCTATCTTATGAAAAATTTAAAAAGAACTACACACCTTTTTTTCACTTTGTAAGAGCTTGATATTGAATTTATTGTATCTCTGTAACTGTGGATCTTGAATATCCGAAATCAAATGATGTAGTATCCCTTTGAGTCCTCTTTCTAACCCCACAAGTATGATCAATATTGGATTCTCCAAGGCAGAGCTATGTCAAATCTCCCACGGTGGCCTGATTATAGACTAGTTCAGTAGAGCGAACTTTTACGAAGTGCCACGTGTCACCTTTTCAACCTTAGTACCTGAAACTGATATACAGAAAACTACAGGCCATCCTCTTTCTAAAAATTCTGACGAACTTTCAGTCTGATGCTTAGAACAAAAGTTATGATAATTTTTCCAAGGTCACTTATTTGGAATGTAATTCGGGAGTCTACCAAAACCCTACATTCCTTAGATCATATCTCCGAAACTATACCGAGAGAACCTTTTAATTTGGACCCAAAGTTCAGAACGATGTTAGCTCAAATGGGTTTTTGTTTTAGGTTCTGAAATGTCCCAGAAAAAATGTTATAGCTAAAATGCCATGATGACCTGCTTGGAGCAGGAAAAACCTAAAATCCAAATCTCAGATTCCAAATGTTAGGAAACCAGCTCACAAAAAGATAGAAAAGATAGATCAATGCCTTAGAATGCAGCCTCTTTGAGGGGAAAACATCATTTACATTACACAAATGAACAACTCTTGGATGATAAAAATGACTAAACCTCCCTTCTATATATAGGAGTCTAAGGGGTCACAATATAATCAAGCCGACCTAACAGTAATAACATAAGGGCACAACAATAACAATAGTGGGTTTCTATGGGGCACACTAATAACAATATGGGGACAATAGGGGCACAATAATAACAATAAGAGATACAATGAAAATAGTAATGGGGGAACCACTAGTATTATAGGGAGCTAACACATATTGTATTAATCCAAATTCTTTGACCAAGGGTGCAAGTAATCAGGGGCTTGTCGAGCAATAGAAGAGGCTAGAGATTGGCTTGAGCTTCCCTGTGAGAATGGAGATTGATAATACTGAGTGTTGGATTGTTCTTGTGAGAAAAAGCATTGTATTTTCATCTTGTATTTCTTATTTAGTGCAATACAAATAGTAGGTGTTTTCAATTGAGGCTTCCCCCAAATACTTTTTGTGTTATGTTACATTGATTTGTCTTCTTCTTGTTCATATTGTTTTGATTCATCTATTGGCTTCTGCTGGTTGAAAGTAGAAGTATATTCTTGTCCTGTGATTTATTAAATTGTATGAGCTTGTGAATCTACAGGATATTCTACAACGTTTACACAACAAGGAAATAAAACCAGAAGACAAGAAAGCAAAATGACTAAAGCAATGAGATGTAAAATAAGAAAACCATGAAGGACTATGAGTGCGAGATGAGTGCAAGGAATGGAAAATTAAGATGAAACTAATCCTTCTCCTATCTTAATTTCTAAAAGTTCGGGGTTACTTGAAATGAAATTCCAGTGAAGCCACCACAGTTTTTCCCGACCTGCATCCACAAAGATACAAATGATTAAAAGAGATAAAAAGTAGTGTGCAACAGAAAATAAAAAAACTTGAAAAAGATGTAAATGGAAATGAGGGTCTTGCCTATGGGTGGAAATATGTGTCACAACCACCCAATACAGGTGCTTATGTTTTTTACAGATACCCTTTCTAAACAAACCTCAAAATCTTCTTGTGGATGTGTCCTTGTCTCCACCGAGTTTCTTAGCAAGTGCAAGAAAATATTTAAATTTGTTGCCTATAACATGGATTGCTAAGTAAGATTGTTCCAGCCATTTAATGATTGTATCATAAAATGCGTGATGGTTGTTTGGAAAGCCTCGTGATCTTTGAAAAGACAGATTTCTTATTTGAGAGACGAGATCACAATGGGAATCTGGGAAGGAGATATACATCTCATCATTCTCAACAGTCGTGCCAAGATAGTGAGGACGTGCCATAACCATCAATGAAGGATGAAGTACCTCACCTACTTGACAGAAGTCTGAAGAGAAACATGGTTGTTGGGATAGGGTCTCCTGGGTTAATGTTGAGGAAAAAAGCCCAAGTATTGCGGCAAAATCCCAAGTTTTTATGCAAAAAGATGTAAAGTCTCCACAAATTGTGGATGTGGAGAGCACAGTTAGTTACAAGTCAAAAAGGGTTTTTCCCCTCATTCATGTAAAGTTGAGTCGGTTTTTGAGATCTACCGATGGTATGTAGACCATGGGATTGTATAAATAGGCGCGTCTTAGAGATTCTAAGGCAGATCTAAGCCTTATCTATGGGTACAAACGAAGAAGTCTAGCGCATAGAAGTAAGTCCTAGAGGGGAAAAAGTCTTTGCAGCTGAGTGCACAGAGGCCTAGAGTAGTGTTTGTTGCTAAGTGCATAGACCCCTGCAGCTGAGTGTGTAGGGAAGTTTTGAGTCTGTAAGCCTTTACTGAAGAGCAACAAAGAATATTGCTATAGAAATTCCTGTGTTTTATCTCTTTACTTCTGTCATGTATGAATGCGATATATGTTGTGATAAATATTGTCTTTATGAAATAATGATGTATTGATGCGAGAATTTACTTGATCCATCTTATTATCTGAATGCAATTAATGTTAGTGATTACATGAAGATCATAGCACTTTTTGTTAAAGTTATTGAAGACTTAGGTAGATCTGAGTAAATATTGATCTAAGGACAGTCTATGGTGCATGTAAGTAGATAATTTTCCTATTCAGGGTCCACAAAAGCTAGTCATAGACCTTCACGGAGGTCTAGAGGCTGATTAAGGGAAGTTACAATGATAAGCCATAAGGGCTTAGAGATCTATACGAAGGCAGATCTAAGGCAGAAAAGGGACATCACACTAATCTCTGGGTGTGGAAACATGGTTTGAGCATCACCCCATACTGCTTCAGGTGAGACTTCAGTCCGCACACCATTGATTAATGTCGGAAGGGCTAGTAGTGTAGGGATATGTTTGGTGCAACTAACTCTGAACCTGGGTCAGGAACCCCTAAGCCAACAAATGGTTTCTTTGCCGAGACCGAGATCTGCATAAAGAGATGTGTGATGTCGCATCACTGGAATCTGACTAAGAAGGAAATTGAGAAGTAGTTGGATAAAAGGATCCACGAATTCACGGTGCAAGAAAAAAGGAATCTGTGCCTGACAAAAGAACAGTGGGTGGACAAATATTTGTGCATGGAAATCCACGAAATTTTCTTGTGCATCTTCCCTATTGAACTATATGAGTGGATAGCTAAATTGGTAGACAACAAAGGAAGGTTGAGGCTTTATGGTACAATAGTGTGGAATTCAAAGCTAGTGTGGAGGTTGGAATCCTCTGAAGATAAGATCACATGCGTTGTTGACCATTGGCTTGATTGGGTTATAGTAGGATTTTTTATAGAGTTCTCGGTTGACACCTCGGTTAGTTACAATGAAGCAGAGTGACACTTCTTCAAAGAACTGTGAGGTAAGTATTTGAGATCTTTGAATACCTGGATTAAGATGCTCTTGTGTGAAAAATGGGTTATGCCATTGCCTTGATGTTTGGATCTACGCGGAGTGGATGGAGCTTTAGAAACCAAGAAATAACAGGTCCTAAATACAGCCTGTTGATTGGACCTCCTTGAAGTGATGATGAAGGAGTAGTGCAGGCCTCACTGTGAAGTGCTGTCTAGTTGATAAGGCATGGTCTTTTGTGGCTACACCATCCTTCCACACCACCTCCACCTTCACTTCCCTATCATTCTCTTTATTATTTACTAAGAAAAGATGGTCACCGCACCAATCCTGGTCTTCCTGGATTGGAAGAAGGAATTCCATGTGCATGTTGATGCCTTGTGTATTGCATTGGGAGCAATGCTGACACATGCTAGTGAAGGCAATATGAATCATCCTATAGCATTTGCAAGTTGAAAGTTATTAGAAGCTAAGAATAATTACTCAACAACGGAGCATGAGGGATTGGCTATGGTGTATGCGCTCCAAAAATTTAGACACTGTCTATTTTGTAGACATTTCAAGATGTACATAGACCATTCTGCATTGAAGTATTTAGTCAATAAGCCTGTGCTTGAGGGGAAAATATGCAGATTCCTATTGTTATTTCAAAAATATGGTTTTGAGGTAATTATGAAACCATGAATGTTGAATGCAGGACCTCGCCATTTGTCGCACATTGAGATAGGGGAGGAACCTACTAATTTGGAGGAAGGCTGCTCAATGCGTAGCTCTTCACGGTGTGCATAGTGGATAACCACTTTGTAGATATTATCCACTTCTTGAATACAAGGATGGCACCAGAAGGATACACCAGTGAGCAAAACAAAGAGTTGGTAGTGTGCACGAATATTTCTCAGCAATTGTTTGACATTTGTATAAGATGGGATAGGACGTGATAATCTAACATTATGTGACCGATTTTGAATGAAATAGCATCCTCGCTGAAGCTCATGGAGGAGCTGCAAGAGGACATTATGCAGGGAAGGCAACGACGCATAAGATTTTGCGCACTGGGTTGTGGTGGCCTATATTACACAAGGATGCCAAAGCATATTGCAGGGCATGTGATGCATGTCGAAGAATAGGAAGGACATCACGAAGGGATGAGCTACCTCTAAATCCTCAAGTGTCATTACAGCCATTTAAGAAATGGGCTATTCACTTTATAGGGCCAATTCAGCCCCTAGGCAAGAAAACAGGTGCGCACTATATCATCACCGCGACAGAGTATTTGACTAGATGGGCAGAGGCACAACCTATGAAGGATTGTATAGGGACCACAATAGCTAAGTTCTTGTTTGGATATATGTTAACCAGGTTTGGTTTCCTGAAGGTATTGATGAGTAATTTTGGTATGCACTTCCTCAATGAAACAATCAGCGCGCTGACAGAAGAGTTCCAAGTGTATCATCAGAAAAGTACACCATATCATCCTCAAGCTAATGGAACAATTGAGACCTTGAATAAGATCTTAGATAACGCATTGACAAAGATTTGCAACGCACAACGGAATGATTGGGACATGCACGTACCATCCGTATTGTGGTCATAGAAGACTAGTTGCAAAAAACTAACAGGTCAGACACCTTTACGACTGGTCTATGGCATAGAAGTGGTGATGCATATGGAATATATCATGCCTTGTCTATGCATAGAAGCTTTCACAAGGATGGCCGTCCGTGGAGCCTTGGAGGAATGGCTCGCATAGTTGACGGAACTCGAGGAGGATAGATTCTTGGTTGGATTTCATTAGCAAGTACAAAAGGAATGTGAAAAAGCATGGCACGATCGACACATCAAGATGTGCACATTCAATGTTATGAAACTAGCTCACAAAAAGATAGAAAAGATAGATCAACACCTTAGAATTCAGCCTCTTGAGGGGTCAACCTCCTTTACATTACAAAAATGAATGATTCTTTTATGATTCAAATGAAAAAACCTCCTTTCTATATAAGGAGTCTAAGGAGTCACAATATAACCCAGCCGACCTAACAATAATAATATAAAGGCACAAAAATAACAATAAAGTTATTCTATGGGCACAGTAATAACAATATGGGGACAATAGGGGCACAACAATATTAATAAGGGATATAACTACAATAGTAATGGGGTAATCACTATTATTATAGGGACCTAACATGCCCCTCTCCTTAAAAAAAGTGTTTCCCTCAATGCTTAAGTAGTTTTGGATGCTTTTGTATAAAATTCTCATACTCCGAAATTGATCGATTTCGTAGCTATCGAGTTCTTGTTTCTGTGACTGCTTCTAGTTCCAATATAATTTTTCCTTCTTCTTCAAGTTTTGGCAATATTGTTTGAACTAGGAACTTATTGCCTATAACCTCCTTTAAACATGAAACATGGAAAATTGGGTGCACTCGAGAAGCTGCAGGAAGCTCCCATTTGTATACCATAGTACCAATATTTTGTAACAGCTTGTATAGACCATAATACTTTGGTGATAATTTATTATCCTTCTTAGCTTGCTTGAGGGACATTTTTTTATATGGTTGTCACTGTAGGAATACCCAATCACCTACATCAAAACTTCTTTTGTTGTGATGTTGATCTGCCTGTTGTTTCATTATATTCTGTGCCAACATGAGGTTATCCTTTAAGAGTTGGAGGACTTTGTTGATTCTCTATGTGATGTTCCACTTCTTGAACCTTAGAATTTTCTCTTAAATATGATGTGATGGATGGTGGCTGATATCCATAAAGTGCCATAAATGGGGTCATTTTTGTAGTTGTATGGAAGGAAGTGTTATGCCACCATTCAGCCAGCAGCAACCATTTGACCCATTGTGTCTATTTATCATATACAAAGCAGCAAAGATATCCTTCCAAACATTTGTTTACTATCTCAGTTTTCCCATCATATTGAGGATGATAAGATGAGCTATGAGCTAACTGAGTACCGAGACAAGAAAATAATTTTGTCCAAAAATTTCCAGTGAAAATGGGATCTCTATCACTTACAATAATCTTTGGGTTTCCATGTAGCTTTTGAATTGTTTCCATAAATGCAGTAGAAACTGTATTGGCTTTAAATGGATGAGATAATGCACAAAAGTGTGCATACTTAGTAAGTCTGTCAACTACCACCATGATGACACTCTTTCCCTCTGACTTGGGTAAACCTGTGATAAAATCCATTGATAGATCCTCCCAACGTTGGCTTGGAATGGATAAAGGTTGTAATAGACCCGGGGTCTTAATTGTTGCAACCTTATTTTGTTGGCAAACCAAACATTCTGCCACAAACTTTTGAATATCTTATTTAAGGCCATCCCAAAAAAATTACTTCTTAACCCTGTGGTAAGCTTTTAAAAATCTTGAGTGCCCTCCTAAGGGAGAAGTGTGCAATTCCATAAGAATCTTTTGTTTGAGTTGGGAATTCTTACAGAGGTATAAGTGACATTTGTACCATAACGAATCATTTTTCCAACTAAATGTATCAGATGTACTAGAATCTTGTTGTAACTTTTGAATAAGTGCCCACACTTCTTCATCATTCTTCCATTCTTCCCTTGCTTCGTTTATCCAATCTGGTTGGATAATAGAAATGACGCACAACAATGCTTCCACATCCTCATCCTTTCTTGAGAGTGCATCTGCCACCACATTTTGCTTCCCTTTTTTGTAGATTATTTCAAAGTCATAACCCAACATCTTTGTGACCCACTTTTGTTTCTCTTCAGAGGATAATCTTTGTTCTAAAAAGTATTTAAGGCTATCATGATCTGTTTTTACCTTGAAGTGTCTTCCCATTAGGTAGGGTCGCCATTTCTTAAGTGCATGTAGTATTGCCAACATTTCATTCTCATAAATGGCCTTGTGTAAAAAATTTCCCTTGATTGGATGACTTTCAAAAGTAATGGGTTTTTCATCTTGCATTAAAACAACACCAATTCCATTTCCTGAAGCATCACATTCCACAATAAAGGTTTTTGTGAAGTCCGATGTAGCTAAGACCGATGCTTGGCACATTGCCTCTTTAAGATGTTCGAAGGCCTTTGTTGCTTCTGGAGTCCATGAGAATGCATCTTTCTTCAATAATGTTGTTAGAGGTGCTGCTATTCTCCCATAATTTTTTAACAAACTTGTGATAATACCCTGTCAACCCGAGAAATCCTCACAGATGCTTTATGGATGTGGGGATTTTCCATTTCTTAATGGCTTTAATTTTGCTAGGGTCTACCTTAACTCCTTCATGAAATACAATATGACCCAGATATTCCACCTCTTGTACTCCAAAGAAACATTTGGATCTTTTTGCATGTAATTATTTCTCCTCCAATAGTTGTAGCACCCTGTCAACATGTTCAACATGATCCTTCCAAGACTTCTTGTAGATTAGTATATCATCAAAGAATACTAACACGAATTTTCTAAGGATGGGCTTGAAAATGGAATTCATCAAACCTTGAAATGTGGAAGGTGCATTGGTAAGGCCAAAAGGCATGACCAAAAATTCATAATGACCCTCATGAGTTCTAAATGCTGTTTTCGGAATGTCTTCAGTCTTCATTTTGATTTGATGATATCTTGAATGAAGATCCAACTTGGTGAAGTAAATTGATCCATGCAATTCATCCAGTAATTCATCAATGACAGGAATGGGAAACTTAGCTTTAATAGTGAGCTTGTTGAGCTCCCTATAATCTGTACACATGTGCCATGATTCATCCTTCTTGTGCACCAATACTACTGAAGAAAAGGAAGAACTTTGACTAGGTTGAATTATACCAGCCTCTAGCATTTTTGCAACCATACATTCAATTTCACTTTTTTGGTCATAGGGATATCTGTACGGCCAGATGTTGGGAGGAACACTTCCTGGAATCAGATGAATAGCATGATCATGATCACAAATAGGTGGGAGACCTTTGGGAGTCTCAAATACCTTGGAATGATTGTCCAAGACTTTTTGGAGATCTGGAGAAATGGATGATTTTGATGTGGAAACATCTAGCGAACATAACTGTGCAATTACACCTCTTTGTTTCTTTTTTAGAAGATTTGTGATACCGTTAGAGCTGATTATCTTTCCCAGTTTCCTTACAATACCCCTTAATTCAACTTATTTTCCTTCCGCAGAACATTTCATGAAAAGTTCTTGAAAATTAAAATCTATTGTACCCAAGGATTGTAGCCATTGGACTCCTAGCACAACATTAGCACCTCCCATTGGAATGGAAAGCATTGGGCTAGTCAATACATATTCTCCCATGGATAGCTTGATATTATGGCACTTTCTAGAGCAATTTATTGTTCCTCCATTTGCAACCATCACTTGAAACTCTGGTGCTGGATATAGGAAGCAATTCAATTCTTTTGCTACCTTACAATGAATAAAATTGTGGGTACTTCTTGAATCAATCAACACTATTACCTTTTTCTTCTTGATTTGTCCTTATATCATGATGGTTTGAGGAGTGGTAATTCTCGATAATGCATTACAAGATATGGTCGAATTCATTTCTTCTTTATCTAGGCTTTGTTCCTAGAGTATATCCTCTTCTTTTGACCTTTCTTACTCCTTTTCTTCTTCCTCTTCACAATCTATGTAGAATAATTTCTTCTCAACACACTGATGACCTTTAGTATATTTGCTATCACAACTATAACAAAGCCCTTTTGCTCTTTTTTCTTCCAATTGTTGTGGTGTCAACCTTATAGGTTGTGCAAGACTAGAGGCAACAACACTTCTATCTTTATAGTTGTGAGTGGTATGCTTCCTGGTGATGAGCCCCAATTTTGGTACAATTTGGGCTCATTTTTGGCCTATTTTGCTTGCTCAAACCATAAATTTTTATTGTTTATGCATACACTTCTTAGTTTATTCATGTTGTTTGTAGGAGAAAGGATAGGCACTTTATCTACGTAGCTAATGCATTGTGATTCCAGGTTTTGGCATTAAAAGGGAGCAGAAGACAACGAAAAGGTGGCAAGGAGACAACGAGTTGGCATTGCTGACGTAAGGAGAGGTTGTCCACGGTCTTGGGGGGCATTCCTCGTGATCCTCACCAAGAACTCCGAGCCCCACTCCATCCTCCCTCCGAGCTTAATACACGGCCAGCTGTTCTACAGGAACAGCAGTTCAAAACTGCTCTACAGGAAACAACATTTATGATCATCCTACAGGATCAGCAGTTAAACTATAGATTGAACAGCCGAGCTCCTAGAATCATGGATACTTGTTGGAGCATCGTTTTGTATAAGTATAGAGGCCTTAGCCTTGGTTAGGTTGTTGAAACTCTCGTATTACTATTGTAATTTTGGAGCACAGCTCAAGTTTCGTTCTCTTTTGTAAGCCAATTTGGCATGTTATCAGATCATGAATAAAGAAGGCCACTTTTGAGTTAGTTCTGAGTTTTCTCAAGGAGCTATAGCTCTCAGGTTAGGGCCCAACCTGAGAGCCATAGACCTCCTCAGTGTTGTAATGCATTTACAATTAGGTCCAGCACTTGAGTTTGTTTAGTTTCCTATGCAATTCGGATTTCCAGCTTGTTAGTTTAATTGTTTTCATTAGCATAGATAGGACTGGTATGATGCTTTGCTTTCAGTATTCAAGTTTGATAGGTTGGTAGAATAAATCTCTTGGAGCTCCAACAAAAACAGGTTGTAAAGGTTCACTGCCATCTCACTGTTGGGATTGGGGTGTAGACCATGATCAGCCACCAAAAAGAACAGCAGTCGTTTCATCTCCACGCAAGCTGCCACATGAACGTTTTTATTGAAGATCCATTCATACATTCTCGACATTGATCCATACTGCACTCTCACGCATTAGTTTCATTTCTTGTTTTCCATTTCGGATTTATAGGTCTCATGGCATAATAGGTTAATGAATTTCTTGTTTTGATGCACAGGTCATTTATTTCATTTACACTGCTCTTTCTCAAGCCACTTCCTTCGTCGTTTTCTCCATCCACCTACAAGTTCTATTCACCCTCTATCTCACTCACGTGCCCTCCAACTCTCTCATTTCACGTACAGCTCCATCTCCTTCACTCTCGTTGATTCCACCCTTCCAAAACATCAACCCATTGCATGCACCCTTCCTTCGTCTGACTTGCCATCTCCTAAGACATCATTAGGTCCATCTCCATCTCCCTTAGCCTCCCACACCACTCCAACACTCCATCAACTCCTAAAAACCTCCACGGCCAACCATCCTGTAGACGTGCACAGCCATCCTGTAGAAAACAGAGTATCCTGTAGGATCCCCTGCAGCCTTCCTGTAGGAGGCCATTCACTTCGTTGCCGAGCTTCTGAACGTGAGGGACCTCTGTGGATGGGTGCTAAGGATCCTTAGGAACCTCTCCTAGCCTCCCCAACATGTCCCACACTTTCCTTCCTTCTCCATCCCACCTGCACAATCAACCCTAATTAGGCCAAGTTTACACTCATTCCACACACCTAAAGGAAAAACACAAAAACACATTTCTCATGATGCAAGTAGCTTAGACCCATGCATTTACACTTGTTAGAGGTAATGACAGCATTCATAAGAGTTGCATCCACATTCTTTGCATTATAGAGGATAGACTAGTTAAATTAGGGTTTCATAGATTTACATGCTTTAAATTGCTTTTGATTCAGTTTGTCAAGTAGAGTAGCCTTCCTTTGAGTTAGCTTTCGTCCATCATTGATAAAGCTTCTTCTATGAGCCTATAGAAGTTGGCTTAAGCCCTAGCAGACTTGTGCCAGCTGACCAAGTGACAGCTGCGACAAGGGCTAGTACTTGTGCATACAGCACCGTCGCTTCCAAGTTTGTACGAACTACCGGGTTGATAAAATTAAGAGACAGGAAGCCCCAGGAGTTGTAGCATTATTGCTACAATACTGGAGCTCACCACCTGGTTGCCATAATTTTGCTTTCCATTTTTCTTGCTAACCTGAATGCCTTCTCTAATGAATCAGGTTCCCAAAGGTGAACATCATGTTGGATATTATCCTTTAAAGTCCCTATGAACACATCAATCCTATGCTCCTCTGGAATATTTTTTACCCTTATATTCAATTTTTGGAACTCTTCAATGTGCTCCATTATTGAACCCTTTTGTTTGAGACTTATCGATTGACTAAAAAAAGTGTTGCTTTTTGTATCCTCATAATGTGTTGTCAATTATTCCATAAAAATTTCCCATGTGATAATTTGTTTATGAGATAAAATCCATTCATACAAACTGATTTGGTTCCAAATATAAAGTTGCAATATGTACCTTTTGTGTGTTTTGCACATTATTGAGATCGAAAAATTGCTCCATCTATAATATCCATGTTGCGGGATCCTTGCCATCAAACTTCCTCATATCAATTCTTGGAATATGGTGGATCTTCGATCCAACATTAGAGTCTATGAAATCATGATTAACATTTCTTTTGTTCGCATCATGACTTTCCTTTACTACACTTTCACCATTTGTAAGTATTGCGTGTAGAAAATTTGTCAAATATGTCTTCAAATCTGTCTTCAAATCGTTCATCTTAGCTTCCATGCCCTTTATCTTAGATTCCACGCCATTTATCTTAGCTTCTTTTAGCTTTTGTGAGAGTGACATTTGTTGCACTTGGTCTTGTAATTTTGATATATCATGTAGCATTTCTTCCTCTTCTTCATGAGTCATGCTAGAGCTTTCAGGTTGCTTACCAGGTGTTTGGATTTTATTTCCTTGGGGCATCAGTTACCAATAATAATGCTCTGCTATGCCCTTTGAATTCCTTTAAAATAATGTTTCAAACCAAGCTTAAGAAAAAATTTAAAAAAATATACACACATTTTTTCACTTTGTAGGAGCTCGGTATTGCCTCTAATGTATCTCTATGATTTTGGATCATCCAGTTCTAAAATTCTGACTTGAAGTAGCCCTCTGTGTCCTCTTTCCAATGCCACCAGTCTGATCTAAATTGGATTCTTGAAGGAAGAGTTATGCCAAATCTCTCATAGTGACCTAATTATAGACTAGCTCAGTAGAGCAAACTTGTACGACATGTCCCGTGTCCCTGTTTCGACCTTTGGCTTTGAAAAATATATACAAGAAACTACATTTTGTCCTCTTTCTTTACCTTCTTACGAAACTTCAATCTGATGCTCAGAGAGAAAGTTAGGATGATTTTCCCCAGGTCACATGTTTGGAATGTAATTCAGGATTCTGCAAATAGGCAAACATTCTCATATCATATCTCCGCAAATATAGCTCTAAAAGCTCTGAAATTTGGACCCAAGGTTCAATGAGATTTCTTCTCAAATGGGTTTTTTTTTCACTTCTGAAATGTCGTCGAAAAAAAAGTTATAGTGAAAATTCCAAGGTGACTTATTTGGAGCGGCGAAACCCTAGAATCCAAAGCTCTGATACCAAATGTTGTGAAACCAGCTCACAAAAAGATAGAAAAGATAGATCAATGCCTTAGAATTCAGCCTCTTCGAGGGGCAAACCTCCTTTACATTACACAAATGAATGATTCTTTTATGATTCAAATGACAAAACCTCCTTTCTATATATAGGAGTCTAAGGAGTCACAATATAACCAGCCGACCTAACAATAACAATATAAAGGCACAAAAATAACAATAGAGGGATTCTATGGGGCACAGTAATAACAATATGGGGACAATAGGGGCACAATAATATTAATAAGGGATATAACTACAATAGTAATGGGGTAATCACTAGTATTATAAGGACCTAACATTCAAGGTAAATGGTTTAGTATTATTATATGATTGTAAGTTCGATAAGTTTCCAGGAAAGTTTCAGATGCACTTGTTGGGGCCATATTTCATCAAAGAAATCACAGATGGAGGCGCAGTTCAGCTTGCAAAGCTGAACGATGAACCTTTTCTGGGAAGGGTGAATGGAAGTTGGTTGAAGCCATATGCAGGAGATCTGGCCCAATGAGTACATGACAACAAGACAATCTTAGTGCTCTAGGTAGCTATAAGGGACACAGGACTATAAACTACACTGCCTAGTTTTGGGGACTCTACCAGAGGGGGACTGCAAGAAAAAGAGTGATGTCATAGTACCAAAGTGGCATGAAGGGATCTGTGCTACGAAGGGAGATATTGTGTAGTATAGCTAGAAAATGACCATTAGGGTCATTGTTCACGATCTCATAGCTAGGAGATGGTTAAGAGGAGAGGACGGCGACATTCAAGGCTGACATCTTTGGATATCTATATCAAATCAGCATTAATGGATGGCTTTGGGGGCAACGGTCGGGTTGAATTCAAATTGTCCTATAAATTACATGTGCCAGTCCAGCAGAGAACACTTTGCACCCTTAGAGTTTTTGAGTTGTGTTGCTCGTCGCTTATGAATCACAAGTTTTTTGAGGATTTGGTCGCAAGATCTATGTTTGTTACTCTACCCGAGGAAAATTGGCAGTTCATTTGCAACACTATGTCAAGACCACGTGAGATTGCAAGCACCAGAGGAACTGTTTCCTCCAAAGGAGTATCCCCAAAAGTGGTGAGCATGGAGGCTATGGCTATTGTGCCTATGACGCCAAGGTCACCTAGGTCGAAGCCTACACCATTATGTGAGGCTTAGAAGGAAAAGAAATAGAAGTAGAGGAGGCCAATGCTAGTGCATGAGTCACTTAGAAAGCACTCTGCTACCCAGGCACAGAGAAAGGGCAAGAAGCCTGAAAAGGTTGTAGATTTGGAGGCCGAAGAAGGTGTTGAAGATATAGATGCTAAGGGCATGGAGCCCATTTCCAGGTTGTTGGAGTATATCCCTCCAAGTAAAGGAAAGGTGAAGGTCACTAAGGACCTGGACACGAGGAAATTTGACACTCATACGCCCGTGTTGCCACAAAATATCACCTTTGAGGGTCTGTGCCTGGCACGGGTTCATCTTTTAAGGATGGAGGATTGGGATTTGGCTGACCATGAGAGGTTCCCCCACTTAGAGAAGGAGAATTACATGAAATGGGTGTATTACAAAGACTATTGTGTCACTGTGCTGGAGCAAGTTGAGTTGATCTGCAGAGTAAATAAATCGGGGTTGTTAAACCTCCTGTGGGTGTCCCACTACCACCGCTCCAATATCAATACCACCTCTATAAGGCAACTACTGACTCTATTGCATGATGGGTGTTTATGGCTTGGCATGCCTATCCGCATCACAGACATGCTCATCCATAGAATCATGCTCCTACCGCATGAAGGCTTGAATCCATCCAAGGAGTTTGGTGGAAAGACAAGCGAGCACGACTTGGTAGAGAAGATGAAGAAGAAATTAGAGCTTATCAAGAAGCCATCGGGATACTCGATAAGATCCATCATCGACTTTGTGGTGAAGGTTTCCACATAGATACTAGCTGGTGAGGTCATGAGGAAGTGTTGCACAAATGAGGTTCTGGCGCATGTGATCTCGATAGCTGCACAATGCGTGGAAGGGCTGTAGTTTAACTGGTCACGCTATCTATGTAGTGAGTTCCTTGCGAATTTTCATGAGGGTCAAGATGGGAAAAAGACCTTCCTGGTTGCTACTCTCTATTATTCTGGTTGCTTGGGAGTTGCCGTAGGATAGTTAGTTCCCCCCATTGGAGGAAAATTTGCTAGAGGCCAAACAATTTGGCTCCCTTTGGGCCATGAAGGACCCCGTGTGGGTCACTGAAACAAAAATATTTTGTGTTTTGATGGAGACGAGCATTTGCATAGCCATCAACCAGCGACCATGGCCGTGTATGAGAAATTATCATAGTACACAGAGTTCAAGGAAGACTTCCACCACGTCTATATCAGGTCACAAAAGGATACGCATCAGAAGTGGTTCATTCTACCATATCTTTCCATGGATGATGCGATTTAGAAATTCATAAAGTGCTGGCCAACAAATTGGCATTCTCCATCCGACCTAGCTACGAGTACCAGCAAAGGCACAGGGACTTCGGCGAAGAAAAAGAGGAAGGATGTAGCACAAAAAGTGGTATAGAAGTTGGCCACGCAGTGAAGGAATGAGGCTGAGGAGAAGGACCGGTTGGAAAAGAAGCGTGTTGCAAAGCAACACACTGAACAAGAGCACCACGACTCTGAGCAACATGGTAGATCCCCTTCACCCTAGACTAAGGAGGAAGAATATTCAGCGTAGAGAATTGGCAGTGATGAAGGGAAGAGCACTCCATTTCAGGTAAAGAGGTACAAAGAACATTAAAAGGAGGGGCCCCAGAAGAAGTCAAAGGTGACTAAATCACCGCTAGATCCCATTACACTGACAGAGGGCAATCTCGATGAGATCGGGGACAAAGTGTGTGACAACACTATTGAACTGTTCTAGCAATTCGAGCAACAAAATTTGTAGTCATTAGGTACTATTCAAAGGGATCTGCGTGAACTACAAATCCATACTAGTAGGATACAGGTGGGCACAGGTCAAGTGGGTGCTGCATAGACAAGCCTAGCATGAGGGAGAAGTCAGGGTGCCAAGGTGGTCAGGACAGTGGATCTCAGGATAGTTGCACTACCAGAAGGATCCTTGAGCATGGAATCGGCTAATGACAAGGTCATCCTGAGCACTCTGAGGAACATCGGCCTCAAACTTGCAACACTCCCCAATGAATATCTTCACTCGCTGCAGACAGGTGTGACAAAGGAATTGAGAGTGCAAGTGGAGCACACTTTCAATTTAATCAACAAGTATAGGGTGAACAACGAAAAAAATTTCACTGAGAAGACAGAGGCTCTGAAAGAAAGAGATATAATCAAGGAGAAGAATGCCCAGTTGGCGGAATTAATTGCAGAGCTGTGCCAAACAGTGCCAGAGTTGCACATCCTAGAGGAAGCGAAACAAGAGGGCAATATCCAGAAATTCATTGCGGGCATATGCAATGCTAAGGCGAGGTGGTTAGAGTTCACTTTGAACTCAACATGAAAATTAAGGAGCTGGAACTCAAGTCACAACCTTCCATTCCACTCGAAGTCTAGGAACAATGTGACGCTGTTGTCAAGGAAGGGATAGCTACTGTGGATGTCGCGGTTGTTGATTCTACAACTTTGTTTGAACATGCCATGGAAGTAGTGACAAGCCTTCAGGAAGATCCCACTGTCAAGATATTGAATACCGAGATCTGTGAGCTCTAGCAGCAGAACAACGAAGTAAGGGCGATGACATGCACCATTTCTATAGCGCAGTGCCTTGCAAAGCTGTAGGAGGCAAAGCAGCTCTTTGCACAAGTGGGAGCAATGTAGAAAAAAGAGGTAGTTCTTAAGGCACAGTTGGGTCCTTGGCTGGATAAAGCCTACCTAGTCTCGGCCAAAATATAGGAAAAGTTGGCAAACTTGTAGCTTCCACAGCATAAGATCAAGAGAGTTGGTGAAGGACCAGCCACAGAGCAGGTGGTGGAGCAAGTAAAGAAGACAGCCACACAGCGCGACTGAAGTAGCAGTTGTGCACGTGGAGTTGGGTGATCTTTGAAGCAAGATCACTACCCCAATAGAGTGACTCGAGGGTGAGTCACGACCTTTGCGTTGGGGGCCTGTTGGGATAGGGTCCCCTATGTTAGTTTTGGGGGAAAAGCCCAAGTTTTTATGTAAAAAGATGTAAAGTCTCTGCAAATTGTGGATGTAGTGTGTGCAGTTAGTTAGGAGTAAAAAATTGTTTTTACCCTCATTCATGTAAAGTTGAGTCAGTTTTTGAGATCTACCCATGGTCTGCAGACCATGGGAGTGTATAAATAGGTGTGGTGGGCAGCGGATCCCCCCACAACAGGGTTTTGGGGCCTAAAGCCCATGTTTTGGTCAATGTAATGTAAAGACCCTGCAAAATGCGGGCACGAAGTGTGAGAGTCTAGGATGAGTCATAGGGTTGTCCACCCTAAGAATTGTAATTTAATGTAAAGTTGTGTCAGCCTATCCATGGTCCGCGAACCATGGGATCCATTGGACTCCTAGTACAACATTAGCACCTCCCAGAGGGCATGATCTTGAAGATGACGGGAAGAGTCGAGGCCATAGTTTTGAGAGGAAGGAATCCTCACATAGTTGGAACAATATGCAAGGACCAAGATGAAGGAATTATGCAGCCACGCGAGGTTGAACATATGAAGGATTAGGAAGCCATTGAGCAAGGGAATATTAAACTTCACAAAGAATATTGGGTACGACCAAGGAGGAAAAGCATGTTAATGGATGAAGAAGTAAACAAACTCGAAACCAAAATCATGCAAGATAAACTAAGAATGACAAGACAAGATATGAGTGGTGATACTACTGCATTAAAAGATTTCCACCAATAATTTGGGGCTCTACTACCATGGTTGCGGCCACACCTTACCAGACAAAGTAACCAGGGGAGCGCACCACATAAGGAAGAATGCATGGCGTTGACTGTCATGAGGGAAATTGAGGAGGGCCCGCGAACTAGGCTGGAAATAGACATGAATCCTAGCACAGGTGGTGCGACCACCTGACTAGTCATCAGAAGCACAGTCTTAACGCTCTAAGCAGTTGAAAGAGAGCGCGGGACTATAAAAGTGTCTATGAGGGAGCTGCGCAACAAGGAGGTTGCACGTAGGATCGGCCTGTCACAAGGGTCGTGCCTGTGTAAAAGGGGTTATGGTGCTGCACGGGTAGGCTGGGAAGTGACCGTTGGTATCACTATTCATGACAAGATATCCAATTTAAGACAAAAAGGAGTGGACGTGCTACAATTAAGACACGAAGTCAAAACTAGATTTGGGACGATCTACCACCAAGAATGCATTAATGACTCAGAAATGGTTGGAAAGGTCAAATTCAAATTCAAAAGACGCTATAAAACTACCAAGGCTGGACACAAGACAACACTTGTTTGTTTGAGATTTGAGCTATTACAGAGAGCCCACAGTGTTGAGTGCCAAGCGGTGTTTGAGCCTCCAAAGTTGCGAACAACTATAGATAACTCGAACAAGATGACAACTACCAGGAGAGGTGTGGGCTTTGTCGAAAGTACCACCAAGGAAGCCGTGCAGAGCCCTTCGCTGCAGGTGAGGGAGGCACTGAAAATTCCAAAATCACCCTGGACAATGAGGCCCAAGATGGATCCACAGGCAGCGGGACCAATCTACATGTCCCTGTGAAATTCGCAATTTGGTAAATTGTCTGTGGAAGACAAGGGCAAGATGGTTAATCTTGAGACAGATGATGAGGAGGATCTCCAGGCCTTCCTAGAAGAGATTGAACCAAATGAAGGAATGGAGGAAGACATTCAACCAGTGCGCGTTGTAGAAAAACTTCCCAAATATGTCCCCGTGCGGAGAGGGAAAGCAAAAGGACCCAAGGATGTGCATGCCATTAAGAGTGCACTCGAAACCCCACTCCTCCCAGATGGAATTTTGTTTGAGGGTTCAGTCCTGGGCCGCATGGCCACGATGAAAGTTGAAGATTGGGACCTCGCAGACAAGGAAAAGTTCCCACATTTGGAGATTAGCCAAGTCATGAAACAAAGCAAGGAGGGGTCAGTTACAGCGCTACGGCCACAAAAATGGCTCTACAAGGTGGAGGAGGCCATGCTACTCCACCTATTATGGATTCCACACTTTCACTGGGCACCAATCACGATATTCATCATTAGGAAATTGCTTTGGCTAGTGCATGATGAGTACTTGTGGCTGGAGGATCCTATTCCCATTACGATGGAGCTTATTCATAGGATTTATCAGCTTCCCTATACAGGAAGGGACCCCGTGGAAATGGCTAGAAAAAGTGGAGACTTGGCGCTCGTAGAGGCCATGAAGAAGAAATACAAGTTGGATAAAAAGCAGAGGGACTACTCATTACTAGCATTCAAGACAAAGGGGTGCGTGTAGCCACACAAATGCTGGTAGGAAAAGTGATGAGAAAATGTCGTGGCAACGAGGTACCAGCAACGGTCGTCGCTCTGGCCGAACAGTGCGCAGAAGGGGAACAGTTCAACTACGTGCAGTTCCTCTGCGAGGAGTTTGTGACAAACTGCAAGGAGGCCCAGGAGCAGGGCAAGACCTTCCACTACGCATGGTTGCTCTTATCCATCTTGTTGGTTGCAGGGGAATTGCTTGACGATAGCCAGTTTCCTCTTCTTTAACAAGACTTGCCAGAGGTAGAAAAATACCTGTTGCCTTGGGCAACAAAGGATGCCACGCGAATCTGCAAGACCAAGATATTCTGGATAATCATGGAGGCAAGCGTCTGGATGTGGATCAACAAAAGGTCGCACCTATCCCCCACAGTGTACAATAGTTTGTAGAGCTTTGCAAACTTTAAGGCAGATATGCATAATATGTATATCAACGCACGAAAGGATCTAGAGCAGAACTGGACCAAACTCCCTTTCATCGCAATGGATGATGCTATTTTTGTGGTGCTTGACTCATGGCCACCCAAATGGCATGCCTCGGATCTGGCAATGTGTGATGATACAATGATACAAAGACAGAAGGATGCCGCTAAGTTGCTGGGACAACAGAAGTGGAACGAGCAATTCGCTAAGGAGGTAAGGGCTTCCCGCGAGGCAGCAAAGGCCACCGTAGAACAAACCAAAGCCGCTGAACAAACAATAGAAGCACCGGCAACTGGGGCCACAAAGATGCAGGAAGAAAGAGGCCTAGACCTGACCACAGGATAGGGGACAGACAACATGGCGGAAGGCATGGACCAAAGCATGACATCTACACAACTGAAACAGCCACACAGTATGGGATGAACAGGGCCTACAAAGAAGACTAAGGCTTCCAAACTAGATGGGGAGCCTATTACATTGACAAAGGGTGACCTATATGACATCGGCGACACCATTCACGAGGTGACTGGCGAAGCGCTCCAAGAAGCAATGATGGAGTAGCAGACTGTGTTGGGGGCCCTCAGGGCGCAACTACAGGGACTTCAGGTGTGGCCCCCATAAGAAGGAATGGCCGTTACCTATGGTGCCATGGGTACATCGACAATAGAGCAGTTGTTGCTGGCCAAAATGGCTAACACCATCGTGCTGTCGGAAGGTGCCCTGATCACAGATAGCCCAAAGGATAGAGCCGCAATGGTTCGGATCAAGGGACTTGGCCTAAACTTAGCTGCCCTTCCACGGGATATATTATACCAGCTGCAGGATGGAGTGATAGAAGAAGTCCACGCTAGGGAAGAACGTGCAGTGGAAATGCTCAGTGAACAACAAATCAACACCAAGCAGCCTAGCCTACAACACAATGAAGCGCTGGTGCAGAATCAGTAGCTAGAGCAGATAGTCGTGGAAACATGTCGCCACACCCAAGAGCTAGAAATTGCGACAAATCTACCAATAGTAGTGCGGATTCACAAATTGGCCAATGGATTCTGCGAGGCAAAGGAGGAAGCAAAAAGGATCCAGCTGGACCTCGACCTTCAGATTTTTGAACTGCAATTAAAGGCGTTAGACCCCCAGAAGTTAAGGAACAGTGCGCTGACGCTATCTAAAAAGGGCTGGAGGAATTATGACAGGCAGTGTAGACCTGTATGGGTATGTTGGAAGAATCCTTAGCGATCCTCACTTCCTTACAGGAGGACCCCACCATACAGTGCCTAGAAACGGAGGCGCAAGAGCTTCAAGTACAGTATGACAATGTGTGTGGAATGGCATAGACAATTGTCCTGACCCATCAGTTGGCGAAGCTATAGCAGGCGAAGGCATTGAAGGAACAGGTGGATGTCATGTGAGAGAAAGAGGAAATACTTAAAGCATGCATCCAGCCTTAGATTGATGAGGCTTTCCACATCACTGTCCATATCGAACAAAAGCTCGCACAAATGAAGGTGATGCATGATTTAAGATAGGGATTTATCCCTGAAGGTGAGCATTCGGTAGAAAGAGTAGAGTAGATCTAGTAGATGGTAGAACAGTGCACTGTAGACCTTCGCACAGCACAGGCACAGTTGGAGGGGCTTCGTGCAAAGATCGTCGCACCAGCAGTGACTCAAGACAAGTCACGATGATGTGTGTTGGGGGCATTTTGGGCAGTAGATCCCCCCACAGTATGGTTTTGGACCCTAAAGCCCAAGTTCTGGTCAATGTAATTTAAAGACCCTGCGAAATGTGGGCGCGGAGCGCAAGAATCTAGGATGAGTCATAGGGTTGTCCGCCCTAAGAATTGTAATTTAATGTAAAGTTGTGTTGGCCTACCCATGGTCCACGAACCATGGGATTGTATAAATAGAGCGAGGCTCTAAGTGTAAAGACAATTTTTAGAAGAAAAGAAAGTAATAGACAGATGCGAAGGCATGGTTAAAAGATAGAAGTGGATCTGAAGTGTATTGGGTCGTAGTAGTAGGTAGAGGCTCTGCCGCTGAGTGCACAGAGGCCTAGTAGAGTCCGCAACTGAGTGCACGGACCCCTGCAGCTAAGTGCGCAGGGCAGAGTCACGTTTGTATTGAACTGAACTTGAGAAGGATTATTAATATAGCTAAGTTGATTCAGCATATTGTGCTTCTATTTTGTAGATCTATATTTTGATGTTATGCGTTAATGGTATCTCTTTATCTATATGCGCACACTTGTATGAATGCTTATGTATGAAAACCTTCAAAGTAATTAGCGAACATAACCTAATTAAGGGAGACTTGGGTAGTTAACACTGGTCACACTGTGGCTAGAGCTGTGCAAATGCAGTACCACAAGATGCAAGGAGCTCGCTGGTGCGCGTAACCTAGTAAGTGTGAAGGTTGAATCACGTACCTATCGCCACATATCAGACATCCCTAGGGTGCACAAACTTGGTTCCAGCATGCTCCCATACTACTGCAAGTGAGACCTCAGTCCGTGCTCTGCACGCTGTTGGGTCAAGCCCCACGTAGCAAACAAGGTGTGCCTTATAGAGTCTAAGGAAGATCTATGCCTTGTATATGGGTATGAACGAAGAAGTCTAGCACAGAGAAGTAAGTTCTAGAGGGGAAAAAGGCTCTTTAGCCGAGTGCACAGAGGCCTATAGTAGTGTCCACAGCTAAGTGTGTGAACCCCTACAGCTGAGTGTGCAGGGAAGCTTTGAGTATGTAATCCTTTACTGAAGATCAATAAAGAAGACTGTTGCAGAAATTCCTGTGTTTTATCTCTTTACATCTGTCATGTATGAATGCGATATATATGTTGTGATGAATAATGTCTTTATGAAATAATGATGTATTGATGTGTGAATTTTCTTGATTCGTGTTATTATCTAAACAAAATTAATGTTAAGTGATTACTCAAAGATCATAACACTTTATGTTAAAGTTATTGAACAGTTAGGTAGATCTAAGTAAATACTAATCTAAGGAGAATCTATGGTTCACATAAGTGGATAATTTTCCTGTTCAAGGTCTACAAAAGCCAATCATAGACCTTTGCAGAGGTCTAGAGGCTGATTAAAGGAAGTTACAGGGATAAGCCATAAGGGCTTAGAGATCTGTATGAAAGCAGATCTAGGACAGAAAAGGGACATCAAACTGATCTCTAGGTGTGGAAACTTGGTTCCAGTATCCCCCCATACTGCTTCGGGTGAAACTTTAGTCCGCACACCATGGATTGATGCCGAAAGGGCTAGTGGTGTAGGGATTTGTTTGGGGAAACTAACTCTAAACCTAGGTGAGGACCCCCTAAGCCAACAATGGTAAACAATGAAGATCATAGAGCGCGAAGCCATTGTCATGGGATGTGCTGAAGCGAAAATGATAAGTCGAATGACAATGACCCAAGATACAACAATGATCATATGAACTAATTGAGACATCATATTCCCAGTTTGTAATGAACAAAGAAAAATCCATCTGAACAATCTTGTGAATGCTCCAAATAGTGGAACAAAGTTTGATGTGAGCTAGATATGACGAACAGATTTGCAGTGCAAGGTTTGGAAGAAGGCCAAGGGACTGATCATGAAGAGGAAAATTCGATAAGTATGATTGTGATCTAAGAGAGTATTTGAGATGATCAACTTCTCAATCTCATGATTTCATGATAGATGAACATTCCCAACCCGGGTTTGATGTGAGATATTTGCATGAAAATGGATGCACTATAATAGATTCATGAATTTCGTCATAAGTGAAATTTTTAAAAATTTGAGACATCACATCCGCAATACCAATTTTTTTTTTACATGTGAATTCACATCGAGTGTAACCATGTAGATAGAGGAATTGTGTGTGAGAAACTAGATTTGATTTGCTTCTGGGGGCTTAACAGAGTTGCAAGGTCCTTACATAACAATCAACGGATTTTGAAGTGCCTCGACTCCCTGCCATGTCCTGAAACTTTCTATAATTAAAGAATCACATTTTGAAGTGTGAACTAGATCATGCATGGCTTGAGGGTGGTTTTTGTTGATTATTATAAAATGGCTCTCAGGATGGCAACCATCTCTATCACGGGTTGCACCAAATTTTTTTGCTTCAACAAGCTGACTTGAAGAGTTGTCTTCATGAAGGAAAAGAGATGATAGGGAATGGGAAGTATGCTTTGTGATTAGACTTCTTTTATCATGGAGAACCTCAGTGCCTTTTTTCAATTGAGGAGATATCTCATCGGATGAAGAAGCAAGAGAAAATGGAGTATCTTTGATGCATGTGGATGCGTTGTGAATGGTAGGACACACGGGAAAGTAAGGTGAAGAGGAAGTTTGGATATGAATGTCTTCTTTGATAGGAGCACATTCTAGATCTGAGTTAGACTCTTCATGAGAAAATGGAATATCACATGATGTGGTTGGGTGTTCGTCACATCATATGAAAGTATGGGAGTGATTACTTCCTAAGAGCTGGGGTTGACCGAAATAATTAATTGTACAAGATGTTCCACCAAGATTAGTAGATTGAGAATCATTCAAGAATGGAAGCTCATTATGTTAATGTGCACAATTTTGAATCAGAGACAGAATATTGATAGTGTCCTCACCTTTCTCCTCCTGTTCCTGTGTAACGTGATTTCCTTGTGCTTGAATGCAAATTGAGCCAGTAGCTTAGGAATCAAGACAATGCGCGCAATTGGCTGGTGGAACAGATTGATCAAGCGAATCATGGTACAATGAATCACGGTTTGTAGATGATAGAAGATGACAAAGATGCAGATCATATTCGAGACTTGAGTTATGAAAAGTGGCATCCTCTTGCGGAATCGAGGAATGAGTCTTCTCTATAGGCTTCCTAAGCCATTCTGGAACTTCCTCCATAGAAGCCGGAGATAGATGAGAAGATAGGTTGGGGACATACTCCACAGATTTCTCAACTTTATAATCACTATAAGGGGGAACCCAATGTGCTTATTTCTTTGCTTTGTAATCATGCGAAGGGGGCACCCACATCGGGATTGGAAAGTGAGGATGACAACAAACAAACGGGGTAGGTGACTCAGGGTTTGAAAGAGTTGGGGAGGAAGGTAAATCAGGAGGCTCACTATATTAAGAACTATGAACCAAGCATTTAAACTCTTCTCTCAAGACCTCAATTGATTCATCTGAATGCATACTTAAACGACATATTTTTTCACGAAAATCCCAGTGGCTATACTCATTTAACATTTTAATCATCATTTCTGCAAGCTTACGAAATGAATCAATAGTGACAAAGGGTAATGTGTAACACCATCATTAAGCATGAAATTTGAATGTGAGGGTGAGTAATATATTTGAGACATCTTCATACTCTATCTTGTGGCGTAGGAAAATTTTATAACTTGGCGCACATGCACACGAAAAGATGGCTCAGCCTCACCACTGAACTTTTACTTGGATAGGTCATGGATAAATTCCGTGGGGATCGTACATTCGAAATTTGTAGAAAGACATCCTGAGATTATGATGTTAGGAAGAGATATTTTTAAATAACAGATTCAAACTAGACTCTATGGTCACAAACTCTCATCTGGCCCTCCTTCTAGTGCCATTTTGTTAACGGTGCTAGAAATCCGTCAACGAAGGGGATCCCCCCATTTTGAAGTCCCAACTAGACCTCACACTGCTTGGTGTAGGAGTCCCATCTAGTACGAAGGCCCAATTTCCATATACTTAGAGATATGCCTTGGCTCTAGCTGTTAGTACATGAGAGTGTTACTTTGGTATCTTCAAATAGCAAGGTACGTGTGCCTAGTTCCAAGCCTAAATCTCCATGTGTCATTTGCAAAGGAGACCACTATCATCGAGATTTTTCTTGCATCCCTCAGATCTTAAGGGACTGGTCTCCTCGATTGCACAATCTGGTGTCATCAACCTCTGAAGATCATGTTGAAAGTACACCATCAACTAGTGAAAGCGAAGCATTTGGATAGAAAAGGAAATGTAATTTTCCTTGTAAACTGTGTGAAGGTGATCACGTCATCCACCATTGTCCCTTCCTAGACGAAGCTAAAAGAGTCTTGGATAACCATCCTACTTCACTGCTACGGCTTCCTCCTAGATACAAGAAACTCTCGGCGAGTCCATCACTAGTCGAAAATCTGACCGACACGCCATTGTTGTCGGTCGAAGCATCTATCATTGAGGATAAACCTGTTGGATCCATACCAGATGAAAGTTAGAAGGTTGAGGTAACATTCGACCCGGTCTTGTCTTCGGAAGGTCCATCTTCAGATGATACAATCACCGAAGAGAATGAGAACGACACTGTTCAAATTCTTTTCGTAAACATAGACTCTGATGAACATGGGGGAAATCTACCTGTTCATTTACCATAGGAAGGAAGTTCATCAGAGTCATATTCAGCCGTCTATTCGGTCCCACCTCCAAGCAACCTATTTGTTTCCTTCGATTAGAATCTACTAGGCGAACCCCGTTTACTGACTAGTGTACCATTCCGAATCATTGTACAAGCTTACAAAATGGTCATGGTTGGTACCATCATAGATGAAGGGGCTTCTGTGAGTATCCTTTCCTCAACTGCTTGGAAAGCGCTTCATTCGCCATCGCTTCTGCCTGAGATGAGAAATCTGACAGCCTTCCACAAAGGAACTAGTCGACCGTTAGAGATCCTTCCCAATGTACCTATAACGTTGAGAAGGAAAACTATTTATATGAATGTACTGGTAGTCCAAGGACCTCTATATTATAATCTACTCCTTGGGCGTGACTATATTTATAGCATGGGAGCCATTGTCTCCTCACTCTTTAGAGTAATGTGTTTTCCACATGAAGGCCGAGTGGTCCAGCTCGTAGACCAACTTTCATTCCACGGCTCACACATAGGTAATAGTCAAATGCCATCCCTAAATGGTATTTTCACACAACGAATGTCTCATCAATCTCTGGTCCATCCACCTAAAGAATGCGAGTAATTCAGGGGGACATGACTGAAACCCAGGGAGCATGCACCCTGGTCTGCTTCGGCACAGAAACTCTGGGTATAGGGTAAGCTTCCATGAAGGATATATGACTGGTCCAACACCTGTCCATATAGGACACTGGCATTAGGCCGGGATAAGATTCCTTCATCAAGGTTAGGTGATTGGAGCCTTTGTCCAAATATACTAAGCCGAGGAAGTGTTTCTATCTGCTGTGTGGATGGAAACTATCTTGCGAACGCGAAAACTTCTAAATGGTAACCTGGAAACTTTACTTCACTATACCTGGGGGCATGCAAACCTTTTGTGAGCAAGTGAAAAGCGACCAACATAACGCTAACTCTATGGTTCCACTGACTTCAACCGCTTAATTCAGGTGAGTGGTCGAGTCGACCGTTCTTCTTCGCAGGGGCCAGATGGCACCAGCAAAGTAAAGGAAAAATTTTCCTACCTGACCTTGGTAGTGATCTTGGTAGTTAAGTAGAGGAGCGTAGCTAGTCATTCCTATCTTGCATATGAGAGGCAGTGGATCATAGCTTTGGAAGGTGCAAGCTCCATAAAAATGGAATCTATCGATGAGACATCCTTATTATATGACTGGCACGAGCAATTTTTATGGGAAGTTCAAGCTCGTTAAAAATTAAACCTAAGCAATGAGAAAATGTTTGCCCCATAGTTTAAGCTCACTAAAAAATGAACCAATTTCTGGTAAATACCCATTGTGAATGCATTATCATCAGCTTTTGAGCCCTAGTCGTGTTCTCATCATCACCTCCACTCTGTTTTAGCTGCTCATTCACCTCCATTTGATTGTTTGCCCCTTTTGAGGAACAACTGCAAAGAGTGATCCTATTAGCCATCCTTGTGACACTGTCGTGATTGGAAAATTCCAAACCTTACCTGGAATCACCTACTACCTGAAATTATCACTCATTCCTCAGAAAATGAGTCTCCTTTAAGCTCTTTTGTCTGACTTGTAAAATATGAAAAGATTGCCAAGCAGTTGGCCTCTCCAGCTCGCTAAAGCTACCAGGAGTGTTATCCCTCCTCTAGATTTTAATATTTTTGGACCTGAGGGATTATTACACAAAAATATCGAGTGCTTGTTTTGTTCAGCTCATTAAAATTATCTAAAATTCATCCCTTTCGTATTATTTTATAATTTTTCGAACTTGAGGGAGTATATGACGAAAAAGGACAAAGTTATCTTTGTCATTAAATTCGTTAAAACAAATAGTGACAAACTCGTTAAACTCATTAAAATTGAAAAGGACCGAGTTATCTTTGTCGTTAAACTCGTTAAAACCAATAGCAACAAACTTGTCCATATAGACAAGAACGAGTTTCACTGTCGCTAGGCTCATTAAAACATAGTGACGGGTTTGCCCGAAGGGAAAATTATAGAACAAGCATATGTTAACCTCCTCAAGCTTGATAAAAATAAAGAGGTACTGGTCAGCAATGACTGGGGAAAAATTGGGAAGAAAACTTGAAGAAACTTTATTGGTAGCAAGTCACTCTTGAACATGACACTTTCACTCCACGTCTGAGTCGGGTTGGGTTACTCCGTTCACTGGTCATATCACCATTGGTCCATCGCACCATCCATATTTGGGGTTAACGCTACCAATCCATGTCAGTGTTGCTGGTATGTTCAAGAGAAGTCACTCAAAAAATTCACCCGTGTCCCATCCGCTGCAATACATTCACGCTCCATTCTTTCATGACTGCCACCCTGAACCCTGTATCATTAGATCGTTTTCACCTCCAAAATCATTTACTCCGTTCCGTGTCGTAGATGTGGGATTCATTAAGGCCCTCCTATGATGGGTTGCTTCTTGTCGACATCAGCTCATTATCCAAGAAGTCAACTTAGGAAGAACCCTTTCCATACTTTGAAGCTTGCATGCCTCAATGGCAAGTTTCTCACTTCCGGCGACAGGTTTACATCAATGGCCTTCGACCAAAAGATTTTGCATGGTGTTCGACGCCAAGTCCCTTTTTCACGCCACATGAATTGTACTGTAGTACCTTGAGGGTCATCATCATTATTGGTGATTCCTCTCGCGCCTGTTAACAACTTACATCATTGGCTAGTAATCAAGCGATGTCTTTCCATGTTCAACTCCAGAACATCTTTCACATGGATCAACTTGTGCTCCAAGTGAAGATTGGACGAGTTTGAAGACCCCGGATCTAGTTTCATCCACTCGGGCTACGATATATTCAGGAAAATAAAGACATCAAATGTACATCATTGCTGCACAGATGATCATCCAAATCAAAGGATGATGGCTCTATCAGAATCATCAGTCTGCCACACAGACGGTTGTCTGTCTTATGTACATGAAAATGAATTTATAAAGATGAGCATGGGAATGCCCGCCTCAGCTAGATCATGAAAATTATTATGAAAACAATGTATTGTATTGTATCTTATTACAGGTCGCATTCTAGCTCGAAAAAACTTCGGATCCTCATGATAAAGCATTTCACCTGACATCAAAAGATTAACGACCTCATGCTTTAAGGGGCAACTGTTATAGACATTTTTGGGCACTACAACCCCAATCATACATGTCCATAAACCAAGGGTTCCTAAGTCCCTAAAAGTGTTGCTTCACACCCTAAAGGAACAAGATCAGTTGATTACATCATCTCCCAGAATTTCTCCATAGAAAACTGCTTAGAACTGGTCAAAGCTGGACCATACAGACTGCCCAGTGCATAGGGTGCTATGCATCTCACCTACTCAGTGTAAAGGGTGCGATGCATACTAGAAAGCTCTTCTGTAGGGTGCGATGGGCGAGAGCAGACAAATGGCAGAGACAGTTTGCAAGGTGGATCATCATGGAATCTTCCAGAAACTTCTCCTGTGACACATGCCTCTCTGAATTCGCCCAGGGATGAGTAAGAGATCATCAATCTCCAAGTGGAATCAAGAACTATCAGAGAGAGGACACTAATCAAAATCCTAGAAGCTGACTCAACCCCTGTAATCATCTATATGTGGATCCCTCATCATAGAGATCCAGAGGCTGAAATTTTGTATCTTGTAAGGAAGTGTTGTTGGTTTCTTGGTGGAATATCATAATTTTGGGTGATCTAAGCTTTTCATGAGGTGAAGAAGGGATTTCATGCTGGGAGGATGACGATGGGTCAGATCAATGGGTTGTAATCCTCTCTTCTAATCTTTATATGAAAAAAGCTATTCAAGTTCTCCTCCACATTCTTGTATGTCTGATAGTATATGCATTTGTGTGGTCAATATATATCTGGTCCTATAATTCTTATGATTGTAGATCTCTTCACTTTGAAGGTATTATGCTTCTTTAACTTTACAGGTACTCTTTGAAGCAGAGTGGTCAAGGGAGAAGTGGCAAAGACCTGTCGGCGAGGCGAAGGAACAAGCGAAGAACCGAGCGAAAGATCAAGGTTGGTATTCTTTAGTCCTCTCATATCTACTTCTCATAAAGGAAAACAAAAGTAACTTTAATCTATTTGTTTCTAAGATAGCTACCTGTCTTAGTGGGACTAGCAGCTCTACATAGACACTAGATTTCCTGATAAAATACGGGCCCCTCAACTCAAGTAACCTCCTAGTTTTTTTTCTATTCGTAGAGTAGTATAGGGAAATATTTAGTTTTCTTGATTACAAATTTTTTTTAATATTTCATTTTAGTTTCTCATTATATTCACGCTCCATCTGGTATTTTGCTAAAATTCAGCTTTTTTAATAGAATATGTTATGATTAAGTTCAAATTAATCTTCTCAAGCTTATGTTTTAAGAAAACTTTAATTGCTTTCTTAAGATTTTTTCATACCTAGAATTTTAATCTACAAAATTTCTTTAATTAATTTAGTACTATCATTCAGAATTTTAATTTACAGAATTTCGACACTTAATTTGGTACTAATATTCAAAATTTAAATTTCCAAACTTTTGTACTTTATTGGGTACTAGGTTTTGTACTGGAACAAGGTATTAAAAAATATGTAATTTGCAGTTTAGGATTCTTGAATTGATTGGAGCTTTGCAGCTACTTGGTAAAAGATTCCTACAATGAATAAGAACCTTTGATGTATCTCTAAGCCTACTTAGCATTTACTTTTTATATTTTATTAATGCATTTCTTGTTGTTTATTGCCTTGTTTTCTTTATTTGCCTTTTTTTGCTTATAGTTGTGGGTATTTACTTTTGTACATCATGTTGAATGAATTTTTGTATGCAACACTATAGGATTAGGACCACTAGAGTCTTAAGACCTAATGATCTACATAAATAAAACTACATGAACATTGTCTATCAATAATTATGAAAATTTATGGTTTGGAACCCGATAAGAATTAGAGTCCCACAGACTAGTGACAAGTTATAATTCGTAGTGGTTAGTTCTTTCTAGTTTTATTTGTTAGCATAGGTTAGAATAATTTATAATCCTACATTTCCTATGCTTGAACCTATAAGTATTACGATCCCAGATTCGATAATTAAATGTTGGAATTAGAATACATATATTTCCACCAACAAGAACATGACATCTTAATAGGCTATCATAATTGAGTAACTCTAATGTTTATGATTTGACATTGATGATTTGTTTAAAATATGATTTGGTTACGTGCAAGAACATGTTATAGAAGTACACATTGAAATATAATAGCTGAGATAATATATCTACAATTGTTTGGTTTAAAATAAATTCTATAACACATGAAATGAGTCAACATCATTGATTTTTGCTTAGAAGTGTATATGGTAGAAATGTGTACACGATGAAGGAAGAAAATGTAGAAAGTCAGAAAATAGTCTATTGGTCATGTTGAATGTGTTGATATTCACTTTCCTATTTGGACTGAGGGATTTATGAATATCTCTACAATTAATTATTTTGACAAGATACCTTTGATGAAGAAATATAATGTATGACGGTTAATGGAAAGTGATATGAAAGGCTAATGGTAAGAACCTTGTCACAAAGATAGATCGAGAAAGGTTTTTAGCTCCACAACATCTAGGAAGGTAGAAGCTCAGGTATGGTATGATGATGAGATATAGGAGCCCTTGCAACTACTATTATTATCTCCATGAAAGAACAAGTAGTTGATGAATGAGACAAATAATGAAGCTTATAGTTAATATTATCTAAGGGCTATGATGATGTCTCCCCTGTTGAGAGGCAGCTATAATCTACTCCTTGTTTGAAAAGGGAATGATAATTACATCCCTGATGAAGAGAGAATGATATGGGACACCGTACTCTCCATGTGTCATGTACTAGTCTAGAATGGAGGATTGGATAATCATATGGGACTGGTACTCCTTAAGGATTGAAAATCCAAGATAGGAAGTAGTTGAGTGGATTGCCACTCTTTAAGAATATCATAGGGTATCCAAGATAAAAAATTTCAAAGGGGATCGATATTCTTTGAGGATTAGGAATCCAGGATCAGAATAGTCCTGAAGGGACATACCTAGTTAACATTTGGATGGGGTATGTGCCTTGAGAGGCTATGGTGGTGTCCATATGTATTCCCCAAATATTTTGTTGTAATGTTTTGGATGTGTATTAATAGTGGAAAGTTCAGCCTTATTTGGAGGCAAGAAAGAAAGTTCGATTTTTTGTGTAAAGTAGTGTGAATTTGAAGAGGAAAAGAGAGAGAAATTAGGAAAGAGAAAGCATAGATCAAGGAGAAAGAAAAATAAAAGATATTTTCCTAGTTTATTCCCCAATTATCTCACACATGCAATTTTTTTTGAAGTTGCTAGAAGGGTCCAACTTGCAGATCTACTAAAGGTATGAAATTTTGTTGTTTGGGGCCAAAAATATGATGTTGGATAAGTTTTGGAAGGTTTTGACTTGTGTTGACTTGAGTTCACTTTGCCTTGTTGGAAGGAGGGATAACATGGGTCTTGTTAGAGGTCGTGGCCTTGTTTTTTGGGTCTTGTATTTCTCATTTTATTTGATTCTATAAGAAGAGAATAATTTTACAAGGTTCCTCATTGGAGTGTTTCTTCCCTAGCATGGAGCCTAGATCTTGTGTTCATTATATTTTTTTTGATCTTCATGGTTTATGGTTTTAGTAATTGTTTGATAAATAAAACACAATAAAGTAATAATAAGCCAACATAACTTCACAAGAAATTATCAAGTTAACAAAAATCATCCTAACTATTGCCCCTATCAATTTCATAATAGAAGGAAACCTTAAGGAGTGCAAAGGTATTATTTTCTCTATTAGAAAAATTTTGGACCAAAAAATACCCTTCTAACATATTTAACCATTTATCAAGATAATTCACATCTATTTGGTCTTCAAATATAGGAATATATAAATTAACGTGTTCCTTAAAGGGGGTGATGCCTCCAAAGTGATCAGTAGATTAAGATGCATCACCTACTGGAATCCGTCAAAGGATCTAGGAGAAATTATCTACCTTATCATCCCTTTGTTTCTTGAGGGCTTCTTCAAGCAATAGTTTAATATGACCTCCTACTCCCTCATATTTCTTTTCTTCCTCCATGGGAATCAATTGGGATTAATGGAGATGGTCCGACAAGGGCTTAAGTATCTCTAGTCCCAAATACTTATACTTTGTCATCATTGGGGACATGCCTAAAAAAACAGATAAAGAGAAGATCACTCTGATACCAGTGATCCAAATTTATGAAGGGGATGAAATTATATATAAATTTATAAATAAAATGTGGAGGTACAATGAAATTTTACTTCTATTAATAAATGGCAAAATGTTGAAGCTATAGAAATGCACAATGAAAACAAACTAGTTTGAATGGTGGATAGCTTACCTTTGAGAAGATATGTGATGACTATTTACCTTCATTTAACTATCTTAGAATGAGGCTCGAAGGCCTTTGTATCACAAAGAATTAATGGGAAACCATAAACATCCAAAATCATTACACTAGGAGATGAAGCGCCTAAGGCTTGTGGGCCCCATTAAAACGTTGACTTCCCAAGGTCGTATCTTTGGCATCTAACCTCCATTTTTGCACATGATAGCCTATTAGAAATGTATATTCAAGATGTACAATTTTTAATTATTGATGTCAGTTTATGACTACAATAAAGAGGTTTCCCTAGAAAAATCCATTTAGGGACTCAAAACAACTTCAAAGAGGTTTTCCTAGTTTGATTTTAGTGGAAAGCACTCAAGAATATAAAACACTACCTTTGATTTTCACTCGTTCTTACCATACTATAATTGTAACAACCATTTGAGATTGAAAAAAACACCTATGATTATTTTATCAATGCAATCCTCACCCAATAAGGACATTCCATGTCCTACCATAATGAAACACTTTGTCATATTATTCAAAGATACCCTACCTATGATAAGATGTAATCGACTATGTAAGCACACCGATAATGGAAACATTATATAGTAGGGTAGGAGATAAACATCTACATCGATCAAAGGCCTCTACAATTTATCTAGACACAAGGAAAGTTATATAATGTCCTCCATTAGAAAAGGTCCATATATCTACAATCATGAACAGAATACGTCTTTTGGACCCTAGTTGTGGTGAAAACCATTGCTCTTATCTCTTGTGGGCACAAGAACTCTAGGTGGCCATAATTATACAACAATGACTCTAACTTTGCTACTACATACCAAATGTTGATCATAGTTAAACAAGTTCTAGACTTCCTCCTCCAAGATACACTCCTGGGCTACCTAGGCCACCTTTGTCTTCCTTTAAGTGAGCATGCCAAGATGATTTAGGAGGCACATTACAGTTAAATGGAAGGGAATTTTAGCGTGGACAATATTGTAGGAGTACTTCAGAATCATTTCTTCTAGCCAAAGCTTAGATAGGATGTCTACGCATATATCAGGTCATGTACTACCTATTCCATTGCTAAACCAACAATTATCAAGAATCGATTATTCACATATGCCTACCCTAAATAAGCCCTAAGAGTTAGTGTCAATGGATTACATGTCAGGATGTACATTGGCCAAGCATGGTAACGATTGTGTGTTTGTGGTTTTTTATTGGTTCTCTAAGGTGACCATTTTCGCACTATGCAAGAATAGTATCAGAATTGAAGACATTGTTAAACTCTTCTCCTCCATGTTTCGGGTCATTTTAACTACCTAGGACCATTATTTTGGATAGGTACAGTATTCTTCTTAGCACCTTTTGGTCTATCCTGCAGCCTTTCATGAATACCATGCTCACTAAATCAAATGTGTTTCATCCCCAATTAGATGGATAAATAGAAGTGTTTAATAGTGTGATTTTGCATATCTTACTCAGTTACAATTCCAAGCATCTATATAAATGGGATAGAAGCCTGCCAGATATTCAATATAATTATAACAAATCCCTCCATAACTCCTTTTTCCATAGTCCTTTCTAAGTGTGTTGAGGGTTCTAATCGTTAGCTCTAATTGATATACTTATGCCTACTGAATCTTCACCAAATGAGTCGTCCCAACTCAGGTCAAGGAAGGTAGGGAAACTAACCTTATTAAATAGACCCAACACCTCCATCAATAGGTCCACGATATCTAGCATAAAGACAATTGTAGGTAGAATCAATAAACAACTTAGGGTTCTACATAAGTTGCTATGAAACCAACTCACAAAAAGATAGAAAAGATAGATCAACGCCTTATAAATAAGCCTCTTTGAGGAGGAAACCTCCTTTACATTACACAAATGAACAATTCTTAGATGATTCAAATGACAAAACCACATTTCTATATATGAGAGTCTAAGGGGTCACAATATAACCAAAGATGACCTAACAATAATAATATAAAGGCAGAAAAATAACAATAGTGGGATTGTATGGGGCACAATAATAACAACGTGGGGACAACAGGGGCACAACAATAATAATAAGGGATATAGCAACAATAGGAATGGGTGAATCACTAGTATTATAGGGTCCTAACATGCCCCTCTCCTTCAAAAAAGTGTTTTCCTCAATGCTTGAGTAGTTTTGGATGCTTTTGTATAAAATTCTCATCCTCTCATGTGGAATATTCAACAGGTAAGTTCTTCCACTTGATGAGATACTCTGAAACTGATCGATTTCATAGCTGTCAAGTTCTTTTTTCTTTGACTGCTTCAGGTTCCAATATGATTTTTCCTTCCTCATCAAGTTCTGGAAATATTTTCTTAACTGGAATCTTGTCACCTATAACCTTCTTTAAGCATGAAACATTGAAGACTAGGTGCATTCGAGAAGCTCTAGGAAGGTCCAATTCATATGCCATAGTACCTACCTTTTGCAACACCTTGCATAGACCATAATAATTTGGTGATAATTTATTATCCTTCTTAACTTGCTTGAGGGACATTTGTTTATATGGTTGTAGCCATATGAATACCCAATCACCTACATCAAAACTTCTTTCACTGTGATGTTGATCTGCCTGCATTTCATTATATTCTACGCCAAGGTTAGGTTATCCTTTAAGAGTTGGATAACTCGTTGTTGATGCTCGATGTGATCCTCCACTGCTTGAACCTTAGAATTTTCTCTTAAATATGATGTGATGGATGGTGGATGATATCCATAAAGTGCCATAAATGGGGTCATTTTTGTTGCAGTATGGAAGGAAGTGTTATACCACCATTCAGCCAGAGGTAACCATTTGACCCATTGTGTCTGTTTATCAGATACAAAGCAACAAATATATCCTTCCAAACATTTGCTTACTATCTCAGTTTTCCCATCAAATTAAGGATGATAAGATGAGCTATGAGCTAACTAAGTACCAAGACAAGAAAATAATTTTGTCCAAAAATTTCCAGTGCAAATGGGACCTCTGTTGCTTACAATAATATTTGGGTTTCCATGTAGCTTTTGAATTGTTTCCATAAATGCAGTATAAATTGTACTCGCTCTAAATTGATGGGATAATGCTCAAAAGTGTGCATACTTGGTATGTCTGTCAACTACCACCATGATAACACTCTCTCCTTCGGACTTGGGTAAACCTGTGATAAAATGCATTGAAACCTCCTCCCAACATTGGCTTGGAATGGATAAAGGTCATAATAGTCCTGGGGTCTTAATTGTTTCAACTTTATTTTGTTGGAAAACCAAACATTCTGCCACAAACTTTTGAATATCCGATTTAAGGCCATCCCAAAAAAATCCTTCTTAACCTTGTGGTAGGTTTTTAGAAATCCTGAGTGCCCTCCTAAGGGAGAGGTGTGCAATTCCCTAAGAATATTTTGTTTGAGTTGGGAATTCTTACATAGGTATCACTGATCCTTGTACCATAACGAATAATTTTTCCAGCTAAATATATCATGTTGGAAATAATACTGAGAGGGGGGGTGAATCAGTATTATCTAGCAATTTAATAAATCTTCCTTATTTGATCTTTGAATTATTTTAGCATGTCAGTACCATAAAATAATGAGCATGAAAAACAGATAGTCACACCAAAGAACACAAGATGTAAGGTGGAAACCCAATGTGGGTGAAAACCACCTGCTGCAATATGTCTCTATCTTCTTTCAATTTAGAAACTTCTTTTACAATGATTTTGTACTGGTGCAGTCCTTTACCAGTACGCAGGCTGCAACCTACAGAGAGCTACAACTCTCTCTCTCTCTCGTTTTCCAGTCTACTCCTGGAAGGGAGCTACAATCCCCTACTTCTTTTCATAAAGCATCAGATAATCAACAAGTACATAACAGATATAGATCACTATAGATATCAGATCAGCAACAACAGAACTAACCCAGAACACCTTATCAATAGAGAAATTCAATCAACAGAACATCTTAAAACAGAGACGCAGTTTTTCTTTCTGTGGCCTGCGACCAGACGCCGTTAACCTTCTGCTACTCTGCGTCCACACGCAGATATCCTTCTGCTCCGCTGCGTGCCCACGCACTGTTCCTTTGACTGCTCTGCGTTCTGTTGCTTCAGGGACGCACCCAAAGATACTATCGCGTCGTGTCTTTCGCTACAGAGACGCACCTGAAAACACTTTCGCGCTGCGTCTTTCTGCTTCAGAGACGCACCTGAACCTTGATCGCCCTGCGTCCCCACGCAAGTCTCTCTCTACTGTGCTGCGTCTCGGCGCACTTGCCCTTTACAGTACCTGCGTCCCGGCGCACTTTCCCTTCACTGAACCTGCGACCCTTTAGATATAAATGATATGAAGGCTTCAGAACAAACCCAAATAGTCAGATCTACAGATCTGATCATGCGCCATAGAGATCACAGTCCATTAGAAGATTCGCCCTCTTAGATCTGGACTAGATCTCACCAAATAAGATATTCAACCCAAGACTATTGCGCAATCCAAATGAACTCCTTTGCTTTATATAGGCAAGCTCCTCCCCAAAACATGGAACAATACCATGAGCCGACACCATAGAAACACAAAACCATCGACTAGATACCACACAAGAAACCCCCACATGCTTTTTCTCTGTCTTGAAATGTGTGCACTAGGTGGACGCACCTCCTGAACGGCTGGCAAGCATCTCTGGACGCGGACCCTACATGGTGTACCTGCGGGTACGCACCTCCTGAACTGGTTTCCTGCGTCCTTCTTAATTTTCAACAAACTGAGAGCCTTGCCACTGGAGTTGCCATCAAGTACAACATCTGTAACATACAGTCATACCAGAAAACATAATGCCAACAATCTCCCCCTTTGGACTTGATGGCAACCTTACAAACTTCAGCTTCATTCTCCCCCTTTGACATCAAGGGCAAAGGGTATGCTCCCCCTAAGCTCATGCTCCTCCAGATCTGCAACAAATAACCAGAGATCCACCATGAAAGAGATAGAGACATATTGCAGCTATTTCCAAGATCTCCTTCTCCATAATGTCAACAATGCATTATGTGCTCCCCCTGAGCCTGTACCACCAATGAGAAGATGTTCAACAATAAGATGATGCATCAACAACCCCCAGCTTTTGCCTGAGGTATTCAAACGTGTCCCTGGGCAATGGTTTGGTGAGAATATCAGCAACTTGTTCCTTGGAAGGAACATACTCCAACTTGACTTTCTGTTCAAGCACTTGTTCCCGGAGAAAATGGTACTTGATTGGTATGTGCTTGGTTTTTGAATGCATAACAGGGTTTTTTGAGATGCTGATTGCACTTGTATTATCACATAAGATGGGGATTGGTGGTGTACAAGTGATTTGAAAATCCTGCAAAGTCTGCATCATCCAAAGAAGTTGGATGCAACAAGATGCAGCAGCAACATATTCCGCTTCAGCTGTAGACAAGGCGATCGAACTCTGTTTCTTGCTGAACCAAGATACCAGTCTGGAACCCATAAAGAACGCACCACCACTTGTGATTTTCCTGTCATCCACGCTTCCGGCCCAATCTGCATCTGTATAAGCATGAAGAGAAAGATCTGTATCTCTAGGATACCATAAGCCATAATTTTGAGTCCCTTGAAGATATTTGAAGATTCTCTTTACTACCTGAAGATGAGTCTCCTTTGGATTTGCCTGAAATCTTCCAACTATTCCAACTGCATGCATGATGTCCGGTCGGGTACCTGTCAAATATAGTAAACTTCCAATCATAGATCTGTAGGTTGGTTGATGTACTGCTGATGATTCATCATTTGCACTGAGACTACATCCTGTGACCATGGGTGTACATACTGGTTTTGCATCTTCCATGCCATATTTCTTCAAAATCTGTTTGAGATACTTGGTTTGAGATAAAAAGATTCCTCCTTCCTTTTGTTGGATTTGCAAACCAAGGAAATATGTCAGTTCTCCTAGCAAGGACATTTCAAATTCTTTCTGCATGACCGAGGCAAAACTTTGACTCATAGCTTCTTCATTGCTGCCAAAAATAATGTCATCTACATACACAACAAGTATTAGTAATTTGTCATTTTCAACTTTTATATACAGATTGCTATCTGCTGAACCTTTTGAAAAACCTTGTTGATGAAGATATTTGTCCAACCGGTAGTACCAAGCCCTTGGAGCTTGTTTGAGACCATAGAGAGCCTTTTTCAATCGGCATACAAGATTTGGATCATTTCCAAGAATGAACCCATCTGGCTGTTCAGCGTACACTTCTTCTTCCAAGTCTCCATTCAGAAAGGCTGATTTCACGTCCATTTGAAATACTTTGAAGTTTTGAAAACTTGAGAGAGCAAGGAACATTCGGATGGCCTCAAGTCTTGCAACAGGAGAAAAAGTTTCTTCAAAGTCTATTCCTTCTTGCTGCGCATACCCTTTACAAACAAGTCTGGCTTTGTTTCTAATTACTTCTCCATTTTCATTCAATTTATTTTTGAAGACCCATTTTGTTCCGATAACATTCTTATCCTTTGGTCTAGGAACCAGCTCCCAAGTGTTGTTCTTTTCGATTTTCTCAAGTTCTTCATCCATTGCTTTTACCCAACATTCATCTTTGCATGCTTCTTTCACATTTTGTGGTTCAGTAGAGGATAGTAATGCCAAATAGCTTGAGGCTTCTGCAACTGTTCTTCTTGTTTGTACACCTGCTTCTTTCTACCCCACAATCTGAGATTCTGGATGATTCTTCTGAACATATCTGGATGGAGTTTTCTCTTCTATTCTTGTTTGCTCCTCTGGTTCTTCTTGAAGTTCTTCTTCTTCATCATTCTGTCTTTGAGGGTAACCTTCATCTTCTTCGATATCTTCCCGATGTACTTGCCTAGGAATGTATCCCTTCTCATCAACCACCACATCAATGCTGTCAACAATTCTGCCAAGTCTTTTATTGTATCACTTGTATGCTTTGCTATGTGGAGAGTAACCAAGAAGAATGCCTTCATCTGCTCTAGGTTCAAGTTTGCCAAGCTGCTCATCAGTATTCTTGATATAGCATTTGCTCCCAAAGATTTTGAAGTGCTTTACCGAAGGAGTTTTACCACTCCAGAGCTCATGAGGAGTTTGAGTGCTGTTTACCCGGACATTTGTCTTGTTGAGAATAATAACCGCAGCATGTGCAGCTTCACCCCAGAAAGTTGCGGGAGTTCCTGATTCATCAAGCATAGCACGAGCCATTTGTTGGATTGTTCTGTTCATTCTTTCAACAACTCCATTTTGCTGAGGAGTTCTAGCTGTAGAGAATTCTCTCCTTATGCCATGTTCATCACAGAAATCGAAAAATTCATTTGAAGTAAATTCCCCACCTCTGTCGGTTCTGAGGCACTTAATTTTGTGACCTGATTCATTTTCAACCAAGGCTTTGAAGGATTTGAATTTTTCGAAAGCTTCATCTTTGTGCTTCATAAGTCCTAACCAGACAAACCTGGAGAAATCGTCAATAAATAATATCAAGTATTCCTCTCCTCTAGGTGTTCTTTTCCTGAATGGACCACATGTATCTGTATGTACTAGCTCAAGAGGCATGCTAGCTGATCCTTCCTTCTCTGGAAAGTTAGTCCTGGTTTGTTTTCCAAACTGACATGATCTGCATATGGTGTTGTCAGGAATTTTGATATCTGGAAGATCGCGAACTGCCTGATATTTGCATGCTTTCCTTATTTGTGAAAAGCTTAGATGTCCCAACCTTCGATGCCATAACCAGTGCTCTTCATCCTTGCTCAGATAGCATTGTTGTTGTCCTTCTTCAAATATGTACAGATTATTTGGAGTTCTTTTGCCTTTGAGTACTGTTTTACCTGTATCAAGATCACGAACAAGACATCCATTCGATTTGAAAATAACCTCGGTCCTTTGATCACACATCTGGCTGACACTTAGAAGATTATGCTTCAATCCATCAACATACAAAACATTTCCAGCCTTGACCGTTTCTTTTAAAGGAGCAATCCCTTTTCCTTTTATAGTTGCAGGAGTATCATTTCCAAAAGAAACTTTCTTTCCCTTTTCTAAAGTAGAATAAGATTCAAGTTTTTCTTTATCACCTGTCATATGTTTCGAACATCCACTGTCAATGTACCATAGATTTTCCTGTCCTTCTGCATAAAATTCTATCCCACATCTTTCTGTTTGAGGTTCCTTTATTCTCCATGTTTTGGTGCTTGAGGCTTGCTCCTTTTTCTGCTGAAACCTGCTCCTGCATTCAGATTCTTCATGACCAAAGTTATTGCAAATAGAACATTCGACTTCATTTTCAAGAACCGAAAAGTTGTTATAGGTCCTTTTTGTTATCCCTGTCATACTTCTTTGTTTTTGAGCTTCCCTAGTCATGATTTTTTTATATGCAACACATTGAGCTGATTTGTGACCAAAATTATGGAAAGAAAAGCATTGTCCATTGAAGAAGCTTCTGCGGTTATTGAATCTACCTGCCAACTGATTGTAATTTCTATTTTCATCTATTCTTGAACCAAACTGAGAAGATTTTACCTGTGGCTGGTTGTAGCTTTTGTTCACCCTTAAGATGGATTGCCCCTGATAGTTTCTGTTTGTATTTTGTCCCTGCTTTACCTGATTATCTTCATTGTTCTTCTGCTCATTTCTTCTTGCCGCATCAAGATAACTTTTTGAGGTGGATGCTTGAGAGGTTTCTCCATTGTAACCCAAACCTGTCTTGTTTAGAGGAGACCGCTGCACATTGATAATCTCATCCAAAGTTTCAGATCCTTTGACAAACTTAAGATTAATAGCTTTTGTTTTCTCAATTTCTTTTCTGAGACCAACAATTTCACCTTCTAGTTTTTCAAGATGTTTTTCTTTTTCATCAATTTGAGATTGTAGAGTATCAATGATCACATTCTTTTCTTCTATACATCTCTTGAGTCTAGTAATTTCATCATAGAGGTTATTCACATCTACAGCATCCTTATAATCATCATCTTCAAATGCCATTAACAACTTATATTTATTACCTTGTTCATCTTCATCACTGTTTGATAAACCATCACTATCTTCATGGGTGTAGTAGCTTTTCTTATTTGCACTTTGTTTCTTGTTCCATCTAGCAGGTTCCTTTCCTTTATCCTTATAAGGACATTTTGCAGCATAATGACCTACTCTTCCACAAGAAAAGCATTTGAAAGGTAGCTTACCTCTGAACCTTCCAGAACCCCTTTGAAGATTTCTGACAAAATTTGATTCTTCTTCCTCTTCTTCTGGAACATGGCTTGCTTCATAGTAATCTTCTTTGCCTGATGCCTTAAAAGCAGCTTCCCTTCTGTCTGATGGACCTCCCTTTCTCATTTCATAAGTAGTTAGAATTCCATGTAGCTGAGACATAGTGAGAACATGGAGATTTTCCTTTTCTTCTATTGCAGATACTTTAGATTCAAACTTGGGGGATAATGATCTTAGAATCTTTTGAACTACTATAGCCTCTTTTATTTCTTCACCCAAATTTTTCATACAATTAACAATCTCATCTACCCGAAGAAAATAATTAGCAACACTTTCATCATTATACATCTTGAGAGTCTCATATTGAATCCTGAGAGTTTGAAGTTTAGCTTGTTTTACCTGTTCATCTCCTTCATAGCTCGTGACCATTTTGTCCCATATCTCTTTTGCTGATTTGAAGTGCATTACCTTCATGAATTCTGTTTGGGATATACTTCCTAAGAGAGTACTGACTGCTTTTGCATTTGTTTCATACTTCTTTTTCTCAGCTGGATCTGTAGGAGTAGCTGAAGGAAAGGCAGAGCCTGTTTCTACAATGTCCCAAACTTCTGTACCAAGAGATTGAAGATATGCAGTAACTCTTACCTTCCAATAATTGAAGTTTGTCCCATCAAAAATCGGTGGCCTGATTGATGCTTCTCTCTCGTAGTTGCTCATGATGAACGATCTACCTTCAAGCAATCAAGCTTCTCTGAAGGACCTGCTCCGATACCAATTGTTGGAAATAATACTGAGAGGGGGGGTGAATCAGTATTATCTAGCAATTTAATAAATCTTCCTTATTTGATCTTTGAATTATTTTAGCATGTCAGTACCATAAAATAATGAGCATGAAAAACAGATAGTCACACCAAAGAACACAAGATGTAAGGTGGAAACCCAATGTGGGTGAAAACCACCTGCTGCAATATGTCTCTATCTTCTTTCAATTTAGAAACTTCTTTTACAATGATTTTGTACTGGTGCAGTCCTTTACCAGTACGCAGGCTGCAACCTGCAGAGAGCTACAACTCTCTCTCTCTCTCGTTTTCCAGTCTACTCCTGGAAGGGAGCTACAATCCCCTACTTCTTTTCATAAAGCATCAGATAATCAACAAGTACATAACAGATATAGATCACTACAGATATCAGATCAGCAACAATAGAACTAACCCAGAACACCTTATCAATAGAGAAATTCAATCAACAGAACATCTTAAAACAGAGACGCAGTTTTTCTTTCTGTGGCCTGCGACCAGACGCCGTTAACCTTCTGCTACTCTGCGTCCACACGCAGATATCCTTCTGCTCCGCTGCGTGCCCACGCACTGTTCCTTTGACTGCTCTGTGTTCTGTTGCTTCAGGGACGCACCCAAAGATACTATCGCGCCGCGTCTTTCGCTACAGAGATGCACCTGAAAACACTTTCGCGCCGCGTCTTTCTGCTTCAGAGACGCACCTGAACCTTGATCGCCCTGCGTCCCCACGCAGGTCTCTCTCTACTGTGCTGCGTCTCGGCGCACTTGCCCTTTACAGTACCTACGTCCCGGCGCACTTTCCCTTCACTAAACCTGCGACCCTTTAGATATAAATGATATGAAGGCTTCAGAACAAACCCAAACAGTTAGATCTATAGATCTGATCATGCGCCATAGAGATCACAGTCCATTAGAAGATTCTCCCTCTTAGATCTGGACTAGATCTCACCAAATAAGATATTCAACCCAAGACTATTGCGCAATCCAAATGAACTCCTTTACTTTATATAGGCAAGCTCCTCCCCAAAACATGGAACAATACCACGAGCTGACACCATAGAAACACAAAACCGTCGGCTAGATACCACACAAGAAACCCCCACATGCTTTTTCTCTGTCTTGAAATGTGTGCACTGGGTGGACGCACCTCCTGAACGGCTGGCCAGCGTCTCTGGACGCGGACCCTGCATGGTGTACCTGCGGGTACGCACCTCCTGAACTGGTTTCCTGCGTCCTTCTTAATTTTCAACAAACTAAGAGCCTTGCCACTGGAGTTGCCATCAAGTACAACATCTGTAACATACAGTCATACCAGAAAACATAATGCCAACATATCAAATGTACCGGGATCTTGTTGTATCTTTTGAATGAGTACCCACACTTCCTCATCATTCTTCCATTCATCCCTTGCTTCATTTATCCAATCTGGTTGGATAGTAGAAATTGTGCAAAGAAATGCTTCCACATCCTAATCCTTTCTAGAGAGTACCTCTGCCACAACATTTTGCTTCCCTTTTTTGTAGATGATTTCAAAGTCATAACCCAACATGTTTGTGACCCATTTTTTCTGCTCTTTTGAATGTAATCTTTATTCTAAAAAGTATTTAAGACTATCATGATCTATTTTTGCCTTGAAGTGTCTTCCCATTAGGTAGGGCCACCATTTCTTAAGTGCATGTAGTATTGCCAACATTTCCTTCTAATAAATAGCTTTGTGTAAATACTTTCCTTTGATTGGATGACTTTCGAAAGCAATGGGTCTTTCTTCTTGCATTAAAACAACACCAATTCCATTTCCTGAGGCATCACATTCCACAATAAAGGTTTATGTGAAGTCTGGTGTAGCTAATACTGGTACTTGGGACATTCCCTCTTTAAGATGTTCAAAGGTCTTCGTTGCTTTTGGAGTCCATGAAAATCCATCTTCCTTCAATAATGTTGTTAGAGGTGCTGCTATTTTCCCATAATTCTTAACAAACTTGCGATTAGACCCTGTCAACCCGAGAAATCCTCATAGATGCTTTATGGATGTGGAGATTTTCCATTCCTTAATGGTTTTAATTTTTCTAGGGTCTACCTTAACACCTTCATGAGATACAATATGACCCATATATTCCACCTCTTGTACTCTAAAGAAACATTTGGAGATTTTTTCATATAATTGTTTCTCCTCCAATAGTTTGAGCACCATGTCAACATGATGGACATGATCCTTCCAAGATTTGTTGTAGATTAGTATATCATCAAAAAAATACTAACACAAATTTTCTAAGGAACGGTTTGAAAATGGAATTCATCAAACCTTGAAATGTAGAAGGTGCATTAGTAACGCCAAAAGGCATGACCAAAAATTCATAATGACCCTCATGAGTTCTAAATGTTGTTTTTGGAATGTCTTCAGTCGTCATTCTGATTTTATGATTTCCTGAACGAAGATCCAATTTGGTGAATTAAATTGATCTATGCAATTCATCCAATAATTCATCAATGATAGGAATGGGAAATTTGTCTTTAATAGTGAGCTTGTTGAGCTGCCTATAATTTGGACACATGTGCCATGATCCATCCCTCTTGTGAATCAATACTACTTGAGTAGAGAAAGAACTTTGACTAGGTTGAATTATACCAACGTCTAGCATTTCTGCAAGCATACGCTCAATTTCACTATTTTGGACATAGGGATATCTGTAAGGCTTGATGTTTGGAGGAACACTTCCTGGAACCAAATTAATAGCATGATCATGATCACGAATAGGTGGGAGGCCTTTGGGAGTCTCAAATACCTTGGAATGATCGTTCAAGATTTTTTGGAGATCTGGAGAAATGTATGATTTCGATTTGGGAACCTCTTGTGAACACAATTGTGCAATTATGCATCATTGTTCTTTCTTTAGAAGCTTTGTCATTCCGTTAGAGCTGATTATCTATCTCGGTTTCCCTGCAATACTCCTTAATTCAACTTCCTTTCCTTCTAAAGGGAATTTCATGAAAATTTCTTGAAAATTAAAAGCTATTGTACCCAATGGTTGTAGCCATTGGACTTCTAGTACAACATCAGCACCACCCATTGGAATGGAAAGCATTGGGCTATTCAATACATATTCTCCCATGGATAGCTTCATATTATGGCACTTTCCTAAGCAATTTATGGTTCCTCCACTTGCAACCATCACTTGACACTTTAGTGCTGGATATAGGAAGCAATTCAATTCCTTGGCTATCTTACAATGAATAAAATTATGGGTACTTCCCAAATAAACCAACACTATTACCTTTTTTTCTTGATATTCCCTTTTATCTTGATAGTTTTAGGAATGGTAATTCCAGCCAATGCATTACAAGATATGGTCAGATTCATTTCTTCTTGTTCTAGGGTTTCTTCCTGGTGTATATCCTCTTCTTTTGACGTTTCTTGTTCCTTTTCTTCCTCTTCACAATCTATGTAAAATAATTTCTTCTCGACACACTTATGACCTATAGTGTATTCGTTATCACAACTATAACAAAGCCCTTTTGCTCTTTTTTCTTTCAATTGTTGTGGTGTCAACATTGTAGGTTGTGGATGGCTAGGGGCAGCAACACTTCCATCTTTATGATTGTGAGTGGTATGCTTCCTTGTTGCCATAATTTTGCTTTCCATTTTTATTGCCAACCTGAATTCCTTCTCCAATGAATCTGTTTCCCAAAGGCGCACCTCATGTTGGACGTTATCTATTAAAGTCCCTATGAACACATCAATCCTATGCTCCTCTCAAATATCTTTTACCCTTATGTTCAATTTTTGGAAGTCCTCAATGTGCTCCATTATTGAACCCTTTTGTTTAAGATTTATTAATTGGCTAAAAAAAGTGTTTCTTTTTGTCTCATCATAATGTGATCGGATTTAAGCATGAAAAAAACAAACTACAGAGATAACCATAAATAATGAGATGCAACCAAAATAATAATTCATTTCATTAATGTAAAATACTGAAATATGCTTACAAACATAAATGGAAATAAACCAACTAGGGCGATGGTAGCTTATCTCTAAGAAGAGATGTGGGAGCTACATGCCTCTGAGCTATCTTACAATGAGGCCTAAAGGCCTATTTATTGTTGAGAAATGATGGAAAACCCTAAACAAAACAAAAAAAACTAACCCTAGAAGATGAAACGTCAAACTGTGGGCCCTGTTTGGGTAAATTGGTACATGAACTTCCCAGGGTCATTGCTTTGGCATATGATCTCTGTTTGACACGCACAATATCTCGTTAGAGAGATCTATTTGAGAACTACAACTTTTGGAAGAGCAACATAGGACCATGGACACATTTTGCTCCCAGTTGTCCCAAAAAACGTCGTTTAGGGCCTCAAAACGGCTCTAGAAGTTCAGGACCCCAAAAGACTGCTAAAAATAGTAAATTGTGCTACAATTAAGGAAACTGAAAAGATGAAAGGAACAATGGTGGGGGTCGAAGTGGACTTGGAGGGTGGCCACCAATATCCACCAAGATCATTTGTCCCCCCTTAGGAAGGAATGGTCCCCATTGCGTTGAGTTCCTCCATGAGATGAGGAAACTTCTATTGAACTTGGTCCCTGGTGAGCCACTTTCTCTCGTCAAGGAGTTGACCTGCTTTGACAACTCGATACAGTTGGATATTCTGTTGGCAAGTGTGCTTGATCTATGTGTCCATGATCTAATCAGTTGTCGCTTGTTCCATGCAATCTGGATTTAACTTTGTGGGTGTGAGTTGTTCTGCAATGTCAGAGGTGTCTAGTAATGGTGGAAAGTATGGCCGAAGGTGGTCCACATTGAACACTGGGTGTAGGTCGAGGAATGGGGGAATGCTGAGCTAAAATGCATTGTATCCCACAACCTTGGTAATGGTGTAAGGACCATATTGGAGTGGTCTAAGTTTCTAATAGGCTCCGGTAAGGTGTTCCTTTTGCAAATGCAACTAGACTTTGTCGCCCACCTGAAACTTGTGTGGAACCCAATGTTGATCATGTTCTTGCTTGTATTTGGCATTTGATTTCTCCAGAATGTCATGGACTTACTGGCGAATATGTTGGATGTGATCAATGAAGTTGTTTGCTTTATTTGTTTCAGACTAGGCATGAGCCGAATCTACATGAGTAGCTCCAAATGGCATGGCCACATCAATGGGACACAGTGGCTGGAATCCCAAGCCCGCCTGAAAAGGGCTGTGGCCAGTCAAGCTATGGAGAGCCTTGTTGTAGCTATGTTGAACATAGGGGAGGCTCTCGTCCCATGTGCTTGGATGCTTTGAGTTGTACATGCACAGAATGTGTACGATCATCTTGTTGACAACCTTTGTCTAGCCATCAGTTTGAGGATGGAAGGCTGTGGACTTAGTGAGTTTGGTGTCCAGCATCGGCTAGAGACTAGACCAAAATGTACTGAGGAACCTGCTATCCCGATCTGATATGAAGACTGTGGGATCCTAAAGTGTACCCACACTCATTCAAAGAAGATTTTAGCAGTGGCTTCTGTTGTGATATTCTTCTTGCAGGTCCCCATAATGGCCATCTTCGAGAACCTGTCGACGACCACAAAAACATAGTTGTTTCCATGCTTAGTGGAAGGAAGGGCTGACATGTAATCCATGGAGATGGATTCCCAAGGTTGACTAGGGGTAGGCAGTGGGGTATAGAGGCCTTTCTTCTTGATGGTCGGTTTGGCAATGGTGCAGGCAGTGCATGATATGATGTACTTCCCAACATCCTGTCGAAGATTAGACCAATAGAAATATTTCTACAATACTGCCACCATTTTCTCAACCTCGAAATGCTCAGCAGCTCGGCTGTAGTGTGCTTCCCAAATGATCTTGGCACACTCGCTTGAAGGAACACAAAGGTGACCCAGGTGGCATAACAGGGCATCCTGGAGGTGAAAATATGGAACATGTTGACCCCCCAAGGGTGTCTGGTATGTGTGGCTGAATTCTGGGTTGCTTTTGTAGAGAAGTAGCCAATTAGAAGTCTCATACCCACAAGAGCTGAGCACCATGGTTAATTCCATGATCAGTGGTCGATTGAGGGAATCTGCAACATTATTGGTGCTTCCCTCCTTATACTTGATATTTAAATGGAACTGTTGCAAGAAAGTGGAACACTTTTGATGTCGATAATTCTACAATTTCCCTTGGGTTTGTATGAACTGCAGGAGTCAGTGGTCTGTGTGGATGACTATTTCCTTCCCCAAAATGTAATGCTTCCATTATCCGTAGGCCTGCAAAATGGAATGCAACTCTTTATCATAAGTGGGATACTTCTAGACTGTGCCTAAAAGTGTTTCACTGTGATATGCCACTAGATGCCCGTGTTGAGTAAAGACTACCCCAATAGCATAGTTAGAGGCATCTGTCTCGACCTTAAATGGTTGTTGCAAATCTGGTAATGTGAGCACTCGTGCTGAGTAGAGGCGATATTTCAACTCTGTGAATGCCTTCTATTGAGATTCAGACCAAAATAATTTGGCTTTTGCTCCTCCCTTGGTGACTTGACTCAAGGGCCAAGTTATATGAGAAAATCCCAACACGAACCTGCAGTAGAAGTTGGCAAGACCTAGAAAACTACGGAGCTCTATCAGAGTGGTTGTAGATGGCCAATCCCGAATGACTTGGATCTTGGCTGGATCCACATGCACCCCCTGTTCATCAATAATGTATCCCAGATACTGAACCTGGGTCATGCCAAAAGTGCATTTCTCCAAATTGGCACATAACTTGTGTTGACGCAGTGTTTAGAGAACCTGTCAGATGTGGTGGAGGTGCTCTTCCCAAATCTGGTTGAAGATCAAGATGTCATCCATTTATACCACTACAAATGAGTTGGTGAATGGCTGCATGATGGCATACATTAGCCTCATGAAGGTTGTAGGAGCATTCGTCAATCCGAAAAGCATAACTAACCATTAGAAAATGCCCTCCTTGGCTTTGAAGGTAGTCTTCCACACATCGGAGGGTTCGATTGGTACTTAGTCATATCCTGACTTCAAATCAATATTTCTGAAATATTTTTCTCCCTTTAGTTGGTCCAGGAGGTCATCAATCCATGGGATCGGGTACCTATTACAGGCAGTGATCTTGTTCAGTGCCCGATAGTCAATATAGAGTCTCCAAGTCCCATCCTTCTTCTGTACCGACACGATCGGGCTCCCACAGAGTAATGAAATCAGACAGATGTGACCTTTCTGTAGGAGCTACTGATTCTGCCTCTTGATTTCATCGTTCTCTAGAACAGAGTGTCGATAGATTGGTCCATTGGGTAGCGGCGCACCTGGGGTCAGATCGATGGTGTGTTTGACCTGACAGTGCAGAGGAACCCCTGCAGGGGAGGTGAAGATGTCCTCATACTCCTCCACGACCTTGCCCATCTGTAGTTGTCATGCAGAGGGACCCTGTATGGAGGTTGTGGCCACTGTCTTCTTCTTTCCTTGAGGGCATATCATCAGGAAAACAAATTTCCTGGTTTTGTAAATGAGCTTACGACATTCTTTTGTAGCAATGAAAGAGATGGTGGTAGGTGGTGCTACCTCCGGTATCCTGTACAAATTATTTCCCAAAGTAACAATAACAGCATGGAGCCTTGATTCATACACAACATGTCACTTGAACAAGTATGGTGTCCTAATAATACATCACAAACTTCAAGGGGAGAAATGTCACACAATACCTCATCCGTGAAGGGCTTGATGTTGTATGGAAGGTGACACTACTGACTCATGTGAAGATCTCGTCCTTGGTGAACCCACCTGATAGTGTATGGTTGTGGATGTGTTGTGGTCAGTAAGCCCAACCACTTCATGACCTCTACCGAAATGAGGTTCTTTTGGCTCCCACTATCGACAATGAATTGTAGCGGGGAGCCCTTTACCTACATCTGGGAGTGGAAGAGATGCTCCTCCTCCTCTGGATTTTTGGGTTTCCCCTTCTAGATCTTCGTGGTGGAAACGTTGGTGTTGGGCTCCACATAGATAATATGCTTCCCTTTGTCATTCCCCTTGTCGGGTTTTGACTCAGAGTTGGAACATGCATATGATTCTGAAACCTTTAGCTCAGCCACCAATGACTGAAACTCACACCACTTTTCTGTGTCCTTTTTCAGCTTCGTGGCACTATTCTTTGCTTCCATATTTGGTGGGTTGTCTTGGGCCACCCTGCCTTGGTTTTGTCCTTTGTTCTGTGGTTTGTGGGGACCTTTCCCTTGCTTCGGATTCGTAGATCCAAAGTCTCACTTCTTCTATTTAAACTTTTGCTCGACCTTGACAGCATATCGGTATGTCATGCTGAGCGAGAAGATGTTCAGGGATTTTATTTATTCCTAGATGTACTTGTGCAGGCAGCCACAGTATTTGAGTACCAAATGTTGCTTCGAATCCTTGATACCCAACTTTGTGCGAAGGGTATGGGAAATATTGGTAAACTCTGGCACGTCTTAGTCCCTTCCTTGCCGCAGTGTGGTCCACTTTATGTATTGATCCTCATAGCTTCCGACAGGGTAGTACTGCTCCTTGATGGCATCTCAGAATGAATTCCAAGTGGGTGTGGCTGAAAATAGTGAGCATGTAATTTCATCCTTCTACTCGTAGTAGGTTTCCCACCAGTCCTTGATGTGGGGGGCTACTTTGAGAAGAGTGAAAACATTCTCTTCCCAACTGGAAAAATCATGAACAGAAAAATAACCCTCTAGCAGATTTAACCATTTATCAATGGCATCTGTGTCTATCTAACCCTCGAGTATGGGGATTTAAAAATTAACTTGTACCTTAAATGGTGTGGCATTTCTAGAGTAGCTGTTTGAAGTCGATGTGTCACCCCTGGGTAGCCATTGAAGGATCTGGGCAAAGTTGTCCATCATCGCGTTCCTTTGTTGCTCGAGGGCTTCTTCAAGCAAGATTTTGATAGGATCTCCTGCCCGCTCATCTTTCTTTTCATCCGCCATGGGAAGCCATTGGGATTTGCGAGGCTGGTCTTGCAAAGGTTCGACCAGTTCAAGCCCTAACTCCATATATCCCAATCTCGTTGGGGACATGCAAAGAAAAATAGAGAAAAAGCAAACCACTCTAATACCACTGATCCGAATTTAAGAAGGAACGCAACAAATTACAGAGATAATCATAAACACAGAGATGCAGCGAAAATAATACTTCATTTCATTAATGTAAAATATTGAAATATTGCTTACAAACAGAAATGGAAATAAACCAACTAGGGCGATGGTAGCTTATCTTTGAGAAGAGATGTGGCGGCTACATGCCTCTCAACTATCTTACAATGAGGCTCGAAGGCCTATTTATTGTTGAGAAACAATGGAAAACCCTAAACATCCAAAAACCTAACCCTAGAGGATGAAACGCCAAATTGTGGGTCCCATTTGGGTAAATTGGTACATCAACTTCTCGGGGTTGTAACTTTGGCATACGATCTCCGTTTGATGCGGACAATATGTCGTTAGAAAGATCTATCTGAGAACTACAACTTTGAGAAGAGCAACATGGGTCCATGGACCCATGTTGCTCCTTGTTTTCCCAAAAAAACATCGTTTAGGGCCTCAAAATGGCTCCGAAAGTTCAGGACCCGAAAAACTACTAAAAATAGTAAATTTTGATACAATTAAGGAAACCGAAAAGCTGAAAGGAACAATGGTGGGGGTCCAAGTGGAATTGGAAAGTGGCTACCAATATCCACCTACATCATAATGTGCTATCATTTCATTAGTAAAAATAGCCCAAGTGACAATTTGTTTACCAGAGCAAAGCCATCGATACCATATAAACTGATTTGGTTCCAAATATAAAGTTGCAATGTGTATCTTTTGTGTGTTTTGCACATTATGGAGATCGAAAAATTGCTCCATCTATAGTATCCATGTTCCAGGATCCTTGCCATCAAACATCCTCATATTGATCCTTGGAACATGGTGGTTCTTCGATCCAACGTTAGAGTCTATGAAATCATGATTAACATGTATTTTGTTCTCATCATGAGTTTCCTTTACTACCCTTTCGCCATTAGTAACAATTTCTTGTAGAAACTTTGTCAAATCTGTTTTCAAATCTATTTTCAAATCTGTCTTCAAATCTTCCATGCCTTTCTTTAAATCATCCATCTTAGCTTCCACGCCATCCATCTTAGCTTCCACACCGTCCATCTTAGCTTCCATGTCATTCATCTTAGCTTCTATGCCTTTCTTTAAACCATCCATCTTAGCTTCCATGCCACACGTATTAGCTTCTACGTATTTCTTTAAACCATCCATCTTAGCTTCTGTTACTTTTTGTGCAAGTGAAATTTGTTGCACTTGGTCTCATAATTTTGATATATCATGTTTCATTTCTTCCTCTTCTTCACGAGTCATGCTAGATCTTTCAGTTTTATTACTAGGTGTTTCCTTTTTCTTTCTTCGGGGCATCAATTACCGATAGTAATCCTTCACTATGCCCTTTGAATTCCTTCAAACTAATTTTTCAAACCAAGCTTATGCAAAAATTTAAAAAAAACTACACACCTTTTTTCACTTTGTAGGAGCTCGATATTGAATCTGATGTATCTTTGTAATTTTGGATCTCCAAGGTATGAAATTTCTCCCTGTGGTAACCCTCTAAGTAATATTTCTAACCCCTTAAGTCTAATCAAGATTGGATTCTCAAATGAAGAGTTATACCAAACCTCCCACGCTGACATGAGTATAGACGAGTTCAGTAGAGCGAACTTGTACGATGTGCCGCGGGTTACTATTTCAACCTTAGGTTCTAAAAATGATACCCAAAGAACTACAGTCTGACCTATTTCTGTAACTGCATACGAAAATTCAATCTGATGCTCAGAGCGAATGTTATGACGATTTTCCCAAGGTCACCTATTTGGAATGTAATTCGGCGGTCTGCAAAAACCCTAACTTCCTCAAATTATATATCATAAAACATAACGAGACAAGATCTGAAATTTGGGCCCAAGGTTTTGACTGATTCCGTCTCAAATGGGTTTTTTCTTAGCTTTTGAAATGTTGTAGAAAAAAAGCTATAGCGAAAATTCCACAATGACGTGTTTGGAGTAGCAAAACCCTAGAATCCAAAGCTCTCATACCAAACGGTATGAAACCAGCTCACAAAAAGATAGAAAAGATATATCAACTCCTTATAAATAAGCCTCTTCAAGGGGGCAACCTCCTTTACATTACACAAATGAACAACTCTTAGATGATTCAAATGACAAAACCTCCTTTCTATATATAGAGGTCAAAGGGGTCACAATATAACCAAAGCTGACCTAATAATAATAATATAAAGGCACAAAAATAACAATCGTGGGATTCTATGGGGCACAATAATAACAATATGGGGACAATAGGGGCACAAAAATAACAATAAGGGATACAACGATAATAGTAATGGGGGAATGACTAGTATTATAGGGCCTAACATAAGTTTTAGGTTGTTGATAAGGTGTGGCTACATTTATAGAAAAAAGTGCTTCACAAATCCCCATAGGAATATCTCACCACTCTAATATGGGCCTTACATAATTATAAAGGTTGCGGGTGAAAATGACTTTAAATTGAGTATCCATTTTTCCTACACTTGCACCCATAATTCAATGTGGAGTTACTTCAACCATATTTTCCACCTTTATTGGACACCTTAATGGTAGTCAAAAAATTGTCCCCCACAAAACTCAATCATGGCTGCATACATCATGATACAATGGGTCTGATCATGGTCACCAAGATAATGGATATCCATTAGAAACACATACAACTCTACCATGTTTTTAGTGTGGTATCTTCTTCACCAAGGCAAGTGGCTCACTAGGACCCAAATTCAATAGACATTTTCCCATCTTATGAGGAAACGTGATGTAATGAAGACCATTTATTCCCAAGGGGGGATGACGCAGGGCAACCTCAAACCTCAAAGGTTAAGGCCCTTTTCTTAATCTCTGCAGAATAATTCATTACAATAGCCCAGCCTTGAACAATTATTGTTATCAGAATTTTATAACACAACTCTTATAAACCTTACATAATCCTTAAGCCACACATAAAACAAGCCGCACTTTATAACTATGGTAATGTTGGACTTACACATAAATCCTTCATATCGAAGCTATTTCTATTATATGTCTTTTATAATAGAAGTATGTTATAGACACGCCTCTTCCACTTTTAACACTGGCTCTACATAGTTATCAAGGCATACCTTTATCGTAATCGCAATCTTTCACGGTCCATCAACATTCCTTTATTGCAACCGATATGTGATAACCTTGCGGACTTCAAATGCTAAACAACTGCGCTCCTATAACCCTATTGGGTCTGCTCCAATATCACAAATCACCATTTCAAATCGCACTTGCTAAAGGGCCGATACATATCTGATATGTGATTAACACTCCAGACTTCAAATGACATGAACTCACGTCCATTCTCTTGTCGGGTCCACTCCCATATCACATGTCACAATTCCAAAGGCCCAAAGGTTAATTCATCAATGGGACACTGTGATGTGATATTTGTTTAAACTCCTCCACCATTGATCTGGTCCTTGATCCAAAGGTCGACGATGTTATCGCGCATCATTATCGCAAAAGGCTTGAAGCTTTCCTCCAATGCGATACAACTGGGTCCCCTCGCTGTGACTTAATCCTGGCCATTGATTGTAAATATCCAATGGCTATTGAGCATCGCTCTTTCACTTCTCCACTATCCTCTTCAATTAGGTTTTACGTTGTTCCTATGTTTTCTCTGCGGTTTTTGGTTATTCAATGGTTCCGGTCTTCATCCTCTAATGTTCCGCTGCAACTCCCTCCTGAGCTTAACCTTTGTGATTTCTTTATCACAATCGTTCAAGAGTATTATTTGGGTTCTTTATGTTCATTCTACAGACCTTTGCAATCCTCTGTCCTACTTTCCTCTCTGTGCATTCATCAAACGCTTGCATACATATAGATTATGCAAATCTCTGATACATTCAATTTATGAGTCAATACATTGAAACACACACTAACACAGTCTTGAATTAAATCTCTGTATATTTATAAATATGAGCCACTCGTACAAAATGAGATCTCTGTCTCTCTCTGGCCTGATTTTTTTCTAATTAGTGGTCGTTGTTCCATATTCTACCATAGGCTTACAATTGCCCTCTAATCTGGCTAACCCCCCCTACCTTACTCTTTTTTTTTTCTTTTCAATACATTATTATTAGTTTCTTTTACAATTGAGGAACTGTTCCTCAGTTATTTTTCAGTTGCTCAACAGTTTCTTCAAACAAGTTCTTAACTAATCCTAATTTGATCTGTTTACCAAATTTAAGAACTAACAATGGCTGAGTCAGCCTTAATTTTTTAATGAAACAAATTAAAACAGAACAAAAATATTTCCCAACTGTCGCCTCTTCATTCGGATGCTCCTCCATCAGGCTTCCAGGGTAAACTAAATTCGTGGCTCCTGTCCATGAGATCTTCAATAGAGTACTCGACGCTCTGAATCTGGCCAACATCTAACCAAGAACTATCTTCCATAGGATGACCCTTCCACTTGACTAGGTACTACAAATATTCCTTCCTTCGAGTCCATCTAACCACCTGGGTATCTAGGATCGGTTCGATCTCTAGTGGCTTTGCTGGGGGCATTTGTTTAATCCACAAATCGTTCTCTTTCTATGTGTCCAATGTTCATCTTTCCGAACTATCTTTGTCATCCATTGCATTGTAGGGGTACAGATCTACTACATTGAAAATGGGTGAAATTCCAATACTTGGGGGTAACTACTGTTAGTAAGAATTCACAGAAAACTTCCAAAGAATCCTAAGGCCCAATTTTTTTCCATTTCAACTTGTTGTATTTGCTCGTAGGAAACCTCTCCTTGCATAGGTGTGGTAATACCATGTCTCCTACGTTGAATTGTACCTCCCACCATTTCAAATCTGCCTTCTGCTTGTATCTTTGGTTGTTGTTCTACAATTTTAATTCCACCTGCTCATGAAGATCGTTGATTCCCTTTGCAAAATCTTCACCATCAGCACTCCTGCGTTCCAACTGTCCCAAATCTCGTAACTCATGTACTCCATGTGGGTGCATTCCGTATAGGATCTAGAAAGGACTACTACCCATACTTTGGTTGGGTGAATCGTTATAAGCAAATTCCTCTTGTGCAAGCACACGATCTCACTGTTGAGAATTTTCTCCAACCAAACTCCTCAATAAATTTTCCAGACTTCGGTTCACCACTTTAGTTTGACCATTGATCTGCGGATGATAAGTTGAGCTGAAGTTTAGTTTGGTGTCTAATTTTTTCCATAAGGTTCGCCAAAAATGTCCTGTAAACTTAACGTCTCGATCCGAAACAATATACTTTGGCAAGCCATGTAATCTGACTATCTTGGTAAAGAACAAACGTGCTATATGTGTGGCATCACTGGTTTTCCTACATGGAATGAAATGTGACATTTTGGTGAAACGATCCACCACCACCATGATGGAGTCAAATCCCCATTGTGTCTTTGGCAGACCTAAGACAAAGTCTAAACTAACTGAGTCCCATGGTCTGTTCAGAATGGGTAAGGGCGCATACAACCCTATGTTTTGGCTGTGTCACTTTGCAACCTAACACACTTTGCATCTAGTCACAAACATTTGTACATCTCTACGCATCTTCGACCAGGAGCAAAAGTGGCTCAACTGATCCAAGGCCTTGTCTATGCCAAAATGCCCAGCTAAACCTCCATTATGCTTTTTCTGGATTAAGTTCTCTCTGATAGAACATTCCAGAATACATAACTGCCCTCCTTTGAACAACAATCCTTCTTGTATATTATAGTCCATCCATGAATTATTATCTCTCAACAATGGACTTTGGCAAGCTTCATAGGCTTCCTTAAACTCTGCATCTGCCTCATACAAGTCCTTTAGTGCTTGAACCACTGCATAAAATTCCTTGTTATAGGACGTGTATTTTTGCCTACTTTCATTTAGTTTCTCACGAAAATAAGCTACTAACTTGTCCTCTTAATTGAGTACTACACCAATGGCTGTCCCACTGGCATCACAATGAACTTGGAAAAGTTTGCTAAAGTCTGGTAACCTCAAAATAGGTTTTTCAGTAATTTTCCTTTTGAGCAGTGAAAACTCTTCTCTGCCATTTCTGTCCAATGGAAAGGATGATTTGTTTTCGTAATGGTTTCTAGCATGGGTGCACAAATCCCACTAAAATTTTTAATAAATTTTTGATAAAAACTTGCCAATCCATGGAAAATCCGTACCTCAAACAAACTTTTGGGGGATGGCCAATAAACTATGGCTGCAACCTTTTCCAAATCCATTTTTAGTTCATTCTTAGAAATCACAAATCCCAAATAAATTAATTCTTTCTTGAAAAAAGAACATTTCTTCAAATCTATCAGTAATTTATTATGTTGTAATTTTTCCAATACATACCTCACATGTCGAAAATATTCTTCCTTCGTCTTGTTGAATATAAGTATATCAACCAGATATACAATTAGAAATTTCCCAATGAATTCCTTCAACATCTCATTCATCAATCGCATGAACATGCTAGGGCCATTGCTCAATCCAAATGGCATAACCAACCATTCATACAAGCCTTAATTAGTCTTGAGAGCTGTCTTCCACGTGTCACCTTCTCGAATTCTGACTTGGTGATAGCCGCTTTTTAGGTCTATTTTTGAAAAGTATGCTACTCCACTCAAACAATCCATCATATCATCCATCTGAGGTAAAGGGAATCTGAACCTAATGGAGATCTTGTTAATGGCCCAGGAATCCGTGCACATTCTCCACTCACCTCCTTTCTTAGGTGCTAAAACAGTCGGAACTGCATAAGGGCTTCAACTCTCCCGAATCAGTCATTTGTCCAATAATTCCTGCACTTGTGTCTAGATTTCTTCATTTTCCTTTGGACTCATCTGGTACGCAGCCTTGTTTGGCAAACTCGCTCCTGGAATAAAATCAATATGGTGACTAATGCTCCGCTTCGGTGGTAATTTTTCTGGTAGATCGTCTACCACAATATCACTAAATTCTTGCAGCATGTTCTGTATCTCTTCTGGTAAGTCCGTGACTTTAGTATGGATCAATATTGGTTTTTACCTTCACACAACTGCATACTTCACTTCATCATCCTCCATTTTTCACACACAACTGCATACTTCACTTCATCATCCTCCATTTTTCACAGAAACTCTTTTCCGCCTAATAGTAGTGCCTTTGTTCCACTAGTTTCTTCAGCATCCTCTTCCTTCATGGGCTCTAGGGTATGCTTAATCCCATCTTTAACAAACTTGTAACAATTTATTGCCCCATCATGGACGACCTTCCTATCATATTGCCATGGTCTACCCAATAGAATATGGCACACGTCCATCGGCATTATGTCGCAAGTCACCTTATCCTTGTACTTGCCTATCTGAAAATCTACCTCGCATTGTTCATCAACTAACAATTGTTGTCCCTTCTGCAATGAAGACACCCTGTATAGAGTTTGGTGTTTTTCTCTCTTCAAAATCAGTTTCTCCACCATCTTCGTAGCTACCAAATTATCAGTGCTCCTGTTATCAATAATCAATTTACAGCATTTTCCGTGCAACTTACATACAGTCTAGAACAATGGTTTCCTCTGTGTCTTATCAACTACTTCCTTAGCTGTTTTTAACAACGCCTTGTTCAACACCAAGGCTTCCCTAGTTTCTAGCATATTTTCCACCTCTAGTGGCGGTGCCTCCGCTTCATTGGGCTAAGTGACATATGCTCCCCTCTACCTAGTTTTTTCATTTTCAAGATATTCAAAGGCCCTGTGTCCCCACTTGTGACACTTGTAACACTGATAGGAATTTCCTCTGCCTCTTACATTACCTCTTCCTCACTGGTATGACCTTCCTCCTCTGGTGTTACCTTCCCTTTCACTCTGTCCCGAAGTCTTCGAACTACAACCCTCTTCATTGTTGTTGGCAGTCCTACCTCTGCCAAAGGTTTGTTCTCGTCCTCTACCAGAACCACGTCCTCTTCTGGCATTTTGTTTCCCAGCAATCTCTTCCTCCACCTTCAAAGCACTCTGATAAGCTTCCTCCATGGTCCTGGGGGAAAGAATGTTAATCTCGTCTAGTATCTCCATTCGTAGTCCATTTACAAACATCTTTGTTTTCTCAAGGGTATCTTCTACATAACCAACTCTCAGGTTAATTTATAAAATTCTTCAGTATATCCTTCACAGTCATCATTCTCTGCTTTAGGTTCTGTACTTGTCTATAAAGGGCAATTTGATAATCCTTAGGTAGAAACTTGCTCTTCATTCTAGCAACCATCATGTCCCATTTTTTAATCAATGGTTTGTTTAATTTCCTCCTTTCTGCCTGTACACTATCCCACCATAATGTTGCATGTCCCTTCAATTTGGTGACAACAAACCTGACCCTCTTGTCTTAGCTGATTTCTTCATACTCAAAATATTTATCTAATTCACTTATCTAGTCTAACAAGGCTTCTGTAGACAAGCGGCCATCATAATTAGAGAGCCCCAGTCTTGGCTTGCTGCTAACCAACAAAACTGACCTCAATGGCTTAACTTTTGGTCCTTTGTCATCTGAACCATCTATCATGGCTACGTCTTCCTCCTCACTATCATCCCCACCTTCCAGATCTCTACACCTCTCTACTTCCACCGTTGCCAAACGTGCAGTTAAATTTCTAATCTCTTCTCATAACCCTTCATCTGTTGCTCTTCTTACGGTTCTTCCTCGACCCCTTCTTGCTACCTCCATCTTTACTGAGAGAAAGGAAAAACTCACTCTGATACCAAAATGACACAGGGCAACCTGAAACAGGGCTACCCGCGTGTATCCAGTCTTCACACCTCAAAGGTTAAGGCCCTTTTCTTAATCTTTGTAGAATAATTCATTACAATAGCCCAGCCTTGAACAATTATTGTTATTGGAATTTTATAACACAACCCTTATAAACCTTACGCAATCCTTAAGCTGCATATAAAACAAACCCCACTTTATAACTATGGTAATGTTGGACTTACACATAAATCCTTCATATCGACGCTATTTCTATTATATGTCTTTTATAATAGAAATACGCTATAAACATGCCTTTTCCGCTTTTAACGCAGGCTTTTCATAGTTATCGAGGTCCATCAACATTCCTTTATCACAACCGATATGCGATAACTTTACAAACTTCAAATGCTAAACAGCTACGCTCCTATAACCCTACCAGGTCCGCTCCAATATCGCAAATCGCCATTTCAAATCGCACTTGCTAAAGGGCTGATACATATCCGATATGCCATTAACACTCTAGACATCAAATGACATGAACTCATGTTCATTCTCTTGTCGGGTCTGCTCCCATATCGCATGTTGCAATTCAAAAGGCCCAAAGGTTAATTCATCAATGGGACGCTGTGATGCGATATTAGTTTAAACTCCTCCACCGTTGATTTGAGCCTTGATCTAATGGTCAGCGATGTTATCGCGCATCGCTATCGCAAAAGGCTTGAAGCTCTCCTCCGATGTGATACCATTGGTTCCCCTCGTTGCGACATAATCCTGGTTATTGATTGTAAAGATCCAATGACTACTGAGTGTCGATATTCACTTCTCCGCTATCCTCTTCAATTTGGTTTTACGTTGCTCCTATGTTTTCTCTATGGTTTTTGGTTATTCAATGGTTTCGGTCTTCATCCTTCGTTGTTCCGCTACGACTCCCTCCTGAGCTTAACCTTTGTGATTTCTTTATCACAATCATTCACAAGTATTATTTGGGTTCTTTGTGTTCATTCTATGGACCTTTACAACCCTCTGTCCTACTTTTCTCTCTGTGTATTCGTCGAATGCCTGCATACATATAGATTATGAAAATCTCTGATACATTCAATTTATGAGTCAATACATCGAAACACACACTAACACAGTCTTGAATTAAATCTCTGTATATTTATAAGTATGAACTCGTGGTACAAAATGAGATCTTTGTCTCTCTTTGGCCTTATTTTTTTCTAATTAGTGGTCGTTGTTCCACATTCTGCCATAGGCTTACAATTTCCCTCTAATCTGGCTAAACCCCTCTACGTTACTCTTTTTTTTCTTTTCAATACATTATTATCAATTTCTTTTACATTTGAGGAGCCGTACCTCAATTATTTTTCAGTTGCTCAACAGTTTCTTCAAACAAGTTCTTAACTAATCCTAATTTGATCTGTTTACCTAATTTAAGAACTAACAATGGTCAAATCAACCTTAATTTTAAATGAAACAAATTAAAACAGAACAAAAATATTTCCCAGCTATCGCCTCTTCATTCGGATGCTCCTGCATCAGGGGCTGACTGACACATGTGGATATCAATTTCCACCCACTTCTTCTTATGTCTCAATGGGTCTTTATCTTGTTGGCAGGTTTTGTATGATTTTTGGGTCTCAAACTTGAAGGTCCATTTTTAGGCTTCAAAAAATATTTCTTGACAATATGGGGAGCCAAGGTTTTCTAAAGAATACCCTGGGGCTATTCAAAATTCTAGTTCTTAGATATTTATTTCCAGTTACCTACCATGTGCAACAAAAGATATTGTATGCAAAAGTTGATGTACAAACTTACCAACTAGGGCCCCTAACCTTTTTCCCTTTAATCTTCTAGGGTTATATTTATGGACCTCTTGGTTTCATTCTTTATGTTAGAACATCATCTTTTCCATCTTGTAACATATTTTGTGACTTTGCACAGTTCTCATCTCTCTCTGTTCAGAGAGAGATACTTCATTTATTTTCCCTCCTTTCATTTCATTCCTTCTAAAACTTAGATAATATCATTTGACTAAAATAGATAAACAAACAAAAAGAAACAAATAATTACACAAGAAAACAATGATTCATGAATTGAAATAATTTGAAAATAGAAATACAAATAGATAAAAATTCTTATAAGGAGATCCTATAAATACTTTTAATTTATTAATAATAATCATTCAACATAATTTTAGTTCTTTTGGAACTTCTTAGGATTCTTTACATACACATGCATATTCTTATAAAGAGATTCTACATAGGCTTTTAATTTGTTAATAATAATCGTTTAACATAATTTAGTTCTTTTGGAACTTCCTAGATACAATTAGGATGCTTTACATACACATGCCTCTAAATACATTTGCATGCAAATCAAAATGAAAATAGCTAAGAGTAATAATATTTGACCAGCAATGTATTATGTCCTCACAACACTTTCATATACTACATATATTTATGTCAAGTGAATAAAATTACTAAATAGCACATTTGTCCCAAGATTTCATGTTCATGTTACTAATACTAATGTAGAATGTACATATTGCATACCTCTCAATTATCATTGGCTTTACTTAGGCTCATATAACACCAAACCCTGTCAACCTGTAATGTCTCACTTATGTGGGTTAGAAACAAATATTAATCATTATATAGTGAGCGAGTTAACCATTTCTTATTACCTTTTCATCATATCCACTAAATATAATATTATTTTTATTTGATGGATAAAATGAAAAGTGGACTTATTAAATGGTGAATAATATTGTTGTAGTTTATTTGTTTTATATTTTGGAAGTTTTTTTGCGATTTTTTAGAATCAAATTTCTATAGTTTGATGAGTTACAGATCAATCAATAAAGAAGGCATTTGCAGTTATAGATTGATCAAGAAAATAATATTACTGACAAGAAAACTGAATGCAAACACACAAGTAATAACACTGGATTTACGTCGTAAAACTCTCACAGAGTGTCAAGGAAACATCCACGGGACAAGGGATTGAAATATCTATTCAATCAATTAATGATTCTCCTTACAATAGTTTGGGCATTCATCAGTTTTATATGAGCCTCAAGGGATTGAAATATCTATTCAATCAATTAATGATTCTCCTTACAATAGTTTGGGCATTCATCAGTTTTATATGAGCCTCCTCAGTTACATAACCGGTGTTTCGGTATAAAACTAACTTGTTACTAATTAACATATTTTGCCCAAATTTACATAATTAGTTGTTAAACTTCCAACAAGTTTGAGTTGTAAATTCTCCACAAATCATGTGTTTTAGGGGTTTTGAGGATGTTGAATCTATATGTTCAATGGAACACCCATTTTAAACAACAAAAATTAAGATTTTGGCCAAAAAAAAATTCACCAAATTTTCCAACAAAAATAATCAATAAACTAAACATGTTAAGACAACACCCTTAATATTTAGTGCTCAAATTTATTAATTTATATCTAATAAAAAAACATTATGCCATTTAAATGAAAAATATATCCATAAATATTTAAATATGCCCAATGATTGATGGCAGAAGCATAAGTTATTTAAGAAATTCGACTTGTTTTAATCACATATTTTTTTTGGAAATTGGGTTAAGGTATTTATTTATGGTGCTCTTCACTGGGTTGTATATGTTTGCCATTAGATCAAAGTAAGTAAGAACATAGAGCCATGCACATTAATGGATATAGATGTAAGAACATAAAGCCATGCATATTAATGGATATATTGGTTGTGGTTCATTGTGTGGAATGTACAAATCAAAATAGCATAAATATTGAATGTACAAATCAAGATAGCATAAATATTGGTGCCCGTTCATTGTATGGAATGTACAAATAAAGATGTCATAATAGGCAATACTTCTTATTATAGGACGAGTACAAACCAAAAGAGCATACCAAAATAGTATTGTGCATCAAGCTGGTCACGGAAATATGGGTTTTCATTACAAGGGAAGCACGACTCTAGCTAAAATTGTAGGCAAAAATACAATATTGCATATCAAGATTCTTGCTTAAAAGTACACGTTCAAAGAACATTTTGCGTAATTTTATTACTAATTATTTTAAGTCGTTATCCATTTTAATTGTAGTTTATTGTGTATATATATATATATATATATTATTTAATATATTATTATTTATTTTATAAAATTATTATTACTATTTTTTTTATATACGCTGCTGAAATTTTAATAATTTCAAAATTGAAATGAAAATAGCAATATGTTATGGATTAGGATAAGAAACATATAAATATGTATGAAAAATTTTCAGAGTCAATAATATGATGATGAAAGTTAAGTTTACGAATGTTTTGATGGTGGTGGTGGCGGTGGTGGTTAACGTTAACTGAAACCAAATTGGTTTATAAGACCTATAATTTCTTAGTTCTTAATTCTCTGGCTTCTCGTTTTTCTTGGCGAGATTCGTGCTTTAGCTTTCTTTTTTTTCTCTACGATGATGATGATGATGGTGGTGGTGGTGGTGGTTAACGTTCACTGAGACCAAATTGGTATATCGGACCTATAATTTCTTAGTTCTTAATTGTGTGGCTTCTCATCTTTTTTTGGCGATATTGGTGCTTTAGCTTCCTTTTTTTTCTTTACAGTCTTCCAACTTCCTTTATCTTGCATTTCTTTCATCTCTTCTAGTTCTTGGGACATTGGTGTCTTAGCTTCGCGATCTGTTGTGTTCATCTTTCTGGAAATAGTCAGAGAAGAAGTTTGGTCTCGAAAATCTGATTTACTATTAAATGAAGATTTATTTTGTGTGGCATTCGAATCCTCATAATTGTTGATGCTTGAGGGTTTGTCGAGTTCACTTTTTTGCTGTTGGGCGGGGCTTTTCCCTTGCTTGTCTTGAGAGTTCTTTCTTTCTTACCCGATTTCTTGCGATTCAGAGTTTTCTAGAGAGTATTCTTCCTTGATGACACTGTAATGTTCAATAATATGATGATGAAAGTTAAGTTTAGGAATGTTTTGATGATGATGATGGTGGTGGTGGTGGTGGTTAACGTTCACTGAAACCAAATTGGTTTATAGGACCTATAATTTCTTAGTTCTTAATTGTCTGGCTTCTCATCTTTCTTGGCGAGATTCGCGCTTTAGCTTTCTTTATTTTTTCTCTACAATTTTGATGATGATGGTGGTGGTGGTGGTGGTTAACGTTCACATCAGACCTATAATTTCTTAGTCCTTAATTGTGTGGCTTCTCGTCTTTCTTGGCAAGATTGGTGCTTTAGCTTTCTTTTTTTTCTCTACGGTCTTCCAACTTCCTCTATCTTGCATCTCCTTCATCTCTTCTAGTTCTTGGGACATTGGTGTCTTAGCTTTGCGATCTGTTGTGTTCATCCTTTAGGAGATAGTCGAAGAAGAAGTTTGGTCTTGGAGATCTGATTTGTTGTTAAATGAAGATTTATTTTGTGTGGTATTCAAATCCTCATAATTGTTGATGCTTGATGGGTTGTTGTTGAGTTCACTTTTTGGCTGTTGGGCGGGGCTTTTCCCCTACTTGTCTTGAGAGTTCTTTCTTTCTTGCCTGACTTCTTGCGATTTAGAGTTTTCTAAAGAGTATTCTTCCTTGATGACAGTGTAATGTTCTTTTTGTGTTCCTTCTCACCATGTAGATCTGTGGTGATTCTTTTTAGCAGAATTTTTCTCGAAGACTTTTGGGCAATTTTTCGCTAGATGGCCTGTATCAAAGTAGGATCGGCATCTGAAGAGTACATTTTCATAATCGAGTTTCTGGTTCCACATTGTCTTTACTTGTTAGGTTTATTTCAGCTCGGAATCTAGCACTGAAGTCCATTTCCGCACAAATGCGTGCACACGTGGTTCTGTCATATTCCTTTGTTTCTAGCACCTGTAGTAAAATTCCCCAATTGCGTTTCCAATGGCTTTTACCAAAGAGAAATTCCAGAGATGCAAGGATAGGTTTGGAAATCTCACCCCGACTGGTGCTGAGGTTGACTCTTGTTGAGGGATCGAATGATGGGTTTTATGGCTTCATGAATAGGCCTGAGTTTTCGCAAAACCAAGGGTTGGAATCTAGAATAAATTATCTTCTTTCAGGATTTTCAAAATCTACTATAAAGAAATGCTTAGCACAGGGGTAGATATTAATTTCATCAGAAATGGCAGGCTTCCATACTTCCGAGATCCAACTTCCATACCTCCGTGGAGCGCTGTTAGCCGCAGCCAAAAACCATTGAAGATTAGGGCACTTTCATAAAACTTCAAAGCCTCATCGAGTGAGGCTTGGACCACTTGGATAGTGGGAGTTGGGGCTTCACTATGTGGGCAGGAGCTTTCCCCTGAGAAGTGGACGGCAGCAGCTATCTTCACGAAGCTGGAAGCCCTCTGGATCAGGGCGATCGATGATTCCCAAACATATGTATACCCGTGCAGAAGAATGAAAAAGCCCTGCTAACCCACACATCGTATTTCTTTGAAACACCATCGAGAAAATTGTGCTAACCCATGACCTATGTTGTGCAGTTTCGAATTCAAGCGGGAGCCCAACGTTCGCTGAAGCCGCCCTCAAGCGCCCAGGAAAACACTGGATATTCTGGGCAAAATTACAGAAATTCCTCGCAATTCTCTTAAAATTACCCCCACACTGTGAGATGGCTGGAGATCAACCCTTTGCAGAAGAGTTTTTCGTCAATGGCCAAATCCGTCCTTTAAATGAGCAAACACGCCCTCCTACGTCTTCACACTGACTTAATGCCTCGGCGGATGAGGACGAGTTTAATGTTGTTCAAAATAAATGAAACCAATGTTAATTAAAATATTAGATTGGGGTGAACAAATTTCAATATTGATATCTTATAATAATTAATTATATTAATAATGAAAATAATAATTATTAATCACTAAAGGTTAAGAAGATGTGAAGGTTGATACTTCTAATTATTAAAGGTTATTAATTTATAATAATTAATAGGAATTTTGGAAAAGGGAAGAAATAAAGAAATTAAATTGATTTGAAATACAAATTTTGGTTAAAAGTAAAAAATATTAAATTAGAAATATTCTGGTCGAGAAAAAGTTCAAAAAATATTGTAAATTATAATTTAATTTCAGAGAGTTGTAAACTTATAATTAAATTTTTTAAAAAGATTATAACTTAAAATGTAAAGGAAGAATTAATGAGGGAATAAATTATTAAAAATAATAAAAATTTGAGTGAGATTTTAAATTGTTTAATCTGCATAAATAGAGCCTCACTGATTTTTGAGGGTGTTGAATACATTTATGTATTTTAAAATATATTTTAAAAATTAAAATTTCTTCAAATTGTATTGCGAGATTTTGGTAAATTCCAATGAAAATAATTATTACATCTATATATTAGACTATGCCATTATAAATTAGTAGTAATTAGAAAAAATTAGAATATTATATTCTAATAATATAAATGAGGAATTAAAAAAAAAAAGAAGACTAAGAATGAATTAAAGGATTTGAACGAGAATATAATTAGGAAAAACATAAAACAATGACTAAAATGCAAAGATTATATTATAATTATATTATTAATTTTTACCTAATACTAATTTGATTAAAAAATATAATTATTTATTTTAAAATAATAATAACAAATTAAAATAAATATTTTTTATATTTGTATAATAAATATAATATTTACTTTTAAAAAAATAATAATAACTATTTATATTTTTAGTGTTATTTATTTTAAATTTTCTCCCTTTCTTCTTTTTCCCTTATTATAACTAAGGAGTTTGTTTCTCTTTAGATCGCTGAATGAATTAATTTAAAAAGTTTCTCAAAAACCGTTAATGATATAATATTACTTTTTACAATTGTTTAATAATATTTAATTTAACCCCGGATGCGGGTGTCCAGCATGCGTGAGTGGCAGGTAGCCATTAAGGCTCTACCGCATCTCGATACCTGTCTCAACGCCAAGGCAAAGAGCAGGTACAAGTATGCGATGGCAATCAGAAGGCATTGAAGGCTCCAGGCAGTTGAGGTTAAGGGTAATCAGAGCACGGTTGAGGTTGCATTGATGGCGAGCGAGCCTGCTCCGGTCTTGAGGAGATCTGAAATGATGAAGCTCGGTACGAAGCATTTGGTGAGGGCGAAATTTTGGTTATATACTGGTACAGCAAAGAATGCCGTCAAAGGTATGTTATCTGCAGTTGGCAACGGGCAAACCACCGCTCTGCAACATCACCTCCAGCATATTGAGCAGCGTCTCCGGGAGCTTAGGTTGGATCCGGTGATGCGTCGTCGGGGTGTGCCTTGCCGTGGTGGGCGTTTAGGAGTCCGCTACGAGACAGAGAGGGAGGAACCACCTCCGATAGCTCCTATGGCCACCATCTCCCCTTCCTCTTCCAGTTCTGAGGAGGATTTTCTGCTCATGAGGGATTCCTATCAGTCTTTCCACCTACGCATTCCTAGAGGGCTCCTTCAGACGGATGTTATGGTCAATTTCACTGTGTATCTTTCAGAGGCACCTCCTATCAACCCCTCATGGCCCTCCCCTGCTTTGGATAGTCTCCACAGCAACGAAGTTCTACTGGGGGATATGCAAGGAAGATTGCATAGGATGCCCCGTCCACAGGCGCCCATGGAACATGTCGACCAGCCTCAGCAGGCTCAGAATCAAGAGAATTCAATCTGTGATGAATCAATGATTGCAGAACCGGTTCACGCTCTTCAGGATTTGGAGGGGCATATTCAGGTGGATGAGGAGTCAGTCATATGGCTCGATCTGCCCAGCCCGTTGCAAAGGCAACCGCCGACGACGCCCAGTCACCCTTTCTAATTCTGTTCGAAGGCGCTGCTCCAGGTTTCTGTTTTTGTTTTGTTTTGTCTATGTTGGTCAATTTCTCAATCACACTCAGTTCCAGCTCTAGGCCCATAGTGGCAGTGTGTTAAAAATCTGCGTTAGTAAGGTTTTCGAGTCTGTTTTTGTAAATTGTAATTGTGTCCAAGAGGCACATCTGGACATTTTTTGTAGTGTTGTCTCAAATGTCTGTTAGTTTGTCCCAGCTGTCACAGTCTGAGGGTGGCCTGGTCCCCCTCCGTGGATGTAAATTATGTAAATATTTTCCTGCTCAATAGAAGTTACTTTTACCCAGAAAAAAAAAATAATATTTAATTTAAAGACAATGTTAAAGCAATACTATTGACTCATATTAAACATTAATAATATTACCCTTGTCATTAAATGAGTTAATATAAGATTACTATCTAGATTTATAATAGGAGGTTTATTACTATAATAATATTACTATTATACTTAATATCATTATATTCAAGCATTTATGACTTGTTTTAAATAAATATTAATATTATACATTGAATTATGATTACCCTTGTTATAACTAATTGTAAGGGGTTAATATTTTTTTTTCTCGGTAAAAAGCTAATTCTATAAAGAGGAAGTATGGTACAATATGAAGATACAACCAAGAGAAGCAGGAAAACGGGCAGCCGGAAAGGATAAACTATCCACCTCGGCCCCCAAGAGAAACCAAGAACAGAGTAGTGCTGAACATGAAGTAACAAGAAGAACAGAGAAGCAGAAGCAAAACAAAGGATTCTACCCAACGTGGGTAGAATCAACTATTCAGCATTTTTTCCCTTTCTTTTTTCCAACTTTGACCCAATCAAGCTGACTCTGCTGAGCTGGTAAGATTTGCAAACAGAGTTGGGCAGACGGAGAGGTCTCCTTGTCTGAATCCGAGGGAGAGGACTCATGAGTTCTTTTCTGTGAGTTTGAGGGACAAAAGAATCCTCAGGACCAGTCGAGGGCGGATCCTGTGCCAGCGATGCTTCCAATCCTTCCGGATCCCCTTCCTCTTCATCTGAGCTAGAGTCAAAATCATCCATGGGAGGAGGATCATGAGGCTTCCAGCTTTTGGATTTCGGCTTAGGATTGGCTTTCTTCTTTTGGGCAGACATTGAGGGACAAGAGCTCTGAAGGTGCCCTGTGTGATGACAGTTTCGGCAGCGAAAGGCTGTGTTCTCGTAATCCAGGGTCTGAGTCCAGTGGAAATCTCCAATTTTGAGATTGATCTGATCAGGTAGACCTTTACTCATGTCTATTTCTGCACAGATTCTGGCGAAGGTGTATAAGCCTTTTTCCCCTCTAGAGGTGTCTGTGGCTAGAAAGCGGCCTAGAGAATCATCGATTCCTTGGAATACAGCAAAGTGCCAAAGATGCGCCGGGAGATTAGGAAGTCTGACCCAGATGGGGAGCTTGGTGATGATTGCTGTAGAGGGATCGAAATCCGGGAACCAAGGAGTGAGAAATAAACATGTTCAGCCCCAAAACCATGGGCCTTCAGTTAATGCTTTTTGGTAGTCTTCATTGTGAGCAAAGACTATAATGAAGAAACCCTTTGAGAAGAGGAGAACCTTGCAGTTGTTGGTTCAGTTAGATTGAATCCATTGGTAGAGATCTGTTGTGCGTGGCCATAGCCCATTAAACCTGCAAATAATGGCATGCTCTGCATAATTTTGGATTTGCTCATCCAGCGAAGGATGCATTATTTCAATGGAGGGGGTTTCCTCCAGTTTGTCCACCAAAAAAGGTTTGGGGGCTTGAGCTGGTGGATCTGTTTTCTTGGGCCTCTGAGCATGGACGACATCTTTGTATGAAAAATCTGCATCTGAAGAAGACTGTCCAACAGCTCCTCCTCTCAATCGAAGGGCAAAAATGATGGAGGCATTTCTCTTAATGCTGTAAAAAGAAAGGGGATAAAGATACTCAAGTTGTTTACCTTCATGGAGGAGTCGTTGCGATGTAAAGGGAATCCCCAGCCTAAATTCCAGCATTTGCTTGAGGTCCTGCACTAGATCCAAGGAGCATACCCATTGTAGCAGAGTTTTGCCAGAAAGGAGCATGATCTGGATCTGGAATGAGGCGGAGTGATCAGACTTCTGCTTTCCTCTGCAGATCTGAGACGAGAGGAAGCTGGAGCTTTGGAGGGTGACCCTTTCCTGAACAGGCCGCAGGGGCTTGTGAAAAAATGAGGTGAGAGTCCAATGATTATTGGGTTTGTCATTTCTTTCCGCCCATAAGAGATCCCAGATGCTCCTTCCAGGCAGATCCAGGAAGCTGAGGGAGTTCTGAATATGAGATACAGAGTATCGACTGTTCTGGGGAGGCAGAGCACGGCTTTTGCTAACCCTGGCTGGATTTTCTTCTTCTTCTGAGCGAATCTGGTGCAAAATGTTGGATGTTCTTTGGCATCTACCTCCGACGACCACCACAGCCTCGACCTTTCCTGTGGCACTCGATTTCCCCTGTTGCTGAATCTTTACAGGGTAAGCAATACCGGGGCCATTCCTGTGGCCTTTCCTGTGGCGGCGCCATTGGAGGGAGCGGGGGTTCGGCTTCAGTCGCCCCATTCCCAGAACCCTAGCACCAGAAACCCTATTCGATGCACTTCGTCCTGCCATCGCCACCTCTGAATTCGCCAATATCTGGAACTTCTATCGTAAGGGGTTAATATTAACCATTATAAGATTGATATTTAGATTTGAGTAATATGTTTTGGCTAAATTTTTTTGTAAATTCTACCCTATTATAGTATTATAATTTAATAAGATTTAGTATAATAATTTTATAAAACTAATTAGATAATCCATGAATGTACTAAATGATATTATAAAATACTAATATTTTTACTCTAATTCATTGCTAATAATATTATAATTAAATGTTTTCAACCTACCTAATCTAGTAGTTTCTTAATCAATGATGGCCTTGGTCCAATTAAGCCTAATATAGTCGTTTTTCCATTCAAACCTAATCGTTGGAAGATCTGCAATCCCTATTTAACATGTAGCCATGATCTGATTTTTTCAACTTGTCTTGACGATGGAACACACTCGTTGGTTCGAAACACGTCGACAAAGATTTTCTAATGTGATTTTTCCGAAAATATTTCTAAAAACTCAGATTATAGATTACAGAAGCTTAAATTCAATCAACATTTAATTTGTGAATAATATTACATTATAAAATAAACAATTTATTTATTTATTTACTCGTTCAAAATTCAATATTTATTTGTAAATTTTAACAATTTTAAATTTCAAATAAAATTAATAACTGAAAAATATATAAAATACATTCTCTATAAAATAAATATTTAAATTAATAACTTAGTTTCATATATATATATATAATAAATGATTTCTAAATTTCATTATTAGAATTTTTCATTTATTTATAATAATATACATAATAAATAAGCCTTAATAATATATTAAAAGATATTTATTTTGAAGTTTTATAATATATAATATTAAATCATTAATATTATGTTTACTAATGTATTTTTATGAACAATAGCTAATACTATTAGACAAAATTTGGAGGTTTAAAATGAGCTTCTTAAGTAATATTATAAAATAATAGTGGAAATAATAAAATAAGATTAGATTACATCATGAAATTATAGAGGTAAAAAAGAAAACTCTACTTTTTCAACTTGTATTTTCAACTTATCTTTCTACGGTTTTACTCAAATTTCGAGTGAGAGCACTTGTTGGATGTAAAATTTAATTGTTCATCCAAGGAGAATCGATGTTGCATACTTTTGATGGATCCTGCTATATGAAAAATGAAAAATACATGAAAAATGTAATTGTAATCATGCTTTTCATGTATTTCTCATTTTTCATGCAATAGGGTCCATCAAAAGTGTGTAACATGGGTATTCATTAGATGAGGAATTAAATTCTTCATCCAATGAGTGCTCCCGCTCGAAATGTGAGTAAACACGTAGGGAGATAAGTTGAAAATATGAGTTGAAAAATTAGTTATTTTAGTTTTTTACTTTTTAATATTTTTATTTTTTTACTCTAAAAATGACAAATCTTCCCCATAGTTGACATCATCATCTTTAACCCTATTGGTTCTTATAAAGTTGATTTTGGTTGTACATTTTTGTTTTGGGGCCCATTTTTTACCTCTAAATTTCTCTAATAAGTTCCATAGAGATTAAAAATACTTACAAAAGAAAGACCTTACTCCTTGAGCTCAATCACAAGGGCTCATTGGATTTGAAAATGGGTAGAGGGGGATAACATCCCATTACACCAATGACTCATTCCAATGAAATAGAGTCATTCTCAATTTAACATTGAGACTCTTAACAATTAAATATGCTTTATTACAATTCCATAGACCAATACAATGACTTGCTAATGTGTCCAAAAAAACTATAATTCATTTTCATATGACCTTTTTTTTAGTTAATAAATTTAATTCAATGAGAAAAAATACATACATATTCTTTTGAGATACACTCAACCTTTGATGCGTGACGATTCCTAATAATATTGTAAACTTTATGTCGAGATTAAATCTCTAGCATCCAACTAATAATTACTAATAATTAAATTAAAATTCTAGAAACCATGTTTCAAAATAGACACACCTGTTGGTCTAAAAATGTACTAAATTAATTATTAACTTATTCCATGATGCTTAGTGGCTTCTATTATACATTTTTTTTTTATCTCTTTTGTTGGCTTGACCTATGAGGATTTGAACCTTGAATCTCATGGTCTATATAATACTCCATAACACAGTGATTACCAATTAAACTGCCCTTGACCATTATCTATTTTAACTATTATTTATTTTATGTTATTTTAATATTTTGAAATATTAAATTATATATATATATATATATATATATATATATATATATATATATATATATATATATATATATATATATCTTCTGTGAATTAAAAATTGTATTCCCTTTTAACCAATCTTGTACATGGAAACCAAGAAACTGGTTTCATTAACATCATATAAATCTCACCAAATTCAATATCTAAATACAAGAAAACCTAAGATTACCTGAAAATTAATGAATTTGTGCTCATTGGTCCCCAGGAAACCAACAAAAATTAATATTTTAAGACAACAAACCTTAAATTTGACATAACCTAGACATTTACCACTATCCTAGTAATTGAACTCAAGAGTGACCATGGAATTTTAATAAGGGTCCTTTTGTAGTTTTTTCTTATGGACATCAATCAATTATGAGGAGTTGAGAGGAACAGATGAAGATGATACAGTGATTGCATATCCTTGAGTTAATTCCAATTCTTGGGGGTCTAGAATTGCAATTTTCCTCTTATCACTCTCTGAGTGGTCTAATTCATGGAAATGTTTGTGTCAAATCATTGAAAAATATCAGACCATAGTTGTTTCTCCATTCAAGGGGTGGACCCAAGTGTCTAAACGATGGGATGGAACCGCATGTGGCTAAGATGAGGTTGAAGGACTCAACTGAGTTGAAGGGATTTTTTGAATTTGAGTGTTATCTATTTGGTTCATTATAGAGTTCTTAGACACTGTTGAAACTTTTTCATCTTTCTAATATCTTATTCTTGGCATCTGAATAAGGAGAGAATCCTTGAGAATAGGTGCATAAATTGCGAAGATGGTCAGGCTATTGATAGATACTGCAACGGAAAATAGTATTTCCATAGTCCATCGGGTGTGCAAAAATAATGCCTTTACAGTTAAGGATGATATTATTTGACAGTGCTCTACACATATTTAATTCAACATACATGCGAGAAAATGTTACAATACTCTTCTCAAGCATATTTGTGTCTACCTTAATGAAATAATTGAATGAGTTTTCCACATTAGATAAGATATCTTGATGATGTATATGAAGGCATATGTTCAAGATTCTAACAAAACTTGAGTGGTTAGAGATGGTATAGAAATAGGATTAAAATGAGTGAGCCATGGCTTAATGGAGAGCCCAAATTGGCCCCAATTCGAAGGCCCTTACTCAAAATCCTATAGCTAATGCCAAATATCATTAAATTTCACCACAAGGAAACTTTTCGAACTAAAAGATAGGTTTAAATGTTGGGTCTAGGTCATATGCACCCATTCCTATGGTGTATATGTCGATTTCCAAAGCCCATTAAAATAGGAAATAATAACATTTTATAAGAAATCCATGATAGAATAATCAGATTGAGGGTGATCCACTTTAATATTTTGGATATACTCGTCCTAACTAATAATGAAGGTAGGACCCCAAGATTTCTTTATGTGTGGGATGAAAGAGCCCTAACTTAACAGCATCCTTAGAGGACATAAAATGAATAGTAGAGGGTGTAGCTAGCCTTTGGCACCACCATTTGATCTTGAAAATAGAAATATGGTAGTTTCCTTGGCAATGCCATAATCCCGGAGTAAATTCCCTCGAATTTCCTACCTCCGTGCAGGAGTTGCATAAATACAGAAGCGATTCATGTTTGATATTATGATCCAAGTTTATATTTGTGGCCACCCACCTCTTGTAGTTGGACCCCCGCACTATTTTCAGTCAATTTCCTATTTTTCAACACAATTTCTTATTTCTGTTGTTTTCTATCATTGACATTTTTTGGACATGAACTTGCGGAGCTCCTCTGAGGCCCTTAATAATGATTTTTTGAGAAATTGGAAAAAAAATACTTTAAGTGGCGCTTAGGGTAAAAATTTGGTGATATGCTTTTGATTGATTAGTTTTGTTATGCTAATAACAATTACATATTTATAAATATATGCATGCTTATTTCTCCTTGTGTTGAGGTTTCATTAACTGTTTGTGCATACAATCAAGTAAATTTCCTTAAGTTTTAAAAGAAATTCATGAGAAAAATAGCTTTAGAAACAAATATTGAACAACAAACACATACAGTGTAGCAAACCATCAAATAGGCACATTAACACAATATTTTGATGAAGGAGTTCAGCCCTTCTGGGCTACATCTCCTTAGTCTAACTTCCATGGCTTGGGCCTTTGTATTAGCTCAATATGGAAAAAATGTTGTTTACAAAGCTTTGTGGCTCCTGATACCTGCACAAATGTGTTCAGAATGTCTAAACTAGCCACGAACACCTCTTTCTTAGCTCAATTTGGTAAAAAATTGCTCAAGATATGCTTCATTCAATGTTTCCCTAGGAAACCCCGCTAAAACTGTAGAAGAATCCATTTAGCACCGCCAAAATTGGCAACTCCACTGAAATTAGTGTGCCTCGAAAACTACTGCCATCTTAATATACAGATTAATTAAGGTTAAGATGGATTAATGGCACTCTAAGTGTGCTTATCCATTTAATGCTAGCCCATGGTTATTTAGCGTGGTCGTATGGTGAGGGAGATCACCCGCGGGGTTGGCTCCCTCCCCTCCTACCATCGGCATTGCTGTAATTTTAAATAACATATTGGGGCTATGGTTTACAAGTCCCACGGTTGGTTCAATGGTAATGCAATCGATTTGGGAGGTGGTGGTCACGAGTTTGACCCACCCTCCACCTGTCCCTTAATACATTTTGTTGCCCATTAAATATTCAAACTTTGACCATTCCAATATTTCGATGCGTTTGATATAGTTTAGAAATATCTATATATATATATATATATAGATATATATAGATATATATATCTATATATATATATAGATATATATATCTATATATATATATATATATATATATATATATATATATATATATATATATATATATATATATATATATATATCTAAAATACAATATATGATAAAATTATATAATAAATATATATATCATATATATCAATATTTCTAAAAAAATACATTTTCCACATAATATTAATCATGAACCATAATTCCACCTTGGAGGACATTAAGCAATTTCACCTTCACACAACCAAACTGGTGAATCCTGAAGTGACACTTGTCATAGCCTCATTGGGAAAAACTAAAGAAAATTCCCATGATGTTGACTGTACTACCATGTAAACATTCTGTCATGTTCTGAAATTGTTTTAGTTGTTTAGGAAACCGAACAATAGGTCTTTTCTCCTTCATCCAGACTTGGTTTTCAATGAAAATTGCATTGCGATTGCCTTGACAATATGGGTGTAGTCGTACAAGTTTTGAGCCAATCTGATAACTTTGATTTTTGAGCTAAATACTGAGCACCTGATCATTCCTCCCCACTAGAAGTCTCTTGGACCCAAAAGATACTATTATCTCATAAGTAGATGAGGATACAGCCTCCTCACCTTCCTAAGCTTGATCCAATTGGATTTTAACAAAAATTTTTCCTTGAGCACCTCTCTAAGGAAATCAACATTCACTTGGATTGAGGACCCCGTTCTTTTGTCATGGATGACGTCTTGTGGAAACTGATTCAGAAATTTTGTAGGAATGCATTCAAAATGTGAAATCTGAATATTCTCTCCATGTTCAACAACTTGAAGCCTATTTTCACAAAATTGACACCATCTTGCATTGTCGACTTGCAAATTGTGATTGACATAATACATGTGTGTGCCTTTGCCCTTTTCAAGCTGATCTTGCACTATTTGTTGCACCATTTTCAGCCGTTCATAGAAAATCATGGTTTTGTCAATGTCACCGTCAAAAAACATCCTTCTTACCAAGACAACATAACAAAATATAATGCAAATGGATGACAAATTTCACTACTTGGTTTAGATGACTCAAGTCCAATTGTACATCTTGAAAGTATGAAATGTTTTGAACATAACTTTGATATAAAACATAATGACTCATGAATACAACTATTTCATAACAAATATGCCCAAAAGGCATAACAATGAACTTGTTGCTTATACCTCTTTTGTACCTTTGAACCAAATCAAATATTTGACAAGTGTCCATCCAATGAAAGTGTATGGATTGCTGCAACTTAATCTTTACACCATGGAAATATTCTGAATGAAATAACATGGTGAAGTTGCTTGCATAAACCTGAAACTCAAATGAACCTTTCAAGTTTGAAAGAGCATAAAAAACAATTGAACTGGTATTTTGGTTTGAGGCAACACATGCCTCTTGTTTTTTGCCTCCCCACTGGAAGACTTTGCACACACATGACAATGCATGCCAAGGAGTTTCGAAAGAAGAAATGTTAACAACAACTCTCCTCCAACATTTGGTTGCTCCCAACAAAGCTCTTATCAAAATGATGATCTTGGGCATTGACCAATTAACAATGGCATCCAACTTGGAGAGGCTTGCCTTCAACTTACTCCCTCCAATATGATGGTCCAAATGCATGAAAGAAGTGAAACCCAACTTGTACTTTTTTTTTGTAAGCTAAGGAGGGACCATTCTTTTTCCATTAATTCAAATTGAAACCAGTACATTTTCATGGTGGCCTCAACCCGCCCCGAAGGGAAACCGGGTCTGTTGGCCACCTTAAGTTTTTGACAGCCATCCAAAAACAAAAAATACTAATTCTTCTTGTCCAGGCTAAGTAAACTAAACATTCAAAAAGATTACTACTGCTTCTTGTTTGCATTATAAACTGAAACTAGAACCAAAACCTATCCACCAACATTCAAAAAAACTACAGAAAGCATATACATATCTTCAAATATTAACCAGCCATGGCTTCCTGCTGATCATCTTCTTTCTTTATAGCCGGGCTAATCTTCTTTACCTGCTCCTGTATCTCTTCTAGTTTTTTGTCCTGCATTATCAGGGTGACCTGAATGTTCTGCATTTCTTTCTTCAAATTAGGAATTCCCTGGGACAGTTTAGCCATTTCCATGGCTACCTGCTCCATAGCCTTAGCCAACAGCCTTTTCATAACCCAGTATACATGTAGGGATTGTTTATACAGTGTCATATGTCCTCTAGTATTCCCTCGATCCGGTAGCAGGTATTCCCAATCTTCCATTTCTGATCCTGATTGGCCCTAGGTCGCTTCTTCCTCCAATTGCTGTATTATTCTTCTGATATCTTCATTAGTGTTTTCACAGTAGGCTTGCTCTGTGAACTGTATCTTCTTCTTCAATGTATTTCTATATTTTCTTGCCGGTAATGGTTCGTACTCCTCCCGTTTCTCTTCTGACCATCCTCTTCCTCTACTGCGTCGGCCTCGTCCCCGTCCTGCTCTTCCTCTATTCCTATAATTTCCCCTGCCTCCCAGACCTTTCATACCCGAGGTGCTCCCGAAGTCGCCTCCCTCCTCTCGCCCTTTGCTTCTCCTATCTCCATACTTCCTTTCTTCCTGAGGTTTGTTCTTTGATAGCCTCTCATCCTTCCATACCCTCTTTCTTGGTTGCGCAGATCTGTCGTGGTCGGAATCAAACATTTCCACTTCATCCTCGGTATCGTCCTGAACTGTCTGATACTGCTCCGTATTTTCTCCAGCCTCGATTCCTTTCCCTTTCTTCTCCGGGCTTTTCCGACCTCTGTTCTCCTCGCCCGCTTCGTTTCTCATTCTCCTCCTTGTTGCCATTTGATTCCTCCTTCCAGCGCTGCCTGGTTGTTCCCTCTGCCTGCTCTGCCTTTCTATGAACCTAACTAAAGTTTTCACCACCCTGTCTCTTTGCGAATTATCTGCAGTTTCATTTAACGACCTCCTTCCTTTGTCTCTCCTTCCTCCTTTATGATTTCTCCTCCACCATTTCTCCTCATTTCTCTTCTCCCATTTCTTCTGCCACCTGCCGTTTTCATGACCGCCCACCTCCCTTTGTCCTTCTTTTGTGCCATCGTACCCACATCCAATCTCTGCAGCATTACCTCCACCAACTTCGTCTTTCATTACTTCATCACCGCTCCTCCTCGGAATGATATCCTTTCTGCTGATCTTTCTGTCCACCTTCATCATTACCCCTATTCCTTTTGCCTCGTCATCATCCCTTACCTGATTTGTATTAATTGCCCTGATCGCCGCCATTATCACCCCGATCGGGGGTCGCTGGGGGTCTTTTTTATTGTGTTGTGGTTCCATTATGGTCCTGAGTGATTATTGTAGTGAGTTCATCCCATCCCGGTTTATTCCTTATTGTTGGCCAGCTACTGTCGATCCTTTCCCCCTGTTCTTTACATCCCCAGTTTGCAAGGTAGTCTGCAGCCTTGTTTCCTTTTCTCCTGACGTGGTTAATGATTTTGTATTCTATTCTCTTTAAAATTTCAGCCAAGTCTTGAACGATCCCTGCCGTCCTCCAGCTTCTTGCTACTTGCTCCCAGTCTTTCCCATTGTTGAGCTTTCGTAGCATTTCCACTACTATCTGTGAGTCACCTTCTATTTCCATATTTGTGTAGCCATTCCTTACTGCTATCCTTAGACCTTGATAAACAGCCCATAGTTCTGCTTCATTGTTGGTCATTACGCCTCCCCATTCCATGTACACCCATCTTGTGTGTCTCTCACTATCTCTAAAGATGCCCCCAAAGCCTGCCGGCCCTGGGTTCCCTTTGGAAGCCCCATCAAAATTCAATTTAATGAAATTTCGCTCAGGGTACCTAAACTGTTCTGGACTCTGAGTCTGAGCTCGTTGCTGTATTTCTTTTCTAGGATACACCATGTCGAATTCCATATTTATTTTTGCTAAGATTCTTCCTTCTTCAGGGTTCGCTTTCCAATCATCCTCCTCCCAGGTCTCTGCCAGAACGGTCTCTCTAATTGAGTTTTGAATTCCTTTCCAAATCTTTTCTGGAGTATTGGTCTTGTCTAGGAAAATCCTTCGATTTCTTTCCTTCCAGAGAAGCCATATCACAAATCCTATGGCTAGATTCCAAGTTCTCCTTACAACCTTACATGAGAATTGTCCCTTACCCCATTGAAAGATAGTCTTTTTGATGTCACTGGGATCTCTATTTGATTTTCCAAAGAGACTTCTGATCTCTTCCCATTGATGCTGAGCGAATGGACAGGAGTTCAAAATGTGTTCCTGGGTTTCGATCTCCATTTTGCAAAGGCTGCATCTCGGGGGTCCCAAGAAACCTCTTTTCTGAATCTTATCCCACGTCAGGATCCTTTCTCTTCCAACTAGCCAAGCGAATATAGCTATCTTCGGCCACCACTTACTATTCCAAATTATTTCCCATTCTAAGGCTTCTTCCTCCCTCTCCTGGTGGGTTGTTAAATAGTAAGCTTCCTTGACTGTGAAGGCCCCTCTTGTAGATTTTCCCCATCTGAGAATATCCGGTCCTAATCTGGCTTTGATTTTCCTTGACTCCAATTCTTTTATATATATTCCTTGCTGCTCTTGATCGATATTTTCATCCCATTCTTCTGGTTTTCTCCATATTCTCCATATCCCATTTGACTCCCCTTCTTTCCAGTAATCTCTTACGTATTCTCGCCCCTCCCTTACTGCCTTTTGATGTATACTTTGCAGGGCTTGTATACTGACCATTTTGTTTCTTTGTTGCCACTCCTCCTCCCAAAATCTAGCAGTACCTCCTCCTCTTATTTCCCAAAATGCATAATTGTTTATGATGTTTCTGCTCTGACTTGCCAATTCCCAAATTGTAGACCCTTTTGGGGTTTCTTCTACTCTGAGGATGCCTGCCATTGTTGCGGGCATATTATATTTCTGTGTCCATATTCTCTTCCATAAGTCATTTCCTCCTCTCATCCACCTCCACCACAACTTCGCTCCTAGCACTTTGTTCAGGATGTCAGGGTCTCTAAGTCCTAATCCCCCTTCTTCTTTTCTTTTTGTCAAGCTTTTCCATGAAACTAGTGCCCATTTCCTCTGCTGCTTTGGCCCTCCCCATATGAATTTGCCAAATATTTCCTTCATTTTAGTGCAAACCCCTTTGGGGACAGCCATGATTGATAGAGGGTAAATTGGTATAGCTTGAAGGACTGATTTCAGTAATACCAATCTGCCTGCTATGTTCAGCGATCTAAAAGACCAACTTGCAAGTCTATTCTTGAGCTTTTCTATGATTTGCTGCCAGTTTGCCAATCTTGTAGGGTTTGTATCTAGTTGATTCCCCAGGTACTTTGTTGGTAGTTCACCATGTCTGAATCCTAGCGTTCTGGTTAGATGAGCCTTGATTGTGTCTGGAGTGTTGAAGATGAAGGTGCATGATTTCTCTTTGTTTATTTCCATACCTGATGCCTCCATAAACAAGTCTAAGATCCTTTTAACGCCCCTTACCTCCTTTATTGAGACTTCACAGAAGAGCATGATGTCGTCCACAAACTGCTGGTGGGTGATGGGCAGATTGTTTCCCCATAGCCTTAATCCTTTAATTTTCCTTTCCCTCAGTTCTTTTTTGAAATACCTTCCCAGACCCTCCGCAGCCAGTATAAATAAGAAAGGGGATATAGGATCCCCCTGTCTTATTCCTCTAGTGGCATTGAAGGTTGACGATGGCACCCCATTTAACATGATAGAAAAAATAGGAGTTGATATCATATTATAAACCCAGTCTATCCATCTAATGCTAAATCCAAAGGCCGCAAGAATTGCCTTGAGGTATTTCCAGTTTAAGCGATCGTAAGCTTTAGACAAATCTAACTTAATCATCATTCCTCTCTGTTTTTTCTGTTTTAGAGAATGGATCACTTCCTGGGTGACTACTAGTCCATCAAGAATTTGCCTTCCCTCTACAAAACCGGTTTGCTTTAGGGAGATTATGCTAGGGAGAATGGGTTTTAATCTTTTAGCTATCAGAGTGGCAATTATTTTGTATATTACATTGCAAAGGGCAATTGGTCGAAAACCTTGGGCAGTTTCCGAATTTGCATTTTTAGGGATCAAAGTGAGGAAAGTGGAATTGAGACCCGGCCATACCTTTTGTTTTATGCGAGATTCCTCAACTGCTTCCAGAATCTCTTCTCCAAGAAAATGCCATCCTGCTTGATAAAACTCCGTTGTGTATCCATCTGGTCCTGGCGCTTTGTTTTTCTTCATACCCTTCACAATTTCCTCCACTTCCTCTAGAGTGGCTGCCCTCATCAATGCCATATTTTGTTCTTCTGTTATTATTCTAGGGATCTCTTTACAGATAAGGTCTGTAGCCACTTCTCTGTCTACTTGTGGTTCTGTTAATATGTCTTTATGGTATCCTACCAATACTTGCTCAATTCCTTCATGTTCTATTATCCTTTCTCCTTCTTCGTTTTTTATGGAAAAGATCATGTTCCTTTGCCTATGCTGAATCATAGCTTGGTGGAAAAACTTAGTGTTTCTTTCTCCTTCGCGTAACCAGTTTATCCTGGATTTTTGTTTCCATAGGATCTCTTCCTATTTCCTCCGCTCTTCAAGTTGGCTCATTATAATTCCTTCTTCTTTACTTCTTTCTTCATTTCTGCCTTCTGTAATAATTTTTTGTTGTATCTCTTCCATTTCTTTCTCTAGCTTTTGTTTTTCCACCATTATATTCCCAAACTCATCCTTATTCCATTTTTTTATTTTCCCTTTGAGTTCTTTGAGTTTTAACTGAAAGGTATGCATCTTTCCTTTTCCTTTTTGTCTACTTTGAGTCCACCATTCCTCTACCTTAGATAAGAATTCAGGATTCCTGAGCCAAAAAGCCTCAAATCTAAAGGGTCTTTTGCGGGAGTTTTTCTTAATATCTAGTTCCAACCTGATCGGCCAATGATCTGAACCCATTGCTGGCATGATTTTGGCTTCAATGAATACATCCCAGTTCATTATTTGTTCTGATATAAGGAATCGGTCTAATCTGGAAGCTATTTGGTTTCTTCCTCCCTTCGGTTATTCCATGTGTGGATGTCGTTGATTGTTGGTATATCTACTAGTCTTTGTTCTGTAATCATCTCATTAAACTCCTCCATGTTTTGATCCGGTCTACTTATGCCTCCTCTTTTTTCTTCTGTTGTTCTGATCATATTAAAATCGCCCCCTACTATCCACGGTATTCCAGGAAAGATCCTTCTTGTGGATTGCAGATCCTTAAGGAAATTTTTCCGCTCCCTTGGTATGTGCGGCCCGTAGACTCCTGAGATGAGAATCCATTCCACTGATCCTATCATTCTGAATAAGCCTGTAAGGATTCTAGGAAAGCTTATCCAGTTTTCAAACAATACCTCCTCAGGGTTCCAGAGGATTGCAAGACCCCCCGCTGTGCCACTCGCATCCTGACCCATCACCTCGTATTGTATTTTTTGGTTTTTTATTATACCTTCTAATTGTTGGGAGCTAATTTTCGTCTCTTGGATTATCATTATGCTAGGCTTATCTTTCTTTATCCTCTCCTTTAGATACCTCTACTTTCCTTTGTTGTTGAGTCCCCTAATGTTCCAACTTGTGACTATCATTTTATAACTTTTTGGATGGTTGTTGAAATACCTTTGAAAGAGGTATAACCCTTCCTGAGTTGACCAATATTTCTCCAACCGCTTGTATGGTTTCATTCAATGTCTGTCTACCTCGTTTCCTGCCTCCTTTGCCAGTACTGTCCATTCCCAGACTTTGGGTTCCTTGCGTTCCTGTTTGATCTATCTGATTTTCTAAAGTAATTCCTTTCTTTTCCTTGTATTTCTGGAATGTCTCTTTATACAATTGCTTTTGGGCTTCCGGGATGAACCTTTCATCAAGTTTTTTCCAGTCCTGTAACAATATTTTCATGATTCTTTTGTAGGAATTTGCAGGGTAAGTTCCTCAGACAGAACACCAAAGGACACCGCTCACAAACAGATCGCAGATCAGTACACCAGTACTTTTGACATGGTTAAAACCCTCAAAGAGGGAAACAATCCACGACCTGAGCCAACGCGGCCACTTCAGGAAATTTATTAATAAAAGAATGAAAATTTACATAAGCTTCTCTCATGAACGATTAACCTACAAATGACCCTCCATGCTCTTTAAATAGAGATCATGGACCAATCGGGTGTTAAGCCACGGATCAAGTGTTGGTAATACCGAAGAGAGAAGTAACCATCGAATCACTACATATCATGACCGTCGGATCGTAAGTTACAAAATGTACATAGTAAAGAAACACACTTTACCTAACTCTATACCTAACTCTATACTAGACCAAGTTGTACTTAACTATTTCCTATGTGTCGGAATATCCTAACATCCCCCCTTAAGAGCAACTTGGGATAGGATTGAAGGATTTACAAATATGACACAATAGGAGAAGGAAGGAGGCACTAGAGCCTATCCCCCCTTAATGACAACTTCCTGAACTCCAACCATAAATCAAATTTTAGTGAACTTCGCCTCTGTGAGAGCCTTTGTAAAGATGTCTGCAACTTGATCATTTGTTGAACAATATTGCACTTCAAGAATATGGTCATGAATGAGCTTTCTGATGAAGTTCATGTGCAGTTCAATGTGTTTGTTGCACTGATGTTGGACTAGATCTTTGCATAGTTGAATGGAACTTTGATTATCACACCAAAGTGTAGTCGGATGCTGCTGCTGAAAGCCAAACTTTGATAGGATCTGACGAAGCCACAAGGCTTTCTTACTAGCTTCTACGGCACCACGATACTCTACTTCTGCTGAAGAAAGAGAAATGGCACCTTGTTTCTGCACCTTGTTTCTTGCAAGCCCATGTAATAGGTCTTGAACCAAGAGTGAACACATAACTTGCAGTAGACTTCCGATCATCAGGGTCACCAGCCCAATCGGAATCAGTGAAACCAACCAATAGAGGAGATGCTTCGCACTGTAATGAATCCCAAACTGAACTGTACCTCGAACATAACGAAGTATTCTTTTAGCTACTTTCCAATGACTTTCACGTGGGTTTTGCATAAACCGAGCAACAAGGCCAACAACAAAGGAAAGGTCAGGACGAGTATGGGTTAGATACAAAAGTTTTCCTACAAGTTGACGGTATAAGGTAGCATCAACTTCAGGAGAAGTACAAGTGACTGAAAGTTTGACTCTAGACTAAAAGGGAGAAGGGGCTAGCTTACAGTCTTCCATGTGAAAATGGTGTAGAATATCACAGGCATACTTGGATTGGGAAAGGGAAATACCTTCATTGGATTGCAAGACTTGAAGACCAAGAAAATAATGTAAGTGTCCTAAGTCTGTCATTTCAAACTTCCTTTTAAGGCTAGACTTCAAATGGTTTATAAGGTTGGGATCACTACCAGTCAGGATACGATCATCAACAAAAAGGACAAGAATGATAAGGGACTTGCCCACTTTCTTGGTGTAGACAGTATTGTCAGAATGACACCTAGAAAAGCCATTTTCTAAAAGAAAGTTATCCATTCTGGCATACCAAGCTCGAGGAGCTTGCTTGAGACCATAAAGGGATTTCTTAAGCCGACATTGAAGGCTGGAGTATGTTTGTATAAAGCCAATAGGTTGTTCCATATAGATTTCTTCATGCAAGTCCCCATGCAAGAAGGCGGATTTAACATCCATCTGATGGACTTCCCATTTGAAAGAGGCAGCAAGGGAAGGAACAAGGTGGATATAGTTCATTTTGGCAATAGGGGAGAAGGTTTCAGTATAGTCAATGCCTTCAACTTGTGAAAAACCCTTAGCAATAAGATGAGATTTATGTTTATCAACCTTCCCATTTGGTCCATACTTGGTTCTGTAAACCCATTTGCATCTAACAAGTTTTTGTCCCTTTGGTAGAGGAACAAGATCCCATGTATCATTTGGCAATAATGAATGATATTCTTCATTCATAGCTGCTTCCCAATCTGGATGGCCTGAAGCTTCTACAAAGGTGTCAGGATCATAATTCATTGAAGCTTGAGCCAGTAAAGAAGAGGCTCTCTCGAATTGAGAACATGTACGTCGCTGATCCGTAGGATCACCGGCAAGATTACCTGCTGCATCCCGAGTAGCACGGACCCATTTTGGAAGCTGAGGAGCTGAAGGAGGATCCTGAGAAGGTGGGGGAGGATTTTCATCCTCGCTTTCATCATCTGAAGAAGAAATATTTTCAGAAGTAGAAGAGATAGGGAGAGGTGGCACATCCGCCGAACTAGGCTCGCAGGCTAATATATTTTCAGCAAACTTTACATCTCTTCTAATGATAACATTTTTGGACTTAAGTGGAATAAGTCTATATCCTTTGACATCTTCAGAATATCAAACAAAAATACATTTTCACTCTTAGGTTCTAAAGCTTTATGTTTCTCATCTGGAATATGCGCCCATGCTTCACTTCCAAAAACACGAAAGTGACTTACATCTGGTTTGATTGAGCTCCATGCTTCTTCTGGAGTGATATTATTTAAAACCTTAGTAGGAGTGCGATTTATTATGTAATTTTCACAGTTAATTGCTTCTGCCCAATAATTAAGACTAAGTCCTTTAGATTGAAGCATACAATTAGCCATTTCCTTTACGGTGCGATTCTTCCTTTCAGCTACACCATTTTGTTGTGGAGTATATGGAACAGTATGTTCCATTTGAATTCCATTCTCAGTGAAAAAGTTGATGAATGTATCTTTAACATATTCTCCGCCATTATCAGATCTTTGCTTAAGAATTTGATGTCCAGATTGTTTTTCAACAAAGGCCTTAAAGGCTAAGAACATGTTATATACTTCACTCTTGAGTTTTAAGAAGTATACCCAAGTGCGTCTGGAGAAATCATCAATGAAAGTTAAGAAATACTTGTAGCCAGAGAATGAATCAATTGGAAGTGGACCACATAAGTCACTATGCACGAGCTGTAAAGGGGCTCAGGCGTGCCAAGAGGCACTTTTTTCAAAACTGTCCCGATGATGTTTTCCGAGTACACATCCGGAACAAACACCATCTCTGCAAGATACCATTGGAAGACCTCTCACCATATTTTCTTTACATAGATTCTGAAGAGAGCGATAGTTTAAGTGACCAAATCACTCATGCCAAAGTTTGATCACTTCATCATTATGAGCAACAAATACTGAGGGAAAATTTGATGACCCAAAGTTGTGAAACTTATACAACCTTGTAGAATCATCAGCAATGCCAGTAGCTAAAATCTGTCTAGGATCTCTTAGGTCCTTAATTACAACATCATGAGGTGAAAATTCAACGATTTTACCTTCACTTGAATGGGTTATCTGATATACAGATCGAAGGTTGCAGGATAAGGTTGGAACACATAATAAATCATTAAACTGACCATTATCTAGATGAACAGTTCCAGTTCCTACAACACTAAGAGATCTATCATCACCAACATATATATTTTTGGTGTTACAATCATTTAAAGAAGAAAACATGGCTTTGTTTTTGGCCATGTGATAAGAAGCTCCAGAATCAATGAGCCACTCATGATAATGAGAAGAAGAAGATACATTTAGTGCATAGCCAGACCGAGATGCTTGACAACCACATGCAGAAAGTGCCATTCTTGAAGATGAAGTTGAAGTTGAAGATTTCTCCAAATGGATGTTATGCTTCTTCATTGCTGCTTCCAAGGCTTCCATCTTCTTAAAGCATTTGGATTCTAAGTGGCCATCTCGATTACAAAAGTTGCAATGTCTATCAGTCTTCTTCCATTTGTTTTTATTTGTCTTATCATTTTGTTGAAATGATTTTTCATTTTGAGGCAGAAATTACTTAGGACCCTTGTTTGGTTTAGGACCATTCTTTTTAGGATACAAATTCTTAGGATTCTTTGGATTTGGTTGTTGCTGGGCAGCTAATGCTTTCTTAGAAGAGTTTCCAAGATTAAGAAGACCAAGGTGTAAGAGCTTTTCTTGTTCTCTTATTAAAGAATCAAAAAAAGAATCAAAGGAATGGGACTTGTAGGTTTGTCCTTGAGAAATGAAGGCTTCTCTTGTAGAATGGTTAACCTACAAATGACCCTCCATGCTCTTTAAATAGAGATCATGAACCAATCGGGTGTTAAGCCACGGATCAAGTGTCGGTAATACCGAGGAGAGAATGAACCATTGGATCACTACATATCGTGATCGTCAGATTGTAAATTACAAAATGTACATAGTAAAGAAACACACTTTACCTAACTCTATATTAGACCAAGTTGTACTTAACTATTTCCTATGTGTCGGAATATCCTAACATCTTTCCTCCTCGTTCTCGCTGCCCTTCTGTGTATCTTTCCCCATCTGGGTTTGTTCTATTGTCATCTCCATACTCTCCTCCGTTCCTCCTTTTGCCTTACTATTCTGGTTCAGGTCTGGTTCTTTTGTATCTTTTATAATTTCCATGGGCTCCTCCGCGTTTTCTTCTTTTTCAGACTCCTCTTCTTCCTCCTGTAAGGCCTGAAATTTATTTTGGCATTCTACTGTTACTACTTTTGTGGGTTGTTGCATCCCTGTTATTTCCTTTCCTGGCCTTTTTTTCCTATGGACTTCCTGGAAACCCTTTTCCCCTTCATCTGTCCCTTCTGTCCTCCTTTGCTCTTCTTCTTGTTTCCTTGTTATTTCCTCTTCTTTATTCAGTGGACATTGTTTGAAGAGGTGTCCATATTCATGGCACCTTCTACATCTGAAGGGTATATGCTCATAGTCCATTGGTTGCTGCCATATTTCATCATGGTACTCTAGCTCTATATACTCCGGCAATGGTTCTGCTATGTTCATATAGACGCATATCCTTGCATAGGATGTATACTTCCCTCTTTTTGTTGACTCTGCTACTTTAACAAAAGTCTCAATTGTATTGCCTATGCCTTCCAGGATATCAGGATCCCAGAACTCCATTGGTAAACCAAATAGTCTTACCCAGATGGGTGCTGCTAGCATCTTTTCATGGTCTGGATTATATCTGTCCTCCCAATGCCTCATAAATAAGCCAACATTATTCATAAAATATGGCCCTCCTTCAAAGGTTCGCTCCTTATCCTCCAGATTGTTGGAAATAATACTGAGAGGGGGGGTGAATCAGTATTATCAAGTCAAATATTCCTTTTTCAAAATCAAATGATATATGCAACCTCAGTTAATTAAACCCGCGTATATACGTAACTATGAAGAAGGAAACTAGCGTATACAAGGCAAACTTTTAATTTACTTTATCTTTCTGATGTTGATTATTAATCTGTGTTTTCAGAATCAAATAACTAGTAACCAGAAACAGTAAAACAGAGCAGAAAGATAATCGCACACAAGAACACAAGATATAAGGTGGAAACCCAATGTGGGTGAAAACCACTTGCTGCAATGTGGGTGAAAACCACTTGCTGCAATTTGTCTCCTGGATTTGAGCTACAACCCCCTTAGCTCTTGCACTAGCCAAGAAACTAGTACGTAGGTCCTGGCCTCCAGAAGGCTACAACCTTCTCTTTCTTTCAAGGACCACGTTTCATAAATTTTCAGACTGGATCCACAAATAACATCAATCAAACATCAAGAATTTTTGCATCAACCAATTACCTTTTCACCAATCAAAACTAAATCAAAATAAACACTTCTCTGACGACTGTACCCAGATCATAGTGACAGTAACCACACACCAAATCTAAACCCAGAACACTGCAGCAATAAAGAGAAGCAGCTAGATCACTACTCAAAAGATATACGCTACTTCAATAACCTGAAACCTGCGAGCATACGCTTCTGTGTATGGAACAACCTGCGTATACGCTGTTTTCATTCACTGAACCAGCGTGTATACGCGCCTTTGATTGACTGAACCCGCGTACAGATCTATAAAGGATAATTTGCACCTTCAGATATTCAAACACTAATTAACCCATATTATTAGATTTATAGATCAAGCAAGTGCCACATATAAGAGATCAAAATCATACAAAGAAACTACCATTCAAGCTTAAAGATTATGATCCATCAATAGAACTTATCCTTCTCTTTTGCGCTAAGGTTCCTCCTTCATTCAGATCCAGATCTGCACCACAACCTAATTACCAATATTCCAGATCTAGTACTTTATGAGATATTCAGTAATAATTCAGATATCTCTTTGCCACATGATCTCCTTCCTCTTTTATAGTTTTAGGCCTTCCACAATACCACGGTCCAAAACCATAATAAACAATACCAAGGACCCAATACCTGGGGTCAACACTTATAATGAGATACCATGGTCCAAATCCATAGGTTCAAATACCGAGGACTAACTACCACAGACCAAAAGTAAATTCTCCAACATATACGCGCTTTTGTAACATCTAACCTGCATGTATACGTGCCTTTGTCTAGGTGAACATGTGTATATATCTTTTTCTTCATGCTAAAAGCCTGAGCTAAGATCTAGTCTTGAGATTTGTCACCAAAGAGAGCTTCCATCAAGGACAACACCTGTGCCATAGCTCCAAACTTGTGCCATAATGCCAACAATCTCCCCCTTTGGACTTGATGGCAACCCCACAATCCTTAAAGTCATTCTCACCCTTTGTCAACAAGGGCAAAGGGTTGTGCTCCCCCTAAGTACATGCTGAAATCTCTGCCCTGCTGTGCTGGCCACGCTCCCCCTGACTGTAGGCAAGATCTACAAAAAGATGTTCTTCAAGAAGAACCATGATTTATACATCATAAAAGACCTTCCTATCACCAAAAGACTCAATACATACATCCATCACCCAACCAAGTGGGGATACATCAGAAATTTACATATGACAACCAAGTTCATTACATGTTCATCCCGGGCATAGTGGGGAAACCAAAATAGGCCATTACATGACCTTGACACCATAAAAGAGATACCACAAAAGAGATACATGACATAGAGACGAAATATCTAGAACAAGACTTATGAAAGTCACCAATAACTGATAGCAGCAGCATCTGTCAATCACCACCAAGATTTCCTTCTGTTCTCCCTCTACCTCTGTTCCACCTGAAACCAACAACAACTGTGAACTAGAACCAAAAACTTCTAAGATAATGCCAACAATGCATTATTAGAAGATTATCTGCTCCCCTTGAACCTGTGTCGGATGGTCTCTATCAGACCCATATCAGAAAATCTTCAACCAGAGCCTGTCCCTACTAATATCCATCAAACCTCCATACACGCGATTTTCTCTGCACAAACCGGCGTATGTACGCGGATCCTCCTTAGGCAACTTGCGTACACCCATTTTTCTCTGAAACAAACAAGTTTTAACAATAAGATGATGCATCAACTACTCCCAGCTTCTGTCTGAGGTATTCAAATGTCTCCCTGGGCAATGGTTTGGGTTGAATATCAGCAACTTGTTCCTTAGAAGGAACATACTCCAATTTGACCTTTAGTTCCAACACTTGTTCCTGGAGAAAGTGATACTTGATCGGTATGTGCTTGGTCTTTGAATGCATGACTGGGTTCTTTGAAATGCTGATTGCACTTGTATTATCACATAAGATGGAGATAGGTGGTGTACAAGTGATTTGAAAGTCCTGCAAGGTTTGCATCATCCAAAGAAGTTGAGTGCAACAAGATGCAGCAGCCACATATTCTGCTTCAGTTGTAGATAAAGCAATCGAACTCTGTTTCTTGCTGAACCAAGATACTAATCTGGAACCCATAAAGAATGCACCACCACTTGTGCTCTTCCTGTCATCCACACTTCGAGCGCATTCTGCATCTGTATAAGCATGAAGAGTGAGATCTGTATCTCTAGGATACCATAAGCCATAGTTTTGAGTTCCTTGAAGATACTTGAAAATTCTCTTCACTGCCTGAAGATGAGTTTCCTTTGGATTTGCCTGAAATCTTCCAACTATTCTCACTGCATGCATGATGTCTAGTCGGGTACCTATCAAATAAAGTAGACTTCCAATCATAGATCTACAGGTTGGTTGATGTACTGCTACTGATTCATCATTTGCACTGAGACTACATCCTGTAACCATAGGGGTACATACTGATTTCGAATCTTCCATGCCATACTTCTTCAGAATCTGCTTGAGGTACTTAGTTTGAGACAAGAAGATACCGCCTTCATTTTGTTGGATTTGCAATCCAAGAAAGTATGTCAGTTCTCCAAGCAAGGACATTTCGAATTATTTTTGCATTACCAAGGCAAAGCTTTGACTCATAGCTTCTTCATTACTACCAAAGATAATATCATCTACATACACAAAAAGTATTAACAATTTGTCATTTTCAATTTTTATATAGAGATTGCTATCTGCTGATCCTTTTGAGAAACCTTGTTGATAAAGATATTTGTCCAAACGGTAGTACCAAGCCCTTGGAGCCTTTTTAAGACCATAGAGAGCCTTTTTTAGTCTGCATACAAGATTTGGATCATTCCCAAGAATGAAACCATCTGGTTGCTCAATGTACACTTCTTCTTCTAAGTCTCCATTCAGAAAAGTTGATTTCACGTCCATTTGAAATACTTTGAACTTTTGAAAGCTTGAGAGAGCAAGGAACATTCGGATGGCCTCAAGTCTAGCAACAGGAGAAAAATTTTCTTCAAAGTCTATTCCTTCTTGTTGAGCATACCCTTTACACACAAGTCTGGCCTTGTTTCTGATTACTTCTCCATTTTCATTCAACTTATTTTTAAAGATCCATTTTGTCCCTATGACATTCTTATCTTTTGGTCTAGGAACCAACTCCCAAGTGTTGTTCTTTTCGATCTGCTCAAGTTCTTCATCCATTGCCTTGACCCAGCATTCATCTTTGCATGCCTCTTTTACATTTTTTGGTTCAGTGGAGGAGAGCAAATGCCAGATAGCTTGATGCTTCTGCAATTGTTCTTCTTGTTTGTATGCCTGCCTCTTTCTGCCCCAAAATTTGAGATTCTGGATGATTCTTCCGAACATACCTAGATGGAGTCTTCTCTTCTATCCTTATCTATTCCTCTGGTGCCTCTTGAGGTTCTTCTTCTTCATCATATGTCTGATTTGGAGGGTAGTCTTCATCCTCTTCGATATTTTCATAATTTACTTGCCTATGAATGTTTCCTTTTTCATCAACCACCACATCAATGTTGTCAACAATTCTTCCAAGTCTTTTATTGTAACACTTATATGCTTTGCTGTGGGGAGAATAACCAAGGAGAATGCCTTCATCTGCTCTAGGTTCAAGTTTGCTAAGCTATTCATCATTATTCTTAATATAGCATTTTCTTCCAAAAAATTTGAAATGCTTTACCGAAGGAGTCTCACCATACCAGAGCTCATGAGGAGTTTGAGTGTTGTTTACTCGGACATTTGTTTTGTTGAGAATAACAACCGTAGCAAATGTAGCTTCACCCCCGAAGGTTGAGGGAGTTCCAGACTCATCAAGCATAGCACGAGCCATTTGTTGAACCATTCTGTTCATCCTTTCCACCATTCCATTTTGCTGAGGAGTCCTAGCTATAGAGAATTCCCTTCTTATTCCATGTTCTTCACAGAAATTGAAAAATTCATTTGAGGTAAACTCCCCACCTTTGTCAGATCTGAGGCACTTAATTTTGTGATCTGATTCGTTTTCAGCCAAGGCTTTGAAAGATTTGAATTTTTCGAAAGCTTCATCCTTGTATTTCATAAGTCCTAACCAAACCATCCTGGAGAAGTCATCAACGAATAATATAAAGTATTCTTCTCCTCGAGGTGACCTTGTCCTAAATGGACCACATACATCTGTATGGACTAGTTCAAGAGGCCTACTGGCTGATCCTTCCTTCTTAGGGAAGTTGGTTCTGTTTTGCTTACCAAATTGACATGATTTGCATATGGTGTTGTCTGGAATTTTGATATCTGGAAGACCACGAACTGCCTGGTATTTGCATGATTTCCTTAATTGTGAAAAGCTTAGATGCCCCAACCTCCGGTGCCATAACTAGTGTTCATCATCCTTGCTCAAATAGCATTGTTGTTGTCCTTCTTCAAATATGTATAAGTTATTTGGAGTTCTTCTGCCTTTGATCACTATTTTTCCTGTATCAAGATCACGAACACTACATCCATTTGATCGAAATATTACCTCGGTTCCTTGATCGCACATCTGACTGAAACTCAGAAGATTATGCTTCAAGCCATCAACATACAAAACATTTCTTGCTTTGACCTTTTCTTTCAACTGGGCAGTGCCTTTTCCTTTTATGACTGCAGGGGTATCATTTCCAAAAGAAACTTTCTTTCCCTTTTCTAAAACACTATATGATTCAAGTTTTTCTTTATCACCTGTCTTACGCTTCGAACATCCGTTGTCAATGTACCATTGATTTTCTTGTCCTTCTGCATATAAAGCTATCCCACATCTTTCTCGATGTGGTTCCTTCATTCTCCATGTTCTGGCACTTGAGGTTTGTTCCTTCTGAGTTGTCTTCTAAAACATGCTCCTGCATTCGGACTCTTCATGACCGAATTTATTACAAATAGTACATTCAATTTCATTTTCAAGGACCGAAAAGTTGTTATAGGTCCTTTTTGTGATTCCAGTCATGCTTCTTTGCTTTTGAGCTTCTCTAATCATGATTGTCTTATAGGCAACACATTGAGCAGCTTTGTGGCCAAATTTATGGCAAGAGAAACATTGGCCATTGAAGAAACTCCTGTGATTTTCAAATCTACCAGCCAAATGATTGTAATTTCTATTGGCATCCATTCTTTAGGCAAATTGAGAAGGTTTTACCTGTGGCTGGTTGTAGCTTCTATTTGTCCTTAAAGTAGATTATCCTTGATTTTCTTGATAGTCTTTGTTCATTTTGGAGGAAAACTGTCCCTGACTTACCTAATGATGTCTATTAGGCCTTTGCTCACTCCTCCTTGCTGCATCAAGATAACTTTTGGAGGTGGATGCTTGTGATGCTTCTCCATTATATCCCAGACCTGTCTTGATTAGTGGAGAACGCTGCACATTGATAATCTCATCCAGAGTTTCAGATCCTTTAACAAATTTAATATTAAGAGCTTTTGTTTTCTAAATCTCTTTTCTAAGACCAACAATTTCACATTCCAATTTTTCATGATGTTTTTCCCTCTTAGCCAGTTGACATTGCAGAGAATCAATAATCATATTTTTCTCTTCTAAACAGACTTTGAGTTTACAAATTTCTTCATAAAAACCTTCTTCATCTATAGCATCCATGTAATCATCATCTTCAAAAGCCATTAAAAGTTTATAATTATTACCTCGTTCATCTTCATCACTATTTGACAGTCCATCACTATCTTCATGAGTGTAATAGCTTTTCTTATTTGCATTCTGTTTCTTGTTCCATCTAACAGGTTCCTTCCCCTTGTCAATCTTATCCTTATGAGGACATTTGGCAGCATAGTGACCGACTCTTCCACAAGCAAAGCATTTGAAAGGTAACTTACCTCGGAAACGTCCAGCACCCCGTTGAAGATTTATGACGAAATTTGATTCTTCTTCTTCTTCTGACATGTGTCCTGACTCATAGTACTCTCCTTTGCCTGAAGCCTTGAAGACAGCTTCTCTCCTGTCTAATGGACCTCCTTTCCTCATTTCATAAGCAGTTAGAATTCCATGCAGCTGTGACATTTTAAGATTTTGTAGATTCTCCTTTTCTTCTATTGCAGAAACCTTAGATTCAAACCTAGGGGACAAAGATCTTAGAACTTTTTCAACCACAACAACCTCTTTTATTTCTTCACCCAAGTTTTTCATACAATTAACAATCTCATCTACACGAAGAAAATAGTTAGCCACACTTTCATCATTGTACATTATGAGATTTTCATATTGAATTCTGAGGGTTTGAAGTTTTGCTCGTTTTACCTGATCATCTCCTTCATAGCTCAGAACAATCTTGTCCCATATTTCTTTTGCGGATTTATACTGCATAACCTTGACAAATTCTGATTGAGATAGACATCCTAATAGAGTATTGACCGCCTTTGCATTTGTTTCATATTTCTTCTTCTCAGCCGGATCTGTAGGAGTTGCTGATGGAAAAGTATACCCTGTATCTATGATATCCCAGACTTCTATACCAAGAGATTGAAGATAGGTAGTAACTCTTACCTTCCAATATACGAAGTTTGTCCCATCAAAAATCGGTGGCCTGATTGATGCTTCCCTCTCGTAGTTGCTCATGATGAAAGATCTTCCTTCAAGCGATCAAGCTTCTTCTGAAGGACCTGCTCTGATACCAATTGTTGGAAATAATACTGAGAGGGGGGGTGAATCAGTATTATCAAGTCAAATATTCCTTTTTCAAAATAAAATGATATACGCAACTTCAGTTAATTAAACCTGCGTATATATGCAACTATGAAGAAGGAAACCAGTGTATACAAGGTAAACTTTTAATTTACTTTATCTTTCTGATGTTGATTATTAATCTGTGTTTTCAGAATCAAATAACCAGTAACCATAAATAGTAAAACAGAGCAGAAAGATAATCGCACACAAGAACACAAGATATATGGTGGAAACTCAATGTGGGTGAAAACCACCTACTGCAATTCATCTCTATCTTCCTTTAAATTAGAAACTTCTTTTACAATGTACTGGTGCAGTCCTTTACCAGTACGCAGGCTGCAACCTGCAAAGAGCTACAACCCTCTCTCATTCTCCAGCTTCTCCTGGAAGGGAGCTACAACCCCCTTAGCTCTTGAACTAGCCAAGATACTAGTACGTAGGTGCTAGCCTACAGAAGGCTACAACCTTCTATTTCTTTCAGGGACCATGTTTCATAAATTTTCAGACTGGATCCACAAATAACATCAATCAAACATCAAGAATTTCTGCATTAGCCAATTACCTTTTCACTAATCAAAACTGAATCAAAATAAACACTTCTCTGACGACTGTACCCAGATCACGGTGACAATAACCACACACCAAAATCTGAACCCAGAACACTGCAACAATAAACAGAAGCAGCTAGATCACTACTCAAAATATATACGCTACTTCAATAACCTGAAACCTGCGAGCATACGCTTCTGCGTATGGAACAACCTGCGTATACGCTGTTTTCATTCACTGAACCAGCATGTATACGCGCCTTTGATTCACTGAACCTGCGTACAGATCTATAAAGGATAATTCGCACCTTCAGATATTCAAACACTAATTAACCCAGATTATCAGATTTATAGATCAAGCAAGCGCCACATATAACAAATCAAAATCATACAAAGATACTATCATTCAAGCTTAAAGATTATGATCCATCAATAGAACTTATCCTTCTCTTTTGCGCTAAGGTTCCTCCTTCATTCAGATCCAGATCTGCACCATAACCCAATTACCAGTATTCTAGATCTAGCACTTTATCAGATATTCAATAATAATTCAGATATCTCTTTGCCACATGGTCTCCTTCCTCTTTTATAGTTTTAGGCCTTCCACAATACCACGGTCCAAAACCATAATAAACAATACCAAGGACCCAATACCTGGGGTCAACCCTTCTGACGAGATACCATGGTACAAACCCATAGGTTCAAATACCGAGGACTAACTACCACGGACCAAAAGTAAGTTCTCCAACATATACGCACTTTTGTAATGTCTAACCCGCGCGTATATGCACCTTTGTCTATGTGAACATGCGTATATATCTTTTTCTTCATTCTGAAAGCCTGAACTGAGATCTGGTCCTGAGATCTGTCACTAAAGAGAGTTGCCATCAAGGACAACACTTGTGCCATAATGCCAACACAGATTTTCAAATATCACTGTAAGGAAACCCTTTGCCACTAACTTTAGATCTATATGCCCTTTTGGCTTCCATCTTTGTTGTATCCACTTAGCTAGGTCCCTTTCCGACAGCCAAAAACCTACAAATTTGCATATCAAAGCATGGTCTCTCATATAACATCTGTAGTCTTCAAGTTTGTTGTTGGGTATTACATACCTTGGTTTTTTCTGAGCTCTGGGAAGACATCTGCCCCCAAGCTTTGTTTGCCATCGATTCCCCAGTACTGGCGCATCTTTGCTATTCTCCTTTGGGTTTCTCTGCATCCCGCACCCACTTGATTCTCCCGCCGCCATATTTTTGTAGGAGGGGATCTCTCCCCTCCCCAGCTCCCCTTCCATGGTGTCTTTCAGTCCTTTCTTGATTTATTAACCCTCCTCTTCTTATTATGTCTTCGCAGGTCTGTTTGCGTGCAGAAGATTTGCCCTTCTGCCCTTGTCGCCATCGTTGTTCCTCTTCCAACCCTGTCTCTGTTAAACCTAGGTTTTCAAAACCCTTGCTCGACCATCATTGCTCCCTGCTCCATATTCTCCCTTAATAATAATCCATAGGTGTCGAAACCCAACTTGTACTTTGATATCTTAAAAACATCAAACAATTTTCCTTCATAGATGACATGTGCATAAGAAAACTTTCTAAACATGTTTGTGTTACCCAAGTAGACAATTTCTTGAAGAAATGACTCTTTTTTGCCATAATTCACATACATGTATGTAACAGAAGTTCTACAAAGAACATACAACATTAAAATCCATACAGACCATTCTTGTTTGGTGTTATGTATATTCTTGCACTGACGTCTTTTTACAACTTTTCTTTGGTGAAAACTACTCCTTTTGTCCTCTTTCTTGAAATGCTTACCATTCCTCTTTGCCACCATAACCATCGATGCAAAACATGGCATAAGGGATCATTGAATGAGCCCATTTTTCAACAAACTTTGGCATTTAATTGGTGTCTCTACACTTTGCAATTTTGTCAACCCTTGCATGCTAACATCACAAAGAGAAACCTCTTGCTACAAAGATATTTCATGTGAAGTTTCCTTCTCCTTAAAGGACAATTCTTTCACAACCTGAAATACTTCATCACTTTGATGAACTGAACCAACCAAATCAGAATTGAAACTTGCATTACATGCAACAACACTTTCATAAACAATATCATCATTTGGCTTGAGCATGAGAAGTACTAAAATTTTACTTGGACTCACTAGTATTTTTGCCTGCCCTGCATTAACAACTGATATGTTTAACTTTTTGCGATGGCCTCTCACAATATACTCCACACCATCCTTGAACATGTGATTCTTGTTTTCATGGTGGTAAAATACCACTTTCCAGTCATACAAATATGGACTACCCAACACCACACCTAAAATATCAAGCGGTGCCACATCTAACTCTACTTCGTCAACAAAATTTGTAGTGATTGCAAACTTAAACAAACATTTTCTTGTAACCTATAAAATGGTGTCTATTGTTATCCATCCCAACGAGTATGGTTTATGGTGAGGTATAGTTTCAATATTCAATTTGCTGACTAATTCTTTAGAGATTAGATTCACTTGTTACCCACTATCGAAGAGTGTGTTAATCTTGGTGTGTTTAAATGTGACCCTAACATGAAATAACTCAGTTAGTCTCTTTTCGTCTAGAGTAGTAGTAGTGTTACAGTTTTGTGAAATAGTGCTTGCAATATCTTGTTTTCGTTTGATTCCCATGACAGTGATTTTGTTTTCATCACCTGTTTTAGAACCTAAATCTTCTTGAGTGAGAGTAATGGTTTTTTGTTTCCCTTTATTGTTGAACTTATTTGGTCTCATTTCTGGATGGAGTTTCCAACAATGATCCTCATTATGTCCCTCTTTTGAATAATGTTTACAAATAACTTTTTCCCCTTCTTTCTTCACACTTGCATTTTTCTTACCTTTCCATTTTCCTCCTTTCTCTTTCTCCTTACCCTTAGGTGGCTTTGTATTACTACTCTGTGCATAAGTGTTCTTTCCTCTAGATTCAATATGCGTGGCTTCCACACATAGTTCATCCAAATTGGTTGGATTGAATAGAAGAATAATGTGTTTAAGATAGGAATGTAAACCTCCAATATATTTCAGCAGTGTATCTGGGGAATTCAAATACATTCCCAGTAACAAAGCCCTTTTCCTAAACTCCTGTGTATAATCTTGGACTGTTTGGACTTTAAGCTGCCTAAAATTATGCCAACTCATAGTGGCTTTTTTCATATAGGCTAAAGGGTAAAATTATCTTTTAATTGCAGACACAAATTCAACCCCAGTGATGGATATCTTACCATGGATTCCGATTTCTTCTTGAGCCTGTCCTTCCCACCAAACTAGTGCAACTCCTTTTAGTCTCAATGAAGCCAACTGGATCTTTATGTCATCTTCTTAAGGGTTCTGAATTCTAAAGTTTACCTCCAACTTTCAAATCCAATTGTCCAACTTTTCTACATTCACCTCTCCGTTGTACATGGGAAGTTCGAATTTTATGTCCAATTTCAGTAATGGATTCTTTCCTTTTGGGGTTTTGGAGTGAGTATGGGAAGTCTTAGTGGTGGTAGTAGAAGATGATGTTGTGCAAGATGATGGAGATGATGAGTATGGTGGAGATGGAGGTGGCTTTCCACCATTCCCTTTGGAATCCTTATTCTCATCTTTCATGTCCTCTGAGCTTCCTTCTCCATGTGGAGGTTTAGAACTCTCTCCAAACATTTTAGTGTTCCTCTCTTAATAGAGGACTTTAACCATCTTAGTAAAAGTATAGAAATATTTCTTGAATTATTCCTCTTCTAAAGAGGGATGTTTAGGCTCTCTTTCTCCAGACATAATGGCTATGGATTCACGCTCAGAAATTGGTACTGCTTGTACCTATTCAATCTCAATTGAGGACAAAACTTGAGGAGTTTCAAGTGCAGCTGGAATTGGAACTTTGGGTGGTGGAGATTGTGGCCTTATGGTTGTCCTTCTTCTGGGAATTACCTCAGGGATTGCAACCAATAGCTTCGCTTCTCCTCTCTGCAACTTTAACCTTGTAAGCATCACAATTTTGCAACCATTAAAACCCTAATTACACAAACTCAACCAATCAAGCAATTCAACCTTTGCTCTGATACCAACTTGATCTATTTTTGTATGATTAGTTTTGTTGTGCTGATAAAAATTACATATTTATAAATATGTGCATGCTTATTGCTCCTTGTGCTGAGGTTTCATTAGTTGTTTGTGCATACAATTAGGTAAATTTCCTTAAGTTTTAAAAGACATTCATGAGAAAATTAGCTTCATAAACAAATAATGAACAACAAACATGTACAGTGTATAAAACCACCAAAGAGATACATTAAAAAAATATTTTGATGAAGGATTTCACCCCTCCTAGGCTACATCTCCTTGGTCTAGCTTCCATGGCTTGGGCCTCTGTATTAGCTCAATGTGGAAAATATGTGCTTTACAAAGCTCTATGGCTCCTGATACCTGCACCAATTTGTTCAAAATGTCCAAATTAGCCAAGAACACCTCTTTCTGAGCTCAATTTGGTCGAGAATTGCTCAAGATATGCTTCATTCAATGTTTCCCTAGGAAAGCCCGCTAAAACTAGAGACGACTCCAGTTAGCACACCAAAAATTTGCAACTCCGCCGAAATTGGCGTGCCTCCAAAACTACCACCATATTAATATACAAATTATTTAAGTTTAAGCTTGATTAGTGGCACTCTAAGCACGCTTATCCATTTAGCACTGGCCCATGGTTATTTAGCGTGGTCATATGGTGAGGGAGATAGCCCGCGGGGCTGGCTCCCTCCGCTCCCACTGTCGGCATTGCTATAAGTTTAAATAATGTATTGTGGCTACAGTCTACAAGTCCCACCATTGGTTCAATGTTAATTCAATGGATTTGGGACGGGGAGGTCATGGGTTTGATTCGCCCTCCACCCATCCCTTAATACATTTTTCTTCCCATTAAATATTTTGACTTTAACCATACCAATATTTTGATGCATTTGATATAGTTTGGAAATATGTATTTTATATATAATATAATATAAGATAATATCTATATATATATATATATCTATATATATATATATATATATATATATATATATATATATATATATATATATATATATATATAACAATACAATTTCCACATAATATTAATCATGAACCATAATTCCACCTTGGAGGACATCAGGCAATTTCAACTTCACTCAACCAAAATGGCGAATCCTGAAGTGACACTTGTGACAGCCTCATTGGGAAAAACATGAAGAAGATGTTAGACTCTCTCATAAAACAATAATAAATCCAAAAATAAATAAATTAATTAAATATTCCAAGTTAGGAATTTGTGCCTAACTGTTGGGTTGTTCCTCTAAGATAGGAGTTAGTTTAGGTAACTCCTATATTGGTGTGTGTCTGGTGAGAAATTATCTCAACCAAAGGAGAAATTATCTCAACCAAAAGTGTCTAAGATAGCACGCACTATCTTGAGAACACTATCTCTCATCTATTTATTTGTAACACTATATTCAATTATTTAAATGAGTAATGTATGAAAGTGAGAGAGAAGCATGAGGCTTCAGCCTTTTTCCGCCAATATTTTGTCTCTGGTTTTTATATGTGTTTTTCTGTAATCTCTTTGAGTTAATTTCTCTTTTCAATATGTGGTATCGGAGCCTCCATCGTCAGATTCTTTCAAAGAATACGCTGTAAATTCTCCATCGGTTTGAATCTGATGCGATGAAATCCCTTGACAATAACTGTCTCCTTCGTTATTTTCTGTATATTTTCTCAAGGACTGGGAAAGGTCTACATTCAAGGCCTCATTTAACAGAGAAATATTTAAATCTTCCGATTCTTTTTTAGAATGGCTTTCTTGGCCTCCTTGGACGAACCATAAAGGCGACCTTGGAGAGGGAAAAGGCGGGCACGAAGACGACAATGGCAGAATAGAGACTGAAGACGGAGTTTCTGCAACAGAGTCGCTCCCATTAACATTTCTGTTGCGTGGAGATGCATCGATTTGACCAGTTCCTGTGGCATTGTTCTGTCGGGGTTTCAGGCTTGCCATTGAAATTTTTGTAGCTTTTACGGACCTGAGAAGGCAGCTGTCAAAGCCAGAGCATTTAAGCTGCCATCGTGGAAGTAGTTATTTGTTGCACAAAATATCGGGTATGAGAGAAGATTCATCGGGTATGTATTGTCTCAGTTTGTGATTATAAATCTCTGTTTTGGGATGAATGTCGCTGCCAGAGCGAAATGGTTAATCGACTGTCTATGTGATTGCTTATTTTGAGAGTTGTTGAGTTGTTGAGGAATAAGGATTACGAGCTTCAGGATAGGCCCGCAGGAGGGCTCCAGGCCCAAATTCTTGGCCACGGTGCCCCCTCTGCCCCATACCGTGCAGCGACAGCTTAATCGCTCACTTGTCAACCGACGTAACCTCGACATAATTTTCATTGAAAATCCAAAGCTGAAGTTTTCGCAGTCCGATTTCGTGAGTTAAGAGGAGGCTTTGACAACTGTAATATGGGTGCTTTTTCTTTTTGGTAATATGTGTCATCCAATCTGAGGTTTTATGTCACCAGATCGTCAAAGAATCAGTGCTGGATTAAGAGAAGGTTCTCATGGTGCACTTTGTCAACTGTAAGCCGAATAGCACATTGACACATGGGTAGTAGATTGAGAATGTCGTGCCACTGGCCATGAATATCACCCACCACCACAACACTCCAATTTCTGTCAACATCGATTTCCAGGCAAACTGTAGAGCCGACACCACAATATTTCACTGCAGAACTGGAAGACGACAATGAAGGAGTTACGTATTGGAACAGTTCTTACATTGATTGGTAAGTCTTCCGATCGTTTCATTAAGATGTCACTTGATTTCTTACAATCATTCTTATCGGTACGACTGTGAAAAAAATTGGAGACATCGTGGGAGCATTTGGGTTTCTTTACGCTGTGGAGAGAACACATGAAAAGGAGACGGATACAGGTTAAGCCACGGGAATCGGAATCAAGAAATCTCTGCTGCTACTCGTTATTATCTGCGCCGTCGAATTTTTCTTCACATTCCTTGTGCCCAAGATGAAAACGGTGACGATGATCAAGAAGAGGGACAGGATTTTCATGCCAATGGGTTCATTAACAATAACATTATGAGAGCAATACATTGAAGTTGAGGCATTTTCCCCAGTATTTTGTCTCTGGCATATTTATGTGTGTTTATTTAATACTGCATGGTGCATGTTTGAACACAATGTTTGAAGTGATGTTTTCACTTTTTTATAAAGTGATATTGAAGTAAAGTTCTTGGAGGAATAAGAGTGGTATGTGATAATGAGGGCATGTTTTAATACTTTGGAGTGATAAAGTTTTTTTTTGAAGTAAGAAGTGATTTTGTATTCAAAGTGATAAGTGGAATTCTTTGAGAGAAATTCTTTTTTTGTAATCCGAAGTAATATTTTACTTTGAGAGAGATTTTGAGAGTGAGTGAGTGCAGGTAGTTTTTTGAAGACATTTTTTTCTTTCAAAAAATTCTAGAACTTTGATTCCATGAAGATGTTGTGAAGCTGAGCACTTATGTACTCCAAAATTTAATAAAGACATATTATTTGTGGTGATTGTGTCCTAGATCCGCCCGAAATTGAATAAGGGGATCTTAGGTACACGAAGAGTGTGTTGATGATGGTGTATACTTCATGTTGTTGATTTTTTATTTTGTGTCTAGTTTTGACACATAAATGATCTCATTTAACACACATAAAGTTCAATGCAAGCAAGCACAACACCTGTAACAAAATAGCTACGAGGAAGGATAATTAAGCTCAACACATGCATTTGCGTCACTACAACAAATAATCAAAGTTTTCAACATCGGCATTCTACCTCAACAAACAATTTCACTCAATACAATCAAGTTCATGAATTTGCAGACTCCAGCATTTCAAAGCAATGTCTACATCACTACAATCAAGTTAATGAATCTGTAAACTTCAACGTTTCAGAGCACAGTGTACATCAACATTATTGAACTTGTAATCAAACTCAAATCCCATTGAATTGTAAGGGTGCATTCTCGGTTGAAACCGACACCCAAGTCTTGAATTGAGTCAAACTGAATTCATTGTAGTGAGTCATTGAAATCATTGTAAGCTTTTTTGGGTGCATTTTCGACAATGTTCGACACCCTTCCTTTAAAGCACAATCAAGTGAGTCCATGAGTTTTAACTCCAAATGAAACAAACAACAAGTTCACATCTCCTGCAAGCGAGAGTGAGTATTCATTCAAGCAATTTGCCTCAAAATAGTACACAGTTCAAACCTTCAAGCGAGCCAGAGTGAATATCGTTGCAGCAACCATCAAAGCAACCAAACAAGTTCAACTCTAACACCAATCAAGCAAGTTGAGATCGACATCAAGCGAGCGTGGCTATTCATTCAAGTGAGCGTGAATTCCACAGTTTAAGCAAGAAAGTTCTACAACTCTAGCAAGTGTTCCCAGCAAGTGCAATAAGCAACAAATCAAGCGAGCGTGCCATTCAAGTCCCATAGCAAGCGAGCCTGTAATTCAAGTAACAAAATCAAGTGAAAAAGTTCAAAGCATGACGTCTACGACAAGAGAGCCTGATTTCAAGTGAGCAAGTTCAGATGGTGCAACATATTCAGTGGTTAAACATTCTTCATAGTTTGATCATCTCCAATGATGAAGACATGGTGCACATCAGCAAAGAAACTCTCGCTGATCTTTCACGGCATCTACGACAAACACATGAAACCATTGAGTTTCTTCAACTAGGGTCGCAACTACAAAGAGATGAGCTGCAATAAAAGAGTGCTTCTTCCAAGTCATTCAACCATACAAATGAAGATAAAGATGTTGATTCCAAATCACTCATCCAAACAACTTCAAGTGTCAAAGTTGTTCATGATCAAATTCAAATTGAAAAAAGAAATTAACTCAGACAAATAGATAAATCACACATAATAAACCAGACCTCAAAGAATGGCGGAACCAACAAAAATCATCCAGATTGAAGATACATTATGAATGGATCGATCCTTGGGAATGGTCATCCACAGTCAAACAGTTATCTCAGTTCTACAACCGACTACAATCACACATAGTGCAGCCAGTAGTGAACCGATGATGGTACTCTCATGCAATTGAATGAGGGAGTACAACAGTGAAACTCTCCTACACCTGAAGGGGGGGAGTTCAGATATATTTTGGAGAAGATTGTCTCTCCTTTCAGCTGACAAAGGGGGAAAATGTCAATGAAATTGACAAGTGGTTGTTAGACTGAAAGTCTCGACAATATCAGCAAAGCAGCCAGAGGGCATCTTCATCTGCCAGTGGGCATCTTCATCAGCAAGTGGGCATTTGTCATCAGCAGTGAGCATCAGCAAATTCACCAGTGGGCGATCGACAGCCAAAGCAGTAGTGAGCAGCTTTCATCATAGCAAAAGCAACATTGAGTTGTTTTTCGACATCTTCAGCCAGTGGGCAATCATCATCAGCAAACACGCCAATGGGCGTTCATCAAATTGTGTCAGTGGACACCGGATGCTGTTTTCAAACAAAGGACAGTTGGATCCTTTTGCAGCTTGGCACGTGATGGAGTTGTCAAGCAACATTCAGAGATGAATCAGGCATGCAGCTGATTCATGTTCTCTTCAGATTTGAGTTTTTTCCAGCATCCAGTTTTGGCGGTTTTTTCAGGCAATGTTTTTGAGGATCAACATGAGAACTTGGAAGATGGTTCTTGTTCTTATTTTTGGATTTATCATTGAGGGGGGCAATGTTAGACTCTCTCATAAAACAATAATAAATCCAAAAATAAATAAATTAATTAAATATTCCAAGTTAGGAATTTGTGCCTAACTCTTGGGTTGTTCCTCTAAGATAGGAGTTAGTTTAGGTAACTCCTATATTGGTGTGTGTCTGGTGAGAAATTATCTCAACCAAAGGAGAAATTATCTCAACCAAAAGTGTCTAAGATAGCACGCACTATCTTGAGAACACTATCTCTCATCTATTTATTTGTAACACTATATTCAATTATTTAAATGAGTAATGTATGAAAGTGAGAGAGAAGCATGAGGCTTCAGCCTTTTTCTGCCAATATTTTGTCTCTGGTTTTTATATGTGTTTTTCTGTAATCTCTTTGAGTTAATTTCTCTTTTCAATAGAAGATTCCTATCATGTTGACTATATTTCCATGTCATCATTTTGTCTTGTTCTGTAATTTTTTTAACTATTTAGGAAAATGAACAACATGCCTTTTCTCCTTCATCCGAACTCATTTTGCAGTGAAACAAATTGTGTGGTTATCATCTCGACGAGACAGACGCAGTCATACAGGTTTCAAGCCAATCGGATAACTTTGATTTTTGAGCTAAATACTAAGCACCTGATCAATTGGTGTCCTCGATTAAACCTTTCTAATGGGATATCATGTGAAAAAGTTACGACCCTAGGAAGTTGATGTTTTAACTAACTTCAAAGGGTCTCATCTCCTAGGGTTAGGTTCTTGGTATAGGTCTATTTGCGCACATCACTCCTTACATTCAAATCAATACTTTTAGGGCGCATCAAACACTAATTCAGTTGATATATGCCGTAGACAAGTCAACTCATTGATTTCCTCCTTCTATGAAAGTTTCATGGCCTGAAGCCTTCCTGAAATGCCTCCTTGGGACACCAACGCAGCCCAAGCCTTGAGACAGTGCACTGCAGAGTAGGCAAGCCCACTGTGGCCTACACTGCAGTGCACTTATGCCTTGTTTAGCTTGCGCTAGGTGAGATTGAGAGAAATTTGCATAGGGTTCTCGAAATATTCCTTCATTCCAGATGATTGTAGAAGGTTCCCATCTCTTATCTCCTCCTATGAGATTGAAATTGGATAGGCTAAGCATCCATTAACTTCCTATCCTCTCATCCCTTGCTCCATGGAAACTAACTCCAAGTTTGGAAGGCCATTCAATACCCTCATTTATGACAAAACCACCTCCATTTCCTATAAGTTGAGCACTCATCATAGTGATCAAGTGGCTAGAATCTGAATTTTGTAAGGAAATTCTGTTGATTTGAGGATTGAGTTTATGTTAAGCAATGTTATGCTATTAAAGTTGTGTGCTTTTGATGTGGTGAGGGTTGAACTAAAGCTGGAGGAGTGGCATAGGATCGAACTGTATTGATTGATACTCTTCCTTCTATATTCATAAAGAGCTCATTCCTTTTCTCATATGATTGTTTATATCAGTGATGATTATGTGTTTCAATGTCTTCGATTCCATTGCTTTATAGTAGATAGATCATGTACGCTTTGATCGTTTCTATTTTCTATTTCTCTTGATACAAGTGTCTTTTGAGCGGATTTATTTCAAGTGGGAGTGACAGGAGCGATTCAAAAGAGATCTAGGAAGTGAAAGTGTACAAGTAAGTTCCTCCATCTCATCTATCTTCTATAAGAAAATGTTAAACTACTTTCTTTCTATTGTTCTAGGTGTAGTCACCTACTTAGGGAAAATGTGTTTATCTGTAGATGCAAATTCCATATAACAAATTGGTGAATCCACTTGGGAACGAATTTCGTTCCTAGTGGCTTACCCTCATTATATTACACCCTAGTAGACTTTTCTTGACTTCATTGATCTTATTTCAATATTTTTGAAGCTTTTTTGGTCAAAATTTGCACTAGACTGCCTATTTTAGGAATGTATTGGTACCAGTGCACCCTTGGTCAGGGGACAGTGCACTACAGTGCACCCTTGGTGAGGGGATAGTGCACTACAGTGCACCCTTGGCTTAGAGGTAGTGCACTGTAGTGCATTGTCTCCCACTTTGGCCTACGCTGATCCCTCTTAGGCTAAAAAACCCACCTTTGGCTTGATTTTTCCAAAGTTGCTTATGTTTTTGTTTGCTGAAAGATCAATGTTTTCAATGGTTTTGGAATGAATTTGTATTTCTCCTCCTAGCCCTACTTTGGCATTGATTGTTTAGTGTTTCTTAAGTGATTTCTTTATCATTATCGATTCATTGTCAAAGTTAGCTTATAATCGATTAGTCTTTTCTGAAAAGGAAGTGTCATAAACTCTTCATTTCTTTGAAAGAGGAATTGTTGTAAAGTATTCGTTTCTTGCAAAAAGTATTGATTGATTGTATATGCATCTAGTTCCTTTTTTTTCATCTAAACACTAAAGGGAATGAAAAGAAAAGCTTGAATTTCGCATATTGTAGTTTGTGAATGCTTGATAGGAATAACTAGGGAAATTGCATTAGGTGTGCTCTTTTCTCTTTGTCAAAGATCTGATTTCTCTATCCCTTACTAGCTACAATTTTCATTGTTAATTGAATGAAATAATGTTTCTCATGTTAGTTGCATTCTATGAATTGAAAACATACATCGTGTGGTGAACCTTGAAAGGAAACTTCTTAGGAAGATCAACTTAAAAATTTATCTCAATTAACCTAATGGAGCATTGTAACTTAACGCATAACATTTATAGGTATAGGCTAGAAACATGTTCTGGTGTCGTTAAACATAGTAGTTGTCATTAATTGTCTACGATACATTCTGATTGTGTTACCTCATTCCAAGTACGTAAGTATATCGTAGCTTGTCTACATACCTTTGAGTATATAGGGCGGTGTTATAGTATGAAAAGTATATAGGAATTCTCTTACTATGTGATTTCACATTAGATAGCGCTAACACAAATTGGGCCTACACGTACTTTCAGGTATATATGGGAGGACTACATTAGGTTGCTATTCATCCTTAGGTAACCGAGTTGCCTACCTTGTACACTTTGATACACTGAAGATAACATTAGAGGAAATTTCCTGTGCGTATGTTAAGTCCTTGGTTTACTGAGGTAGTATATCGCAGTTCACAGTTACTTGTTAATCCTTTTGCCTAGATTTTCCCTATTTTGTTGTGTTATGTTATTTTGATTAAAATAAAATTAATTGACCGCAGTTAAAATCCTCCACGTCACTCCTTAGTTGATGTTAGGTTGAGACATATGGCAACAACTCCGAAGTCCACCGATCAAGGAATTCCTTTTGATGGGAATCCTATTCCTTTTCCTCCTTTTAGAAATAATGGTGATCCATATATGGCTACATTATCCCTTCCAGGATTTACCATTAGCTTTCCAGTATGGTTGTTTTCAACCTCCTTGGTTCAAAATTTTGTGATTTCTCCGAAATCTAGTACTCCTCCACCTCGACAAAAATCAGCCTCTAGTTGACCCTTTATCTTCTTCGTCGGTTGTTTCTTCCTCTACTTCTTCCTCTTTGCCTGGTGAAATTATTGACACTAGTAACCAGGTGGATAAGAAGAAGTAGAAAGGGAAGAAGAAGAAGAAGAAGAAGAAAATTTAGTAGGGGGCCAACCAAGCAACCATTGCTTCGAGTGCAACTTCTCATGATAAATCGTACGATAAGCCTCACAGACTTCGATATCCTTGAAAACTTTGAACGGGAGACCATCTTCTTTGAAACTGTTCTGGTATTCCTCAGATCTTAGAAGAATGGTCTTCTCATTCACATCATCCTATGTCATCAACTTCTGGAGATCATGCTGGTGACACACCATCAACTAGTGGTAGTAAAGTTCATGGAAAGAAGAGTAAAGTTAAGTTTCCCTATAGGTTATGCAAAGAGAATCACCCCATTCACCTTTTTCCCTATCTGGATGAAGCCCAAAAAGTGTTGGATAACTATCCTGCTTCTCCGCAACGACTTCCATCTAGTTGCAGGAGACTCTCCCTTAATCCTTCACTAGTTGATGAAGTGACTGACCCAAATCAACCGTCGGTCAAATCCACTCTCTCTAAATGTGAATCCCATGAGTCTCTACCTGACGAATCATAGGTTGAGGAAACATTTGATCCAATTTCACCTTCAGTTAATCGTACCTTTCCCATAGAGAGTGAGTATGATACCACTCACATTCTTTTTGTTTCTTCAGATTCTAATGAGCTTGGAGGAAACCCTCTTGTTCCATCAATACAGGAGGAAAATCCTCTCATTCTTATAACTCAAGGGGGTAATTCTCCTGTTCTTACGGTACCCCCTCCAAGTAGTTTGGTCACTTCCTTTGATTGGTATCGATTGGCAGGACATGTTGGATTTTAATAGAGGAACTAGTCAACAATTAGGGATCCTTCCTGAGTTGCCTATTACTTTGGGAGGAAAAATTGCTTATCTCAATGTGATGGTAGTCCTAGGCCCTTTATATTACAATTTACTTCTTGGGCATGACTATGTTTATGACATAGGAGCTATTGTTTCAACACTCTTTCGAGTGATGTGTTTCCCACATGAAGGTAGAATTGTCAAGTTGACCAGCTTTCATTTCCCGGTCCAAATATGGCTTCCAGTCAACCATCTTCCCTAAATGGTCCTTTTGTCCCAATGGTATCTTCCCCGCCACAGGTCAATTATGTGGAAATTCGTTCCATGCCTACATCAACTAGGGATCAATTCCATGATGTTGTACATTACGTATTAGGGGCATTGGAACCAGTTCTCTCTAATGGATTGCTTGCTACGTATCCCTTCTAGAACATTGTTCTCCCATCTAAGGAGAACTTCTTAGAAGTCATGACCTCTTATGGGTCATAAACAAGGAATATGAGGATAGTTCCTCGTCTTATGTCAACCTCATTAAAAAATGAAACAAGGGATATGAGGATAGTTCCCAGTCTTGTGTCAACCTTGTTAAAAAAATGAAACAATGAATATGAGGATAGTTCTTGGTCTTATGTCAACATCGTTAAAAAATGAAACAAGGAATATGAGGTTAATTCCTAGTCTTGTGTCAACCTCGTTAAAAAATGAAACAAGGAATATGAGGATAGTTCTTTTACTATGTCAACCACATTAAAAAATAAAACAAGTCCCAGAGCATAGTTCCTTGTCTTGTGTCAATCTCATTAAAAAAATGAAACAAGGAATTTGAGAGGAGTTCCTTTTCTCATGTCGAGCTCATTAAAAAATGAAACAAGGTTCCCTGGAGCAAAGTTCCAATTCGCATCTTTGACTAGATCTCGTAAAATCCTAGTCAAGTCTTTCACTTGATCTCGAAAATGAACCTTAATTCCATTCACTTGATAGCCACTAATAGTCTACTTAGGTGAATGAAATGAAGCTTGGGGAGCATGCACCTAGAATCGAGTCATGATGTTGGGGGCATGTAAACCAATCTCAAGCATAGTTTTTTCGTGTTTCAAGCTTGAGTAAAAATTAAATTGAATCCAAGCATAGTTTGTTCATTTCAAGCTTGTGTAAACGTGAAACTGAATCCAAGCATAGTTCCCTATGGTTCAAGCTTGTGTAAAAATGAACCCATATCCATTTTAACCCTCTCGATTTCCATTCTATCAGCCTCTTCCATTAGATGAGACTTAGTTTTTATCCTTCCATCGTCACTATCTACTTGGCTGATCATATGCTTTCACTTGATTGTTTTAACCTTTTTGAGGAAAAGTTGCAATGAGTGGTCTTGTTAGCTAGCCTCTTGTCCATTACATGTTTTAAGAAGTTCCAACATCACCGAAACTAGTTGCTATCTTAGACATGACTCATTCCTCTAAGTGGAGTCCTCTTTAAGCTCTTTTTTTACTCTTTAAACATGAAAAGATTGTTGAGTGCTTGTCCTTTTCATCTTGTAAATGGATTGGAAATGACATCTACTGAGTATAAGTTTAATCCTTTTCTAGACTGAGATAGATTACTTACGAAAAAGGAATCTGTTCATTGAACATGGTCAATAGGTTCTCTCTTGTATTATTTTTATGCTTTGTCAAACTTGAGAGACAAACTTACGAAAAAGAACTTGTCAAGTTTTCTTTTTGTCCCTTTTCAAACTCTCTAAACATGAAAAGGATTGAGTTCTCATTGCCATTAAACTCGTTAAAACATCAAATAGCGTCAAACTTGTCCATCATGACAAGACCAAGTTTCACCTTCACTAGGCTCGTTAAAACATCACATAGCGATGGATTCACCTGAAGGGTGGAATTATAATACAAGCATATGTTATCCTCCTCAATCTTGTTAAAAAATAAAAAGGTACTGGTCAGCAAAGACTGGGGAAAATGGGAAAAGGGATAAATCACTTTATGGTTGCAAGTCTCTCTTGAACATGACACTTTCACTTCATTTTCGTGACTATTTGGGTTGGGTTATATGCTTGATGGTTATCATACCTATGTTCTATCACACCATCCATCACTTTGGTTTTGGGTCAATGTCGCCAATTCATTCAGTGTCACCGACATGTTCAAGACAAGTCACTCAGTAAACTTCATCCTTTGCAATACTAATAAACCTTCATTTTCATGACCGCCATTCCTGAACATTGTGTCGTCAGTCAAATTTTGTCTCCAAAATCATTACACTCATTTCATTTCGTTGATGTGGGATAAATCAAGGCCCTCCTGTGATGAGTCACTTCTTGTCGACATCAACACATTATCGAAGAAGTTGACTTAGAAACACCCTTCTAGTACCTTGTGTTAGGATATTCCGACACATAGGAAATAGTTAAGTACAACTTGGTCTAGTATAGAGTTAGGTATAGAGTTAGGTAAAGTGTGTTTCTTTACCGTTGTACATTTTGTAACTTACAATCCGACGGTCACGATATGTAGTGATCCGACGGTTCATTCTCTCCTCAGTATTACCGACACTTGATCCATGGCTTGACACCTGATGGTCCATGATTTCTATTTAAAGCACATGGAGGGTCATTTGTAGGGTAATCCATGCATGAGAGAAGCATATGTAAATTTTCATTATTTTATTAATAAATTGCCTGAAGTGGCCGCGTTGGCTCAGGCCATGGACTGTTTCCCTCTTTGAGGGTTTTAACCACGTCAAAATACTGGTGTATTGATCTGTGATCTAGTTGTGAGCGGTGTCCTTTTGGTGTTCTGTCTGAGGAACTTACCCTGTATATTCCTACATGGTATCAGAGCTATTTGAGGGCCGCGTCTATTGGTGATCCAAATCTGAAGCCGGTAGAACTACATCCGACTGTTGTTTCCTAGATCTACTGTTTCTGACTGCTTTCGGGCTGAGAGGACTACTCTGTTGTGTTGGGAGCATCTGTTCCAGTGAGGAACCCCTTTCATTTCAGGCGAAAAGGTTTCCGGTAGCCCTAGCTACATCATTTTTAAGATTTGGAGGTATACAGTGTTTATTTGCAGTTTACAGTTATTTTTTCTCTGTTTATTTCAGTTTCGGTTTATTTAGCCTTTTTTTATTACCGGATCTATACCTTTCATTTCTACGTATGGTCTTTTCCCTGTGACTCTGTGCGATCTGGGCAAATTAGAAACAGAAAGGAAGGATTTTTCTCATGCGTATGCTCTTTTCCCTGCGCCTTAGGGTGATCTCGGAAAATCAGAAACATTGAGGAAAATATTTAGTTTCCGGCTAAAGCTAACTTTGAGCTGCAAAGTTCTTTTTTGAAAATATTTAGTTTTTTGGGTAAAGCTAACTTTGAGCCGTAAGGTTTGTTTTCTTTGCATGTCCGTGTTGGGTTTTGTGTTTTTTGTTTTGTAGGGAAAAAGAGCTTTCTCAAAGCAAGCACGCAACACAAAGCCCCCCCCCCCCCCCCTCTCTCTCTCTCTCTCTCTAATTTTTTTGTATAGCTCAATTGGTTCAAAGCTATTTTAAGAGAGTAGAGGTCTTGGGTTCAGGTCTCCATTTTGTGGGGGCGGACTTTTTCATTTCCGCACATTCCCGCACTTCGTCGGCAACTTCATCAACTTTTTTTCGAAAAGCCATAACTTCTTCATCCGAAAGCCATTTTCAGAGCCGTTTTTTTTAAACCAGCCTAATTTTTCAAGATCTATCCATTGGAACACTTAGTTTCAGCATCTTTAGCTTCAGTTTCCATTGAAATGGAAAGTCAATACCAAGTTACACTTGACAACACCAACTACTTCCAATGGTTGGCCTACATTGAGGATTTACTTAGAAGTAAAGGTCTCTACAGAATAGCCTCAGGCCAAGAAAAGAAACCGAAGGATGAAGATAAGGCTGCTAAATGGGAAAATAGGCAAGATCAAGCACGTGGATTGATAGGGATGTCTATTTCTCCAGATCTTAGATTCCATATTGCAGAACTTGATACTCCTATGAAGCAATGAAACAAATCAAAAGTTTTTGGGATTAAAAATGAACTTAGATCCCATCAACTTGAAAAAGAGTTGCTTACATTGGACCCTAATAATTTTTCTTGCATTGAAGATTTCTTGTCCAAGTTCAAGACCCTTAGATATCTCTTGGAAGGTGTTAAAGTTAAGAAAGAAGATAGTAACCTTATCTATTCCATTCTTACTAAGTTGGGACCAGCTTACTCTGTGTTTGTTTCCACCTTCCATTCTACAAGAGAAGCCTTCATTTCTCAAGGACCAGACTACAAGTCCCCTTCCTTTGACTCCTTTTGTGATTCTTTAATAAGAGAACAAGAAAAACTCTTACACCTTGGTCTTTTTAATCTTGGTAACACTTCCAAGAAAGCGTTAGCCGCCCAGCAGCAACCAAATTCAAAGAATCCTAAGAAGTCATATCCTAAAAAGAATGGTCCTAAACCAAACAAGGGTCCTAAGCAATCTCAGCCTCAAAATGAAAAATCATTTCAACAAAATGATAAGACAAATAAAAACAAATGGAAGAAGACTGATAGAAATTGAAACTTTTGTAATCGAGATGGCCACTTAGAATCCAAATGCTTTAAGAATATGGAAGCCTTGGAAGCAGCGATGAAGAAACATAACATCCATTTGGGGCAATCTTCAACTTCAACTTCATCTTCAGGAATGGCACTTTCTACATGTGGTTATCAAGCATCTCGGTCTGGCTATGCATTAAATGTATCTTCTTCTTCTCATTCTCATGAGTGGCTCATTGATTCTGGAGCTTCTTATCACATGGCCAAAAACAAAGCCATGTTTTCTTCTTTAAATAATTGTAACACCAAAAATATATATGTTGGTGATGATAGATCTCTTAGTGTTGTAGGGACTGGAACTGTTCATCTAGACAATGGTCAGTTTAATGATGTATTATGTGTTCCAACCTTATCCTGCAACCTTCTATCTGTATATCAGATAACTCATTCAGGTGAAGGTAAAATCGTTGAATTTTCACCTCATGATGTTGTAATCAAGGACTTAAGAGATCCTAAAAAGATTTTGGCTACTGGCATTACTGATGATTCTACAAGGTTGTATAAGTTTCACAACTTTGGGTCATCAAATCTTCCCTCAGTATTTGTTGCTCATAACGATGAAGTGAGCAAACTTTGGCATGAGCGATTTGGTCACTTAAACTATCGCTCCCTTCAGCATCTATGTAAAGAAAATATGGTGACAGGTCTTCCTATGGTATCTTGCAGAGATGGTGTTTGTTCCGGATGTGTACTCGGAAAAAATCATCGGGACAGTTTTGAAAAACGTGCCTCTTGGCATGCCTCAACCCCTTTACAGCTTGTCCATAGTGATTTATGTGGTCCACTTCCTGTTGTTTCATTCTCTGGCTACAAGTATTTCTTAACTTTCATTGATGATTTCTCCAGACGCACTTGGGTATACTTCTTAAAACTCCAGAGTGAAGTATTTAACACATTTTTGGCCTTCAAAGCCTTTGTTGAAAAACAATCTGGACATCAAATTCTTAAGCTAAGATCTAATAATGGCGGAGAATATGTTAAAAACACATTCATCAACTTTTGCACTGAGAATGGAATTCAAATGCAACATACTGTTCCATATGCTCCACAACAAAATGGTGTGGCTGAAAGGAAGAATCGCACCTTAAAGGAAATGGCTAATTGTATGCTACAATCTAAAGGACTTGGTCTTAGTTTTTGGGCAGAAGCAACTAACTGTGCAAATTACATAATAAATCGCACTCCTACTAAGGCTTTAAAGAATATCACTCCAGAAGAAGCATGGAGCTCAATCAAACCAGATGTTAGTCACCTTTGTGTTTTTGGAAGTGAAGCGTGGGCCCATATTCCAGATGAAAAGCATAAAGATTTAGAACCTAAGAGTGAAAAATGTACTTTTGTTGGATATTCTGAAGATGTCAAAGGCTATAGACTTATTCCATTTAAGTCCAAAAATGTTATCATTAGAAGAGATGTAAAATTTGATGAAAATATATCGGCTTGCGAGCCTAGTCCGGCGGATGTACCACCTCTCCCTATCTCTTCTACTTTTGAAAACATTTCTTCTTTAGATGATGATAGTGAGGATGACAATCCTCCCCCACCTTCTCAGGATCCTCCTTCAGCTCCTCAGCTTCCAAAATGTGTCCGTGCTACTCGGGATGCAGCAGGTGATCTTGCCGGTGATCCTATAGATCAACGACGTACACGTTCTCAGTTCGAGAGAGCCTCTTCTTTACTGGCTCAAGCTCCAGTAAATTATGATCCTGACACCTTTGCAGAAGCTTCAGGCAATCCAGATTGGGAAGCAGCTATGAATGAAGAATATCATTCATTGTTGGCAAATGATACATGGGATCTTGTTCCTCTACCAAAGGGACGAAAACTTGTTAGATGCAAATGGGTTTACAGAACCAAGTATGGACCAGATGGGAAAGTTGATAAACATAAAGCTCGTCTTGTTGCTAAAGGTTTTTCACAGGTTGAAGGCATTGACTACACTGAAACCTTCTCCCCTGTTGCCAAAATGAACTCTATCCGCCTTGTTCTTTCCCTTGTTGCCTCTTTCAAATGGGAAGTCCATCAGATGGATGTTAAATCTGCCTTCTTGCATGGGGACTTGCATGAAGAAACCTACATGGAACAACCCACTGGCTTCATAAAAACAGACTCCAGCCTTGTCTGTCGGCTTAAGAAATCCCTTTATGGTCTCATGCAAGCTACTTGAGCTTGGTATGCCAAAATGGATAGCTTTCTTTTAGAATCCGGCTTTTCTAGGTGTCATTCTGACAATACTGTCTACACCAAGAAACTGGGCAACTCTCTTATCATCCTTGTTCTTTATGTTGATGATCTTATCCTTACTGGTAGTGATCCCAACCTTATAAACCATGTGAAGTCTAGCCTTAAAAGGAAATTTGAAATGATAGACTTAGGACACTTACACTATTTTCTCGGTCTTCAAGTCTTGCAATCTAAGGAGGGTATTTCCCTTTCCCAGTCCAAGTATGCTTGTGATATTCTACACCATTTTCACATGGAAGACTGTAAGCCAGCCCCTTCTCCCTTTCAGTCTGGAGTCAAACTTTCAGTCACTTGTACTTCTCCTGAAGTTGATGCTACCTTATACCATCAACTTGTAGGAAAACTCTTGTATCTACCTCATACTCGTCCTAACCTTTCCTTTGTTGTTGGCCTTGTTGCTCGGTTTATGCAAAACCCACGTGAAATTCATTGGAAAGCAGCTAAAAGAATAATTTGTTATGTTTGAGGTACAGTTCAGTTTGGGATTCATTACAGTGCCGAAGCAGCTCCTCTATTGGTTGGTTTCACTGATTCTGATTGGGCTGGTGACCCTGATGATAGGAAGTCTACTGTCGGTTATGTGTTCACTCTTGGTTCAGGACCTATTACATGGGCTTGCAAGAAATAGGGTGCCATTTCTCTTTTGTCAGCAGAAGCAGAGTATCATGGTGCTGTAGAAGCTAGTAAGGAAGCCTTGTGGCTTCGTCAGATCCTATCAGAGTTTGGCTTTGAGCAGTAGCATCCGACTACACTTTGGTGTGATAATCAAAGTACCATTCAACTATGCAAAGATCCAGTCCAACATCAGCGCAGCAAACACATTGAACTACACATGCACTTCATCAGAAAGCTCATTCACGACCATGTTCTTGAAGTGCAATATTGTTCAATAGATGATCAAGTTGCAGACATCTTCACAAAGGCTCTCACAGAGGCGGAGTTCACTAAACTTCGATTTATGGTTGGAGTTCAGGAAGTTGTCACTAAGGGGGGATAGGCTCTAGTGCCTCCTTCTTTCTCCTATTGTGTCATATTTGTAAATCCTTCAATCCTATCCCAAGTTGTTCTTAAGGGGGGATGTTAGGATATTCCGACACATAGGAAATAGTTAAGTACAACTTGGTCTAGTATAGAGTTAGGTATAGAGTTAGGTAAAGTGTGTTTCTTTACCGTTGTACATTTTGTAACTTACAATCCGATGGTCATGATATGTAGTGATCCGACGGTTCATTCTCTCCTCGGTATTACCGACACTTGATCTGTGGCTTGACACGTGGTTGGTCCACAATTTCTATTTAAAGCGCATGGAGGGTCATTTGTAGGGTAATCCGTGCATGAGAGAATCATATGTAAATTTTCATTCTTTTATTAATAAATTGCCTGAAGTGGCCGCGTTGGCTCAGGCCGTGGACTGTTTCCCTCTTTGAGGGTTTTAACCACGTCAAAATACTGGTGTATTGATCTGTGATCTGGTTGTGAGTAGTGTCCTTTTGGTGTTCTGTCTGAGGAACTTACCCTGTATATTCCTACACCTTGGGGCTTGCATACATCAATGACAAGCTTCTCACTTCCGGCAATAGGTTGAAATCACTAGCCTTCGACTGAAAGACTTTGTATGATGTTCGACATCAAAACATCTATTCACACCATGTAGAATGTACTATAGTACCTTGAGAATCATTATCATTATCGGTGATCTCTCTCGCATCTGTTAACGACTTATATCATTGGCTGGTAACTAGATGGTGTTTTCCCATGTCTGACTTCAGATCACATATTCACATGGTCAGAATCATACTTGAGTGAATGATTGGATGAGATAGAATACCCCAGATCTAGTTTCATCCATCCGAGCTGCGATTTCAGGACAGGAATCTTCAAAACATTGTCTGAAACAATGCGGTAGTTTACATAATGGGTTTCGTGGATATGGATTATGACATCATTTCATATTCGAATCAAATGCCAGTTTATATGTTGAGTATGGGTATGCCTTCCCTCAACAATTCATGAAAAATTCAAAATATCATGATGTTATGTATTGTAATCGATGTAGGTCACCATTTGCTGCAGTTCCTCTCCATCACATCATAAAGCATATCACTCGACATTATCATTTTTGACTTCATGCTTTAGGGGGCAACTGTTATAGGTATATTTGGGCACATCACTCTCGACATTCAGATCAATACTTTTAGGGCTCATCAAACCCTAATTTAGTTGTTATATTCCCTAGACAAGTCAACTCATTGATTGCCTCCTTCTATGAAAGTTTCCTGGCTTGAAGCCTTCCTAAAATGCCTCCTTTGGACACTGGTGCAGCCCAAGCCTTGAGATAGTGTGTTACAGAGTAGGCAAGCCCACTGTGGCTTGCACTATAGTTCACTTAGGCCCTCTTTAGCCTGCGTTGGGCGAGATTGAGCAAAATTTTCATAGGGATCTGGGAATATTCCTTCATTCTAGATGATTCTAGAATGTTCCCATCTCTTATCTCCTCCTATGAGATCGAAATTGGATAGGCTAAGAATCCATTAACCTCCTATCCTCTCATCCCTTGCTCCATGGAAACTAAATCCAGGTTTGGAAGGTCATTCAATACCCTTATTTATGAAAAAAACCACCTCCATTTCCTATAAATTGAGCACTCATCATAGTGATCAAGGGGCTAGAATCTGAAGTTTGTAAGGAAATTCTTCTGGTTTGAGGATTGAGTTTATGTTAAGCAATGTTATGTTGCTGTAGTTGTGTGCTTTTGATGTGGTGAGGGTTGAAATGAAGTTGGAGGAGTGGCACAAGATCAAACTGTAATGGGTGATACTCTTCCTTCTACGTTAATAAAGAGCTTATTCCTTTTCTCATATGATTGTTTATATTGGTGATGATTATGTGTTTCAATGTCTTTGATGCCATTGTTTTATAGTAGATAGATCATGTATGCTTTGATCGTTTCTTGTTTCTATTTCTCTTGATACAGGTACATTTTGAGTAGATTTAGTTCAAGCGGGAGCAACGGGAATGATTCAAAAGAGATCTAGGAAGTGAAAGTCTACAAGTAAGTTCCTCCATCTCATCTATCTTCTATAAGAAAAGGTCAAACTACTTTCTTTCTATTGTTCTAGGTGTAGTCACCCACCTAGGGAAAATGTGTTTATCCATAGATGCAAATTCCATATAATAGTTCTTGGATGTTTAGATTTTATCATTATTTCTTCATGGTTAAAAGGAATACGAGTCTCATTGTAACACAATTCATAAGGAATGTATCCATCAGATCTCCTCTTAGATATAAGCAACCATCAACTGAGTTCCTTTAATTTCATGATGCATGTAAACAATTTTTAGCAATTGATACTTTATTAATGGATGTTAATTTTCAATGTTTCTCTATGTTTTATGTTTAAATATGTATCTCAATTTGTTCCTTCATAAACTTTGATCAATGGTATTAGAGAAATCTTCTCTTTCTCTGTTTTTTTTGCATGTGCCCAATGACATCAACGTATAATAAATTGGGACTCAAACTTGTTAAACCCTTGCAACACCATCCTCGTGAACCCCAATGGACTCCCATGGTATAAGAAAGGAAGGAAGAGGGAGTAGAATATCATTTCAATTTTTTTCTCGAAGAAGTCTTTAAGTGACAAAGGAATGATATAATGGAAAACCTTTCCCATATCCTTTGGTGGATACCAATGGGTGAAGCATATTCATCCAATAACCACTTTAGAGGCACCTCCCCCTTTAAGGTATAAGTTAAGTTATACATTCCCATATTTCAAGGCTAGATAGACATAAATGCTCTAGATAAATGGTTAAATTTGCTGGAAGGACATTTTTTGGTCCACGGTAGTTTTTTCAATGAAGGAAAGATTACTTTTTTCACTCCTTAAGGTTTCCCCCATGTCAAACACTTTTGGGAAACATAATATGATCAAATGGTTGAGGAGGAATCCTCACTATTTTTAGCCACACCCTCTTAGGACTCATTTCGAGATGTTGTTAAGGAACAATATTACTCTTTTGGGAGCTATGAACACAAGTACATAAAATCGACCACATCACAACATGAAAGGAACCAAGAAGCACTAGAGTTCATGAATATCTTTTATACCGTATGGACAAAGTTGGGTGTCAAGGACTTTGAGTGACATCTAGTGCTCACATACCATGGCTCTCTCCTCAAATACATCTAAGAAGAAATGGAGTTCCTAAACTTCTCCTCACTTCGTGCAACATAGTGATATATTGTTAAGATCGAGCAAAAATTTAAATAGAAGAAGCATGACTTTGGATCAGTGAATCCACAGTAGGCAAAGGGCACCCCCAAACCGTAGAACAAAGGAAAGAGCCAAGGTGGAACAACCTAAGAGAACCCATTGAAACCGTAAGTAAATAATATTAGTTGGAAGACGAAGAAGAATACATGAATGTTAGGTCCCTATAATATTAGTGATCCCCCCATTACTATTGTCGTTGTATCCCTTATTGTTATTATTATGCCCCTATTGTCCCCATAGTATTATTATTGTTCCCCATAGAATCTCCCTATTGTTATTTTTGTGCCTTTATATTATTATTGTTAGGTCGGCTTGGTTATATTGTGACCACATAGACTCCTATATATAGAAATGAGGTTATGTAATTTGAATCATCTAAGAATTATTCATTTGTCTAATGTAAAGAAGGTTTCACCCTCAAAGAGGATTATTTATAAGGCGTTAATCTATCTTTTATATCTTTTTGTGAGTTGGTTTCTAAACATTTCGTATCAGAGCTTTGGATTCTAGGGTTTCGCTGCTCCAAATAGGTCATTGTGCCACTTGGGCTATAACTTTTTTTCTACGATGTTTCAGAAGCTAACAAAAAAACCCATTTTGTTTGAACTAGTTCTGAACTTTGGGTCCAAATTTCAGAGCTTTTCTGACTACATTTGCAAAGATATGATCTGCGGAATTTGGCATTTTTGTAGACTCCCGAATTACCTTCCAAACAGGTGACCTGCGGAAAATCATCATAACTTTTGTTTTGAGAATCTGATTGAAATCTTGTAAGAAGTTATAGAAAGAGGATTGTCTCTACTTTTCTGTGTATCACTTTCAGGTACTAAGGTCGAAATAGCGACACGTGGCATGTCGTACAAGTTCTCTCTATTGAACTAGTCTATAATTAGGTCACCGTGGGAGATTTGGCATAACTCTTTCTTGGAGAATCCAACTTTGATCAAACTGGTGGCATTGGAAAGAGGACACAAAGGGATATTATAGGTCATGATTTTAGAACTGGGAGATCCAAAATTATAGAGGTACATCAGATTCAATATCGAGCTCCTACAAGCGAAAACAGGTGTGTATTTTTAAATTTTTTGCATAAGCTTGGTTTGAAAAATTAGTTTGAAGGAATTCAAAGGGCATAGTGAAGCATTATTATTGGTAATTTATGCCCCGAAGAGAGAAAATGGAAACACCTAGTAAGCAACCTGAAAGCTCTAGCATGACTCATGAAGAAGAGGAAGAAATGCAACATGATATATCAATATTACGAAACCAAGTGCAACAAATTTCACTCACATAAAAGGTAACAAAATAAGATGGATGGTTTAAAGAAAGATGTAGAAGCTAAGATGGATGGTTTAAAGAAAGGCGTAGAAGCTAAGATGAATGACTTGGAATCTAAGATGGATAGTGTGGAAACTAAGATAGACGACGTGGAAGCTAAGATGGATGACATGGATGCTAAGATAGACGCTAAGATGAATGGCATGGATGATAAGATGGAATAATTGAAGAAAAATTTGAATAAGTTGCTACAAGAAATGGTCACTAATGGTGAAAGGGTAGTAAAGGAAACTCATGATGAGAACAAAATAAATGTTAATCATGATTTCATAGACTCTAATGTTGGATTGAAGGCCCACCATGTTCAAAAAATTGATATGAGGAAGTTTGATGGCAAGGATCCTGGAACATGGATACTATAGATCGAGCAATTTTTCGATCTCCATAATGTGCAAAACACACAAAAGGTACGTATTGCAACTTTATATTTGGAACCAAATCAGTTTGTATGGTATCGATGGCTTTGCTATCGTAAACAAATGGTCACTTGGGCAATTTTTACGGAAGAAATGATAGCACAATATGAGGATACAAAAAGCAACACCTTTTTTAGCCAATTGATAAATCTCAAATAAAAGGGTTCAATTATGGATCACATTGAGGACTTCCAAAAATTGAGCATAAGGGTAAAATATATTCCAGAGGAGCATAGGATTGATGTGTTCATAGGGACTTTAAAGGATGATATCCAACATGAGGTTTGCCTTTAGGAACCTGATTCATTGGAGAAGGCATTCAAGTTAGCAAGAAAAATGGAAAGAAAAATTATGGCAACCAGGAAGCCTACCACTCACATCTATAAAGATGGAAGCGTTGTTGCCCCTAGCCTTCCACGGCCTACAAGGTTGACACCACAATGGTTAGAAGAAAAAAGAGCAAAAGGGCTCTGTTACAGTTGTGATAGCAAATACACTAAAGGTCATAAGTGTGTTGAGAAGAAATTATTTGACATAGATTGTGAAGAGGAGGAAGAAAAGGAACAAGAAATGTCAAAAGAAGAGGATACATTCCAGGAACAAACCCTAGATAAGGAAGAAATGAATCCGACAATATCTGTAATGCATTGGCTGGAATTACCACTCCTCAAACTATCAAGATAGAAGGACATATCAAGGAGAAAAACGTAATAGTGTTGATTTATTCGGGAAGTACCCATAATTTTATTCATTGTAAGATAGAAAAGGAATTGAATTGATTCCTATATCCAGCACCAGAGTGTCAAGTGATAGTTGCAAGTGGAGGAACCATAAATTTCTCTAGAAAGTGCCATAATACAAAGTTGTCCATGGGAGAATATGTATTTAATAGCCCAATGCTTTCCATTCCAATGGGTGGTGTTGATGTTGTACTAGGAGTCCAATGGATACAATCCTTGGGTACAACAGCTTTTAATTTTCAAGAAATTTTCATGAAATTTTCCGTGGAAGGAAAGGAAGTTGAATTAAGAGGTATTGCAGGGAAACCGGGAAAGATAGTCAGTCCTAACAGTATGACAAAGCTTCTAAAGAAGGAACAATGAGTTGTAATTGCACAATTATGTTCACTAGAGGTTCCCACATCGAAATCATCTATTTCTCCAGATCTCCAAAAAGTCTTGGACAATCATTCCAATGTATTTGGGACTCCCAAAGGTCCAAAGGTCTCCCACTTATTCGTGATCATGATCATGCTATTCATTTCATTCCAAGAAGTGTTCCTCCAAACATCAGGCTGTACAGATATCCCTATGCCCAAACGAGTGAAATTGAATGTATGGTTGCAGAAATTCTAGAGGCTAGTATAATTCAACCTAGTCAAAATTCTTTCTCTGCTCGAGTGGTATTAGTTCACAAGAAGGATGGATCATGGCACATGCATCCAGATTATAGGGAGCTCAACAAGCTCACTATTAAAGATAAATTTCCCATTCCTATCATTGATGAATTATTGGATGAATTGCATGGATCAATTTACTTCACCAAGTTGGATCTTCACTCAGGATATCATCAAATTAGAATGAAGACTGAAGACATTCCAAAAACAACATTTAGAACTCATGAGGGTCATTATGAATTTTTGGTCATGCCTTTTGGCCTTACTAATGCACCTTCTACATTTCAAGGTTTGATGAATTCCATTTTCAAACCCTTCCTTAGAAAATTTGTGTTAGTATTTTTTGATGATATACTAATCTACAACAAGTCTTGGAAGGATCATGTCCAACATGTTGACAAGGTGCTCAAACTATTGGAGGATACACAATTATATGCAAAAATATCCAAATGTTTCTTTAGAGTACAAGAAGTGGAATATCTAGGTCATATTGTATCTCATGAAGGTGTTAAGGTGTACCCTAGCAAAATTAAAACCATTAAGGAATGAAAAATCCCCACATCCATAAAGTATCTAGGAGGATTTTTAGGTTGACATGGTATTATCACAAGTTTGTTAAGAATTATGGGAGAATAGCAGCACCTCTAACAACATTATTGAAGTAAGATGCATTTTCATAGAATCCAGAAGCAACGAAGGCCTTTGAACATCTTAAAGAGGAAATCTGCCAAGCACCAGTCTTAGCTACACCAGACTTCACAAAGACCTTTATTGTGGAATGTGATGCCTCAGGAAATAGAATCGGTGTTGTTTTAATGCAAGAAGAAAAACCCATTGCTTTTGAAAGTCGTCCAACCAAAGGAAACTGTTTACACAAAGCTATTTATGAGAAGGAAATATTGGAAATACTACATGCACTTAAGAAATGGCAACCCTACCTAATGGGAAGACACTTCAAGTTAAAAATAGATCATGATAGTCTTAAATACTTTTTAGAACAAAGATTATCTTTAGAAGAGCAGCAAAAATGGGTCACAAAGATGTTGGGTTATGAATTTGAAATCATCTACAAAAAAGGGAAGCAAATGTTGTGGCAGATGCATTCTCAAGAAAGGATGAGGATGTGGAAGCATTTCTTTGTGCTATTTCTATTATCCAACCAAATTGGATAAACGAAGCAAGGGATGAATGGAAGAATGATGAGAAAGTATGGGCACTCATTTAAAAGATACAACAAGATCCCAGTACATCTAATACATTTATTTGGAAAAATGATTCGTTATGGTACAATTTAAAGGATTGGGTATACCTATGTAAGAATTCCCAACTCAAACAAAAGTTTCTTAGGAAATTGCACACCTCTCCCTTAAGAGGGCACTCAGGATTTCTAAAAACTTACCATAGGGTTAAGAAGGATTTTTTTGGGATGGCCTTAAATCAGATATTCAAAAGTTTGTGGTGGAATGTTTTGTTTGCCAACAAAGTAAAGTTTAAATAATTAAGACTCCAGGACTATTACAACTTTTATCCATTCCAAGCCAATGTTGGGAGGAGGTTTCAATGGATTTTATCACAGTTTTTCCCAAGTCTGAAGGAAAGAGTGTTATCATGGTGGTAGTGGATAGAATTACCAAGTATGCACACTTTTGTGCATTATCTCATCCATTTAAAGTGAGTACAGTTTCTGCTACATTTATGGAAACAATTAAAAAGCTGCATGGAAACCCAAAGATTATTGTAAGTGACAGAGATCCCATTTTCACTGGAAATTTTTGGACAGAATTATTTTCTTGTCTTCGTGAGTTCCACAAAAACCCTAGTCACAACATACATGAATTTCATGCAAATTATTCATTAGTGGCTGAGTTGAAGCTTCAGAGTCATACACATGTTCTGACTCTGAGCTAGAACTCGACAAGGGGAAATAAATCATTAATGTAAAACCTAACACCATTGTTTTCTCCACCAAGGTTAAGAAAAGTGAGCCCAAAGATATCAAGGAGGGTGATCATCTCTTCGACTGATAGATGTGGGTGAAGAGTCCTCCGTTGCAGTTCATTGTCGATAGTCAGAGTCAAAAGAACCTCATATTAGAAGATGTTGTTAAACGCTTGAGCCTATTGACAACACCACACCGATATCCATACACCATCAGGCGGATCAACAAAGGATGAGATCTTTTGCATAAGCCAATAGTGCCTCCTACCCTACAGTAGCAAGCCTTTCACAGATGAGGTATTGTGTGATTTTTATCCCCTCGAGGTTTGTGATGTTTTATTATGAAAACCCTACTTGTGGAAATGACATGTTATGTATGAGTCTAGAATTTTTACTGTTATTATTACTTTGGGCATAATATTATACAGGATATTGAAGGTAGCTCCACCTATTTCCAAATATTTTATCTTTTCTAAGCAATGAAGTAAGATCATATCTGAAACTAGGAAAAATTTTCTCTTCCTAATTTTCTCTCAAAGTAAAGGGAACATTGTGGCCACATTCATAGTCTCCAAAAAGGGCTCCACTGTGTAGTATAAGCAACTAGATAATGTCATGGAAGAATACAAGGACATCTTCTCCTCACCCATGGGGGTACCTTTGCACTATTAGGTTAAGCATTCAATTGATATGACCCTTGGTGAACCTATACCTAATTGTCTAATACACGCCACTCTCTTCTAGGAAACAAAGAAGCCAAGTGACATATCTAGGATTTTTTATAAAAAGGGCACATTCAACCAAGTTCCTCTCCTTGTGGGAGCCCAATTGTACTCATGCAGAAGAAATATGGGACTTAGAGACTTTGCATTGATTATTGGGAATAGAACGAAATTATGGTCAGGAATAGATACCCGACACCATAGATTGATGACCTTTTTAACTAGCTCAAGGGGGCTAAGTACTTTAGAAATATTAACTTAAGGTTTGGCTATCACCAAGTTCCACTAGAACCAATGGATGTATGGAATACCACCTTCAACTCTGAGAAGAGTCTCTTTGAGTGGTTGGTAATACCCTTCAGGTTGAGAAATTACATTGCAAATTAGGTTGATGGATGACATATTGTGACCTTCCATGATCTGGATTTAGACAGGAACGCAATAAAACACAGAGATAACCATAAATACAGATATGCAGCGGAAATAATACTTCATTTCATTACTGTAAAATACTGAAATATTCTTACAAATAGAAATGGAAAGAAACCAGTTAGGGCGATGGTAGCTTATCTCTGAGGAGAGATGTGGCGGCTACATGCCTCTGAACTGTTCCGAACTGTGTTACAATGAGGCTCGAAGGCCTATTTATTGTTCAGAAACAATGGAAAACCCTTCACATCCCAAAATCTAACCCTAGAAGATGAAACGCCAAATTGTGGGCCCCGTTTGGGTAAATTGGTACATCAATTTCCCGGGGTCGTAACTTTGGCATACGATCTCCGTTTGACGCGTACGATAGCTCATTAGAAAGATCTATCCGAGTACTACCACTTTGGGAGGCAACATGGGTCCATGGACCCATGTTGCCCCAGATTCCCAAAAAAACGTTGTTTAGGGCCTCAAAACGGCTCCGGAAGTTCAGGACCCGAAAACCTGCTAAAAATAGTAAACTGTGCTACAATTTAGGAAACTGAAAAGACTGAAAGAGACAGTTGTGGGGGTCCAAATGGGATAGGTGGGTGGCCACCAACATCCACTTGGATCATTCCACCAATTTGTCCATGGTTGTTTATATGGAGGATATCCTGATCTTGAACATGTGTTGGGCAGAGCACTTGCCACATATTCAATAGATCTTTCAAAACCTGCAATGGCACAAGTTGTATGCCAACCTAGAGAAATTCTCCTTTGGCACGGGCTAGGTCTAATATCTCGGCTACATAACTGATGAATAAGTTCTGCATGTTGATCTAGCTAAGATCGAAGTCATTAAGGATTGGAATACCATTACAACTCTAATAGATCTTCACAACTTCTTGGGCCTTGCTAATTTCTATCAGAAATTCCTTTCGGGGCTCTCTCATATCAGTTGTCCCTTAACTCAAGTTACCAAGCATAGAGAAAATTGTTTTTTTTTTGTTGAACTTGCAACCAAAGGAATTCATTGAACTAAAACAATTCCTTTTCTCTACATGAGTCCTCACCTTTCCAAGCCTGCAACAACCATTTGAGATTGAGACAGATACCTCTGAGTATGCCATTGGTGCAATCCTCACTCACCAAGGGAATCTAATGACCTATCATGGTGAGGCACTCTTTGATATTCTTCAGATGTACACCACCTATGATAAGGAAATTTATTCTATCATGCAGCCTTACCGAGAATGGAAACATTTTATTTTGAGGAAGGAGATGATCATCCACATAGACCACAAACCTCTTCAATTTATGTATATGCAGGGGAATTTGTAGAGGGATTACCATCTGAAATGGTCTACATACATGCAAAAATTCAATTTGTACATTAAATATGGGAAGGGTAGCACCAATCACATCGTATACTATCTCAACTGACACCAAATTGTGGCATTGAGCATAGTTCTCAACTCTTTTGAGAATAAGACTTCTAGATGTCCACAACTATATGAAAATGACTCAGCATTCACTACCACCTACAAGATGTGGATGGATGAAAATCTAGTTCAAGACTCCCTCCTTCAAGATGGACTATTTTTCTATTTGGGACATATTTTTGTCCCTTTAAGTGAGAGTTCCAAGACGATTTGGGAAGGAAATTATAGTTGGTTTAGAGGATGCTTAGGTGTGGACAACATAGTGGAAGTACTTTAAAAGTATTTTTACTGGCCAAAAATTTGATAGGACATTTGAAAATATATCAGATCCAGTATTACTTGGGCCATCATCAAGCTAACCATTAATATGAAAGGGCTATACACTCCTTTTACTACTCCTTTTCGGCCTCGTGAATAAATTTGTATGGACTCTATGTCTACCCTTCCCTATACCAAGCATGGTAATGACTATGTTTGTGGCCATTGATCAATTTTCTAAGATGGCCATATTAGATGCCTGCAATAAGAGTATCACAATAGAAGTTGCAACTAAGCTCTTCTTGGAATGAGTGTTGTTAAATTTTGGGATCTTGTAGATAATTATATCAAATTGAGATAGCAGGTTCCTAAGAACATTTTAGTTGAGCCTCTGGTCATTTTTGGACAATAAGCTCACTAATTGGTCTTCATTCCACCCCTAGACTAGTGGCCACATATAGGTCATCAATAGGATGATAGTGCACATATTACACATGTGCAACTATAGGCATCCATGAAAAATGAATGAGAGTCTCACTTGTGTGCAACATAGATACAATAGAGGTCTCCATAGCTTAACTGGCCACAACCCTTTCAGGTGAGCCTAGGATTTCAACCATTGCGTCCAATTGATGTTGCAATGCCTCTTAAAACTACACAAACAAAATATAAACATGTTCAATCTAAAGCTAATAAGGTCATCAAGTTTATTGAACAAATTCATCACATTCACGAGTAATTTCATGTTATCCTAGATAAATACAATACTAAGTAAAAACAACATCATGATCAACATCATGTGCCACATAAGTTTCAAGTGGGTGACAAGATTTAAGTCCATTTGCATAGGGAACACCTTGCCAAATCCCATCAGAACATTCGACCACTCAAATATGAGTCATACACCATCACCAAGGTTGTGGGTGAAAATAATTTCGAGCTAAGTATCCCCTAATTCCTTTTCCTACACCTAGTATTCAATGTGGACCACCTTCAACGATACTTCCCACTGTCTTCTGACACATTAGACATTGTTAAGAAGCTGGCACCAATAGAGCTCAACCCAGATTGCATTGAACAAGTCACAATTGAATAGATCATGGACAGAGGAAATTAAGAACACTCTCCAACATAGGATTCAACTATATCAGGTCGTCAAAGTTAACCAACTCCTACACTAAGGCAAGTGGCATACCAGGGACCAAGTTTAGCATAAGTTTCCTCACCTCATTGAGGCAGTTAACATAATGGCAACCATTATTTCCTAAGGGGCGAGGACTAATCCAAATGGATATTGGTGGCCACCCACCTATTCCACTTGGATCGCCCACATTATTTTCTATCAATTCCCTACTTTTTAGCATAGTTTCCTATTTTGAAATTATTTTATTTTTGGTAATTTTTGGGAATTGAACTTCAAAAGCCATTTTAAGGCCCTAAATGGTGTTTTTTTGGGGAAACGGGGAAACATGTCTCTATGTATAATGATTGTAGTTTAAAGTTTTTTTCCTTGGATAAAACTTTCTAATTGTCTATCATGCATTCCTAACAAAGATTGTATGCTAAAAGCTATGACCCTGGGAAATTGATGTTTCAACTAAACCCATCGAGGCCCATAACTTTCATCGTTTCATCTCACAGGGCTAGGTTTTTGGATGTTTAGTGTATCTCATTGTTCTTCATGATAAAAAGGAATCCAAGCCTCATTATAACATAGTTCAGAAGGCATATATCTATCACATCTCATCTCAGAGATAAGATACCATCACCCGTGCTAGTTTGCTTTCATTCTGAATGTAGATAGTTTTAAACATTCTCTATTTTATTCATGGAAGTTCAATTTCATTGTATCTCTATGTTTTCTATTAAAATATGTATTTCATTTCATTCCTTCATAAATCTGGTCATCTTGAATTTTGACAATAAGTGTAGCTACTAGATCAACTACTTTGAACTAAATACATAAAGTTCCACCAAAGAATAATCTTACGAACACTGAAAAGTCCAAGAGATCTGAAACAATGACCTCAACTTGGATGCAAGAAGATCCTTGCATAAAATGAAATTTCCCCTTATTTATCATATTTATGGAAAAAGAAACATAATGAAGAGGATTCTAACAAATGACGTAGTCTTGAACCAAAAAATCTCTTAAGAGTAGAATGATGGTTGAAGACATTAAGGTTTCGATCACAATCTCTCTACGCCATATTTTTAAAAATAATATTAATAACTATACCATAAATGCATTTGATTGTGAAAATTAAAGTAATTTTAAATTTCAAATAAAAATAGAAATATCTTATGCGTTAGGCTAATAAATATATAAATAACCCCTTTATGTGTGAATGTTTGAGAAATTGAAATTCCAAATTTTCCATTTTAAAAATAATTTTTTTTTATAGAATTTAGATTTATTTTAAAAATATATTTTTATTTAAAAAAATAAAATAATACAAACTAAAATATTAGTGCTTTTCATATTTTATTTTTAACATATCTACGACATGTATTATTATTACTATATAATTAATTTATTTGATCGGTAAATGTAATGTTTAATTTAATGATAATATAAAATAAATAGTTTCTATATTTTTAAAAAATTATATATCATTAATTATATCTATATATATATATAGATATATATATATTTAAAATTCATATTATATTATAAAATAAGTATTTTTATATTTATTTTTAGATTTTGGTTATTCCAAAGGTAACATTTTTTTCATTATCATAAATTTTGTAATGTAATTAAGAAATATAATGTTGTGGTGTTAGTATTGATATTATGATGTCAAAATTTATTATATGATGTAATATTTATTTTTATTATTGAAAATCTTAAATTCAAAGAAAAGGGACAACTAGTAGATTATGATACCTTGGGGTGGTAGAAAACTTGACTTAAGAGGAAAAACATACCATGGATGAATATGTCTTGTTGATGTGATAGTTAGTCTTTGTTATGCTCTTGACCTGCGAGAAGATGTCAAAATACCAAATATACGGAGAAATACAACCCAGAACACATAACAATATGAGAAAAACAGCAAGTATTTTATTATTTAGAGATGAAAGCAATGTTCACTTACCTCTTCGAGGGGGCAACCTCCAGCAGAGCAGAGCTCAATTACAAAATAAGACATGATTCTCCTTAATGGGGAGTCTCTATCCTATATATAGGATTCATACATGCAATACCATGGGTCAGTACCATGTTCTCTCAATACCATCTACCTAATACCATGGCCGTTTGCAACTAACTGTGGTCCCTTTCTTAAATGCGGGTCAACCACTTACAATTATTAATACAGGCTTTATTGACTCTTTAACTAACTATAACTATGACTTGACCCTATTACATAAATAAAGGGGTTAGGGTTGGACCCTAACATGCCCTCCCCCATAAAAAGTAGCCTTGTCCTCAAGGCTGAAGCTGCAGAAACTATTAAAGAATAGTGGCTGGTTCCCAGGTCGCACCTTCTCGAGAGGTGTCTTTCCACTTGACGACGACTTCCTTGATCGTGTGGCTGTGAAGATGTCATTCTTGCATGTTGCGGACCTGTTCAAGTCAGAGCCAGAGTGAACCTTCTTCATCCAATTCAGGTAGACTAGTTTGAATGCTACAATTATTCCCCCCCACATTTTTGAGGCATGATACATGGAAGACGGGATGGATTTTTGAAGTTGGTGGAAAGACTAGCTTGTATGCTACTTCTCCAATGCGTTAAAGTATTTGATAAGGTCTATAGAATTTCAGAGCTAATTTTTGACAGCCCTTATCTTTGAGTGATGTTTTCTTGTATGGTTGCAGCCTCAGGAATACCTGGTCCCCTTCTTGAAATATGTGCTCTGAACGATGTTGGTCTACCTATTGCTTCATGCGATTTTGAGCTTGATGAACATTATCTTTGAGACATGCTAGCGTGGTTGTACGATTCTGTAGGAGTTGATCCACTGCTTGCACCTTAGAGGATCCAAGGAGATAAGAAGTAGGTGAAGGTGGGAGTTGACCATACACTGCTTCATATGGAGTCATCTTGGTGGCTGCATGATTGTTAGTATTATACCACCATTCAGCTAGAGGTAACCACTATACCCATTGATGTTTCTTTGTTGAAGTGAAGCACCTTAGGTAGGTCTCCAAACATTTGTTGACTGCTTTAGTTTGACCATTAGTTTGGGGATGATAGGAAGTACTTAGTTGGAGTTGGGTGCCTTGTAGCTTCAAAAGTTCTTGCCAAAAGTTATTGGTGAAGTTCGGGTCATGATCATACACAATGGAGGTGGGCATGCCGTGCAGTTTGAATATCTGGTCCATGAAAGCTTGATCCACCAAAGTGGGGATAAATGGGTGGGGTAGGGTGCAAAAATGAGCATATTTAGAAAGTCTATCCACAACCACCATGATCACTTACCTGTTTCCTGACTTCGGAAGACCCCTAGTGAAATCCATAGAAACATCCGTCTAGATTGAGGTAGGGATGGGCAATGGTTGTAAGGTGACCGGGGACTTGACTATTTATCCTTTGTGGCATTGACACACATCACATTCAGCTAAGAAAGTAAGAATGTCAGTTTTCATGCCTGTCCAAAAGAGAGAACGACAAGTGCGAGCATAAGTCTTCTAAAAGCCTGCATGGCTTGTAGTGGGAGATGAGTGCAACTCTGCCAAAATGCATGTTTTGAGGGTGGATGTCGATGATATCACTACTCTATCCTTGTAGCGAAGAATTTCATCCTTCCAAGAGTAGCCCACTATGGAATTAGGACCCGCTCTCAAGTTATTAATGAGTTCGGAGAGAGAGGGATGTGAAAGCCATTCCTTGCAGGCTTCTTCAATCCAATCTGGTATGGGGAGAGAAATTGATAGCAGGGTGCTTTCATCCTAAAATTTGCATGATAAAGCATCTGCTACTACATTTTCGTGCCCTTTCTTGTAAATTATCTCATAATCATATCCCAGCATTTTGGTCAGCCATTTATTTTCCTGGGGCGAGGATAGACGTTGCTCCAAAAAACATTTGAGGCTTTGATGGTCTGTGTGGATTTGGAAATGTCGCCCCAATAAGTATGGTCACCAAGTATCTACTGCAGGTAAGATGTACATCATCTCCTTCTCATAGGTAGATTGTCCCAAATATTTTTGACTTAATTGTTGGCTAGTGAAAGCCAAGGGTCGACCTTCCTGCAATAAGATAACACCAATACAAGTACCTAACACATCACATTCAATCACAAAATATTTGGTGAAGTTGGGTAGTGCCAATATGAGAGTGGAACACATGGCCTGTTTGAGACACATAAATGCCTGTTGTGCTTCATCAGTCCAGAGGAATGATTTTTTCTTGAGAAGGTTAGTGAGGGGTCTAGCAATGCGACCATAATTGCGGACAAATTTGCGATAGTAGCCTGTGAGACCCAGGAATCCCCTCAATCTCTTCAAGGTCTTTGGTTGGGGCCAATTGCTTAGATCTTTTTGGGATCCACCCGGACACCTTCACGACCCATAATGTGACCCAAATACTCGACTTCTTCCATGTCAAAATAGCACTTGGACAATTTGATGAATAATTTATGCTTCCAATGTAGTTGCAAGAGCAGGTCTACATCCTAAAGATGTTTTTCCCAGGTGAGACTATAGATGAGAATGTCATCAAATAAAAGGAGGAAAAATTTCCTAAGATATGCTTTGAGCAGGTGATTCATGAGGCTTTGAAAAGTGGATGGGGAATTACAAAGACCAAATGGCATGACCAAGAATTCATAATGGCCTTCATGAGTTCGGAAAGCAGTCTTGGGAATGTCTACTTCTTTCATGCGTATTTGGTGATAGCCTGAGCAAAGATATAGCTTAGTAAAGAATTGAGCACCATGTAGTTCATGTAGCAAATCATTAACTACCGGGGTAGGGAATTTGTCTTTGACCATGAGTTTTTTGAGGGCCCTGAAGTCTGAAAAAATGCGTCGTTCCCCATTTTTCTTGAGCTCCATGACCACTGGTGATGAATAAGGATTGATGCTAGGACGAATGACACCAGCTTCTAGGAGTTCCTTGTTGTTTTTTTCAATTTCATTCTTTTGAGCGAAAGGATATCTATATGGGCACACATTCTGTGATTGTACCCCTGGGACCAAAGTGATGCTATGATCATGTTCCCCTCTAGAGGGTGGAAGCTATTTAGGCTGGTCAAAGATCTGCTGGTGGTGGTTTCAAACCTATTGCATCTCAGGATGAATCTAAAGAGCAGTGGGTTTGATGGCTTAGATGGCATTAAATTGGGCAATAACTCCATGATGGCCCTTTTTCAACAAATTTTCCATTCGATGAGAGATGATGATAGAAGGAGCACTTGCTTGGAATCCATGGAGGGTATGCATGTGGTCATTCTGCTTAAAAGTCATATATAACTCCTAGAAATCCATTGTGATTGGGCCTAGTGTGCGAAGCCATTCAACACCCAAGACAATGTCACAACCACCCATGTTGATTGCAAACATGTGGGTCTTTAGGTGGTAATCTCCCATCTGAAGTTTTATATTTTCACAGTGGCCTTCACATTTCATTGTCCCTGCATCAGCAATCTGGACCTAGAAATTAGAGACTTCCCTGACAAAACAATGAACAGCTTCAGCAATTCTCTGATGGATAAAGTTATGAGTGCCGCCACTCTCAATCAATACTACTACAGGGTGATGTTTAGTAAAACCTTTGATTTTTTGACAGTTTGGGGTGCACAAATGCTTACCAAAGCATGTAGTGGGATAATTGGTTCTTCTGGCATATATGGGAGCTCACTGTCTTGCTGGGTGTCCTCATCTTCCTCGTTTGGTCCCTCAAGGGGTGGGGCTTCCTCAGATGAGTTGTGATCAGTAACATCAATTTGAAAGAATTTGGGTTCCTTACATTTATGCCCCGAGGAGTATTTGTCATCACAGTAATAGCACAATCCTTGTTTTCTTCTTTCAGCCATTTCTACTGGTGACACCTTTTGAACCCTAAGTGTTTGGGTAGTCCCCTGAACCTAGGTGGGGTGTCCCTTGGCTATGAGATTTGGACAAGGTGACTGGGCGGCTAAAGCACATTCCACTTCGATAGAATTTTTGCAAGCGTCCATCCATGTAGGTGGCTGGTGCATCCAGACATGGGCTTGGATGGCTTCTTTGAGACCACTTATAAAACATTCCAAGTAGAATTCATCTCCCAGACCTTTTGTGTGGATGGCGAATGTCTCAAATGTTGTAATGTAGTCTTTTACTGTGCTTGTTATCGGAGCTTGGTAAGACGACCCAAAAAATTAGATTCATGGTCAAAGCAGTCGCAAATGGATTTTGAGAACACCTGCCAAGTAATTTTCCTGGGATAGAATTTTTTATGCCACTGCCACCATTGCCATCTCTCTTAGTTGAAGTAAATCCCTCCCACACGTGGCTTAGTTTCCTCATCTAGGATACCATTTAGGGTGAAATATTGGTCCATTTGTGCTACCCATACTTCCAGATTAGAGACATCAAATTTATACATATCGAGCTTGGGTGGTCAAGGGTGGGAATGTTGGTGATTTCCATGGAAGTGAATATGATGGCTAGATTCTCCTTTAGGGTCTTCATTAAAACTATGTGCCTTCGAATGCAACTCTGACGAGCTCCAGTTGAATGTGTCCATGAATTTTTGCATCTGATCTGCTAAGATCTGGAAATAAGCCAATTGTTTCTCAAGGCTCTCGATCTTCTCAATGGCCATGGCTTGATCTCTTGTTTCTACCATACATAGATCCGGGACACTTATCGTCACTTTCAAAAAATTTGGGACCGCATGAAAGTTGAAGCTGACAAGTGAATGGTATCGCCATAATCAGTTTGTCATCCTGATTCTTATCGGTTAAGTCTCTTATAAGCATCCCAAGAAGGCCTCATATTTTTTGTTTTTTTTACTCCGAATGGAGTTTTACTCCCCACTTATCAATACTGCAGTGGGCAATTTCCTAAAAACTTAATCCTGCCCAATGCCCTGCGAGAATCGTCCTAGGATATAGGAGCCACAAGCCTCATTGCACAAATGGTCAGATCTACCTGCAAAACCCTAACTATTGAATGTGAGTTGGATTGCGGCTGCGAAGGAACCCCAGCTACTAGATCTGAATGGTACTGTGGCGATAGAACCTCAACTGGTGGATCTGATTGTTCTGGCAGTGACAGAACCCTAACTGCTATATCTGATCTAGCAAAGAAGATAATGGGCAATCTTTAGAGAGACAAGGTAACTATGGTCTAAAGGAGTGTTAGGTGTTACATATCGCAATATACATAAGGGTTCAACTATAGTACTTGGCCAAATCGTTTAGGGCACTAACTAAGGAGGATCAACCGTACCCTTAGCCGTACTAACCAACTACCCTATTGTACATGTGAGTAATCTCTGCGAGTGTTGTTCTCGGTGTACTGTAGCAGTAAGATGGCCAACAGTTTATCTAAGGAGAGGTTTCAGGTGAGCCTAGGGGGCTTTCGATATACCCCGAGGGTACATGGAAGACATTCCATGCATGATTCTGTCTAATGCACTACTACTCAAAGGGGTACCCACACGGGTTACGAGGGAGTCCAACAAGCATGACCACCTCTTGTATTTCCTGCGTGTATGCCTCCCCAAATCTATAGGTTTATGTGCTCAACGACAGATCCCATGGTTTAAAGATGTTGGAACACGTCTCTAGCCTAAAAAAATTATGCCCAAAAATGGAGATACCACTGGCCCTGGAAAGTGCTTTGATACCACTTGTTGTCCTCTTGACCCACGAGAAGATTCTAGAATACCAAATATATGAAGAAATACAACCTAGAATACAGAACAATATGAGAAAAATAGCAAGTATTTTATTGTTCAAAGATGAAAGCAATGTTCACTTACCTCTTTGAGGGGGAAACCTCCAGCATAGCAGAGCTCAATTAAAAAAAAAAGAAATGACACTCCTCAATGGGGAGTCTCTATCCTTTATATAAGATTCATACATGTAATACCATGGGTCAGTACCATGGTTTTATCAATACCATCTATCTAATACCATGGCTTGTTTGCAACTAACTGTGATCCCTTTCTTAAAGGTGGGTCAACCACTTACAATTATTCATACAGGCTTTATTGACTCTTTAACTAACTATAACTATGAATCAACCCTATTACATAAATAAAGGGGTTAGGATTGGACCCTAACAATCTTCCAAAAAAATCTAAATGGCTGGGAAGATGAAGGGTCAAAATGTGATTATAAAAAGAGGGAGGAGAAATTAAGGGCTTATTCTTCTTGGCTCTTAAGCTTCTTGTATTTCTCTCTTCTATTACTCTCTCATACATCTCCCTATCTCACTCAGAAATTGGAATTGGCATGAGAGTTGGTGACATATTGTGTAATAGAAACTAAATATGTTGTATTTTTTCTTCTTTGATTTGATGAATCTGAGGAATTGGAGTTGCCCTATTTGTGTGTGGCATAGAGAACATGAAAGAAGGGAGGGTCGAGAGACTACAAAGATCAAATAAGGACTCTCTTGTGCTATTGTTTCGAGGAAAACTAGTGTCTTTTCGATGTGCTAGTCCCACTAGGATTGGCAGCTATCCTAGAAACAAAAAAACAAAGCAATTTGCAATTTCCTCTATGTATGATAGATAAGAGAGAAGCAAAGGGACTAACCTGGATCTTCCGCTTGACTCCTTGCTTGATTTATCTCCCCCTTGATAGAGCTTGCGACTCTTCTCCTACTTATCCCGCTCATTGAATACCTATAGAGACAAAGTAACAAAACACCATCAAAGCATCTTGATCTATTATATCATAAACAATGCAGAATCAGAAATACATTGAACATACAATGGCATCACAAATAACAACATTCACAAATACATGATTATATGGAGGAAACTTCAAAGAACTTTATTAATAATAGAAGGGAGAATTACAACCCAGCTGTCTGATCCAGCATCATCCTCCCAGAATCAAAGCCCTCTTCACCTCATGAAAAGCAAGATCACCCAACAATACAATGCCTTCTCTCAAAGACAAACTATTAGCACTTCCTTACAAATTACAAAATTCCAGCCCCCAGATCTCTCGGATGAGGGATCCATTTATAGGTGTCCGCAAGCATGTGAGTTATCTGGGTTTTTAATTAGTGTCATTCCACGTGTTGTTTTTGGTTCCACTTAGAGATTTCTTGGATCTCTTACTCATCCTTAGGCGAATTCAGACAAACAAGTGTCATAGGAGAAGTTTCTAGTAGATTCCATGAGCACCCACTTAGAAAACTGTCTCGGACATTTGTCCATCCTCTCTCATCACACACCAAAGAAGGCTTCTTTAGTATGCATCGCATTTGGCTAGTGTAGGAGTCAATATGCATTGCACCTTGATAGTGGAGTAGTCAATATGGCCTAGGTTTGGCCAGCTCTCAGTGGCTTTTCAGGTGGAACTTTTGGGGAATGATGTAATCAGTTGACCATGATCCTTTAGGGTATGAAACAACACTTTTACGTGTTAAAGAGCCCTTGGTTTATCAACATATAAGATTGGGGTTACAATGCCCAAATATGTCTATAACAGTTGCCCTCTAAAGCATGAAGTCGTAAATCTTTTGATGTCGGGTGAAATGCTTTATCATGAGGATCTGAGGTATTCGAACTGGAAGGTGACCTGTATAAGATACAATATAATACATCATCATCATATTATTTTCATGATCTAGCTGAGGTAAGCATTCGCATGCTCAGCTTTATAAATTCATTTTCATGTACATAGGATAGATCATCGTCTACAGTTGTAGACTGGTGATTCCTAGCTTGGACGATCATTTGTGCAGCTTCTGTGTACATTTGATGTCTTTATATTCCTAAATATATCGCAGCTAGGATGGATGAAACTAAATATGGGGTCTTCAAACTCATTCAATTTTTTCTCGATATACAAGTCAATCCATGTGAAAAGATGTCTTGAAGTTGAACATGGAAAGACATCGTCTGATTACTAGCAAATAATGTAAGCCATTAACAGACGTGAGAGGAATCATTGATAATGATAATGACCCTCAAGGTACTATAGTACAATTCACGTGGTGTGAATATATGATCCGATGTCGAACACCACGCAAAATCTTTCGGTTGAAGGCCATTGATGTCAACCTGTCGCTGGAAGTGAGAAACTTGCCATTGAGGCATGCAAGCTTCAAAGTACTGAAAGGGTTGTTTCTAAGTCAACTTCCTGGATAATGAGTTGATGTCGACAAGAAGTGACTTGTCATAGGAGGGCCTTAATGTATCCCACATCTACGACACAAAACGAGGAAAATGATTTTCTAGAGGTGAAAACGATCTGATGACACAAGGTTCAGGAATGGCGGTCATGAAAAAGGAGGGTGAAGGTATTGCAGTGGATGAGGCATTAACTGGATGGTGAATTCTCTGAATGAATTCTCTTGAACATATCGGTGACACAGAGATGGATTGGTAGTGTTAACCCCAAAAAATGGATGGTTTGGAGGACCAATGGTGATGTGACCGGTGAACGAAATAACCCAACCTAACTCAATCATGGTGATTGATTGAAAGTGTCATGTTCAAGAGCGACTAACTACCAATAAAATTCTTCAAGTTTTCTTCCCTTTTTGCCCAGTCATTGCTGAACAGTACCTATTTATTTTTTTCAAGCTTGAGGAGGATAACATATGCTTGCTCTATAATTTCCCCTTCAGGCAAACCTGTCGCTATGTTTTAGCGAGCCTAGAGACAGTGAAACTCATTCTTGTCTGGGTGGACAAGTTTGTCGCTATTGTTTTAACGAGTTTAACAACAAAGAAAACTTGGTCCTTTTCATGTTTAGAGAGTTTGAAAAGGGATGAAAAGGAAACTTCAGCAATTCTTTTTCATAGCATAATCCCTTAAGTTCGAAAAAGATTAAAATAATACAAAAGGTATGACTTTTCCGATCACTTTAGCGAGTCGAAAAAGACAAACGCTTAAACTTTTTCATGAGATAACCCCTCAGGTCTAAAAAGTTTAAAATATACAGGAGGGATGGCACTTCCAATCACTTTAGTGAGCTAGAAAGGCCAATAGCTCGACAATCTTTTCATATTTAATGAGTTTGAAAAGAGTTTAAAGTAGACTGGTTTTTGAGGAACGAGTGGCATTTTAGGGTAGCAATTGGTTCCAAGTAAGCTTGGAACTTCTGAAAACATGGTGATGTGAAGAGGGTGGCTAACAGGATCACTCATTGTAGATGTTCCTCAAAATGGTAAAAAATCAAGTGGAAGCATATGATTGGCCAAAAGGATGGAGGTGATGGAAGGAACACAACCAAGGTTATAAAGGATTATATAATTGTGATCACAAGGGTTATTTACCGAAGGTGGGTTCATTTTTAAATGAGCTTGAACTTTGGGGGAACATATGCTCAGTGGTAGGTTTATTTTTTAATGAGCTTGAACCATACGATAACATTGCTCATTTTAGTGGTCAAAGATGTTCATTTCATCGTTTAGCACATTAGATTCTTTCATCGGTCATTCAACCTGCTCAATCACTCCATCAAATTAATTAGAAATACATATATATGTGCGAAAAATGAATCAAAACTAACATTTTACTTGAAGTACATGAATAGTAACAAAAAAGTAGTTTTACCTTTCACTTTCAACATTTCATTTCAAATTTGGGATTTTGGAGCTTTGGAGTGGTTTTCCCCTTCAAATTTCATTAGTTGATTTCAGGAGATCCAGTGGACTATTCTTCACGTTGTTAGGGCTAGGTAGGAGCTAACCCTAAGCTCTCCATTTTCATTCCATCTTTTCTTGATTTGGAGCAAGTTTTCCCATTTTTCTAGGCCCCTGGGGTTTGAAGAATTCGTTCTCCATCCATCGCACCTAGCTTATTTTGAAAGGAGTGATGCATACTGAGCTATACATTGGCCAGTCAGTATGCATCTCACCTTGCTCAAAGGCAGGGTGCAATGGGTGCAGAAGGGAAACTTTATACAGTGATTTTTTATGTAATTTTTTCCTGTTTTTTCCCAAATTTGGATCCTAACTCATCTTTTGTCTGTGTTTCAGATATTTGTTGGACCAAGATGGTCATCACATGGCATGAACACGAACATGAATAAGAGGACATGATTGCCTTACATGACTAGGGTACAGTTGCTGCATTACGTAACTACGGTTTGCTAAAGCTCTTCTGCATATCAAGCATGAGGCAACAAATCAGTTTGTTGCAATATTTTCTCGATGCTTGGGATTCGATTGACCAGGTATTCCAGATCAGAGGAAAATCTATTCGATTGACAGTCGAGGATATTTACTTTCTGACAGGGTTATCGAGGCGTGGTTCCCCTCTTTCACTATCAGGATCTGCCCGTGGAGGTGAATTTGTGAAAGATTACATTTGTCAGTTCTGTAGAGATGGATCTCAGCCTAGTAGAGATCGCAAGATCAATATCTGGGATGTCACTGATCGGCCCTTGAGGACCATTTTATTTACCTTTGCTAGATTGGCTGATAGCGCGGCTTTGCACTTGGCAAACAGATCTTACATGCAGTATGCCTTGGAATGCCTGGAATCGAAGGTGTTCAACTGGTGTGAGGTGGTACTTCCTGTCATAAACGAACAACTCTCTAAAGTAAGAAATGGAAGATCCAAGAATTTTGGCTACGGTTCCATATTGACTACTTTTGCCTTAGAGAGGATTCCACTGATGCAACCTCAGTACATTTCATTAGGATTGCCAGCACCAGGGGAACCACAGATGCAAAGATGGGTTGATCTTATGGCCAGACATGCTGGTCAGTCACAGATTTCTTTCTCTAATGCCTTCTTTGAGTGGTTCGACCATTAGGAGATGGTCTTTGTGGAGTATCCATATGTTGGGATGGATTACCGAGGCGATCCAGATTTGGCGCTACCAGCTGGCAAGAAGTGGAGTGTTGTAAGTAAAATGATTCGACGACATCTTTGTTTATCAATTTTATAATGTTTTTGTGTTTTTAAATGTTATCAAGACTAATCGAACTCATATGTGTGTGCAGATATTGGGCCAGTACGACCAGCGGCACACCCACGGGTGGCAGCTGACGCTCCAGCAGGAGAGGCTATAGGGAGGGCCATCCTTCGAGATCTGGACATATCAGAGACCCTGGCAGTGTTGTAGGATTAGGTCGAGGGCCTCACTCTCAGTATTCAGGATGTCAGGACCGATGAGTTACCTTTGAGGTTACAGCGCCATACTACTGGCATGCCGAGTTGATGGACTAGGCTTTTGCACATGATCGCACAGGTGGTGACATGTTATCACTAGCATCATTAGTCTAGGATGCTTCCTTGCATTCATTTTTGAGTTTCTTGGTCACACGATCGATTTTTTCTTGGACACAACATTTTGTAAAAACTATAAACAGTTATATATTTTTGATTTTCGGAGTTTTGTTTTGGTTAAGTTACGCAATCCTGATGCAAATTTAATGAAAAATGCTTTCTTTACAATTGTTGCAAATGTCTATCTAACACATAGTTTGCTAGTGAATCAGTCAATGTGATTAAGTTTCTAGAAATGTGTTGATATTGAATAGAATCAAACTATCTTTCCAAAATCCTAACTCTTAGAAACATGTGATAAATAGCTAGGTTCTGAATAGAATAAATACCAATAAGCTGTAGAATGACGAGCAGTGAGTCTAGCGTGACAATAAGTTAGCGTATACCATGTGAATGGCATCAGAGAGAAGTTCAATCAACACGCTATATTCAACGATGTTGTTTGTTGACTGACCAATACATATCCCCCTGAAACTCACTAACTCACCACTTGGAATGAAAATGGCCCACGCCACAGAAGATAGATTCAGTGTACTATGACTAGCTTCATCAGCATACCCAAAAAATGGTTCCAAAAGTCTGACATTTGCAACAAATGCAAAGTGGATTACCTAACCAAAATGACAACTCTAAAAGAAAACAAAAATGTAACGAAAGTATATAAACAAAGAGTGTACCACACTTAATCAAGCATAGTAATGCTTAAGATACAACCCGTTTCGGGGCTACGACAGTGGAATCCCATCATAATACACTAGCACGTAGGCTCCTTTTGTCAATACTCGTTTAACAATGTAGGGGCCCATCCGTAATGGTTTGAACTTACCTGCTCCCAATTTGTCAGAGTGTTAATCATAAAGCAAGACCAGGTCACTTTCTAAAATGACACGAGGCTTGAAATTTTTGTCAAATTGTGCCTTGACACGTTTTTTATGCGCTTTGCTAGCTAATGCGACATCACGATGGGTTTCATCTAGGTGGACTAGTTCCAAGAAACGAGCCTCTTCCTCAGAAGTTTCAGGAAGCAGATCAATTGTGAGCATGAGAGATGAAATTTTGCACTGAATTGGTAAGACAGCTTCCATACCATACACCAACTAAAAAGGCGTAAATCCAGTTGCATTTCTCACCGAAGTCCTATATGCCCATAGAGTTGAGTACAGGATTAAATGCCAATTCCGTTTGTGGACTCCAATCATTCTCTGCAACATATGCTTTAGGACCTTGTTGATCGCCTTAGCGTATCCATTAGCCTACAAATAATATGGAGTAGGATTATCGTGGGATAGTCCTAATTTGGTAGTCAATTCAACCATCATGTGATGGGAAAATGTGATCCATGATCTATGACTACAGCCTATGGAACACCAAATCTAGAGACTACATGATTAAAAAAGAAAAGAGAAGCCATTTCGCCACTGTTGTTTAATGTAGGCATCGCCTCCACCCATTTTGTAAAATAGTCGACAACGACTATAATATACCCAAGCCCCCCAGCTGAGGTGGGGTTACATGTCATGAAATTAATGCCCCATTTAGTGAATGGCCCAACAGCAACTATTGGATGTAGTGGTGTAGGTCATAATCTGGTTTTGCGATAAAAAATTTGACAAGCATGGAAACTTCTCACTGTAATTATGCAATCTTTGAATATAGTGGGGCAGAAGTAACTAGCTGGTAAGATCTTGTGTGCAGTAGCATAAGTGTATAGATGCTCCGCACACGCACCTGAATGACAGTCATTTAGAGCTTTTTTGGCCTCCTCATGCGTGAGGCACCTTCGTAGAACTGTATCGACACCACGACAGTAAAGTGTATCACCGACGATCATGTAGTCTTTGGGTTGGTATTGAATACGATGTTGTTCTGAGCAAGAGGTGTTTGGCCTAAAAGTTTGTGTTTGGAGATAGATTAGTATATCTCCATACCACGGATCGCTTGACAATATCAAAAATAGAGTCTCATCCATGATTGAAGCTTTAGATGTTAAATCATTGGACGACGATGGGAGGTCACAGAGTAACTCCACGAAGACTAGAGATTTCTTTGATTTGGTTTTGGTGAATCCAGATCAAACTCTTGCAAAATGGCTATCCATTTGGAATATTTGCCCCGTACTAATTGGCGCGACAGAATGTAGGTCATAGGGTTGCAATTTGACAAAATGGTAGTTTTGTGAAAGAGAATATAGTGTCGAAATCTCTGTACTACTTGAACAACTACTAAAGCCATCTTTTCAACATAGGAGTACTTGCTTTCTGTATCATTTAAGTCGTGGCTTAAATAATACACAGGATGTTCTATTCCATTGTCTTCTTGCACTAAAACCATGGCGATGGTTGTATCTGTAGCTATGAGATACATGTTAAAGTCTTTTTGATAGTCAGGAGCATACATTAATGATGCTTTTACTAGGGAACCTTTTAAAGCATCAAAGGAAGCTTGCGCAACTTGATCCCAGTTGAAGGGTACTTCTTTTCTCAAAAGACGCGTATAGCCTTTATCTAGTTCAGCATAATGTGGAATGAACCTCCTCAGAAAGTTAGCTTTCCCTTGGAGTTTCTGAATATGAAGCAAATTTGAAGGTGGAGGCATGTCAAGGATTGCCTGAACCTTACATGGGTCGAGTCAAATTTCATCCTTAGAAACTATGAAACCAGGTAATCGACCAGAACCAGCACAAAACACACTCTTGTGCAAATTGAGTCGTATTTTTTAGTGTCAGCAATGTACAAATATGGCTCTCAAATGCTGTGGATGATCAGTCCACTTTCGCGAATGAGCCGGTAGATCATCGAGATACAGTTGAACGATGTGCTTGATGTCATGGAAGGCATAGTTCATTTCCCTATGAAAAGTTTCCCCTACGGTCTTCAAACCGAAAGGTAGTTTATGGTATGCGAATGTGCCCCATGGACATATAAATGCAGTCTTTGGCTGGTCCTGTGGGCAGATATTGATTTGGTTGTACCCAAAAAATCCATCCATGAATGAAAAGATTTTGCACTCGACACATTCACCAATTATCTGTTCGATGAAGGGTGTAGGGTAGTTGTCCTTTGGACACGCTTGATTTACGTCCCTATAATCGATGAACACTCTAATCGTTCCTTGCTTTTTCATCACATGAACAATATTCGATACCCAATCAGTGAGAGGAACAACGTAAATAAAACTAGCATGCAAAAGTTTTTCAACTTCTGCCTTAATGGCAGTGGCTTTCTTCGGGTGAACCAGTCGAAGCCATTGTCGTACTGGTTTGACATCTTGATACATCTTGATCTCATCTTCAACGATGCTCAAGTCAATGCCTAGCATTTCTTCGTATGACCATACAAAGACATCTCTGAATTCACAAAAGAGACGTAGTATATTTCCAGTTCTAAAGGAGAACAAGATTTGCCAACATGAATATTCTCTACAAAATTGGGTTTGGTTGAGATATTAATGGCGATAGTTTCTTCAATATTAGATAGATTTCACTTGGAATCCACTGTATTTATAGTATTTGATAGAAAACAAAAAACTGAAGGATGATTAAGGTCTTTTGAATAATATTCATTGTTATCTTGAAGGTGGGAATGATGGTGGTAATCTTCCCACAGTGTCTCTCCTATCATCATTGACTGGATGATTACTTCATCTGTAGGATGTACTAGAGACCAAGGATTGAAAAAGGAACCATATTCTAAAGACATATATATCCAAACACTCATTGAGTGTTGATTTGGGTTTGCTGCCCAGGCCTAGAAAATTGATTGCTACAAAGATTCTATGGGGCTTGGGGGCAACACCTCGTGATGATCCACAGTATCAAACTGGTCAGAGTTCTTCTTAATCTTTGATGATGTAGAAGATATCATATGACAGGTTTCCATTGTGGCCTCTTCCGCCAGATTACTTAGAGGCGGGAGGGAAAAGGTACCCATTAAGGAAGGGTCTTTTAGGAGACCTACTCTGACATTTTGAAGCAATTAAGAACTTCCATGGATCAATGGAATGCTTCCAGTAGCTTGTGAACTGTTTGGGAAAAAGGTTAGTTGGTCAATGATTATAATTCCATCTTGGAAGGGCAATGCAATCTTTCTAAAATATGTTGACACAACGACGGCCATAGCATAAATTTAGGGCCTTCCCAACAAGATATTGTAGTCAAGGTTTCCATCAATGACCTCGACTTCAATTTCTACTGTCTTTCCCACCAGTTCCACTTGAAAGTTACTTAAAATCCCATACGGCGTGTATGTTCTTCCATCGTTGATGATTGTGACAAGGGTAGTGAACCTAAAGTTTTCCACCAACTCATTGACATAATACAGGTAGATGCCCCCTCATCAATGGCTCTTCGATGAAAAATTTTATTGAGGGATTTTAATTGTATAAGGAAAGCGAGTTGGGTTGGTAACTGAGGTACGTACCCTTTATGGTTAAAGACCACAAGATTGGAATCCGTTGGATCAATCCCAGCTATTGCTGATAACAAAGCCTGCTTTTGGGAGGGAAAATTCTGCAGTACTTCAAGTGTTGACATAACGAATGGCGATTGAGCCAAATCCTCCACTATATTATAATTCTGTGTTGCTCGAGCACGAGGATTAAATGTTGATTTATGTACTACTCCCTTTGGCAGCTTTATAGTTAGTTGAGGAATGATAGGCGGAACAACTTCTGGCAAAGTTGTTGTCGAATCACTGGGTTGATCTGTAGCCTTGTTGTTCAATGACTGTGGATTCCCATAATCTTTATTCCTTGTCAATATCAAAGCATCATTTTGTTGTTTCGAGATGGATAGCATAAGCACTTGGGATGGGGAAGCATGATCGATAGCAACCAGATTAGTTTCTGGGTTCGGAAACGGATCAGTCAACACCGCTGAGGTACTTGAAGTCTTTAAAAATTTCGTGACCTCAGCTCAATGTGGACAATTCTTTGTGAAATGGTCCTCATCACATATGAAACATGGTTGACGAGGTTTCTTTTGCCTAGTAGGGTTTTCAAAATATTTTTCAAGAGTTGAATTCTCCTGTTTCTTCTTATTATTTTTCCCTTTCTTCTTGCCCCCTGGTTGCTTTGGATTCTTGCCCTTGTCAGATGACACGACATTAATCTCCGAGGCAAGAGGTTCTTCATTTGCTTTTTGAATAGAAACTGCAAGGTCTTTTTTAGATGGAGCCTTTGTGGTTTTCATGCTTGTGGTACCGGTCACACCATCACAGGCGTGAGAGTCCTTGTTTGATTTAGGAGGGGGTAGAATAGAAAATTCTGGTCTAGGAGCGTCAGGAATTTTTTCGTAGAGTGTTCTAGACTAAGTATAGATCAAGTCTAAATATTTGGCACAAGCAATGACTTGCTGTTGAGTGACAACTCCTCCTTTTGCCATGTCCTCAGTTATAGAAGGCAATAAGGACTTAATAAACCACTCAGCTAAAAGCTGATCAGGAACATACGTCTTTACCATTCGACGATGACATCGCCACTCATGAATATGATCAGATATGTGAGTGGCCATGGTTTGTTTAAAATTGGTAAGGAGTTATGTGCATGTTTCGTACCTTATGGGTAACTGAAAGTGGGTTAGAAGCGTTGTGGCAAGGATGCTGAAGTTATCGAATGAAGATCTAGGCAATTCAATATACCATTTCACTGCCGGGCCAGTAACCGTTCTCTGAAAAAGGTGAAGCCTAATCAAATCATCATTCAGGGTGTTAGATGAGCACCACAAATGAAAAGTCATTACGTGATTCGATGGATCTTCACCTGGATTTCCACTGAATTTAGGAATATTGGAGGGAAGTTTATGAGGAATTGTTGGCCACCAAGGGGCATAAGCAATTGGATCATTAGTCAGTCGGTTCAAATCTGGTAATTCTAGAGTTTCTACAAAGGGAAACTGTTGATTTATGTTAGGCGAAGCATACCCAGGATAATATGGAATCATCGGAGTAGTAGGTCTTTGCATACCAGCATAATGTACCTAATGTTGGTAACTTTGATAAGGTTGTTGGACATAACCATTATAGTATGGTTGTTGATAACCATTTTGAAAATGAGGTTGTCCATTACCTACAAAGCCTTGTTGCTCAGGTCGTTGGTAAGTTTGTTGGAATTGCAGTTGTTGGTATTGTACTAGCCATGGTTGTTGGACCATTTGCTATTGCCCAATACTAGAAGATTGACCAAGATGTAGAGTGATTATACCCGTTTGAGCCTGAGTCATTCCAGGTAAGGAAGCACTAACCTGAGGTTATGATTGAGCCGTAGAGAGAAGAGGCTATTGTATTGCAACCTGAGAGAGTTGAGGTTGACACACAATAGGCAGTGCTTGTACTTGTGACACAGTCACAATAGCAAGTGTAGTAGGAATATTTGACATAGGTTGGGTCGGTTGTATTGAATATACAACCCTTGGTAGTTGAGGCAGTATTGGTACCCAACCACTGGATGTAATTCCAATTGGACCTAAATTTTTTTGTAAACTCTCATATGGTTGTTCTCGAGGAGGGAACAATGAAAAATCATACTGCCCTCCATATGGCAGCAACCCAGTGTTCAAAGGATATATTGGTTTTTGAAGACTGGTCTGCCTAAATTGATACTGGCATGTTGGATCAACTTGCCGAGTTTCAACATAAGAAATACTAGATGGGATTTCGGATGAACAAATAGGAACAAACAATGTCGTTGAAACAGTCCCTGAACAAACTCCAGCTAGTGATTGGTAACTAGCCGGGATAGATGGTATACCAACAAACATTGTAGGAATGGCAACAGGAAGCTCTGTCGTAGCTGTATCAGATGATACAGTTCTAGATGTTGATGGTTGCTCAGACATCTTTATGTTGGGTGTGGAGCCTAATTATCTTCTATATTCAAAGGTATCACCACATTGGACCCCAGTTCGAAATGGGGGTGGCAATGCTGCCTGTAAAATATTCGCTGCAGGGGGGGTCCAGGGGGTTTCGGGGGCAGCGCCCCCGAAGCTAAAAACAACTGTAAAATTGCCTTGTAAAAGCATAGTAATTTCTAGTCAATCTGGGCCATTCATTAGGCGGATGATTTGACGGTAGAACTTGTGTTTAGTTTAGGGTTTTTTTCCCTAGAAGGAAACCCCTCTCTTTGTATGAGGGCATTGTATTTGAGGCTATGTGATAGATGTGTATTCTATGAGCGGGAAATAGAGAGGTGAGACTGTGAGAGAAAACAGAGGATATTACAGCGGATCTGTTGTAGGTTGTGTCTCTTCATTTTGCTGGATAATAGAAAGGAAGGACTGGCTGTTTGGGGTGGACGTAGCCCAAACTGGGTTAACCACGTATATCTGTGTCTCTCTTGTTTTATGCGTTTTTTGTGTTTATATTTCTGCAATATTTTATGTGTTCCATTGCTCCATAATATATAATTTTCTAACAACTGGTATCAGAGCCGAAGGTCTATCTGGCTGGTAAACTCGCAAGAAAGAAGGGTTCCTGGTTCGAGTGGGAGCAATGGCAGAAGATGGTAAGTTTAGGGTCGAGAAATTTAACGGCCAAAACTTCTCGCTGTGGAAGATGCAGATGGAAGATTATCTGTATCAGAAAGATCTGTACCTACCATTGGGCGGAAAATCAAAGATGCTGACGGGTATGACTGATGAAGAATGGAACCTTCTCGATAGAAAGGCACTCGGAACAATACAGTTGTGCCTTGCTGCATCAGTTGCCTTCAACATTTCGAAGGAAACCATGACAGAGGGTTTGATTCAAGCGTTGTCGAAACTATATGAAAAACCCTCGGCCTCAAACAAGGTATTTCTTATGAAACGATTATTTAATATGAAGATGTCGGAAGGTGGATCTGTTGCAGACCATTTAAATGATTTTAATACAATTACAAGTCAGTTAAGTTCTGTAGGGGTAAACTTTGATGATGAAGTTAGAGCTCTATTATTCTTGTGCTCATTGCTAGAAAGTTGAAATGGTTTGGTAATGGCCATTAGTAACTCTGTTTCTGGATCTAGTACTTTAAAGTTTGATGATGTTGTCGGTGCTATCCTTAGTGAGGAAATGCGACGGAAAAGCTCCTGTGAGACATCGGGAAATGGTTTGAGTACAAAGTCTAGAGGAAGAAAAATGGAAAGAGGAAAGAGTTCAGGATATCGCAGTAAATCAAGGAAAGGCAGATCCAAATCCAGATCAGGGATAGTGTGCTGGAAATGTGGAAAAAAAGGACACCTAAAGAAAGACTGTAGATCTCGGAAGGGAAAAGAAGGAGTTGCACAGTAAGAAAACAATCATGAAGCAAATGTGACAGGTGAGGTGTTACAAGATGCTTTGATTCTTTCTTTCGAAAATATTATTGATTCATGGGTGGTAGATTCAGGGGCTTCATTCCATGCCACACTTAATAAGAAATACTTTCATGACTATGTTCAAGGAGATCTTGGACAAGTTCGTCTAGGTGATGATAAAACCTGTAAAATCGTTGGAATTGGTAAGGTTCTTGTAAAACAACAAAATGGAAACCAATGGCTATTAAAGGAGGTAAGGCATGTTCCAGATCTAAACAAAAAAATTGATTTCAACAGGGCAGTTAGGCGATGAAGGTTGTGTGCCAACTTTCACAAATAAAGCTTGGAAGGTCACCAAAGGAGCCCTGGTAATAGCAAAAGGCGAAAAGGTTGGTACATTGTATTTATGCAATGGTATTTCTAGCTCTGTTTATGCTTTAACTTCCAAAGGAGCAGATGCAGCATTATGGCATCATAGGCTTAGACACATGAGTGAAAAGAGGATGAAGATTCTTCACTCAAGGAATTTGTTGCTAGGTTTGAAGAATGTTGATTTGGACTTCTGTGAGAATTGCATTTATGGAAAACAGAAGAGAGTCAGATTTCTCAGAGTTGGGAAAGAAAAGAAGAGCGAAAAACTAGAGCTTGTGCATACAGATGTATGGGGACCTGCTCACGTATCATCTCTTGGTGGCTCTCGTTATTATGTTACTTTTATTGATGATGCAACTAGAAAAACTTGGATTTATTGTATTAAGAATAAATCTGATGTATTTGATACTTTCAAGAAATGGAAAGCTTTGGTTGAGATTGAGACAGGAAAGAAATTGAAGTGTCTTAGATCAGACAATGGAGGTGAATATTGCAGCAAAGAGTTTGATAGGTACTGTTCAGAGCATGGAATTCGCAGAGAGAAGACAGTTCCAAGAACACCACAAGAAAATAGTGTGTTAGAAAGGATGAATAGAACAATCATGGAGCGTGCAAGGTGCATAAGATTGCATGCAGGATTGCCTTTACAGTTTTGGGCAGATGCTGTAGATACTGTTGTTTATCTAATAAACAGAGGGCCTTTAAGTTCCTTGGATGGTGGTGTTCCAGAGGAAGCATGGACAGGTAAAAAGGTAAACTACTCTATTTTAAAGCCTTTTGGTTTTGAGGCCTTTGTCCATATTGATAAAGAAAATAGAACAAAGCTTGAGGCAAAGTCAAAGAAATGTACCTTTATTGGATATGGTGTTAATGATTTTGGTTATCGCTTATATGATTACGAAAATCACAAAATCATTAGGAGCAGAGATGTAATATTCAATGAAAAGGTCTTGTATAAGAATTAGTTGCAGGAAAAGAAATAGGAAAAGGAAAACAAGGAATACGCAGTTCTTGATGAAATCACTGAAAAAGTAAAGGTGCCTGAAAATAATAATAATCAACAACCACAACAACAGCAACCACCACAACAACAACAGGCACCCCAAACACCTGAAAGTGGTGTTAGAAGATCTACCAGGATAAGTAGACCCCCTGAACGATACTCTCCTTCATTATATTATTTATTGTTGACTGATTCCGGTGAACCCAAATGTTATGAAGAAGCAATGCAGGTTGAAAGCAGGAAGAAGTGGGAGGTAGCCATGGAAGAAGAGATGGACTCCTTAATGCATAACCAGACTTGGGATTTAGTCAGGTTGCCTGTAGGAAAATCTACATTGAAGAATAAATGGGTTTACAGCCTGAAGGAAGAAGATGGAGGAAGACAGAGGTACAAAGCTAGACTTGTGGTGAAGGGGTTTGCACAGAAGAAAGGTATTGATTTTGATGAAATATTTTCTCCTGTTGTTAAAATGACTTCAATTAGAACTATTTTAAGTCTTGTAGCAGCTGAAGATTTGCATCTTGAGCAGTTAGATGTAAAGACAGCCTTTCTCCATGGGGATTTGGAGGAAGAGATATATATGCAGCAGCCACAAGGATATGAGGTGAAAGGGAAGGAGAAACTAGTGTGCAGGTTGAAGAAGAGCTTGTATGGCTTAAAACAGGCTCCAAGGCAGTGGTATCTAAAATTTGACAAGTTTATGTCTGAACAAGGTTATACTAGAGGTCACTCTGATCATTGTGTTTATTTGAAAAAGCAAAATGATGGCAGCTATATTATATTGTTATTGTATGTAGATGACATGCTTGTTGTAGGATCTAACATGCAGGAAATAAATGTGCTCAAAAGAAAATTGGAAAATTTATTTGCAATGAAGGATTTGGGAGCTGCAAAACAAATCCTTGGTATGAGAATAACTAGAGACAGGAAAAATCATAAATTAATGTTGTCTCAGAATGAGTACATACAAAAGGTGTTGAAAAGATTTAACATGCACAATGCAAAACCAGTTAGTACACCTTTTGCTAGCCATTTCAAACTTAGCAAGGAAATGTGCCCAAAGACCCAAGAAGACATGGATTATATGTCTAAAGTTCCATATGCATCAGCAGTTGGAAGCTTAATGTATGCAATGGTCTGCACAAGGCCTGATATTGCACATGCAGTGGGAGTTGTAAGCAGGTACATGTAAAAACCAGGAAAGGAACATTGGATGGCAGTGAAATGGATTCTCAGATATTTGAAAGGTACCACAAATCAATCATTATGCTTTGGTGGTTCAAACATCTCCCTACAAGGATATGTTGATGCAGATATGGCAGGTGACAGAGATAACAGGAGGAGCACTACAGGATATGTATTTACTGTTGGAGGAACAACTGTCAGTTGGGTTTCTAAAATCCAAAGTTTTGTTGCACTTTCAACAATAGAAGCAGAGTATGTTGCTGCTACAGAGGCTAGTAAAGAAATGATTTGGTTACAAAGGTTTATGGGTGAATTGGGTAAGGAGCATGATATGGGCACATTATACAGTGATAGCCAAAGTGCCATTCATCTTGCAAAGAACTCAACATTTCATTCCAGGACTAAACACATATAGCTCAAGTACCATTTCATACAATCAGTGTTGGAAGATGGAGAGTTGAAGCTGGAAAAGATACACACTAGCCAGAATCCTGCAGATATGCTAACAAAAGTTGTAACCAGGGAGAAACTGAGAATATGCTCAGTTTCAATTGGTCTTCAAGGATGACGATGAACATGAGAAACAGCCAGGTCCAAAGAGGAGTCATTGTCCAGCAAATGGAGCAACAGTGGAGTTGCTACAATAAGTCTCCAAGTGGGAGATTGTTGGGTGTGGAGCCTGATTATCTTTTATATTCAAAGGTATCACCACATTGGACCCCAGTTTGAAATGGGGGCGGCAACGCCGCCCGTAAAATATTCACTGCAGGGGGGGTCCAGGGGGGTTTCGGGGGCAACACCCCCAAAGCTAAAAACAACTGTAAACTTGCCTTGTAAAAGTATAGTAATTTCTAGTCAATCTGGGTCGTTCATTAGGCAAATGATCTGACAGTAGAACTTGTGTTTAGTTTAGGGTTTTTTTTCATAGAAAGCAACCCCTCCCTTTGTATGAGGGCATTGTATTTGAGGCTGTGTGATAGATGTGTATTCTGTGAGCGGGAAATAGAGAGGTGAGACTGTGAGAGAAAACAGAGGATATTACAGCGGATCTGCTGTAGGTTGTGTCTCTTCATTTTGCTGGATAATAGAAAGGAAGGACTGGTTGTTTGGGGTGGATGTAGCCCAAACTGGGTGAACCACGTATATCTGTGTCTCTCTTGTTTTATGTGTTTTCTGTGTTTATATTCCTGCAATATTTTATGTGTTCCATTGCTCCATAATATATAATTTTCTAACAATTTAATCTATCCAAAATATTTTCTAGCAATTCGACAGGAACTTGCGATGAAGGATGATTAAAAGAACTAACTTCAGGAGTAGAAGGATATAAGTGGATCTCAGTTCCAAAATGCAATGGGGTACTGGATGGAAAATCCTCTACTATCTCTTCTATTGCAATCAGTCCAGGTGGAAGAGGTAGACCGTTAGGTTTGTAAAATATTTCTGGAGCCGAAGAAGGTATTTCTTCTTGTTGGGTTGTGTTATAGTCTTTCCACGTAGTTAACAGGGGGTTTGAGGGGCACTAGTAACCCCACTTTATGGGGTCTGGGGTAGTGCTTTGGAAAATTCTAGTTTTGGACCCTATGTTAGGTTGGGCAGACCCACTTATGGTTTTGTGCATGATTTTCGCAAATGTTTTTGGACACGATGGTTTTCGGTCCATGGTATTGGATGCTTCGGCATGTATAAATATGTATTATAAAATTGAAAGGAACATAATGGAAAATCAAGCTGGTAGTCCTGGTTTTGAGATCCAGGGGAAATTCTATGTGTATATGTGTTTTATGTGTTATGATCTCGCATTGTTTATTTTCTGTGTTTTAGAATTCATATGTAAGTAATTTATGTACGGGGTTAAAATCTACATTTGGTATCAGAGTTGATTTGGCTTCAAGGGGATGCCTTTGTTGTTGAGGGGTTTCACTCGGGCCTGTGGTAGACCCTGTTCAGTGGGAGATTTGCGAGATCAATTCTGGTGGTGAAAGAAGATGATGAGCAGTGGAAAGATAGAGATCGAGAAATTTAATGGTCATAGTTTTGGAAACCTAAGATGGAGGATCTATTGGTGGATAAAGATCAGTGGATCACAGTAGATCCAGGTACTAAACCAACGGGAGTGTCCAATGAAGAATCGAAGAATTTGGATTGGAAGGCAAAGAGCACAATACGGTTGTGTGTCTCAGATTCAGTATTGTTGAATGTATCAGGGGAAGCTACAGTACATCCTTTGTGGGAAACGTTAGGGACTTTGTACCAATCTAGATCTCTGGTGAATAAACTGTTCTTGTGGAAAAGGTTGTATAACCTGAGGATGAAAGATGGAGACTGAGTGACAGAGCATATGAATGCATTTAATACTGTGGTAAGTCAGTTAGCATCTGTTGATATTAAAATTTTAGATGAAGATAATTGCATCAGTTTGTTGTGTTCTCTACTAGCTTCGTGGGATAGTCTAGTTATTATAATAGGTAGCAATGCAATTGCCTTGCAGTTTGATGAAATAGTCTCAGCCTTACTGACGGAGGAGATGAGATGGAAAAATATGGAGAGCCAAAATGGTGATGCCTTGTCTTTACGAGGACGGTCCTAGAATAGAAACAAAAATAAGTCATCAAGTGGGAGATCTAAATCTCCAGGAAAACATATAAAGGTGGTGTGCTAGAAATGCGGAAAGGAAGGCCACTTCAAAAGGGACTGTAAATCTAAAGCTCTTGACAAAGGAAAGGGATCTGATGAGGCTCCTTCTGCAGAGGCGAAAACCACCTCAAATGAAGGTGGGGATGTGTACTTGGCTTCTTCAAGTGCACTTGTAGATCATGAGGCATGGTTGATTGACTCAGGTGCATCCTCTCACTTCACTCCCCATAGATAGTGGTTCTGTCAGTATGAGAAATATGATGGTGGTGATGTCTTCTTGGGGGATGACAGGAAGGCTAGAATCTATTATGAAACCAACTGAAGAAAAGATAGAAAAGATAGATCAACGCCTTAGAATTCAGCCTCTTCGAGGGGGCAACCTCCTTTACATTACATAAATGAACAATTCTTGGATGATACAAATGAAAAGACCTCCTTTCTATATATAGGAGTCTAAGGGGTTATAACATAATCAGAGCCAACATAAAAATAATAATGTAAGGGTACAATAATTACAATAGTGGGCTTCTATGTGGCACAATAGTAACAATATGGGCACTACATGGGTACATCAATATAATAAGTGGGTTGTACTAATAACAATAAGGGGTTACACTAGTAGTATAGGGGCCTAACATGCCCCTCTCCTTCAAAAAGCGTTGTCCTCAACGCTTGAGTAGTTCTTGATGCTTCTGTATAAAATTCTTGTCGTCCCATGTGGAATCTTCAGCGGGTAAGTTCTTCCACTTGATGAGATACTCTGAAATTGATTGATTTCGTAGCTGTTGGGTTCTTGTTTCTGCAACTGCTCCAGGTTCCAATATGATTTTTCCTTTCTCTTCAAATTCTAGCAATATTGTTTGAATTGGGATCTTTTGCAACTTTTGAATAAGTGGCCATACTTCTTCGTCCTTCTTCTATTCATCCCTTGCTTCGTTTATCCAATTTGGTTGGATAATAGAAATAGCACAAAACAATGCTTCCACATCCTCATCCTTGAAGAGTCTTCCCATTCGGTAAGGTCACCATTTTTTAAGTGCATGTAGTATTGCCAACATTTCCTTCTCATAAATATCTTGCTTGAGATGTAGCAGTAAAAATACCCAATCACCTACATCAAAACATTTTTCACTACAACGTTGATCTACCTGTTGTTTTGTTTAATTTTGCACCGAAGTGGCGTTATCCTTTAAAAGTTGGAGAACTTGTTGTTGATGATCGATGTGATCTTTCACTGCTTGAACCTTTTTATTCTTGATATGTCCTTCTATCTCTAAAGTTTGAGGAGTGGTAATTTCTTCCAATCCTTTACAAGATATGGCTGGATTCATTTCTTGATGCTCGATGTGATCTTTCACTTCTTGAACATTTTTCTTCTTGATATGTCCTTCTATCTTGATAGTTTGAGGAGTGGTAATTTCGACCAATGAATTAGAAGATATGGTTGGATTCATTTCTTCTTTCTCGATGTGATCTTTCACTTCTTGCACCTTTTTCTTCTTGATATGTCCTTCTATCTTGAGAGTTTGACGAGTGGTAATTCTTGCCAATGCTTTACAAGATATCGTTTGATTGATTTCTTCTTTCTCTGGGGTGGGGTCCTGGCATATATCTTCTTCTTTTGATGTTTCTTGATCCTTTTCTTCCTCCTCTTCATATTCTATGTAAAATAATTTCTTCTCAGCACACTTATGACCTTTAGTGCATTTGCTTTCACAATTGTAACAAGCCCTTTTTCTCTTTTTTCTTCCAATTGTTGTGGTGTAACCCTTGTAGGTTGTGGAAGGCTACGAGAAACAACAATTACATCTTTATAGTTGTGAGGGGTATGCTTCCTGGTTTCCATAATTTTTCTTTCCAATATTTCACAAAGCCCTTTTACTCTTTCCAGTTGTTGTCGTGTTGCTCTAAAGAAGGTGTTGCTCTTTGTATCCTCATAATGTGCTATCATTTCCTCCATGAAAATTGACCACGTAACAAGTTGTTTACAAGAACAGAGCCCTTCATACCATAAAAATTGATCTGGTTCTAAATATGAAGATGCAATACATACCTTTTGTAATAGTGGTACACCATGTAGATCAAAATATTGCTCCATCTGAAGTATCCAATTTATGGGTTCCTTGCCATCAAACTTCCTCATCTTGCTTTTTCTTGATTTTAGGAGATTGATCTTCAAATGACTGTAACTCTGTACTTTTGTATCTTTAAGTTCTAAAATTTTGACCTGCAGTAGCCCTCTATTTCCTCTTTCCAATGCCACAAGTCTGACCCAAATTGGGTTCTCCAAGGAAGAGTTATGTGAAATCTCCCACAGTGACTTGATTATAGACTAGTTCAGTAGAGAAAACTTGTACGATGTGCCAAGAGTCACTGTTTCAACATTTGGATCTGAAAAATGTATACAGGAAACTACAGTCTGTCCTCTTTCTATACATTCTTACAAAATTTCAATCCGATCCCCAGAGAGAAATTTATGACGATTTTCCCCAGGTCACCTGTTTGGAATGTAATTCAAGAGTCTGCAAAAAGACCAACTTCCTCAGATCATATCTCCACCAATATAGCGCGAAAAGCTCTGAAATTTGGACCCAATGTTTACCACGATTTCTTCTCAAATGGGTTTTTTTTGCAACTTCTGAAACATCACAGAAAAAAGTTATAGCGAAAATGCCACGATGACCTGTTTGGAGCAGCGAAACTCTAGAATCCAAAGCTCTGATACCAAATGTTATGAAACCAGCTCAAGAAAAGATAGAAAAGATAGATCAACGCCTTAGAATTCAACCTCTTCGAGGGGGAAACCTCCTTTACATTACATAAATGAACAATTCTTGGATGATACAAATGAAAAGACCTCCTTTCTATATATAGGAGTCTAAGGGGTTATAACATAATCAGAGCCGACATAAAAATAATAATGTAAGGGCACAATAATTACAATAGTGGGCTTCTATGGGGCACAATAGTAACAATATGGGCACTACATGGGTACATCAATATAATAAGTGGGTTGTACTAATAACAATAAGGGGTTACACTAGTATTATAGGGGCCTAACAGAATCATTGGTCGTGGAAAAGTAAAGTTGAAACTGCAAGGTGGAAGCGTTAGAACACTTCCGGGTGTTCTGCATATTCTTACATTAGCTAGAAATCTGATTTTTGTTAGTAAGTTGGATGATGCAGGTGTAAAAATAGTGTTCGAAAAGGATTCCCGCAAGATGGTTCGGGGAGCACTGGTATTGATGCGGGGAGTTCGGATTGGAACTCTGTACAAGCTGCAAGGTAGCACTGTTGTTGATGGGTGCAATAGTTTCGTCGTTCCTAAAAGTGGAGCAGAAAATCTTGTGGTCTTTGGAGAAAAGACCATGTTGTGGCATCAAAGGCTTGGACATATTGGAGAGAAGGGCCTTTGAATACTTCATGGTAAAGGTATGGTAGAAGGTATGAGTAATAGCTCTATGGATTTTGATTTCTGTGAAAATTATGTATATGGGAAGCAGAATTGGGTGAGTTTCCCCTCTGGTAGTAAGAGGGCAAAATAGATATTAGAACTTGTGCACAGTGATGTGTTTGGACCTGTGAAGGTTCCATCACTGAGCAAGTCCATCTATTATGTACCATTTATAGATGATTTCTCAAGGAATACATGGATATATTTCCTTAAGAAGAAATCTGAAGCCTTTGACAGGTTTAAAGAATTTAAGGCTCTTGTGGAAAATCAGACAGAGAAGAAGATAAAGGTGTTGAGGACAGATAATGGTGGAGATTTTTGCAGCAATGAATTTGAAGAAGTCTGTAAAAAGTGTGGTATATAACGACAGAAGACTACTCCATATACACCTCAACAAAATGGAATTGCAGAAAGAATGAATAAGACGTTGATGGAAAGGGCAAGAAGCATGCTTAGTGGTGCCAAGTTAGGACAGGAATTCTGGGCAGAGGCGGTGGATACTGCATATTACCTAGTCAACAGGTCACCTTCATCAGCGTTGGAGGATAAGACTCCACAAGAGGTATGGACTGGTAAGAAACCCTCTCTTTCACATCTGAGGGTATTTGGATGTGATGCATATGTACATGTTCCAAAGGAGAAAAGAACGAAGTTGTACAGTAAATCTAAAAAGTGCATATTTATTGGGTATAAGGATGGTTTAAAGGGTTATAAGTTTTTGAACCCAGTAACAAGGAAGGTTGTGTACAAATGAGATTTGGTGTTCAGAGAGGTGAAAGATGTTATTAAACATGAAGTCCAACTAGGAACCTGAGAAGATAGAGTTTGAGCTAAAGGAGGAAGAATCAGACTCTACAGTAGAGGAGGAATCAGAAGATGAAGAGCCACAAACTTCGGCTATGAGAAGATCAGTTCGAGAAAGAAGGTAGGCAGAAAGGTATAGTCCATATACTTTCTATACAAATTTTGGTTTGTCTGTTACTGATGATGCTCCTAGAACTGTGAAGGAAGCAGTGGATTCAAAGGATGGAAAACTATAGAAAGAGGCCATGGTTGATGAAATGGCATCTTTGCACAAAAATGAGGCTTGGGATCTGGTGGACTTACCGGCTGGAAGGAAACCCATTGGCAGCGAATGAGTGTTCAAAAAGAAGACAAATGCAGAAGGAAATGTGGAGAAATACAAAGCTCAGTTGGTAGCAAAAGGTTATTCCTAGGTGCCAAGAATTGATTTTGGTGATATTTTTTCTGTTGTTGCCAAGGTAGCTTCTATTAGATTACTTTTATCTGTTGCTGCAGCTTTTGATTTTGAGGTAGAATAAATGGATGTGAAGACAACATTTCTTCACGGGGATCTGGAAGAGGAGATCTACGTGAAGCAACCTGAAGGCTTTGTGGTGAAGGGTAAGAAGGAATTAGTATGTAAGTTAAAGAAGTCTCTATATGGGTTAAAAAAGTCACCAAGGATGTGGTATGAGAAATTTGATACATTTATACGGGGACTTGGCTTCACCAGAAGCAAAGCATATCACTGTGTTTATTTTAAATTAATTGGTGACTATGTTATTTATCTGGTCTTGTATGTGGATGATATGTTGCTGGTTGGAAATGACAAAGAAATTTTCTAGGATTTGAAGACCCAATTGTCCTCCAAATTCGACATGAAAGATCTTGGTGCTGCAAACTATATTTTGGGAATGGAAATTAAAAGAGATCAGGCAAAGAAGAAGCTCTAGTTAAACCAGAGGAAGTATGTCGAGACAATGTTGCAGAGGTTTAATATGAAGGATAGTAAACTGGTGAAGGTTCCTATTCCTGTAGGTGTGAGGTTATCTGCTGAACAGTGTCCCAAGACACAAGAAGAGGAAGAGGACACGTCCCGTGTTCCATATGCAAGTACAGTCAGTAGCCTGATGTATGCAATGGTTTGTACTAGACCAGACATTGCACATGCAGTGGGAGTATTGATCAGGTTTATGTCAAAACCAGGAAAGGAGGATTGGACAGTAATGAAACGGGTTTTCAGTTATTTGCGTGGCACTAGTGATTATGGTTTATGCTACCAAGGAAGACTAGGATTGGATAGAGTGTTGGATATTCATGGCTTTGTTGATGCAGACTGGGTGGAGATCTGGATCAGAGAAGATCTACAGGTGGGTATGTGTTTAACCTATTTGGAGGTGCAGTCAGTTGGATGAGTAAGAAACAATCTATAGAGGCACTGTCAACTACAGAGGCAGAATACATGGTAGCCACTCATGCAAGCAAGGAAGTAGTTTGGTTGCAGAGATTGTGTTCAAGTATGGGGTTAGTACAGGAAGCTATAAGGATAGACTGTGACAGCCAAAGTGCAATTTTCTTGGCAAAGAAACCTGCATATCATTCAAAGACAAAGCACATTGATGTTCAGTATCGCTTTGTGAGGGATATGATAGAAGACAAAAAGGTGTTGCTGGTAAAGGTGGACACTTTGAAGAATACTGTAGATGCATTGAAAAAATCTGTGAGCTTTGAGAAGTTCTCTTGGTGTAGAGAGACAATCGGCATTTCAGGGCTGGAAAAATGACTAAGCTCTCTTGTGGCCCCCTGTGGAAAGAAAACAACAAGTGGGAGAATGTTGGGTTGTGTTATATTATTTCCACATAGTTAATAGGGGGTTTGAGGGGCACTCGTAACCCCACTTTATGAGGTCCGGGGCAGCGCCCCGGAAAATTTTGGTTTTGGACCCTATGTTAGGTTGGGCAGACCCACCTATGGTTTTGTGCATGATTTTCGCACATGTTTTTTGGACGTGATGGTTTTCGATCCATGTTATTGGACGCGATGGTTTTCGGTCCACGGTATTGGATGCTTTAGCATGTATAAATATGTATTATAGCATTGAAAGGAACATAATGGAAAATCAAGCGGGTAGTCCCGATTTTTGGATCCAAGGGAAAATCTCTGTGTATATGTGTTTTATGTGTTATGATCTCGCATTGTTTATTTTCTGTATTTTAGAATTCGTATGCATGTAATTTCTGTATGGGGTTAAAACCTACACTTCTGTAGTGACAGATACCGGAGGGGTGACACCTTCTGAATTTTGGAACTCAACTTCCAGATGTTCAAGTAAGTGAACTTCAGTCTCTGGATCAGCTCTAGCTAGAGCTACTTCAGGTATAGAAGTGTCTACCATTACACTAGGATCAGTTCTAATGTCCTCTTGTAACTGTGAAACTTCTTCTCTAAAGGCAGATGTACCAGAAATGATCAGAGTAACTGTAATCTCTGACGATTTTGAAACACAAGTTTCAAATAAATCAGGTGAATTGGACTCAGTTAAATGAGACCGTTTTTCTCGGAATGGCGTCGTTTCCAGAGTCAAAGATAGTTGACTTGCTAGTCTCTGCGAATGACAGGGTTTTGATTGACTTTCTTCCACAATTGCGAATTACTTGATCAACTAAAAATCAAGGGGAAAAAATGTTATTTCTAATTTAATAAATTTTAAGGACACTTTGACACAACTTTTCTTTTCCAATTTTTAAGAGCCGAGGAAAAGCTAAAGATGACTCTAGTCCCCTTCAATTTTTAATGAGCCTGAAGTGACAAGTGCTCAGATGGACTTTTTCTTTTAAGGAGTCGAAAAGGAATGAAAGTGACTACTCTGGAAATCTAGATAGAGGGATTACCAAACCAATCGCAAAACTGCAAAATACACCTTGGTGATAAATTAAGGAGAAATTACCAAGGACTTATGTACAGTAGTCAATCTTCCCGAATGCTATGTTCAGTGCATTGCAATCGATAGGGTGGCAGACACGGCTTCCTATGGATAACGGATATAAGCCTATTGTGGTCTCCCAATATATACTTGATGGTACGGGGAGCACAAGTCCGTGCTAGCACTTGTCATATCAAAGAGGAGGAATCACCCAACCTTCGATGAAAACGATAGTTACTAGATTTTATGATGTCGGAACACATCTCTAGCGTAGACCTCTAGATGTGTTGCGTTAAGTTCCAAAGTGTTGTTAAGTTCATTGAAATTTATTTTAGAGTTGATCTTGCTTAGAAGTTTTCCTTTCAATGGTTCACCGCGTGATGTAGATGTAAAATTCCTAAATATGCAGTCTACAATGATAAACAATCGTTGTTTGTTTTTAGCAATGAAAATCCTAGCTACTAAGGAAAGAAGATTCGATCCATTCAAATAAAGATCAAAAAGCACACATCAAATACACTTTTCATAAATCATTTTTCGCACATAGTCTAAATGCAAATGAAAATGCATGTATTTGTTTTCATTTTCCTTAATGTGAAAATGCCAAAAAGAAAAACTAAGTATAGATCTGAAATATTTTCTTCAAAACGACATTTCGACAATTTCTTTTTCAAAATAGAAAGGAAGACTAAATGACACTTTTCAATTTCAAATAGAAAAAGCTTTTGACACTTCAAATATCAACAAAACAAATCAAAAACAGGACAAAAATTTAAATCGACTATCTAGAGAAGGAAGACTGAACAACACTTCTCTTTTTGACACAAAACGATAGTTACGACACTTTTGCACCAAAACGACAGTTTGATTTAGGCAAATTTTCGACAAAGGACCGCAAATGATGGACAAATACATAAAAACATTTACTAATCCTAATCAATGGAGGCTGATCTATGTAATGCAAGTAGGCTTCAGTAATGAGACATTGTTCATAAGCAGCAAATCAACTAAACAGAACTGAAAACAAGGACAAAAAACACCAAATTTCAAGGGGAGAAATAGGTTCAATCAGTCATCGCACCTATGCTTCACAGAAAAAAGTATGAATGACACCTACTACAGTCAAGAAGTGTGATACATACTGGTTGACAGTGACAGATAGTGTGATGGGCTAGAGAGCGCAACTGAAGTGGGTTTTGGCTCAAATTTGTAGTTGCTTTCAGTGATTTAAGCTGAGCTATGATAGACAGTAAAGAGAAAAGTATAGAGGAATGATCTTGAGAGGTTACTGAGCTACCAATAGGGCATCTAGAATGCTTGTAAGTCAGATGTTCAGTTCATAAACTAAACCAGAGATTGACTGAAGCAGCGTTCATTTACTATGCAATTGCAGAGCAAGAGCAGTTCGAAGGCTATCTGGCTAACTTTAGGCTCTGTCTATAGTTTATAAAGCAAAAAAAAACAAGAAACAAACAAACCATTCGATCCCCAGTGGAGTCACCATTTTGTTTCAGGGAAAATTAGTGTCTTTTCGATCCGCTAGTCCCACTGGAACTGGCAGCTATCCTAGAAACAAACAATCAAAGCAATTTGCGATTTCCTCTATGTATGATAGACAAGAGAGAAGCAAAGGGACCAACCTGGATCTTCCGCTTGACTCCTTGCTTGATTTATCTCCCCCTTGATAGAGCTTGCACCTCTTCTCCTACTTATCCCGCTCAATGAATACCTGTAGAGACAAAGTAACAAAACACCATCAAAGCATCTTAATCTATTATATCATAAACAATGCAGAATCAGAAATACATTGAACATACAATGGCATTCATAAATAACAACATTCACAAATACACGATTGTATGGAGGAAAACTCAAAGAACTTTATTAATAATAGAAGGGAGAATTACAACCCAGCTGTTTGATCTAGCATCATCCTCCCAACGTCAAAGCCATCTTCACCTCATGAAAAGCAAGATCACCCAACAATACAATGCCTTTTCTCAAAGACAAACTATTAGCACTTCCTTACAAATTACAAAATTTAAGCCACCAAATATCTTAGATGAGGGATCCATTTATAGATGTTTGCAAGGGTGTGAGTCATCTCTGGGTTTTTTATTAGTGTCATTCCACTTGTTTTTTTGGTTCCACTTGGAGATTTCTTGGATCTCTTACTCATCCCTGGGCGAATTCAGAGAAACAAGTGTCATAGGAGAAGTTTCTAGTAGATTCAATGAGCATCCACTTAGCAAACTGTCTCTGACATTTGTCCATTCTCACTCATCACACCCCACAGAAGGCTTCTTCAGTATGCATCACACCTGGCTAGTGTAGGAGTCAATATGTATCACACCCTGATAGTGGAGCAGTCAGTATGGTCTAGTTTTGGCCAGTTCTGAGTGGTTTTTTAGGTGGAACTTTTGGGGAATGATGTAATCAGTTGACCATGATATTTTAGGGTATGAAACAACACTTTTAGCGGTTAAAGAGCCCTTGGTTTTTTGACATATAAGATTATGGTTGTAGTGCCCAAATATGTCTATAATAGCTATGCATACCTACATTTTCATTTGTGAATGTTTATGGTCCTTGTCAAGGAATGGAAGGGATAAACACTAAGATTACTTCTCGCATGTCAAAGAAAGTTGCCTTCACTTTCCGCATTAAATCTATTTTATAAATTTTGTGATAAATCCATAAATTGAGGTTTTCCATCAAGGTATCAATATCTAGCTTGAGGGTGTCAAGTTACGTGAAATAATGCAACATAGTTGAGCCTACGGTTGTGTGGAAAGTGGTTACCCTTTTGTAGTTCCACATTGCAAAAGATTTGTCTCAAGGCAATTACCCCTTGTACATTATTATTTAGTTTCTCTTTTCAGAAAGTCTATATGCACATTGTGGACATTTGGCATTGTCTTTTTGGCTAGTGTAAGAAAGTCTATTGGAATTTTTGTCAACAGTCTGTTGGGTGTGGAGCCTGATTATCTTCTATATTCAAAGGTATCGCCACATAGGACCCCAGTTCAAAATGGGGGCGGCAACGTCGCCCGTAAAATGTTCGCTGCAGGGGGGGTCCAGGGGGGGCAGCGGATGATCTGACGGTAGAACTTATGTTTAGTTTAGGGTTTTTTTGCCCTAGAAGGAAACCCCTCTATTTGTATGAGGGTATTGTATTTGAGGCTGTGTGATGTGTGTGTATTCTGTGAGCGAGAAACAGAGAGGTGAGACTGTGAGAGAAAACAGAGGATATTACAGCGGATTTGCTGTAGGTTGTATCTCTTCATTTTGCTGGATAATAGAAAGGAAGGACTGGTTGTTCGGGGTGGACGTAGCCCAAACTGGGTGAACCACGTATATCTGTGTCTCTCTTGTTTTGTGCGTTTTCTGTGTTTATATTTCTGCAATATTTTATGTGTTCCATTGCTCCGTAATATATAATTTTCTAACACAGTCATGCTAGGATATCAAGTTGGCCAGTTCACATTTCCTGATAGTTAGAAAGTGTGTTGGCATTGATGACAATGAGACTAGCATGGATGCATGTGCTAGAATGATGTTAGGTAAGATAACATTGATGTCAACTAGGCTAGTTGGGATGGTAGCAGACACTAGCATTGATGTGCTTGTTGTATCAAGCTCAGTGGGAATCCCATGGTTGTTGTAGTCTCTTGTAGAGAATGGTCATAGTAGAAGACTTATTGGAGAAGCCATAAAATGATTTCTATGCTGGTTGGAATTCCCATAATTTTGAGGAGATTCTGCCTCAAGATATCAATTTAGATTATCGTGGAGTTAGCACAGTTTCTTAGTGCTTGGAAAGAGATTTCCAATGGTTTGTGGAAGTCCATAAATGGATCTTAGGAACAAAAGTTATTGATATAAGAAGTAAGGATCTTGAAGCCCTGAGGAGTAGCCTGAATTTTGGAACAATGAAGTAGGTTGAATTTTGGAATTTAATAATCAGGAAGTAGGCTAAATTTTGGGACATCGGAGGGAAAAAATCTTGGGATGTTGGAAGGTAAGAATTTCAGATCCTAGGAATTTTAAAATTTCGGATCCGAGAAGCAGGCAAAATTTAGGGAGCTCGGAAGGTCAAAATTTTGGGACATCGGAAGGTTAGTATATCAACAACAGGATGAATATCAGGATCCCCAAATTTTAGAACCCTGGAACTTCAAAGGATCAGAGTCTGAGAGGGTTGGAGTCTTAGTTAGTCAGAAGCAGGCCGAATATCAGATTTTCAGTCAATCAGAATCTTTCCAAATGTCATATTCCTGAACTTCGGAACTTCAAAATTTTAGTATTTCGAAACTTCTTGTTAATGATGTTGGGTTGTGTTATATTATTTCCATGACTAGCCTACGTAGTTAACCGGGGGGTTAGAATGGGGGCCAAGCCCCCCCTTCGTTACACCGATTACATAGCGGGCAGGTCATAGGGGGTTTGAGGGGGGTGGGTAGCCCCCTCTATGGCGTCTGGGGCAGCGCCCTGGGGAATTTTTTTTTTGGACCCTATATTAGGTTGGGTGGACTAACCTATGGTTTTGTGCATGGTTTTCACAGATGGTTTTGGATGCTATGGTTTTTGGTCCACGGTATTTGATGCTTGGGCATGTATAAATATGTATTGTAACATTGAAAGGAAGTAATGAAAAATCAATATGGTAGTCCTGGTTTTGGGATCAAGGGGAAAATCTCTGTGTATATGTGTTTTATGTGTTATGCTCTTGCATTGTTTATTTTCTGTGTTTTAGAATTCGTATGCAAGTAATTTCTGTACAGGGTTAAAACCTACATTTGGTATTAGAGATATTTTGGCTTCAAGGGGATGCCTTTGTTGCTAAGGGGTTTCGCTCAGGCCTGTGGTAGACCTTGTTCAGTGGAAGATATATGGGATCGATTCTAGTGGTGAAAGAAGATGGCAAGTAGTGGAAAGATAGAGATCGAGAAATTTAATGGTCATAGTTTTGAGTTGTGGAAACTCAAGATGGAGGATCTGTTGGTGGATAAAGATCAGTGGATCGCGCTAGATCCAAGTACTAAACCAATGGGAGTGTCCGATGAAGAATGGAAGAAGTTGGATTAGAAGGCAAAGAGCACAATACAATTGCGTGTCTCAGGTTCAGTATTGCTCAATGTATTAGGGGAAGCTATGGCTAAGGATTTGTGGGACAAGTTAGGGACTTTGTACCAATCTAAGTCTCTAGTGAATAAACTGTTGCTACAAAAAAAGTTATATAACCTGAGGATGAACTATGGAGACTCAGTGACAGAGCATATGAACGCATTTAACACTATGGTAAGTCAGTTATTATCTATTGATATTAAAATTTCAGATGAAGATAAGTGCATCAGTTTGTCGTGTTCTCTACCAGATTCATGGGATAGTCTGGTTATTGCAATAGGTAGCAATGGAACTGCCTTGCAGTTTGATGAAATAGTCTCATCCTTGCTGATGGAGGAGATGAGACAGAAAAATGTGGAGAGCCAGAATGGTGATGCCTTGTCTATACAAGGACGGTCCGAGAACAGAAACAGAAATAAGTCATCGAGTGGGAGATATAAATCTAGAGGGAGATCTAAATCTCCAGGAAAACCTGTAAAGATGGTGTGCTATAAATGCAGAAAGGAAGGGCACTACAAAAGGGATTGTAAATGTAAAGCTCCTGACAAAGGAAAGGGATCTGGTACTGCTCCTTCTGTAGATGTGAAAATCACCTCAGATGAAGGTGGGGATGTGTACTTGGCTTCTTCAAGGACACATGTAGATCATGAGGCATGGTTGATTGACTCATCCTTTCACTTCACACCCCATAGAGAGTGGTTCTATGAGTATGAGAAATATGATGGTGGTGATGTCTTCTTGGGGGTTAATAGGAAGGCTAGAATCATTGGTCACAGAAAAGTAAAGTTGAAGTTGCAAGGTGGATGGGTTAGAACACTTCTGGTTGTTCTACATAGTCCTACATTGTCTAGAAATCTGATTTTCGTAAGCAAGCTAGATGATGCAAGTGTAAAAACAATGTTCAAGAAGGAGACCTGCAAGATGGTCCGTGGAGAACTAGTATTAAAGTGGGGAGCTCAGATTAGAATGATGTACAAGCTACAAGGTAGCACTGTTGTTGATGGGTGCAACAGTCCTGTGGTTCCTGAAAGTAGAGCAGAAAATCTAGTGGTCTCTAGAGAGAAGACCATGATGTGGCATCAAAGGTTTGGACATATTGGAGAGAAGGGCCTTTGAATACTTCATGGTAAAGGTATGGTAGAAGGTATGAGTAATAGCTCTCTGCATTTCGATTTCTATGAAAATTGTGCATATGGGAAGCAGAATCGGGTGAGTTTCCCCTATGGTGGTAAGAGGGTGAAATAGATATTAGAGCTTGTGCACAGTGATGTGTTTGGACTTGTGATGGTTCCATCACTAGGTAAGTATGTGTACTGTGTATCATTTATAGATGAATTCTCAAGGAATACATGGATATATTTCCTTAAGAAGAAATTTGAAGTCTTTGACAGGTTTCAAGAATTTAAGGCTCTGGTGAAAAACTAAACAGAGAAGAAGATAAAGGTGTTGAGGTCAAATAACGGTGGAGATTTTTGCAGCAAGGAATTTGAACAATTCTATAAGAAGTGTGGCATATCATGGCAGAAGACTACTCCATACACACCTGAGAAAAATGGAGTTGCAGAAAGAATGAACAAGATGTTGATGGAAAGCGCAAGAAGCATGCTCAGTGGTGTCGGGTTAGGACAAGAATTCTAGGCAGATGTGGTGGAGACAGCATGTTACCTAGTCAACACGTCACCTTCCTCAATGTTGGAGGATAAGACTCCACAAGAGGTATGGACTGGTAAGAAACCCTCTCTTTCACATCTGAGGGTATTTGGATGTGATGCATATGTACATGTTCCAAAGGAGAAAAGAACAAAATTCGATAGTAAATCTGAAAGGTGCATCTTTATTGGGTATAAGGATGGTTTAAAGGGTTATAAGCTTTGGAACCTAGTAACAAGGAAGGTTGTGTAAAGTCAAGATGTGGTGTTCAGAGAGGTTAAAGATGTTATTAAACATGAAGTCCAACCAAAGGAATCTAAGAAGATAGAGTTTGAGCTAAAGGTGGAAGAATCAAACTCTACAGTAGAAGAGGAATCAAAAGATGAAGAGCCACAAAAACCATGTGTGAGAAGACCAGTTTGAGAAAGAAGGCAGTCAGAAAGGTATATTCCATATGCTTTCTGTTTAAATTTTGCTTGCTCTATTACTGATGATGATCCTAGAACTATGAAGGAAGCAGTAGATTCAGAGGATGGAAAACTCCGGAAATAGGCAATAGTTGATGAAATGGCATCTTTGCACAAAAATGAGGCCCGGGATTTGCTTGAGTTGCCGGATGGAAGGAAACCCATTGGCAGCAAATGGGTGTTCAAGAAGAAAACAAATGCAGAAGAAAAAGTGGAGAAATACAAAGCTTAGTTGGTAGCAAAAGGTTATTCCTAGGTGCCGGTAATTGATTTTGGTGATATTTTTTTCTCCTATTGTTCAGGTAGCTTCTATTAGATTACTTTTATCTATTGCTGCTCCTTTTGATTTTGAGGTAGAACAGATGGATGTGAAGACAACATTTCTTCACGGGGATCTGGAAGAGGAGATCTACATGAAGCAACCTGAAGGTTTTACGGTGAAGGGTAAGAAAGAACTAGTATGCAAGTTAAAGAAGTCTCTCTATGGGTTAAAAAAGTCACCAATGATGTGGTATCAGAAATTTGATACATTTATACGAGGACTTGGCTTCACCAGAAGCAAAACAGATCACTGTGTGTATTTTAAATTAATTGGTGACCGTGTTATTTATTTGGTCTTGTATGTGGATGATATGTTGCTGGTTGGAAATGACAATGAAATTATCCAGGATTTGAAGACCCAATTGTCCTCTAAATTCGACATGAAGGATATTGGTGCTGCAAACTATATTTTGGGCATGGAAATTAAAAGAGATCAGGCAAAGAGGAAGCTCTGGTTAAACCAGAGGAAGTATGTTGAGACAATATTGTAGAGGTTTAATATGCAAGATAGTAAACTGGTGAAGGTTCCTATTCATGTAGGTGTAAAGTTATCTACTGAACAATGTCCCAAGGCACAAGAAGAGGAAGAGGACATTTCCCGTGTTCCTTATGCAAGTGCAGTTGGTAGCCTGATGTATGCGATGGTTTGCACTAGACCAGACATTACAAATGTAGTGGGAGTATTGACCAGGTTTATGTCAAAACCAGGGAAGGATCACTGGACAACAATGAAGCGGGTTTTCAAGTATTTGCATGGCACTAGTGATTATGGCTTGTGCTACCAAGGAAGACTAGGGTTGGACAAAGTGTTGGATATTCGCGTCTTTGTTGATGTAGACTGGGTTGGAGATCTGGATAAGAAAAGATCTACAAGTGGGTATGTGTTTAACCTATTTGGAGGTGCAGTTAGTTGGATGAGTAAGAAACAATCTATAGTGAAACTATCAACTATAGAGGCAGAATAAATGGCATCCACTCATGCAAGCAAGGAAGCAGTTTGGTTGCAGAGATTATGTTCAAGTATGGGGTTAGTACATGGAGCTATAAGGATAGACTCTAACAGCCAAAGTGCAATTTTCTTGGCAAAGAACCTTGCTTATCATTCAAAGACAAAGCACATTGATGTTCAATATCACTTTGTGAGGGATATGATAGAAGATAAAAAGGTGTTTCTAGTAAAGGTGGACTCTTTGAAGAATACTGCAGATGCATTGACAAAATCTGTGAGCTTAGAGAAGTTCTCTTGGTGTAGAGAAAAAATGGGCATTGTAGGGATGGATAAATGACTAAGCTCTCCTATGGCCCCCTATGGAAGGAAAAAAACCAGTGGGATAATGTTGGGTTGTGTTATATTATTTCCATGACTAGCCTATTTAGTTAATTGGTCAGTTAGAGGAGGGGCGGAGCCCCCCCTTCATTGTGTCGATTGTTCAGAGAGGGGGTCATAGGGGATTTGAGGGGGGTGAGTAGACCCCCTCTACAGGGTTCAGGGCAGCGCCATGGGGAAATTTTTTTTTGGACCCTATATTAAGTTGGGCGGACCTACCTATGGTTTTGTGCATGGTTTTCACACATGGTTTTGGACACGATGGTTTTGGGTCCATGGTATTGGATGCTTTGGCATATATAAATATGTATTGTAACATTGAAAGGAACATAACGAAAAATCAATCTGGTAGTCTCGGTTTTGGGATCCACGGGAAAATCTTTGTGTATATGTGTTATGCTCTTGCATTGTTTATTTTCTGTGTTTTAGAATTCGTATGCAAGTAATTTTTGTATGGGGTTAAAACCTAGAAATGAATCCTTTTTAAAATCGTCAAGGGTTGCATGGAGAAGTTATTTACAAAACTAAGGATCGAGGGACCCTTTTGCTCTCATCAAAAGAACACACGGTAGTTGTTTATTGGTCCTCAGGAGCTGACGATGGCATATGCCATCAATATGACATGAATGTATGGAGGAAACATCATAGTTATATTTAGCATTATTGAGTGGCCTAATGGGAAAAATCATGGTTAGAGGTGTCACCACTAAGGAGATGCCACATGGGGTGTATGAAAAGATCATGATGTCATATTGGGAGCATATCAGAGGTCGGAGATTTTGTATCTCCTCCATAGTTTCACTTTGAGAAAGTTCTGATAGCAACAAGATATGATGTTGATTAGTGCCTAGTTATGGATCCCAAAGAACTATCTTTGTAGAGAAATTCTTAGCGCCTAAGTGTTATGGGGATGCCATGTGGGAAGTTTATTTCGGAGGATGGAGTTTTCGTAACTTCTCCATAATTGCACTTTGAGAAAATTTCTATATGAGGGAGCTTTGATGTTGATTGGAATTTAGTTATGGAGACCAAAGAACTAAGGGCATAGAGAAAGGCTTAGCACCTAACTGCTCTGGAGATGCCACGTGGGAATTATATTTCAAAGGATGAAGTTTTTGTAACTCCTCTATAATTGCAGTTCGAAGAAAGTTTTGATATAGGAAGCTTCCGATGATTGTTGGTGTTTTGTCATGGAACTCAAAGAATAAAGGGCACAGAGAAAAAACACAAGGAGATATACCCCTGATAGGATCCTCAAGGTTTTAGAACCTAAGTGCTATGCGGTTGTTCAGAGCACTCGGTCCTATGGTGTAAAAATAATAAGATGATAAGAAAAAGGGGCTAAAGGCCAATATTCGAATATCACAATTTTGTAATATACCACCTTAATAAATTTATAAAATATCAGGCTCTGATATTGTACCACAGAGGTGTATGAATGATGAATGAGTCAATAGCTAAGAGTAACATGCACACTGTTAGCTCTTTGTATTTCCTAAGACTATGAAAGAAATACAAAGGTAACCACAAAACCACTTTGGAAGTTGGGATCTAGCCCTGCCAACTTTAGAGAGGGATCTCTCTTTTAGACTTAGATTTGTTTGTATTGAGATATTAGGCTAGTTATGAAAGTTCAATAATTTGGTTTTAGATTTGGTTTGGTTGTTTGGTTGATAATGTAATAGTACACCATTGGTCAATGGAGGTAACATACTTTGAATGGATTTATTTCAGCATTTACAAACATATCTAACTGGACAAGGTAGGCATATTTATTGGATATTATATGTTTGATGATATAGTAAAATAAGAAATGATTAAGTGTCCATTAAGAAGAGAGAAATTAAGAATTCTATTTCTTAACTTCAGTTGAAAAAATTGGAATTGGTCAAACAACAGAACTGAGTTTACTTAAACAAATTCAAGCTCATAATTTTATTTGAACAAATAGGTTAGAAAACATTTCTGAAATTACAAAGAGAGGAAAACACTATAACAAAAGAGAATATTACTTCACCAAAAATCTGACACAGGAATCCTGAAAAAGCTTCTATATTACTGAAATGTGTCCACTAGAACTTTGTGGAACAACTTTACATCATTGTCCCTTTCTTTACATAAACATCAACCTCTACTACTCCGAATTATGAAGTACTTATGGAAAAATCATTACATAATATCTTGATGTCAAAATATCAAGATAGAATCCTGAAATATCTAAAACGGATTACATAAATAGTACAAAAATTTAGTAATTCGAAAGTACTCGAGCTGCTGACACTATTGTCAAGGATGATTGTTGAAGACTAGTCCCAAAAAGGTGTTTCCTCATTGTCTGAGATGAAAGATGTTTCACTCAAGTAATTCACACAAGTGATCCCGTCTATCTTCATTAGGGACAGAAAGTGTTATTAGCTCTCTATATGTTTCATCAACTTCGGTATATTTCTCAAATGTAGCCTTGTTGATGAAAATGTGTTTGATCTCATGTTTAATGATCAAATCAAACTCTAAAGCCTCTAGGAAATCTTTCCCTATAGTAATTCCTTTTACCCCCACAAAACTAGATTTATCTTCGGAAATAGTAAAAAAATTGTCATTGTAGTCACTCAAACTGATCAATCTGTCATTCATTGTTACCATCCCTGGTAGCCCTCTCTAATTTAGCAAATTGAAATTGGTATGAAACCTTTAAACAACAATTTCTACAAACTGAAACTTATTTTCTAGTTGTATCATGAGCTTCCTCTTCTATAAAACTTTCATTATCTCCATAATGGTTTTTTTTCTATCTGCAATATGAAGCTCCTATAGTTCTTCCTTGGTTTTAGAATTCCAAACTTTTATCAAGGCTACTGCTTCAGTTGGCTTGTCTCCCAACGTTTCTCTTAACTCTTTTGTCACTGTTTTTGATCTTTGCATCAACTCCTCCTGCTCAAAGATGATCTAAGTTGATAGCCAAATTTCTGTTATGGCCTGATTAATATGCACCCATATGTTTTCTTTGGCCTGTGCTAAATTTTGATCCATTACTAACTCACTCTATAAAAAATCTATTCTTTGAGAAAGTCTGTGAGATTTTTGTAACCCTGCTACATAGGAGTTGTTTATGTTCAATTTCTGATCCTGTAAATTATTTAGCTGATATTTTAACTTCTCACTTTTGTTTCCCTGAATAGACATCGCCCACATGTCTTTAACCAATTTGGGCAAGAATCTATGGTTGGTGTTGGTGCTATTATCGATGTAGAAGCTTCTATCGTCCCTGCAACTGAAATAGGTAATGCAGTTAGTGGAAGTATATCCAACTATGAGGACTGCTCTTTCTCCTTGAACAATTTTTCTAGTTCCACCTCCATTTCTTTGATGTGGAGATTTTGTTCAATTATTATGTTGAACATGTATTCCTTTTTCTTTTCTAGTTCTCCCATTTCCTTGGGCTATGGATCCTCTATATATGGCAACTTGAGGTTCTTCCTCAACGATGTTATATCTGCATTCTTTTTCCTTACAATCTCCTCTACTGCCTTTACATCACTCGGGGCATAACCTAGTTGAATGACTAAGTTCTCTCATGACTTAATTTTGGTATCCTTTGCCAAATATGAGTTCTTCTCCAACTTTAACTGTGATTGTATGTTGCTAAAGGAGGTATGCGGTTTTGAATATGTCATGGCAGTATTAGTCAGAGTGGAGTATAACATCTCCCCAGTCTATTTGTGCATATGCATATGATAAATCATATGGACTTGATTGGTGTCAAAGGAGAATATTGTCTTCTTGTAGTCCGTTGGTGATTTTGGGAATGGAACCTATGCCTGTAGAAAAGGCATTTGCATTCTTCCTTGTTCAGTATCAAAGGTTGATAGAAGCCTATGTTCGGAAGAATTAGTTTGCTTCCAGAATTGAGTATATGTGCTGAGCTTTAGCATCTCATTCTTCTGCTTTTTTGATTTATACTTATCAAAAATATTTGGCTCTGTTTGGCCTTGATCCAAGTCTGTTGTCTGTGTTGAATTTGGAGGATCTTGTGAGGCTAAAGAAGATGGAGAGCCTACAAAAATTTCTTCTTATCTTGTACCTGCAAATAGGTTTTTTGATCATGTAGAAACTTGTGGACCTATGGAAACTATAATAGTCTCTCCTTCATCATCCTGCATGAAAACTGGTTTTGGATTAGCTTTCTTCTTTTTTGTATATATGAGAAATTCCTTGGCTCCAATTTCTATTACTGTAGGGGACTTTTCTTCTCTTGGCCTTTTGTCATGCTTCTCCTAACGTATTGGAGTTTGTGAAGTAGTTGTAGACAAAACCTATTCTTCAACTTGTTACAAAGTGTTATCCTCCCACTGATCCTGGTAAAGGAATTTTTCAATCTCTGGCCTAGGAGTGTGAGTGTAAGGAGTGGTCTTCTTTTCCACTCTTGAACCAGAAATGATGCCAAAGGGGTTATATGACAAAGTAAAACTTAATTGGAAATTCATCTGTCTGAGAAGTGCATCTGCCTCTTTACCTACTATTGTGTTATTGCATATGAATGGCCCCACCCGTGTCTTGATCTTTAATGATGCCTTATTTTTTGTTTAAACAAAGTGTAAGTCATCCATGTTGATCATTTGCCTTATATATTCTGATGAGAAAATTCTCATAGGAACATATTTTGGCAATTTGTATGGTGGCAACTCACATCCATACACCCTAATTTCTATGTAGTTGAGTACAAGTACCAGACTTCCATTTTAACTTGTTCACTGAGGTGTAAAGTTCTTTGTATCTCAGAACCTATTCTAGGTTCCACATTTTTGTTAAGAAGGCATGAACCTGTATAAATAAACTGGTCTATGAAGTCACTGAAACTGAGATTATTCGAACTATGTCACACCAAAGGGGTCCACGGGATAACTAGTTGTGGATTGTCTTGTTCATCTAGCATTTGTAAATCCATTGGGAATCTTTCTGTATGGAAAAATAGAAACATATAAACTAGCACTGATGCATGTTTAAACATTCCTTCTGTGGTAATCTTGAGAAAGTGCTCATCAATGATGTCTACAAGGAATTGAATGAAATTAAACATTACAAAAGGTTTTTCTTCTATGGAAAAAATGGATAGAAAGCCTAAGATAGGTTCATCCACCCATTGATCTGATTGAGACCCTACGATACAAGATACTAAGGAGAAAATTTTCTTGGTATTTTCTGGAAACATGTAGGCTAGATATGGTGGATTCTTCTTTAGAAGCTAGACATCCTCTAGCAAAGAAAATTTCAAATATTTTGGCACTTCCAGATAAGGTTAGCTTTTCTCTGTAGGTTCTGTGAGGGAACCTACAGAGAAAGGGCTCAAATAATCGTTGTGGGGGAGTTGAAGTATTTTGTTAATTGACTCTGGGATTATAGTAAACATAATGCCTCCATTCTAGTCCACAATGGCTCTTTGGTTGGGGATATACCTGACCTGGCGCTATAGAACCAAATAAATGAAATTGTGGGTCTCGGTACACATGAATAGTGGCAAGAGGGATTACCATAGGTTGATTTCATCACTTTGGTCTAGAAAGGTTTGTTTGAGGGAATTGTGCAATTCGAACAAGTCGAACTCACAATTAGTCTCTAGGATTTTATATTGTTGGTCAGCCAGGGGCAAATGATCTAGATCAATATCAGGAGGGGTCATTGGGTTTTCATTGGTATGTTTTGACTTTCCTTCAGGTACCATCTTTTTTAAAAACTATCATAATGATAGGTGAAGAGACAGTGGTTGTTACTAGGAAAAATTTGATTGCTTTGCTAAAAAAAATCGCTTTCCATAATAGGTACCTAGCTGGGAAAATGTGATCTAGAATCTACAGTGGATGATAGAGAAATTTGGTAGGGAGATGGGGGTTTTGTACCTGTTCTCTGAAGTAAACAGGAAGCGTAAATGGGAACACACTAGACAACTGGGAGGCTTTTAGAAGAAATTGGGCAATTCCCATTGTGTGTGACCACTATGGAGAGGGTCTGTTGCGATATGGTGCACATTGGAGAGAAAATAGTAATGATGTAATGGATAGGGTGTAACGGATAAGGAAATGACATCTTGCAAAAGGGAAGGTAAATGGTGTGAGGAAGTAAGGAGGGCATGTGGCATGATAGGAATGGAGGGGGAGTGGAGTCGTGGTGGGGAGCAGTGAGGTGATGGGCATTTACAACGTTGGTGGGAGATGGAGTAGTTTTCATCAGGGGGTTTTATGTGGTAATAGGTATTGAGCAGGGGGTGTTTCAAATCCTGAGTGCTCACCACATAGTGTGGTGCATGTGAAAATGAAAATTCTTTTCAGACCCCCCCTTTCTGATTATGACAGAATGAGTTGAGGTGTTTGAAATTGATCCCCTGCGATTGATCCAGGTGGGGTAGATCGTGGTCGGTGAAATATCCGCCCACCATATCACAAGACGACAAAATATTTTGCCGTTTTCGACTTTATCATGAAACTGAAGCTTTAGTGCCAAACACCTTATTACAAATCGTTAAGCGTGATTAGATAGCACAATTAATTATTCTAAACCTAATTAATTTACCCTAAACATGATTAATCTATTCTAAAGGCACATTTTTATTTGCAAGCCTTCTTATTTTTTCTAAGGTTGTGCAACTTCTACTCTAATACTTATTTATCAAATTTAACCAAGCTTAAACACTTTGGTTAATGTTTCTCTAATCTACCTAATTAATTTCAACCAAGATTAAATTGGATGGTTGATTTATTCACTAACCTAAACAACCTTATTTAACTCAGTTTAAGCATGATTAAATAGTATGATCAAACTTAGGGAGACTATTTCTATGTGACATTTAAACAAGCTGTACACTATGTTTGAAAATTTTCTAAATTAACTTTCGGGCATTTTTTGTTTTTCAGTGGCATTTAGGCTTGCTCACTTGCACACATTTTTTTCTTTTGGGAGGGGAGGGGGTGTTATTATTTTTTTTCTTTTTATTCTATTTTTATTGTCTCATATACATTATTTTTAATCCCCTTTTTCATCATATATATATCTATATATATATTATAAATCATTTGCAAAATAAAATATTATTTACAATTTCTATCAACTAAAAGATAATATCCAATCATTATTTGATCCTATGAATTAGGACACTAATAGTGGCTCCAACTGGGGACAACATGCTCCTTCTAAGGTTTCAAGAATGTAGTGGATCAGTAGCCTTGGTCCATTATCTTCAGCCTTTATCTTGCATCTGAATTGATATGTTATTGTTATAGATATGGAAGAAACTCATCAAAACTCATGGCCTTCACCTAGGGCTTTAACTTCTTATGTAAGCCACCCACACTGAATGTAGAAAAACATAATGGTATTCACAATGATTACAGTGGAAAATGATATACTCTTGAGGAAAGTAATGTTTGATCATTCTACCATTTAGATGTCGACCAGATAGTTGTTCTCCAAGCACGTCTTTTAGGAAGAATGCATTCTTTCCTCTATAAGCATCGATTTCATATGGTCCCTTACACATATTATCAAACTGACCATGTTTACTTTTATCCTTGTTTCTTGAATCCCACTATAGTACTATGTCTTATAATTGAAAATCATCAGCTTTAGCTTTTCGTTCATAAATCTTTTTGATGTTCTCTTGGATGACTTGGGTTTTATTGTAAACTTCTTCTCTTGATTGTTGTAGTTGTATGGTATGGTTTATCCTCCTTTGTGAATCATTGGGCTCAGTTTGTGACTCCTGCAGTAATTTGAGAACAAGAGTTCCTATAGATTAGTGGAAAACAACATCTATCCCATAAACTAATTGGAATGGAGACATATCAATATACCTTTTGGTACTAATCTTGTCTTCCCACAAAGCATTGATTGATTTATTTTGCCAGGAATTTTTATTATCCTGCAGTAATTTATTAATGATATTAACCAAACTATTATTTGAAGACTCTACTAGCTCATTTCCCTATGGATAATATGTCATCGAGTGACCCAATATTATTTTATACTCGTTGAAAAATTCCACCATATTCTTTGATTTGAATGCAGCAACATTATCAGTAATAATCTTATTTGGGCATCCAAATATAGCAAGAATGTTACCTTCCATGAATTTAATGATTACTGCATTTGTGGCTTGTCTTGTAGGTACAACTTCAATCCATTTTTTGAAATAATTAGTCGCTATAAGAATCCACTTATGTTGGGATTAGGATCTGGGATGTATTTCTCCAATGAAATCCAAACCCCATTGTTTGAAATGTATTTCAACTGATATGGGCTTCAAGGGTAGGGGTAACAATTTTCTTTTTCCTTCAAATATTTTAGATTGATGACATGTGGTGACTTTCCTATGGATATCTGCAAACAAGGTGGGCCAATAGAACCTAGCCCTTAGTATATTGTTTGTTGTTGTCTTCCAATATAAGTTTCCTCTACAATATCCTTCATGCAATTCCTGCATAACTTGATTTGCTTCATCTTTTAGCACACAGTTAAGTAAAATTCCACCTGTATCTTTCCAATATACATTATTATCCAAAATACAAAATATCACATCCTTTAATTTAAGAAAACTGGATTTAGTTTTAGTCAAACCTAGAGGAGCTTGTGAATTTTGCAACACAAAGACAATGTCTTCATACCATGGAGAGGTAGCAAAATATTTTGACACCGGTAGAGTCGCAAGATCTTCCTATTCATCCAATTCAACTACGAATTTTATATCAAGTGCATGGAAATTAGATTATGCCATTAATTTTTCCAATCCATAAGCTTTGATCATCTTGGTAGGCTTGATTTCAAGATCGTATTCCAACATAACAACAATCTATTTTCCCCTTTTGTCATCAAGATGAATTTGTGTCAAAATATCTTTTACAATAGAATTAGGGACACATGCAATTATATGGGAGTGTAAAATCTAAAATCTAAAGTCCTTTAGTGCTTTTATAAAGTTAAAAGCCTATTTCTCCATTATATTGTATTTCAATGAAGCATCCCTTAAAGCCCTACTAAAGAAATCTATTGGCTGTTCATGCCCTTCATTGTTCTTATGTAATAAAACTTCTACAATAGTATGATCATATGGAAAAGAAAACAACATAAAAACTTTGGTGAAATCAAGACTAACCAATACAAGAGCAGTTGTTAGAGCTAGTTTTACTTTGCTCAAAGATTTTTTGGCTTCAGAGTTCTATTTTATTTCAGTATCCTTTTTTAACATATTTATGATGGATCTTAGGATTTCTACTAAATTATGAATAAATATCCTGAGGAAATATTTTCTCCCAATGAAGGATTGGACTTCTTTCTTATTGTTGTGAGGGTCAATTTTGATGATAACTTTGATTCTGCTTGATCCGGATTTAAACAAGAACGCAACAAAATACAGAGATAACCATATACACAAAGATGCAATGGAAATAATACTTCATTTCATTAATGTAAAATAATGAAATATGCTTACAAATTGAAATGGAAATAAACCAGCTAGGGCGATGGTAGCTTATCTTTGAGAAGAGATGTGGTAGCTACATGCCTCTGAACTGTGTTACAATGAGGCTCGAAGGCCTATTTATTGTTGAAAAACAATGAAAACCCCTAAACATCCAAAAACCTAACCCTAGAAGATGAAACACAAAACTATGGGCCCCATTTGGGTAAATTGGTACATCAACTTCCTGGGGTCGTAACTTTGGCATACGATCTTTGTTTGACACACACAGTATCTCGTTAGAAAGATCTATCTGAGAAATATAACTTTGAGAAGAAAAAAATCAGTCCATGGACCCATGTTGCTCCCAGTTTTCCAAAAAGACGTCGTTTAGGGCCTCAAAAAGGCTCTGGAAGTTTAGGACCTGAAAAACTGCTAAAAATATTAAACTATGCTACAATTAAGGAAACTAAAAAGCTGAAAGAAACAATGGTGGGGGTCCAAGTAGATTTGGTAGGTGGCCCCCAATATCCACTTGGATCATTCCTCCCCCTTAGGAAGCAATGGTCCCCATTGCATTGAGTTCCTCCATGAGATGAGGAAACTTATGCTGAACTTGGTCCCTAGTGAGCCACTTTCCCTGGTGAAGGAGTTGGCCTGCTTTGACAACTCGATACAATTGGATATTCTGCTGGCGAGTGTGCTTGATATGTGTGTCCATGATCTGATCAGTTGCAGCTTGTTCCATGCAATCTAGATTTAACTCTGTGGGTGTGAGTTGTTCTGCAATGTCGAATGTGTCTAGTAATGGTGGAAAGTATGGCTGAAGGCGGTCCACATTGAAGACTGGGTGCAAGCCAAGGAATGGGGGAATGCTGAGCTCAAATGCATTGTCTCCCACAGCCTTAGTAATGTTGTAAGGACCATATCGGAGTGGTCTAAGTTTCCGATAGGCTCCGGTAAGGCGTTCCTTCTGCAAATGCAACCAGTCTTTGTTGCCCACCTGAAACTTATGTGGCACCCGATGTTGATCATGTCACTACTTGTACTTGGCATTTGATTTCTCCAAAATGTCATGGAACTACTGGTGAATATGTTGGATGTGATCAATGAAGTTGTTTGCCTTATCTGTTTCAGACTGGACATGAGTCTAATCTGCGTGAGTAGTTGCAACTGGCATGGCCACATCAATGGGAAATAATGGCTGGAATCCCAAGCCCACCTAAAAAGGGATGTGGCCAGTCGAGCTGTGGAGAGTCCGGTTGTGGCTATGTTGAACATAGGGGAGGATCTCATCCCATGTGCGTGGATTCTTTGAGTTGTACATGTGAAGAATGTGTACGATCATCCTATTGACAACCTCTGTCTGGCCATCAGTTTGAGGATGGAAAGCTATGGACTTAGTGAGTTTGGTGCCGACCATCGACCAGAGACTAGACCAAAATGTACTGAGGAACCTGTTGTCCTGATCTAAGATGATAGACTGTGGGATCCAAAAATGTACCCGCACTCGTTCAAAGAAGAGTTTAGCAGTGGCTTCTGCTATGATATTCTTCTTGCAGACGGCCATAATGGCCATCTTCGAGAACCTGTTGACGACCACAAAAGCATAGTCACTTCCATGCTTAGTGGAAGGAAGACCTGACATGTAATCCATGGAGATGGATTCCCAAGGTTGACTAACGGTAGGTAGCAGGGTATAGAGGCCTTGCTTCTTGATGGTCAGTTTGGCAATGGCACAAGCAGTGCATGATCTAATGTACTTCCCGACATCATGTCGAAGATTCGGCCAATAGATATACTTCTACAGTACTTCCACTGTTTTGTTGACCCCAAAATGTCCAGCAGCCCGACTGTAGTGTGCTTCCCAAATCATCTTGGCACGCTCGCTTGAAGGAACACAAAGGTGACCCAGGTGGCATAACAAGGCATCTTAGAGGTGAAAATCTGGAACATGTTGATCCTCCAAGAGTGTCTGGTATGTGTGGCCGAATTCTGGGTCGCTTTTCTGCAGAAGTGGCCAATCAGAAGTCTCATGCCCACAAGAGTTGAGCACAATGGTTAACGCCATGATTGATGGTCGACTGAGGCAATCTGCAACATTATCGGTGCTACCCTTCTTATAATTGATATTCAAATGGAACTGTTGCAGGTATGTGGACCACTTCTGATGGCGATCATTGTGCAATTTCCTTTGGGTTTGTATGAACTTCAAGGGTCGGTGGTATGTGTGGATGACCGTTTCCTTCCCCAAAATGTAATGCTTCCATTGTTAGCAGGCCTGCACAATGGAATACATCTCCTTGTCATAATTGGGATACTTCCAGACTATGTCTGAAAGTGTCTCACTGTGATATGCCACTCGATGCCTGTGTTGAGTAAGGACTGCCCCAATAGCATAGTTAGAGGCATCTATCTTGACCTCAAATGGTTGTTGCAAGTCTGGTAATGCGAGCACGGGTGCCGTGTAGAGGCGATATTTCAACTCTGTGAATGCCCTTTGTTGAGATTCAGACCAAAAGAATTTTGTGGTTGCTCCTCCCTTGGTGACTTGACTCAAGGGCCAAGTGATATGAGAAAATCCCAACACAAACTTGTGGTAGAAGTTGGCAAGACCTAGAAATCTGCGGAGCTCTGTCAGAGTGGTTGGAGATGGCCAATCTCAAATGACTTGGATCTTGGATGGATCCACATGCACCCCCTGTTCATCAATAATGTATCCCAGATACTAAACCTGGGTCATACCAAGAGTGCATTTCTCCAAATTGGCACATAACTTATGTTGCTGCAGTGTTTGGAGAACCTGTCGAACGTGATGGAGGTGCTCTTCACAACTCTGGCTGAAGATCAGGATGTCATCCAAGTATACCACTACAAATGAGTTGGTGAATGGTTGCAAGATGTCATCCATTAGCCTCATGAAGGTTGCAGGAGCATTCGTCAATCCGAAAGGCATCACCAACCATTCGAACAAGCCCTCCTTGGCTTTGAAGGCAGTCTTCCACACATCGGAGGGTTCGATTGGTACCTGGTTATATCCCGACTTCAAATTGATCTTGCTAAATTATTTCCCCCCTTTAGTTGGTTCAAGAGGTCATCAATCCATGGGATCAAGTACCTATTATGGAAAGTGATCTTTTTCAGCACCTGATAGTTAATAGAGAGTCTCCAAGTCCCCTCCTTCTTCTGTACCAACACGATCGGGCTCCCACAGGGCGATGAACTTGGACAGATGTGACCTTTCTGCAGCAGCTCCTGAATCTGCCTCTTGATTTCATCATTATCCATAATGGAGTGTCGATAGAATGGTCCATTGGGCAGTGATGCACGTAGGGTTAGATTGACGGAGTTCTTGACCTGATAGTGCAGAGGAACCCCTGCGAGGGAGGTCAAGATGTCCTCGTACTCCTCCACGACCTTGTCCATATGTAGTTGTCGTGCGGATGGGCCCTATCTAGAGGTCATGGCCACTATCTTCTTCTTTCCTTGAGGGCATATCATCAATAAAACAGATTTTCCAGTGCTGGAAATGAGCTTACTGCATTGTTTTGTAGTAATCAAAGAGATGGTGTTAGGTGGTGCTACCTCTGGTATCTTGTACAACTTAGTTCCCAAAGTGACAATAATAGCACGGGGCCTTGATTCATACACAACATGTCACTTCCACAAGTATGGTTGTCCTAGTAATACATCACAAACTTCAAGGGGAGCAATGTCACACAATACCTCATCTGTGAAGGGCTTGATGTTGTATGGAAGGCGACACTGCTAGCTCATGTGAAGATCCCGTCCTTGGTGAAGCTAACTGATGGTGTACGGTTGTGGATGTGATGTGGTCAGTAAAGCCAGCCACTTCATGACCTCTGCCGAAATGAGGTTCTTTTAGATCCTGTTGTCGACAATGAACTATAGCGGGGAGGCCTTTACCCACATATGGGAGTGGAAGAGATGCTCCTCCTCCTATGGATCTTTGGGTTCCTCCTTCCGGATCTTCATGGTGGGAATAGTGGTGTTGGGCTCCGCATTGATAATCTTCTTCCCTTTGTAATTCCCCTTGTCACGTTATAAATCAGAGTCAGAACTTGCATCCAATTTTGAAACCTTTAGCTTAGCCACCAGTGACTGCTTGACTCGACACTCACCTGTGTTGTGGGTCGAGCTCTTATGGAACTCACACCACTTTCCCGTGTCCTTTTTCAGCTTTGTGGTGTTGTTCTTTGCTTACAACTTTGGCGGGTTGTCTTGGGCTGCCCTTCCTTGGCTTTGTCCTTTGTTCTGTGGTTTGGGGGCACTTTCCCTTGCTTCGGATTCACAGATCCAAAGTCTCGCTTCTTCTATTTAAACTTTTGCACGAACCTGACGGCATATCAGTACGCAGTGCCGAGTGAGGAGATGTTCAGGAATTCTATTTCTTCCTAGATTTACTTGTATAGGTAGCCACGGTATTTGAGTACCAAATGCTGCTCCTAATCCTTGATACCCGACTTTGTGCGAAGGGTATGGAAAATATTGGTGAACTCCAGCACATCTTGGTCCCTTCCCTGCTGCAGCGTGGTCCACTTTATGTATTGATCCTCATAGCTTCCAACAGGGTAGTACTGCTCCTTGATGGCATCTCGAAATGAATTCCAAGTGGGTGCGATTGAAAATAGTGAGCCTGTACTTTCATCCTTATGCTCGTAGTAGGTTTCCCACTAGACCTTGACGTGGGGGGCTACTTTGAGAAGAGCGAAAATAATTTTTTCTCAACTGGAAAAACAATGAACAGAAAAATAACCCTCTAGTAGATTTAACCATTTATCGAGAACATCTGCGTCTATTTTACCCTCGAATATGGGGATTTCAAAATTAAATTTTACCTTAAACGATGTTGCATTTCTCGAGTAGCTTTTGGAAGCCGATGCATTGCCCCTAGGTAGCCGCTGAAGGATCTAGGCAAAGTTGTCCATCATCACATTCCTTTGTTGCTCGAGGGCTTCTTCAAGCAAGATTTAGATAGGATCTCTTGCCCCTCGTCTTTCTTTTCATTCGCCATGGGAGGCCATCGAGATTTGTGAGGCTGGTCTTGTAAAGGTTCGACCAATTCAAGCCCTAACTCCTTATATCCCGAGCTCATTAGGGACATGCAAAGAAAAACAGAGAAAAAAAAGTAGACTACTCTAATACCACTGATCCAGATTTAAACAGGAATGCAACAAAATACAGAGATAACCATATACACAAAGATGCAGTGGAAATAATACTTCATTTCGTTAATGTAAAATACTGAAATATGCTTGCAAACAGAAATGGAAATAAACCAACTAGGGCGATGGTAGCTTATCTCTAAGAAGAGATGTGGTGACTACATGCCTCTCAACTATGTTACAATGAGGCTCGAAGGCCTATATATTGTTGAGAAACAATGGAAAACACTAAACATCCAAAAACCTAACCCTAGAAGATGAAACGCCAAACTGTGGGCCCTGTTTGGGTAAATTGGTAAATGTTCTGGTTTCAAGGTATCACAAACAAACCATATTCGGGAAAACATTGTAAAAAATCCAAAACAACATTTCTATAAGCCCTTAATCTAGTGTGTTTTGTAGAATATTCACCCTTAATTTGTTTTATAATTAGCTCAAAATATCCATGCACAGAAATCCATGTTGCTCCTAGTTTCTTTAGAATCTGTAGCCCTAAAATCAATGCCTCATATTCTGCAATGTTATTTGTGCACTAAAAATGAAGTTTGTGACCATGTCCTTCTTCTCAGTTTGTTGCTATGTTTACAACAATTACACCTTCCCCTTCTCTATATATACACACAACTCATTGGAAATTCATATTCCACAAAGATTCTCCCTCTATATTTTCTTCTTCAATATTAAATTTTATTATTTTTGTATTACTCACTTCAGCCTCTAAGGGTGAAAGTTCATTTTCTACACAATCATCATTGTATAAGACAAAAGTGTCCATGGTTGAATGTACTGAATAAATGAGATAATTGTTAGGCTTATCTTGACTACTAACCATATACTTCCTGAGTTTTTCCCTATAAAGTCTTCTAGGTTGGCCAAAGACAAGAATGGTGGCATAAGTCATATCCATTTCCAAAGTGCCTTGCATCTTTGCCCCCCATGATCTAGACATTATCATCCCATACTTTGGAGGTATGTCTGCTACTACGATGTCTATGAATAGACTCTTAGTAGGTACCTAAACTAGAGTGACACATAAATCTTTTATCAAACCAAGACATCTAAATTTATTTGAATCAAAATAGTACAAGTCTGTGTAAGGTCTGGTGATGTCTAACCCTAATTTTCCCATGATAATTATGGGCATCAAATTGTGAGAGGCTCTAGAGTCAAGCATTGCATTGTGTAGGTCTTTATCATGGATGTTTAGAGTTATGTGGAAAGGTGGAATAGTCCCATCTGGAGGCTTACCCTCTACTTCGGGTCCAAACAATATTTCAAGATAGCCATTAGTCAAATTGATTGTGTCTCACCCCTCTCCTATTTTTAATGCTTTCATGACTTGAATGTTGTATACACTTTTGGTCATCAATTTGTTAAAGGAATAGGGATCTTTACGTTAGCCAGTTCATTTTTCATAGTAAAATATGTCTAAGATCTATCACCTTTCTTGACATTTACATTAAGTTTTATAGAAATTTCTTTTTGAGAATCAAGTTTTGGTTGACTAGAGGAAGGGTCATCGTTTTAAGTTTTACTGGAAGTAGTTCCAATTTCTTTTTTTCTTCTTAAGTTGTATTGTTTATGCACCTCCATCATGGTATTTTGATATCCTTGTTTATAATCTTCTGATTCTAATGGGATCTCTTCTGGTTGTGAGAGAAAAAACTTGTCTTGTTCTTCTTTGGTCAAGAATATGTGACTTATCTTGCTTTCTTCAAATAGAATTATTTGATTTTCTTCTACTTCTTCAAATAATTCAAGTTCTTCATCAGTATAATTTTCCTGAAATGGAGGTCTCACTGGTTGTTGATCACCATGGCCTCTTTATTCCCTTTGTTTAATCTGTGGTGGGTTTCTCCTAAAGTTGGGGTTTCGAATTTGAGGTCCTCCTAGGGCTTCTCTAGGAGGTGTTCTATCTACCACTTCCATCCTGTCCATAATTATTTCCATATTTTTAACTAGATTATCTAGTTTCAAATTTGATGAAGAGGAGGAAGGTTCCTCCTTGATAGTGACCCTTCTTTCTGTTTTTAGTTTAGCTCTTTTGTCTAATAAATTAGCATCTACCTTAACAACATTTCTTTTCATCTCTTCAAGGGTGGTTGGGTCTCTTTCTCTTAACTGACAGGACATATCTACATCAAATCCTTCTAGAGAATGAATAAGGAATAATCTTGGTGGGGGTTTTATAGCAGCTAAAATGGCATTCTAGACATGGTTAAACCTAGCACAGTAATATTAAATAGTCTCATTTGGAGCCCTTTTTAAGTTTTTGTATTCATTTAGAATTTGGAGGGGGTTCTTTTTAGTTTCCCATCTAGTAAGATAAATTTGGTGAAACTGAGGTAAATCAACTATTCTCCTAGCTGGTAATGCCCTATACCACTTCTTAACTTATCTTGTTAAACTCTAAGAAAACAAACTAATTTTAACATCATCATCATCAACTTCTTCTAGGTAATAGAAGTCATTCATAATATCAATATGTTGTTGTGCTATCATAGAACCTATACCATCAAATTGTGGCAACCTCTGAGCATAGTTGTGTGGCATAGCATTTAAAGGTGCTTTCAATGCCAAAGGAGCATATCTACCTTCCATGGCTAGTATGTGAGGCACAAATGGAACTACAACAGGTGTGGTTATGGAAGGTATGAAAGGAGGAGTAATAACAATTTGTTGTGTAGATGTAAGGATGGTAGGGACTAAAGATGAAATAGGTGTAGTGCTAGAGATTGGAGATGAAACAAGTGTATTGGTAGGGATTGAGTATGAAACATGTGGGATCGTAATGGGAGTAATTACTGGAGAAGTAGTGGAAGTGAAAGAAAATCCTAGGGGAATAGAAATAGAAGGATTTTCAAAAAGAGTGGTATGAACAAGGGAATTTTTGGGTGGGTTGAAAGTTTTAGGAGAATTCTTAAGTGGTTTTGGGGATGAAGCAGTGGAGGAAGATGATGCAATTTTAGGTGACTCACAAGATGTCTATATGGCTTGATCTAGTTCAAATACCAATTTCTCAAGTTTTTCAAATTGTTTAATTGCATCATCATCAAGATCTGATTTATCATCTTGAGGTTTTAAAATATGAGGTTTGAATATATTCTCATCAATGAATGTTTGAGGTATCCAAGTATCTGACTTGGTTCTAATAAACTATCCTCAAAATATAGATCCAGCACAGTATCAACTTCATCTAGATTCTCAAAACCTACAGGGAGAGATTGAGCTTTAGATGGAGGGTTGTTACTCCCCTAGCTTTCAGTTGGACTTTTCCTTTTAAGGATTAGTCCATGGTTTTCAACAATTTGTGCAGGATTGGGATCTTGGTTGGCTCTAGTATGTATGCTTTTGGAAGCCAAATCTATTACAAAATATGTACAAAACCCAAAATTTATACACCCTTATGAATAATAGACAGTTTTAGCTCAAATTTGAGAAATGGAAATTTTAAACAATGAGATGAATTTTAATTTTTTGGGAAACTTAAATATGAATCAAGTTTGTTCCTCCCTAGTATGGTCACCAAAATTTTAGCTCTCTCTATTTCCTAAGACTATGAAATAAATGCAAAGGTAACAAAAAGAACCACTTTGGAGGTTGGGATCTAGCCCTACCAGCTTCAGAGAAGGATCTCTCTTTCAGAATTAGATTTGGTTTGGTTACTTGGTTGATAATGTAACAGTACACCATTGGCAATGGAGTAAATATAATTTGAATGGATAAAATAAGAAATGATTAAGTGTCCTTTAAGCAAAGAGAAATTAATAATTCTATTGCTTAACTTCAGTTGAAAACATTGAAATTGTTCAAAAGATAGAACTAAGTGTACTTAAACAAATTCAAGTTGATAATTTTCTTTGAATAAATAGGTTAGGAAACATATGTGAAATTACAAAGAGAGGAAAACACTATAACAAAAGAGAATATTTCTTCACTAAAAATCTGACATGGGAATCCTCAAAAAGCTTTTGTATTACTGAAATGTGTCCACTCGAACTCTGTGGAATAAATTTACATCAATGCTCCTTTCCTTACATAAACATTGACCTCTACTACTTCGAATTATGAATTACTTATAGAAAAGTAATTACAAAATATATTGATGTCAAAGATCAAGACAGAATCCAAAAATATCTAAAATTGATTACATAAATAGTATACAAATTTAAGAATTTAGAACTATTGGAGCTGCTAGCACTATTCTTGAGGATGGTTTTTGATGACTTGTCCCAAAAAGGTGTTGTCCCATTATCTCAGAAGAAAGATGTTTCACTCAAGTAATTCACACAAGTGATCCCATCGATCTTTACTAGGGATAGAAAGTTTTATTATCTTTCTATATGTTTCATAAGCTTTGGTACATTTCTCAAATGTAGGCTTGTTGATGAAAATGTGTTTTATATCATGTTTAATGATAAAATCAAACTCTAAAGCCTATAGGAAAGCCTTTCATGTAATACTTCCTTTTACCCCTGCAGTCTTAGAATTACCTTGGGAAATAGTGAACAATTTGTGGTTGTAGTCACTCAAACTAATCAATCTCTCATTCATTTCTACCAGCCCTAGTAGCCCTCTCTGATTTGAAAAATTGAACTTGGTATGAAACCTTTGAACAATAGTTTCTAGAGACTGAAAATTATTTTCTAGTTGTATCATGAGGTTCCTCTTTTGTAAAACTTTCTTTATCTCCATAATGGTTTCTATTTTGTCTGCAATATGAAGCTCCTCTAGTTCTTCTTTGGTTTTAGAATTCAAAATGTTGATAAAGGTTGTTGCCTCAATTTGCTTGTCTCCTAATGTTTCTCTTACCTCTTCTATCACTATTTTTTATCTCTAGATCAAATCTTCCTACTCAAATATGATGTGAATTGATGGCCAAGTTTATGTTATGACCTGATTAATATATACCCATATGTTCTCTTTGGCCTATGCTAAAGTTTGAACCATTACTGACTCACTCTCTTAAAACTCTATTCTTTGAGCAAGCATGTGAGATTTCTATAATTCTGCTACATAGGAGTTGTGTATCTTCAATTTATGATCCTGTAAATTCTTTAGATGATCTTTTAATTTCGCAATTTTGTTTTCTTGAATGGACATCTTCTGGATGGCTTTAACCAATTCAGTGGCAGAATCTGTGGTTGGTGTTGGTGCTATTGTTGATGTAGAATCCTTTTTTTTCCCTACGACCGAAATAGTTACTCATTAGTGGAACGATATCGAACTGTGAGGACTGCTCCTTCTCCCTGAGAAATTTTTCTAGTTCCACCTCCATTTCTCTGATCTTGACATTTTGTTCAATTATTATCTTGAACATGTCTTCCATTTTCCTTTCTATTTCTCCCATTTCATTAGTGAGTGGATCCTTTGTAGATGGAAGCTTTAGTTACTTCCTCAGAGCCGCTATATCTACATTTTTTTTCCTTACAGTATCCTCTAATCCCTTTACATCACTGGGGTCATAACCTAGCTTAATGACTAAGTCCACTGGGGTCATAACCTAGATTAATGACTAAGTCCTATAATGACTTAATTCTAGTATCATTTTCCAAAGATGAGATATTCTCCATGTTTAACTATGACTGTATGTTGTGGATGGAGACCTAGAGTTTTGAAGTTGTCATGACAGTATTAGTCAGAGTGGAGTATAACATATCCCCAATCTGTTTGTGTAAGTCCATCTGATCAGTTAGATGGACTTGATTGGTGTCAATGGAGAAGATTTTCTTATTGTACTCTACTCGTGATTTTGGAAATGGAACATGTGCCTGTAGAAAAGCCATTTTCATTCTTCCTTGTTCAGTATCAAAGGCTGAGAAAAGTATGTGTTGGGAAGAAGCAATTTTATTCCAGAACTGAATATACGTGCTAGCCTTTAGCATCTCATTATTCTACTTTATTTCTTTTTACTTAGCCAAAATATTTGGCTCTGTTTGGCCTTGAGCCATGTCTGTTGTCTGTGTTGAATTTGGCAGATCTTGTGAGGTTGAGAATGATGGAGAGCCTACAAAAATGTATTCTTGTCTTCTACCTACAAAAATGTTTTATGATCTTGTAGAAACATGTGGACCTATGGAAAGTATAGTAGCATGTCCTTCATCATCTTGCATGAAAAATGGTTTTCGATTAGTTTTCTTCTTTTTTGTATGTATTAGAAATTCCTTGGCTCCAATTTCTGTTACGGCAAGAAACTTTTCTTCCCTTGGCTGTTTGTCATGCTTATCCTGAGGTAATGGAGTTTGTGAAATGGTTGTATACAAAACCTGTTCTTCAGCTTCTTGTAAAGTGTTCTCCTCCCACTGATCTTGGTTCATGAATTTTTCAATCTCTCACCTAGGAGTGTGAGTGTAAGGAGTGGTCTTATGTTCCACTTTTAAACTAGAAATGAAATTGAAGGGGTCATATGACCAAGTAAAACTTAATTGGAAATTCATTTTTATGATAAGTGCATTTGCGTCTTTACCTGCTTCTCTGTTTTTGCGTATGAATGGCAGCACCCATGTCTTGATCTTGAATTGTGCCTTATTTTTAGTTTAAACAAAGTGTAAGTCACCCATGTTGATAATTTTCCTTATATATTCCAATGAGAAAATTCTCATAGGAACATATTTTGGCAATCTGTATGGTGGCAGCTCACATCTATACACCGTAATTTCTTTGTAGTTCTGGTACAAGTACCAGTCAGTTGTTTTAACTTTTTCATTGCGCTGTAAATTTGTTTGTATCTCAAAACCTATTCTAGGTTCCCCATTGTTGTTAAGAAGGCATGAAGCTGTATAAATAAACTGGTATATGAAGTCAATGAAACTGAAATTATTGGAAATATTTCACACCAAAGAGGTCCATTGGATGAATGATTGTGGGTTTCCTTGTTCATCTAGTTTCTGAAAATCCATTGGGAATATTTCTGCCTACAAAAATAGAAACATATAAACTAGCATTGATGCATGTTTAAACATTCCTTCTATCATAATCTTGAGAAACTGCCCATGAATGTTGTCTGCAAGGGATTGAGTGAAACTAAACATTACAAAAGGTTTTTATTCTATTGAAAAATTGGACAGAAAACCTAAGATAGGTTCATCCACCCATTGATCTGATTAACACCTAGTAGACAAGATACTAAAGAGATAATTCTCTTGGTCTTTTCTGGAAACATGGAGGCTAGATATGGTGGATTCTTCTTTGGAAGCCGAACATCCTCTAGCAAGAAAATTTCAAATATTCTAGATCTTCCAAGGAATGTTAGCTTTTGGTAGAGTTCCGTGAGGGAATCTACAGATAAAGGGCCCAAAAGAATCGTTGTGGGGGACTTGAAGCATATGGTTAAGTGACTCTAGGGTTATAGTAAACAGAATGTCTCCCTTCTGGGCCACAATGGCTCTTTGACTGGGGATAGACCTGACTTGACACCATAGAAAAAAATGTGGGAAAGGATGGGTCTAGAGAAACATGAATAGTGCCAAGAGGTATTCCCATAGTTTGATTTCATCACTCTAGTCCAAAAAGTTTTGTTTAAACCAATTGTATAGTTGAAACAAGTCGAGCTCACAATTAGTCTCTGTGATTTTATATTGCTGGTCAACCAGGGGTAAATGGTCTAGATCAATAGCAAGAGGGGTCATTAGGTTTTCACTGGGTTGTTTCGACTTTCCTTTAAGCGCCATCTTTTTTAAAAATTATCAGAACGAGAGGTGAATAGCCAATGGTTTTTACCTAGGAAATTTTGATTACTTTATTGAAAAAATTTGCTTTCAGTAATTGGTACCTTGTAGGGAAAATGTGATCTGGAATCTACAATGGATTACAGAGCAATCTAGTAGGGGAGATGGGAGTTTTGTACCTATTCTTTGAAGTAAACGAGAAGCAAAAAGGGAGCCACACTGGACAACTGGGAGGTTTTTATAACAAATTAGGAAATTCCTGTTGTGTCTGACCGTTATGGAGTGAGTTCGTTGTGATCTGTTTCTCGTTGCAGAGAAAATAGTCATGTCTTAATGGATAGGGTGTAATGGATAGGTAAAGGACATGTGGTAGAAGGGAAGGGAAATGGTATGTTGGAGAGGGGAGGATGTGCGACATGATAGGAGTGGAGGGGGATCAAATTCGTTGTGAGAAACAGTGAGGTGATGGGCATTCATGATGTTGATGGGAGATGGAGTGGTCTTCAGGGCATGTGGTAGGTGGTAAGAGGTATTGAGTGGGGGTGTGTGAAATCCTGAGCACCCACTATGGAGCGTGGGGCCCATGAAAATGAAAACTGATTTTTGGAGCCCCCCACTGGTGAGAATGATAGAATGGGCTGGGGGGTCTGAAATTGATCCCGCGTCATTGATCCAGGTGGGGTAGATCACGACTGTTGAAATATGCACTCACCATGTCATAAGCCGACAAACTATTTTGTCATTTTTGACTTTATCATAAAACCAAAACTTTAGCACTAGACACCTTATTACAAATTGTTAATCGTGATTAAATAACATGATTAATTATTAAAAAACTAATTAATTTACCCTAAACATGATTAATATATTCTAAAGGCACATTTTGATTTTCAAGCTTTTTATTTTTCTAAGGTTGTGCAACTTCTACTCTGATACTTATTTATCAAATTTAACCAAGATTAAACACTTTGGTTAATCTTTCTCTAATCTGCCTAATTAATGTTAACCAAGATTAAACTGGATGGTTGATTTATTCACTAACCTAAACAATCTTATTTAACTCAATTTAAACATGATTAAACAACATGATCAAACTTAGGGAGTCTATTTCTATGTGTCATTTAAAGAAGTTGTACATTATGCTTGAAAATTTTCTAAAGTAACTCTGATGTATTTTTTGTTTTTCAGCGGAATTTAGGCTTTCTCACTTGCACACATTTTTTTTTTTTTGGGGGGGGGGGGGGGATTTATTGTTTTATTTTTCCTTTTTATCCTATTTTTCTCTCCTCACATACATTTTTTTTTATGCCCTTTATCATCATAATTTTTTTATATACATATTTTATAAATCATTTGCAAAATACAATATTATTTACAATTTCTATCAACTGAAAGATAATAGCCAATCATCATTTGATATTATGAATTATAGGACCCTAACATGCATAGAATAACTGGTCGCTAGAATAATGGAAACTTCAGAAACTCGTGGCTCAAAGAACAAATAGGACCATGGTTGTATAGGATGAAATAATGGAGTCCTTCATGAGCTGAGACAAGTCATCCTTAATCTTATTTGCATGCTACAAGGAATTAAATGAAGAATAAAGCCTCGGGGACTAAAGGTCTGATCACAGTTCAAGGAAGCCATGATGAAATACATTTCAAGTTCTGTGAGCAAGTAATAGGCATGGAAGAATCTACTGGGAGTACAAGCACATTGAGATTATGTCTCAGCATGGAGAATCACATAGTGACCCATTCTTCGAATGAATTGTACTGAAGCTACGGTTAGTGAGTGAACGAAGCCCATTCTTTGATTTAATGCTAGACTGGTAGAACTCAAACAATGAGACACAACAACATGATGTAGAAGCCATGCATAGTTACACTCTGATAGTGAATGGCAGAGTGATGGGTAACATAGACTACATTGTTCGTTGTGTGACAGTAAAACAAAACCCATGATTGTGGTTGAGCAATGTGGGGGAAGAAACATTTTTTCTAGTGAGTTGTGTGGAGATATCTATGCATGAGTGTGTTTCTGAGGAGAGGCCAAGTGTGCTTGTGATGCAGAAAGAGCCAGTGTGTTCCTATGTTGCAAAGAAAATAGGTTGAGTTGGTCGGTACTGCTATATGAAGCTGAGTGAGCATATACTACAAAGAAAATATTGACAGTGCATATGTAGAGGAAAGAGGTCGAAAGTGGGAGCACATAAGAAGAAGGCCAAGATCTGAGTGTATGTTGTTGAGAGTAGAGGAATGAGTAGAGTGTGTTGCTACAAAGTGAGAAGAGGACATAGTGGAGTGTGGGATGAGTAGAGGAAAGGATGTTGATGAGAACATAGATGATATCAAGTAGAGTAGTGGCCATCTATAGAGAACATTACTTCCTTATTGAGTGTGGGTTGGAGCCTGCATACAGGAAGTTGATACTTCCATCTCTAGTAGCGGTCTGAAGAAATATTGGGGTTTGGTGCCTCCTGCAAGTTAGTGCTTGCATGTATCCAAGGAACTGGAAGTTGGTGCTTCACATGATGCTTCTGGTTGGTTGACCAGGTGTCTACAAAAGGAGGGAGTTGGTGCTTCCAGCTAGTGGATGCTAACAAAAAATCAAAGGGAGTTTTCCCTTCTTATGAGTGGTGGCTCATAAACATAATGATGTAATAAAGTACATTCTCTTAGTTTTACATCAATAACAAAAACAAGCTTTGGTGGTTTGTCTCCTAGAAGGATTTCCATGTTAAATGTAACAGCTTCCTCCAACATCTACTCAAGTAACCAGCCAAATTGGGGTAAACATGCGACATGTGGTTACTATGATATGATTCAACCTCATAAGTCAACTTAAGGAAGTGGAACTGATGGAAACACACCATACAGACCTTCCACATTAGAAGCAAACCTCTCAGGAACCATCCCAACCTCTCAGGGAACTAGCCCCTATGTCCCATGGATTCTTTACACCAATTAATCCCCAGACGCTCCCATGATATGCGCATGCCTACGTCAAGAATGCTTTGGACACTCCCACAACATGGTATTGTTGGGTGAAGGAATTGCACTTAAGAAAACTCCCCAACACTTAATTGTCAACCCAAGGGTTTTGTAAACTTAGAGATGAAGTGCAGGTAATTCCAGAAGTGGTATGAACTTTTCCTATTCCTAATCCTACTTCTCAAAGGAAATTCTTGCAGAATCAGACAGTGCAAGTCCAGAGCTGAGGCAACACCTAGATTACATGAAAATAAAATTACAGTTGATGGTTCGCTAGCTAATCCTACCTATGATCTATATCTTATACATCCCTTCAGCCTTAGTTGTTTTTACTAATTAGAGACATTTTATTATTCAATCCTTTTAGCTGAACAAACTAGAAACCAAAATTACATAATCGTCCAGCAGTTATAATGCAACATGTATCTCACTTGGCCGTAGACTAAATTTGGAAAACATTCCATGATTACGCACCACTGGTATCCTTCTTCAGTTCATCAACAACTAAACCTGGAATCAAGGATCATGACCCGTCCTTGTGGAAGATTTGGCTCGCCGAAATCGCAGACAGTCTTCATGGTGGTGCAAGAATCTACTTGCACTAGTCATACTCACTCATAATTAATACTAAGTTCCACAATTACTCTAGAAAATTAACATGAGTTACAAGAGGTATGTAAATAGGCATGAAATCCATATAAAAGTGATTAATAAAGTGTTGTAATAAATCTTAATATAAAATATGAGCATGTGCAGGAATGGGTAGCTATCTTGGACTAGTGCAGGAAAGAGGGGTCTATATTGAGATAAAACAGAGGCTAATATTTATGGAAATGGGGTAGAAATAGGGCAATTTGGGACACCAACATCCTCCCATCCCTAAGTTGTTGTGTGTCCTCACACAACATTTTACCTTCTACAAAAAATCCTCAACGATGAATGGCTAGCTCCTTAATCTTGAACTTCCATGTTTATTCCTGCTTTCACTATCTTCAGCTTCTTGGCTTGGGCTCTTTGCAGCTACTTAGTCACCTTCTTAAGGCGTTTTTAGCATTTGGAGGCCTGATACTTCCATACCTTTACTTGTTGCTTCTACCTTTTTACCTATGCAAGTAGCTCCACCTCACTCTACTTTTGCCAACTTTGCTCCATGACCTAGTTCAAAGCCTCAGGTAATGAACTTGCTGCTCCAAATGTACTATTCGAATGTTGAGGTAGAGAATGTGTAGGTTTTAACCCTATACAGAAATTACCTACATACAAATTCTAAAACACAGAAAATAAAGAATGCAAGAGCATAACACATAAAACACATATACATAGATATTTTCCCACTGGATCCAAAAACCGAGACTACCAGCTTTATTTTTCATTATATTCCTTTCAATGTTACAATACATATTTATACATGTCGAAGCATCCAATAACATGGACTGAAAACCATTGCATCCAAAACCATGTGCAAAAATCATGCACAAAACCATAGGTAGGTCTGCTTAACCTAACATAGGGTCCAAAACCAAAATTTTCTAGGGCGCTGCCCTAGACCCCATAGAGTGCACCCCTCAAACCCCCTGTGTCTCCCCCTCTATGAAATCTTTGCAACAAAGGGGGGGCTCTGCCCCCCTTCTAACCCTCCGGTTAACGATGTGGGCTAGTCATGGAAAGAATATAACACAACCCAACATTCTCCCACTTGTTGTTTTCTTTCCACAAGGGGCCACAAGAGAGCTTAGTCATTTATCTAGCCCTGCAATGCCCATTGTTTCTCCACACCAAGATAACTTCTCAGAGCTCACATATTCTTTCAATGCATATGCAGTATTCTTCAAAGTGTCTACCTTTACCAACAACACCTTTTTGTCTTCTATCATATCCCTCACAAAGTGATACTAAACATCAATGTGCTTTGTCTTTGAATGATATGCAAGGTTCTTTGCCAAGGAAATTTCACTTTGGCTGTCACAGTCTATCCTTATAGCTCCCTGTACTAACCGCATACTTGAACATAATCTCTACAACCAAATTGCTTCCTTGCTTGCATGAGTGGCTACCATGTATTCTACCTCTGTAGTTGATAGTGCCACTACATATTGTTTCTTACACATCCAACTGACTACACCTCCAAATAGGTTAAACACATACCCACTTGTAGATCTTCTATGATCCAGATCTCCAGTCCAATCTGCATCAACAAAGCAATGAATATCCAAGACTCTATCCAATCCTATTCTTCCTTGGTAGCACAAGCCATAATCACTAGTGCCACACAAATACCTGAAAACCCGCTTCATTGTTGTCCAATGCTCCTTCCCTGGTTTTGAAATAAACTTGCTCAATACTCCCACTACATGTGTGATGTCTAGTCTAGTACAGACGATTGCATACATTAGGCTACCGACTGCACTTGCATATGGAACATAGGACATGTCCTCTTCCTCTTCTTCTGTCTTGGGACACTGTTTAGCAGATAACCTCATACCTACAGGAATAGGAACCTTCACCGGTTTACTATCCTGCATATTAAACTTCTGTAGTATTGTCTCGACATACTTCCTATGGTTTAACTAGAGCTTCCTCTTTTCCTAATCTCTTTTAATTTCCATGCCCAAAATATAGTTTGCAGCACCAATATCTTTCATGCTGAATTTGGAGGACAATTGGGTCTTCAAATCCTCGATAATCTCTTTGTCATTTGCAACTAGCAACATATCATCCACATACAAGACTAGATAAATAACATGATCACAAATTAATTTAAAATACACATAGTGATCTACTTTGCTTTTGGTGAAGCCAAGTCCCCGTATAAATGTATCAAATTTCTGATACTACATCCTTGGTGACTGTTTTAACCCATACTTTGACTTATTTAACTTGCATGCCAGTTCTTTCTTACCCTTCACCGCAAAGCCTTCAGGTTGCTTCATGTAGATATCCTCTTCCAGATCCCCATGAAGAAATGTTGTCTTCGCATCCATCTGTTCTACCTCAAAATAAAAAGTAGTAGAAATAGATAAAAGTAATCTAATAGAAGTTACCTTGGCAACAGGAGAAAAAATATCACCAAAATCAATTCCTGGCACCTAGGAATAACCTTTTGCTACCAATCGAGCTTTGTATTTCTCCACCTTTCCTTCTGCATCTATCTTCTTCTTGAACACCCACCTGCTACCAATGGGTTTTCTTCCAGCCAGCAACTCCACTAGATCCCAAGCCTCATTTTTGTGCAAAGATACCATTTCATCAACCATGGCCTCTTTCCAGAGTTTTCCATCCTCTGAATCTAATGCTTCCTTCACAGTTATGGGATCATATTCGGTAATAGATAAAGAAAAAGTTGAATAGAAAGCAGATGGACTATACCTTTCTAGCTGCCTTCTTTCTCGAATTGATCTTCTTCCACCCATAGTTTGTGGCTCTTCATCTTCTGATTCCTCTTCTACTGTAGATTCTGATTCTTCCTCCTTTAGCTCAAACTCTATCTTCTCAGGTTGCTTTGGTTAGACTTCATGTTGAATAACATCTTTCACCAATCTGAACACCACATCTTGGCTATACACAACCTTACTTGTTGCTGGGTTCCAAAGCTTATAACCCTTTAAACCATTGTTATACCCAATAAAGATGCACTTTTCATATTTACTATCCAACTTAGTTCTTTTCTCCTTTGGAACATGTACATATGCATCACATCCAAATACCCTCAGATGTGAAAGAGTGGGTTTCCTACCAATCCATGCCTCTTGTGGATTCTTATCCTCCAACGCTGATGAAGGTGATTTGTTGACTAGGTAACATGTTGTCTCCACCGCCTCTGCCCAGAATTCCTGTCCTAACCTGGCACCACTGAGCATGCTTCTTGCCCTTTCCATCAATGTCTTGTTCATTCCTTCTGCAGCTCCATTTTGTTGAGGTGTATATGGAGTAGTCTTCTATTGTACGATACCACACATCTTACAGAATTCTTCAAATTCCTTACTGCAAAACTCTCCACTGTTATTTGTCCTCAACACCTTTATCTCCTTCTCTGTCTAGTTTTCCACCAGAGCCTTAAATTCTTTAAACTTGTCAAAGACTTCAAATTTCTTCTTAAGGAAATATATCCATGTATTCCTTGAGAATTCATCTATAAATGATACATAGTACACAAACTTACCCAGTGATGGAACCTTTAGAGGTCTAAACACATCACTGTGCACAAGCTCTAATATATGTTTCAACCTCTTATCACCAGAGGGCAAACTCACCTGATTTTGCTTCCCATATACACAATTTTCACAGAAATCAAAATCCAGAGAGCTATTACTCATACCCTCTACCATACCTTTACCATGAAGTATTCAAAGGCCCTTCTCTCCAATATGTCCAAGCCTTTGATGCCACAACATGGTCTTCTCTTCAGAGACTAGTATATTTTCTGCTCCACTTTCAGGAACCATAGAACTATTGCACCCTTCAACAATAGTGCTACCTTGTAGCTTGTACAGAGTTATAGTCTGAACTCCCCACATCAACACTAGTGCTCCTCGAACCATCTTGCAGGTATCCTTCTCAATCACTATTTTTACACTTGAATCATCCAGCTTTGTTATAGAAATCAGATTTCTGGCCAACGCAGGAATATGTAGAACACCCAGAAGTGTTCTAACCCTTCCACCTTGCAACTTCAACTTTACTATTCCGCGACTAATGATTCTAGACTTCCTATCATCCCCTAAGAAGACATCACCACCATTGTATTTCTCATACTCGCAGAACCAGTCTCTATGGGGAGTGAAGTGAAAGGATGCACCTGAGTCAATCAACCATGCCTCATGATCTACATGTGTACTCAAAGAAGCCAAGTACACATCCCCACCTTCATCTAAGGTGGTTTTGGCCTCTGCAGAAGGAGCATCATCAAATCCCTTTCCTTTTTCAGGAGCTTTAGATTTACAATCCCTTTTGTAGTGCCCTTCCTTTCTGCATTTCCAGCACACCACCTTTACAGGCTTTACTAGAGATTTAGATCTCCCTCTAGATTTAGATCTCCCACTCAATGACTTATTTTTTTTTTGTTCTGGGACCATCCTCATACAGACAAGGAATCACCATTCTGGCTCTCCATATTTTTCCGTCTCATCTCCTCCGTCAGCAAGGATGAGACTATTTCATCAAACTGCAAGGCAGTTGCATTGCTACCTATTGCAATAACTAGACTATCCCACGAATCTGGTAGAGAACACAACAAACTAATTCACTTATCTTCATCTGAAATTTTGATATCAACAGATGATAACTAACGTACCATAGTATTAAACGCATTCAGATGCTCTGTCATCGAGTCTCCATCTTTCATCCTCAGGTTATACATCTTTTTCCATAGGAATAGTTTATTCACCAGAGACTTAGATTGGTACAAAGTCCCTAACTTGTCCCACGAAGCCTTCGTCGTAGCTTCCCTTGATACATTCAGCAATACTGAATCTGAGACACACAACCATATTGTGCTCTTTGCCTTCTGATTCAACTTCTTCCATTCTTCATCGGACACTCCTATTGGTTTAGTACCAGACTCTACCATGATCCACTGATCTTTATCCACCAACAGATCCTCCATCTTGAGTTTCCACATCTCAAAACTCTCACCATTAAAATTCTCAATCTCTATATTTCCACTGCTCACCATCTTCTTTCACCACCAGAATAGATCCCACAGATCGCGCACTGAGCAGGGTCTACCATAGGTCCGAGCAAAACCCCTCAGCAACAAAGGCATCCCCTTGAAGCCAAAACAACTCGGATACCAAATGTAGGTTTTAACCCCATACAAAAATTACCTGCATATGAATTCTAAAACATAGAAAATAAACAATGTGAGAGCATAACACATAAAACACATATACACATAGATTTTCCCACTGGATCCCAAAACCAGGACTACCAGCTTGATTTTTCATTACATTCCTTTCAATGTTACAATACATATTTATACATGCCGAAGCATCCAATACCATGGACCGAAAACCATTGCATCCAAAACCATGTGCGAAAATCATGCATAAAACCATAGGTAGGTCCACCCAACCTAACATAGGGTCCAAAACATAAATTTTCCATGGCGCTGCCCCGGACCCCATAGAGTGGGGTTACCTACACCCCTCAAACCCCCTGTGACTCCCCCCACTACGCAATTGGCGCAACAAAGGGGGGCCTCCACCCCCCTTCTAACCCATCGGTTAACTACTTGGGCTAATCATGGAAATAATATAACACAACCCAACAGAGTGGAGGGTGTCATGTTAAGATTTTCAAGTGTGAATGTCTTCTCTGCAATGCACTTGAAACAGGTCCCATCGTTTTCAAGGTCAAGGTTGTCAAATGTCTAAATTATGACATTGCCAAGGGTTTCTACACTTGAGGTCTTATTGTCACCGAGGGTTTTGATGCCCTCCACATTCTTTCTGCGAAGGGTTTTAGTACCTTGTGCACTCAATTCTTCGAGGATTTTAACACCCTGTTCTTCCAGCTTCTCAGGGGATTCAACATCCCGTCTTTTCAAATCAGGAGGGGATTCAGTACCATTTCCTTCTAAAATCGTAGTGTCTTCAATACCTTGACCTCCTAAAATAGTAGGGGCTTCAATACCCCACTCGTCGAAATAATTGAGGGTCTCCATGTCTGGTTCACTGAAATTACCAAGGGTCTCTACATTTTGTTCCTCTTCATCCTCACGACCCTTTGCTTTGACTTCCCCAGTATTCAGTGTTGTCTTCCTGCTCCTTAACTTGCTGACAAAGGTTGACAACAAAACATCATCCTCTGCATTCTCTTCATCTTCCACAGTGTGTTGGGTCCCTATAACACTAGTGATTACCCCATTACTATTGTAGTTATACCCCTTATTAATATTGTTGTGCCCCTATTGCCTCCATATTGTTATTACTGTGCCCCATAGAATCCCTCTATTGTTATTTTTGTGGCTTTATATTATTATTGTTAGGTTGGTTGGATTATATTGTGACTCCTTAGACTCCTATATATAGAAAGGAGGTTTTGTCATTTGAATCATCAAAAAATGCTTCATTTATGTAATGTAAAGGAGGTTGCCCCCTAGAACAGGCTAAATTCTAAGGCGTTGATCTATCTTTTCTATCTTTTCTTGAGCTGGTTTCATAACATTTGGTATCAGAGCTTTGGATTCTAGGGTTTCGCTGCTCCAAACAGGTCATCGTGGAATTTTCGCTATAACGTTTTTTCTGCGATGTTTCAGAAGTTGCAAAAAAAACCCATTTGAGAAGAAATTGCGTTGAACCTAGGGTCTAAATTTTAGAGCTTTTTGCACTATATTTGCGGAGATATGATCTGAGGAAGTTGGTCTTTTTGCAGACTCCTGAATTACATTCCAAACAGGTGACCTGGGGAAAATCGTCATAATTGTCTCTCTGGGGATCAGATTGAAATTTCATAAGAAGGTACAGAAAGAGGATGGACTTTAGTTTCTTTTATGCATTTTTCAGATCCAAAGGTCGAAACAATGACTCGTGGCACGTCGTACAAGTCCTCTCTACTGAACTATTCTATAATCAAGTCACTGTGGGATATTTCGTATAACTCTTCCTTGGAGAATCCAATTTGGGTCAGACTTGTGGCATTGGAAAGAGGACACAAAGGGCTACTGCAGGTCACAAATTGAGAACTAGATGATTGAAAAGTACAGAGATACATCAGAGGCAATATCGAGCTCCTACAAAGTGAAAAAAGGTGTGTAGATTTTCTTAAATTTTTTCTTAAGCTTGGTTTAAAAATTTATTTTGAAGGAATTCAAAGGGCATAATAGAGCATTATTATCAGTAACTGATGCCCCGAGGAAAGAAAATGCAAACACCTAGTAAGGAACCTGAAAGCTCTAGCATGACTCATGAAGAAGAAGAAGAAATGCTATATGATATATCAAAATTACAAGAACAAGTGCAACAAGTGTCACTTGCACAAAAAGCAACAGAATCTAAGATGGATGGTTTAAGGAAAGATGTAGAAGCTAAGATGGATGGTTTAAAGAAAGGTGTAGAAGCTAAGATGGATTGTTTAAATAAAGGCATAGAAGCTAAAATTGATGGCATGGATGATAAGATGGAAGAATTGAAGATAAATATGAATAAGTTGCTACAAGAAATGGTCACTAAGTGTGAAAGGGTACTAAAGGAAATACATGATGAGAAAAAAAGAAATGTTAATCATGACTCCATAGACTCTACTGTTGGATCGAAGACTCACCATATCCAAAAATTGATATGAGGAAGTTTGATGGCAAGGATCCCGCCACATGGATATTACAGATGGAGCAATTCTTCGATCTCAATAATGTGCAAAACACACAAAAGGTACGTATGGCAACTTTATATTTGGAACCAAATCAGTTTGTATGGTATCAATGGCTTTGCTCTCGTAAACAATTTATCACTTGGGCAATTTTTACGGAAGAATTGATAGCACATTATGAGGATACAAAAAGCAACACTTTTTTTAGCCAATTGATAAGTCTCAAACAAAAGGGTTCAATAATGGAGCACATTGAGGAGTTCCAAAAATTGAACATAAGGGTAAAAGATATTCCAGAGGAGCATAGGATTGATGTGTTCATAGGGTCTTTAAAGGATAATATCCAACATGATGTTCGCCTTTGGGAACCTGATTCATTAGAGAAGGCATTCAGGTTAGCAAGAAAAATGGAAAGCAAAATTATGGCAACTAGGAAGCATACCACTCACAACTATAAAGATGGAAGTGTTGTTGCCCCTAGTCTTCCACAACCTATAAGGTTGACACCACAACAATTGGAAGAAAAAAGAGCAAAAGGGCTTTGTTACAGTTGTGATAGCAAATACACTAAAGGTCATAAGTGTGCTGAGAAGAAATTATTCTACATAGATTGTGAAGAGGAAGAAGAAAAGGAGCAAGAAAGGTCAAAAGAAGAGGATATACTCCAGGAACAAAGCCTAGATGAAGAAAAATAAATCCGACCATATCTTGTAATGCATTGGCGGGAATTACCACTCCTCAAACCATCAAGATAGAAGGACAAATCAAGAAGAAAAAGGTAATAGTGTTGATTGATTCAGGAAGCACCCACAATTTTATTCATTGTAAGGTAGCAAAAGAATTGAATTGCTTCCTATATCCAGCACCAGAGTGTCAAGTGATGATTGCAAATGGAGGAACAATAAATTTCTCTGGAAAGTGCCATAATATCAAGCTATCCATGGGAGAATATGTATTGACTAGCCCAATGCTTTCCATTCCAATGGGAGGTGCTGATGTTGTACTAGGAGTCCAATGGCTACAATCCTTGGGTACAATAGCTTTTAATTTTCAAGAACTTTTCATCAAATTTTCTATGGAAGGAAAGGAAGTTGAATTAAGGGGTATTGCAGGGAAACCAGGAAAGATAATCAGCTCTAATGGTATGACAAAGCTTCTAAAAAAGGAGCAAAGAGGTGTAATTGCACAATTATGTTCGCTAGATGTTTCCACATTGGAATCATCTATTTCTCCAGATCTCCAAAAAGTCCTGGACAATCATTCCAAGGTATTTGAGACTCCCAAAGGTCTCCCACCTATGCGTGATCATGATCATGCTATTCATCTGATTCCAGGAAGTGTTCCTCCAAACATCAGGCCGTACAGATATCCCTATGTCCAAAAGAGTGAAATTGAACGTATGGTTGCAGAAATGCTAGAGGCTGGTATAATTCAACCGAGTCAAAGTTCTTTCTCTGCTCCAGTAGTATTGGTGCACAAGAAGGATGGATCATGGCGCATGTGTCCGGATTATAGGGAGCTCAACAAGCTCACTATTAAAGATAAGTTCCCCATTCCTGTCATTGATGAATTACTGGATGAATTGCATGGATCAATTTACTTCACCAAGTTGGATCTTCGTTCAGGATATCATCAAATCAGAATGAAGATTGAAGACATTCCAAAAACAGCATTTAGAACTCATGAGGGTCATTATGAATTTTTGGTCATGCCTTTTGGCCTTACCAATGCACCTTCAACATTTCAAGGTTTGATGAATTCAATTTTCAAACCATTCCTTAGAAAATTTGTGTTAGTATTTTTTGATGATATACTAATCTACAGCAAGTCTTGGAAGGATCATGTTGAACATGTTGACAGGGTGCTACAACTATTGGAGGAGAAACAATTATATGCAAAAAGATCCAAATGTTTCTTTGGAGTCCAGGAGGTGGAATATTTGGGTCATATTGTATCTCATGAAGGAGTTAAGGTAGACCCTAGCAAAATTAAAGCCATTAAGGAATGGAAAATCCCCACATCCATAAAGCATCTGCGAGGATTTCTTGGGTTGACAGGGTATTATCGCAAGTTTGTTAAGAATTATGGGAGAATAGCAGCACCTCTAACAACATTATTGAAGAAAGATGCATTTTCATGGACTCCGGAAGCAACAAAGGCCTTTGAACATCTTAAAGAGGCAATGTGCCAAGCACCGGTCTTAGCTACACCGGACTTCACAAAAACCTTTATTGTGGAATGTGATGCTTCAGGAAATGGAATTGGTGTTGTTCTAATGCAAGATGAAAGACCCATTGCTTTTGAAAGTCGTCCAATCAAGGGAAAGTTTTTAAGCAAAGCTATTTATGAGAAGGAAATGTTGGCAATACTCCATGCACTTAAGAAATGGCGACCCTACCTAATGGGAAGACACTTCAAGGTAAAAACGGATCATGATAGCCTTAAATACTTTTTAGAACAAAGATTATCCTCTGAAGAGCAACAAAAGTGGGTCACAAAGATGTTGGGTTATGACTTTGAAATCATCTACAAAAAAGGGAAGCAAAATGTGGTGGCAGATGCACTCTCAAGAAAGGATGAGGATGTGGAAGCATTGTTGTGCGCCATTTCTATTATCCAACCAGATTGGATAAACGAAGCAAGGGAGGAATGGAAGAATGACGAAGAAGTGTGGGCACTTATTCGAAAGTTACAACAAGATTCCAGTACGTCTGATACATTTAGCTGGCAAAATGATTCGTTATGGTACAAAGATCGCTTATACCTCTGTAAGAATTCCCAGCTAAAACAAAAGATTCTTATGGAATTGCACACTTCTCCCTTAGGAGGGCACTCAGGATTTTTAAAAACTTACCACAGGGTTAAGAAGGAATTTTTTTGGGATGGCCTTAAATCAGATATTCAAAAGTTTGTGGCGGAATGTTTGGTTTGCCAACAAAATAAAGTTGAAACAATTAAGACACCGGGTCTATTACAACCTTTATCCATTCCAAGCCAACGTTGGGAGGAGGTTTCAATGGATTTTATCACAGGTTTACCCAAGTCTGAGGGAAAGAGTGTCATCATGGTGGTAGTTGACAGACTTACCAAGTATGCACACTTTTGTGCATTATCACATCCATTTAAAGCCAGTACAGTTTCTACTGCATTTATGGAAACAATTCAAAAGCTACATGGAAACCCAAAGATTATTGTAAGTGACAGAGATCCCATTTTCACTGGAAATTTTTGGACAGAATTATTTTCTTGTCTTGGTACTCAGTTAGCTCATAGCTCATCTTATCATCCTCAATCTGATGGGCAAACTGAGATAGTAAACAAATGTTTGGAAGGATATCTTCGTTGCTTTGTATCTGATAAACAGACACAATGGGTCAAATGGTTGCCTCTGGCTGAATGGTGGTATAACACTTCCTTCCATACAGCAACAAAAATGACCCCATTTATGGCACTTTATGGGTATCAACCACCATCCATCACATCATATTTAAGAGAAAATTCTAAGGTTCAGGCAGTGGAACATCACATCGAACATCAACAACAAGTCCTCCAACTCTTAAAGGATAACCTCGTGTTGGCACAGAATAGAATGAAACAACAGGCAGATCAACATCGCAGTGAAAGAAGTTTTGATGTAGGTGATTGGGTATTCCTACGGCTACAACCATATAAGCAAATGTCCCTCAAGCAAGCTAAGAAGGATAATAAATTATCACCAAAGTATTATGGTCCGTACAAGGTGTTGCAAAAGATTGGTACTATGGCATACAAATTGGAGCTTCCTGCAGCTTCTCGATTGCACCCAGTTTTCCATGTTTCATGTTTAAAGAAGGTTATAGGCGACAAGCTCCCAATTCAAACAATATTGCCAGAACTTGACGAGGAAGGAAAAATTATATTGGAACCAGAAGCAGTCACAGAAACAAGAACTCGACAGCTACGAAATCGATCAATTTCAGAGTATCTTATCAAGTGGAAGAACTTATCCGCTGAAGATTCCACATGGGAGGATGAGAATTTTATGCAGAAGTATCCAGAACTACTCAAGCGTTGAGGACAACACTTTTTTGAAGGAGAGGGGCATGTTGGGTCCCTATAATACTAGTGATTACCCCATTACTATTGTAGTTATACCCCTTATTAATATTGTTGTGCCCCTATTTCCCCCATATTGTTATTACTGTGCCCCATAGAATCCCTCTATTGTTATTTTTGTGGCTTTATATTATTATTGTTAGGTCGGCTGGATTATATTGTGACTCCTTAGACTCCTATATATAGAAAGGAGGTTTTTTCATTTGAATCATCCAAGAATTGTTCATTTATGTAATGTAAAGGAGGTTTCCCCCTCGAAGAGGCTGAATTCTAAGGCGTTGATCTATCTTTTCTATCTTTTCTTGAGCTGCTTTCATAATACAGTGTGTGTAACTACATCTACAAGCACCGAGAGATTATGAGCTTTAGGGGAAACTTGGGGTTATTCGTTGATTATGATCAGAGAACTCGACTGGTTCGTCCCTTGCGAGACAGTCTTCCTCCTCACCGAGGTTCTGGTCTTTCTCTTCTTTGTCGTGGGTGGAGTATTTTCAATGACCTTCTTCTCTGCTTTCACTGGTGTACTTTCACCTTGCTTCTTGGCATGAGATAATGTCTCTACCTTCCTCTTCTTACTTGTACTCGTGCTAGCAGACTTCTCTACACCCCTCGCTCGAAATTCTTTCAGAAATGCTTCCCACGTTACTCCCTTTTCTTCCAACCTCTTCTTGACCAGAATCGTGATAAGCCCATGATGGTAGAGCTTGGTTGCAACTTGGCTTGCATTTCCACTATGCATGCCCTTTACCATCTTCTCAAGACTCCTGAGCAAGTAGTAGGGGAAATTAATCAATTTTCCCAACTCGAAATGCAGCAGCAACCGAAGGTGATATACAAACACCAATGTATAGTGACCCTCCCCAGTTACAAATTTCTATCGTATAAACAATAGGTCTCGCCACTTCCTAACCATGGAAGTTTGTGGAAGTCCCTTCCTCTAGTTGAACTTAATTTTCTTGTCAAACACGAACCGATGCCAAAATTTCTTCGCGAGTAGCTCCTTTCTAAACCAGTGCTCTCCCATAAGTGGCAAACCTATGGCTTGTGCAATAAACTCCTCTGTAACTTTGAACTTTAATGACCCGACCCTAGCTCAGCCTCCTTTGAATTTCCTTGTGAACTCCAATACCACAGCCATGTCGAACTCATCAAACTTTTGTAGGAATGGCAGGAACCTAGTTTCTTGCAATAGTGCAAGACTATTCTTGTACTCTGCAATTTGTTCAATCTCTTGCAAAGACATCGGCTCACTCCTTATAAGTGCCATTTCGAACTGCACTTCACCCCTTCTGATCACACTCTCAAAATAATTGCAAGTGGCTCCAATGTTTTCCGAGAATTTTATGTTGAAGGTTCATCACCATTCGTCTTTTCAGACCCACTTACCTGGTCATGATGGAACAACCCTTCATATCAGGTGCAGACTCGTGTCAACCCACTACTGGTGAATCACAATGATTCGTTGTAATGGAGGTGTAGACGGCGGTGGTGCAATGATTACAATGATTAGATTACGGGTAAGGTAATAATGGATAGGCAATGTGGAATTATTTCAAGGAGGGTGAATGTAGGTTATTGGACAACAATACCATCCCACAGTCACCATCATGATTTAATGAAGACATACTTTAGCACTTATTAAAGACATTATATTTCAAACCCTATGCATCTTTCACTTTAAAGATTTTTACTAGGTTAGTAAATAATGAAACAGAGTATCAATTAAAACATGGAATGCTATGATATATCAATACACATGTATAGGAAAGTACAGGTCCATAAATATCCTTGATAAACCACTCTAGGACTGTGTAAATTTTTCATGCTTTCATAGTGAGTTGTGTTTTTGCACTAAACCTACTTGCATAGCGCTGTACCTACACTAGAGACATAAACATAGAATCTGATAGGACATACTTCTGTAGCCAGGCTTAAAAAAAAATTCCTCTGTATAGAAGAAAAATTTATTCGCCATCCTTTGGTGTTTCTGGAGCATGCCTTCTAGATTGACTGCATCAAATTCTGCAATCAATTTATGAGGGAACAAAGAAGTCGGAAGGGGGTAAAAATTTGAGAATGGGAAGGAACATTACAACATGGATTTTAGAAACAATTTGACCAAGAGGGATAAATGAAATGGGATGTGGAAAAAATTTCAAGGGAAAAGAGGGATTTTACGAAATCGGGCAAGGGTAGTTTCTTAGAAGAAAGAGGAAGGTAACTCATTGGGGATTTTAGAAAAGAAACTAGTGGGAATTTTTGAAATGGGAAATAGAAGAAAGACAACATTTTTACCTTGAAATCTACCTGCACTGGTGCAGGAAAAAAATAACTGCAGTGGGAAGTAAGTGTTTACTTGGATAAAAATGTCCATGCTAGTTACCCCAAACTTGGGTAAGTGCTCAGTTTTGTGAACCTGCTTCTTCTTGGTGGTAGCCAACATATCTAAAAATCAAGTAACATTCCCTTTTTATTAAAATTTTGATCTTCCTGCCAACATGTTGGTTTTCAGGTTGATCCTTCTACAATCATGTCAGTCAGCTAATTTTCATAATTACAGGAATTTTTTTCTCTTTATACTTTTTATCTTTGTCATTTCTTTTCTTATTTTTTCTTTTATTATTTTTTAAATAAGGATAAGAAGGAATCAAATCTTCAACGGGTTGGTGTTACCACCTACCAACTCCTTTTCAAATCACTATTTGCTATGATCATGCTTACTATGATTTTCATGTGTCCTTCTTCATGTTTGTGGTGTTATTATTTTCTTGTGGGTTCGATGGGTTATCCTATGTCATCTCACCTTGGCTTTATCCCTTTCTTTGTTGTTTGGAGGTGCCTTTTCCATTCTTCAGATTCATGTATCCAAGTCTCACTTCTTCTATTTAAATTTCCGCTTGTTCTTGACAACATATCATTATGCAGTGCCAAATGACGAGACGTCCAGGAACTCCATCTTTGCCTAGATGGTACTTGAGTTTGAAATGGCACTAATAATCCTTAATACCCAACTTCATGTGAAAGGTATGAAAAATATTTGTGAACTCTGGCATTTCTTGGTAGCTTCCCTGTTGCACTATAGTCCATTTTATGTACTTATCATCCTAGCACCCGACAGGGTAATATTTTTTCTTAACAGAGTCTCAGAAAGAATTCCAAGTGGGTGTGTCTAAAAATAGTGAGGTTTCCTTCTCATCCCTCTACTCACAATATCTTTCCCACTAGTCATTTTTGTGGGGACAAATTTCACAAGTCCAAAAGTAATCTTTTACTGATTGGAAAAATTATGGACCAAAAGATATCCTTCCAACAAATTTAACCATTTATCTATGAAATTTGTGTCTATTTGGACTTAAAATATAGGAATTTCAAATATAACTTGTAGCTTAAAGGGGGAAGCGCCTCTAAAGCGACTGTTGGATGAAGTTGCTCTGCCCGCTAATGCATGTTGAAGGATCTGGGAAACATTATCCATCATCTTGTTCCTTTGTCACTTGAGGGCCTTTTTGAGCAAAATTTTGAAAGGATCTCCTAGTAACTCATATTTATTTTATTCCACCATGGGAGAAAATCAAGGTCGACGAGGCCTATCTTCCAAGGGTTCAACCAGTTTATGTCCTAACTCCTTATACCCTCACCTCGTTGGTGACATGCACAAAAAATAGACAAAGAACATATCGCTCTGATACCAATGATACCATTGATATAGATTTATGCAGGAACGTAAGGATATATATATTTAAATAAAAATACATAGCCACAATAAAATCTAAAATTCAATTAGTAAATAACAACATTGAAAACTATTTACATGTAGAATGGAAATAAACTAGCTCGAGCGATGGTAGCTTATCTCTAAGAAGGGATGTGATGGCTATATGCTTATGAACGATATTACAATGAGGCTCCAAGGCCATTTTATATTGAGAAACAAGGGAAATTCCTAAATATCCAAAAATCTAACCCTACCAAATAAAGCGCCAGAAATTTGTGTGCCCCATTTGGGTTAGCTGCTACATCAACTTCCGAGGGTTGTAAATTTGGCATACAATCTTTATTCGACGTGTACGACAACTTGTTAGAAATATATATCTGAGGATACTAAATTTCTAGTACAAACACCTATCATTAGATATGGGATTGTTCGTTTTCCAAAAGTACATCGTTTGGGTCATCAAAATGGCTGAGGAAATTTAGGACCCGAAAAAATGCCAAAAATAGTAAATTGTGCTAGAAACTAGGGAACTGAAAATAAATAATGTTTGGGGTCCAAGTGGCATAGATGGGTGGCCACAAATATCCACCAAGATCAGGGATATGATTCCATGGGCTATTAGATATTTTTTTATTCTTAATCTTTACATTATTCTTGTCTCTACAATGCTTTCCATCACACCTCATTACACCTTATTACTGTGTTGTAGCTTGATATTTCCTTGTCGTTATTTTGAATCTCGATGACTTGTTTGTGAAGGTATTTTCTATATGTTTAGATCTGGGAGTTGTGTTGTTTCTATTGATGTTGAGGGGAGAATCATATTTTCTAATTTAATGAATGTATCATGATAATTTGAAGCATTGGAGCACTACCTAATATAATAGTGGCACATAGAATGTGAGGAAATTTGCATGGCTTAAGCTATGTGTAAGCCATGAGAGAAATATCCTTGGCAATGTAGGTAAAACATAGATTTGGAGAATAGTCTCATTAGTTTTGTAGGCTCTTGATTGATTCTTGGACCCTACTAGCAACTCAACATTCCGCAATGCAGAGACGAGGTATGACTCAACACTTCAACTCTTTTTTCATTCAAAATGTATTATGATATATTTAAACTCTCAGAGGTCATCATTGGTTGAGATCAACACTCGATTTGATGAATGGAATGACCTCATTGTAAATGTTATGTCTTCCATTAAACAATGTCTCAATCTTAATTCGATCCGACTAAGATTTGGAGAGTTAAAATAATTTGCATGGTATTAGTCATCGGGGCCTCGTTATATTTTATGCCCTCGCCCTCTTCATCTCAAATTTCATTTTAGAGACAGACCTGGGGTCTTCTGAGCACCGGGACCATTTCAATCTAGGACATGTTCTAGAATATATCTCACCATAGCGAGGTAAAATGCAATTGTTCAATCATGGCTTAGGGATATTAGTCCTGCTTGTTTTTTCAATGACAAACTTAAGGTTTTATCTACTACCAAGATGACATTTTTTCGATATTATTATTGCAGTGTGTGCAAATATGGTATAGTAGCTTTGATGGATTCATTATTTGTTTTTCTTTTAGGTTTGTGAAATATCTTAAATTAGCCCACCTGCAAATATTGTTAATAAATTTGTCAATTTATTTGTTTATTAGGTAATGTGAGTTCTCAGATGACTGACATGTCTAACCTATGGCTTGTAGCCACAATCACATCTAATTAGTCAAAATAACCCAAGGATCACACCTAGCTTAGGCCACACCAACCTTTAGCATGACTTGATTTGTTTCCATGAAATTTTGAACCTTTTCAGCAGTGAATATATTAACATAGCACCTTGGCACAATTTATTCTAAACAAGATAAGATAAATAAATTTGAAAAAAATCAATAAATATTATTAATTTTGATTCTAATGTCATAATAACTAATATAAATTATATCAATTAAATTAAAATAATTATTAAATATTGTCAAACACACATGGGATGTGAACATCAGATGTGAAAGATAACCATGTGATGATTTATTATTCACAAGATGTACATTTATAATACATTGGTGAGACTGTTGGATTCATATTCCAATGTCTCTTGGACTCCCTTTGACTATTCAACTCCCACACCTTAACCCTTAGCAAATTAGGTGTCCAACATTGGCCCCCTTAATCTGAAGGGGTATGTATGAGTCCAAGAAGAGAGTTTTAATACAAAATGTACAAAAATGCATGGCAACAATAGGTTGAATGTTCTCTCCGAAATGTTGGTATATGGTGGTGGTTTAAGGATCACCACCAACATTGGAACACTTAGTGCATTTCCTGACACTCTTCCAAGTCTAGAAAGACACTGAAATATTATTCTAGAGGAAGTGTCCCTATTGCTTTGGAGAGGGAGAATTTCAACATGGAAAAGGGAGGTCTATAACCTATGGTGGTTTAAGAATGACCACCAACTCTAGAATTCTTAATGCAATTCCTAGAACTCTTCCATAATTGGAAGGAATCTAAAGTCTTCTACTAGAGGAATTCATAGGGGCTTCACTCAATGAACCTTTGACATATCACATGCATTCATGCCATACTAAACAATACCCCTAATTTGACAACATATTGGAAACTACCTCTAAAAATCATATTATTTGAACCCCCTACCAATACGAACCCAATACACCTTCCCAGTTTCAAAAACACCTTCTTTCACTAGATATTGTGGATATTAATTTTTTCATTAACATTTTTTATACCACTTTATATTAAGTTGGAGCTCCATTTTTTATACATACCAACATAAAAATCCTTTATCCCCTATTATATGCTCAATATATTATGTCATTTTTTCCTCAATATATATCCCCCAATATCAATGCACGTGGTATCGTATTTCTCCCATAGTGAATCGCCTGTGGAGGAATTGTCACGAATTCTTTGAAGAAGGAGAACCTCCACCTCAAAAGGGAAGTCTCAACCCCGCATAGATGGTTTAAGGTTGACAACCAACCAAAGGCATTCTTAGGGGCATATTTTTCTCTGGCTACAACTTTGAATTTGGTATGGCAGATTATGGCTTAGGTTCGCTTGATGTGCCTTTGAAGCTCGTATATGACCATCATTTCCCACAAGGTGAGAAGATTGAGAAAAATAAATTGTAAGACTACTTAATTCTTCAGAATAGGTTCTGACATATGATTGAAAAATCTTCTTGGCTATTGAAGCCCATTACCAAGAAGAAATCCATGCAATATAAATCCTTGTTCTTGCAAGAGGCTTGTTTTTGAAGCATATGTTTGAAGAACGAGTGGTTTTATGAAAGTTCTCACATGGATGAAGATAAAAACAATGATATTTCATATGCCCAACTTTGTCACAATGTTGGCATTTGACATTCTGTTGTGGTTGTTATGGAAGACGAGTAAGATCTGGAATAGTTGAAGATGGACTATCATAAACAAATCCAACACTCTAAAACTAGATGGGCTTTGAGTAATATAGAATATGAAAGGATGTATCATTTTCATATCCAAGACCAATTGTATGCTTGTTATGAACAAGATCTTCCCAAGGTCTGATAATTGTCTTGGGAAGTGTAGGCTGAATTCTTGCATCTTTATACAAAACTACTCCTGAAATGGGTACCGAAAGTCAATCAACCTCAACCTTAGTGTTTTCATGACTAGATGTTTATTGGTGGGTGTTTTTTACAAACTTGAACATAGGATTATTTTGAATAGAAAACAATTTAGAATGACAAATCTGCTAAAGCTCATCTTGTTGTTACTGAGATTCTAGTTGCAAAAATAAATCTTTTCCTTTGAATTATGCAAACATATTTTAATGTTGGAAATATTTCCCTTCATGACGTTTACCATATCATTTATAGTGGAATGTATTAGAGTACTTAAAAAATCTAGTATATCATCAAGTTTGCCAATTTTCAAAGAGTTTAATTTTGTGGATTCAAATGTACTCCCAAAATAAAACAAATAGGTGATCACTTTTCCAAATGTTACACCAAGGCCAAATGAAGAATTAGAATATCAAAAAATGTTGGAGATGGGCTACTACTATCACCAAATGTAAATGTAGTACCAAACATGGATAATAGTGTGTTGTTGTCATTCACAAACAATGTATTACAACATAGGCTACATAATTTATATCTTGTCTTTTGAAGTAAGGTCGTGCAACCTTGGTAGTCACTAGGAAAAGAAGAAGGTCGCATTGGTTGGATGGTATTTTATTTCTCCATCTGTTTAGGCCCAACACGTTTATAGATTCAATGTTTCTCTAACCCACCGCTCTGAATATGCTAATGCAGTCATTATTCAACCAAAACACTGTGTATGCTAATCAACTTGAGCAATTTTTCTTTTTATATAAGTATTGAGCATAAATAATGTAATAACCACCTTATTAATAATGTTTATAAAAGAATTCATATCACTTAGATCAGCCAAAGTGGATACACAACCACAATCCTTATCCTAGTCAAAGTGACATGCTTTCTTGAAATAAAAGAAGACAATAAATGCAAACTCTATGGTGTTGAATCAAACTCAACAACAATTCAATTCCATTGTCTCCTCTCCCTTTTCATTGGTATAAAACATAAGATACATTGTTGTTGGTGCAGTGTCTTCAGAATCACGCCATATGTGTGTTTGTCTGACTATCTGCACATTGTGCTCTTTCCCTCTTAGATGTGGTTCCTCCAGTATAAATAATGAAGCGCCAAGTAGTAGTAATTCATATATTTATATGTGAGTGGGATTTATATCTATGTTGAGGCATCGATGCAATGTTGAAGGTCATATCAATTCAATGCACTGCAATACTAGCTAATGCATAGTCATTCATAGAGGACGTGATACCATTGAATCCCTCTACATATTTTGCATTCTTGGACTTGTTATTTTCATATGCTATCTACAAGAATGTAACTAGTCATTAACTTCAAGAAATCCATGGAAAATTTTAATAGGATTCTCTGCCCTGTACGTGACAAGAATTTCAAACTGCACATAATTCCTCATGGTAACCTAATAATGGTCACAAATAATTTAGGACATAGTTGTATCTTCCCCATACACCAGTACATGTACCAAGGAAAAAGGATAGGAAGGATTTCAACAACACTAATATCAGTACACCTTGAACATTAATGTAGCAATACCTCCCTCTACCCATCGATTCTTTGGAAATTATCTCCCATCTAGGTTCAGAGAGAGTGAATGTTGGAGAAATAATAAATGGATATAAAATTTGAGGGTTTCGAATGCACAATTTGTGAATTCAAACTATGCATATGATTCCATGATTTTTCATCAGAGAGGCATGAAGGAAGTTCCCCAAAAGACCAGATAATCCAATTTAGTCAATGAGATAAAGTATACAAGCCAGAAAGTTGTATTTCATAGGCTACAAAAGCTCAAGGTTTTTCCTTAGTTTGGCATGTGGTAAGATTGTGAGTAGTTCTAGTGGAGGTCTGTGGAGTAGGAAGATTCTCTCTATGGATAGAGACAATCCCTCTAGCCCAGGGGAGAGGGCCTAGCCACAAACAAGACAATCTAACATAAGTTCCCTTAGATTGAGAATGGATAATATCCTTCCTCTTGTATTGCTTATCCTTTTTTGATGAAGTCCTTTTGTCTTTGCTCCAGCGATAAGCTCCTTAATGTCAATCAAACACATGAAACAAAAAGACAAGAAACCAAAGCACACATGATAGCATACAATAGATTCAACCTAATTAAGAGGCTAAGGAGTCTTAAGCTCCCAAATACCATATGCGATTGGTATAGGAAACAAAATATCAGTTGTATTATTATGAAAAAAGGGAAAGTACAACCTTCGGCTTAGCATTGCAGGTTTCCTTTGACGTGTCTAGGTTCCAACACCACTGCTAGCATATGATGATTCACCTCAGACAATAGAAATTCAAGGTTTCTTCCTCTTTGCTCCACACCAAACAAAATATAAACTTATTCTCCCTTTACAAGTGCAAACTAGAAGGCTAAGGCTATCAAGATTTTGTATATTATTCAATCCCTTCCATTAGCTCCCTGAGGTTAAAATAGGATAAGTTTATATAGCTTGAGAGAGAGGACATGGATTCTCTTATGATGGTAGAGGTATCATCGCTTTTGGTTTGCTCCATTTTAATAGGGGAAAGGAGCCCAAACAGTTTCTCTCAGCTCTATCTCGACTAACCATTTACCAGACTTCCATTCACAAAGCTTCTAGACCTAGAAGCTTCAACTTCATTTTTAAAAAACATTCCAAAAGAGGGTTGGTGAAAGTAGTGGATGGATACAAGCATTGATCGACGCTAGGCTCAATGTTAAACTCTGAAAATTGGCACGGGGAATAAACTGAGGGATAGAACCAACCTTTAAAACTGAGTTTGAAGGAATATTATCTGGAAATGACGTAAGAGCGGAATATTTTGCATATGAAGAGTGATGTAAAGACATGTTCTTGATAGGAAAACACATGAGGTTCACTATAGAGGTCCTGCAAGATCGAGGAACAGGGAGTACAGGGACAATGACAAAATGTTGTGTAACAAACTCCCCCTAAAGTTTGAAGGTCGAACAAGAGTGGTAGGTGAAATGCATTACGAGTAGATGCATGGAACCAGAAATTGTTATTGGAAAACCTGCAAGCAAGCATAGATACATATACATTACTGAAATATATGATAAAAGATACATGATTAGTGTTATGGATGTAGCCATCTAGAAAAAGATCATGTAAATGGATCCAAGGTATGGGCGCAACCATCCATCTGAAAGAGACGTGTATAAGCATGATCATGTCACATCACCTCACAACCTGGACTTTTCTAATCTGGGCCAAGGGTCTTTCGCTCCAACACGACCCAATCAAAGTACAAATTCTAACATGTGAATAGATGTGTCGAAGTCGAACTCACTAGGAAGTCACTCAATTATCGATGAATGATGTGAAATGTTAACAAGTGCGAGAGAAACCACCAATAATGACAATGGCTCTCAAGGTACTAGCAACACAAATCACGGAGTGTAAATAAGGAACTGAAGTCGAACACTTGTGAAGTCAGTCGATCAAAATCCAATGATGAGAACCTGTCATCGAGTGTGAATAACATGCCATTAGGGCATGCAAGCTCTAAGGTACTAGAAGGGATTCTCTTGGCCAACTTCCCAGATAATGAGCTGAAGTCGATAGGAAGTGACCTTATCGAAGGAGGGCCATAATGTATCCCACATCATCATTGGAAGACAAGGGGATGCAATGATTATGGATGATACAACAAATCAAGAATGAGTGTAAACTACAAAAGTATTAACTCTTGAACATATTGGTGACACGACTCTGGAGTTTAGCAGCTCTTTGGATCCATAGGATCAAAGGCCATGATGACGTGTCAAAGATAAAAATGTAAAGTCCAAAAGTGAATGACCCAAAGCCAGGAAGGTTAATGAAAAAGTGAGAATATCCCAACCCTACACAAAGAAAAGGAGTGCCATGTTCAAGAGTGACAAGCTGTTGATACAACTAGTAAAAAAATTATATTTTCCCCCACCATTCTGGGCAGGTACCCCAATTATTTTTTATCGCAAGCTTCAAGGGGATAGCACATGCTTGTAATATGATTCCATCCATCGGTTGGATCTAACCTAGTAATATTAATGAGGTATAGGAAGGAGAAACTCACGTCCATCATGGTGACGAATCCGATGTCGTTAATTAACCAGTTCGATAAAGGAAAAGCTTGGTATCTTTTTCATGTTTAGAGAGTTTGAAAAAGACATGGAAAATAAAACTTCAAAAGGTCCCTTTTCGTAAATTTGTCTCTCGAGCCCGAAAAGGTAGAAAACAAAACTCGAGAGAATCTCTTGGCCATATCAACCAAGGAGTACCTTTTTCATAAATAGTCAATCTCGGCCCAAAAAAGGGGTACATGTATACTAAGGTGATGCCGATTCACTTACTTTAACGAGTTTGAAAAGAAAAATATTCGGCAATATTTTCATATCTTTGGAGTCTGAAAAGAGCTGAAAGAGGACTCTACCTGGAGGAACGAGTGGTAGAAAAGGATAGCAACTGGTTCCGATAATGATGGAACTACTCAAAACATGTAAAGATCAAGCAGCTGGATAATAAGACCACTCATCACAGATGTTCCCTAGGCAAGGGTAAAACAGCCAAGTGAAAGTGTACGATCATCCAAAGAGAGGGTGACAATGGAATGAAAGAACCAAGGCTCATCTATCAAAAATCAATTGAAAACAACAATCACGAGATGTAAAGTGGGAATGGTTCCATTTTTACGCAAGCTTGAAATGGGACAAACTATGCTTGGATTTGGTTTTATTTTTACACAATTATTGTGCTTGAATTTGGTTTCATTTTTACACAAGCTTGAAACATGAGAAAAAATCTACTTCGATTTGGTTTGCATGCCCTCGACATAATGACTCAATTCGAGTTACATTCCCCTGAATCTTCATTTCATTTAGCTAAGTGGATGGAATTAAGGTTTGCATACAAGATGAGGTAAAAGACTCAACTGGGATTTGACGAGATCCAATCAATGACTCAAATTGGAAGGGGATTTGTTTTATTTTTTAATGAGATTGACACAGGAAAAGAACCATGCCCATGACACCTTGTTTCATTTTTTAAGGAGCTTCACACAAGACAAGGAACTTTGCTCCAAATATTTTGATCATAGACCAAAAGAGAGGCCATGGCTTCTAAGAGGTTCTCATCAGATGTGAGAACAACACTCTGGAAGGTATACATGTCCAGGGATTCTAATGAAAAATTGGGTTCCAATGTACCCAGTACATAGTGTACTACATCACCTACTAGATAATCAATAGATGTGGGCATGGAACAGGTGGCCACATAATTAACCTATGGCGGGGGTGACACTGCTTGCACATAAGAACCACTTAGGGATGATGGTTGGTGGTGAGTTGATTCAAGACCAATGAATGTAAGATGATCAATGATCACAATTTTTCCTTCATGTGTGAAGCACATCACTCAAAACAGAGAAGAGACAAGAGCTCCCACGACATAACCATTGTGACAGCCAAGGAGTATATTAGTATCCAAAGGGCTGTATACAACCATCATGTCTATATAGATAGTTTTTTCTACCAAAGTAATAGGTAACTTAGGAAGGATCCCTAACGGTTGATTGGTTCCTCTGTTAAAATCTAACAGATTTTGGGTGATGGGGACAAGCTGAGGAGAACCTAAATCTTGCTAAGCAGTTTAGGTCAAGATGCCAACAGATGCACCCTCATCTATGACTGTGCTAGTTATGACCATATGGTAGGCCTGTATTGTAATCTGCAAAGGCACATAATATGGAAGATGATATCTTGCCAGTGGACTCCAATCAAAAGAAGTGACCAAACTACTTGGAGGGGGTGTCGTAGGAACATGAGATTTGATTTATTGCTTGATGGGAATAGGAGAAATGCTCTCATCCACCTCAAGAATAGGAGGATTTCCATGCAGTTCATTCGAGATGGAAGAAACCAGAAGAACCTGAGCAGTATGAGGCTCACTCTTTATCGGAAAGGTATGCTTAACTGAAGGGGGAGTGTTACACAAAAATATCGTCACCATGATTATTTGCAGTCAGTATGGGTCTATCATCACTTGTACTATCCTCCTAAGCAAGTCTCAGACCTTAGCTCTTCATGTCAAGCTTTGGAAATGAGAGAAAGACATTAAAAATCAATGTAACTCTAGTTCCGCACTTTCTCTCACTGTCACCTGCGGTCCCGCACCTTCTGTTTACAAAAACTGCAGACCTGCCCGCTCTATCCCTAACAGTGTAGGTGCGGACCCCTGTGAAAGTCAAAAGGCGCAAGTTTTATCTTAAAAAACTCACTTTGGGTTGATTCCAGAGGTTTCTAGAAGGAATTTTGACATGGATTGTTTGCTCTGAGGTGGTTCATGCATCCCAAAAGAGAAGGAGCTAATCCCTTGATGAGAGGAGCTATCCCTTTGAAGGAGGGCTTTATCCCTTTGAAGGAGGACCTAGTAACCTCCCTCCATTGCACTATAAATACAGGCATTGGGCTGGTTGCTGAGGAGGTTAGAAGCTGAACATTTTTTAGGGTAAATGCTGGTGAAATCAAGACTTCCTAGTTAAGCTTAAGAGGAGAGATCACATACCTTTTTGGCTTCATTGGGGAGTGAGTGAAACTTGTCAAAGTAGAGGAGACTTCTTGCTAGACCCTGGGAGGAGCTTGTACAACGTCAAGGCAAAGGTTGTAAAGTTCTTCTTCTTTTGAATTAATACAATCAAACTCATTTTTCTCAACAAGTATCTCATGTTATTTGTTTCATGGACTCCTTGACTTTCATGTTAAATATGTTTTATTAAATTGGCTTTTCAGGTGCTATTTAATTTGTTTGCCTTGTTTGTGTTTGCAGATTCGCGACAAAGGAGCTCATTTGGATTGAAGGAGCGAGGACATCCATAAGCTTGCGTTGGACCTAAGCTAGGCCCTAAAAACACTTGTTTGCCATTGTTTATCAAAGCATTTTTAGAGAAAGATAGTGTCTGGTTGGTTTGCTTGTCATTAGGTATTCTTTAGATTCTAGGAAGGTCTATCTTGTCCGCAAGATCGACTTATTCCGTCTGACAAAATGGCGACCATACTGGGGACTTGATAGTTTTCCTTGTTTTTACTTTGACCTGAGAAGCTGTGTTTTGTTTCTGTTTTTGGCTTGTTGTGTGTAAAATTGGGTAGAGTGTTTGGATCCAGGGTTATTTTTTGTTTTTCATAGCTTTGGGAGAGGACCGCACCCCAGCCCTTTGACACATTTCATACCTACCTGCAGCTTGGCTTTTAGCACAGAGCGAGACCGCACCTGTGTCAACTGTGGGCCTGCGGACCCTGTCAAAATTTTGAAAAAACCTAAGATTTCCTTTGTTAGTCAGCTTAGTGTTCGTTTAGAAATTGTTGTCCACTGCCCAGACCTACATATAACTTGTCAGAAGCTTTCCTTAGGTTGATTTTGTTAGTATTAGGGTTTTAAGTGAAATTCCTAGGAGTTTTGCTTGTTGGGTTTGTTTTTCATTTTGGTTGTGTAGTGGCTCTGAGCTTAGAAGCTGTAGAGACTTCAGATCACCTTAGTGTCTACCAGCCTTCTTATGAGTCTGACCATTTATGAAATCTCCCCTTGTTGAGGAATCCGCTTTGAGTTTTCTCTTTACAAAACTTCGAAAAGCTTGTGTTTGAGAGTTTGGATTTTAATTTTCAAAAAGAAAACAAAATTGGTTGTTCTTGACTGATTTGTGATTCTGCATAAATTGGTCCTTAGCTTACATCTAGCTAAGTAAAACATCCTTAAAAAAGACTTTTAGTAGGCTTTGACTTCAAATAGGTTTTTATAATTTGTAGATCTTAAAGTTAGTCATTTTCATAGTTTTGAGTGTTTTATTAAAAAATATAAAAATCTCTTTTGGAAAAAGTTTGTTTTGTAGTGATTGAGTGCTTTGAAACGAAAAAGGAAATTTTTGTGAAATAACTAGTTGTCTCGTTTTGAGTGCATTGGAAAAGGACAAAAAACTCTTCTTTTAATTCGTTTGATTGAGAAAGATTTGTGTTTACAAAGTATTTTCATTCTCAAACTCTTTCTTAGTTTAGAAGTTCATCGAAGAGAAAAAGATTGTTTAAATCATCTTAGGTGCATTTTTAGTGATTTTGAGTTGAGTCTTCATACCACGAGTTTCATCTCCGCACCTTTGGACTTAAACAAAAACCAATAAAAAATAACGCTTAAAGTAAAATTCATCTAGTAACATTTTTATTTCTAGGGCTCTAATACACCAACTTAGCTTAGGCTAGTGTCTTGGAGTAGGAGAGTAATTAACTCTCCAAGACAGTAAAAACAAACAAGTAACTTTATCTTGTGGTATGGAAGAAATCCAATTGTTGCATTTATGCTCTGGGAAAGCTCCTCTTAAAGGAGAAGCATGAGATCGTGTCTGAACCAGTGTGGGAATCAATCCTTCCTCATTGGGAACGACGCCAGATATTCACGTATTAAAAATGGTAAACCTCGGATTAACCATTGTTGAGGAGCCTGGGGTCACTTGTTGGTAAACCTTGGATTATGTCAAGGAGCCTTCATGGGGATTGAGCTTGCTACTCTTCCCTTGCGTGCATATCGGATCGTAGACTGTTCCCCCAGGTATATTTGTTTCAGTTGGTAACCTTAGTGGCCATATTCTTTATGACTCTTCCTGAGGTGACAGTGGTGGGAAGATCCCACTGTACCTGGAATAGACGTCGTCTAGACTCACTTGGATTTTTTGGGGGGTTCTCTTCACTTGAGACGGTTAAGTGGAGGAAATTGTGCCAGTCTATTCATTAAGCAGGTTGTCGGGGTAAATGTTCCAACCGCCATTTCTGTATTGAACTCTGCGACGTTGGATTTCATCACCAACTAGTGTTTTCAGTACGGAAAGTTACTGTTTGTGTGTGTTTGATCTCCTAGATTCTTTAGGCGTGTGATTCAAATTTGTTTGGTTCTTTAGAGACTTTAGGTGCTTTTCATTAAGATTTTACTTTGTTTGCGTGTGAAGTAGTTAAAAGTTTTCAACTGTGGTTGAATTACCAAGGCAGTCCCGTAGACTTCGGGGCCAGTCTCCTGAGTTTGTAAACGTGGCTGAGTTACTGAGGAAGTCCCGTAGACTTCGGGGCCAACCTCCTGAGGAAGTATCGAGCCAGCTTGAAGGCTTGAAATTCCTCGTAACTCCTAGAGACAGTAGAGTTGGGTCACCTGAGGAAGGAGAATCGTCTTTGATTGTACATCCTGATTTTCAACCATTAGTGGAAGATTATAATCCACAGTCAGTGTATGTTTCCGAAGTTACTGGTAGCTTTTCATCTACTAGTGATATAGGTGAGGAACCTAAAATATCCGAGCCTGAAAGTGAATTTGCTGCTACTCCGACATCGGGGTTTGTTTCTCTAACTTCTAGTGGTCCTAGTTCACCTAGGGTAGAAAGAGTAATCACCCAAGATCTTCCTTCTGGACTTATTGCTGTTGAAGAACTTCCTCCGGAAGAAGAAGTAGGCATCCCTATCCCTGAAAATCAACCTATTATTGAGCTAAGGGAGCGTGAATCAATTTTTTACAGTCCACCTAGGAGCAGTTCTTGGTATCTTTCTTTGACTAATTTTTTAGAAAACTCAGTGTTAAGTTTTTCACCACCTCGTGCTCCTTATCACCCAACACCTAGAGGTTTTTATACTCCCATAAATATGTCAGGATAGTCATCCATGTTTACTCAATCGCCCGAATCCTTTTTGTACGGCGGCCCTTCTGTTCCTTCCGGGTATCAGTCACTTTCTGGTACTTTTCCGGGAGCATCTTCTTAACCCATTAAGCAAGGGTTATTAACTGGAAGCAATGGTACTAAGCCGTTGAGCGTAGAAGACATTATTATGATGTCAGATTCTATTCCCAATCCTCAACCTCAAGGTGGCTAGTTACCGCCTGGGGGGTAGCCTCAGTTAACGCCTGGGGGGGCAACCTCAAGGTACACAATTTGCATCTGGGGGGCAACCTCAAGGACAGTACATACCTATGGGACAGTACGTTCCTCAAGGTCAACCCCAGACTAAATATGTACCCCAAGGTCAACCCCAGTATCAATTTATACCTCAAGGTCAACCCCAGTATCAGTATGTGCCTCAAGGGTATCAACCCCAAGGTCAATACTCGAACCAAGGTTTCCAACCACCCTCCGGTCAAACGTATGTTCAAGGAATGGGAAATGTACCTTTCAATTATCAATCCTACCCTCAACCCGGTTATGGTCCTCAGTATTCTCAACCAGTTATGGGTCAGTACCCCGAGATGAATATAGTGTGGGATCCATCGCAAACTCAACAGGTGTTGCAGCCAAGTGTACAGTTGTCATCTCAAACTGGACAACCCTTAGTTTCTGGTACACCCCAACAACCAGTCCAGTCTAACATTCAAACTTTTGTATCTTCGGTAGTTTCTCAGCCTCGGCCTAGTACGCCTCGTACTCCGCCCCAAACGACTACTACAACTACCGCAACATCTGTTCAATCTACCCCACCTACTTCTGGAGTATTGTCAGGCGGAAAGAGTCGATAGTGCGGACACAACCAACCTCCCTAAGAGCCTAAGACTCTCTAGTGACAAACAAGACAAATAAGAGCAATCCTCCTCTAAACATGCATTTACTATATAAGAAATCAAGTGTTTAGATCCTACCTGTAATCCAACGCTGTTGTAGCAGTCCAGCCTCGCTGATCCGAATGAGCTCCTCCTTCACTTTGAAACCTGCATTCACTAACAATCAAACGATTAAATAGCACTTGATAATCTCATAAAATAAAACATATTTAACACATAGACCAAGGAGTACATGAAACAACTCATAAATAACAAGTTATTGAGAAGAATGGACTCATTTGCATTAATAGGAAACAAAAGGAACAATTACAACCTGAGCCTTGGTGTTGTGCAAGTCCCTCCCAGGGTCCATCAAGAGTTCTCCTTTACTTTGACAAAGCTCACCCACTTCCAAATAGAACAAGCAAAGATGGTAATCTCTCCTCACAAGCTTCTAAATGGGAGTCCTAATTCCTGCAGCATCTACCCTTAGAAATGTTTAGCTTTCAACCTCCCCTCCTTCTGGCCCAATGCCTGTATTTATAGTGCTCTAGAGGAAGTTATTCAGGTCCACCATCAATGGGATAATCCCCTCTTTGGATGGGATAGCTCCCTTATTGATGGGATAAGTTCCTCTTTGGTAGGGGTACATGAACCATCTGGAGGCGCTCAATACACGTCGAACAACCTTCTAGAATGCTCTAGAAATGACCACAAGTAACTTTTTAAAGATGAAACTTGCGCATTTTGACCTTTACAGGGGGGCACACCTGCCCCTTTACATACAGAGCGTACAAGTACGCAGCTTTTGTGAACATTGGGTGCGTACCCACAGGTAAGGTTGAGAGAACCTGCATACCCAGAGATAAATACATTTATAAAGACTTTCTCTCTTTTTGGAGTTTGACATGGAGAGCAGAGGCATAAGACTTGCCTAAGAGGATAGCATGACTGTTGATAGAGCCATACTAACTGTAAATAGTCATGGTGACATTTTTTATTGTAACAGATTGCCCCCTAAAGTGCGAAGCCTGTAATAGATTAGGGTTTTGTATTATCTAGGAAGGGTGAAGCGCTTTATCATTTCAAGGATTATCTCATGGAGAGCCTGGTCAGAACCTACAATTTTCAACACAAAATACATGTATAAGATTATATCATCACTGAGGTAGGCATTCCCATACTCAGATCAAAACTTTAACTAACTGACTAACTACTCTGATACAGGAATGATCTTGTAGTACATCATAATCATAGACTTTTGTAGACACAGTATGGGCGCAGCCATCTTTTTATGATTAGTCTACTTAGATAATGAATACAAAACTCCTCGCAGCCTGGATGGTGGAAACTAGATCCAGGGTCTTCATTTCTACTTCTCGAACTGGTACGATTCTAGCCATGCGAATAAATGAGTTGATGTCAAACATGGTAGAAACCACTTGATTACCAGTCGATGATGTAAACTGTTAACAAGTGTGAGAGAGACCACCAGTAATGTCAATGGTTCTCAAAGTACCCAGTACAATCCATGAGATGTGAATGAATGAGTTGATGTCGAACATTTCACGGAATCCTTCGATCGAGAGTCAATGATGTAAACTGACGTCAAAGGCGAGAAACCTGCCATTGATGCATGCAGACTTCAAGTACTGATGATTTCTAAGTCATCTCTCTAGATAATGTGCTGATGTCGATAGAAAGCGACCCGTTGCAGGCAAGCCCACAACACGAAATCATTGTTCAAGTTGACGAAATGTTGCTGTAAGGACTAACTCAGGGATGGTCAAATGGATGACAAGTATTTTGCAGATGAAAGTTTTGCTTGCAGACCTCTTGAACACATAACGACACAACAGATGGCTTGGTGATAAACGACTCAAAGTTAATCCCCGGAACCCGGCTGAAGACTTTCAATGTGGTTTGATAAACTATGAGGTAAAGGATTTCCCAACCCAGGTGAATGAAAAGTGTCGTGTCCAAGAGTGGTAATAAAGTTTCTTCTGAGACAAAAGATAACAAATAGGCTCATTCCTCTCTCTTTTCCCCCACCATTTCTGGCAAGTACCTCTTTATTTTTAACAAGCTTGAGGAGGATAACATATGCTTGATTATAAGCTCATCCTTCGGATGAGTCCAACCTAGTTTTGATTCGAACCCTAGGAAGGAGTGGTTCGTTCCTGTTTGTAATTGAACAAGTCCTTTACTGTGAAATTTTAATGAGCCCAGTATAGGAGAAACTCGGCGTTTTTCAATTTTAGAGAGTCTGAAAAACTTAAGAAGACTCCAGGTTGAACTTTTTCGTAAATTTGTGTCCCCCAAGCCCGAAAAAGTATAAAATAATACCTGGGAGAACCGCTTGATCTTGCGACCAAGGAGTACTTTCATAATTAGTGCCACTGACCTGAAAAGTAAAAAGCGATCAAGGACACGTTGTTTTATTTCCAGTATCGAGTTTGAAACGACAAAAACCCGGCAACCTTTTCCTGTTTTTACGGTCAGAAAAGGGCTATAAGGGGACCGTCTTTTAATTCCGTTTTAACGAGTGTAAAAGAAACGCTCGGCAATCTTTTCATATTTTAGGAGTCAGAAAAGGGCTTAAAAGATGACTCTGATATTTTGGTTCGTGAAAAATGACAATTTTCCCTCTAAATCCCTTTGTCCTGCACAAAAACGACACATTACTCATACCTGTTTAAGATAGGCAAAAATACATTGAAAAATATCCTTCCATGGTGAAAAATAAACAAACCTAGCATTCATTCATCCAAAAAACCTATAAAAAGACTTTTTACCATGTCATTTTTACCATTTTACTGTTGAGGTTGAGAAAAGGGCTTTTGGCAAGAAACTTCCCGTGGTCGTTGCGGAGAATCTGACCGTCAGAATCGAACTCCGTCTCTTCCAGGTATTTCACAACATCCTCCTCTTCAATTTCATCCGATTAAAATTTTGTTTTAGGTTTTAGTTTTGGTTTTTGGGGGGTTTTAGGTTTTAAAAAACCGCTCTGCGGGGTACGCAGGTGCCCCAAGGGTGACTTGCGTCCCCCGACCTTTTCCTACACAGGAAAAAGGTCAGGGTACGCAGCCCACCTTCAGGCCAGTTGCGTCCTGACGCTCTGTGTCCTAAACGCGGGGTGCGTCCCCCACGAAGGGCAGAATTTGAAACCCCAAACCCCAAAAATAACCATTTGAATTTTCCCAAATTAATTCTAATCTTCATTTCTTGGTGTGTAGGGCACTCACCATGTTGGATTGGAGAGAAAGAGAGCACGAGGACGTTGATTTAGCTGCAATCAATCATCAACCTTCCATTGATGCCCTAAAAGCATGCGGACTATATAAATACTGGGCCATACCTGGCATGAGGGCTCAGGTGAGATTCTTGGAGTGGCTGGTTGAGAGATGGAACATTCATGAGCAATGTTTTTACATCATAGGGCACCAGCTCGAGATAGAGCCCTCTGACATATACTTTCTCACTGGCTTGCCAAATAGGGGCGAGCAACTCAATCTAGCCGGGACTAGGCCGGGTGGCCAATCCCTTGCTAGTCTCCGGGCAGATTGGTGCATACCCAATCAAAACCATGCGAAAGGCATAGAAATCAAATACATCTCTCGGCGTGAACTCATGGTTATAGCTTTCACGGTTACCAGAATTTGCGGCGCAGCCACTCTACATATTACCACCGGGTCCCAAATGCGGATGGCGATTGACTGTTTTCGAGGCACCATCTTCAACTGGTGCGATGCTGTGTCAGCCAACATGAAGGGCCAACTGACTAGGGAAAAGAACGGACAACTGAAGACCTTTGGATATGGGCCTCTAGTTGTGAGCTTTGCCTTAGAGAGAGTTCCGATGCTGATCCCTCAGCATCTCACTGTTGATATCTTGGGTACTCGGGAGCCAAAGCTGATACGATGGGTTACAGTGATGGCCCGACATCCTTACAAGGGCGCGGCAGTTGTTTGATTCCCTGCTGGTTATTTTCACTGGTTAGAGGACCAGGTTTTTGCGATCCAGGACTTTCCGTATGCCGGAGTAGATTTTCGAGGTGATCCGGACATGGTTCTTCCACAGGGAGAACAATGGGACGACAGAGGTACTTCATTTTCCACAAGTTTTTAAATTATGTATTTTTTTTTGTTTTTTATATCGCCTCAAAACTGACAGCACAAATTTTCAAAATGCAGATGTAGGTCCACGGCGTCCAGCCAACCTCCGGGCTTTTGAGAGGAGAGTACCAGCTGTACCAGCGCCAGCCCCACAGGATGCGGCCGCAGAGACCTTAGCCGAGCTGGAACAGGATCTAGAGCGTCTGATGACAGATATACCAGAGACCACCATAGATGATATTCCCATTCGACTCCAGCGCTATGTGGTCGCAGTCCCAGGACCTTTTAGGAGGTTCTTGTGTAGGGTAGCGCGGGCAGTGGTCTCGTATAGAGAGCACCACCAGTGATTGGCTAGTCACTTTTGTAGACACATATGACATTTTTGGTTTTTTGTACTTATCATTTTTGGCGATCATAAGGTGTTTTTCAACCTATGATCGAAGACGATGTATATTTTTTGACACACTCCTATCTATATATATATCATTATTACCGGCTTATTTTGTTTAACATATGTGATGAAATGTTTTTAAATTTACTTGCATGATTATCGTAAATGTCTGTCCAACATTTGAGAAGCAATTGCATCTGCTAATGTATTTAAAGACCTTGGAATATGCTGATATTCAATGTAATCAAATTCACGTTCCAAGAGACGCACTCTCAAAAACAACCTTAATAACACAGGATTTCTAATGGCATATACTCTATTAAGCTGTAATACAACGAGTTCAGAATCTAACCTCACTATCAAACGTCGAATTCCAAATGAAATAGATTCAGACAATAATTCAACCACTGCACTGTATTCTGCAATGTTGTTCGTCGTTTGACCGAGGCTTACCCCATGCATAGAAACTAACTCGTCAGAGGGCGAATAGATAACCCAAGCTGCGGAAGAGATATTCCGTGTACTACGACAAGCACCATCAGCAAATCCAATGTATGTTTGGAGAGGCGTCGACATCTGCAATATCAAGAGTAAAACCAAGATAAGCCAGAATAACGACTAAAAACACACTCTCTAAACTAAGCACACTATCTAAACTAACAAACATACTAGCTAGAAAGAAAACCTAACCTAACTAAAAATTCTCCATACCCACCATTTAAGCATAATACCTCTTTAGGTAAAGTCCATTTCTGGGTTTACCCAAAGAGTCCCCATCAAAATCTACCAGCTCATAGGCCCCTTTTGCTAGCTTTCGCTTTACAATGTAGGGTCCATGCCACATAGGAACGAATTTTCCAGCACCTAGCTTATCGTTAGCTTGATCATATAATAGCACTAGGTCTCCCTCCGAAAAACTTCGAGGGGTCACATTTCTATCATACTGAGCTTTCATTCGCTTTGCGTGAGTCTCGATTGCCAATGCAGCGTCACGTCGAGTCTCATCTAACTGAGCTAAGTATAATAAACGTTTCTTCTCTTTAGAAGTAGCTGGGAGTAATTCGACAGCCATTTGAAGTGATGGGATTTCGCATTCAATGGGTAACACAGCTTCCAAGCCATAAACTAGCTGGAAAGGAGTGAACCCTGTTGAAGTTTTCACTGAGGTTCGGTATGCCCATAGCGCTGAAAATAACATGTTGTGCCAATTCGACCGATGAATACCAATGGTTCGTCGGATCATGATAACCAGAACTTTGTTGATAGACTCAACCAAACCGTTGGCTTGCGGATAATAAGGAGTAGAGCTATCGTGGCGCAAACCAAGCTGGCTTGTAAGCTCAGTCATCATGATGTTTCGAAAATGGCTCCCATGGTCAGTGATGATTGCTTGTGGGACACCAAACCTAGTTATAATATGATTGAATACGAAAACTGCAGCTGTTTTGCCGCTTGCGTCGAATGTAGGCATCGCCTCGGCCCATTTAGTAAAATAATCAACCGCGAGGATGATATACGCATGCCCCCCAGCCGAGTGAGGGTTACAAGTAATAAAATCGATACCCCATTTGGCGAAAGGACCAACGGCAATTATAGGATGGAGAGGAGCAGGTGGTGCGCGCATCTTGCGATCAAACACTTGACAGTTGTGGCACTTCCGGACCGCAATGATACAATCTTTAAACATGGACGGCCAGAAATAGCCAGCGCGCAACACCTTCTGAGCTGTGGCATACCCAAACATATGACCGCCACATGCTCCAGAGTGACAATCATTCAAAACCCTCTCAGCCTCTTCGTGAGTTAAACAACGTCGAAAAACTAAGTCTGCCCCCCGGCGATAAAGTGTATCTCCAATAATCTTGTATTGTTGGGATTGAAACCGAATTTTTCGACGTTCCGACTTTGAAGCTTCAAGCCGAAAGGTTTGGGTTTGGAGATAGATGATTATATCCCTGTACCACGGATCTAAAGTACTGATAAGAAACAAAGATTCGTCCGCAATGGACTCCTCTGCCACAGTTTCTGTGTCAGCATGCGGGAAATCACACATCAATTCCGCAAAAACTAAGGATTTCTTAGACTTGGACTTTTCAAACTCCAAGTCGAACTCTTGCAGGATAACGATCCATTTAGAGTACTTGCCCCCTAGCAGTTGTTTTGTCAAAATATAAATCATAGGGTTGCAATCCGAAATAACTGTAGTTTTACGGAGAAGAATGTAGTGACGAAAACGCTGGACAGCTTGAACGGCTGCCAGGGCCAATTTCTCCACATGCGAATATTTTAGCTCAGTGGGGTTTAATGTCCTACTAAGATAATATATCACATGTTCCGTTCCGAATTCATCTTCTTGAACTAACACCATTCCAATAGTGGAATGCGAAGCTGCGAGGTATAAGAAGTAGTCCTAGTTGTAGTTGGGAGGATGCAACAACGGTGCATGGGTCAACGCGTGTTTAAGTGCATCAAAAGATTGTTGGGCAATCTCATCCCAAAAGAATTGAGCATTCTGTTTCAAAAACCGTGTAAAACCCTTAGTGACCTCGGCGTAGTTTGGAATGAATCGGCGTAAAAAGTTTGCTTTCCCTTGCAAACTTTGGAGTTGGCGCAAACTCGAAGGAGGAGGCAATTTGATGATGGCTTCGACCTTCGAGGGATCGATGCGAATGCCGGCTTTTGAAACAACAAATCCCAGCAATCGACCCGCTTCTATACAGAAAACACACTTGTGTGGATTCAACCGAATACGATAATGCCGACACCTCATAAAGATTGCTCGTAAGTGGACAAGGTGATCAGCTCGATGTAAAGAATGAGCAGGCAAATCATCGAGGTACGGTTGCAAAATGTGCTTGATGTCATGAAATGCGTAAGACATCGCCCGTTGAAAAGTGGCTCCGGCATTCTTAAGCCCAAAAGGTAATTTGCAGTAAGCAAATGTCCCCCATGGACAAATGAATGCCGTTTTTGGTTGATCGGCAGGTAGAATATTGATTTGATTATAGCCCGAAAAACCATCCATAAAGGAAAACATTTCACTTCCGGCACAATCATCAATTATTTGATCGATATAAGGCGTTGGATAGTTGTCTTTTGGACAAGCTCGATTTATATCCCTATAATCGATACAGATTCTTATTGTTCCTTGTTTCTTGTTAACCGGAACAATATTCGATACCCAATCCGTTAACGGGATCGGATAAATGAAACCTGCTTTCAACAGCTTCTCGACTTCTGCTTTAATCGCAGCCGCTTTCCGAGGGTGAATCTGACGCAACCGTTGCCGAATGGGTTTAGCGTCCGGGTAGGTCTTTATTTCATGAACAACAATGGCAGGGTCGATTCCTGGCATTTCCTTGTAAGACCAGGCAAACACATCGCGGAATTCTTGGAATAGGGCCTTGTAAGTTTGAATTTCATCTTCTGTACATGAGGCACCTATATGAATGTTTTCCTCAATTCCGGGCTTCACTGAAATGTCAATGGGAATAGTGTGAGAAATATTCCCTAAATTCAACTCTGAATCAGGATGTTTCGTTGGATTCTGAGCGTCTTTGACATATTCGGCGGTAAAGATAGATGAAAAATCGTTTTCAAAAGCATCATCCTCAGGTAAAAACGAAGATCTATGATGAAGATCTTCCCATGGTAGATCGTCTACACTTAGGATTTCGCGAAGTTTCTCGTCAGATGACACGACTTCGGGAAACGCTATCCATTCTAAGGTTGATGTGAAAAGTGACTCTTCATTGACCACATTCATTCGGTCGATTTGGGTTGAACGCGAGTCGGTAAAAGACATGACGGCTTCATAAGCAATTTCATATGGACTCAAAGGCATAGCATCACCGAATGAGTCTATCTCAGATTCAGATGGGACAATCCAAGGATCATCGTAAATAATGGTGTCTGATGTAATCATATGAATTGATGCAAATGAAGGGTCTGCGTTGATTGGAGGGAAAGGAAAAGTTCCCAGTAAACCGGAATCTTTAACTAAACCTACGCCAACGTCCCTATAAGGAATTGTCGTCTTACCGACATGCTGGATACTCTCTGAAGAGGCTGGGTCGGATGAAAAGTATGTCAGCTGATCCATCGTCACGATCTTACCATTATATGGGAACTTAATTACTCTGAAGACCGATGAAACGACCGTTGTCATAGCATATGACCAACTTCGACCCAAAAGAAGGTTGTAGTCTAGAGGGGCATCAACCACCTCCACATCCAGACTAACGGTTTTCCCTTCTACCCCTATAGGCAATTCCTATAGAATACCAAACGGACGGAACCCACGGCCATCAAAAGCCTTAAGGATGGTCGGGGATTGGTTCAGCGAAGGAGAACCAAGCGATCTCCAACACTGAATCGACATAATACACATGGGAGCTCCCTCATCAATTACAGTCCGATGAATAGGCCTGCTTTTGACTATCACTGGAATTTGGAAAGCCATTTGATGGGGTAGACGCGGTGTACTATTTTCTAGATCAAAGATTATCAGATTCGGGTCCTGAACATCAACAGCTCTGATAGCCGACAAAAGTAATTTCCATTGTGCTGGGCATGATTGCAGCACTTCTAAAGCCGACATTACTGAGGGTGAAACAGCTAAGTCCTCAACAATGTTGTAATTCTGGGCCGCTCTCGCATGTGGATTGAAAGTAGACCTTCGAAGTACACCCTTAGCGGGCGGTTTGATTACTAAGTCCGGGTTAGGTTTTTCGATCTGTAGTGGATCGGAACCAGGAGCTGAGGTTGATGGATTAGAATGAGAAGATTCTGCTTCTTTACCATCAATAGGATTCTTACTACCATAATCTTGCGATCAAGTCACAATCCTCACATGAGACATCATCAAAATGGGTTCTTCACTGGCAGTCGAGGAAGAACCTATCATCTTACTCTCCTGCTTTGGAAATGGATCTTTCAACACAGCAGGAGTGGGAGAACCTTTGACTATTTTCACAACCTCGGCCCGATGAGGGCAATCTCTTGTAAAATGATCCTCTTCACAAATAAGACAAGGATATCGAGGTTTGCACTTTTCGTCATTGGTTTCTGACTTTTCTGTTTTCTCCTTCAGAGCCTTGTCTGCTTTAGCCTTCTTCTTCCCTTTCTTCTTTCCACCATTTTTTGATTTGGCCGTAGATGACTCTACAGCGTGAATATCGGCGGAAAGTTCAGGAGAAGACTCTCCTGTCGGGGAATCAGGCAAGGTGATTATAGGAGTAGTAGAACTCTTGGAAGACTTCTTCTTACTCTTTGTGTTCACCGTACCAATCATACCATCAGCGGCATGAGATCCCAAAGGAGCAGCAACGATTTGATTCGATTTTGGAAGATCTGGGATCTTCTCGTGTAACGTACCTGACTGAGTATAAACTAAGTCAAGGTACTGCGCCTGAGCAATGACTTGCTCCTCAGTGACTACTCCGGCCTTAGCTACATCTTCAGTAATCTTCGGTAATAATGATTTAACAAACCATTCAGCTAAGATTTGGTCCGGAATAAAAACTTTCACTAACCTCCTTCGACGTCTCCACTCATGAATGTGATCAGAAATATACGTGGACGTCGATTGTTTTAGTGAAGTTAATAACTCCGTGCCGTTATCATATCTGACCGGCAACTGAAAGTGAGTTAAGAACGAGGTGGCTAACTGGCTAAAATTGTAAAAAGAGGCCCGTGGCAACTCAATGTACCACTTGGCCATGAGACCAATGAGTGTACGCTGGAAAAGACGTAAGCGGATCGAATCATCCGAGATAGAATTTGAAGCACACCAGAGGTGGTAAGTCATCACATGATTCGACGGGTCCTCTCCAGGCTTACCTTCGAACTTGGGTATATCACTGGGCAACTTATTTGGCATTGGCGGCCAGAACTGAAGATATTGAATTGGATCATTCCTTAGGCGCGTCAAATCTGGTAAATCCAAAGTTGCAATAAACGGTAATTGCCGGTTAGGATCTCTAAAACTCTGGGTCACAAGACCAGTCCCAGGAGGAGGATATCCAGGATAACTAGGAACAGGAATCGCATTAGGGATATTATATCCTCCTGGAAAACCAGGATTAACCGGACCGTACTGGGGTTGTTGAGGTTGTTGATAAGTGTACCCAGGATACGGTTGATACTGGTAAACCGGCTATTGGACAGCTTGCCCTTGTTGGTACTGTCCCTGGTACGGTTGTTGAACAAATTGAGGTTGAGTAGTGACAACTGTACTTATACTAGGCTGACCTATAGGCATCTGGACCGTGGTTTGAATCGTAGATCCAGACAACGATAAAGATGCCTGAGGAGTGGTTGCAGAGACAATAGAAACCAGAGCTGTCGATACTCCAGAAGTAAGTGCGGCAGATGTAGCGGTAGTTGCAGCAACCGTTTGAGATGGAGTACTAGGTGCAATTGGCGGCTGAGTAACTACCGAAGTTACAGAAGTTTGAACATTTGACTGGACAGGTTGCGGTTGCTGGGGTGAACCAGAAACTACGGGTTGTCCAGCTTGAGGTAACAACTGTATACTTGGCTGCAACACCTGTTGACCTTGGGATGGATCCCACACTATCATTCCGGGGTATTGTCCCATAACAGGTTGAGGATACTGAGATCCGTAACCAGGTTGAGGGTAGGGTTGATAATTGAAAGGTACATTTCCCGGACCTTGAACATAAGACTGACCCCGAGGTGGTTGATAACCTTGACTCGAGTATTGACCTTGAGGTTGATAACCTTGGGGTAAATACTGATACTGGGGTTGACCTTGACCTTGAGGTTGATACCCTTGAGGTTGATACCCTTGAGGTTGATACCCTTGAGGTTGATATTGATACTGAGGTTGACCCTGGGGTACATATTGAGGCTGGGGTTGACCTTGAGGCATGTATTGTACCATAGGTACATACTGGCCTTGAGGTTGCCCCCCAGACACAATTTGTGTACCTTGAGGTTGCCCCCCAGGCGTTAATTGAGGCTGCCCCCCAGGCGGTAATTGGCCACCTTGAGGTTGAGAAACGGGAACTGATCCTGACATCATGTAAATGTCCCCTACACCCAACGGTCTATTACCATTGTTTCCAGCTAATAACCCATGATCAACGGGTTGAGGAGATGCCCCTGCAAAGGTACCAGAAAGCGACTGATACCCAGTGGGAACAGAAGGACCACCATGTAAGAAAGATTCAGAAGATTGAGTGAACATGGACGACTGACCAGACATATTTACAGGAGTATAGATACCTCCAGGTGGAAAAGGAGTGCGAGGTGGAGAAAAACTTAACCCTAAGTTGTCTAAATAGTTAGTTAACGAAAGGTACCAAGTAGTACTTCTAGGAGGACTGTAAAAGATAGATTCACGCTCCCTTAGATCAATAGTAAGTTGATCTTCAAGGTTAGAGACGCCTATTTCTTCCTCTGGAGCAAGTTCTTCAATAGCAATCAAACCAGTAGGAAGATTTCCGGTGATAACTCGTTCTACTCTTGGTGAACCTGGAACACTAGAAGTTGGAGTAACAGGCTCAGAAATTTCAGGTTCCTCACCTAAATCACTAGTAGATGAAAAACTACCAGCAAGCTCGGAAACTGTAACAGCTTCGGGATTATAACCTGTCTCTAGACTTTGGTAATCTGGATGGACTACCAAGGAAGATTCTCCTTCTTCAGGTGAACCAACTCTACTGCCACTAGGAGGAGTTACAAGGACCTTCAATCCTTCGTACTGACCCGGGACGTCTTCGGGAGATCCACCCCATGATCTACGGAGTTTCCTCAACAAATCAGTTCCGGTAACAATCTCAGGTGACTTGCCCCGAAGTCTACAGGACTGTCTCGGTAATTCCGCCACAGCTAAAAACTTTTAACTACTACACACGAAAACAAAGTAAAATCTCAAATCAAACCACCTAAAGTCGCTAAAGAACCAAACAAATTTGAATCACATGCCTAAAGAATCTAGGGCGTCAAACCAAGCACAAACAGTAGCCTTCCAGACCAAAAACGCTAGTTGGAGATGAAACCCAACATCGCCGGATTCAGTACAGAAGTGGCGGGTGGAACAGTTACCCCGGCAACCTGCTTAATGAATAGACCGGCACAAGTTCCTCCACTTTAACCGTCTCGAGTGAAGTGAACCCCCCGGAAAATCCAAGTGAGTCTAGCCGACGTCTGCTCCAGGTACAGTGGGATCTTCCCTCCAGCGTCACCTCGGTAGAATCCTAAAGATAATGGTCACTAAGGTTACCAACCGCAACAAATGCACCTGGGGGAACAGTCTACACTCCAACAGCACGCAAGGGCAGAGTATCAAGCTCAATCCCCTTGCCGGTTCCTTGATAATAATCCAAGGTTTACCAACAAGTGACCCCTGGCTCCTCGACAATGGTTAATCCGAGGTTTACCGTTTGTAATACGTGCGTGTTTGGCGTCGTTCCCAACGAGGGAGGATTGATCCCCTCACTGGTTCGGACACGAGCTCGTGCTTCTCCTTTAAGAGGAGCTTTCCCAGAGTACAAATGAGACAATTGGATTTATTCTATCACAAGATAAGCTACTTGTTTGGTTTTGTTGTCTTGGAGAGTTAATTACTCTCCTACTCCAAGACACTAGCCTGATCTAAATTGGTGTTTCAGAGCCCTAGTAAATAAAAGTTACTACGTTGAGTTTACTTTAAGCGTTAATTTTATGGTTTTTCTTAAAGACAAAAGGTAGCGGAAGTGAAACCAATGGTGTGTAGACTCGACTCAAACCACTACAAAAATGCACCTAGGATGATTTACGCTACTTTTCTCTTTCAATGAAATTCCTAACTAAGAGAGTTGAGAAATGCAAATTTTATAGAAAACAACTTTCTTAGTAAAGACAATCAAAGAAACAATTCTCTTTATCTTTCCAAGCATACAAACATGACCACTCCTTACGTGCACGAAAAATTCTTTTTCTTTCAAAATCCCTCAAAGCTACTTGAAACAAAACTTTTCAAAGGAGATGTTTTTGTATTTTTCTTATTTAATAAAGCATATAAATCTATTGTAACGAAAATCAATCTCAAAATCTATAAAATCTATGAGAAATTGACCCACAAGCAAATCAAAAAGAAATTTACTCTAAAGAAAACCTAACGAGGAAAAAGCCTACAAAGATGATTCTAGGTTGTTTTACTTGACCAAAATCAAGCCAAGGACCAGCTAATGCAGAATCAAAAGACCAGTCAAAACAAAACTCAAATCTTTTTGTTCTTTTTGTAAAATGGAATTCAATACTCAATCAACAAGTATTTCGAAATTTGCCAAAGAGACAACTCAAAGGTAAGTTGATCTCACAGGTAGACATTATGACAGGTCCGACTTCTAAGAAGGCTGACAAAACCAGAGAGATCTAAGGCTTGACAACTTCTACCGCCAAAGTCACTACAAGACCTACTCAAAAATCAAACCCTAGGGCTTAAACTTCTATGAAATCCACTAAAACACTCAGTGCTATCGAAACAAGTTCAGATGAAGATCTTTGACAAGAGACTAATGGATCTGGGCAGTAAAAACTAAGAAAAAGCAAAATCTAAGAGAAAAAATGTAAACAATGGAATTTTCTTAATTTTTAGCAGGGGACGCGGGCAACCCGTTAAGACAGGTGCGGGCCCGCTCTATGCACACAGCAACAGTGCGTACAGGTACACACTGTGCAAGACACAGAGGGTGCGTCCTACTGAAAAAACCAAGAAAAACTAAATTCAATCTAACCCTAAGCTAACCCACCCAAATACAAAGTCACAGAGCCAAAAACCAGAAAATAAATGACTTTTCTCAGATCAAAGTTGCATACAAAGGAAAAGACTTTCACATCAATGGATTCCTCAGCGGAGTCGCCAATTTGTCAGGCGGAAAGAGTCGATAGTGCGGACACAACCAACCTCCCTAGGAGCCTAAGACTCTCTAGTGACAAACAAGACAAATAAGAGCAATCCTTCTCTAAACATGCATTTACTATATAAGAAATCAAGTGTTTAGATCCTACCTGTAATCCAATGCTATTGTAGCAGTCCAGCCTCGCTGATCCGGATGAGCTCCTCCTTCACTTTGAAACCTGTGTTCACTAACAATCAAACGATTAAATAGCACTTGATAATCTCATAAAATAAAACATATTTAACACATAGACCAAGGAGTACATGAAACAACTCATAAATAACAAGTTATTGAGAAGAATGGACTCATTTGCATTAATAGGAAACAAAAGGAACAATTACAACCTGAGCCTTGGTGTTGTGCAAGTCCCTCCCAGGGTCCATCAAGAGTTCTCCTTTACTTTGACAAAGCTCACCCACTTCCAAATAGAACAAGCAAAGATGGTAATCTCTCCTCACAAGCTTCTAAATGGGAGTCCTAATTCCTGCAGCATCTACCCTTAGAAATGTTTAGCTTTCAACCTCCCGTCCTTCTGGCCCAATGCCTGTATTTATAGTGCTCTAGAGAAAGTTATTCAGGTCCACCATCAATGGGATAATCCCCTCTTTGGATGGGATAGCTCCCTTATTGATGGGATAAGTTCCTCTTTGGTAGGGGTACATGAACCATCTGGAGGCGCTCAATACACGTCGAACAACCTTCTAGAATGCTCTAGAAATGACCACAAGTAACTTTTTAAAGATGAAACTTGCGCATTTTGACCTTTACACGGGGACGCACCTGCCCCTTTACATACAGAGTGTACAAGTACGCAGCTTTTGTGAACATTGGGTGCGTACCCACAGGTAAGGTTGAGAGAACCTGCGTACCCAGAGATAAATACATTTATAAAGACTTTCTCTCTTTTTGGAGTTTGACATGGAGAGCAGAGGCATAAGACTTGCCTAAGAGGATAGCATGACTGTTGATAGAGCCATACTAACTGTAAATAGTCATGGTGACATTTTTTAGTGTAACAAGTATCGACAGCTCCGGTTTCTATTGTTCCTGTATCTACTCCTCAGACATCTTTACCATCGTCTGGATCTATGATTCAAACTTCGGTTCAGATACCTATAGGACAACCTGGTTCAAGTACGGTTGTCACAAGTCAACCACAATTTACTTATCAACCGTACCAGGGACAGTACCAATTCGGTCCTGCTGTGCAGCAGCCAGTCTATTAGTATCAACCGTACCCTGGGTACACTTATCAACAACCTCAACAACCCCAGTACGGTCCGGTTAATCCTGGTTTTTCGGGAGGATACAATATCCCGAATGCAATTACTATTCCTAGTTATCCTGAATATCCTCCTCCTGGGGCTGGTCTTATGACCCAGAGTTTTAGGGATCCTAATCGGCAGTTACCGTTTATCGCAACTTTGGACTTACCTGACTTGTCGCGCCTAACGAACGATCCCATTAATTATCTTCCATTTTGACCACCAATGCCGAATAAGTTGCCCAGTGACATTCCCAAGTTTGAAGGTAAATCAGGAGAGGACCCGTCGAACCATGTGATGACTTACCACCTCTGGTGTGCATCTAACTCCATTACAGATGATTCAATCCGTCTTAGACTTTTCCAGCGCACTCTAATTGGTCTCGCGGCCAAGTGGTACATTGAGTTACCGCGAGGCACTTTTTATAATTTTACTCAGTTAGCTACCTCGTTTTTAACTCATTTTCAGCTGCCAGTCCGATATGATAATGGCACGGAATTGTTAACTTCGCTAAAACGATCGACATCCACTTACATTTCAGATCATATTCATGAGTGGAGACGTCGATGGCGTTTAGTGAAGGTATTTATTCCGGATGAGATCTTGGCCGAGTGGTTTGTAAAATCTTTGTTGCCAAAGATCACTGAAGATGTAGCTAAAGCCAGAGTTGTTACTGAGGAGCAAGTGATTGCGCAAGCATAGTACCTTGACTTGGTCTATACTCAGTCAGGTACGTTACACGAAAAAATCACCGATCTTCCCAAGCAAAATCAAATCACTGCAGCTCCTTCGAGATCTCATGCCGCCGATGGTATGATTGGCACGGTTAACACTAAAAGTAAGAAGAAGTCTTCCAAGAATTCTTCCTCTATCATAACCTTGCCTGATTCCCCAACAGGAGACTCTTCTGCAGAGATCTCCGCCGATATTCACGTTGTAGAGTCATCTACAGCCAAATCAAAATCGGGTGGGAAGAAGAAAGGAAAGAAGAAGAATAAAACGGACAAAAATTCAAAGGAGAAACTTGAAAAGGTGGAATCCAATGACGAAAAGTGCAAACCTCATTATCCTTGTCTCATTTGTGACGATGAACATTTTACAAGAGACTGCCCTCATCGTGCAGAGGTTGCAAAGATTGTCAAGGGTTCCCAAACTCCTGCTGTTTTGAAGGATCCTTTTCCGGCTCAAGACAGTAAGATGATAGGTTCATCCTCGAATGCCAATGAAGAACCCATACTGATGATGTCCCATGTTAGGATTACGACTCGATCGCAAGATTATGGTAGTAAAAGTCTTGTTGATGGTAAAGAAGTAGAATCTTCTCATTCTAATCCATCAACCTCAGCTCCCGGTTCTGATCCACTACAGATCAAGAAACCTAATCCAGACTTAGTAATCAAACCGCCCGCTAAGGGTATACTTCGAAAGTCAGCTTTCAATCCACATGCGAGAGCGGCTCAAAATTATAACATTGTTGAGGATTTAGCTGTTTCACCCTCAGCAATGTTGGCTTTGGAAGTGCTGCAATCATGTCCAGCACAACGTAAATTACTTTTGTCGGCTATAGGAGCTGTTGATGTTCAGGACTCGAACCTAATAATTTTCGATCTAGAAAATAGTACACCGCGTTTGCCTCATCAAATGGCTTTCCAGATACCAGTGATAGTAAAAAACAAGCCTATTCATCGGACTATAATTGATGAGGGAGCCTCAACATGTATTATGCCGACACATTGTTGGAGATCGCTTGGTTCTCCTTCGCTAAATCAATCCCCGACAATTCTAAAGGCCTTTGATGGCCGTGGGTTTCATCCTTTTGGCATTCTATAGGATTTGCCTATAGGGGTTGAAGGAAAAACCATTAGTCTAGATGTGGAGGTGGTTGATGCCCCTCTAGATTACAACCTTCTCTTGGGTCAAAGTTGGTCTTACGCTATGACAACGATCGTTTCATTGGTCTTTCGAGTAATAAAGTTTCCACATAATGGAAAGATCGTAACAATAGACCAGCTGGCTTACTTTTCATCTGACCCAGCCTCTTCTGAGAGTATTCAACATGTCGATAAAACAACTATCCCATATAAGGATGTTGGAGTAGGACTAGTTAAATATGCCGGTTTACTGGGAACTTTTCCTTTTCCTCTGATCAACGCATCATCTTCATTTGCAACCATTCATATGATTACATCAGACACCATTGTTTATGATGATCCTTGGATCGTTCCTTCTGAATCTGAGATAGACTCATTTGGTAATGCCATGCCTTTGAGTCCATATGAAATTGCCTATGAAGCCGTGCAGTCGTTTACCGACCCATGTTCAACCGAAAATGACTTGATGAATGTGGTCCGTGAGGAATCACTTTTCACATCAACCTTGGATTTAACCACGTTTTCTGAACTTCTTCACTCTGATGAGCAAATTCATGAAATCCTATGTGTAGATGATTTACCATGGGAAGATCTCCATCACAGATCTTCGTTTTTACCTAAGGATGATCATTTTGAAAATGATTTCTCATCAATTTTTACCACTGAATATGTCAAGGAACCTCAGAATCCAATGAAACATCCCGATTCCGAGTTAAATTTGGGAAACATCTCTCGAACTATTCCTATTTACATTTCGGTTAAGCCCGGAATTGTTGAGAACATTCATATAGGTGCCTCGTGTACAGATGACAAAATTCAGCTATATAAGGCCCTATTTCAAGAATTCTGCGACGTGTTTGCCTGGTCCTATGAGGAAATGTCAGGAATTGATCCCGCGATTGTTGTTCATGAGATCAAGACATACCCGGACGCTAAACCCATCCGACAACGTTTGCGTCAGATTCACCCACGAAAAGCTGTTGCAATTAAAGCAGAAGTTGAAAAACTATTGAAAGCAGGTTTCATTTATCCGATCCCGTTAACGGATTGGGTATCGAATATTGTTCTGGTTAACAAAAAGTAGGGAACAATAAGAATATGCATCGATTATAGGGACATTAATCGAACCTGTCCAAAGGAAAATTACCCAACTCCCTATATCGATCAAATCATTGATGGTTGTGCCGGCAGCGAAATATTCTCCTTCATGGATGGTTTTTCCGGATACAATCAAATCAATATTCTACTTGCCGATCAACCAAAAACGGATTTCATTTGTTCATGGGGGACATTTGCTTATTGCAAGTTACCTTTTGGGCTTAAGAATGCTGGAGAAACTTTTCAAAGGGCGATGTCTTATGCATTTCATGACATCAAACACATTGTGCAACCCTATCTCGATGACTTGCTTGCTCATTCATTACATCGAGCTGATCACCTCGTCCATTTACGAGCAATCATTATGAGGTGTAGGCATTATCGTATTTGGTTGAACCCACACAAATGTGTCTTCTGTATACAAACGGGTCGATTGTTGGGGTTTGTAGTTTCGAAAGCCGGCATTTGCGTTGATCCCTCAAAGGTCGAAGCTATCATCAAATTGCCTCCTCCTTCAAGTCGTCGCCAACTCCAAAGTTTGCAAGGGAAAGCAAACTTTTTACAACGATTCATTCCTAACTACGCCGAGGTTACAAAGGGTTTCACCTGGTTGTTGAAGCAAATACTCCATTTTATTGGGATGAGATAGCTCAGAAATCTTTTGATGCACTCAAACACGCGTTGACCAATGCACCGTTGTTGCATCCTCCCAACTACAACCAGGATTACTTCTTGTATCTCGCCGCCTCTCATTCCACCATTGGAATGGTCTTAGTTCAGGAAGATGAATTCAGAACTGAACATGTGATATATTACCTTAGTCGAACTTTAAATCCAACCGAGCTAAAATACTCACATGTGGAGAAATTGGCATTGGCAGTTGTTCAAGCTGTCCAACGTTTTCGTCACTACATTTTACTACGTAAAACTACGGTAATTTCGGATTGCAACCCTATGATCTACATTTTGACCAAGCAATTGCTAGGGGGCAAGTACTCTAAATGGATCGTTATCCTGTAGGAGTTCGACTTGGAATTTGAGAAATCTAAGTCGAAGAAATCTTTAGTTTTTGCAGAGTTAATGTGTGACTTCCCGCGTGCTGACACAGAAACTATGGCGGAGGAGCCCATTGCAGATGAATCCTTGTTTCTAATCAGCACTTTAGATCCGTGGTATGGGGATATCATCATTTATCTCCAGACCCAATCCTTTTGGCTGGAAATTTCAAGGTCAGAACGTTGAAAAATTTGATTCCAGTCCCAACAATTCAGGATTATTGGAGATACTCTTTATCGTCATGGAGCAGACTATGTTTTTCGACATTGCTTAACTCATGAGGAAGCTGAAACGGATCTAAATGAATGTCACTCTGGAGCGTGTGGTGGTCATATGTCTGGGTTTTCCACAGCCCAAAAGATATTGCGCGCTGGCTACTTCTGGTCGTCTTTATTTAAAGATTGTATTACGGCGGTCCGAAAATGCCACAACTGCCAAATTTTTTATCGTAAGATGCATGCTCCACCTGCTCCTCTCCACCCTATAATTTCCATTGGTCCTTTTGCCAAATGGGGTATCGATTTTATTACATGTAACCCTCACTCGGCCGAGGGGCATGCGTATATCATCCTTGCAGTAGATTATTTTACCAAGTGGGCCGAGGCGATGCCTACATTTGAGGCAGATGGCAAGACAGCTACAATTTTCATGTTCAATCATATAATCGCTAGGTTTGGTGTCCCGCAAGTGATAATCACTGATCATGGGCGTCATTTTCGAAATGTTATGATGACCAAACTTACAGGCCAGCTTGGTTTACGTCACGATAGTTCAACCCCTTATTATCCACAAGCAAATGGTCTGGTTGAATCCATCAACAAAGTTTTAGTTATCATGATCCGACGAATCATTGGGATTCATCGGTCGAATTGGCACAACATGCTATTTTCAGCGCTTTGGGCATACCGAACTTCAGTAAAAACATCAACAGGGTTCACTCCTTTCCAACTAGTCTATGGTTTGGAAGCTGTGTTACCCATTGAATGCGAAATCCCGTCACTGCAAATGGCCATCGAGTTACTTCCAGCCACTTCCGAAGAGGAAAAACATTTGTTATACTTGGCTCAATTAGATGAGAATCGACGCGATGCTGCATTGGCGATCGAGACTCACGCAAAACGAATGAAAGCTCAGTATGATCGAAATGTGACTCCTCGAAATTTTTCGGAAGGAGATCTAGTCTTAGTTTACGATCAAGCTAATGATAAATTAGGCGCTGGAAAATTCGTTCCTATGTGGCATGTTCCCTATGTTGTCAAGCAAAAGCTAGCCAAAGGGGCCTATGAATTGGTAGACTTTGACGAGGACTCTTTGGGTAAACCCAGAAATGGCCTTTACTTGAAGAGGTATTATGCTTAAAAGAATGGGTATGGAGATTTTTAGTTAGGATAGTTTTTCTTTCTAGCTGGTGTGTTTTAGTTTAAACAGTGTGCTTAGCTTAGAGAGTGTTTTTCATCATTATTCCTGCTTATCTTGGTTTTACTCTTGATATTGCAGATGTCGATGCCTCTCCAAACATACATTGGTTTTGCTGATGGTGCTTGTCGTAATACACGAAACATCTCTTCCGCAGCTTGGCTTATCTATTCGCCCTCTGACGAGTTAGTATCTATGCATGGGGTAAGCCTCGGTCAAACAATGAACAACATTGCCAAGTATAGTGTAGTGATTGAGTTATTATCTGAATCTATGTCATTTGGGATTCAGAGTTTGATAGTGAGGTTAGATTCTGAACTCGTTGTATTACAGCTTAATAGAGTGTATGCCATTAGAAATCCAGTGTTATTAAGATTATTTTTGAGAGTGCGTCTCTTGGAACGTGAATTTGATTATATTGAATATCAGCATATTCCAAGATCTTTAAATACATTAGCAGATGCAATTGCTTCTCGAATGTTAAATAGACATTTGCAATAATCATACATGTAAATTTAAAACCATTCCATAACATGATTTACAAGATAAGCCGGTAATAGTGATATATATATAGGAGTGTGTCAAAAAATACATCGTCCTTGATCATAGGTTGAAAAACACCTTATGATCGACAAAAATGATAAGTACAAAAAACAAAAATGTCACATGTGCCCACAATAGGCGATCATCCTATCACTGGTGATGATCTCTATAAGAAACCACTGCACGGGCCACCTTCCAAAGGAACCTCCTAAAAGGTCCCGGGACCCCAATCACATAGCGCTAAAGTTGACGAGGAATGTCATCTATAGTGGTCTCAGGAATATCTCCTGTCAAGCGCTCAAGATGACCCTCCAACTAGGCCAAAACCTCTGCTGATTCGTCCTGTGGGGCTGGCGCAGGTGCAACTGGTTGCTTCCTCTCGTAAGGCCGGAGAGCGGCTGGTCACTGTGGACCCACATCTGCATTTGAAATTTTTTAGTATCAGTTTTGAGACGATGAAAAAATAAAAAAATTAAAATTAAAATAGACAAAATGTTGAAAAGGATTTTACCTGACTTATCCCACTACTCTCCTGGTGGAAGAACCATGTCTGGGTCACCACGAAAATCTATCCTAGCGTAAGGGAAGTCCTGAATAGAAAATACCTGGTTTTCCAGCCATTGGAAATACTCAGGTTTGAATCGAGCAACCTCTGTCCTCTCGTCCGGGTGACGGGCCATAACTGCGACCCATCACATCAGTTTGAGCTCTCGAGGAAGCCCAGCTCTAACAGTAAGGTGCTGCGGGATCAGCATTTGAACCCTCTCCAGGCCAAAACTCACGACCAAAGCCCCATAACCAAAGGTCTTTAGTCATCCGTTCTTGGCCCTGGTCAGTTGGCCTTTCACATTGGCCAACACGGCATCACACCAGTTGAAGATGGTGCCTCGAAAGCAATCAACTGCCATACGCATCTGGGATCCGGTGGCAATATGTAATGCGGTAGCTCCACAAAGTCTGGTGACAGTGAACGCAATCACCATGAGCTCAGGACGGGATATGGTCTTTATGTCTATCCCTTTGTCTCTAGCCTGGCTGTTGCAGTACTCTAGCCTCAGGCTATCGACAGACTGGCCACCTGCTAGCCCCAAACAGAGTCAAGTCTTCACCTCTCTTAGGCAAACTAGTCAAGAAGTATATGTCTGCTAACTCGATTTCGAGCTGGTGGCCGCCAATGAAGAAGCACTGGTCCTGTACGCTCCATCTGTCAACCGTCCACTGTAAGAAATCCACCTGAGCCCTCATGCCAAGAATGGCCCAGAATTTGTACAAGCCGCACGCCCTCAATGCATCAAGTGAAGGCTGATGATTCCATGCGGCAGCATCCACGTCCTCATGCTCTTGTTCACGCCAATCTAGCATGATGTACTCTCTGCATCAAGTATAAAGATAAATTAAATTGCTAGAGATTATTTTGATTGGTCCATTTTTGAGAATTTTTGGGTTAAAAACCCTTGCGACGGGGACCGCACCCTCCGGGTTAGACACAGTGCGTGGGACCGCACTTTTTCTACATGGAAGGTGTGGACCCCGAGATTTTTCCCAATGAAGAAAAAGTCGGGGTCCGCAGGCCAGCAGTGGTAAACCTGCGGGCCCCCGCGCGCGGGCTTTATGCCTAAAAACCCTCCCAACAATGAAATAAATGACTAAAACAAAAAATGAAACGGTTAAAAATGAAGAGTGGGATGATGTGGATTACCTGGAGAAGACGGCATTCGATTCCGATGGTTGGATTTTCCGCAATCTTCACGGGAAATTTTCTGAGCAAAAGCACTATTTTCTCACCCAAACTCAAACGGTAAAAATGAATTGACAAAGGCCCTTTTTATAATTTTTTTGAGTAAATAAATTGCAAATTTGTTTATGTTTCACTTTGAAAAGGTATTTTTGAGACATTTTTATCTATTTCAAATGGGTATGAGTAATGTTTGTGTTTTTGTGCAGGATAACGGATTATTCAGGCAAAATCTATCATTTTCGACAAAAAAACATTTAGAGTCACGTTTAAGCTCTTTTCTGACTCCTGAAACATGAAAAGATTGTCGAGTGTTTCTTTTAAACTCGTTAAAATGGAATTAAAAGACGGTCCACTTACAGCTCTTTTCCGACCGTAAAGACATGAAAAGATTGCCAGATTTTTGTTGTTTCAAATTCGATATCAGTGATAAAACGATGTGTCACTGATCGCTTTTTTACTTTTTCGGATCAAGGGCACTAATGACGAAAAGTACTCCTTGGTCGTAAAAGATCAAGCAGTTCTCTCAAGTATTATTTTATACTTTTTCGGGCTTGGGAGACATAAATTTACGAAAAAGGTCAACCCTCGAGTCTTCTTAAGTTTTTCAAACTCTCTAAAAATTGAAAAACGCCGAGTTTCTCCTATACTGGACTCGTTAAAATTTCACAGTAAAGGACCTGTTCAATTACAAACAGGAACGAACCACTCCTTCTTAGGGTTCGAATTTAAACTAAGTTGGACTAATCCGAACGATGAGCTTATAATCAAGCAAATGTTATCCTCCTCAAGCTTGTCAAAAATAAAGAGGTACTTGCCAGAAATGGTGGGGGAAAATAGAGAGAAATGAGTATGTTTGTCATACTTTGTAACCACTCTTGAACACGACACTTTTATTCACCTGGGTTGGGAAATCCTTTGCCTAACAGTTGATCAAACCACATTGAAAGTCTTCAGCCGGTTTCTGGGTATTAACTTTGAGTCAATTGTCACCAAGCCATCTGTCGTGTCATTATGTGTTCAAGAGGTCACTGCCAATAAGCCATTCATCTGCAAAATATCTGTCATCCATCCTGACCATCCCTGAGTCAGTCCTTGCAACTAAATTTCTTCAACTTGATCTATGATTTTGTGTTGTCGGCTTGCCTACGACGGATCGCTTTCTATCGACTTCAACTCATTATCTAGAAAGATGATCTAGAAATCGTCAGTACCTTGAGATCTGCATGCCTCAATGGCAGGTTTCTCGCCTTTGACGACAGTTTACATCATTGAATTTCGATCAAAGGATTCCGTGACGTGTTCAACATCAACACATTTATTCGCATCTCATGGATTGTACTGGGTACTTTGAGAGCCATTGACATCACTGGTGGTTTCTCTCACACTTGTTAACAGTTTACATGATTGACTGGTAATCAAGTGGTTTCTACCATGTTCGACATCAACACATTCATTCGCATGGATAGAATCGTACTGTTTCGGGAAGTAGAAATGAAGACCCTGGATCTAGTTTCCACAATCCAGGCTGCGAGGAATTTTGTATTCATTATATAATGGACTATTCATAAACAGATGGATGCGTCCATACTGTGTCCACATGAGTCTATACTTGTGATGTATTACAAGATCATTCCTGTATCAGAGCAGTAGTTAGTTTTCTAAGTCAATTTTGATCTGAGTATGGGAATGCCTACCTCAGCGATGATATGATCTCATATATATATCTTGCATTGAATGTTTTTACAGGTTCCAACCGGGCTCTCCACAAGATGATCCTCGAAATGATAAAGTACTTCACTCTTCCTAAATGATCAATGAAATCCTCATCTACTACAGACTTCGCACTTTAGGGGGCAATCTGTTACACAAAAATATCGTCACCATGATTATTTGCAGTCAGTATGGGTCTATCATCACTTGTACTGTCCTCCTAAGCAAGTCTCAGACCTCAGCTCTTCAAGTCAAGCTTTGGAAATGAGAGAAAGACATTAAAAATCAATGTAACTCTGGTTCCACACTTTCTCTCACTGTCACCTGCGGTCCCGCACCTTCTGTTTACAAAAACTGCGGACCTGCCCGCTCTGTCCCTAACGGTGTAGGTGCAGACCCCTGTGAAAGTCAAAAGGCTCAATTTTTATATTAAAAAACTCACTTTGGGTTAATTCTAGAGGTTTCTAGAAAGAATTTTGACGTGGATTGTTCGCTTTGAGGTGGTTCATGCATCCCAAAAGAGAAGGAGCTAATCCCTTGATGAGAGGAGCTATCCCTTTGAAGGAGGGCTTTATCCCTTTGAAGGAGGACCTAGTAACCTCCCTCCGTTGCACTATAAATACAGGCATTGGGTTGGTTGCTGAGGAGGTTAGAAGCTGAACATTTTTGAGGGTAAATGTTGGTGAAATCAAGACTTCCTAGTTAAGCTTAAGAGGAGAGATCACATACCTTTTTGGCTTCATTGGGGAGTGAGTGAAACTTTTCAAAGTAGAGGAGACTTCTTGCTAGACCCTGGGAGGAGCTTGTACAGCGTCAAGGCAAAGGTTGTAAAGTTCTTCTTCTTTTGAATTAATACTATCAAACTCATTTTTCTCAACAAGTATCTCATGTTATTTGTTTCATGGACTCCTTGACTTTCATGTTAAATATGTTTTATGCAATTGGCTTTTCAGGTGCTATTTAATTTGTCTGCCTTGTTTGTGTTTGCAGATTCGGGACAAAGGAGCTCATTTGGATCGAAGGAGCGAGGGAATCCACAAGCTTGCATTGGACCTAAGGTAGGCCCTAAAAACACTTGTTTGCCATTGTTTATCAAAGCATATTTAGAGAAATATAGTGTCTGGTTGGTTTGCTTGTCATTAGGTCTTATTTAGATTCTAGGAAGGTCTATCTTGTCCGCAAGATCGACTTATTCCATGTGACAGGGAGTCAAGTCTACCATTTTCTCAACCAATGATTGGTCGAGAACAAACTCATGAGACTCACTTTCAAAGTGAGCGGGGTTGACCAAAGATGGCTTTTGATCAATCACTTGATCAACTAGCAAAGGATTAGGGGAAAGCTTTTGATGCCCAGTTGGAAGATGAGGTTGAGAAGCTGTAAGGTTTGCCAACTCTTTGGAAGCTTCATCCATAAGAGAACAAAGGTGAATGGGATGATTACCTTCATACAACCTTTTCCCATGAGCTTTACTGTCACTAGTTGAAGGTTTATCACCAGCATGATAGCTAGAAGCTGATGCCAAAGGTTGATGTGAACATGTAGACCACACTTCTAAGACATCAGGAATACCAAGAAAATTTCGAAGAAGGTGGTCACCCTTACATAAAATGCAAGGAAATTTTACTTTCTAGGGTTGATTGGAAGATTTTTCTTCAATAGTTGTATCCATAGTAATGGGTGCTCGGTTGTCCCCTTGCTTATTTTGATTCTTCTTCTTCAACCTCTTCTTCTTCTTCTTAGCTTATTGATTACTAGAATCTAGACTTTCACATGAGCTTGATTTTGTTCAGGTGGCAGAGAACTTGGTTGAAAAGAAGTTTTGAAACTCAGAACCACCGAGGTTGAAAATAACCAAACTGGTAGACCAATGGTCAATCCCCGAAGAGACAATGTTGCCATATACAGAGCACCAATATTTCCAAAAGAAGGAAAAGGACTAGGATTATCATCAAAGGGATTTCCTTGACTAGTAGACTCAGGAAATGTTTCCATCAGTATCGACCTAAGATCTACTAAGGAGTATTTTGATAGGAAAGATGTTGTTCTACGGTCAATTAATTTTAGAATTTGAAACAAAAACTTTGCCTTTTCATGTTTTAAGAGTCAAGAAAAGGATGGAAACGTGATTCTAGTTGCTCTTTTTGGTTTAGCAAGATCAAAAGGACAAGTCCTCAATGATGTTTTCAAATTTAAGGAGTCAGAAAAGATCAAAATGACTGCTTAGGATAATCTATGCAAAAGGGATTACCAGGTAACCGTGAATTGCATAATACCTCCCGGCGAATCAACAAGTACGAGAAGGCAATCTCTCTGAATGTTGTGTTCAGTGTATCATGTTTACAAGGCGGAAGACTCGACTTCCTATGGATAAAGGATTGCAAACCTAGTGGGGTCTCCATTTATATATGTGACGGTATGAGGAGCACAAGTCCGTACTAGCGCTGTCTAATGCTAAAGCGAATGACAGCTGCTAGGTTTAAAGACGTTGGATAACATCTGTAGCCTAGACCTATAAATCTAAGCATTTAGTTTCAAATGAACCTTAGGTTAAATGAATATATTTTAAATGTTTATGTTGAAATTAAGTCTTAGTTTTTAAGTCTTATCGATGTCACCTCAAAAAATCTTATGTGCAACTATATGAGACAAAATCCTTTCAATTCCATGAATGCTTACACTAATTAAGAGAAGAGGAAACAATCAATGCAACAAACAAGCAACTAAAAGTATGATGACTCTTCACCACTTCACTTTTCAAAACAAAACAATGAAAATTCTTTCCACTTCCTACTCTTCTTATCAGATGCACTTCAACTAATTCTTTTAACAGTAAAAGAAGTTCATTTCATTTAAACTTCTCATCATGATATAATTCTAGATTTCAATGATGTTGCTTAATGCAACATATCAATTAAACAAACTAGAATGATGGATTTTCTTCAATGGAATGCTAGAATGAATCTTTCACATAAACATTTCAATGAAAATTTTCGAACAACCAAACATCAATCATATGCAATGCATGATAAAAATAACTCCTTGCAAACCAAATATGCAAAGCTTCAATCGAAGCAAACTGAGCAATGTAAACTATTCTCAGAAAAGAGACATTCAACAAGAGAAGAGAAAACGAAACTTTTTTATTCGTTCAATTGAAAACAGAGAAATATAAATATAAGGACTAGAACATGAAATGCATGAACCAGCAAATTAGCAACTTGATTTAATGAGCTTATAAGAAAATGAATGGACAATGACCTAAATTCCCTAGGAACATAAACCATCAAAAAAACTCAAAAAATAAAGTAATGCAATATCAAACCAATAAAGCAAACAAATCCAGCTAACAAAGCATTTTAACCAGGGAGAATAAAGGAAAACAATCCAAGAAATAGAGTCTATGAGGACAAGGCACATTGGCAATGATTTAAGAGAAACCCTAACTTTAACCTATAGGATTCAGCATGATTGTCTAACTAGCAACCAATGCCATAAGGGGTTGTGGCACGACTGTTCAAGAGGAACTCATACTTGTCGGCGCTACTATTAGCAAAATAACAGCATTGATTGAGGGATTCAAAGAAAAACAAAAAAAATCTACAAACCAAAACCAAACTTGTCACTCTAAATTCAAGAATTAAAGTAGTAGATAACGTAAAGTACAGATTACAAAAGAGAAAGAGTGATATGACAAAAGTCGTCACAAATAATGAAATGAAAAACGATCCAAAGAGAGGGATGGCTCCCTAGTGGAGGCCCAAACAGTCTCTCTCAGCTCTATCTCGACTAACCATTTACCAGACTTTCGTTCACGAAACTTTCTAGACGTGGAAGCTTCAACTCCATTTTTAAAAACCTTTCCAAAAGAGGGTTGATGCAGGTAATGGATGGATACAAGCGCTAATTGGCGCTAGGGTCAGTGTTAAACTGCTTAGGATAATCTAGGAAAAAGGGATTACCAGGTAACCGTGAATTACAGAATACCTCAGGGCGAATCAAAAAGTACGAGAAGGCAATCTCTCTGAATGTTGTGTTCAACGTATCACATTTACAAGGCGGAAGACTCGACTTCCTATGGATAAAGGATTGCAAACCTAGTGGGGTCTCCATTTATATATGTGACGGTATGAGGAGCACAAGTCCGTACTAGCGTTGTCTAATGCCGAAGCGAATGACAGCTGCTAGGTTTAAAGATGTTGGATAACATCTCTAGCCTAGAGCTATAAATATAAGCATTTAGTTTCAAATGAACCTTAGGTTAAATGAATATATTTTAATTGTTTATGTTGAAATTAAGTCTTAGTTTTTAGGTCTTATCGATGTCACCTCAGAAAATCTTATGTGCGACTATATGAGACAAAATCCTTTCAATTCCATGAATGCTTACACTAATTGAGAGAAGAGGAAACAATCAATGCAACAAACAAGCAACTAAAAGTATGATGACTCTTCACCACTTCACTTTTCAAAACAAAACAATGAAAATTATTTCCACTTCCTACTCTTCTTATCAGATGCACTTCAACTAATTCTTTTAACAGTAAAAGAAGTTCATTTCATTTAAAATTCTCATCATGATATAATTCTAGATTTCAATGATGTTGCTTAATGCAACAATCAATTAAACAAACTAGAATGATGGATTTTCTTCAATGGAATGCTAGAATGAATCTTTCACATAAACATTTCAATGAAAATTTTCAAACAACCAAACATCAATCATATGCAATGCATGATAAAAATAACTCCTTGCAAACCAAATATGCAAATATTCAATCAAAGCAAACTGAGCAATGTAAACTATTCTCAGAAAAGAGACATTCAACAAGAGAAGAGAAAACGAAACTTTTTTATTCGTTCAATTTAAAACAAAGAAATATAAATATAAGGACTAGAACATGAAATGCATGAACCAGCAAATTAGCAACTTGATTTAATGAGCTTATAAGAAAATGAATGGACAATGACCTAAATTCCCTAGGAACACAAACCATAAAAAAAACTCAGAAAATAAAGTAATGCAATCTCAAACCAATAAAGCAAACAAATCCAGCTAACAAAGCATTTTAACCAGGGAGAATAAAGGAAAACAATCCAAGAAATAGAGTCTATGAGGACAAGGCACACTGGCAATGATTTAAGAGAAACCCTAACTTTAACCTACAGGATTCAGCGGGATTGTCTAACTAGCAACCAACGCCATAAGGGGCTATGGCACGACTGTTCAAGAGGAACTCGTCCTCGTTGGCGCTACTATTAGCAAAATAACAGCATTGATGGAGGGATTCAAAGAAAAACAAAAAAAAACTACAAACCAAAACCAGACTTATCACTCTAAATTCAAGAATTAAAGCAGTAGATAACGTAAAGTACAGATTACAAAAGAGAAAGAGTGATATGACAAAAGTCGTCACAAATAATGAAATGAAAAACAATCCAAAGAGAGGGATGGCTCCCTAGTGGAGGCCCAAACAGTCTCTCTCAGCTCTATCTCGACTAACCATTTACCAGACTTTCGTTCACGAAACTTTCTAGACGTGGAAGCTTCGCCTCCATTTTTAAAAACCTTTCCAAAAGATGGTTGATGCAGGTAATGGATGGATACAAGCGCTAATTGGTGCTAGGGTCAGTGTTAAACTATGCAAATCGTCACGGGGAAGAAACTAAGGGATAGTGCTAGCCTTTAAAACTGAGATTGAAGGAATATTCTATAGAAATAATGTAAGAGGGAAATGTTCTATGGATGAAGAGTGATGTAAAGACATGTCCTTCATGACAGGAAAACACATGAGGTTCACTGTAGAGGTCCTCCGGGATCGAGGAACGGGGAGTACAGGGACAGTGAGAAAATGTTGTGTAACAAGGTCTAAGACAATAGAATGACAATTTTTTTTCATCATGTGAACATCCAAATGTGTCAACTGAAAGAGCACTTATCTTGCCCTATATGTTGCAAAATTTTGAGAGAAGCCACAACAATATGCAAGTGTCTTCGTTAGTAAAAACACCGATGTAAAAGTACTGACTGGGAAGAGGGATGGTCAGGTAGTGAAATTCCTAAGGCAGGGATGTAGGAAATCAATAGAAAATGACAAAGGAGTAGCTCAAAATTGTTCTAATGGAATAATGAGCCTTTAACGTTTATAATGCACCTTGATAGCTCGCATTCTATTCAAACATGCTTCAAGAGTGGAGAAGAAACATTAGTCTGATAATGTGTTACCACTAGATAAGGAAATTGAAGTGGAAGAGATAGGGACATGTCTCTCTTATTATGGTAACGATGCCCCTCTTAGGCGCCTTTTTTAGGCCAATGCTGAGTTGGTAAGGAAAATCATTTTTCAAAGTAGAATCCAAAAGAGAAACGGACGTAGCCAGAAGTTCTAATGAGAAAAGCAAGTATGGTAGAAAGGTAGAACTAACATGTAGGGAAAAGCCACAAAACAAGTGGGTCACACTTGAGCAAGAGATGAATACGCCTGTACCTCTAATACCATGTTAAACACACATGGAATGTAAACAACAAATGTGAAAGATAATCATGTGATGCTTTATTATTCATAAGATGTGCATTTATAATACATTGGTGAGAATGTTGGATTCATATTCCAATGTCTCTTGGACTTCCTTTGACTACTCATCTCCCACACCTTAACCCTTGGTAGATTAGGTGTCCAACAAATATAATTATTTTTTAATTAAAATTCAAATCTTACTTATGACATATTTTATGTTCTTTTATAAAACATTACTTTTTTTAATATAAATTTAATTAATACACAAACGCACACACAGATGTGTGTGTGTGTGTGCACGTCTTTGTTCAAATTCAAAACTCATTTATAACATATTTAGCTATCTTTAAAAACATTTATTTTGTTAATATATATTTTATAAACCCTTATAAAAATAACTACTTTAAATTTGATTTTAACATTTTAATTTATTTAATCAAATATAAATAAATAAGAGAATTTTATACCATTTTTACACATAAACATTATTTCGTATTTAAAAATGTGATTAATGTGACATCCTTCATCGGAGTTGTAAACATATCATGACTTTTTACATTGTTCCTTTATAAGTATAAAGGTTTATGAATGATGCTACATTTTTCCTCTGGGTTTTATTTGTTTCATATTAGTCAAATTGGTAACTACTTTGATCTAGATTAGATCATTATATTTGTTTCCATCTATCCCAATGCATTCAATGTGGAAAATGTGGAGGAATCAACTCAAAGGATCATTTTTACTAGTGGGACTTAGTTTGGAAAAACAGGGTCTAAAACCTTCTGAGAAAGTTTCAAGGAATGAAATGAACTTTTTGGCATAAGAATTTGTCCATTTAGTGCCAAACATTTCTATTTTATTGTACACACATTTATCTTACCAATGACACACAAAGCGCATCAATCAGAGTCTATATGCGAAAATTATGTCACTTACAAGTAGACCTTCCTATTTTCACCATCATAGTTCAAGAGAATACCTTGTTAGCCCCCATTCTTCATGAAAAAGGGGCTATCCATGTGATTGTTATGTAAAATACTCTAGAAGAGTCTATATTGTATCTATGGTTAAGACTTGAGGTAGTCAAACTTAACCATTAGTAGGCTATTAGACTATGTTATAATCGGGCCACTAGGAGGAAGAGGCATGCTATTATTTCGACTATATTTGTTCCATAGCTGAGAAAAAATAGCCAAGCGGGATAGGAGGTAGAGCACACAAATATTATTTGTAGATTGTAGCAGCCCACAGGCCACAAGCCATACTTCTTTGTAACTACAACCATATTTCCAGATAGATAAAGAGAGTGAAGCAACCTCAGCTTCCAATTGAGTTTCCTCCTGAAAGGGTTTTCCAGAGAATATGTTGTGTTTTATGTGTGTGTGAGATTTTTTTTTTTTCTTAGCTATTTTTTTCATAATTTCCATTTTCATACGTGGACTACTTATAGTAAAATCCACAGATCTAGAAATTTAATAAAACTGCAATAGTATAAAATTTCATATTTTTAATATAATATTATCAGATCTATTGTGACAAATTGTCTAGTGCAATAGCCATGGAAGTTTATGGACCATATTGGTATCAAAGTGAGTTTTTATGGGTATTTTATGGAGATTTCAAAGGGATTTAAATTGGTCGAGCCAAAAATCTTAAAACCCTAATCATAACCAAAAAATATGTAAATGACCCTCGTGATCTTGCAAAAGTGAGGTTTTCACAGCTAGAACAACAAGTAACATATATAAATCACATTTTAAGCCTCCTCATGGAGGCCCTAAGTAATAACCTTGGGATATTCGGAGAAGATGTGGGATCGAATGTACAGGAAAAATCAGAAGGGGTAACAAGGGATCGGGATGAAATGGAGAACTAGTCAAAGAGGAAATCGAGAAAAAATCAACCCAATTTGAGTGTAATGAACCAATCACAATCCCTATTTAAAATGGAAGAAAAAATTTCTATCAAGTCATGCCACGGTAAGATGGATGCTCTAAATTTGAATCACTAGTTGTAGTAACTGGAAGTTTATTTCAACGTCCATCAAATTAAGGAAGGACAAAAGATCTCATTTATGCAGCTGAATTTAGAGGGTCATTCACTAACTAAGTGGGAGAGCCACACAGAGAGCCTGAAGTTGGAGGGAGAACCTCCAGTGACTAAGTGGGAAGACTTTAAAGCCCTAATTAAGACACAATTTTATTCCATTGGGTACATAAAGGTCCAGCAGATCTTGTGGCACTACTTCACGCAAAATTCAAGTCAAAGCATTTATGAGTACACCACAGAGCTCAAAAACATGGCTATAATGTTGGATATCTCTCCAAAGAACTCACATGTACTCCTCAAGTATTTAGGGAGTTTGCACCCCCACATGTGTGAGAAAGTGATGATGTTTAAGCCTAAATCTATGGGAAAGTCTGGTGTACAAACACAGTACCTAGAGAACATAGGTCTGAAGAGAGTGAAATCAAGTGCATCGAAGCAGAAGGAGAAATATGATGGTTCTAAGCAGGGAAATAAGAATAAAAAGGGGGAAAATATAAAAATACAGCAACTAAAACACACCAGCGAAAAGATCCTAGCAACCACTACAACCACTACATTATTGATGGTCATACAGAGGAAAAGAATTGAAAGTTGAATCTAGAGCTAAGCCTGAAGACTAAGAAGAAGAATCTCATGGCCACTCATTCGAGTACCTATGTTGAAAGAAACTTGAAAGTGGATGAGAAGATCGTATGTACATCAATGCAGAAGGAGGTGAATCTGAGTAGCCTTCAACTACATGAAGAGAAATGATTTACCAAACTCTTCCATATAAAGGTACAGGTCAAGAAGACACAAATTAACACTCTATTTGACTAAATATTGCAGGTGAATCTCATTGCGGCAGAGCTGCTCAAAAAGTTGCGACTAGAAGTTTGTGATCATCGAAATCCATATCCACTGCGATGGGTAAATAAGGATGCAAAGATGGAGGTAACAAAAAAGTGAAAAATTAGATTTGTTATCAGTGTTAATTTTGTTAATGAAGTAGTTGTAGATGTGGTTCCCCTTGATGTATGTGGAGTTGTGTTTGGGATTCCAAAGATGTACATACAAGATGAAATATTCATGAGGAGATCCAACTAGTACTGACTCGTCAAGGATGAAAAATTGTTCATCATCAATGTGCACAAAGGAAATTTGAAACGTTCACTAGTAAGTGCCAACCAGGCCAAGAAATTGATCAGTTCCATCAAGAAGTATGTTTTATTATTTTTAAGAGAAAGTTAGTCTATAAAGGATTCAATAAGAGGGAAGGCATCCCTAGAGGGGTGTGCTAAAAAATATAAACAATTGGAGTTGTCATAGGGATACAAGGATATGTTTTGAGAGCTTAAAGGGTCACCACCTTGTTAGGTTCCTATACCAATAGGAGTCATAATTTTGAATGGATAATGTTAAGCCTTGTAATATTGTACGTACCTTTGCTTTCTACAAATTTTTTCCATATTATAAATTTAAAAAATGTAAAGAGGGTATGTCCTAAAAGAATAATCAACGATAAAAAGAATAAGAAAAGGTCAAAAAATGAAAATATATGAAGCCCAAAAAAAAACAAAAAGAGACCATGAAAATGAGCAAGTCAAAATGCCACTACTATTTACTTTTATGCATAATAATCATTGTGTGTAGCTTGTTACTCATGCCACAATCCATGATAGTCAAATTGTTTAAACTTGGAAGATCTTTAGATAGGTAGAGTAAATAAAAGGAGCTCATCAGTTTAATCTCAGCCCTTGGATGATATAAGGTTAGAATTAGATAGTTTGTTTTGTAAAAGAAAAGGATTTGATAAGGGTTTGCTAATCCAAATTCACCCAAATAAAATGAAGAAAAAATGGTAGGATGATTAAATGGGTAAGTAGTAGAAAGGTTGCAGAAATACCATGTGATTACACAAAAGCGCATATGTCATTGTTTTAAATGCATATTTCAAATATGCATAAGCAGTAAACAAATCAAAGACAATGGTTCACAATATGGTTTATTTAACATCCCCTCATTCATTTCAACCCTTTACTAATTTCCCATAAATAAGTTCTAATACTTAATTCCTACAAGTCAAAGAGGCTCAGAGCATCTCTCTGAATTTTGGAGGGACCAGACCCTCGGTTTGATGACTTATGGACAACAAGTACTAGAACCCCTTCATGAAAACACATTCCCCCTTCATAAAATCCGTTTCCCCTCATTACCCTAAGAAAATCCCTTTTCCTAAGGTTTAAAAACCTTTTACCTAGGAAAAATAATACCCCCCCCAACCCGTATAAAACCCTTTCGTACAAAAACCCATAAAAAATCCTTTTTCCTAAGTATAAAGCTAAGGGCATGTTAATCACTAACTTTATTCTATAAATTTCCCGAAATCCCCATTATCCCGTATTAAATTAATTCCCTTACGTAAATATCCTAGCCTTTGGTTTTAATAAAAACTAATATAAATTACCCATACCCCGATATAACCTTAGTTAGTTTACCTAATCCTGGTAAACTTAAGTTAATCCTGTTATTAACCTCAACTGACTCCCTAATCCCTCATTAAGCCCGGCTTGATCATTTTAAACCTGTGATTTATCCCTAAACTAATCCCAAACTGCCATGATTAAACCCTTGGGTCCCCCCATTAACTCCCATTCATTTCCCCCTGCATAGCTCTTCCACCTGACTACTATTTGATCATTGCCTCCCCTCATATGATGGCACACAATCATATTGCTCGCGCCCAATGAATGAACGCTAACCACCCGATAAAGTAGTTTTCCCCGGCCCCCCGTTTGCTATATGTCATGCTCTAAGATACATTAGGCCACCCATCCCAAAAACTGCCCACGCTGCAAAAGTGGTGTGATGGACCTCTAAACTCACTTTCCCCACTTAACCGAAAAGCCATCAATTGCTCATCCAAAAGTGAACTCGCAAAAACTAATCATTTTCTCCATGAAATTCCATGAAGCCCTCTTTCACCCTTTTTCCATGCGTTCTCTTTGTAAACTCTATAAACCATTGCAATCCCTGCAAACGCCAAATTTACCAAATAGACTTCAAAGTCCGCTCCAGAAGACGTTGAAGACAACCCATTTGACCTTTCAGTTCATACTAGGACTATGCCAACCACTGTAGCTACTGTGAACCATGATTTTTAGAGCCAATTTGCCCAATTCTAGGTATTTCACCATGAATTACCTCCTACCCCTGTAAACTTCAAAACCTTTAGCCTGTGCAGTGTTTTAATTTAAAATTTTGATTAAAGAATACTACCAATTTAAGAGTTGCTTGCCTAAACCCTCTGAAAGTCCCAAAACCTTTGATAAAACCCCCAGAGCCTAATTCAAATCCACAAGAACTGAATTATGGCTGCCCCTATCGCCATGGACATTAGACCCATTACCACTCCACACTTGGACTTGGACCACCTTCCCTTGGCTAAGAGGGATTTCCAAATCAAAGATACAACTTCAATAGAGCTCCTGCTCAAAATTCATTGCTTAAGAAAAGATAGACACCTCAACCATACAGATGACATTGGCCTCTGGGAGTCCAATTTACCCAGATACCAGTTCCCCCAAGTTCATATCTTTCCAGAAGTTTTTCATATGTGTTATGCATGCTACGTCCTCAGCCATAGAGCCATAATGTCTCATGACCAGAACGTTCTATTCACTATCACATCTGAGCCCATTAATGAAATGATGCAGCTCCAACTAGGGCCAAACCTAACCCCACTCTCATTTAGATACCTGTTGGACCAATATCCCAAGCTAAGTCCATCAAGATTGGCCAAGTTGTTCCAAACCTTCATTAGAGAGGAAAAAACATCCCTAAGGACTCCCCTCCATATGTATCAGCTATTTTCTCTAAATGGGACTAGTGCATTGTAACCATGATATCATGTCTTTTGGGTTACACTACAAGTGAATACATTGATGAACTTATTCTTGCCTTCATGTCCATTTATACCCCAGGGCAACCTCCCACAATCACATATGACTTTGCCAAATTCATAGCTAATAGAATGCATGAGCAGTTCAAAAGAATGGGCAATGAGAGAGTATTCGAATACTCCTCTATATTGTACCATCTATTTTTGTATTATCAGTTGGATAAGTTTTCGTTTACTCTCAAGAAGCTTGACACCAGGGGCGAGCCCAAATCTGTCATTTTTTGGACCCCACTTTTCCATGAGTTTAGATCACCATAAACATACTCAGAGTACATAGATTCTTTTGTGTATCCAATCATGACTATGCTCACTGTAAATCCATCACCTAGGATAAGTCCAGAGATAAAAGGAGTCCTCCAACTTTCCAAGCAAACCAAAGTGGGTGATTGGTACCTTTACCAAAACCACACAGAAATTAGAATATATGGTTGCCTACTTGCACCATATAAGTTGCCAATATACCTCACTATGAGGTTGTTTGCCTTAGAATATTACAGACAGATCATTAATGCAAATGAATTCAACTTTGTCAATGCCAAGAAGAAGGCCTATTTCAAAATCAAAGACCAGTTAGGTCCATTCATATGCAATTCCAGAGAGGCGGGCAAAGAGGCAAACATGATCATACAAAGCATGAAATTCGAAAGGAGTTTTGTATGCAGATAAGACCCTTTAGAATTCATTACCAAGAAAAGGCAAAAAATCAAGCTAGGACCTTTTATCCACCACCCCATAGCAGAAATAGAGGCATATGCAAATTAGACAGACTAGGTGGAAAATACCTTGGTAGACAGAGACAACACAGGGGTAGATGTACAGAATGCTCTGATTGATTTGGAAAATCAGCTTGATGAGAGCTCTTTTCTGCAGGTACCAGAAGAGCAAGAAAGAGCCATGAGCACCCCTTTAGTCATGTAGACTCCTCAGAATGAGGAGAAATATCCAAAAAGAAACAGAGCGGAAACTTCCACTTCAGGAATGGACACCTCTAATCTACAGTAGGAAACAAGTCACAACAAGAGGGAAAGGCTCAATCTGGCCTCTGAATAGGAATATACAGAAGGATCAGCACAGGTAACGAACACAGAGGTAGATAGAAGTAGGCCCACAACTTCATCTAAAGACATACAAGAGCCTTCCACATCACAAACTCAGATGTTGGAAAGGCAGCTTAGTGTGGAAGTGTCTTCCTTCAGTAGGACTGCTCACAAAGACCAAGACATAAAGGAAAGGTACAAAGAAAGCAAAATGAGGAATGAGAAACTCAAAGCTCAAACTTACGCACAATATCTGAAACTCACTCCCACAAATCAAAAAAGACTTATGTCAGCTTTTAACATCAAGGAAGGAAAACTTCAAATGTCCTTCATCAAACCTACAGCATAGCAGCCCAAGACATCTTCAGATTTCAAAAGGGTTGACTTTGAAATATTGGCAAGGATTCATCTCATAGACCAGATAGAACTGCATAAATAGGCTAGATAGATGATATACTCCACCCTAATAGGAAAAGCCATAGCTGCCCATCAGTTACAAAACTCATTGAACAACATCTCGGCATAGTTTCTGTTGGAGAAGGCCTCCTCACAGGCTAAGGATACAAGGATAAAGTCTTTGGAAGACTTGGTTATTGAGTTGGGAAATGATACCAAAGACATAAAAGCTACTGAGAAGTTGATGAAGAATAAAAATGATGATATTGCTGCACTGAAGAAGAAATTGAAGATACCTCAACCACAACATCCTTAGACACTTGAAGTCTTAGAGGGCCAAACTAGACATGAAGAGTTGATGGACTTGATCCTAAAACTTAATGATCAACTAAGAGAGACAGAAAAAGAATTGGATAGCTTGATCCAATTAAAACAAACTAACATTGCCACAATTTTTACAAATGTCATCCCTACAGTATCTATAGCAGTCCCTTCTACACTGGTAGCTTCACTAGCACCTACAGCTCCACCTGCCACAGCATTGCCAGTTACAGCAGAGTCTACAACAACAGGTGCATCAGGAGAAAAAGCAGTAGAATTAGTTAGAGCCATGGAAGAGATGTCAATTCAGGCTACATAAATGAATAGACTGAAGGAAAAGGTGGCAAGTTTAGAAACTGACTACAAACTTGCCCAAATTATGCAAAAGGAAGAGGCACAAAAGGCCAACAGAATGAGTGAAAGAGTCAAAGCTATGGAGAAAGACTTGACATTGGAGAAACCCCTTGGGAAAGCCAAGGAACTATTATGGGCCAATATCATTGACTCTGTCAAGGATATTTTGCCATCTATTCAAGTTATTTTTGAGAAGATAGAATTGGTAAAGATAATTATAGTAACTATTCAGAAAGTCAAGGGGGAATTGGGTGACATGCCTGAGGATGCAAATAGACTCATCCACTTCCTTAACAGCAAAAATAGATATGAGCTTCAAGAGCTAAATAGAGACGACAAGACTGAAACCATTTTGGAAATAAGGAAGGTCCTTTCCAAGAGAAACCTAACGCTAAAATTAGAAGAAAAGTGCCACAACATGCAGGTGGCCATTGATAGATTCATGGCCAAATTCCAAATTTTGAGGGAGAAAGGATTGCCTAGTTCATTGGTCATTAATGACAAACTTATGACAAAACTGGACTATGATAATAGACTAAGGGAGTTGGCTAAAGAACAAGCTAGCACTTCATCTATAAAAGCACTACCAATAGGAAAAGTTTTGTATAACACCTTCGAGATTTTTTTTTTTTTCTCCAGCATGAGATTAAACACTTTTTCATCGCTGAGCCCAATTTTGCCCAACTATACCGAAGTTGATGAGATATATAGGCGGATGATGAATGTCAAATTACCTGATGTAGAATGGTGGGAAACGATGACTAATTTACTGTGGGAAATTTATAGTAAAAAGTTACTGCACAGTAAAATTAGAACAGCTAAGTATATAAATGAAAACATGAAAGCATGGTTAAAGAGTATCATGGTCAAAGAGTATCAGGTGAAAGATAAAAGTTGAAGATGATTCTAGCGTAAAATACCACAACTACAAGACAGCATAAAGGGCTACAAATCCAACCATAAAAGCCAGCAATACCACATAAAAAGGGACATCATGAAATAGTTCAATTGTTGTCTCTATCTTCTTGCAAGAAGATATTTGTATTTCCTAGATTAAATCTCAAGTTAGTTTGAGATATTTTGTAATAATTTTTGTATAAATACTTCACAATTCGAAGTATGTAGGGTGGATACTTAGACATTTCTATATACCTTTTTATCAAAAGGCTCTAAGCTATTGTATCACTGATTGGACCAGCAAGCTAGACTAATGAATAAAGACAAGACATTTCACAGGATTCATGTGTAGAGCGAAGTGCAGAAAATTATTTTCTCTTGTGTTGTTATCTTTCTTTAAAAGTATTTCCACAATATTTAATGTATCTTAAATCTAAATGCTATAGTATGGAATGATATCACAGAATTTGCTTCATTGCACTCTGTTTAACTATTTTGCATTTTAATATTTTCTGCTAATTATCTATGTTAAGGAATTCTTGATTGCTCCTTAGTTTAGGTAGTCTCTGTAATCTATAGCAAAGGATTCTTAATTTCCCTTTGTTCATGATTATCCTTTGTTCCTCATTTTAATCTCAGTCTGAGAATTCTTAAGTGCTCTCTCACCCTGGTTAAGATCATTTCACCCATCCAGCCCAAAGACCTACACTGTACTATGCTAGCTTGCCATTTGAACGCTCCCTTTAGTGAGTTAATTCCATTTCTACTGCCCTTATTTGAATCCATAGCCCAATGGTCCAAAGACATCATTCTATCCATCTGTTTTAAGGATTCCACCATCCAACCTTCAACACAAATCAAAACCCCACTAAACCTTCAAAACTAGCCTAAAATCCCAGTAAACAAAGCTAAATCATATAGAGAGAGCCCTCTCTGAGCCATAGGTTCGCTAGAGCCTATGCTTAAAAGTTAGTTTGTGGTTACCTTGGTCCTTTCATTGTTCTGAAAGCTTCTAGGGAAATGTTCTGAGTGATAACATGGTGGCAACCATACTTAGGATTTCGAATCCTCAGTCTTAATAATGCTTTAAGAAAATCCTAAATTTTTATTTTAAGCGTCTTAAAGTCATTTGTTCGAAGTTCTCTTGAAAAATCTCACAAAAACAATTAAAATTTTTGAAATTCTGGCTTCCAGGAAAACTCATTTTACTAGGGCTAACCCAGACCCAAATCTTGCCCCAATAGTTGATAATCCCAACCTAATTTCAAGAAAATCCAAAAAAGAAGAAAGTTCAGTTAGCGAGACATCTTTAGTTAAAGCTAATTCATGTCTTGATGAGTAGTTATTTCTAGAAGAACTTGCCTTTGATGAGTCATTTTATCTTTCGTTGTTTAGAACAAAATCTGAAAGTGCACTCACTGAAACTATTCTAGATCCTAAGTTTATTGCAGACCTTGAAGTTCAACAGGCCAGCAAATCCATTGATGAGTACATTCTGAAGTCTCCACAATCATCTATTAATACTTCCATAGCCCCTGAGTGTTCTGAACAATCCTCCATTACTTTGAGTTCACCATTGTTCCCTTCAACTTCATCAATAATACTTTCTTAAGTCCATTCTTCACCACCATTTGTACCTACTAACCTATCATCTCCCATTCATAACCTACTAGTCTTGGTTCATCATCCACTCTTCATCCACATCTTAACCCCTCCTAGCGTACAGCCATGGTAGATAGATATGCTCCTCTTGTTTTACCTACCCAACTTGGTGCTATGCCAATAGACTACCAAAGAAAAATTGTTCAATTTGATGGCATAGGACATTACATTACTCAGCAACATGTCAACAAGATAATAGATTACTTTGAGTTACACGAAATTGATACAGACTTTAGCTGGTGATGTTAGGAAATGGTTTAGAGCATTGCCTATTAATAGTATTGATAGATTAGAAGCATATCACTAGTAGTTTTTGAACAGATGGCAAAAGAAAAAAAAATCCCCTACAAATCCTTTCAAAATATGAAAACATTAGAAGTGGACCTAATGAAATTGTTCAAGATTACTACAGCAGGTTCAACAGTATATATAATGCCATTGTTACCAGGAATAGTGTCTATGTAGAACTGCTAATCCCACTAAGGCTGGTAGCTACCTTAGAAACAAACAAAGTAAAACTACTTTCGTTTTCCTTTATGAAAGATAGATGAGAGAAGAATAAAAGAGACCAACCTCTGTCTTGCGCTTGGTTCTTTGCTCGATTCCTCTCTCTTCTGATAGTCCTTTGCTACTTGCTTTCTTGTATACCCAGCTTCACAGAGTACCTGTAGAATCAAAGTAGCATAACACTATACGAGAACATGGATCTATTATCATAAGCAATATAGGATCAGATGTATATTAACCACACAAATGCATAAAACATCAATCACACAAGTGTATGGAGGAAAACTAGAATAGTTTTATTGATAATCAAGAAAGAGCCAAGAGAATTACAACCAATTGTTCTGACCCAGCATCATCCTCTCACCAAGTAAGCCCTTCTTCACCTCATGAAAAGCTTAGATCACCCAACACTATGACGTTGCCTCAAGAAACCAACGGCAATTCCTTACAAGATGCAAAATTCCCACCTCTGGATCTTTGGGATGAGGGATCCATATATAGATGTCTGCAAGGGAGATGAGTCAACTTGTGATTTGATTAGTGTCTTCCCTCTGATAGTTCTTGATTCCACTTGGAGATTGATGATCTCTTACTCATCCCTGGTCGAATTCAGATAGGCAAGTGTCACTGGAGAAGTTTCTGGAAGATTCCATGCTTCTCCACCTTGCGGATTGACCTTGCCATTTGTCCCTTCTCGCCCATCGCACCCCATAGAAGGGCTTTTTGAAATTCAACACACCTATTGTGTGTATTTAGGTGGGATGCAACGCACTTTGCCTATGGAGCAGGTGAAATGGTCCAGTTTTGACCAGTTTTGAGTAGTTTTTCATGGAGAACTTCTAGGAGATGTTGTAATCAGTTGACCTTGTTCTTTTAGGGGTTGGAACAACACCTTTAGGGACTTAGGAGAACTTGGTTTATGGACATTTTATGCTTGGGGTTGCAGTGCCCAAAAATGTCTATAACAGTTGCCCCCTAAAGCATGAGGTCGTTAATCTTTTGATGTTGGGTGAAATGCTTTATCATGAGGATCCGAAGTTCTTTCAAGTTGGAAGGAGACCTGTAATAAGATACAATACAATACATTATCTTCATAATTTTTTCATGATCTAGCTAAGGCAGGCATTCCCATGCTCAGCTTTATAAATTCATTTTTCATGTACATGAGATAGACAATCGTCTGAGTTTAGACTGATGATTCTGGTAGAGCCATCATCCCTTAGATTGGATGATTATCTATGCAGCAATGATGTACATTTGATGTCTTTATTTCCTGAATATATATCGGAGCCTAGATGGATGAAACTAGATCCAGGTTCTTCAATATCATTCAATCTTCACTCAGAGTACAAGTCGATCCATGTGAGAGATGTTCTGGAGTCAAACATGGAAAGACATCGCCTGATTACCAACCAATGATGTAAGTTGTTAACAGGCACGAGAGGAATCACCGATAATGATAATGATCCCCAAGGTACTGCAGTAGAATTCACATGGTGTGAATAAGGGACTTGGCGTCAAACACCACGTAAAATATTTCTGTCAAAGGCCATTAATGTAAACCTGTCGCCGGAAGTGAGAAACTTGCCATTGAGGCATGCAAGCTTCAAAGTACTTAAAGGGTTGTTCCTAGATCGCCTTCTTGGATAATGAGCTGATGTCAACAAGAAGCGATCCATCATAGGAGGGCCTTAATGAATCCCACATCAATGACATGGAATGGAGCAAATGATTTTAATGGAGGTGAAAACAATCTAGTGATATATGGTTTAGGGTGGCGGTCATGAAAGAATGGAGCGAAAATGTATTATAGTGGGTGAGACACAGGTGAATTCTCTGAATGACTTCTCTTGAACATATCAGCGACACTGACATGATGGATTGGTAGCATTAACCCCAAATATGGATGGTGTGACTGAACCATGGTGATGTGACCAGTGAATGGAACAACCCAACTCGACTCGGATGCGGAGTGAAAGTGTCATGCTCAAGAGCTACTTGCTACCAACAAAGTTTCTTCAAGTTTTCTTCCCAATTTCTCCCCAGTCATTGCTGACCAGTACCTCTTTATTTTTGTCAAGCTTGAGGAGGATAACATACGCTTGTTCTATAATTTTCCCTTCAGGCAAACCCATCGCTATGTTTTAACGAGCCTAGCGATAGTGAAACTCGTTCTTGTCTGTTATGGACAAGTTCGTCGCTATTAGGTTTTAACGAGTTTAATGACAAAGATAACTCAGTCCTTTTCAATTTTAGAGAGTCTGAAAAGGAACGTAAAGGAAACTCCAAATATCCTTTTTCGTCATCAAATCCCTTAAGTCCGAAAAAGTATAAAATAATACGAAAGGGATGAATTTTCGGTAATTTTAACGAGCCGAACAAGAAAAGCGCTCGATCTTTTTGTGTAATAATCCCTCAGGTCCAAAAAGATTAAAATCTAAAGGAGGGATAGCACTTCCGGTCACTTTAATGAGCTGGAGAGGCCAATGGCTCGGCAATCTTTTCATATTTTACGAGTCAGTTGAAAAGAGCTTAAAGGAGACTCGTTTTTGAGGAACGAGTGATAAATTTGGGTAGCAACTAATTCCAGGTAAGGTTTGGAACTTTCCAATCACGGCAGTGTCACGAGGATGGCTAACAATATCACTCTTTGCAACTGTTCCTCAAAAGGGGTGAACAATCAAGTGGAGGTGAATGATCAGCCAATACAGAGTGGAGGTGATGATGAGAACACGACCAAGGCTTTAAAGGCTGAAGTACTACATTCACGATGGTTATTTACCGGAAATTAGTTCATTTTTTAATGAGCTTAAACGCGGGGGGAAACACTTGCTCATTGCTTATGTTTATTTTTTAACGAGCTTGAATTCCGCAATAAAACTGCTCGATCTAGTCGTATAATAAGGATGTCTCATCTAAGATGCCATTTTTGTGGAGCTTGCACCTTACAAAGCTTTACTCCAGATCCTTTCTTTATGCAGGTTAGGAAACAACTAATCCTACGTGTTTAAAGGGTTAGAGGACCTACAAATTTAAAAAATAAATAGTCACTCTTCGCTTGCACACCAAAAGGTTTGCATGCCCCCAGGTATAGAGAAAAATTTCCAGGTTACCAAGAAAGTTTCATCCGCGTAGCGGATAAAATTCTTTCTCAGCGATGCCTATTGAAATAGGCAAAGAGGATTGGTGTCACCCGGCATAACCTTAACGAAGGTATCTTATTCCAGTCTGTTCCCATTTTCTTGTAAGGACGGGTTCGTCAGACTAGTCATATATCCCTCGTGGAAATCAACCCTATACCCAAGGTTCTTCTGCCGAAGCAGACCAGGATGCATTCCCCCTGGGTTTCAGTCATGTCCCCCGAATCACTGACGCTCATCAGGTGGATGGACTGGGGATTGATGAGACATTCCTTGCATGAAAAGACCATTCAAGAATGGTATATGACTATTTGCTATGCGTTGAACCGGGGAATGAAAGCTGGTCTACGAGCTTGACCACTCTTCCTTCGTGTGGAAAACACATTACTCTAAAGAGTGAGGAGACAATGGCTCCCATGCAATAAATATAGTCTCGTCCAAGGAGTAGATTATAATCTAGGGGTCCTTGGACTACCATTACGTTCATGTGAACGGTTTTCCCTCTCAATGTAATGGGCACATTGGGAAGGATCCCTAACGGTCGACTGGTTCCTTTGTCAAAGCCTGCTAGATTTCTCATTTCACGCAAAAGCGATGGCGAACCAAGCGCTTTCCAAGCAGTTGACGAAAGGATACTCACAAAAGCCCCTTCATCAATGATGGTACCAGCCATAACCATTTTATATACTTGAGTGATGATTCAGAATGGTATACTAGCTGGTAAACGGGGTCTGCTTAGTAGATTCCAGTCAAAGGAAATGACCAGGTTGCTTGGAGGTGGGACCGAATAGACAGCCGGGTATGACTCTAACGAACTCCCTTCTTGTGGTAAAGAAACGGGTAAACTGCCCCCATGTTCATCGGAGTCTGTGTTTACAAAGAGAATTTGGAAGGTGTCATCTTTGTTCTCTTTAGTGACTGTATCATCTGAAGACGGAACCTCTGAAGGCAAGACCGGGTCAACCATTTTGTTACCGGGAATACTGTCTATGTAGAACTGCTAATCCCACTAAGGCTGGTAGCTACCTTAGAAACAAACAAAGTAAAACTACTTTCGTTTTCCTTTATGAAAGATAGATGAGAGAAGAATAAAAGAGACCAACCTCTATCTTGCGCTTGGTTCTTTGCTCGGTTCCTCTCTCTTCTGATAGTCCTTTGCTACTTGCTTTCTTGTATACCCAGCTTCACAGAGTACCTATAGAATCAAAGCAGCATAACACTATATGAGAACATGGATCTATTATCATAAGCAATATAGGATCAGATGTATATTAACCACACAAATGCATAAAACATCAATCACACAAGTGTATGGAGGAAAACTAGAATAGTTTTATTGAGAATCAAGAAAGAGCCAAGAGAATTACAACCAATTGTTCTGACCCAGCATCATCCTCTCAGTAAGTAAGCCCTTCTTCACCTCATGAAAAGCTTAGATCACCCAACACTATGATGTTGCCTCAAGAAACCAACAGCAATTCCTTACAGGATGCAAAATTCCCACCTCTGGATCTCTGGGATGAGGGATCCATATATAGATGTCAGCAAGGGAGATGAGTCAGCTTGTGATTTGATTAGTGTATTCCCTCTGATAGTTCTTGATTCCACTTGGAGATTGATGATCTCTTACTCATCCCTGGTCGAATTCAGATAGGCAAGTGTCATTGGAGAAGTTTCTGGAAGATTCCATGCTTCTCCACCTTGCGGATTGACCTTGCCATTTGTCCCTTCTCACCCATCGCAACCCATAGAAGGGATTTTTTAAATGCAACGCACCTACTGTGTGTATTTAGGTCGGATGCAACGCACTTTGCCGATGGAGCAGGTGAAATGGTCTAGTTTTGACCAGTTCTGAGTAGTTTTTCATGGAGAACTTCTGGGAGATGTTGTAATCAGTTGACCTTGTTCTTTTAGGGGTTGGAACAACACCTTTAGGGACTTATGAGCCCTTGGTTTATGAACATTTTATGCTTGGGGTTGCAGTGCCCAAAAATGTCTATAACGGCCATCCCAGTTAATATTAGACCCCCACCTTATTTGGCATTAATAAATTTTCCTGATGGTTTTGACATAGATATCGCATACCAAATTAGGGAAAGAAACCCCCCAACATTAGAAGAAATTCAAAGTGTAGCTATTAGTGTTGAAGCCAATTTGTTAGCTAAAAGGGCTAGAGTTAGAAATGGAAAAAGAGGAACTGCTAAAGATGAAGCTTCACCCTCTGACATCAAAATAGATAGTTTAGCCAAAAGTATGGAAAGACTAATGGATAGAATAGATAACATATAAAGTAAACCATAATGGGATAAGCAACAAGCACCTCTAGTTAGAAACTCGAATTTTAGAAAAAACAAAAATCAAAACATTGGGGAAATCGACCAGATCAGACCATTAGGCCTCCTTTTCAAGAAAGTTATGCAGAAAAATCCCATCATGAAGATCTAGAACAAGATACACAGATCAATTTAATGGGATTAGACGATGGGGATACTATTTTTCTAACCCAAGATGAGTAGGAACTGCATATGCTGCAGAAATTGCAAATCTAGTCTCGAGAGTCATTTGATTATAAACAAAGATATGATTCTGTCATATTTGAAGTGCATAAATAGTATAACCTAAGAAGAAAAAACAACACTGATGCCCTTGACCAAACGAAGAAAATAGTGCAAAATCAACCCAAAAAAATCAAATAAGCCCCTGTTTCAAAGATCCTCCAAATTCTCCCTAGACAGAACCAAAATCCTTCTAGTCCCACCATTGTAGATATAACCTCTGATCAACCTTCTACTGATCAACCATCCACCTCAATTCCACCTAAGGAACCAATGGACAAAACTCAAAACACCAGATCTAAGAATCCACATAAGGAGATCCCCAATAAAGGAAAGGAAGATAAGTCTACTCAGATCCCTGCTTCAAAAATCGAAAACCTTCAAACAAAAAAAGTTTCTTCACCATTTAATCTGGGAGTAGAGATAGCAAAGCTTAAGATTTCAATCCCTTTAACTGAACTAATCAAGAATGAAACTTATAAATCATAGATAAACCAGAGCTTAAACATTATCGAAAATGAGGATTCTGTCAACTTGTTTGATGACAAACTAGAACTCATATTTGGTCCAGATGTTAATGGCAAACTAGTAGGAGTTCCACCTTTTTACATCAACCTTAGTGTCCATGAAAAAATTCTACACAATGCAATGTTGGATTCTGGGGCCTCTCACAACTTAATGCCCAAATCAGTGATGGAGAAATTAAACCTAGACATTACAAGGCCTTATAAAGACTTGTTCTCATTTGTCTCTAGTCAAGTAAAGTGTCTAGGATTGACTAAAGATTTGTGTGTTACTCTAGTCCAATATCCTGCCAAAAGCATCCTTATGGATATTGTAGTTGTTGACATCCGAAAAAGTATGGCATGCTATTACCTAGATCATGGGGAGCCAAACTTTAGGGATCCTTACAACTAGATATGTCATATGCAACAATCTCTGCTTTTGGACAACCTAAGAAACTATATGAAGAAACCTTAACGAAATACATGGTAAGTAGCCATGATTGGCCTCAAAACCTTCCCATCTACTCCTTACACTCAGACATTGATTCTTTGATCTTGTATAATGTTGATCAAACACCAAAAGAAACTTCAGATAGTATTAATACAGAACCAAAAGAAATTGTAGTTTCTACACAAAATGAAACTAAGCAAACTTTAGAATTTTTCAATGAACAACATGGGCAAATTGATGTAAGTGATGAAAAGTTTGTTGCACCAGATAGTGAAAATTATGAGCATAAGGTATTATGGCATCTTGAATTTGATGGGTCAGTCAATAAGTTTGGTGCAGGAGCACAAGTGTGGATATACATTTTGGAAATTAATCACTCAGAAGGCCATGCATATAGATTGAATTTTAAATGTACTAATAATATGGCCGAGTATGAAGCATTAATTTTAGGTCTTAATTTAGTTAGGAATCTAGGAGCTAAAAGGGTTTCTGTCATGGGAGACTCTGAACTGATTATAAAATAGATTGATGTTGTATATATGAAAAAGGACCCTAGATTAAGTTTTTATAGAGGAACTATTGTAGAAATACTTAATACTTTCCTAGAAACAAAGCTTGCAGTAATCCCCTGAAAACACAAAATGCAATCCCATAGTTTAGCAATGTTTATCAGCACTTGCAAATTACCCTTCAAACCTAACCATCAATACACTGCTGAAGTTAGGCATAGACCTGCAATTCCATATAATTTGAAGAATTGGCAAGTATTTTCTAATGATAAACAGATAAATAACTTTTTAATTTTAGAAGAAGAGTTTTTAAATAACAATATAGATACTGATACATCCATAGATCCTGACTCTAAGGATGAGTTAGCAATAAATGAGATAGAAGGTGATGAACTAGATAGATTTAACCCAACCAGATTTACTAAATCAGATACAAATAACTTAGAGAAAATTGAGATTGATGAAATAATAAGTGTGTTATAGGACAAATTGACCTCCTCATCAACTCAGAGGTGAAAGACAAGATGACTGAAGCAATGACCACAATTGTAGGCCCATAATCCACACTAACACTCTCTATACACTGACAACCTGCTTTATAAAGCTTGTTACCAAGCATAAAGGAGCGTTAGTCACCTTGCTAACTCATGTTTTTAAACCAGGGGGAGCGTTAGTGAACTTAAGTGATGTTTAGAAGGTCATGCCAATGAATCTACTGATAAATATCTAGATATTAAATCCCTAAATTTTCTCAGGAAAAGCAAGGAAACTCCAAAAATCAAGATATTTGGAGAAATTCTATTTTGAGAATGAAGGCAAATGGGAAAAAGCTTGTAAACAGGGCAGGTTCATGGATTTTGCCCTAATGAACTCTAGGTGGAGCTTGGCAGCCCTAATTTGATTGCTACATAAGCAGCAAGAGGGCCATTGCAAAAGGGTCAAAGCATTTGGAAGGATAGCCCATAGAGCTATTGTGAACTGTCATATTCTTGAAGGAGCTAGCTGAAAGAAGGAGAGAGAGAGAGGAAGAAGGGGTAAGGAAGGCTAATGCAATGGATTGTTGTAATCACTCTTCCATTCTGAATATAGAACTGCAGTTGTGTTCCCTACTCCAAAGTGTCGGTGATATTGTTCATTTATTTGTTCATTCTGATGCTTGTCGAGTTGAGTAGTTAAGTTATACATTAATACATGTTTGTTATGGATTCTTACATTAGTTGTCAAGAGTGTATGTTGTGATTGGTTTGCTTTTTCCTTTGTCCAAGAATTGTCTTGGAGCCGGCCATGAAGGAGTTCTTCTTCTCGCATAGAGATCCCCAAGCAAATATAGAAGGAACCAAGGGTGATCCTCTTTCCATACCTTGTCAGTTTATGTTTGATAGATGAACATGTGTGTAACTGGTAGCTTTTGCAAATAATCTTACAGTTTGTCAAAGGTCTCGAGAAGACCTTTGAGGGTAGTTTTCATCCCGTGCATTTTACCCCATAGCAGAATTGGCGACTCCACTGGGGACTATACATCTAGTTCCCAGTCAACCTGGACTCCTCTCAGTTCTTCTCTTTGTTTTATGAGCTTCCCGCTTCTTCAAATCCTTTTTTGAACCACCAGCTATCTTATTACATCCTGCAAGTTTGCATTCTCCTCAGAAACTGATCCAAAATACCCTTTGTTTGAGCTACTTCCCTCACTAACGCAGGTTGCTAGTCTACGCAGAGCTTTATAAAGCTCTTTGATAGTGCACAGGGAGCGTTAGTAGCCAAACTAACTCTCTGTTTACACAGAAACACAGCGTTAGTTACCCATTTCCATGTTTTCCAAAAGATTCTGTGGACCAAAAGGGGGGAATTTGTCTCAGGGGCTAAAGGAAGATCTACAACAGTATTATGTTAACAAATTTGGTGTCTTGAAAATTTATTTTTAAGAAAATGTTTTAATTTTTCTCTCTTAAAAGACATTTTTTTTAAGAAAGGTTGATAAATTGTATTGTTCCTTCTGTCGAAATAGTTGTAAGCTGCTTCATTTTGGTTTTTAGTAGTTGTTAGGGAATACTGAGAAAAGAATCTTTTGGTTATGCAAGTGTTGAATGGCTTTAGATGCACTGATGAATCCATGAATATGTGAAAAGATGCATGTGTAGAATAAGACTTATTTTCATAAGAAATTGAAAATTTTTTTTAGAGCATTTTTCTGGATGGTTTATTGAGTGGAGAGTCTCATCATATTCATACGTCAACACCCCTACTGAACACAAATAAACAAGTACACTAAAATTTACATTAAAATCAATCAGTTACTCTTTTTTGAGCAAACCAACATTAGCTAGATTAGGACCTTGGGATAAGCATGTGAGTGAACTGGCCAAGGTTGAAAATCAAAACTAGTGTCATTAATGAGTGAAAAATCCTTCTGCACTCATATTATCAAGACCACTCCACTAACAACAGAGTGAAATATGAGACAACATCGGACTGTAATTGAAGGTAGCCCGCCTTCTCTTACAACTCCTTTGGGCAATCTGTGTATTGGGGGTCCCTTCGAGGATTTCGGAACTGAGTCGGGGACTCAAGTATCTTGCCCACACAGCGTGTTGTCTATGACTATGTCCCCTGTGGTAATGTCTATGATTTGAGGTATCTCTAGTGGCCAAAACTTCTAGGTAATTACACAAGGTGACTGGGACGAGCTGTCCTGGTACCTAAAACGGACAGATCTACTTTGTCTTTAGTTTTTGGGAGGGTGCTCGACTTCACGAGAGTACTTGACCCCTCAATCTGAGGTTTGGGTGAAGCTCAAAAGTAACCATAACCGTACATTTGGCCATCCTTCTATGTTATTCATTGAGAGACTGGGTTTCATCTCCAGTAATCGGTGCTTATCAAACGAGGTAATTTCCCTCTGTTTGCTCGTTGACATATTTAGTGTATTTTTTCTTTTTAGGTACCTGAGTGCTATTATTTTTGAGACTTTAAAGAATATCATATTAAAATCTATTTGATAAAACTTAACAGTAATTGTGGCTACATTCGGCCCTCATCCTCAATCCAGACGATTGTCAGGACTTCCTCCACTCATTATGGAGGATTCGGCGAGTTCCATGGACTCAGATTCCTCATCTTCGAGGAATCAGTCTCCTAAATCGTACACGGGATTTGTGTGGACGACCGATGATTCCAGTCTGCCGAAGGATTTCTTCACGGAAGGATTTCTTCCTCACTTTAACACTCCTCTTACAAATCTGACAGATCCTATTGTTGCTCCCATGGTACCTGTACTTCCTTCTTCAGTAGGTGGAACTTTCCCATCTATCTAGTCGACACCTCAAGGGTTGTGGAATTATAGAGACACTATTGGTCCTCTACCACTTCCCCAGTCGACGATCATCACAACACCAGTAATGTGGAATCCCACTATCCCGTTTGTCCCAGGTACGGCAACTCACATAACACCCTCTATAAGTGGAACCCAGCAAATGCCAGGTTCCACTCCTATGGTGCCACAAAGCATACCTTCGACTAGTGCCACATATAGTGCTCCATATAACACTCAATGCAGCACTATGGGTGTGGTTCTAGTTTACCAACAACAAGGTCGGCCACCAATGTACAGTTCCAACCCCTAGATTCAGATATCTGGGGCGGTTCCCAATATGCACATGCTGGTGGGGAATGTCACAGTTCCCCCTCTATTCTCAGGCATGCATGGACAGTCACTGATTGACATGAGTGTTCCCTCTATCAATCAAAGCCATATGGTTAGTTCTGTGTCGGTTGGAAATCCACAAGGGATTCCCACCCAATCCATGGGGGCACCCTACTCACAAACTCAGATGAGTCAAGGGGGCACCACTTATACTGGGGGCAACTTCATACCCCAGTATCAAAATCCTCATGGAAATCCACTCTACAACACCATACCGCAAAGAAACTGCTACACCATGGGGAACCAAGTGATGGGAGGATCACAGAGCTCCTCAGGTCATCCATCATCACCTTGGTCTAAGTCGGGGGCACCCAACAATTTTCCTTTTTTGGCAATGTTGGATATTCCCAACTTATAGAAGTTCACAAATGACCCCATCTACCACAACTTACAATGGCCGCCAATCTCGCATAAAATACCAATGGACATTCCAAAGTTCAACAGAAAGCAAGGGGAGGATCCAGGCACCCATGTCACCACCTACCATCTCTGGTGTGTTTCTAACTCCATGGTGGATGATAGTGTCAAGTTATGTCTTCTTACTCACACCCTCACTGGCAATGCCACAAAATGGTATATTGATAGTGAATACCTTTGACGCTTTAGCGATGGTCTTCCTAAAGAAATTTTAGTTACCTATCCGCTATGAGATAGGGACAAAGCTCATTACTTCATTTCGTCAGGATACTGCCACCCACATCTTCGATCATATCCATGAACGACGATATAGGCAGAGGTTAGTTAAAGCTTCCATCCCTGATTTTCTCTTAACGGACTGGTTCTGTAAGTCCTTGCTCCCACAAATCACTAGAGATGTCACTCTAGGTGGTGTGGTCACAGAAGACCAATCCATACATCGTGCCCAGCACTTAGATTTGATTTATTCACAGTCTGGCACTCTCTACGACATAATCCCCTATGCTCCCGGTAACCCTAATCCTCCCACCACTCAGCACCCTAGAGTGCACGCCGATAGGATTGTCAGCTCAACCTCTAGGGTCGCTGTAAAACAACTCAATGGTTCCATTGCCAAGCTGGTAGTGGACTCCTCTACCAAAGTGACTACTCTTGCTACCACTGCGATTAACTATGTGCAGTCTACATAGAAATCCATTGGCAAGAACAAGAAGAATAAGAACAAGACCGCTCGTTCTGAAGAGAAGTCATCTAAGCAGCCCAACCTGAAACAGAAGGCCACTGTGCCTACTGATGAGGAAAAGGATAAAGGCACGAAATATTCATGCAAACTCTATCTTAGAGAACATGTAACCTGGCATTGTCCACATCTTCAAGAATGCAAAGATTACCTTACAAAGAGAGATTCTGGAAAGGCACCTGTTGTCCTTAGAAATCCTTTTCCTACTTAACAGCAGCAAGATATCGTTGCCAACCAACCGCAACCCATGTTAGGGGGCAGCAATAGTTTGCAACATCCTTCAGGTGGTGAAGGAAGTTCTATGGTTTACACATTTGAAAGGGTAGAACTCACCACAAGAGCCAAATCTTATGGAGCTCCTACCGCTCCAGTAGCAGAACCATCCTCAGGTAAAAACCCATCACCACCCAACGATTTGCATATCGAAAGGCCAGTTGAGGACTTTGTAATTCGACCCCCCAAGGGGGCACCTTGACGCACAATGCACAATACATCTACATGTGCCGCCCAACATTACAACATCGTAGAGGATTTGGCGCAAGCACCATTGGCTATGTCGGCGCTCGAAGTATTGAAAACATGCCCCAACCAACGAAAAGCTTTGCTTTTGGCTATTGGAGATATTGACCCTATAGATTCCATGCTTGCTATTTTTGACATGGATAAGTGTAAACCTCCCCTTTCCCACCAACTTGCATTTCAAGTGCATATCACTTAGAAAGGTAATGGTATACACTGAACTGTCATCGACGAAGGTGCTTCAACCTGCGTCATGTCAGCTCCATGTTGGCTCGCCTTGGGTTCTCCAACCCTAACCTCACTGTCGAACTCCCTGAAAGCTTTCAATAGCCACATCTTTATCCCAAAAGGATACCTTTCTAGTTTTCCCATCACTTTGGCTAGAAAAACAGTAACGGTAGACGTAGAAGTCATGGATGAGAAACTCGACTATAATCTATTGATGGGTCGTAGTTGGATATATGCCATAATGACCATCATATCTACTATCTTTTGCATCATCCAATTTCCATTGGATGGAAAGGTCATTACAGTAGATCAGTTGTCTTTCTGCACCCCTGATTATTCCCCATTACCAAGTGGCTCTGTACCCCTAGTAGGAGGTGGAATTGATTGCTATGTCAGTTTAGGTATCGATCTATTGAGGGCTTCCACCCTGATGGGTTGTTTTCCTCTACAGCTGCCCCAAGTTCCACAATTGGTCAACATGCTTTCATCTATTCCTCACGAATAGACCGGTCCATGGATCCTACCGGCTCCTTCAGACATTGACACTTACGGAGAACAAAGGCTGTTGTCACCAATTGAATTAGCCTGCAAAGCCATTCAAATTGCATCTGAATCTCCAGTCACTTTGGTTTTGGCTAATGATACCACTACCCCTCCCATAACCGATCTTTCTTTCGATCCACTCAATCAAGTCCTACCAATGGACGAAGCTATTAGAGATATCACGAGGTTAGAAGAGCGACCTTGGGAGGATTCACACCATCATGTTTCGATATCTAATTCAGACATGATGCCTCTTTAGATCCTGTCACCTGACGCATATGAAATCGTTTCCTCACCATATATGACTATCCGAATTTTGGACTCAAAAGGAAACAGGGGCAATATTTCACAAACATTGCTCCTTGATATTTTTTTCATGACAGGCATCGTGGAAAACATACTGAGTGGAGCCATTCACAATCTTGAGGAAATTGTGATCTTCACCTACCTATGTAGGGACTTCCTCGATGTTTTTCCTTGGTCTTGTGAGGAAATGCATGGCATAGACCCTTATAATGTCAAACATGAGACCAAGGAAGGTCAAGCATTCTTTTTATGGTATTCTTCTTGCTCGTTAATCTAAAAAATGTCAAGTCTCCTTCTTTTGGCTTGTTAAACTAGTACAAAGATGAATAGAGCACTTTTGGAGACATTTTATTGCTCTTTAAAAAATATAAGCATCTCCGAGTTTTGTAGTAGGGATCGTTAAACATATATACCACAATCAATAGAGCACTGTTAGGGATATTTTATCGCTCTTTAAAAAATATAAACATCCACGATTTTTCATCATTTGCACTAATTAAACATATGCAATGATGGTCAAAGCATGTTTTGTGATATTTTATTGCTCTTTAAAAAATAATAAACATATCCAAGTTTTTCATCATTTGCACTCGTTAAATATATGCAAACGATGCTCTGAGCAACTCTTTTTTAATCTTTTTCTAGCTCATAAACTGAAAAATACCAAAGGAGCATTCTTTTTAGGCACTTTTTTCTCGCTCTTTAAACTAAAAAAATCTTGAGCTGTGTCTTGCTGCTTGTTAAACTTGCTAAAGATGACCCGAACATTCTTTTAGGTACTTTTTCTTGCTCGTTAAAAAATGAAAAATCCTGAGTTTTTATCACTGAGCTGGTTAAAGCGTCACGACAAAACACGAGTTTAGTTCATCGCCTCGTACTCGTAACAAAATGAGGTCGACATCTATTGAAAATAGGTTTCTCTTTATGCGGGTTCAATAGATTAAAATATGAAATAGTAGTCGATCCGGGTATATTATTAACCTTTTGTCGCACCCAGTTAACAACTATGATAAAGGGACCACCATGGAGTCTCTCTTTACAATATTTCAGACTCTTTAAAGATGAAAAGACCGCCGAGTTGTCTAGTTTGGACTCTTTAAATTCACAGACAAGATATAGAGTCACTCTTTTTACGATACTTTTCAGACTCTTAAAAGATGAAAATATCGACGAGTTTGCCTGTCTGGACTCATTAAACTAATCAGATAGGGCAAAGATTCATTCTTTTTGCGATCATTTTCAGACTCTTTAAACATGAAAAGATCGATGAGTTTACCCGTCTAGACTCATTAAAAAATTAGACTAGGAAAGTGGACAATACAACTGTATCCTGTATTTGAAAGCGTGGTTTGGCAGCAAACGTTCCCTTGAATAGGGCACTCCCTTAGATAAACCTTCATTTTGAAAACCTCTCAATACTAACCCTACCAACCTATGAGTTTTTAGCCTATATACCCTGATGTAATTGCATCTCCATATCTTAAACACTTTGTAGTGTTCATGAGCCTAGTGTTGTCTAGTTAAAACCGTTGTCGTGCCTTCTGTTGTTCAAGGGTCCCCATTTGGTTCCTCTATCAATCAATCCTACATATCCTTTCATCATGCGCTCTATTGTTTAGACCCAAATGCTCAAAATATTCCTCAAAAAACAAAACCATTCTTGTCCAGTTTCGTGTCGACTGATGTAGGATACGTCATTGCCTACCTTTCGACAGGTTTCTTCCTATTGACTTCAACACTCTATCTAGGAAGATAACCCAAAAAAACATTCAGTGCCTTGGTAATTACAGACATTAGTGGCAGGCTACCTTGTGTTTGATCACAAGTTTTCATTATTGGCTCCTGGTTAAGCGATTCTACAAGTGTTCGGCAACAAAAAATCTTTCACACTCACTAGTTTGCACTGTGCATCTTGGAGACCATCACCATTATTGGTGGCCTTCAGTACATCCACTAACAGTATCCATTATTGGATGGTAATCAGATGATTTCGTGCATGTTTGACGTTAACACACTTTATCACATGTACCGATCTATGCTGTTCGGTGAAGCGGGAATCAAGACCTTGGGTAGAGGCTTGCACCATTTAGCCTTGTTTCCTCTCCCAAACTGTGGATATTGTTCTTTGGAGAAAGCTATTTCAGGATGATCTATTATGACACTTGATCCGCCCTATGCCATATTGGCAGCCAACATTGTTATATCTCAAATGAGAAAATTACTCTGACATAGCTACTGAACATGAGAATGCCCGACTCAGGACACGATTTTAGATGTTTATATATATGTATATGTGTTGTATTAGGTTTTCCTTGCCGCCTGAAACTTCTCTCTCTCTCTACAAATATTTTTGATAGCAAATTACACTAATTTTTCATAAAGTACTTCGGTCATCATCTCTACCTTTGATCTCATACTTTAGGGGGCATCTGTTATAGGAAAAATTGACCTCCTCATCAACTCAGAGGTGAAATACAAGATGACTAAACCAATGACCACAATTGCAGGCCCAGAGTCCACACTAACACTCTATATACATTGACAACCTGCTTTATAAAGCTTGTTACCAAGCATAAAGGAGCGTTAGTCACCCTACTAACTCATGTTGTTAGACCACGGGAGTGTTAGTGAACTTACGTGATGTTCAGAAGGTCATGCCAATGAATCTGCTCATAAATATCTACATATTAAATCCCTAAATTTGCTCAAGAAAAGCAAGGAAACTCCAAAAATCAAGATATTTGGAGAAATTCTATTCCGAGAATGAAGGCAAAAGGGAAAAAGCTTGTAAACAGGGCAGGTTCATGGCTTTTGCCCTAATGAACTTTAGGTGCATCTTGGAAGCCCTAATTTGATTGCTACATAAGCAGCAAGAGGGCCGTTGCAAAAGGGTTAGAGCATTTGGAAGGATAACCCATAGAGTTGTTGTGAACTATCATATTCTTGAAGGAGCTAGCTGAAAGAAGGAGAGAGAGAGAGGAAGAAGGGGTAAGGAAGGCTGATGCAACAGATTGTTGTAATCACTCTTCTATTCTGAATATAGAATTGCAGTTGTGTTCCCTACTCCAAAGTGTCAGTGATATTGTTCATTTATTTGTTCATTTTGACGCTTGTGGAGTTGAGTAGTTAAGTTATGCATTAATACATGTTTGTTATGGATTCTTACATTAGTTGTCAAGAGCGTATGTTGCGATTGGTTTGCTTTGTCCTTTGTGCACGAATTGTCTTGGAGCCGTCCTTGAAGGAGTTCTTCTTGCCGTATAAAGATCCCCAAGAAAATCCAGAAGGAACCAAAGGTGATCCTCTTTCCATACCTTGTCAGTTTATGTTTGATAGATGAACATGTGTGTAATTGGTAGCTTTTATAGATAATATTACAGTCCGTCGAAGGTCTCGAGAAGACCTTTGAGGGTAGTTTTCATCCCGTGCATTTTACCCCATAGAAAAGTGAAGAAACCGAAGTAATTAATCCCAAGGATAACTTCTTACCAAAGGGATTAACCCCTCTGGAATATTTATTTGATTCAAATGATGTTCCTAGGAAACCTAAAATGGAACCAGTAAGGTCTAATATAGAGGAATGTAATATAGGCACCAGTGAAAATCCTAAACTAGTCAAACTTTCAAAATGATTACCTCCAGCTGAGAAGGTAAAAGCATTGAGTTGTTCAAAGAATTTCAGGATGTTTTTGCTTGGAGTTATGAGGACCTCAAATCCTATGACACCAACATCATCCAACACACAATCCCTATTAAAAAAAATCAAAAACCTTTCAAACAAAAACTTAGGAGGATCAATCTTGTCTTATTACCTTTGATTGAAAAAGAAATTCAAAGGATGTATGATGCCAAAATAATTGCACCAATCAGGTTTTCTGATTGGGTCTCAAACTTGGTGCCAACTAGGAAGAAAACTGGTGAGATCAGACTCTGTGTGGATCTGAGAAACCTCAACAAAGTGTCATTAAAAGATAATTACCCTCTCCCCAAAATGAATCACATTTTACAAAGGGTAGTTGGATCAACCAGAATATCATTGTTGGATGGGCTTTCTGGTTACAATTAAATTTTGGTTCATCTAGATCACCAACACAAGACTGTCTTCACTACTCCTTGGGGCACATTTATGTATGTGAAAATGCCTTTTGGGCTAAAGCATGTAGGATCCACTTTCGAGAGGGCTATGGATATAGCCTTTGCAAAAGAAATTCATGATTTCCTTATGATATACCTAGATGACATTATTGTTTTTTCAAAATCTAACAATCAACATTTGGATCATCTGAGACAAGTTTTTATTAAATGCAGGAAATTTGGATTCTCCTTAAACCCCAAGAATTCTTCGTTTGGGTTAGAAGAAGGAAAGTTTTTAGGTCACATAATTTCAAACGATGCTATAAGAATAGACTCTGCAAGAATAGAAGCCATCTTGCAAATATAACGCCCAAGGAACATTAGAGAGTTACAAGCTTTTTTATGAAAAATTACCTTTCTTAGAAGATTTATATCTAATCTAGCAGAATTAATTAGATCACTCAACAATATGTTGAAAAAGGATTCAACCATAAAATGGATGGTTGAGGCTAAATAATCCTTTGAAGACATTAAATTGGCCTTAACTAAAAACTGGTGTTAATCAATCCAAAATTTGACAGAGATTTCATCTTATTTTCCTTTTCTTCTGAGCACACAATAGTTGCAGTTCTATTGCAGAAAAATGACCAGGGCTATGAGCAACCTATTGCTTTCTTTAGCAAAGCCCTGAGAGATGCCCCCTTGAAATACAATATAATGGAAAAATAAGCATTGGCTTTAGTCAAAGCCATTAAGGACTTCAGGGTATACATTTTATATTCTCATATAGTAGCCTACATTCCAAATTCAGTAGTCAAAGACATCCTAACTCAGGAAGGTCCAGATGGAAAGAGGGGAAAGTGGATTGCTACTATTTTAGAGTATGATATAGAAACCAAACCTACTAAGTTAATCAAGGGCCAAGGTTTAGCTCAGCTCATCGCTGAATCGAACTGTCAGGCCTTGGATATAAACTTTTTTATAGCAATAGATGATGGAGAGGAGATGGTGACTCCACTAATCAGCCAAGAGTTTATTCAATCACCCCGGTATGTTGATATTATTTATGTTTTACAGAACTTACAAGCTCCTCTTGGATTATCTAGGACTAAAAGTAGGTTCTTAAAGATCAAATCTTTGAAATTTTGTATATTAGACAATGCTATGTTTTGGAGAGATCATGAAGGTATTCTTCTTAATTTCTAATTAAAAGATGAATCTGATAGAGTTTTACAGGAGTTTCATGCAGGCGACTGTGGAGGACACCTTTACTAGAAATCCACTATAGATAAAATCCTTAGAGCTGGATTTTACTGGCCTACCTTGTTTTCTGATGTCAAGAAATATGTGACCTCCTGTCACAAATGTCAAATTTTTTAGGCAAAGAAAAATATTTTACCTTTACCCCTTAAGCCAATCTCTGCTAAAATACCTTTTCAACAATGGGGTTTAGACTTCATTGGTGAAATTCACTGACCCTCCTTTGCCCAACACAAATGGATCCTCACAGCCACAAACTATTTCACAAAATGGATAGAGGCCATACCTTCAAGGCAAGCCATGGATACTGTTATCATAATCTTCCTTGAAACCAATATTCTATCAAGATTTGAATGTCCAACTAAGCTCATTACTGATAATGCAGCAACCTTTAAATCCAAAAGAATGATAGATTTCTACAATAAGTATCATATAACCCTGGGCCATTCTATAGCCTATTACCCTCAAGGAAATGGACTGGCATAATCCTCAAGAAAAAGCTTGGTAAACATCATCAAGAAGTTACTAGAGGAAAATAAGAAAACTTGGAATAAGAAGCTAGTCAATGCCTTGTGGGCAGATAAATTGACTACTAAGAAATCAATTGGTACTTCTCCCTATCAACTAGTTTATGGGATGGAAGTTGTCTTTCCATCCTCTTTGGGAGTACTAGTAATGAAGATACTTCAAGAATTGCAAGTTGAACCCAATAGTATCCAAAGAAGAATCAACCAAACTATTCACCTTCAACAAACCAAGGAAGAGGTCTATATCAAGTCTCAAGTTGTGCAGGAAAGGGTTAAAAATATTTTTGATAAGAGAACCAAGGTTGAAGATTTCTACCTTGGTGACAAGGTGCTCAAGTGGGATTCAAGGAGGGAAGACAAAGGTAAACATGGGAAATTTGATTTCCTATGGAAAGGTCCCTATGTCATCTATGCTTATAGAGGAAATAATGCTTTCTTCCTGAGAGAACTTGATGGTACAGAAGCAGAAGGTGGGCTAGTGAATGGTCGAATGCTAAAACATTACTTTGAACCTAGTTACTAATTGTCATTTCCCATTTGTACATATTCTATTTTCAAAAGTTTAGTTTGGATTGGATGGTGATTTTTGAAGTTGAAGCCCGAAGAGAAGGCCCTAAGCTTTGAAATATCTACTATCATAAGTATCAATAATGCAGATGCATAGAGGAACACTTTGCAAGGTAACATCAACAACAATTCAAAGGCCACTGATCTTGAAAGTTCTTGACATTTCACTAGAAAATTTCATCCCTAAGTGGAGCCACTATTAGGTTCCTATACCAATAGGAGTCATAATTTTGAATGACTAATGTTAAGCCTTGTAATATTGTACATACCTTTGCTTTCTGCAAATGTTTTCCATATTAAAAATTTTAAAAATGTAAAGAGGGTATGTCCTAAAAGAATAATCAAAGGACAAAAAGAATAAGAAAAGGTCCAAAAATGAAAATATATGAACCCCCCCAAAAAAACAAAAAGAGACCATGAAAGTGAGCAAGTCAAAATGTCACTACTATTTACTTTTATGCATAATAATGATTGTGTGCAGCTTGTTACTCATGCCATAGTCCATGATAGTCAAATTGTTTAAACTTAGCTATTTCATGCTTTGAATTTTATGTTTATAGTTAGAGAATAAAATCTGACCAAACAGTTTAATCTTGGCAGATCTTTAGATAGGTAGAGTAAATAAAAGGAGCTCATCAGTTTAATCTAAGCCCTTGGATGATATAAGGTTAGAATTAGATAGTTCTCTTTATAAAAGAAAAGTATTTGATAAGGGTTTTCTAGCCTAAATTCACCTAAATAAAATGAAGAAAAAATGGTAGGATGAGTAAATGGGTAAGTAGTAGAAAGGTTGCAAAAATATCATGTGATTACACAAAAGCACTTATGTCATTATTTTAAATGCATCTTTCAAATATGCATAAGAAGTAAACAAAGAAAAGACAATGGTTCACAATATGGTTTATTTAACATCCCCTCATTCATTTCACTCCTTTACTTTACTAATTTCCCATAAATAAGTTCTAGTACTTAAATCCTACAAGTCAAAGAGGCTTAGATCGTTTCTCTGACTTTTGATGGGACTAGACCCTCGGCTTGATGACTTATGGACAACAAGTACTAGAACCCCCTTCATTAAAACACATTCCCCTTTCATAAAACCCGTTTCCCCTCATTACCCTAAGAAAATCCCTTTTTCTAAGGTTTAAACACCTTTTACCTAGGAAAAATAATACCCTCTCCGTATAAAACCCTTTCGTACAAAAAACCCATTAAAAATCCTTCTTCCTAAGTATAAAGCTAAGGGTGCGAATGTTTTACTTTACCCTTGTACTAAGGAAAAACCCACTCCGCCATCGCATTTTCATATTAATAACTAGCTTTATTATATAAATTCCCTAAAATCCCCATTATCCCATATTAATTCCCTTACGTAAATACCCCAACCTTTGGTTTTAATAAAAACTAATAGAAATTACCCATACCCCAATATAACCTTACTTAGTTTACCTAATCCCGGTAAACTTAAGTTAATCCCATTATTAACCTCACCCGACTCCCTAATCCCTCATTAAGCCCAACCCAATCATTTTAAACCTATGATTTATCCCTAAACTAATCCCAAACTATTATGATTAAACCCCTGGGCCCCCCCATCAACTCCAGTTCATTTCCCCCCCACATATCTCTTCCGCACGACTACCATTTGATCATCGCCCCAACTCATCTGACGGCGCACAACCATATCGGTTGTGCCCAATGACTGAATGTTAACCACCCAATAAAGTGGTTTTCCCTGACCCCCCATTTGCTACGTGTCACGCTCTAAGATACATTGGGTGACCCCTCCCAAAAACCACCCACGCCACAAAAGTGGTGCGATGGCCCTCCAAAACCACTTCCCCCACTTAATCGAAAAACCGTCAACTATTCATCCAAAAGTGAACCTACCAAAACTAATCATTTTCTCCATAAAAGGCCATGAAGCCCTCTTTCACCCTTTTTCCATGCATTCTCTTTGTAAACTATGTAAACCATTGCAATCCCTGCAAACATTGAATTTACCAAACAGACTTTTAATTCTGCTACAGAATACGCTGCAAACAACCTAGCTGACCTTTTAGTCTGTACCAGGACTACGCCAACCACTGCAGTTGTCGTGAACCATCATTTTTAGAGCCAATTCGCCCAATTCTAGGTATTTCACCATGAATTACCTCTTACCCCTGCAAAATTTGAAACCTTTAGAATACTGCCAATTTAAGAGCTACTTGCCTAAACCCTCTGAAAGTCCCAAAACCTTTGATAAAACCTCCAGAGCCTTATTGAAATCCACAAGAACTAAATTATGGCTGCCCTTATCGCCATGGACATTAGACCCATTACCACTCCACACTTGGACCTAGACCATCTTCCCCTGGCTTACAAGGATTTCCAAATCAAAGATACAACTTCAACAAAGCTCCTACTCAAAATTCATTGCTTAAGCAAAGACAGACACCTCAACCATATAGATGACATTGGCCTCTGGGAGTCCAATTTACCGAGATACCAGTTCCCCCAGTTCCATATCTTTCTAGAAGTTGTTCATATGTGTTATGCATGCTATGTCCCGAGCCATAAAGCCATAATGTCTCATGACCAGAAAGTTCTATTCACTATCACAACTAAGTCCATTAATGAAATGCTATAGTTCCAGCCAGGGCCAAACCTAACCCCACTCTCAATTGGAGACCTTTTGGACCAATTTCCCAAGCTAAGCCCATCAAGATTGGCCCAGTTGTTCCAAACCTTAATTAGGGAGGAAAAACACATCCCTAAGGACTCCCCTCCATATGTATCAGCTATTTTCTCTAAATGGGGCTAGTACATTGTAACCATGATATCATGTGTTTTTGGTTACACTACAAGTGAATACATTGATGAACTTATTTTTTCCTTCATGTCCATTTATACTTGAGGGCAGCCTCCAACAATCACATATGACTTTGCTAAAATCATAGCTGATAGAATGAATGAGCAGTTCACAAGAATTGGAAATGAGAGAGTATTCAATTACTCCTCTATATTGTACCATCTATTTTTGTATTATCAGTTGGATAAGTTTTCGTTTACTCTCTAGAAGCTTGACACCAAGGGCCAGCCCAAATCTCTCATTTTTTGAACCCCACTTTTCCATGAGTTTAGATCACCGTATACATACTCAAACATCATAGATTCTTTTGTGTATCCAATCATGACTATGCTCACTGGAAATCCTCCACCTAGGATAAGTCCAAAGATAAAAAGATTCCTCTAGCTTTCCAAGCAAACCAAAGTGGGAGATTGGTACCTTTACCAAAACCACAAAGAAATTAGAATATATGGTTGCCTGCTTGCACCATATAAGTTTCCAAGATACCTCGCTATGATGTTGTTTACCTTAGAATATTACAGAAAAATCATCAATGCAGATGAAGTCAAATTTGTCAATGCCAAGAAGAAGGCCTATTTCAAAATCAAAGACCAATTAGGTCCCTTCATATGTAATTCTAGAGAGGTAGGGAAAGAGGCAGACCTGATCCTGTAAAGCATGAAATTCCAAAGGACTTTTGTATGGAGATGTGACACTTTAGAATGCATTACCAAGGAAAGGCAAAAGGTCAAGCTATGACCTTTTATCCACCACCCCATACCAGAAATAGAGGCATATGTAAATCAGATTAACTGGGTGGAAAATACCTTAGTAGACAGAGACAACACAAGGGTAGATGTAGAAAATGCTCTGATTGATTTGGAAAAGCAGCTTGATGAGAGCTCTTTTCTGTAGGTACCAGAAGAGAAAGAAAGAGCCATGAGCATCCCTCCAGTCATGCAGACTCCTTAGAATGAGGAGAAAAATCCAAAAAGAAACAGAGAGGGAACCTCCACTTGAGGAATGGACACCTCTAATCTGCAGCAGGAAACAAGTCATAGCAAGAGGCAAAGGCTCAATCTGGCCTTTGAATATGAATATACAGAAGGATCAACATACGTAACCAACACAGAGGTAGACAGAAGTAAGCCCACAACTCCATCTGAAGACATACAAGAGCCTTCCACATCACAGACTTAGATGTTGGAAAGGCAGCTTAGTGTGGAAGTGTCTTCCTTCAGTAGGCCTGCTCACAAAGACCAAGACATAAAGGACAGGTACAAAGAAATCAAAATGAGGAATGAGAAACTCAAAGCTTAGACTTATGAACAATATCTAAAACTCACTCCCACAAATCAAACAAGACTGATGTCAGCTTCTGACATCAAGGAAGGAAAACTTCAAATGTCCTTCATCAAACCTACAACACAACAGCCCAAGACATCTTCAGATTTCAAAAGGGTTGAATTTGAAGTATTAGCAAGGGATATTCATCCCATAGACTAGATATAACTACATAAGCAGGCTAGAGAGATGATATTATCCACCCTAATAGGCAAAGCCATAGCTACCCATCAATTACAAAACTCATTGAACAACATCTTCACACGGTTTCAGTTGGAGAAGACCTCCTCACAGGCTAAGGATATGAGGATTAAGTTTTTGGAAGACTTGTATATTGAGTTGGGACATGATCCCAAAGACATAAAAGCTACTGAGTAGCTGATAAAGAAGAAGAACAATGATATTGTTGCACTGAAGAAGCAATTGAAGATACCTTAGGCACAACATCCTCAGACACTTGAAGTCTTAGAGGGCCAAAATAGACATGGAAAGTTGATGGAATTGGTCCTAAAACTTAATGATCAACTAAGAGAGACAGAAAAATAATTGGATAGCTTGATCCAATTAAAACAAACTAACATTGCCACAAGTTCTACAAATGTCATCCCTATAGTATCTATAGCAATCCCTTCTACACTGGTTACTTCACTAACACCTACAACTCCACCTGCCACAGCATTTCCAGTTATAGCAGAGCCTACAACAGCAGATCCATCAGGAGAAAAAGCAGCATAATTAGTTAGAGAAATGGAAGGGATGTCAATTCAGGCTACAAAAATGAATAGACTGAAGGAAATGGTGGCAAGTTTAGAAACTGACTACAAACTTGCCCAAATTATGCAAAAGGAAGAGGCACAAAAGGCCAATAGAATGAGTGAAAGAGTCAAAGCTATGGAGAAGGACTTGACATTGAAGAAACCCTTTCGGCAAGCCAAGGAACTGTTGGACCAATATCATTGACTCAGTCAAGGATATTTGGCCATCTATTCAAGTTATTTTTGAGTAGACAGAATTGATAAGGATAGCTACAATAGCTATTCAGAAAGTTAAGGGATTTCATGCCTGAGGATGCCAATAGAATCATCCATTTACTTAACAGCAAAAACAGATATGAGCTTCAGGAGCTGAATATAGAAGACATGACTATTTTGGGAAGTTTTAGTGTCTATGGATAAACGCTTAAACCCATAGACTAGTAGCTAAGTCTAGAACAACAGTGCAAAGCATTCTCTACTTTTTCTATAACCAATAGATTAAATAAGACAGTAACAAAGCCTACGTGAAGCGTTCACTTGCTCCTTATCTCCCTTGACCAATTATGTCACTCCTTTCTGTAGTTAATCTACTTGAAAAGTACCTACATGCAGAAAGAAGACAAAAACTGAGCAAAGCATATGATAATGATCTATTGATTAAACATAGAATGGAATCAAGTTCATAATACTCATATGAAAGAATTAATGAACAATACAAACATATGGAAAAAGCTTTGAACACATTATTAATAAAAGGAAGAGTCACAACCCAATTTTCTTGATTCGGTGTTACTCCTCTAGTTCAATCCCATGATCTCCTCATAACAAGAAAGAAATTTTGACATCATTACAATACTTGAAACCAACTCAAGTCTCATACTAATAGCAGCTCCCCATAATTCAATGATTTCCATCCCCTGATAACTTAGATGAGTGGTATTTTTTTAGGTGAATGAAGGAAGTTATGCCATAAATGGTGATAATGAATTCCCTCTTGAACTTAGGATTTAGTTCCATGGAGGAAGGGATAAAGGGATTGATGTTCCTTAACTCCCTCCCGCATCTAATTTTGAGCCCAAAGGAGTGGATAGCCTTGGAAAAATTCTAGAGGCACCCTATGGATAAGAATATTCCAAACCACAATGTAGATTTCGCTCAAATTTTCCTAGCGCAGGCCAAATAGGGCTCAAGTGCGTTGCAATGCACCCTTGCAGTGTACTCAACTGCACTGCAGTGCACCCTGATAAAGGCCTGCCTACATTGATCTTTTTAGAGGTAGTTTTTGGATGATTTCATTCATGTAACCTCTTGGGAAGGAGGCATTCTGATGGTTGACTTCATTTAGGGCATGTAACAACTGAATTAGGGTTTGATGGGCCCTAATAATATTGATCTGGAAGTCAGGGTAATGTACCCAAATGGATCTATAACATTTTCCCCCTAAAGCATGAAGTCGTAAATATTTATGTGGAGTGAAATGCTTTACTATGTGAAGAGGAGGTTTCGAAGTAGAAGGTGACCTGCATCAATTACAATACATATATCATGATAATTTGATTTTTTCTCATGAACTTGCTGAGGGAATGTTAGGTCCCTATAATGCTAGTGATTCCCCCATTACTATTGTCATTGTATCCCTTATTGTTATTGTTGTGCCCCTATTGTCCCCATTTTGTTATTATTGTGCCCCATAGAATCCCACTATTGTTAGTTTTGTGCCTTTATATTGTTATTGTTATGTCGGCTTGGTTATATTGTGACCCCTTAGACTCCTATATATAGAAAGGAGGTTTTGTCATTTGTATCATCAAATAATTGTTCATTTGTGTAATGCAAAGGAGGTTGCCCCCTCGAAGAGGCTGAGTTCTAAGGCGTTGATCTATCTTTTTATCTTTTTGTGAGCTAGTTTCCAAACATTTGGTATCAGAGTTTTGGATTCTAGGGTTTCGCTACTCCAAATAGGCCATCGTTGCATTTTCAATATAACTTGTTTTCTGTGATGTTTCAGAAGAAAAAAAAAACAATGTGAGATGAAATCGTGCTGAACCTCGGGTCTGAATTTGAGAGCTTGTCTTGCTATATTTTCGCAGATATGACCAAGTTAGGGTTTTTGCAAGCTCCATAATTTAAACTAAATAAGGTCATCGTGGGATTTTCGCTATAACTCTTTCAATACAAAGTTTCAGAAGCTAAACTAAAAACCCATTTGAGAAGAAATCGGTCTAAACCTCGGCTCTGAATTTTAGATCTTGTCTCACTATATTTGTAGCGATATAGTCTGAGGAAGATAGGGTTTTTGTAGACCCCCGAATTACATTCCAAATAGGTCATCGGGGGAAAATAATCAGAACTGTCTCTCTAAGCATCAGATTGAAATTTCATAAGAAGTTACAGAAAGAGGACAGGCTGTAGTTTCTTGTATATATTTTTCAGATCCAAAGGTCAAAACAGTGACATGTGGCACTTCATATAAGTTCGCTCTTCTAAAAAGGTATATAATCAAGTAACCTTGGGAGATTGTGCATAAATATTTCTTAGAGAATCCAATTTCAATCAAACTAGTGGCATTGGAAAGAGGACACAGAGGGCTATGGTAGGTCGCAATTTCAGAACTGGAAGAGTTGAAATCACAGAAATACATCAGATTCAATATCAGGCTCTTACAAAGTGAAAAAAAAAGTGTGTAGTTTTTTTCTCAGTTTTTGCATAAGCTTGGCTTGAAAAATTAGTTTGAAGGAATTCAAAAGGCATAGTGAAGCATTATTATCGGTAATTGATGCCCCAAAGAAAGAAAATGGAAACACCTAGTAAGCAACTTGAAAGCTCTAGTGTGATTCATGAAAAAGAGGAAGAAATGGAACATGATATATCAAAATTACAAGTCCAAGTACAAAAAATGTCACTCGCACAAAACGTAACAGAAGCTAAGATGGATGATTTAAAGAAAGATGTAGAAGCTAATATGGATGGTTTAAAGAAAGGCGTGGAAGCTAAGATGGATGGTTTAAAGAAAGGCATAGAAGCTAAGATGAATGGTGTGGAAGCTAAGATGAATAGCGTGGAAGATAAGATGGATGGCGTGGAAGCTAAGATGGATGGCATGGAAACAAAGATGGACGATTTGAAGACAGATTTGAAGACAGGCATGGAAGATTTGAAGATAGATTTGACAAAGTTTCTACAAGAAATGCTTACTAATGGCAAAATGGTAGTAAAGGAAACTCACGAGGAGAACAAAATAAATGTTAATCATGATTTCATAGACTCTAACGTTGGATCTAAGAACCACCATGTTCCAAAGATCGATATGAGGAAGTTTGATGGCAAGGATCCTGAAACATGGATACTACAGATGGAGCAATTTTTCGATCTCCATAATGTGCAAAACACACAAAAGGTACGCATTGCAACTTTATATTTGGAACCAAATCAGTCTGTATGGTATCGATGGCTTTTCTCTCGTAAACAAATTGTCACTTGGGCTATTTTTACGGATGAAATGATAGCACATTATGAGGATACAAAAAGAAACATTTTCTTTAGCCAATTGATGAATCTCAAACAAAAGGGTTCAATGATGGAGCACATTGAGGACTTCCAAAAATAAAATATAAGGGTAAAAGATATTTCAGAGGAGCATAGGATTGATATGTTCATAGGGACTTTAAAAGATAACATCCAACATGAGGTTCACCTTTGGGAACCGCATTCATTGTAGAAGGCATTCAAGTTGGCAAGAAAAGTGGAAAAAAAAATTATGGCAACAAGGAAGCCTACCACTCACAATCATAAATATGGAAGTGTTGCTGCCCCTAGCTATCCACAACCTACAAGGTTGACACCACAACAATTGGAAGAAAAAAGAGAAAAAGGGCTTTGTTACATTTGTGATAGCAAATACACTAAAGGTCATAAGTGTGCTGACAAGAAATTATTTTACATGGATTGTGAAGAGGAGGAAGAAAAGAAATAAGAAACGTCAAAAGAAGAGCATATACACGAGGAAAAAACCCTAGAAAAAGAAAAAATGAATCCGACCATATCTTGTAATGCATTGGCTGGAATTACCACTCAAACTATCACGATAGAAGGACATATCAAGAAGAAAAAGGTAATAGTGTCGATTGATTCGGGAAGTACCCATAATTTTATTCATTATAAGATAGCCAAAGAATTAAATTGCTTCCTATATCCAGAACCAGAGTGTCAGGTGATGGTTGCAAGTGGAGGAACCATAAATTGCTCGAGAAAGTGCCATAATATCAAGCTATCCATGGGACAATATGTATTGAATAGCCCAATGCTTTCCATTCCAATGGGTGGTGCAGATGTTGTACTAGGAGTCCAATGGCTACAATCCTTGGGCACAATAGCTTTTAATTTTCAAGAACATTTCATGAAATTCTCTTCAGAAGGAAAGGAAATTTAATTAAGGGGTATCGCACGGAAATTGGGAAAGATAATCAGCTCTAATGGAAAGACAAAGCTTCTAAAGAAAGAACAACAAGGCATAATTTCACAATTATGTTCACTAGAGGTTCCAACATCGAAATCATCCATTTCTCTAGATCTCCAAAAAGTCTTGGACAATCATTCCAAGGTATTTGAGACTCCCAAAGGCCTCCCACCTACTTGTGATCATGATCATGCTATCAATTTGATTCCAGGAAGTGTTCCTCCACACATCAGACCTTATAGATATCCCTATGTCCAAAAGATTGAAATTGAATGTATGGTTGCAGAAATGCTAGAGGCTGGTATAATTCAACCTAGTCAAAGTTCTTTCTCTGCTACAGTAGTATTGGTTCACAAGAAGGATGGATCATGGCCCATGTGTCCAGATTATGGAGACCTCAACAAGCTCACTATTAAAGATAAATTTGTCATTCCTATCATTGATGAATTATTGGTTGAATTACATGGATCAATTTACTTCACTAAGTTGGATCTTCATTCAGGATATCATCACATTAGAATGAATACTGAAGACATTCCAAAAGAAGCATTTAGAACTCATGAGGGTCATTATGAATTTTTGGTCATGCCTTTTGGCCTTACTAATGCACCTTCTACATTTCAAGGTTTGATGAATTCCATTTTCAAACCCTTCCTTAGAAAATTTGTGTTAGTATTTTTTGATGATATACTAATCTACAGCAAGTCTTGGAAGGATCATGTCCAACATGTTGACATGGTGCTCAAACTATTGGAGGAGAAACAATTATATGCAAAAATGTCAAAATGTTTCTTTGGAGTACAAGAGGTGAAATATCTGGGTCATATTGTATCTCATGAAGGTGTTAAGGTAGACCATAGCAAAATTAAAACCATTAAGCAATGAAAAATCCCCACATCCATAAATCTTCTATGAGGATTTCTCGGGTTGACAGGGTATTATCGCAAGTTTGTTATGAATTATGGGAGAATAGCAGCACCTCTAACAACATTATTGAAGAAAGATGCATTCTCATGGACTCCAGAAGCAACGAATGCCTTTGAACATCTTAAAGAGGCAATGTGCCAAGCACCAATCTTAGCTACACCGGACTTCACAAAAACCTTTATTGTGCAATGTGATGCCTCACGAAATGGAATCGGTGTTGTTTTAATGCAAGAACAAAGACCCATTACTTTCGAAACTCACCCAATCAAGGGAAAGTATTTACACATAGCTATTTATGAGAAGGAAATGTTGGCAATACTACATGCACTTAAGAAATGGCAAACCTACCTAAAGGGAAGAAACCTCAAGGTAAATATAGATCATGATAGTCTTAAATACTTTTTGGAACAAAGATTACCTTTAGAAGAGCAACAAAAATGGGTCACAAAGATGTTGGGCTATGAATTTGAAATCATCTACAAAAAAGGGAAGCAAAATGTTGTGGGAGATGCGTTCTCAAGAAAGGATGAGGATGTGGAAGCAGATCTTTGCGCCATTTCTATTATCCAACCAGATTGGATAAATGAAGCAAGGGATGAATGGAAGAATGAAGAGGAAGTGTGGACACTCATTCAAAAGATACAACAAGATCCCAGTACATCTAATACATTTAGCTAGAAAAATGATTCGTTATGTTACAAGGATCGGTTATATCTATGTAAGAATTCCCAACTCAAACAAAAGATTCTTAGGGAATTGCACACCTCTCCCTTAGGAGGGCACTGAGGATTTATAAAAACCTACCATAGGGTTAAGAAGGATTTTTTTAGGATGGCTTTAAATTGTATATTCAAAAGTTTGTGGCATAATGTTTGGTTTGCCAACAAAATAAAGTTGAAACAATTAAGACCCCAAGACTATTGCAACTCTTATCCATTCCAAGCCAACATTGGGAGGAGGTTTCAATGGATTTTATTAGAGGTTTACCAAGTCCGAAGGAAAGAGTGTTATCATGGTAGTAATTGACAAACTTACCAAGTATGCACACTTTGTGCATTATCTTATCCATTTAAAGCGAGTACAGTTTATACTACATTTATGGAAACAATTCAAAAGCTACATGGAAACCCAAAGATTATTGTAAGCGACAGAGATCCCATTTTCACTGGAAATTTTTCGACATAATTATTTTCTTGTCTTGGGACTTAGTTAGCTCATAGCTCATCTTATCATCCTCAATCTGATGGGAAAACTGAGATGGTAAACAAATGTTTGGAAGGATATCTTCGTTTCTTTGCATCTGATAAACAGACACAATGGGTCAAATGGTTGCCTCTGGCTGAATGGTGGTATACCACTTCCTTCCATACTGCAATAGAAATGATCCCATTGATATCATCCACCATCCATCACATCATATTTAAGAGAAAATACTAAGGTTCAAGCAGTGGAAGATCACATCAATCATCAGCAACAAGTTCTCCATCTCTTAAAGGATAACCTTACCTTGGTGCAGAATAGAATGAAACAGCAGGCAAATCAACATCGCAGCGAAAGAAGTTTTGATGTAGGTGATTGGGTATTCCTATGACTAAAACCATATAAACAAATGTCCCTCAAGAAAGCTAAGAAGGATAATAAATTATCACCAAAGTATTATGGTCCGTACAAGGTGTTGCAGAAGATAGGTACTATGGCATACAAATTGGAACTTCCTGCAGCTTCCCAAGTGCACCAGTTTTTCATGTTTCATGTTTAAAGAAGGTTATAGGTCACAAGAATCTAGTTCAAACAATATTGCCAGAACTTGATGAGGAAGGAAAAATCATATTGGAACCTGAAGCAGTCAAAGAAACAAAAACTCTACAACTATGAAATCGATCAATTTCAGAGTATCTCATCAAGTGGAAGAACTTACCCGTTGAAGATTCCACGTGGGAGGATGAGAATTTTATACAGAACCACCCAGAACTACTCAAGCATTGAGGACAACACTTTTTTGAAGAAGAGGGGCATGTTAGGTCCCTATAACACTAGTGATTCCCCCATTACTATTGTCATTACATCCCTTATTGTTATTGTTGTGTGCCTATTGTCCCCATATTGTTATTATTGTGCCCCATATAATCCCACTATTTTAGACTTTAAGCTTCTGTGGTAGTTTTTTGGAGTAGCAAGATCCAGATTATCCACAATATTATGTTCATTCTGTTGATGTTTCGAACCCCAAAGGAGGTCCATCATCAGGACCAAAATTGATAGAATATGAAAGATAGTTTCTTGAGAGAAGAATCTTCCGACCAGAGTATATATAAACCTAGAAATTGATAAATTTTTATGTAGAAGCCGACCCTTACATATATGAATTCTTTTATTTTTATTTTAATTATTATAATAATTTTAGTTTAATTATTTTAATTTTGATTATTCTAGTTTTAATTATTTTAATTATTTGATTTTAATCATATGTTAAATAGATAAATTAATTAATAATCCTTAATAAATACAATTGATTAAATGCTAATTGTAAGATTCCTTTTATTATTATTAGTTTTATTTTATTTTATTTTAAAATTAATTTTATTTATTAATAAATTACTTAACTAATTAATTAATCAATAATTAATTTATTTTAATTAGTAATTAATTAATTAAATAAGTAATTTAGTAATAAATAAAATTAATTTTAAATTAAAATAAAATAAAATTTATAATAATAAAAGGAATCTTACAATTAGCATTTAATCAATTGTTTTATTAAGGATTATTAATTAATTTATCTATTTAACATATGATTAAAATAAAATAATTAAAATAATGAAAACTAGATTAATCAAAATTAAAATAATTAAACTAAAATTATTATAATAATTAAAATAAAAATAATAGAATTCATATATGTAAGGGTTGGCTTCTACATAAAAATTTGTCAATCTCTAGGTTTATATATACTCTGGTCGGAAGATTCTTCTCTCATGAAACTATCTTTCATATTCTATCAATTTTGGTCCTACTGATGAACCCCCTTTGGGGTTCGAAACATCAACAGAATGAACATAATACTGTGGATAATTTGGATCTTGCTACTCCAAAAATCCCACTTGTTATTTTTGTGCCTTTATATTATTATTGTTAGGTCGGCTTGGTTATATTGTGACCCCTTAGACTCCTATATATAGAAAGGAGGTTTTGTCATTTGTATCATCGAAGAATTGTTCATTTGTGTAATGTAAAGGAGGTTACCCCCTCAAAGAGGCTGAATTCTAAGGCGTCGATCTATCTTTTTATCTTTTTGTGAGTTGGTTTCCTAACAAGGAAGGCATACCCATGCTCAGCTTATAAAATTTCATTACATGTAAAAATATAGTCGTCTACAGATATAGACCCATGAATGGATGACCATGAATGTAAGACCATTGTACATTTGATTTAGTACTCTTGAAAATATCGCAGCCCGGATGGATTAAACTAGATCCAATGTCTTCATTATTGTAGGTTTTAACCCTTTACAGAAATTACCTGCATACGAATTCTAAATCACAGAAAAATAAACAATGCGAGAGCATAACACATAAAACACATATACATAGAGATTTTCCCCTGGATCCCAAAACCGAGACTACCAGCTTGATTTTTCATTATATTCCTTTCAATGTTATAATACATATTTATACATGCCGAAGCATCCAATACCATGGACCGAAAAACCATCGCGTCCAAAACCAAGGACCGAAAACCATAGGTAGGTTTGTCCAACCTAATATAGGGTCCAAAAAAAAATTTTCCTGGGGCGCTGCCCTGGACCCCGTAGAGGGGGGCTACCCGCCCCCCTCAAACCCCCCGGACAGGGGGGGCTACCGCCCCCCCTGTGACCCCCCCACTGCGCAATCGGCGCAATGAAGGGAGGGCTCCGCCCCCCCTCTAACCCCCTGGTACACTACGTGGGTTAGTCGTGGAAAGAATATAACACAACCCAACTATCTCCCACTTGTTTTTTTCTTTCCACATGGGGCCACAGGAGAGCCTAGTCATTTTTACAGCCCTGAAATGCCCATTGTTTCTCTACACCAAGAGAACTTCTCAGAGCTCACAGATTTTGTCAATGCATTTGCAGTATTCTTCAAAGTGTCCACCTTTACCAGCAACACCTTTTTGTCTTCTATCATATCCCTCACAAAGTGATACTGAACATCAATGTGCTTTGTCTTTGAATGATAAGCAGGGTTCTTTGCCAAGAAAATTGCACTTTGGCTGTCACAGTCTATTCTTATAGCTCCTTGTACTAATGCCATACTTGAACACAATCTCTGTAGCCAAACTACTTCCTTTCTTGCATGAGTGGCTGCCATGTATTCTGCCTCTGTAGTTGATAGTGCCACTATAGATTGTTTCTTACTCATCCAACTGACTGCACCTCCAAATAGGTTAATCACATACCCACTTGTAGATCTTCTCTGATCCAGATCTCCAGCCCAGTCTGCATCAAAAAAGCCATGAATATCCAACACTCTATCCAATCCTGGTCTTCCTTGGTAGCACAAACCATAATCACTAGTGCCACGCAAATACCTGAAAACCCGCTTCACTATTGTCCAGTGCTCCTTCCCTGGTTTTGACATAAACCTGCTCAATACTCCCACTACATGTGCAATTTCTAGTCTAGTACAGACCATTACATACATCAGGCTACCGACTGCACTCACATATGGAACACGGGACATGTCCTATTCCTCTTCTTGTGTCTTGGGACACTGTTCAGTAGATAACCTCAGACCTACAGGAATAGGAACCTTCACCGATTTACTATCATGCATATTAAACCTCTGCAGTATTGTCTCGACATACTTCCTCTGGTTTAACTAGAGCTTCCTCTTTGCCCGATCTCTTTTAATTTCCATGCCCAAAATATATTTTGCAGCACCAAGATCTTTCATGTTGAATTTGGGGGACAGTTGGGTCTTCAAGTCCTGGATAATTTCTTTGTCATTTCCAACTAGCAATATATCATCCACATACAAGACTAGATAAATAACATGGTCACCAATTAATTTAAAATACACACAGTGATCTTCTTTGCTTCTGGTGAAGCCAAGTCCCCGTATAAATGTATCAAATTTCTAATACCACATCCTTGGTGACTGTTTTAACCCATATAGAGACTTCTTTAACTTGCATACCAGTTCTTTCTTACCTTTCACCGCAAAGCCTTCAGGTTGCTTCATTTAGATTTCCTCTTCCAAATCCCCGTGAAGAAATGTTGTCTTCACATCCATCTGTTCTACCTCAAAATCAAAAGCATCAGCAACAGATAAAAGTAACCTAATAGAAGTTACCTTGGCAACAGGAGAAAAAATATCACCAAAATCAATTCCCAGCACCTGGGAATAACCTTTTGCTACCAACCAAGCTTTGTATTTCTCCACCTTCCCTTCTGCATTTGTCTTCTTTTTAAACACCCATTTGCTGCCAATGGGTTTCCTTCCAGTCGGCAACTCCACCAGATCCCCAGCCTCATTTTTGTGCAAAGATGCCATTTCATCAACCATGGCCTCTTTCCAGAGTTTTCCATCCTCTGAATCTACTGCTTCCTTCACAGTTCTGGGATCATCATCAGTAACAGACAAAGAAAAATTTGAACAGAAAGCCATAGGACTATACCTTTCTGGCTGCCTTCTTTCTCGAACCGATCTTCTCACAGCCGGAGTTTGTGGCTCTTCATCTTCTGATTCCTCCTCTGCTACAGAGTCTGATTCTTCCTCCTTTAGCTCAAACTCTATCTTCTTAGGTTCCTTTGGTTGGACTTCATGTTTAATAACATCTTTTACCTCTCTGAACACCACATCTCAGTTGTACACAACCTTCCGTGTGACTGGGTTCCAAAGCTTATAACCCTTTAAACCATCCTTATACCCAATAAAGATGCACTTTTCAGATTTACTATCCAACTTGGTTCGTTTCTCCTTTGGAACATGTACATATGCGTCAAATCCAAATACCCTCAGATGTGAAAGAGAGGGTTTCTTACCAGTCCATACTTCTTGTGGAGTCTTATCCTCCAATGCTGATGAAGGTGACTTGTTGACCAAGTAACATGCAGTATCCACCGCCTCTGCCCAGAATTCCTGTCCTAACCCGGCACCACCAGGCATGCTTCTTGCCCTTTCCATCAACGTCTTGTTCATCCTTTCTGCGACTCCATTTTGATGAGGTGTATATGGAGTAGTCTTCTGTCGTGCTATACCACACTTCTTACAGAATTCTTCAAATTCCTTGCTGCAAAACTCTCCACCATTATCTGTCCCCAACACCTTCATCTTCTTCTCTGTCTGATTTTCCACCAGAGCCTTAAATTCTTTAAACCTGTCAAAGACTTTAGATTTATTCTTAAGCAAATATATCCATGTATTCCTTTAGAATTCATCTATAAATGATACATAGTACACAGACTTACCCAGCGATGGAACTTTCACAGGTCCAAAAACATCACTATGCAGAAGCTCTAATATCTGTTTCACCCTCTTAGCACCAGAGGGGAAACTCACTCGATTCTGCTTCCCATATACACAATTTTCACAGAAATCAAAATCCAGAGAGCTATTACTCATACCTTCTACCATACCTTTACCATGAAGTATTCGAAGGCCCTTCTCTCCAATATGTCCAAGCCTTTGATGCCACAGCATGGTCTTCTCTCCAGAGACCACTAGATTTTCAGCTCCACTTTCAGGAACCACAGAACTGTTGCACCCATCAACAACAGTGCTACCTTGTAGCTTGTACAGAGTTCCAGTCCGAACTCCCCGCATCAATACTAGTGCTCCCTGAACCATCTTGCAGGTATCCTTCTTGAACACTGTTTTTACACCTGCATCATCCAACTTGCTTACAGAAATCAGATTTCTGGCCAATGTAGGAATATGCAGAACACCCGGGAGTGTTCTAACCCTTCCACCTTGCAACTTCAACTTTACTTTTCTACGACCAATGATTCTAGCCTTCCGAAGAAGACATCACCACCATCGTATTTCTCATACTCATAGAACCACTCTCTATGGGGAGTGAAGTGAAAGGATGCACCTGAGTCAATCAGCCATGCCTCATGATCTACATGTGTACTTGAAGAAGCCAAGTACACATCCCCACCTTCATCTGAGGTGGTTTTCGCCTCTGCAGAAGGAGCATCATCAGATCCCTTTCCTTTATCAGGAGCTTTAGATTTACAGTCCCTTTTGAAGTGCCCTTCCTTTCCGCATTTCCAGCACACCACCTTTACAGGTTTTCCTGGAGATTTAGATCTCCCTCTAGATTTAGATCTCCCACTCGATGACTTATTTTTGTTTCTATTCTGGGACCGTCCTCGTACAGACAAGGCATCACCATTCTGGCTCTCCATATTTTTCCGTCTCATCTCCTCCGTCAGCAAGGCTGAGACTATTTCATCAAACTGCAAAGCAGTTTCATTGCTACCTATTTCAATAACCATACTATCCCATGAATCTGGTAGTGAACACAAAAAACTGATGCACTTATCTTCATCTGAAATTTTAATATCAACAGACGCTAACTGACTTACCACAATATTAAATGCGTTCAGATGCTCTGTCACCGAGTCTCCATCTTTCATCCTCAGGTTATACAGCTTTTTCCGCAAGAACAGTTTATTCACCAGAGACTTAAATTGGTACAAAGTCCCTAACTTTTCCCACAAAGCCTTCGCCGTAGCTTCCCCTAATACATTCAGCAATACTGAATCTGAGACACACAATTGTATTGTGCTCTTTGCCTTCCGATCCAACTTCTTCCATTCTTCATCGGTCACTCCCGTTGGTTTAGTACCTGGATCTACTGCGATCCACTGATCTTTATCCACAAACAGATCCTCCATCTTGAGTTTCCACAACTCAAAACTTTGACCATTGAACTTCTCGATCTCTATCTTTCCGTTGCTCGCCATCTTCTTTCACCACCAGAATCGATCTCACAGATCTCCCACTGAACAGGGTCTACCACAGGCCCGAGAGAAACCCCTCAGCAACAAAGGAGTCCCCTTGAAGCCAAAACAGCTCTGATACCAAATGTAGGTTTTAACCCCGTATAGAAATTACCTGCATACGAATTCTAAATCACAGAAAAATAAACAATGCGAGAACATAACACATAAAACACATATACACAGAGATTTTCCCCTAGATCCCAAAATCGGGACTACCAGCTTGATTTTTCATTATATTCCTTTCAATGTTACAATACATATTTATACATGCCGAAGCATCCAATACCATGGAGCGAAAAACCATTGCGTCCAAAACCAAGGAACGAAAACAATAGGTAGGTTCGCCCAACCTAATATAGGGTCCAAAAAAAAATTTCCTGGGGGGCTGCCCCGGACCCCATAGAGGGGGGCTACCCATCCCCCTCAAATCCCCCGGACAGAGGGGGCTGCTGCCCCCTTGTGACCCCCCCGTTGTGTAATCGGTGCAACGAAGGGGGGGCTCCGCCTCCCCTCTAACCCCCCAATTCACTACGTGGGTTAGTTGTGGAAAGAATATAACACAACCCAACAATTATCGTTTAATATTTTGTTCAAGTACAAGCCTAACCATGTGAATAGATGATCTAAAGTCAAACATGGGAAGACATCATCTAATTACTAGCCAATGATGTAAGCCATTAACAAACGCAAGAGGAATCACTGATAATGATAATGACCCTCAAGGTACTACAGTAAATTTCGCATGGTGTGAATAAATGATTTGATGTCGAACACCATACAAAGTCTTTCGGTCGAAGGCTAGTGATGTCAACCAATCGTTCAAAGTGAGAAACCTGCCATTGATGTATGCAAGCATCAAGGTACTAAATGGGTGTTTCTAAGTCAACTTCTTGGATAATGTGCTGAAGTTCACAAGAAGTGACTCATCACAGGAGGACCTTGATGTATCCCACACCAATGACATGAAACAAGGTAAATGATTTTGGAGATGAAAATCGACTGATGACAGAAGTTTCAGGAATGGCGGTCATGAAAATGAAATTTTACGGTATTGCAAAGGATGAAGTTTGAACTGAATGAATTCTCTTGAACATACCGGTGACACTAAAATGAATTAGTAGCATTGACCCAAAACAAAGTAATGGATGGTATGATAGACAAATGGTGTGATAACCATCAAGCTGAATGACCCAACCCACATAGTCACGATGATGAGGTGAAAGTGTCATGTTTAAGAGCGACTTGCTACCATAAAGTGTTTTCCCCTTTTTCCAATTTTCCGTAGTCATTGTTGACTCATACCTCTTTATTTTTATCAAGCTTGAGGAGGATAACATATGCTTGTTGTATAATTTCACCCTACAGGTGAATCCATCACTATTTGATTCTTTAATGAGTCTAGCGAAGGTGAAACTCGATCTTGTCTAGATGGACAAGTTTGTAGCTATTTGATGTTTTTAACGAGTTTAATGACAAAGATAACTCGGTCCTTTTCATGTTTAGAGAGTTTGAAAAGGGATGAAAAGCAAACTCCAAAAGTTCTTTTTCGTAGATTTGTCTCTCAAGTTCGAAAAATCATAAGACAATATGAGAGAGAACCTATTAATCATGTTTGATCAACGTATTCCTTTTTCATATTTAATCTATCTCAGCCCGAAAAATGGTTAAACTTATATTGGGTAGATATCAATTCCAATCCGTTAGCGAGCTAGAAATGACAAGCACTCGACAATATTTTCATGTTTGGAGAGTCTGCAAAGAGCTTAAAGAGCACTCCAGGGGGTGTTCCTTTTTCATTTTTAACAATGCTCGAAAAAGAGATAAAAGTTTGCTTTGTGGTCAAAGATGTTCAATTTACATGTGAGCACATCAAATCCTGCATGTCAGTTGTCAAACCTACTCAAAACACCATCAAAATGGATTAAAAATACCTGTTTCATGGATAAAATGAATAAAAACTAATGTTTACTCGATTAATGTGCAAGAAATAAACATAAAAACAAGTGTTACCATTCATTTTTACCATTTCACATTTACCCTTTGATTTTGGTGCTTTGGAGCAGTTTTTACCTCAAATTTCACCAACTGATTATGGAGGATTCAGTGCACCATTCCTTGTACCGTCCAGACCAGGTAGGAGCTATCTCTATTCTCTATCATTTCATATCATTTATTTTCAGTTTCAGGCAAAAATTATGAGTTTTTAGGGCCCTTGGGGTTTCAATTTTCCAACCTGGTATCAACACACCCTTTCATCATCGAAAGGTGCATTGCAGTGCACTTACCTAGAAGGTTGCCTGTATTGCAGCGCACTATCCCTAAGGCTAGGCTGCGCTGAGTGCAAAACCCAATTTCATTAAGCTGTTTTCACCCAAAAATTCTTCTATTTTTTGCAAGAAATGGATCCTAATTTTCCTTATGGCTGTATTTCAGGTATTCATCGGATCAGAATGATGACTACATGTAGAGAACAAGAGCACAAATAACAATATATGATTGCCCGAAATAACCAGGTCACAGATGAGGCCCTAAGGAATTACGGGTTACTCAAATATTTCTGATTATTTGGTATGAGATAGAAAATTGAGCTTTTGCAGTTCCTTGTTCATTCATGGGATCCTATTGATCAGGCATTTCACATTAGAGACAAAGTGGTCTCGGTTACCAATGATGACATATACTTTCTTACTGGACTATCGAGGCGGGGTGCTCCCATCTCACTTTTTGGATTTTCCAGAGGGGGTGAATCAATGAGAGATTACATTCGACAATTCTGTCAGCCAGGTGCACAGCCTAATAGGGACAGAAAGATTAACATCAGAGATGTTAGTGATTTACCATTGAGGACGATTCTCTTTACCATTGCTAAATTGGCTGGTAGCGTGACACTATATTTGGCAAATAGATCATACATGTAGTATGCATTAGAGTGTTTAGAGCCAAAAGTGTTCAATTGGTGCGAGGCAACACTTTCATCCTTGAAAGAACAACTGACCAAGGTAAAATGAGGAAAGACAAAGAACTTTGGCTATGGGTCGATCCTAATTTTTTTCCTCCTTGGAAAGAATTCCACTTATAAAACCACAACCTATTTCACTGGGTGTATTTGGACCTAGGGATCCGCAGATGCAGAGATGGGTAGATCTTATGGCTAAGCATGCTGGTCAGTCATTGATTACATTCACCCCTACATTCTTTGAGTGGCTTGATTGATAGGATATGGCCATTGCAGAGTATCCATATTCAAGGATGGATTTCTGTGGAGATCCAGACTTGATGTTACTAGTTGGAGCACAGTGGGGTGCTATAGGTAAATCTTTTGACCAAAGTGTTTTTTGATTTTAAAGTTTCTACATTTTTTGTGTTTTTTTATTATTTCCAAGACTAAACAAAATATTTTTTTATGTATGCAGACGTTGGACCTGTTCGACCTGTCGGGCACCAACAAGTGGCAGGTGGGCCAATACAGAGACCTGTTGGGAGAGCAGTTCTCCGAGAATTATATTTAGCTAAGACACTGGCTGAACTACAGGACCACATAGATGGTTTGACCCTAGGCAATCTGGATGTCCTGATTGAGGAGTTGCCTATGTGACTGCAGCGCCACACCATTGGCGTTCTGAGTCATTGGATGAGACTTTTACACATGATAGCACAGGCTGTGACCTGTTATCATGAGCACCACTAGTGTACTTAGATGTTTTCTGCATACATTTTAGTTTTTGGGTCAGATGACCAATTCTTTTCTTAGACACAAACAGTTTGTAAAAACTTTTAAAACAACTATCTATTTTACTTTCAGATTTTTATTATGGTTATGTGATACAATCCTATTCAACTAATGATGTGAATTGAAAATATTTACTTTACATATGTCGCAAATGTCTATTTAATACATAATTTGCTAGAGGATCAGTTAATGTGTTTAGATTTCTGGAAATATGCTGATATTGAATAAACTCAAAATACCTTTCCAAAATACGAACTCTAAGGAACATGCGATGAATCGCTAGGTTTCAGATGGTATAAACAACAATAAGTTGTAGTGCAATGAGTTGTGAGTCTAGCCTAATAATGATTCGGCGTATGCTAAGTGAAATGGCATCACAGAGAAGTTCAATCAATGTGCTATACTTAGCAATATTATTTGTCGATCAACTAATACAAATCCCTCTAAAACTCACTAACTCACCGCTTGGAGCGAAAATGGCCCATGCTGCAGAGGATAGGTTCTGTGTATTTCGAATAGCCTCATCGGTGCAACCAACAAATGGTTCTGAAAAGTTTGAAATCTGCAACAAATGCAAAGTGGATTACTTAACCAAATAAAAACTTTGAAAGAAACACACACACACATGTAATCAAAGCATATATACAGTGAGTTTTACTACACTTAACTAACCATAGTAACGTTTAAGGTACAGCCTATTTTAGGGCTGTGACAATGGAATCCTATCATAGTCTACTAACTCGTAGGCACCTTTCTTCAAAACATGCTTAACAATATAAGGGCCGATACATAGTTGTTCAAATTTTCCTGCTCCAAGTTTATCAGACTCTTAATCGTAAAGCAAGACTAGGTCACCTTCTGAGAAGACACGAGGCTTGACTTTTTTATCATATTGCGCCTTAATACATTTCTTCTGTGCTTCGTTAGCCAATGCAGCATCATGACGAGTTTCATCCAGATGGATTAATTCCAAGAAACACGCTTCTTCTTCAGAAGTGTCGAGTAGCAGGTCAATTGCGAGTTTGAGAGATGAGATTTCACATTGAATTGGTAAGACTGCTTCCGACCCATACACCAACTAAAGGGGTGTGAATCTGGTCACATTTCTCATCGAGGTTCAATATGTCCACAGAGCCGAGTACAGGATTAAATGCCAATTACATTTATGAACTCCAATCATTCTTTGCAACATGCGCTTAAGGACTTTGTTTATGGCCTCAACTTGTCCATTAGCTTGTGGGTAGTATGGAGTAGAACTATCATGTGACAGTCTTAACTTGGCGGTCAACTCAACCATCATGTGATCTGTAACCATGGCTTGTGGTACACCAAACCTAGCAACCACATGGTTGAAGAAAAATAAAGAAGTCGTTTCACCACTGTTGTTCAATGTTGGCATCGCCTCAGCCCTTTTGGTAAAATAGTCAATGGCGACTATAATATACCCATGCCCCCCGGCCGAGGTGGGGTTACATGTCATAAAGTCAATGCCCCATTTAGCGAATGGTCCAACAACAACAACTAGATGCAAAGGTGTAGGTGGTAATCTAGTTTTTTGGTCATATATCTCGCATGCATGTTAGCGTCTTACAACAATAATGCAATCTTTGAATATGGTTGTCCAGAAGTAACCAACACGGAGAATTCTCTATGTGGTAGCATACCCAGATAAGTGTTCACCGCAAGCACCTGAATGACATTCATTCAAAGCTTTCTCAGCTTCCTCATGAGTGAGGCACCTACATAAAATCATATCAACACCATGACGATAAAGCATATCACCAATGATCAGATAATCTTTGGCTTGGTATCGGGTACGTCGTTGTTCAGAGCAAGAGGTATTAGGCTAGAAAGCTTGGGTCTAGAGATAGACCAGTATATCTCCATACCACGGATCACTTGACGAGATAAGAAATAGAGACTCATCCAAGATTGATGCTTCTGATGTTGAATCATTGGAGGATGAGGGAAGGTCACAAAGTAACTTGGCGAAGAAAGATATTTCTTTGATTTAGATTTGATGAATTCCAAATCAAACTCTTGCAAAATAACTATCCATTTTTAATATTTTCCCCCCAGCAATTGACATGACAAAATGGTCATAGATTTGTAATGCGAAACAATAGTAGTTCTACGAAGGAGGATGTAATGACTAAATCTCTGCACAACTTGAACGACTACCAAAGCTAACTTTTCGACATAGGAATACTTACTTTCTGTCTCATTGAGATTACGACTCAAGTAATAAATAGGATGTTCAATTCCATTTTCTTCTTGGACTAAAACCATGCCAATGGTTGTATCTAGAGTGGCAAGATACAAGCAATAGTCTTTTTGATAGTTTGGGGCATACACTAATGATGCTCTAATCAGGGAATCTTTAATAGCGTCAAAGGAAGCTTGCACAACCTGATCCCAATGGAAGGGTGCCCCTTTCTTCAATAGATGAATAAAATCTTTAGCCAATTCAACATAGTTTGGAATGAACCTCCTCAGAAAGTTTTCCTTCCCTTGAAGTCTCTGTAACTGTAATAAGTTTAAAGGTGGAGGCAAGTCAAGGATTGCCTGAACCTTAATTGGATCGAGTCTAATTCCATATTTTGAGACCACGAATCCAAGCAATCGACCAGAGCCGACACAAAACACACACTTGTGCAGATTGAGTCATATCTTGTAGTGTCAGCACCGCAAAAATATTTCTCTCAAATGTTGCGGGTGATCAGTCTGCTTTCATGAATGAGCAGGAAAATCATCAAGATAAGGTTGAACAATGTGCTTGATGTCATGGAAGGCATAATTCATTGCCCTCGGAAATGTAGCCCTGCATTCTTTAAGCCAAAAGGTAACGTTTGATAAGTGAATGTGCCCCACAGACAAATAAAAGTTGTTTTAGATTGGTCGTGTGGGCTGATATTGATTTGATTGTAGCCAAAAAATCCATCCATGAATGACAAGATTTCACATCTGACACATTCGTCAATAATATGGTCGATAAAGGGTGTAGGATAATTGTCTTTTGGACATGCTTGATTTAAATCCCTATAATCGATGCACACTCGAATTGTGCCTTGCTTTTTCATAATTGGAACAATGTTAGATACCCAATTGGTAAGAGGTACAGGGAAAATGATGCCAACACGCAAAAGTTTTTCAACCTCTTCTTTAATGGCAACGGTTTTCTTTGGATGAATAGGTCAAAGCCGTTTTCTACAATGTTAGGCTTGGTCGAAATGTTTATAGAAATTGTTTCTTCTATGTTTGACAAATTACACTCAAAATCTACAGTATCTACTCTAATAGAATTCGACAGGAAATCAACGATTGATGGGTGGTTTAGTTCATTTGAATAATCTTCAATGGCATCTGGAAGATGGGAATGATGATGATAATCTTCCCACACTTCCTCTCTTATCATCATTGATTGGATAATTCCTTCATTCGTAGAATGTATATGTGAAAAAGGATCCGAATAGGTACCATATTCTAATGACCTATCTACCCATACAGTTGTTGAGTGAGGATTAGGGTTTGTCGCACAAGCCCGAAAGATTAATTGCTATGATGATTCAATGGGGCTTAATGGCATCACCTCAATATTACTATCAACTTCAACTTGGTTGGTAATCCTCCTTAAATCAGATGAGGTGGAGGAAATCATGTTTCAAGTCTCTACTCTTACCACTTCCACCAAATCAGATGGTGAGAGGAGGGTAAAAGTACCCATTAGGGAAGGATCTCTAAAGAGACCTACTCCAACACTTTGAACTGATAGTGGGGGTCCGTGTACCAATGGAATGCTTCCTGTAGCTTATGAAATATTGGCAAAGAAGGCTAGCTAATCAATTATTGTGATTCCACCCTTAAAAGGGAATGAAATAGTATGCAAGTACGTGGAAACCACAATAGCCATAGCATATACCCAAAGCCTTCCCAGTAAAATGTTGTAATCGAGGGGTCCATCAACTACCTCAACTTCAACAGTAACCATTTTTCCCCCACATTCGATTTGTAGGTTACTCAAAATCCCACATGGAGTATGTGTTATTCCATCAAAAGCTTTCAACATGGTTGGTAATCGTGACAATGACGGTGAACCAAGTGTTTTCCAGCAGCTCATGGACATAATGCAAGTAGATGCCCCTTCATCAATAATAGTTCAATGAACATTCTTATTGAGAGCTTTTACTTGGATTAGGAAAGCTAATTGCACTGGTAACTATGGTGAATATCCCACATGGTTAAAAACCACAAGATTTGAATCTGTAGGATCTATTCTGCCTATTTCTCACAGTAAAGCCTGCTTTGGGGAAGACAGTTTTGCAACACCTTGAGTGTCGACATAGCAGAAGGCAATTGAGCAAGATCCTCCACTATGTTATAATTTTGAGCTACTCGAGTGTTATAGACATTTTTGGGCACTGCAACCCCAATCAAACATGTCCATAAACCAAGGGCTCCTAAGTCCCTAAAAGTGTTGTTCCATCCCCTAAAATAACAAGGTCAATTGATTACATCATCTCCCAGAAGTTCTCCATGAAAAACTACCAAGAACTGGTCAAAACTGGACCATCCAACCTGCTCCATGGTCAAAGTGCGCTGCATCCCACCTAAATGCACACGGGAGGTGCGATGCATACTGAAAATCCCTTCTATGGGGTGCGATGGGCGAGAGTGGACAAATGGCAGAGTCAATTTGCGAGGTGGAGGATCATGGAATCTTCCAGAAACTTCTCCTGTGACACTTGCCTCTCTGCATTCACCCAGGGATGAGTAAGAGATCATCAATCTCCAAGTGGAATCAAGAACTATCAGAGAGAGGACACTAATCAAATCTCAGAAGCTGACTCACCTCCCTGCAATCATCTATATATGGATCCCTCATCCTAGAGATCCAGAGGCTGGAATTTTGTATCTTGTAAGGAAGTGCTGCTGGTTTCTTGGTGCAACATCATAGTGTTGGGTGATCTAAGCTTTTCATGAGGTGAAGAAGGGCTTTCTTGCTGAGAGGATGACACTGGGTCAGAACAATTGGTTGTAATCCTCTTTGCTATTCTTGATATTAATAAAGCTATTCAAGTTTTCCTCCACATTCTTGTATGATTGATGATATATGCATTTGTGTGGTCAATATATATCTGGTCCTATATTGTTTATGATAGTAGATCTCTGTTCTTGGATAGTGTTATGTTGTTTTGATTCCACAGGTGCTCTTTGAAGCTGGGTAGACGAGGAAGCGAGTGGCAAAGATCTATCAGAAGGGAGAGGAATCAAGCAAGGAACCAAGCACAAGATAGAGGTTGGTCTCCTTTGTTCCCCTATTATCTACTTCTCATAAAGGAAAACGAAAGTAGTTTTAGTTTGTTTGTTTCTAAGATAGCTACCAGTCTTAGTGGGACTAGAAGCTCTACATAGACACTAGTTTTCCCGGTAACAAAATGGCGACTCCACTGGGGAGCGAATAGATTGTTTGTTTGTCTATATTTTTTTGCCTTATAAACTTACAAATGGAGCCTGAAGTCAAGCCAGCTAGCCTTCGAACTACATTTGTTATGCAAGTGCAAAGTAGATCAATACTGCTTCAGTCTATCTCCGGGTTTTGTTTATAAACTGAACAATCAATTTACAAACTCTCTAATTGCCCTTGTGGTGGCTCTAGTAACCTCCTTAGATCTACCCCTGTGATTTATTTACTGATTATCACTTGCTCGGCCTAAATCCTTGAACTCTGCTGCAAACTGTGATCAAGAACTGGATCAAAAGTCTTGCACTGTACCATCGCACCCTCTCTTCAAGGATATCAGTATGCATCGCACTTCCCGTGTGCTGTAGGTGGGATGCATACTAGAATCCCTATGTAACAGGTGTGCTAATTAGAGAAGGCTAATTTTGCCTCCAGACTTTGGTTTTTCTTCACTCTTTTCAGCTCTATTCAGGAGTTTTGTTGTTGGTAGTCAGTATACCTCTATTGGAAACCCCCTTCCTTTCCATTATTATGTCTCCATTGTGCAAAGAACTGTAAATGTTTTTATGTATTGTGAGCCATTTTCAGATCTCTTTTACAAAGAAGTAGCGTAATTGAACTGTCGTTTCTTGATTTGAAAGTGTCGCAAGTGTCGTTTTCAGTCATAAAAGAGAATTTGATTGTTCTTGATAGTCAATTACACTGTTACTCTTGTATTTGATTTGAATTAGTAGTTTTTCAAGTGTCGAAAGCAAGTTTTCCACTCCAAATCGCAAAGAGTCATCATTGTCTTCATTTTGTTTTGAAAAGAAGCTTGTTAGTAATGTTGCTTTGAAAAATAATTCAGATTTGGGCTTAGCTTTCTTTTTATCATCCACACATTAAGAAGGCTGAAAGCAAATACATGTAGGTGCATTTGCATTTAGACTGTTTGTTGGTTTGATTTAGGACAGTGCATATAGTGTGTGCTCTCTACTCTATGTTGAAAGAATATCATCTATCTTTCTTTAGTAGCTAGGATTTTCATTGCAAAAAGAAGATTAAACGATTATTTATCATCTTAGATTGCATTTTAGGAATTGTATATCTACATCACGTGGTGAACCTGAAAGGAAAATTTCTTAAGCAAGATCAACTGTAAAATAAATTTAATGAATCTAAAAACGCTTTGGAACCTAACGCACAACATTTAGAAGTCTAGGCTAGAGACGTATTCCGGCGTCGTAAAGCCTGGTAACTGTGGTTTTCATTGTTGGTTGGGTGATTCCTCCACTTTGAGATGACAAGTGCCACTACGAACTTGTGTTCCCACGTACCTTCAAGTAATATTGGGAGACCACAATAGGCTATATCCTTTATCCATAGGAAGCCGCGTCTGCCACCCTATTGATCGCAATGCACTGAACACAACATTTGGGAAGATTAACTGCCGTACCGTAAAAAGTATTCTGTAGTTTTGTGATTGGTTTGGTAATCCCTCTGTCTAGATTTCTAGAGTAGTCTCTTTCGTTCCTTTTCAGACTCCTTAAAGGAAAAGGTCCATCTGAGCACTTGTCACTTCAAGCTCATTAAAAATTGAAGGTGACTAGAGTCATCTTTAGTTTTTTCTCGACTCTTAAAAATTGAAAAAACAAGTTGTGTCAAAGCGTCTAAAATTTATTTTAATCGGAATAAATATCACCTTTCCTACGTTGGTCTTAGGTTGAGAAAAATGGAGTCCACCAACCAAGGATTTCCCCTTGGGGGAAATCCTAGTCCCTTCTCCTCTTGGGGAGATGTTGGTGCACCCCATATGGCTACATTGTCGCTTCTAGGATTGACAATCGGCTTGCCCGTATAGCTCTTCTTGACCTCTGTCATTCAGAACACCGTGATTCCTGAGCAATCAAGTAAGCAACTAGACGATACCAAAGCTACCCTCCAACCTTTTGCTTCATCCGATTCTCCCTCTCCTCCTTCCTCTTCGCTTGATGAAGCTGGTAAAGCCAAAAGTCAAGTAACTAAGAAGAAGAAGGAGAAGAAGAAGAAAAAGAAGAAGAAGAAGGGGTCGAAGACGACAGGGGGCAACCAGGCATCATCTAGTGAAAATCCACACACTGCACTGTCAGAACCTAAATCTCCATGTGTCATTTTCAAAGGAGATCACTATCATCGAGATTGTGCATGCATCCCTCAGATCTTAAGGGACTGGTCTCCTCGTTTGCACAATCCGGTGTCAACAACCTCTAATGATCATGTTGAAAGTACACCGTCAACTAGTGAAAGCGAAATGTCAGGACAGAAAAGGAAAAGTAAATTCCCTTGTAAACTGTGTGAAGGTGATCACGCCGTCCACCATTGTCCCTTCCTAGATGAGGCTAAAAGAGTTTTGGATGACCGTCCAGTTTCACCGTTACGGCTTCCTCCTGGATATAAGAAACTCTTGCCAAGTCCATCACTAGTTGAAAATCTGACTGACACGCCATTGTGGTCGGTCGAAGCGTCTATCATTGAAGATAAACCATCTAAATCCACACCAGATGAAAGTCAAAAGGTCGAGGCGGCAGTTGACCCGGTCTTGCCTTCAGAAGGTCCATCTTCAGATGATATAGTCACCGGAGAGAATAAGAACGACACCGTTCAAATTCTCTTCGTAAACACAGACTCCGATGAACATGGGGGTAGTTTACCTGTTCCTTTACCGCAGGAAGGAAGTTCGTCAGAGTCATATCTGGTCGTCTATTTGGTCCCACCTCCAAGCAACCAAGTTGTTTCCTTCGATTGGAATCTACTAGGCAGACCCCATTTACTGGCTAGTGTACCATTTCGAGTCATTGCTCAAATATACAGAATGGTCATGGCCGGTACCATCATAGATGAAGGGGCTTATGTGAGTATCCTTTCCTGAACTGCTTGGAAAGCGCTTGGTTCGACATCGCTTTTTCCTGAAATGAGAAATCTAACAAGGTTTGACAAAGGAACCAGTCAATCGTTAGGGATCCTTCCCAATGTGCCGATAACATTGAGAAGGAAAATCATTCACATGAACGAAATGGTAGTCCAAGGACCCCTAGATTATAATCTACTCCTTGGACGCGACTATATTTATTGCATGGGAGCCATTGTCTCCTCACTCTTTAGAGTAATGTGTTTTCCACATGAAGGAAGAGTGGTCAAGCTCGTAGACCAGCTTTCATTCCCCAGTTGGCACATAGCAAATAGTCAAATACCATCCCTAAATGGTCTTTTCACGCAAGGAATGTCTCATCAATCCCCAATCCGTCCACCTGATGAGCGCAAGTGATTTGGGAGGACATGACTGAAACCCAAGGGGCATGCACCCTGGTCTGTTTCGGCAGAAAAACCTTAGGCATAGGGTAGGTTTCCGCGAAGGATATATGACTGGTTTATGAGATTAGACTGGAATAAGATACTTCTGTCAGAAGGTAGGCCTTTCCCGATAGAGCAAATGTTTTGTCTGAAAATTGAGGGGTAACCTGTAAAAGGTAGGCCTTTCCCGATAAAACAAATGTTTTGTCTGCAAATTGAGGGGTAATGTAGGAAACTCTACTTCGCTATACCTGGGGGCATGCAAACCTTTTGGCATGCAAGCGAAGAGTGACAATTTATTTTTTAAATTTGTAGGTCCTCTAACCCTTTAAACTTGTAGGATTGGTTGTTTCCTAACTTGCATAAAGAAAGGATGTGGGGCAAAGCTTTGTAAAAATGCCATCTTAGATAAGACATCCTTATTATACGACTGGATCGAGCAGTTTTTATGTGGAGTTCAAACTCATTAAAAATTAAACATAAGCAATGAGCAAATGTTTCCCCTAGAGTTTAAGCTCATTCATTAAAAAATGAACCAATTTCCAGTAAATAACCATAATGAATGCATTATCATCCGCCTTTGAAGCCTTGGTCGTGTTCTCATCATCACCTCCACTATGTATTGGCTGATCATTCACCTCCATTTGATTGTTTACCTTTTTTGAGGAACAGTTGCGAAGAGTGATCCTACTAGCCATCCTTGTGACACTGCCATGATTGGAAAATTCCAAACCTTACCCGAAATTAGCTGCTACCTAAATTTATCACTCGTTCCTCGAAAAATGAGTCTCCTTTAAGCTCTTTTCATATGACTCATAAAATATGAAAATATTGCTGAGTAATGGGCCTCTCAGCTCGTTAAAGTGACCGGAAGTGCTATCCCTCCTTTAGATTTTAATCTTTTTTGACCTGAGGGATTATTACACAAAAAGATCTAGGGCTTGTTTTGTTCGGCTCATTAAAATTACCGAAAATTCATCCCTTTTGTATTATTTTATACTTTTTTGGACTTAAGGGATTATATGACGAAAAAGGATTGTTGGAGTTTTCTTTACGTCCCTTTCAGACTCTCTAAAATTGAAAAGGACCAAGTTATCTTTGTCGTCAAACTCGTTAAAACCGAATAGCGACAAACTTGTCCATACAGACAAGAACGAGTTTCACTATCGCTAGGCTCATTAAAACATAGCGATGGGTTTGCCTGAAGGGAAAATTATAGAACAAGCATATGTTATCCTCCTCAAGCTTGACAAAAATAAAGAGGTACTGGTCAGCAATGACTGGGGAAAAATTGGGAAGAAAACTTGAAGAAACTTTATTGGTAGCAAGTCGCTCTTACACATGACACTTTCACTCCGAATTCGAGTCGGGTTGGGTTGTTCTGTTCACTGGTCATATCACCATTGGTCCATCACACCATCCATATTTGGGGTTAATGCTACCAATCCATCATCTCAGTGTCGCTGGTATGTTCAAGAGAAGTCGCTCAGAGAATTCACCTGTGTCTCATCCACTGCAATACATTCACACTCCATTCTTTCACGACGGCCATCCGGAACCCTGTATCATTAGACCATTTTCACCTCCAAAATCATTTACTCCGTTCCGTGCCGTAGATGTGGGATTCATTAAGGCCCTCCTACGGCGAGTCGCTTCTTGTCGACATCATCTCATTATCCAAGAAGTCGACTTAGGGACAACCCTTTCAGTACTTTGAGGCTTGCATGCCTCAATGGCAAGTTTCTCACTTCTGGCGACAGGTTTACCTCAATGGACTTCGACCGAACGATTTTGCATGGTGTTCGATGCCAAGTCCCTTATTCACACCAGGTGAATTGTACTGTAGTACCTTGAGGGTCATCATCATTATCAGTGATTCCTCTCACTCCTGTTAATAGCTTACATCATTGGCTGGTAATCAGGCGATGTCTTTCCATGTTTGACTCCAGAACATCTCTCACATGGATCGACTTGTACTTTGAGTGAAGATAGAATGAGATTGAAGACCCCAGATCTAGTTTCATCCATCCGGGCTGCGATATATATTCAGGAAAATAAAGACAAAAAATGCACATCATTGCTGCACAGATAATCATCCAACCTAAGGGATGATGGCTCTACCAGAATCATCAGTCTGCACACAGACGATTGTCTGTCTTATGTACATGAAAATGAATTTATAGAACTGAGCATGGGAATGCCCACCTTAGCTAGATCATGAAAATATTATGAAGATAATGTATTGTATTGTATCTTATTACAAGTCACCTTCCAGCTCGAAAAAACTTTGGATCCTCATGATAAAGCATTTCACCCGACATCAAAAGATTAACGACCTCATGCTTTAGGGGGCAACTGTTATAGACATTTTTGGGCACTGCAACCTCAATCAAACATGTCCATAAACCAAGGGCTCCTAATTCCCTAAAATTGTTGTTCCATCCCCTAAAAGAACAAGGTCAGCTGATTACATCATCTCCCAGAAGTTATCCATGAAAAACTACTCAGAACTAGTCAAGACTGGACCATCTCACCTACTCCATGGTCAAAGTGCGCTACATCCCACCTAAATGCACACGGGAGGTGTGATGCATACTGAAAAGCCCTTCTATGGGGTGCGATGGGCGAGAGTGGACAAATGGCAGAGTCAATTTATGAGGTGGAGGATCATGGAATCTTCCAGAAACTTCTCTTGTGACACTTGCCTCTCTGCATTCGCCCAAGGATGAGTAAGAGATCATCAATCTCCAAGTGGAATCAAGAAATATCAGAGAGAGGACACTAATCAAATCTCAGAAGCTGACTCACCTCCCTGTAGTCATCTATATATGGATCCCTCATCCCAGAGAACCAGAGGCTGGAATTTTGTATCTTGTAAGGAAGTGTTGCTAGTTTCTTGGTGCAACATCATAGTGTTGGGTGATCTAAGCTTTTCATGAGGTGAAGAAGGGCTTTCTTGCTGAGAGGATGACGCTGGGTCAGAACAATTGGTTGTAATCCTCTTTGCTATTCTTGATATTAATAAAGCTATTCAAGTTTTCCTCCACATTCTTGTATGATTTATGATATATGCATTTGTGTGGTCAATATATATCTGGTCCTATATTGTTTATGATAACAGATCTCTATTCTTGGATAGTGTTATGCTGCTTTGATTCCACAGGTTCTCTTTGAAGCTGGGTAGACGAGGAAGTGGGTGGCAAAGATCTATCAGAAGGGAGAGGAATCAAGCAAGGAACCAAGCACAAGATAGAGGTTGGTCTCCTTTGTTCCCCTCTTATCTACTTCTCATAAAGGAAAACGAAAGTAGTTTTAGTTTGTTTGTTTCTAAGATAGCTACCAGTCTTAGTGGGACTAGCAGCTCTGCATAGACACTATTTTTCCCGACAACATCGAGCCCGAGGGTTGAATGTCAATTTATGCACAACTCCCTTTGGTGGTTTTATTGTCAATTCAGGTACAATAGATGGAACAACTTCAGATGAAGTTGAAATTGGAGGATTAGGTTGATCAGTGGCCTAATTATTTGATGACGATGGATTTCCATAATCCTTGTTTCTTGTTGACACCAAAACTTCATTTTGTGGATTTGTGATGGATAACATAAGTACTTGGGATATTGAAGCATGGTCTGTTGCAACCAAATGTGTCTCCGGGGTTGGAAATGGATTTGTCAACACTGCTGATGTGTTTGAAGTCTTTAAAAGTTTAGAGACCTCATAGTGATGTGAAAAATCTCTTGTAAAATGCTTGTCATTACATATCAGACATGGATAACGAGGTTTCCTTACCGAAGTAGAGGAATCAGATGATTTCTCTAAAGGGGAATTTTCTTGTTTCTTTTTCTTTTTCCCCTTTTTCTTGCTTCCTGGTTTCTTTGGATTTTTGCCTTTGTCAGATGACACAACATTAATATTGGAGGCAAGAGTATTTTCTGATGCATTGGTAGTTTTATTGGAAATTGCAAGAGTTTGACCAGATGGTCTCCCTGCTATTTGTGTGCTTGAAGAACCGATCACAACGTCATCAGCATGAGATTACTTACTCGATTGTGGAGGAGGGGGAAAAGTGAAATCTGGTCGAGGTGCATTGGGAATTTTATCATAAAGCATGCCGGATTATGTGTAAATCAAATCCAAGTATTGGGCATGAGCAATAACTTTATCTTCTATGACAACTCCACCTTTTGCCACATCCTCGGTGATTGATGGCAACAAGGATTTTATGAACCACTCAGCTGAAAGCTGATCGGGAACATATGTCTTAACGATTCGACGATGACACCGCCACTAAAGAATATGATCTGATATATGGGTAGCAGTAGTCTGTTTAAAGTTGGTTAGGAGTTCCATTCCAGTCTCGTATCTAATAGGTAATTGGAAGTGGGTCAAAAATGTAATGGCTAAAGTGGTGAAATTATCGAAAGAAGCTCTTGGTAATTCAATGTACCATTTAGCAGCTGGACCAGTAAGTGTTCTTTGGAAAAGACGAAGTCTGACTGAATTGTCATTTAAGGAGTTCGATGAACACCACAAATGAAAGGTCATGACATGATTTGATGGGTCTTCTCTAGGATTTCCGTTAAATTTTTGAATGTCAGATGGTAACTTATGCGGAATTATTAGCCACCAAGGTGCATATAAGATTGTATCATTAGTGAGCTAATTTAAATCTAGTAATTCTAAAGTTTCTACAAATGGCAACTATCGATTCAAGTCAGGTTGAGCATACCCGGGATATGATGGAATTTCCTGAGCAATAGGTCTTTGCATACTGACATAGGGCATCTGCATTTAGTAACCTTGGTATGGTTGTTGAACAAAACCAGTATAAGATGGTTGTTGATAACCAGGTTAAATGTGCGGTTGTCCATAACCTGCAAAGCTTTGTTGACCAGGACCTTGGTAAGCTTGAGATTGACCAAAACCAGGCTGAGCCTGTGGAACAAGTCCAAATTGGGGTTGGAATTACTGGAATTGGGGTTGTTGAAATTGAGGCTGCCATGGTTGTTGAATCAACTGTTGTTGTTGTTGTTACAATTTTTGTTGATTTAACGGTTATTGCTATTCAACAATGAAAGGTTGGCCAGGTTGTGAATAAACTATACCAGTGTAAGCCTAGGTCAGTCCAGATAATGGTATACTAACCTGAGGTTGTTGCTAGACTCCAGAAACAACTACTTGTTGTACAAAAGTTGACGAATTTGAACTTCTTGACTTGAAACTTATGATTGCAAGGTAGAAGGATCAATTTGTACCAGTTGAGATACAACAATTTAAACTTGTGACTGTGGTACAGTAGTAACAATAGGTGTAGTTGGAATAGCTGACATAGTTTGCATTGTTTGTGTTGGATACATAAGCCTTGGATGAACTGGAATTTTTGATTGCCATTGACAGACTATAATTCCAGATTGACCTGAATATTGTGGGGTATTACCATATGGTAGTCCCTCGGAATAAGGAGGATATGGTGAATAAGCATATTTCTCTCCATATGGTGGCAATCCAGTATTTAATGGATACATAGATATTTTTTGACCAGACTACTGAACTTTATACTGATATGCAGGATCAAACTGTTGAGTTCCCATTAGAGAAGAACCAGATAAAATTCTGATTGAGGACATGGGTGATGACCATGGTGTAGAAGCAACCCGTGAGTGGGTTCCAGACAATGATTGGTAACCAAACAGGACAGATGATTCACCATACAGGTGCGACTCAGGTGTGGTAGAAAACATTGAAGGGGTTACAAAATAAGGTTCTGCTACAGCTGCATCAGATGATACAGTCTGGGATGTTGACGATTGTTCAACTGTAATTAAGTGACACAAAAGTTGTCCTAAAGAGTCGAGGGGTACTTGAAAAGAAGTAGGATCAAATGAAGCAAAAAAATCAGGAGTATTAGGGTAAAGATAAAGCCCAGTTCCAAAGTGAAACGGGGTTCCAAGTGTGGAATCTTCTTCCAATTCCTCCTTTAGAGTAATTAAACCTGGTGGAAGAACTTTACCGTCAGGTTCGTAAAAGATTTTTGGTGTTGATGAAGTTGAAGTTTCAATAGTTACTGATGTCTGAGGGGTAACCAGTTGATCATCTTTTAGTAAAGTAACAACTTCTGAATGTTCAAATTTGAAGTCCAGATGTTTGGTTAAATGAACAACAATTTGAGAAAGAGGTTCCTGAACAATTTCAGGTTTAGATGTAACTTCCATTTGAACTGGGATAGATTCTAGATTAACTTATGGTTGAACTAATTCAAGTTCAGAAGTACTTTCTTATTGAGCAATTTCAACCTAAGGATCAACTTTTTCTTGAACAACTTCAGTTATTGTTTCACTAGGATCAATGCTAATGTCTACAGGTAATTGTGAAACTTCTTCTTCAGGAACAGATGTACTGGAAATAGTTGGAGTAACTGGAGTCTTTGTACTTACCGAAATAGATGATTCAGGTAACTCAGATGAAGAACTAGGAGTTCTTGATGTACTAGACTTAGTTAAGTGAGACCGCTTTGCCCGAATTGGTGTCGCTTCGGGAGGCAAAGGCGGTTTGCTCACTATTCTCCGCGAACGACGGGGTATGGGTTGATGTTCCTCCATGATTGCTGATTAATTTTATTATCAAAAAAGAAATAAACAAAAAGGGGTATACTAGGCAAAAGGTTTACCAAGCAACTGTGAACTGCAAAATACCTCCTAGCAAACCAAGAAGTACGGGCAAGCAATCTCCCCAAATGTTGTGTTTGGTGTATCACAGTTTACAAGGCAGCCGACTTAGTTACTTAAGGATGGAAAGCAACCTAGAGTTGTCTTCCCATATATACCTGAAGGTACGTGGAGACCCAGTTCGTATAAGCGTTGTCTAATGCAAAATCGCACAGTGAGAGCATTCCCATATACTTTACGTAATGTAACACCACCGTATATACCCAAAGGTATGTGGACCAACTACGATATACTCACGTACATGGAATGAGGTATCACATTCGGGATGTATTGCAGAAAAGTTAGTGATAACTGCTTTGTTTTACGATGACGGAACATGTCTCTAGCCTAGAACCACTAGATGTTCTCATTAATGACAATGCTCCATTAGGTAGATTTATGCTTATTTTAAGTTGATCTTGCTTAGGAATTTGCCTTTCAATTTCACCATGTGATGTATTCTGAAATTCCTAGGAATGCAACTATCATCATAAGCATTTTTCCCATTCAATTTAATGATGAAAATCCTAGCTACTTAGGGATAGAGAAATCAAATTTCTTTTGATCAAAGAGCAAAGAGCATAATATAAATGCAAATTCCCTACACTATTCCTATCAGCACACACAAACCTTTTTCAATGCAACATGCATGTATTTATTTTTTATTTCCCTTAATTCGAATGAACAAAAGGGAAAACTAATGCACAATTGATCAATAAACTCTTTTCATAAAAATGATGATTTTGCGACAATTTCTTTTCAAGGAAAGGAAGACTTTACAACATTTTCATTTTCAAAGAAATGAGGAATTATGACACTTTCAATGAAAATACCAATCATATGCACACATCAATCAATCAATCTTTCATGAATGAGGACTTTATGACAATTCAACTTTCGAAGGAAAAGACAATTTTACGACACTTTCTTTTGACAAAGATCAATCGACCAAAAACTAACTTTCGACTATAGATTGAAAATGACAAAGTCAATACATAAGAAACATTTTTCAATCCTAGTCTAAGTAGGGTCAGGTAAGGAGATGAAAAAACTATTTTCAGACAAGACATCATTGACATTCAGCAAATCATTCAAACAGGAGAAAATTGGCAAAAAACTTCAGTTCCTAAATGGGAAACTAACCTTCAACGAATCAACGTAGGTTGCAGTGAGAGACAGTGTGCTTCAGTGCACTAGATCTATTTGGTAAGTGCATTGCAGTGCATTGTGTCCTTCATTGGGCTACGCTAGTGACAGTAAGCCATTTTTTAAGGCAATTTGACACAGTTTTGACTCAATTTTCAATGAAATAAGACTGAAATTCAATCAACGACCACAAGTACAGTATGTAGAAATTTCTTAAGAGGTTGATAAGCTATAGATGATTGATCCCCAACAGAGTTGCCAATTTGTTTTGAGAATTTTTAGTGTCTACGAATAAATGCTTAAACCCCTAGACTAGTAGCTAAGTCTAGAACAATAGTGCAAATCATTCTCTACTTTTTCTATAACCAATAGATTAAATAAGATAGTAATGAAGCCTACATGAAACTTTCGCTTACTCCTTATCTCCCTTGACCAATTCTGTCACTCCTTTCTGTACTTAATCCACTTGAAAAGTACCTACACGTAGACAGGAGACAAAAACTGATCAAACCATATGATAATGATCTATTGATTAAACATAGAATGGAATCAAGTTTATAATACTCACATGAAAGCATCAATAAACAATACAAACATATGGAAAAATATTTGAACGCTTTATTAGTAAAAGGAAGAGTTACAAACAAATTTGCTTGATTCAGTGTCACTCCTCCAGTTCAATCCCATCCTCTCCTCATAACAAGCAAGAAATTTTGACATCATTACAATACTTGAAACCAACTCAAGTCTCATACTGGCAACATCTCCCTATAATTCAATGATTTCTAGCCCTTGATCAATTAGATGAGTGGTCTTTTTATAGGTGAATGAAGGAAGTTATGCCATAAATGGTGATAATGAATGCCCTCCCAAACTTAGGATTTAGTTCCACGGAGGAAAGGATAAAGGGATTGATGTTCCTTAACTCCCTCCCTCATCCAATTTCGAGCCCAAAGGAGTGGATAGCCTTGGGTAACTTCTAGAGGCATCCTATGGATAAGAATATTCCAACCCCCAATGAAAATTTCGCTCAAATTCACCTAGCACGGGCCAAAGAGGTCTCAAGTGTGCAGTAATGCACTGTGGCAGTGTACTAGAATGCATCGCACTGCACCCTGATAAGGGCATGCCTACGCTGATCTTTTTAGAGGCAGTTTTTGGATGATTTGAGTCATGGAACCTCTTGGGAAGGAGGCATTCTAATGGTTGACTTCATTCAGGGCATGTAACAACTGAATTAGGGTTTGATGGGCCCTAATAATACTGATCTATAAGTTGGGGTTGATGTGCCCAAATGGATCTGTAACAAGGACTGAAACCATTTTGGAAATAAGGAAGGTCCTCTCCAATAGAAACCTAATGCTAAACTTAGAAGAAAAGTGCCACAACATGCAAGTGGCCATATATAGATTCATGGCCAAATTCCAAATTTTGAGGGAGAAAGGATTGCCCAATCCATTGGTCATTAATGAAAAACTTATGACACATGTGGCCTATGATAATAGAATCAGGAAGTTGGCTAAAGAACAAGCTAGCACTTCATCTATAAAAGCATTGCCAACAAGCAAAGTTTTGTATAACACCTTTGAGAACTTGTTTTTTCTCAAGCATGAGATTAAACACTTGTTCATCACTAAACCCAATTTTGCCTGTTATACTCAAGCTGATGAGATATATAGGCAAATGATGAATGTCAAATTACCTAATGCAGAATGATGGGAAACAATGACTAATTTACTGTGAGAAATTTACAGTAAAACGTTACTACATAATAAAATTAGAACAGCCAGGTAAACAGATGAAAACAAGACAACATGGTTAAAGAGTATCAAGGTCAAAGAGTATAAGGTGAAAGATAAAAGTTGAAGAAGATTCCAGCGTAAAAGACCACAACTACAAGCCAGCATAAAGGGCTACAAATCCAACCATAAAAGCTAGCAGTACCACATAAAAAGGGACAACATGAAACAGTTCAATAGCTGTCTCTATCTTCTTGCAAGAAGATATTTGTATTTCCTAGATTAAATCTCAAGTTAGTTTGAGATATTTTGTAATAATTTTTGTATAAATACTTCACAATTCAAAGTATGTGGGGTCGATTCTTGGAAATTTCTATAGACCTTTTGATCAAAAGGTTGTAAGCTATTGTATCACTGATTGGACCAGCAAGCTCGATTAGTGAATAAAGACAAGACATTTCACAGGATTCATGTGTAGAGAGAAGTGCAGACAAGTATTTTATCTTGTGTTGTTATCTTTCTTTAAAAGTTTTTCCACAACCTTTAATGTATCTGAAATCTGAATGCTATAATATGGAATGATATCTCAGAATTTTCTTCATTGCACTCTGTTTTAACTATTATGCATTTTAATGTTTTCTACTAATTATCTAAGTTAAGGAATTCTTTATTGCTCCTTAGTTTAGGTAGTCTCCCTGTAATCTATAGCAAAGGATTCTTAATTGCCCTTTGTTCATGATTATCCTCTGTTCCTCATTTTAATCCCGATCTGAGAATTCTTAAGTGCTCTCTCACCCTGGTTAAGATCATTTCACCCATTCGGCCCAAAGACCTGCACTTTACTCTGCTAGCTTGCCCTTTGAACACTCCCTTTAGTGAGTTAATTCTAGTTCTGCTGCCCTTCTTTGAATCCATAGCCCAATGGTCCAAAGACATCATTCTATCCATCTGTTTTAAGGATTCCACCATCCAACCTTCAATATGAATCAAAACCCCCTGAACCTTAAGAACTAGCCTAAAATCCCAGCAAACAAAGCTAAATCATATAGAGAGAGCCCTCTTCGAGGCATAAGTTGGCTAGAGCCTACAATTAAAAGTTGGTTTATGGTTACCTCGGTACTTTCCTTCTTCTGAAAACTTCTAGGGAAAAGTTCTGAGTGGTAACACACCCAAGAGAGAAGTAGAGCACAAGATCTAGCTACTGTTGCACTCCCCATTGCCAAATATTAGGTTGTATAGTTAGTCTATTATAGAACCAAGTGAGGTGAAGAAACAGTTGTAGTAACTGTTGTAATAGGGGGTCATTCGACCGAGTAAATCACCATGTGTATCATCAATCATCATTATGCCAATGAAGGATGTGACTTGGCAGATGCGTATAGATTATAGGGTGTTGAACAAAATTATGTTCAAGAATAGATACCCCCGGCCAAGGATACATGATCTGTTGGATCAATTACAATAATAAAAATACTTCACCAATATGGAAGTGAAGTTTGGATATCACCAAGTTTGAGTCAAAGAAGAAGATACCTAGAAGACTACCTTCAAAATTAGGCAAGGTTTGAATGAGTAGTTAGCCATGCCATTTGGCCTATGTAATGCACCAGCAATGTTTATGAGATTAATGAATGATGTGTTGCGCCCTTATGTAGATTCATTTATTATTGTCTATTTGGATGCAGGAAAATTTTAGGGGCTGATATTCATAGGTGGGCCAATTTTCTATGGTCTTTCAAAAAAAATTATTCACCAATTTCCATTTTTCTAAAAATAATTTTCTCAAAATTTATAGCATAAAATGATCTTGCCTTGAAAATAACCAACATTTTATAGCTATAATATAAGAATATTAGAATTTTTAATTGTTTTATAAAATTATCACTAAACATTTTATATCCTCTATATTATGGTCTAGTAAGATTCACCAAGGTTTCAAAATTTTTAGATAAATTTCCATCCTAAAAATTGTCCCTGTTTGGATGACATACTATTATATAATGCTACCATGAAACATTGAAGAAGCACGAGCCGTTAGAAAATCTCAAGAAGTGTAATTTTGCACAACAACCTTTGGTGTATCTGGGTATGTGATCGATGGAGGACAAATGAAAATAGATCCTTCCAAGATGGAGGCCATCATGAAATGCTTAATGCCTACTAATGTTTTTAGGGTGAGGAATTTCATTGGGGCAACACAGTACCTCAGGAAACTCATATCCTCATATTAAGATGTAAAAGCACTACCCCAAGCCATAACCGTAAGTGGCAATATTTTTCCATTGGGGAAAAGGTCAGCAAAAGGATTTCAAGGATCTAAAGAAGAATATTAGTGAAGCACCAGTTCCTGCATTACAAAAATTACAACCACCCTTTGAAGTGGAGACAAATGTGAGTAGATATGATATGGGAGTTGTCTTGATGTAGGGAGGAAATCCAATCTGCTACCTTTCTCAAGTATTTCATGGGGTAGTTCTCAACTACTCTAATTATGATAAGGAGCTTTATGCCATGGTACGAGTTATGAAGAAATGGAAGCACTATCTGATGGGAAATAAGACAATAATCCAAACATATCACCGGTCATTATAGTACTTGCAGACCCATAGTAAGCTATAACAGACCAGGTGTTAAAAGTGGATGTGGTTTTCACAGTAGTTTCATTTGGTCATCAAGTGTAAAAAGGGCAACACAAACAAGTTGGATGATATGCTTTCAAGGCCACCCACATTAAATATCACAAATTTGGGGACTCTTATACCCATGGATTCATTCAACCATGATGCATAGAGAGGCATATTCAAAGGTTGAGGACTTCAAGGAGGTGTATCAACAGTTGCAGAATCAGAGCCATGTGTACAATGGAGATATCACTGTTGACTACCATCTCTAAGATGGGTTACTCTATAGACTAGATAAGTTATGTGTTCCTAAAGGTGAGATATTGCAGCTGATTAGAGAGACTCACACCTCCAAGGTTGGAGGGCACTTCAATGTAGGGATGACTATGAATAACTTCTAGGGGTATGTGTATTGGACCTAGATGCAAGAGTAGGTAGTTATGTTCATAAGAGAATGCATGCTCTTTTATACCAACAAGCCTAGAAATAGGAAACAAGGTCTATATCATCGCTTACCTATACATACTTGTCCTTAAGAAATAATTTCCATGGACTTTGTGGGAGGTTTACCAACAAACAGGAAGGGACATGACTACTTGTTCTTGGTAGTTGACAGGTTCCACCAAGTATGTGTTTCAATGCCCTGTAAAAAGGCCATCAGCAGACAACAAGTAGAAGACTTATTCTTTGAACAAGTCTAGGTGTAATTTGGGATACCAAGGAGCATCATTTCAAACATGGATACAAGATTTGTCAGTGCATTTCTGACTAAATTGTGGGATAAGATGGAAACAAAGTTGAAGATATATACAACATTCCATCCACAGATAGATAGGTAGACAAAAGTAGTTAATATGACTTTGGTGCAACTTCTGAGGGGATATAACCAAAAGCATCTCTAGACCTGGGGTTAAATCTTATATATATACAACATTCTTACAACAGAGCGGTCCACACTTTTATAAGAAAGTCTGGATTTGAAGCTTCTTTTGGATATTTTCTAGCTTCACCTTTGGATATTGCATATGGGAAATAAGGAGGAGTGAGGGAATATCTTACAGAAGATGGTTTGAGGGCTCAAAAATTTATAGAGAAGATTAGACAGATCCATCAAAAGGTACAATAAACACTGCAGAAGTGGCAAGAGAAGTATAAGGCCATGCATTATCAACACATAACAAAGAAATCGTTCAAGGTGTGAGACCGAGTATGGTTGCAGTTGAACAATGAGAGGTTGTAGGGGCTTGGTAAGAAAATTAAGGCTCTGAGGTATGGCACTTTGAGATACTCAGAAAGGTAGATGATAATTCCTATTGACTTAGTTTACCACGTTATATGCATATTTACTCAGTTGTGAATGTAGATAATTGAAACTTTATGAGCCTTCCATGTTAGATAAGGAAAAGGAACAATTCCTACCGTGTGTGGAGGATTTGGTACCAGATACTGAGGGAGAGTTGACATAAAATACTATTTTGTGTAATAGGTCCAGAACTATGAGATAGGAGCAACATGACCATTGGTAGATTGGGTCGAAGGGAAAATTTCCACGCAAAGCTAAATGGTACACCAAAGAGAAGGTGGAGGAAAAATTTCCTCACCTCATTCAGTAGAAGCTTTTGGGGGCCAAAAGCATCCCAAAATGGGCAGGTGTGATTCACATTGGATCATTATATTGTTTGTCATCCCTCTCAATGCATTCAAAGTGGGAAAAAAGGAGGAATCAACTCAGGGGACCCTTTTTATGACACGACCTAGTTTGACAATTCCAGGAGCATTTTGAGGAATCAAATGATGCTCTTTTGGGGGGTAAAACTTTGTCATTTTAATGTTGCATCTTTTCATACTATTCTACGCATAAACATATTTCCAATGATGCAATAAGCACATCAATCTAAGTCCGTATGAGAAAATTATACCACTCAGAAGTTGACCTTCTTATTTTCACCACCATGGTTCGAGACGATGTCGCGCAAGCCCCCATTATGCATGGAAAATTGGCTAGCCACGTGATTGTGATGTAGAAGACCCTATAGGAGTCTATATTGTAATTTTGTTTAAGATTTGAGGTAGTAAAACTTAACCACTAGTAGGCTATCGGGTTGTGTTATAATGAGACCACTAGGAGGAAGAGGCATTACATTCTTTTGAGTGCATATGTTCTAGAGCTCAACAAAAATATCCACGAGGGATAGAAGGCAGATAAAATAGAGAGGATTTGTGCAATGTAGGTGCCATGGAGAATTTTAGGGGCTAGTATTCGCAAGTGGGCTAAGTTTCCATGATTTAAAAAAATAAAGATTCCCCAATTTCAATTTTTTAAAATATAAAATAATTTTATCAAAAAAATCATGAACATTATATAGAGTATATATAAAATCATTATAAATTTTAATACCTTTATAAATACATCAATAAGCAATTTATAGTTTGCATATTAGAGACTAGTGAGATTTGCTAATTTTTTAAACTTCAAGATAATTTTCCATTGTTAAAATTTTCCGTGGTAGCAGTGAGCATGCAAGAGGCCATACTTCCTTGTATGTGCAACCATATTTCCACACATAGAAAGAGAGTGGAGCGATCTAACTCAGTTTTCTCCCAAAAGGGTTTCCGAGAGCATATCTCATGTCTTATGTGTGTGTATGAGCTTTTATTTTATCATTTTCTATTTTATACATAATTTCCATTCTCATGCATGCACTAATTACAATAAAATCCACAGATCTAGAAACTTAGTAAAAGTGTAATAGTGTAGAATTTTAAACGTTTAATATAATATTATCACATCTCTTGTGACAAACTCTTTAGTAAAACTTTAATAGTGTAGAATTTTAGAGTTTTAATATCATATTATGAGATATGTTGTGAGAAATTGTTAAGTGGAATATCCACAACATTTTAGGGATCATACTTTGATTGATTCTTAGTGTTATCACTATACTTTTAGGTAGATCAAGTCACCCAACACAAGATGCCTTACTACCATATATTTAGATAGACCAAGGTCTATGGGTAAATAATCAAGGATTTATCGTGAAAATCCTGAATTCACAACATTTTCATAAACTTTCTAAATAAATTGGTCTAAAAACTAATTAAAATTAGATTTGTAATATTTATTTAAAATTGAGTTATAATTATTAAAATTATAATTTGTGTTAATAAATTTATATAATTCTAATGTTTTAAAACCCCTTAGTCTAGCTAGACTTCTTCCTAAAAGTTCTGGAAATTCCTGCCATATTTTGAAAATAACCCTAGGAAGTTTTGCCAATTTAAGTTAAAGCTGTTAAACTTCAAAATTTTGGGAGCCCCATAAGTTTTTGATGGTGTTGAGTCCATTCCCACCATCAAATACATGATTTAAAAACTGTTTCTACAGAATTTTTTTATTTTTATTTTTTACTGGACAATTCCTCCACCTCCATAAAATACTCATTTTAAAAGATTATTAATATATCTATATATATATATATATATAAATATAAATAACAATAAAAAAAATAACTTGTAACTTATAAAAAAATATAAAATATAACATTTAAACTACCCTATTTTGAGTACTCTATTATTATTTCACTATTTATATATTCAGCCAATATTGCATTGAAATGAAAATGAAAATTAAGAAATGATATATTACTAACAGGTTTGATATTTATTTTTTCATCCTTTCTTCCCCTTTTTAAATGTATTTGACAGTCCATAAAAGCTTTCAGACCTGTAATTGAAAATTAATTAGATTACAATATTGTTTGGAAAATTGTTGAAAAATTTGTTGTAAACACTACTCTTTTACTTTACTAGCGTGCGATTAATTCAAATCAACACAAATTTTCAAATTATTTGGATCCATTTTAACAGTGAAGCGCTGAGTACTTGAGGAGCTCCTTATCATTATTGTTGTTCATGGTTGAGTTTTAGTTGATTCAATAATGAAATGAGAGAAAAAAACCAAATTTGTGATAGTCGCTCTTTGTTCATAAAATAACCTGACTTACAAATATGGTCGGTTCAACTTGAACTAAATAAATAAAATGACATGACATGTACTAATGTACATAAATATGAAAAACAAAAGTACAATTTACAAGTAAGAAAAATTTTGACCTGACTTATAAATATGGTCGGTTCAACTTAAACTAAACAAAAAAAATGGCATGTACTAATGTGCATAAATATGAAAAACAAGAGTCCTCGAATGTGCAATGGACGAGTACGCTAAATTTTGAAATTCCTATAAGTAATTCATGTTTAAAACTATTGAGAATCCGTTATAGGTAATCACAGGTTAAAAAACTATTGAGTAGTTTAATCATTTTGGAGGAAAATTGTCAGACCCGATTAATAATGGAGTTGTCTATAACGCGATTTTTTGAAAGCTTTTCTGGCGGATTTTTCCGGTCGAAATCCGGCAGGAATTATTGGAATCGCAAATTTGATAGCTAGTTTCTGCACAATGAAAGCGTCCCAGGGGTTTTTCAGGGTGCTGAATCCAAATATGCAGTTAAAAAACCATTTTAACCGCAAGAAATCAAGATTTGACCTCAATTTCTTCGCCGGATTCCGTCACCGGAATCTTCAAAAAGTCGCATTATAGACAACTCCATTAATAATGATCAGACATATACAATATTTGAAATAATGATCGCCATGAACCACTGTTTCTGCATTTTTCTCGATTTCCATGGTGGGGAAGTCATCAGAGGACTTTGCTGGTGTACGTTCCAATTTTGTCAGTCAACAGCTGGCTGACAGTCGCCTACCTGCCGTAACGTGGGCCAACCAAATGGCGACGTATTGCGCTATTCCGCCCAACATCAAGTGATCGAAAGAAAAAGGTTGCACGATATCTGTTCACCTTTTAACTCATGACGTCTGTTCAACACCTTCCCCTCTCTGCTCAGTACGTATGGGCAAATTTCGGTAACTTGGATGCTATGCAAATCCCTAGAATCTCTTGAAACATGGTGTATGGTTTTTTTTGGAATTAAGGAAACAGGTTAATTGTATAAGATTTAGAGAGAGGAGTGAAAGTTTGTTTTTTGCTGAGCACCAGCTGGTTATTCAAGATAGCTTACTTTTTCTTGAATAAGAGTGATGAGTCAACCTGCATTAACTCATAATGGCCAGAAATGACAGTTCTTACTACTAATTTGACAACTAAATTATCATAAATTTTTCCATTATAAAAAAAATTGATTGCGGATTTCAATAAGTGATTTAAGTGATTTGAGTTGAGGATTTCAATAAGTGATTTTAGTTTAGGTTAGTTGATGTGCAGAGATATTAAAACCTTCCCATGCACAATTATAACTTACAAGAATCCTCTGCACTTAATTGAAGATCAAGTGCAATTGAAGATCAAGTATAGCGTATTAAAGGGGTTATTTTTAGCCAATTTAGATTCTCTTTACAAATCAGGGAGAAGGCTATTGAGGGTTTTCTTTACTCATTATAAAATTCAACCCCCGCAACACAATAGTTGCCATTGTCATCTCAGAGTCAGTCTTCCATGGTCATGTAATTTCTTTATCTTCTATCCCCATAGGAGTGAGTTAGTAACCAGTCATACAGGGTGGGAGGGTATTGCCTGCAAAAAAAACAAATCCCGTAAGATACATAACATCAACTTCAGAAAGGGTTTTTGGGATAACCAGTTAGATTTTTAATGGATGCTCTTTCAGTAAACCCTAGTAGAAGGTCAGCAGGAAAAATTACTCCCGCCCTTCTGGGCGAGGCTAGCAAAGCCGAGGAGGAGCTGGAAGGATTCATAAGAGTGTACAGAGACGGCTCTGTAGAGCGGTTCTCTTACGTTGTATCCAATGTACCCCCATCTGACAACCCTAGCGAACCTGTGGCCTCGAAAGATGTCGTTATAGATGCAACCACTCGTGTATGGGCGCGCATTTATCTTCCGGCTGATAATCAGCGGGGGCGTGAAAGGGTGCCGCTCATCATATATTTCCACGGTGGAGGTTTCGTGATCGGCTCTCCGGCATGGTCCATATACCATGCGTTCATGTGTAGATTCGCTCGTGAGGTAAATGTGGTCATAATTTCTGTAGGCTACAGGCTCGCTCCGGAGCATCGTCTCCCAGCGGCTTACGACGATTGTTTCAGTGCAGTCCAGTGGGTCCGTCGACAAGCTGCTGGCGTCAAGTCAATGCAAACTCAAAACCCTATTGAGCAGGAGGAATCGTGGATAAGATCGTACTGCGATTTTTCGCGATGTTTCTTGGCCGGAGACAGTGCCGGGGGTAACATCGCTCATCACGTTGCGATGCGTGTCGCGAAAACGGATGTGAAGCCTTTGCATATGAGAGGGGCGATTATCATCCAACCTTTCTTCGGCGGAGAGAGGCGCTCCAAATGGGAATGCGAAACGTCAGACCCGGCTCTACTCCAGAGATGGATCGACGTCTTCTGGAAACTTTCGCTGCCGGTGGGTACTAACAGAGACCATCCCTCGTGCAACGTCCCTGATTCAGCGATCCTTCAAGATATTTTGTTGCCGCCGATTCTGCTCTGCATTTCCGAGCGAGACGTGATGCGTGAGAGGAACCTGGAGTACTTGGAAGCCCTCAGAAGGGCAGGTCAGAACGTGAGGCATGTGATTTTCAAGGATGTTGGTCATGCCTTTCAACTTCTTCGGCCTCAGTCGCCACGAATTGAGGAACTGACGAAGGTCACACATGATTTCATTTACATACATACAAATAATCTGGTACTCAGCCCAAAATCTGTTTCTTTTTCTGTTAAATCCGCAACGGAAATGGATGATTTTCAGAGCTGATTTTGTACTTAATCATTTTGTTGATTAAAACGCACCTTTGCCAGCTTATCTTATTAACTTATTAGAGTAGAGTTAAGTGCGATCTATATTTAGAGTCCGATTAAAGTGTCAGTTCAGTTGAATTCACTAATTTAATATCTGTATATGAAATTATTTTGAGCGTGTCAATTTGCATAAAAAGTTCAAATATCCCTTTACACCAAATTCATTTTTAAAAATTAAATTTATGTGTTTAATAAAACAAACCAACCACTATATTAAAAAATAAAAAACCCACAACCACTATGTTAAAAAAAACCCCTTATTTTCAAGTATTTAATAAAACTTGCCTTCCCATTCTAATATATCTCATCCATTCACAAAAGAGTTGACCTGCTGTCAATAATGTTTGTTAATGCGATCTTGTAATGGAACGCCAGCCTGGTAACGCTCTCTACCAATAACGCAGCCCTGAACTCACGTGCATGCAACTTGCGCAAGTTTATGACCAGTAACGTGGTCCTCTACGTAACGCGGTCGGCCTGTGGGTACTTCCGCTTTCCAACGCTCTGTCTCCAACTTGCAGAGGCCTTACTGTTTCAATTAAAGAGAGTAATTTTTTTTTTCCTTACAAATTGCTGCCGTGGATTTTAGCTTTCTTTGGGATTTTTGAATCAGTTCTGATATTAATTTATTGGAAACACAAACTTAAGAAATACAGAAATTTGATTATTCCAATGAAACAAGTGAAAGATATTTAAACTTTTTAGAATTAAGGACATACCTAAAATAACTTTACATGTAATTAAAACGCATCACTGCCGCGTTATCTCATTAAAGTATATCCTCAAAAGCTTAAATTTGTAGGCCAAAGCCTACCTATGTACTTTTCTTACCTTCGCCACTGTATTGGAAAGTCTAGGATATTTTGTGAAGTTCGAATTACAGTGAGATAAATTGATATTCAATTTAATTTTTCTATATTTGGAAAAGTAAAATTTAAATATTATTTTGTTTAAATATTTAATAAGTTAACTTTAATAAGTTAAAATATTGTTGCTTGGTCACTGAGCAAATGGACGCTGACAAGGCATTAAAATAAAGTTTATTAGACATTGAGTAAATAGATATTGAGAAGGTGTAAGGCTATATTCGTAAAAACTGGTAATTTTTTTTATTAAAATATATATATATATATATATATTTTTATTTGAGACAGTGAAAGTGTTGTTTTATCATATTAAAGAGATTCAGAACAGTCAGTGAAGGAGGGTGTTGTTAAAGCGCTTTGTAATTAAAGGTCACTGGTTTTAGTCTCGTGGATACCAAAAAATTTAGCATGGTTATGGTTTCCGCTAGTGTGGTTCAGGCCATGTGCGATCCCGGGTGACTTTGACGGCTTAAACCCCCTAGTGGTGGTCTCTCAGCCACAGGGTAAGAGTGATTTTCAGGATTCACCCACTTATCAACCCAAAAAAAGTGTTGTTTTACCATTAAATAAGTTCTAATTTTTTTTTTACTTTGTTGATTTTGGTAATATTTATTTGTTGCAGAGATTAATTTATACATATTTATATAAATATATTGTGAATAAAATTTATTTTATTTAAAAAAAAAATTATTTTTATTTTATTTAAAATTTGAAGTAAAATTTGGGAAAATTGTAATTTTAAATTGTTTATGGTTCCATCCATCTTGCGAGAATCATTCGTGATTTCGATCCCTGTCATTTGATTTTCGTATTATGTGATTTGGCCGTTCACAAGCATCGAATTTGTTATGTTTTTTTTATTATTATTATAATTAAATTTGGTCAGGGTATGAGGTCACTGCGCCAATAACAAGGCAGAGGCAATTGCTCTTTGCGGTTTCTTCTGGTTCAGCAACTTTCTAAATATACCACAATTGCGCATATACCGGGACTCCAAGATTATTATTGATTAAATTTATCTCACTGTATTTAGTTTATTTTTATTTATTAATATATTTTGATTTGTAAACTATGATTTGTAAACTATGTTTGTCGCTATTTATTTCGAACTTAAAAATATGAATTTTAATTTATGATTAAAGATTAAAAGGTGAATATCTAAATTAAAAATTGATTGAATTATTTTTTTTTTTAACCTAGATGAGAATGTTGAAACTAATGATAAACAATTTCATTATTCATTTTACTTTCCTTCGTTAAAAAATAAATTTTTATGGGAAGTTTCCAAAAACTCCATTCTCAATGAGGTCATGGGATTATTCGCTATGGGACAACTATAATTTTTTAAATATATATGTTTCTTTCTCTTCTAAACAATGAGGGATTTAGAAACATTTAAGTTTATATATATAAGTTAAAGTTGTATAAATAAATATTTAAGTTGAGGGATTTAGAAACATTTAAGTATATATATATATACAAGTTGTATAAATATATGTCGTTGTAAATTATATAAGTATAGTTCTATTTTAAATACGGACATAATATGAGTCTAAAAAATCTAATTTCTTTAATTGCAATTTTTTATGAGCAAACATTATTTAAACGTTTTGTATAGTTTTTTTTATATATATTTTAAATTTTTTATTTTGGTAGACATGAGAAAATTTTTAACTTTAATGAAAGACGGACATGGTTACACATCAGTAAGCATCCTTGCTATTTTTTTGAGTTATAAGAGTATATATTTCCAGTGATTTTTTTGAGTGTTATGTTTACATTTGTTTTCTGCGGTTTCTTATGTGTAACTTGTATAATAAGTGGTATGAAAGGAATAACAAATGGCTCCATAGAAAAGAATAATAACAAGAAGAGTAGTGCCATCCCTTGGGCAATGGAACTCGATTTAGTGATAAAAAATCAATTATAGTTCTCTATATAGAGTGGCAAAAATTTTGGATTCAAATTTTGAGGTGAAGTTTAGTGGGAAGAACAATTTTGGATTGTGGAAGATTAAGATTTAGGATTTGTTGGTGCAACAAGGATTGTACAAGGGTTTGAATGACAAGAGAAAGAAACCGATGAGTATAATTCATGAAGACTAGGAAGATATGGATGTGATAGCTCTTAGCACCATTTGGTTATGTTTGGTAAATAATGTCCTTTTAAGTATTATTGAAGAGGAAACAATATTAGCTCTATAGAGAAGAATTGAGAGTTTATATATTATGAATTATCTAACAAAACAAATCTCCTTAAAGAGGAAAATATATTGTCTAAGATTCCAAAGTTGTTGATCATTTCAATTTATTTAATACATATCTAGTATAGATGTAAACATCAATGCATAAGAAAAGGAAGTAACTTGTTTTTGTTCACTGCATGGATCTTGGGAATATGTAGTCACTTTCATTAGTTTTAGTATAACTGCTTATCTTAACAATGACTCTATTGTGGGAAAATTAGTGTGAGGTGCAGAAAAATCAAGTATAGAAGTTGTTAGAGATAATGGAGAATATCCTAGAATAGTGAATTGGTTCACGATACCTCAAGATAGGAATTAGTTTCTATTTCTTATGGTATAGTTCTAACTTCCCTAAAACCATGATTGCTATATAATGTGTGATGTACATTGAGTATGTAGAGCATTCTACAGAGCCAGACTCTCCTGGTTCAGACTCTCTGTCATGAGTTGACCAGTGGATATTTTTTGTTAATTCAAACATCACTTTTTAACATGGTATCAGAGCTACAAGGCTGAGAAACCTGTTCGCTGAGTGAAGGATTTTCCCAGCGCACCAGAGGCCAAATTGTCGCATGGTTTGGGGGAAAAACTGCACCGATCCCACTATGAAACTTCCCACATTTTATTTTGGACTACCGTCCATAGATAATCTTGGATAATCTCATCGACGTCGTGAATCCGTGTTGGCTAATTGTGTCGACCGTGTAAACAAAAAGAAGGGGGTTGCATCTTGGCAGTGGCTGCCGAGAGAAGGCTGCGACAACCCTATACGTGGAGAGGGCACATAGACTGCAAGGGATCAGCCAGTGCTAGAGGCTGTTGAAAATACCAGAAATTAGACTTGCGAAGATCAACGATTTCTGTCCTTGACATAGATCTGGGGTACATCTAACATATATATATATATATATATCTATATATATCTATATCTATATATATATATATATATATATATATATATATATATATATATATATATATATATATATATATATATAGAAGCATAATTGAATGAGCATAACAAGCTCAATGGCTCCAATTATGCGAATTGGAAATTCAAGATCCAGACTCTGTTAGAAGTGCAGAGTGCTTAGACGATTGAAAATGGGGATGAGCAGAAGCCAGCAGTTGGATCAACATCAATCCCATACTGGGAGAAGCAAGAAGGTAAAGCAAGGAGATTGCTAAAGATGTCAGTGAAAGACTGCATCATACCACTTATAAGAGAATGTAAATCAGCAAACGAAATCTGGGGAATTTTGAAGGATTTATATGAGATCGGAATAGAAATCATCTTCTATTCCTTAAGAGCAAGATCTTATCCTTGAAGATGGAGGAGAATGAAACAGTTGCTGCCTTCATAGCAAGGATCAAAGATTCGAAGAAAAAATTTGCAGACGTTGGTGATACAGTTGTAGATACAAATCTAGTAACCATTACCATGAATGGTGTGACTAGTGACTACCAAATGTTTATCATTAGGATAAACGCAAGAGAGAAAATCCCAAAGTTTGAAGAACTAACAAGAATATTAATGCAAGAAGAAGAAAGAAGATCGACTCTAAAGCCCCAGAGTGTAGATATTGCATTGATGGCAAAGAAGAACTTCTCCAGAGGAAAAAGAATTCCGCAATAGCGAAACGGAGGAAACTCACAGAAAAGACCAATTCAAACTCAAGGTATGCATCTGAATAGAAACAACTCTGAAATTAAATGTTTCTATTGTGGAAAACTTGGTCATATCACTAAGGAGTGCAAGAAGAAGAAATGTCATGAACAACAACATAAGCATAAATGACATTCGGGTCATTTCCCAAATGGCAATCATGTGCAGAACTTCATATTGTTTATGGCAGACTTTGATGAGAATGTTGATGCAGACAGCTGGTATGTAGATTCAGGAGCATCAACACATATGACGGGGAACAAGCAATGGTTTGAAGATTTTAAATAAATCAACGATGGAGCACAAATCTACGTAGGTGATGATAGAAGTCATCAGATCGAACGGTGTGGAAAAATTTCTATCATTTTACCTAATGGTACTGTAAGACATATTTATAATGTCATTTATGTGCCTAGTGTAACAAAGAACTTGATTTCTATATCCATGATTACAAATCAAGATCTTAAAGTTCAGTTTTTTAAATCTAACTGTTATATTAAAGATTTGTTAGATGGCTTGAAGACTATTGCTACAGGAATTCGAACAAGAGGTCTGTACAAATTGGATGTAAGACCAGCACCAGTTCGAGCCTTGATAACCACGAGTTTGACTATAGAAGAGCTATAGCATCAAATATTTGGTCATATCAACTATAATGATTTGTTGTTACTTCAGAAAAAGAAAATTGTAAGAGATATTCCTACATTAAAGCAACTGCATAATGATTGTGATGCCTATACATTAGGAAAGATGCATAGACAGGAATTCCCTATTCAAGTAGAGAAGAAATAGAGAGACATACTTGAGTTAGTGCACTCAGATCTTTGTGGACCCATGCAAACAAAGTCATTAGGAGGTGCACTATATATTTTACTGTTTATTGATGACTACACAATGTTTTCTTGGGTATATTTTTAGAGTAAGTAAAGTCACACATTTGAGTACTTTAAGCAATTCAGAAACATGATTGAAAATAAAACAGGGAAGCATATAAAAATTCTCCGCTGCGATCAAGGGGGAGAATATAGGAAGTATGAGCTTATCATGTATTGTAAAGACCATGGGATATTACAGCAATTCACAATACCCCATACTTCTCAGCAGAATGGAGTAGTGAAAAGAAAGAATAGAACATTGGTGGAATGTGTTATGAGCTGTTGAAAGGTAAGGATCTTTCGAATGGTTTTTGGGCTGAAGCATTGAATACTGCAGTTTATTTCAAAAATAAGAGTCCTACAAAGAGTCTTGAGTTTAAAAATCCTTATGAAGCATTATATGGATTTAAGCCTGCATTAAAACATTTAAGAGTGTTTGGGTCTAAAGCATTTGCCCATATTCCAAAGGAAGACAAAAGAAAACTAGATTCAAAAGCCATCAGATGTACCTTTATAGGGTATTGTTCACAATATAAAGATTATAGATTATTTAATCCCTCTACTCACAAGATTTTTGTTAGTAGAGATGTCATATTCCATGAGCAGGATCATGAAGAACCTCATAAGCGTAATGAGGAATGGGATATTCTGTTCTTCATGGAAGAAAGTGAAGAAATAGGAAACAACCAGGATGAGCAGACAAAAGCAGAAGAAGAGAATTCAGATGCAGTAGTCAAGCCAAGTCAAGCAAAGGAAACTCGAAATAGGTTAGAAGATACACCAACGCTCAGAAGATCAGGTAGGTAGACTCAATTACCTGCTAGATACAGGGAAAATGCTTTTATAACTAGCATGATGAATTTTGTTGAACCTTCTATTCATAAGGAATCAAATGAATGTAGTGAATGGAAAACAACTATGGAATAAGAATATGAATCTATAATTAGGAACAACACTTGGGAGCTGGTTGAAATTCCTAAAGGGAAACAAACCATAGGTTGTATATGGTTGTATAAACCAAATATTAATGTAGATGGAACCATAGATAAATTAAAAGCTAGATTGGTAGCAAAGGGGTATTCACAGAAAGAAGGCATTGACTATGAAGAAACCTTTACCCCTGTAGCTAAACTAAATACCATCAGAATGTTGATTGCTTTAGCTACTAAGAAACATTGGATGATTCAACATCTAGATGTAAAGTCTGCATTTTTAAATGGAGAATTGAAAGAGGAGGTTTATTTAGAGCAACCTGAGGGGTTTTTCTAGAAAGCGAAAGAGAATTTAATCTGTAGATTAAAGAAAGCTCTATATGAACTAAAGCAAGCACCCAGGTCCTGGTATGAAAAGATTGATTCACTTTTTCTGCAACTTGGCTATAATAGAAGTAAAAACGACCCTAATTTGTATACCATGAAAGATGAACAGGGGTGCATAGTGTTGATTTCCTTTTATGTAGATGATTTAATTATTACAGGTGATGTTGTTTCTCTAATCAAAGAAATCAAGCAAAAAATGTCACAGGTATTCGAAATGAAAGACCTTGTTGAATTAAGACATTGTTTGGGTCTTGAGATCTGGAGAGATTCAGGACAAACTTTTATGTCCCAGGGTAAGTATGTCAAAGGTCTAATAGAAAGATTTAGAATGGATCAGTGTAAGGCTGCAGCAGTACCATTACATCAGAACATTAATCTTCAGAGTGAGGATGGCTCTAAAGAGGTAGATGCGACACTTTATAGATAGCCGGCTGGGAGCTTAATCTACTTGACCACTAGTAGAGCAGATTTGGCTTATGCAGTGAGTGTGTTAAGTCAATACATGTCCAAGCCACTATAGAGTCATTGGAATGGAGCGAAATGTGTTTTGAGGTATCTGCAAGGTACTATAGACTATGGTATTATTTATATTGATTCCTCTGATGTTAGATTAACAGGATTTATAGATTCAGACTGGGCTAGAAATGTAGATGACCACAGATCCATAACAGGTTATACATTCAGCATTGGATCTGGGGTGATTACATGGAGCAGTAAGAAACATAACACATTTTCCTTGTCTTCAACAGAAGCATAATATAAATCCATGCGCGCAACGACATGTGAGGCAGTTTGGTTGCGGTGACTTCTCCAGGATGTTGGGGAAGAATATAAAGATGCAACAACAATCTGATGCGACAATCAGACTTCAATCAAACTTGCTAATAATCCAATGTTTCACAAGAAAACTAAACAAATTGATACACAATTCCACTTTGTCAGGGAGAAAGTGCAATCAAAAGAAATCCATCTTGTATATTGTAATACATGTGATAATGTTGCAGACATTTTCACTAAGCCTCTTGGAAAAATTAAGTTTGAAATGTTTAGGGAGATGTTAGGCATATTTGTGAACCCCTTCTCCATTTGGGGGGGTGTTAGAGATAATGGAGAATATCCTACAATAGTGAATTGGTTCATGGTACCTCAGGATAGGAATGTGATGTACATTGAGTATATAGAGTGTTCTATAGAGCGAAACTCTCCTGGTTCAAACTCTCTATGGTAGAGATGACGATTGGATGTTTTTTGTTAATTCAAACGTCGCTTTTTAACAGAAGCTTTTACACTTGAAGCAATGGTGGCTAGAGGTTGATTAGAGAAAGAGGGGATACCTTAAGAGGTACATCAAGATATAAATCCTACGGTGAGAAGGGTAACCTAAAATGTTGGTAATGCAAAAAATAGGAAATCTCAAGAAACATTCTTGGAAGTGGTAGGAATCTGAGTAAGATGAAAAATGTTAAGAAATTTATGCCGGATCATGTTCAGATATTGTCAATTAAGAATTGATGCACGATAATGGTACAATAGTTACAATGAAAATCTAGAAAAAAAGAAATATGAGCACTAAAAGGAATTACTAGAGGTACTTACACAACATTTTAGGGCATTGTGGAAAAGGGTAATCTATGGACAATCAAGTTATCTTCCTAAATATATAATGTTTATCTATGGAAAACGAGTATAACTTTCAAAAATTATATTTTTCTAAAATTGGTATGTTATTTTCTTTCTCTAAAATATGATAGGTGTGTTCACTTTAGGCCTTGGGTTTGGTATGTAAATGATGGAAATTTTGGACTAGTATCACTATAGGTAACAAATTGATCTTGAGACTCATTACTATTTTCAAAGATTTTTTAATGTTATATATATATATATATATATACACCATTAGACTCCACTATGAGGGTCTTAATGTATTCATAAGATATGCATTTATACTACATAACTCTTTATCTATTCCAATGCAAAATATTTTCTATTTCAAAATAAGTCAAGAAATAATATATCATATCAGAAATAAAAGACATGCTTTTTATAAATTTGAAAATGTTCTCAAAAAGATAAATAAAAAATAAAGCATAATAATTATTTTATGAAACAATGTTTAGAATCTGCACATACATCTCTGTAAGTGTCTTCAGTTTCATTTGTAATGAACATGTAGAGCATATACAAAACCATGGTTGAATTAGGAAGTGATAAAAATCGACATGTTTTTGGTTTATGTGGATTAAATCAAGAGTTTCATCAATCTAAATCTAAAACCAAATTGGTTGGCTCATCAACAACATAATTGAAAAGGTGTTCCCACCAAATATTTTTCTGAAATTAATAATGTCTATTTGTAATTAATACACATGCATTTTATTAATGTGCACATGTTATATAACTCACACATGTTTTCTAATGCACAAACATTACATAACACAAAAAAATTATTATTTCCATCTCTCACCATCTTTCCTTACTCTCCTTGGCCCCTATATCTCTAACCCCTTCTCCCTAACCCTCCCAGGTCTCTTTTTCTCACTGCCACTCTTTCTATCTCTTTTGCATCCTATGTATCCCTCCTAACTTTGCCTCTCACACTAATCCCACCTCTCTCTACCCATTTCTTCTTATCCGCCTCCATTATCCCTCTTTCCATCTATATCTCCCTTTCTGTTTTTCCTACCACTTTATGTCTTTTCCTTTCCCCATCACTCCCTTTATTTCTATTCATCCCCCCCATTTCTCCCTCCTTTTTTATCTCTCACCCCCTTTCCCTATGTTTTTTTCTCTATATCCATTTGTCCCCATGTATCCATATGATATTCCTCTCTCTATAACTTTCCTTATCACCATCTCTCTTCCTTTCCACATTTCTCTTTCTCCCTCCTCTCCCTTTAATACACATTCTCTCTAATCCACCCCTTTTCCCATCTATATTAGTTTCTATCACCTTATCTCTCCCTTATTCTCCCTCTCACCCACCTTCTCTGACATCCCATCCTAATCCTTTTCTCTCCCTTCCTATACCTTTATCTCTTTTCTCTTACATATCCCTCCTATAACCTTCTCTATATTTAACCATATATAAGACCTATATAACTATAAACCCCTTTTAATCCCTGTACATTTAGTGATTACATTTCTATTGTTATATTTTTCTGTAGTTGTTGATGGCACTGGCCTTGCCAACATGTCAGGGGATCTCCCTAGTAAGAAGTCCCAACTAGACCTCAGATCATTTGGAGTAGGAGTTCCAGTAGTGGGCAATACCGTATCGTCTTAACTGTGGTTGCATGTAGAGGTAAGCAAGATGTCCTTGTTGGAAGCAAGGGTGTGACCTTGATGTAAGTCTCGAAAGATGCATGAAAGGCTCTAACACACAAAAAGGGAGAAAAGTGTGCCCCTTAGAAGCTTGTGATAGCGCACAGCTTGAAAGGGAACACATGAGCTGAAAAACATTATGAAATGGAAAGCAGAATAGTCGACAATCCAAAGTGATGAGTTAAACTAACAAAACTCTTTGATAAGATTCATACAAACACATACGGAATAGTCCATACATACATGTGTAAGTTACAATGACATACATTGTTAGAGTAACCAGAACAGTTGAACTACAATAACAATACATGCATCAAATGTGTTGGCTCTATTATATTAAAAGAGTGAAAGATCTAATCCTACATACAACCATGAAAGCCACTAGCCCCAATAGTGGAATGTTACAGTCACTACCGCCTACTCCTCCAAAGCGATGTACTCACTCTGTACTGTGGAGAAGTCAAGGCTCATTACAATACACTCTAAGCTTTCTCTAAGTTATACCTATCAAAAGCTTGGCTCCCAAAACCCTGTACAATGAGTTATGAGGTTCTATATATATCAAAGGGTGGGGTGAACCTTGACATTCCCTTTGTGACTCTTCAACTACCCTCATGACTCTTCAACTTACACATGACTGTTTACATTCTACTATTGACACTTGGTCTTTCACTTTACAACATATTTACAATAAAATTTGCACATGTACCCATGTGAGACAAAAATGGGCTTGACTAAGCCATGAAATACATCACTCAAACTTGGACAACTATGGGAAGACTAACTCCTCAGCATCCTCTTAGTGATCGATGGTGGCGAACTGATGCCATGCTTGGTAGTTTGTTATGGTGGTTGTGTACTCCGTGGTGACATCCTTCTGGAAGAAAACTCTTACCTCTGTAGCATCCAGGTACACTAATTTGGCACCTCCTTCCAACTCATCATATAGCTTGCGAATCATTGTCTTGAGTGCAGTTGGATCAATGACATACTAGTGCATAGTGTCTATGCTCATATGCAAATATGCATTGGTGGCTATGCACATCAACTACTCGAAGTACATGTCCAACTCCAATCAGACTTGGTTCTTTACTTTTTCCTCAGCGAGTTTGCCAATGGATGGGATCTTATACGTGCGCACAATGACATCCATGCTCCTAAACACTCGTGCATGTGAAGCCTATGAGCTAGTGAAGAGATTTTCTTATTCACCCTTGGGTAGATATCAAGCATCTGTTACTTTCCCCCTCAGCTGGAGGGCCAACATTTTAGGCCAATTGAAAGGTTTTTCTTTGTTTGCCAGCTGATCCAACATAATCACCCAAGTCTACGACAAGGTTTTTGTACTCTCTGGGACATATAAGATGCATGCAAGGATGACCAAGAACTGATAAACCTTTTGCAATGTCTTTGTCTTGTGTTACCTAGTTGGGTGTTGTCTTGAATTTAGATGACTCTCTCACCTAGCTCCTTGTTAAGGGTTAATGTCCCCTAGGTTCTTGGGTTAATATCGTAGCAGAGTGGGGGTTATCTATAAAGAAAAACAAGCATTCCACACAGCCATGATGCTAATATAAACAAACTACACGAAGAGAGCTGCACCTAGGGTTCCTTCGTTTGGGAAGATCTAGCTAGGGTCCAAACCCTCTTCGAGTTCCTTTTGCTCCTTCAACCTACAAAACAATCAATTTAAGAAAGCACAACAATGTATGGACTAAACAACATAAAGAAATCAACTTCATAGCATGTTGAAAGTTAGTTATGCAATTGAAATAATCATTCATTTGTCAATCATAACATTGATATCATAAACATGAAGAAGATTCATATCAGGAACAAGACAAGTGTTTCTTTTATTATAGATAACTAAAATACAGAAAGGAATGATTTCACATGAGTCTTCCTTTCGTAGGCTCCAAGTGGAACCATCCTCCAGATTCCTCCAATCTCAAGCCTTCAACAAGCTCCTTCCATAACTCACTCAAGGATATCTCAACAAATGGAAAGACATCATAACTCAAGGAAACAAGGGTTTCCTGTAATGGGGGAAGTGCTGGAAGCACAAGGATCTTCAGACCTGATCTGGGATAATCTCAACTGAGTGATTTTTCTCTCTATTCTCTTCTCCCTTAGGCCTTCCCATTGAAGCCTTTTTATACTTCTCCCAAAGTAGTTTTTTAGTGGGAAATTCATTGGGAATAGTTGGGCCATGAACACTAATAGGTAATCAACAGGTAAAACCCACAATCTCCGCCCGAAATTAAGGAGATTTAATTTTTTTAAGTGTTTTAAGACATATACTTGGGTTGGGTATACACAGACCCATGTACACACATGTTTACCTCAGTGAAATGTCACGTATAGGGAGTAAAACACTATTTTTTAAGTATTTGGACCAGGTCTAGAAGGAGGGGTTGCCCTAGGCCATAAGTGCAGCATCACAAACATCAAGAGTGAGATTTGGAGCTATAACACTCCTCAAGATACCTCTTGGGTTTGCACTACTGGTGGGATTGGTCAAAAGCATATCCATTTTGTTCACTGGCTGTTGCAAGTGATACATCTCCTGAAAGTTCTCTGTCGTGAAGGTAGCAATTTGTGTTCCACTAACACTACTTAGTACCATTTTCTCTGGGTCATTATGTGAGACAATCTACTGGATCATGTCCGCACATGGAAATGTGGGATACCAGCATACAACTCGATATAAGCCAGACTTATGTATGTTGACATAGACTCTGTGGTCCTCGAGATTCTCCTGAAAGGTGCCTGAGAATATGTCATTGATGTCTTGCCATTTGATCTTCATCTCCTTGTTTATGAATATATTAGTATCTTCATATATGGGCAAGCTCATAGACAATTTCTCAACCAAATCTTGAGTTGCGCTCCCAATGGTGTCCTTTGACCATGATCTCTCTCCCCCTTTCCCTATGTTTTTTTCTCTATATCCATTTGTCCTCATGTATCCATATGATATTCCTCTCTCTATAACTTTCCTTATCACCATCTCTCTTCCTTTCCATATTTCTCTTTCTCCCTCCTCTCTCTTTAATACACATTCTCTCTAATCCACCCCTTTTCCCATCTATATTAGTTTCTATCACCTTATCTCTTGTAGGAATTTACAGGGTAAGTTCCTCAGAAAGAATACCAAAAGGACACCGCTCACAACCAGATCACAGATCAATACACCAGTATTTTTGACGTGGTTAAAACCATCAAAGAGGGAAACAGTCCACGGCTTGTCCCAACGTGGGTACTACAGGCAATTTATTAATCAAAGAATGAAAATTTACATAAGCTTCTCTCATTACGGATTACCCGAACAATGACCCTCCATGCGCTTTAAATAGAACTCATGGACCAATCGGGTGTCAAGCCACGGATCAAGTGTCGGTAATACCGAGGAGAGAATGAACCGTCGGATCACTACATATCGTGACCGTCGGATTGTAAGTTACAAAATGTACAACGGTAAATAAACACACTTTACCTAACTCTATACCTAACTCTATACTAGACCAAGTTGAACTTAACTATTTCCTATGTGTCGGAATATCCTAACATCCCCCCTTAAGAACAACTTGGGATAGGATTGAAGGATTTACAAATATGACACAATAGGAGAAGGAAGGAGGCACTAGAGCCTATCCCCCCTTAGTGACAACTTCCTGAACTCCAAGCATATATCGAAGTTTAGTGAACTTCGCCTCTGTGAGAGCCTTTGTGAAGATGTCTGCAACCTGATCATCTGTTGAACAATATTGCACTTCAAGAACATGGTCATGAATGAGCTTTCTGATGAAGTGCATGTGTAGTTCAATGTGTTTGCTGCGCTGATGCTGGACTGGATCTTTGCATAGCTGAATGGCACTTTGATTATCACACCAAAGTGTGGTTGGATGCTGCTGCTCAAAGCCAAACTCTGATAGGATCTGACGAAGCCACAAGGCTTCCTTACTAGCTTCCACAGCACCACGATACTCTGCTTCTGCTGACGAAAGAGAAATGGCAGCCTGTTTCTTACAAGCCCATGTAATAGGTCCTGAACCAAGAGTGAAGACATAACCGGCAGTAGACTTCCGATCATCAGGGTCACCAGCCCAATTAGAATCAGTGAAACCAACTAACAGAGGAGCTGCTTTGGCACTGTAATGAATCCCAAACTGTACTGTACCTCGAACATAACGAAGTATTCTTTTAGCTGCTTTCCAATGACTTTCACAGGGGTTTTGCATAAAACGAGCAACAAGGCCAACAACAAAGGAAAGATCAGGACGAGTATGGGTTAAATACAAGAGTTTTCCTACAAGTTGACGGTATAAGGTAGCATCAACTTCAGGAGAAGTACAAGAGACTGAAAGTTTGACTCCAGACTGAATGGGAGAAGGGGCTGGCTTACAGTCTTCCATGTGAAAATGACGAAGAATATCACAAGCATACTTAGACTGGGAAAGGAAAATACCCTCCTTGGATTGCAAGACTTGAAGACCGAGAAAATAGTGTAAGTGTCCTAAGTCTGTCATTTCAAATTTCTTTTTAAGGCTGGACTTCACATGGTTTATAAGGTTGGGATCACTACCAGTAAGAATAAGATCATCAACATAAAGAACAAGGATGATAAGAGAGTTGCCTACTTTCTTGGTGTAGACAGTATTGTCAGAATGACACCTAGAAAAGCCAGATTCTAAAAGAAAGCTATCCATTTTGGCATACCAAGCCCGAGGAGCTTGCTTGAGGCCATAAAGGGATTTCTTAAGTCGACAAACAAGGCTGGAGTCTGTTTGTATGAAGCCAATGGGTTGTTCCATATAGATTTCTTCCTGCAAGTCCCCATGCAAGAAGGCAGATTTAACATCCATCTGATGGACTTCCCATTTTAAAGAGGCAGCAAGGGAAAGAACAAGGCGGATAGAGTTCATTTTGGCAACAGGGGAGAAGGTTTCAGTGTAGTCAATGCCTTCAACCTGTGAAAAGCCCTTAGCAACGAGACGAGCTTTATGTTTATCAACTTTCCCATCTGGTCCATACTTGGTTCTGTAAACCCATTTACATCTAACAAGTTTGCGTCCCTTTGGTAGAGGAACAAGATCCCATGTATCATTTGTCATCAATGAATGATATTCTTCATTCATAGCTGCTTCCCAATGTGGATGGCCTGAAGCTTCTGCAAAAGTGTCAGGATCATGATTTACTGGAGCTTGAGCCAGTAAAGAAGAGGCTCTTTCAAACTGAGAACGTGTACGTCGCTGATCTGTAGGATCACCGGCAAGATCACCTGCTGCATCCCGAGTAGCACGGACCCATCTTGGAAGTTGAGGATCCTGAGAAGGTGGGGGAGGATTATCATCCTCGCTTTCATCATCTGAAGAAGAAATGTTTTCAAAAGTAGAAGAGATAGGAAGAGGTGGCACATCCGCCAGACTAGGCTCGCAGGCCGATTTATTTTCATCAAATTTTACATCTCTTCTAATGATAACATTTTTGGACTTAAATGGAATAAGTCTATAACCTTTTACATCTTCAGAATATCCAACAAAAGTACATTTCTCACTCTTAGGTTCTAAAGCTTTATGCTTTTCATCTGGAATATGGGCCCATGCTTCACTTCCAAACACACGAAAGTGACTTACATCTGGTTTAATGGAACTCCAAGCTTCTTCTGGAGTGATATTCTCTAGAACCTTAGTAGGAGTGCGATTGATTATATAATTTGCACAATTAATTGCTTCGGCCCAAAAACTAAGACTGAGTCCTTTAGATTGCAGCATACAATTAGCCATTTCCTTTAAGGTGCGATTTTTCCTTTCAGCTACACCATTTTGTTGTGGAGTGTATGGAACAGTATGTTGCATTTGAATTCCATTTTCGGTGCAAAAGTTGATGAATGTGTTTTTAACATATTCTCCACCATTATCAGTTCTTAGCTTAAGAATTTGATGTCCAGATTGTTTTTCAACAAAGGCTTTGAAGGCCAAAAAAGTGTTAAATACTTCGCTCTTGAGTTTTAAGAAGTATACCCAAGTGCGTCTGGAGAAATCATCAATGAAAGTTAAGAAGTACTTGCAGCCAGAGAAAGAAGCAACAGGAAGAGGACCACATAAATCACTGTGCACAAGCTGTAAAGGGGCTGAGGCGTGCCAAGAGGCACGTTTGTCAAAACTGTCCCGATGATGTTTTCCGAGTACACATCCGGAACAAACACCATCTCTGCAAGATACCATAGGAAGACCTGTCACCATATTTTCTTTACATAGATGCTGAAGGGAGCGATAGTTTAAGTGACCAAATCGCTCATGCCAAAGTTTGCTCACTTCATCATTATGAGCAACAAATACTGAGGGAATATTTGATGACCCAAAGTTGTGAAACTTATACAACCTTGTGGAATCATCAGCAAGACCAGTAGCTAGAATCTGTTTAGGATCTTTTAGATCCTTGATTACAACATCATGAGGTGAAAATTCAACAATTTTACCTTCACCTGAATGAGTTATCTGATAGACAGATAGAAGGTTGCAGGATAAGGTTGGAACACATAATACATCATTAAACTGACCATTGTCTAGATGAACAGTTCCAGTCCCTACAACATTAAGAGATCTATCATCACCAACATATATATTTTTGGTGTTACAATCATTTAAAGAAGAAAACATGGCTTGGTTTTTGGCCATGTGATAAGAGGCTCCAGAATCAATGAGCCACTCATGAGAATGAGAAGAAGAAGAAGATACATTTAATGCATAACCAGACTGAGATGATTGACAACGACATGCAGAAAGTGCCATTCCGGAAGTTGAAGTTGAAGTAGGCTCCACATGGATGTTATGTTTCTTCATTGCGGCTTCCAAGGCTTCCATCTTCTTAAAGCATTTAGATTCTAAGTGGCCATCTCGATTACAAAAGTTACAATGTCTATCAGTCTTCTTCCATTTGTTTTTATTGGTCTTATCATTTTGCTGAAATGATCTTTCATTTTGAGGCTGAGTTGGTTTAGGACCATTCTTTTGAGGATATGACTTCTTAGGATTCTTTGAATTTGGTTGCTGCTGGGCGGCTAACGCTTTCGTGGAAGAGTTTCCAAGATTAAGAAGACCAAGGTGTAAGAGTTTTTCTTGTTCTCTTATTAAGGAATCACAAAAGGAGTCAAAGGAAGGGGCCTTGTAGTCTTTTCCTTGACAAATGAAAGCTTCCCTTGTAGAATGGAAAGTGGAAACAAATACAGAGTAGGCTGGTCCCAACTTAGTAAGGATGGAATAAATAAGGTTACCATCTTCTTTCTTAACTTTAAAGCCTTCCAAGAGATATCTAAGGGTCTTGAATTTGGACAAGAAATCTTCAATGCAAGAAAAATTATTAGGATCCAAAGTAAGCAACTCATTTTCAAGTTGATGGGCTCTAATTTCATTTTTAATCCCAAAAACTTTAGCAAGTTTTTCTAATGCTTCATGAGGAGTCTCAAGTTCTGCAATGTGGAATCTAAGATCAGGAGAAATAGACATCCCTATCAAACCACGTGCTTGATCTTGTCTATTTTCCCATTTTGCAGCCTTGTCTTCATCTTTTGGTTTCTTCTCTTGGTCTGTGGCTATTCTGAAGAGACCTTTACTTCTAAGTAAATCTTCCATGTAGGCTACCCATTGGAAGTAGTTAGTGCTGTCAAGAATGACTTGGCATGGACTTTCCATTTAAAAAAAAAAAACTGAAGCTGAAGATGCTGAAAGTAAGTGTTCCAATGGATAGATCTCAAAAAAATAGGCGGTTTTAAAAAAACGGCTCTGAAAAAGGCTTCCGGATGAAGAAGTTACGGCTTTTTGAAAAAAAATTGTTGACGTTGCCGGCAAAGTGCGCGAATGTGCGGGAATGAAAAAATCCGCCCCCACAAAATGGAGACTTGAACCCAAGACCTCTACTCTCTTAAAATAGCTTTGAACCAATTGATCTATACAAAAAATTTAGAGAGAGAGAGAGAGAGAGAGAGAGAGGGGGGGGGGGGGGGGCATTGGTTTGCGTGCTTGCCTTGAGAAAGCTCTTTTTCCCTACAAAACACAAAACACAAAACCCAACATGAATATGCAAAGAAAAACGAACCTTGCGGCTCGAAGTTAGCTTTAGCCAAAAAACTAGAAATTTAAAAAAAAAAATCTCAAAGTTAGCTTTAGCCGAAAAACTAAATATTTTTCTCAATGTTTCTGATTTTCCGAGATCACACTAAGGTGCAGGGAAAAGAGCATACGCATGAGAAAAATCCTTCCTTTCTGTTTCTGATTTGCCCAGATCGCACAGAGTCGCAGGGCAAAGAGCATACGCAGAAATGAAAGGTATAGATCCGGTTAAAAAAAAGGCTAAATAAACCGAAACCGAAATAAGCAGAGAGAAAATAACAGTAAACTGCAAAAAACACTGTATACCTCCCGATCTGAAAAATGACGCAGCTAGGGCTACCGGAAACCTTTTCGCGTGAAATGAAAGGGGTTCCTCACTGGAACAGATGCTCCGAACGCAACAGAGCAGTCCTCTCGGCCCGAAAGCAGTCAGAAACAGCAGATCTAGGAAACGACAGCCGCATGCAGTTCTACCGGCTTCAGATTTGGATCACCAACGGACGTAGCCCTCAAATAGCTCCGATACCATGTAGGAATTTACAGGGTAAGTTCCTCAGAAAGAATACCAAAAGGACACCGCTCACAACCAGATCACAGATCAATACACCAGTATTTTTGACGTGGTTAAAACCCTCAAAGAGGGAAACAGTCCACGGCCTGTCCCAACGTGGGTACTACAGGCAATTTATTAATCAAAGAATGAAAATTTACATAAGCTTCTCTCATGCACGGATTACCCGAACAATGACCCTCCATGCGCTTTAAATAGAACTCATGGACCAATCGGGTGTCAAGCCACGGATCAAGTGTCGGTAATACCGAGGAGAGAATGAACCGTCGGATCACTACATATCGTGACCGTCGGATTGTAAGTTACAAAATGTACAACGGTAAAGAAACACACTTTACCTAACTCTATACTAGACCAAGTTGAACTTAACTATTTCCTATGTGTCGGAATATCCTAACATCTCTCCCTTATTCTCCCTCTCACCCACCTTCTCTAACGTCCCATCCTAATCCTTTTCTCTCCCTTCCTATACCTTTATCTCTTTTCTCTTACATATCCCTCCTATAACCTTCTCTATATTTAACCATATATAAGACCTATATAACTATAAACCCCTTTTAATCCCTGTACATTTAGTGATTACATTTCTATTGTTATATTTTTTTGTAGTTGTTGATGGCACTGGCCTTGCCAACATGTCAGGGGATCTCCCTAGTAAGAAGTCCCAACTAGACCTCAGATCATTTGGAGTAGGAGTCCCAGTAGTGGGCAGTACCGTATCGTCTTAACTGTGGTTGCACGTAGAGGTAAGCAAGATGTCCTTGTTGAAAGCAAGGGTGTGACCTTGATGTAAGTCTCGAAAGATGCATGAAAGGCTCTAACACACAGAAAGGGAGAAAAGTGTGCCCCTTAGAAGCTTGTGATAGCGCACAGCTTGAAAGGGAACACATGAGCTGAAAAACATTATGAAATGGAAAGCAGAATAGTCGACAATCCAAAGTGATGAGTTAAACTAACAAAACTCTTTGATAAGATTCATACAAACACATACGGAATAGTCTATACATACATGTGTAAGTTACAATGACATACATTGTTAGAGTAACCAGAACAATTGAACTACAATAACAATACATGCATCAAATGTGTTGGCTCTATTATATTAAAAGAGTGAAAGATCTACTCCTACATACAACCATGAAAGCCACTAGCCCCAATAGTGCAATGTTACAGTCACCACCGCCTACTCCTCCAAAGCGATGTACTCACTCTGCACTGTGGAGAAGTCAAGGCTCATTACAATACACTCTAAGCTTTCTCTAAGTTATACCTATCAAAAGTTTGGCTCCAAAAACCTTGTACAATGAGTTATGAGGTTCTATATATATCAAAGGGTGGGGTGAACCTTGACATTCCCTTTGTGACTCTTCAACTACCCTCATGACTCTTGAACTTACACATGTCTGTTTACATTCTACTATTGACACTTGGTCTTTCACTTTACAACATATTTACAATAAAATTTGCACATGTACCCATGTGAGACAAAAATGGGCTTGACTAAGCCATGAAATACATCACTCAAACTTGGACAACTATGGGAAGACTAACTCCTCAGCATCCTCTTAGTGATCGATGGTGGTGAACTGATGCCATGCTTGGTAGTTTGTTATGGTGGTTGTGTACTCTGTGGTGACATCCTTCTGGAAGAAAACTCTTACCTCTGTAGCATCCAGGTACACTAATTTGGCACCTCCTTCCAACTCATCATATAGCTTGTGAATCATTGTCTTGAGTGCAGTTGGATCAATGACATACTAGTGCATAGTGTCTATGCTCATATCCAAATATGCATTGGTGGCTATGCACATCAACTACTCGAAGTACATGTCCAACTCCAATCAGACTTGGTTCTTTACTTTTTGCTCAGCGAGTCTACCAATGGATGGGATCTTATACGTGCGCACAATGACATCCATGCTCCTAAACACTTGTGCATGTGAAGCCTATGAGCTAGTGAAGAGATTTTCTTATTCACCCTTGGGTAGATGTCAAGCATCTGTTACTTTCCCCCTCAGCTGGAGGGCCAACATGTTAGGCCAATTGAAAGGTTTTTCTTTGTTTGCCAGCTGATCCAACATAATCACCCAAGTCTACGACAAGGTTTTTGTACTCTCTGGGACATATAAGATGCATGCAAGGATGACCAAGAACTGATAAACCTTTTGCAATGTCTTTGTCTTGTGTTACCTAGTTGGGTGTTGTCTTGAATTTAGATGGCTCTCTCACCTAGCTCCTTGTTAAGGGTTAATGTCCCGTAGGTTCTTGGGTTAATACCGTAGCAGAGTGGGGGTTATCTATAAAGAAAAACAAGCATTCCACACAGCCATGATGCTAATATAAAAAAACTACACGAAGAGAGATGCACCTAGGGTTCCTTCGTTTGGGAAGATCTAGCTAGGGTCCAAACCCTCTTCGAGTTCCTTTTGCTCCTTCAACCTACAAAACAATCAATTTAAGAAAGCATAATAGTGTATGGACTAAACAAAATAAAGAAATCAACTTCATAGCATGTTGAAAGTTAGTTATGCAATTGAAATAATCATTCATTTGTCAATCATAACATTGATATCATAAACATGAAGAAGATTCATATCAGGAACAAGACAAGTGTTTCTTTTATTATAGATAACTAAAATACAGAAAGGAATGATTTCACATGAGTCTTCCTTTCGCAGGCTCCAAGTGGAACCATCCTCTAGATTCCTCCAATCTCAAGCCTTCAACAAGCTCCTTCCATAACTCACTCAAGGATATCTCAACAAATGGAAAGACATCATAACTCAAGGAAACAAGGGTTTCCTGTAATGGGGGAAGTGATGGAAGCACAAGGATCTTCAGACCTGATCTGGGATAATCTCAACTGAGTGATTTTTCTCTCTATTCTCTTCTCCCTTAGGCTTTCCCATTGAAGCCTTTTTATACTTCTCCCAAAGTAGTTTTTTAGTGGGAAATTCATTGGGAATAGTTGGGCCACGAACACTAATAGGTAATCAACAGGTAAAACCCACAATCTCCGCCCAAAATTAAGTAGATTTAATTTTTTTAAGTGTTTTAAGACATATACTTGGGTTGGGTATACACAGACCCATGTACACACATGTTTACCTCAGGGAAATGTCACGTATAGGGAGTAAAACATTGTTTTTTAAGAATTTGGACCAGGTCTAGAAGGAGGGGTTGCCCTAGGCCATGAGTGCAGCATCACAATCATCAAGAGTGAGATTTGGAGCTATAACACTCCTCAAGATACCTCTTGGGTTTGCACTACTAGTGGGATTGGTCAAAAGCATATCCATTTTATTCACTGGTTGCTGCAAGTGATACATCTCCTTAAAGTTCTCTGCCGTGAAGGTAGCAATTTGTGTTCCACTAACACTACTTAGTACCATTTTCTCTGGGTCATTATGAGAGACAATCTACTGGATCATGTCTGCACATGGAAATGTGGGATACCTGCATACAACTCGATATAAGCCAGGCTTGTGTATGTTGACATAGACTCTGTGGTCCTCGAGATTCTCCTGAAAGGTGCCTGAGAATATGTCATTGATGTCTTGCCATTTGATCTTCATCTCCTTGTTTATGAATATATTAGTATCTTCATATATGGGCAAGCTCATAGACAATTTCTCAACCAAATCTCGAGTTGCGCTCCCAATGGTGTCCTTTGACCATGATCTCTTGGAAGAACCTGTACTTCTAAGAAACTAGTGAACACCTATGATACCTAGAGACAGAGCAACAATAATGGCAAGAAAAATTTCAGTTTAAAACCAAAAGAAACTTGAGGACTGACATGCAACACACCTTGGTGACTGACTGGAAAATTTGCACAATTTTCTTTAGGATAGGTTGGGAGACTGACTGCGAGAAATTTGCAGAGCACAGTCCAGACTACCTGTGAGTTGATTGACTACTTAAACTACGTAAAGAATAGTTCATCTTGGCATGTTGAGGACTGTAACTGCACAATGTATAGTTTCAATTAGCATGACTGCAACTCGAAAATTTGGACTGCGCAATCCCGGGGGTCAAATGAGGCACTGCCTCTCAAAATTGCACAGAGAACATCATGGGAAGTTAGTCTGAGGTAGGATTTATGAAATGTCAGGGAGAAAGGCAAGGCTTTCCATCCCATAAATGCACAACGCAAGCCAGGTAAGGAAAGTTCTGGGCCAAGGTATCTTAGACCCGCCTACAGGTGACTAAAAACAATAAGGACTGCATGTGTGTGTGGATCTAGGTGCAGACATGAGTGAATGAACATGCATGTAATCAGTAAGTGCATGATTTAGTAGGATGGGAAAACAACTAAGCATTTGAAGTGAGTCGTCACAACGACGACTATGGGTGCAGAAACAGTGTCATGCATGTGATAGGAAGGAAATGCAATGCACGACCCAAAACGATGCTTCTACAAGCTAACATGAATTGAAACGAAAACACACATTCAATAAAACCAAGGAAACAACACTCACATAAACTAAGATACACAAAGCGATAAAAAAGCAGCAAAATACATTAAAAGCTTACTTACTCGAAAAAAGTTGCAATGAGTGTGCCAAAGGTTCCTAGATGCATTGGGAATGCCAAAGCTCCAAGATCAAAGTGGACAATGAGCTCTGAAGCGTCCAATAAATAGTTTTGACAATATCAAGGGTTATGATGTGCATGCCATGATTCTAGGAAAAATCGACACTTCTGTTGAGGGACAAAGTCCCCTAGGGTTTTGGGTCAACAACCTAGTAGAGTGGGGGTTATCTACAGTAAAAAAACAAGAATTCCACATAGGCATGATACTTCAATAAGAAAACTACGCAAAGAGAGGTGCACCCGGGGGTCCTTCAATCGGGTAGATCTAGCCAGGGTCCAAACCCTCTTGGAGTTCCTCTCCATCCCTGAACCTACAAAATAGACAATTCAAAGAAGCATAGAAATATATGGACAAAGTATCATATAGAAATCAACTTCATAACTTATTGAAAGATGGTTAATTATACATTGAAACAATTATTCATATGTAAACCATAACAATAACATCATATGCATAAAGAAGATTGATTTTGGGAATGAGACAAATGTTTCTTTATTGCAGATAACTAAAAAAAATCAAGGAATGATATCAGCTGAATCTTCCTCTCGCTGGCTCCAAGCGGAACTATCCTATGGGTCCGTCCAATCCCAAGTCTTCAAAAGGCTCCTTCCATGAACCACACAAAGATATCTCAACTAGTGAAATGACATCATAACTCAAGGAAACAATGGTTTCCTGTAGTGGGGGAAGTGTTGGAAGCACAGGGATCTTCAAACTTGATCAGGGATAATCTCAACAGAGTAATTCTCTCTCTTCTCTCCTCTCTAAGGCATTCCCATTGAAGCCTTTTTATACTTCTCCCAAAGTAGTTTTTTAATTGGGAATTTGTCAGGAATAGTTGGGCCATGCACACTAATAGGTAATCAATAGGTAAAACCCATGATCTCCACCCGAAATTAAGGATACTTAAAATTTTAAAGTGTTTTAGGACATATACGGGGGTTGGGTATACACTGACCCATGTACACACGCATTTAGATCAGGGCAATGTTGTGTATATGGAGTAAAACACTATTTTTTAAGTATTTGGACAAAGTCTGGAAGGAGGGGTTGCCCTAGGCCATAAATGAAACATGACAAATATCAAGGGCGATATTTGGAGCTATAACAGATGCCCCCTAATATATGAGGTTAGAAGGGGTAGATGATGACCGAAATGTATTAAGTACATGGAAAGGAAACCTGTCAAAAACTGAGAAGGACTTCACCAGATTTCACCCTATCAAGCCACAAAAGGAGATCAGAAAGAAACACTGTCTGAGGTGGGCATACCCATGCTCAGAGAAAGTAAAGCATGTTCGCATATCAAGTACAAGCGGATCCACTAAGCATACAAGTATAGAAGACTGAAAATACATAATCGATCATCTGATCATGATCGAACAAGTACATGTCTGAATATCACATATAAGAATGTCAATGATGCTGAAGGATGAAGTTGATCACTGATATCAAAGACTGATCCCAATAGTACCAAATGAACATGATGGAATAAGATGGTACTACACTACAAACTTGGGTGCCAGCATATAGAATGTCGCCATGAATGATTGCAACATATGAGGTGGAAGGGTATCAACTAGCAGTAACAGGAGCAACTGTCAAGTGAACCAATGAATGTTGATGCAACCGAAGGTCTTCACTGAACACCATGGTACATTTCTACACAATGGGAATGAATGAATTGAAGTCGACCATGTGAGAAATCATTTGTTTACCGATCATTGATGTATACTGTTAACAAACACGAGACTACTCATTGATGATGATAATGAGAGTTTAGGTACCCCAGTACAATCTAACAAGTGTGAATAAATGATCTGAAGTCGAACACCTAGAAGAATCTATCGATCAAGAGACAATGATGGTTTCCCACTGTCGATAGAGAAGGATATGCCACTAATGACTGCAAACCCGAAGGTACTACCAAATGGACCCTAGACCTTTGCCCCAGAGCAATGAGTCGTAGTCGATGGGGAAATATCCACTAGAAGGAAGGCATTAAGGCATCCTTCATCAATCTAGCACGAGTGTAACCCGCAGGCCAATAATGTGGAAGGAATCGGACGAAACAGATGTAGTAACCTAACTGAAGCATGTTTCTGACGTACACAAGATGTGGCTAGCACACGACAGAAACCTTATGAACCAACCAATAATGAAAACTAACACAGAGGTGAGGTATCCACCAATAGGGTCAAATGAAAACCAAGGTACTGCACGAATCCTGATGTGTGATAATGTAAGCTGACGTCGAACACAAGGGAAACCACTCAATCAAAGACCCATGATACTGATCGATGCTGAGCACAAGGTGACATATCAATAATGAAAATAGGGCTAGGGTGCAGCTCTAGGCCTAGCCAGCAAGAAGTCAATGGAGACCTTCTCAAACGGCACGAGTAAAGGAGCAATATAACTAATGTGATGATAGACAAGACACTAACGATTAGGGATGGCTGACTGAAAAATGAGTTAAGAGACACTACAAAGAGGCTGACTCAGGCTAACTTCCCTTGAACAAAAGTATGACTCAATGATGACCATGTGGCAACATATGATGACTCTGTATAAGTTCATCATGCAGGAGGCACGAACGAACTCTCCATATGATTGGAAGAGGTAACCAATCGGAGGAGAACTGACTCAATAACAAGGTTAAGGTGTACCTAAGTCAAACTAAATTCCACCCAAATGGAGAAGAGACTTTCTTTTGAGTGCTTTGTTCAAGGGTGACACGACTGACTCTAGCTACCAACAATAAATGGAAATATTGTCCCGTTCCCGCTCTTTTTGGCATATATAATTATTTTTGTCTTTTTCTTTAAGCTAGAAAAAGAATAAAAGAATGCTATAGTACAGTGGAAAGAACGAGTGTTGGTGAAGCAGATGATCTAGTTCTTTGGATTGGAACAATCCTATGCTTAATGCAGGGAGGCAAGAACTGGTCAACGACACAAAGGTATGTTCCTTCCACGGGTCATAGTGTGTCAAGTTGCAGATGTTAAGAGATTGAAAGTTTGATTTTTGCATAAGACATGGTCAAAAAGTGGCTTAAACACGAGTCCAAGTGAAGCCGGCTCAAGGCCAAAAGGTGCAAATGGTCAAAATGCAATGTAGTAGTACACCTCAACACAAAGGAGCCTTTAGGGTAAAAGGCCAGAATGAAGCGAAGAAGCAAAGAGAAATGAGTCTTCAACGCATAAGTCATGGTGGGACTACAGAGGATTCCTGAGCCTACTCAATAAAGCACCAATGTTAGTGAGGTGCTAACTACGATGCCCATGAAAAGGATGGCTCTACCATCGTGCCATGATTTAAAAAATCAGCTAGTAAAGATGGTTTACGAACCATAACACCATGGGATCGACCCTATGGCAAGTGTATCGACAAATGGAGGCTAGTATGCAAAATGAAATGGAAAAATGGCTTCCCTAACCTATATGCCAATGAGAAAACGATACCTGCCATGACGGGTCAGCAATCATGGAACCAACGTGAAACTATCGAAAAAGCATCCAAAATGTCCTGAAAAATAATCCATTCTCGACATTCCAAGCTCTCAAGTTAAAAGATACATGAGACAAAACAAAATCAAGTTTTGAGAAAATTTGACATTTTCAAAGCTTATAAAATAGTTTTTTAACTCACCATTGTTACTGTTTGAGTTGAGATCACAAGGAGTGGAGAAAAAGAAATAAGCTTGCCTTTTGCTGAATTCGACTGTTCAAATCTTCCCAAAATCACCAGGTAACCCCCAAACTTGTCTTGCATCAATTTGTGATTGTTTTTAAGAATTTTAATTAAAGTTTCACCATTGAATTTATGTCAAAAATTTTGTCACGACGTATACAAAGGTTGGCTATATGCAACCTATGTATATGTAGGCCCTAGACGTGACTGTGTATAAAACAAACCCGCATATAGGCCATTTTGATTTCAAAACAAAAAACTAACGGTCCAAACTTGTTTTTTTCTCTGGATGACAATCACCTGGAGGGAAAGGGAGCATGCCACCATTGATGATGAGGTTATGAATGATCAATGGGCCTTGGATGCCTTAAGAGGATGTGGTTTGCTAAAATGTTTCAAAATTCCAAATATGAAGGAAAATACCCACTTCCTTGAGATGCTCATTCACTACTGGAGTATCAAGGACAATTTATTCATGATTGATCAAATGCCACTGAGGATAGAGATTAAGGATATATACTTTATCGCAGGCCTTTCTCGGAAGGGAGAGGTAGTACATTCTACGGGCTGATCACGAGGTAGCCTTTCTATCGAGGACTATGTGCATATATACTGCTCGGGCCATCCAGAAAAGATTGGAAGCCAAATTCCAATCAAGCACGTAGAGAGTTTGTCATTGAGGATCATCCTATTCACTATAGCAAGAGTGAATGGATCAGCCTCCTTACACCAGGCTTCACAACATGCCATAAGCTTGGCTGTAGACTATCTCACCATAATATTTGATTAGTGTAAACCTCTTCTCACCAACTTGAAGAGCCAACTATCATCTATCAAAAAGGGCCAGACCAAAAAATTTGGGTATGGGACTATTCTGTGCTCCTTCTTTTTCAAGAAGGTCATAGTTCTACACCCTAGAGTACCAGATCTGATCAGTAGCCCACGAGATCCATGGATGGGCAGGTGGGTTGATATGATGAAATGACTAGGAGGTGGGGATGTACCACGGACAACTTTTGACGATGATTTCTTCTCCTGGTGGGAGTAGAAAATCATTGCAGTTGATGATTACCCCTATGCCAGCTTGGACTTCCAGGGAGATCCTGATCTAGCATTATCACCAGGCACGACATGGGGAGATATAGGTAACAAATGTTTTTTATTTTATGATTTTTATGATTTTTCAAATATGAAAATGAACTTGAAAAATATTTTTGATGGGATTCAGATGACTAATGTAATGATCATATTCTAGATATTGGGCCAGTACAACCAGATGGTTTCCCACGGCATGGACGTCGCAGCCGAGGTGCCGAAGAGGTGGCTGCCAATACAGAGTGGGTCCTATACACACATCAGTGGAACATGGTGAGATTAACTCACCGAGTATCAATGGAAGTAGTAGAGGATCTCCCTATAGACATGCAATGTCGTGTGGTTGGAATGCCACGGGACTGGGTTCGGACTCTTAGGCATGTCGCTAACGCTGTAGTCACATACTTCGCTGCTCATCCTGATATGGGTCATAGATAGTCTGGACATGATTATGGACATTTGAGTCCCAATTTTTGTATATTATAATGGACACACTTATGTACATTCAGGAAGTTTTATGATATATATATATATATACAGTTTTGACTTTTTGATGCTTGATTTTATCGTGATGAATGAATGATGTGCCAATCTAAAGCTTGATTAGCAATAGAATATACTAACCAATTATGAGATCATGGAATGTGCAAATAAGTAATGTAAGCAAATGATCTTTGCAAAAACCTCACTCTTAAATATTAGCGATATAAACATGGATCCCTAACCTGATAAATGTTATTTAATTGTGACACTATTAGTTGTGAATCAAGATAGACTACCAACGAATCGATTCCATAAGAAATAGCTTTGGATAGTAAATTAATGACGGTAGTATACTCAGCCATATTATTTGATGTAGGACCAATGCATACTCCCCTTGACACCATCAACTGACCAGTTGGATAGTAGATCACCCAAGCTGCGGAAGTGAGATTCTGAGTGTGCTGACTAGCACCATCGATGAATCCAAAATAGACCAAGTCATCCATCAACACCTACCACAGCAGATCAAAAAGTGTTGATATCAAAAACTCCCTATGAGATATGTAAAAAAATACAAAATGTACAAAGAAGCCATTGCCTAGCTACTACCTAAGCAAAGTACTTCTTAAGGTAGAGCCCATTTCGAGGCTCTGCCAACTTGTTCCCTTCAAAATTGACTAATTCATAAGCCCCTTTTTCTAAAACTCGTTTCACTATAAAGGGACCATACCACATAGACTAGAATTTTCCTACCCCGAAGGTGTTTTTATCTTGGTCATAGACCAAGACAAGGTCACCTTTAGAAAAGACTTGAGGATAGACAGTTCTATCATACTAAGCTTTAACCCTTTTCTTATGAGCCTCATTGATTGTGGCGGCATCTTGACGCTCCTCATCAAGAAGTTCCAAATGAAGGAGGTGCTCTTCGAGACTAGAGATCTATGGAAGGAGCTCAACAACTAGCTTAAGAGATAGAATTTCACATTCAACAGGAAAGATAGATTCCAACCCGTAAACTAACTGAAAAGGTGTAAAACCAGTAGTAGTCTTTACCAAAGTTCGGTACACCTAGAGAGCCGAATACAACATGAGATGCTAATTGGAGTGGTTTTTATCAATTGTCATTTGCAGGATCGTCTTGAGGGACTTATTCATGGCTTCTACTTAGCCATTAGCCTGAGGGTATTACAGAGACGAATGCTTCTTCTAGAAGCCCAATTTAAGAGCCAATTTGGACATCAGTTGGTTCTGGAAATGACTGCCATGATCAGTGACAATCTCTCTCAGGATACCGAATCGTGAAGTAATCTGATTGAAGAGGAACAATGCCACTGTTTCACTATCATTTTTATAAGTGGGCATGGCCTCAGCCCTCTTTGTAAAGTAGTCTATGACCACAATAATGTACTTGTGATTCGCTGCTGAAGGCAGATTACAAGTAGTAAAATCAATACCCCACTTTGTAAAAGGATATACGGTGATGACAGGGAAGAGAGGAGCTAGATGCATGCACATCTTTTGAGTATAGACTTGACAAGGGTGGCAATGTTTGACTGCTCCAATACTATCTTTGAAAAACGAAGGCCAAAAGTAGCCGACACGCAAGATTTTCTAGGTTGTAGCAAGCCCTGAAAGATGACCACCACAGGCTCCATTGTGGCAATCATTAAGCACAGACTCTACTTCCTCTAAGGTTAAACAATGCCTAAGGATTGAATCAACCCCTCGGCGATATAATGTATCACCAATAATGACGTAGTTATTAGCCAAGTGACGTAATTTTCGATGTTCATCCTTGAAGGCAGCAAGAGGAAACTTCGAAGTCTGGAGATAGATTATGATATCTCCATACCAAGGATCTTGTGAAGAGATGAGGAATAGATGCTCGTCAGGAAAACTTTCCTCATAAATAGTATCCTCTCAACAAGGCAGCTTAGAAATTAATTCCGCAAAAACCAATAATTTCTTAAACTTGGCCGATAAGAACTTGAGATCAAATTCTTGTAAAATAACCATCCATCGATTGTATTTGCCCCCGATCACTCACCTACTGAGGACAAATTGGAACAGATTGACTGCCGCTAAAACAAAAGTTTTGCGTAGCAAGATATAATGGCGAAGCCACTAGACAACATGGACAGCTGCTAAGGCTAACTTCTCAACCAGAGAATAGTGTAGTTTAGGGGCTACCAAGCCTCGACTCAAGTAGTAAATGACATGCTCTGTGAGAGAATCATCTTCCTGAACCATAACCATACCTATGGTTGATTCTGCAGCTGCAAGATATAAAAGGAAATCTCTACCGTAATCTGATGGACTCAAAAGCGGGGCAGAGATCAACGCTTGCTTCAAGGCATCAAAATATCATTGTGTAAAGTCGTCCCATAGAAATGGAACTCCTTTCCTGAGAAAATGCATAAACCCTTTTGTTACCTCGGCATAGTTTGCTATAAACTGTCTTAAGAAATTTTCCTTCCCCTGAAGACTTTGAAGTTGTCGTATGGAGGATGGGGGAGGCAACTTAACTATTGCCTCCACCTTGAAGGGATCAACGTGAATCCCTTCAGTTGACATGATGAACCCTAACAACTGACCTGATGTAACCACGAAAATGCATTTATTTGGATTCAACTAGATTTTGTAAAAAAAACATCTTTCGAAAACCAATCGAAGGTGACCAGGATGATCGATTCTCTTTTGAGAACGAGCAGATAAATTGTCTAAGTATGCTTTGATGATATGCTTGATGTCGTGGAAAGCATATGACATGGCCCGTTGAAACGTTGCTCTAGCATTTTTAAGACCAAAAGGCATCTTTTTGTATGCAAAGGTACCCCATGTACATATGAAAGCTGTCTTATGCTAGTCTTCTGGACGAATAGATATTTGATTATAACCCGAGAATCCATCCATGAAGGAAAAATTCTCATTACCCGCACATTCATCGACTATCTAATCAATAAACGGTGTGGGGTAATTATCTTTCGGACAAAATTTGTTCAAATCCCTAAAGTCAATGCATACACTGATCATTCCTTGTTTTTTATCAACTAGGACTTGATTATAAACCCAATCTGTTAGGGGAACGGGGTATATGAAACCCGCCTTGAGTAGCTTTTCTACTTAAGCTTTAATAGCTGCTGTTTTCCTAGGATTTATTGGTCGAAGCTTCTGACAAATCAGCTTAGCATTTTCATACGTCTTGATCTCATGCTAAACGATAGATGGGTCAATCCCAGGCATTTCTTCATAAGAACAAGCAAATACATCCCGAAACTCTTTGAAGAGGTCGGTGTAAATTTGGATCTCTTTAAGGGAACACTCGGCTCCAATGAAGACATTTTCTATCACACTAGGGTTCGTAGAGATGTTTATTGGTACAGTTTTTGAAATGACTGACATGTTACCTTCGGCACAAATGTGTGCTGGAGCCAAAGGGTTTGAAACCATACAAACATCACTATTAAGGAGATTGGAAAACCTAGACTCAACTTCTCGCAATGGGGGAAGAAAATATGAACGATGGTGTAAGTCTTTCCAAAGGTCGATCTACACCCATAATTGCTTCTAAGATTGCTTCTTCCAATGGTAAAACTGTATCTAAGCAATCTATAGCAGAAGTAGAGTCAAGGGTCCAAGCTGGGGCCACATCTCCATCTAACTCTTCCTCTGAAAAAGGAGAAGGATGGTCATATGTAGAGTTCACAATAGACTGATATCTAAACTCTACTGCAGACATGCGGAATGCCATTCCACCCACTTGTCCTTCATCTAATGTGGCAGTAGGCGAAGGCAAGGTCCAAGGGTCTGAAAAATAACGAGTCCATAAGATCTCTTCCCGTGAAGACTATTTGGAGGATGAAATGACATTGATTCTAGCTATAGGAGCGGAAAAATCAAATGTACCCACCAATGAAGAATACATCCCAACTCCTCGATTCTTGGTAGGTTGACGAGGGTTATCCACCAACAGAACAGCATAATCAAAATTTGCTCGAGGGTCAACTGGAGAATAATCCAATTGATCAACCTTAAAAATTTTCCCCTCATGAGGAAAATAAAGGACTGAAAATAGAGTCGAAACGACGACATCCATTTCATAAATCGAATTTCATCCCAAGAGGAGATTGTAATCTAGGTTGGCATCGATGATTTCTATTTCGATGTTAATGACCTTCCCTCCAACACATATAGGAAAGGCCAGGATAATCCTGTGTGGCCTATGAGAATGACCGTCAAATGCTGTCAAGAGTGTAGCTAAAGGAACAACCGAAGGTGATGAACGGCCTTCGAACATGACATCAACATGACACACGTGCGAGCTCCTTCATCAATAACAGTTCAAAAAATGTTAGTTTTCCAGTAAGTAGACTTTATTTGAAAAGCCATATGATGAGGGAGACTCTTTTTGACATCGAGCATGTCAAAAGTGAGCACTAAGGAATTGTTTGGATCAACTACCCCTATCGCTGAAAGCAAAGCACTTCATTGAGCTGGACATGATTGGAGTACCTCTAAAGTAGACATAGCACATGGAATTTGAGCCAGATCCTCCACAATGGAGTAATTCTAAGCTACCCTAGCATTAGGGTTGATATTCGTGCATTTGGCGGAACCTTTCGGTATCTGAGATATAGACTCGAAAGAGGGTTGCTCGATATGAAGTGGATCTGTACTTCCAGGAACAATTTTATCCTTGGATGTTTCAGCTTCACCATAATCATGTGACCGTGTCGCTACATTGATGTGAGAACCCATCATGAAAACATTTGAGGAATGGTCCCCCTCCTAGTTTCCCCGAGTAGAGGTACCAGGGTTTGAATTCACACCAGCAAGCAACTGCTGCCCTTGGGGGAAAGGGTTAGTTAAGACATCCTGGGAGCTCGAAGACACTTGCTGCACTAACAAGCACTTAGCATCTTGAATTTTTGGGCAGAGATGAGTCAAATGGTCCCCACTGCATAGCTTGCATGGAAACTTAACTTTCTTCTTAGACTCTTTTCCACCCTCACTAGCATTATTGCCAGGCTTATTCACATTACCCTTCCCATCTTGATTCTTATTTTTACCTCATCCCTTCTTCTTCCCATCAGAATTTTGATTTCCTTTGGGCTTAGAAGGCTGAACAAAATTTACGGAAGAAGGTTGAGAAGGTGGAGTAGTAGACGATGTAGCTTGATTGGAAGAAGTAGTTTGTAAAGACAACTGCTACAATTGGCTCAGAAGGTTCACCGCATTGGTGTTTATTAATCCAATGATACTATCTGCATGGGGAACTGGCTTCGATTTTTCTATATCAACCTTAGTCCTTGGAGCATCAGGAAAGATTTTTTGAAGAATCCCAGATTGAGAGTAAATCAATTCTAACCACTGGGTCCGAAAAATAGCTTGCTCTTCAGAGTAGACTCCGGACAGAGAGACATCCTTGGAGATCTCAGGTTGTAACGATTTCAAGAACCATTCGAGATGATATTCAGGAGGAATTTCGGCTTTAATGAGCCTCTTTCTTTGTCTCCATTCCTAAATATGATCAGAGATGTGAGTTGTCGTATCCTGACAGAAATCGGCCAGAAGTTTAGCTCTGGCATCATAACAGAGGGGTAGCTGGAAATGGTTTAGAAAAATGTTAGCCAAATCAGTGAAAGATATAAAGCTACCCCCTGGAAACTCTATATACCACTTAGCCGCATTGCCAGTTAAGGTCCATTGAAAAAGTCTCAACCTAATCGAGTCATCGATGAGGGAGTTTAATGAGCACCACAAATGGAATCTGGTTACATGGTCGCCTAGGTCTTCAATGCCCTTACCCTCGAACTTTGGAATATTCGATGGGAGTTTTTTTGGGACTGGAGGCCAGGACGGATTGTATATGATTAGATCATTTGTCAATTTTGTGAGATCTGGAAAATTCAAGGTTGCCAAAAAATGAAGCTTGGGAGGACCTTGGGGATTCCACCCAAATTGGTGGAGTTCCCAAAGTTTTGAAAAGATTGGCCTGGATTTTGAAAGGCACCATGCTACCCGAAGTAACTAGCAGAACCCACTGAACCAAAAGGTGACCCTTGTGGTCCAGCAAAACTCAGAGTTTGACCAACTCTAGCCGAACCACCTTCGTAATTGGGGAAGTTTTCCCATAACAAATTATTATAAGGAGTGGACAACCAATGGTAAGGGTTCCAAGCATTAGCTAAGGGTGGAAAACTTCGAAATGAACTGACTGAGGTGTATGGCATATTCCCTTGTTGTCCGAAAAACAGATTCCCAGCCTCTGTGCCACTAACTGCAGGGTTATTCCAACCCTGAAAGGGATTGTTGCCTTGATTTGTGAAAGAAAAAGGCATAGATCCTACCGTCCGATTGGAATGTGGTATATGACCACTTCCAAAATTAAAACACTAAAAAGATGTCGATCCACTCATCATGGATGTGGAGGCAGTTAATGGTACACTTAATGGAATAGAAGGAATACCTAGAGAAGGCATGCCAAAAGGGAAGAATCCAGAACTGGATGTATGCGCTTGGGAACTTCCACTTGTCGATGGAATGGAAGTAGACCCAAACAAGGACGTGCTAGCAGTAGACCCAAATAAAGATGTAGAAGGGATAGAAATGGTTCCTGCCCCTTGTACCAATATAGGATTCTGCGTACCTGTAGCACTCGTGGTGGATGCCATGCTCCTAGCAGTGGTCATCGAAGGGATGTGCATGAAGTGACCTAGATTTGAAGGTCTATGTGTCGGAGTCCCAACATAGAATACTACGTCCAGATGATCAGAAGGTAGAGGAGAATTTAGAGCTGCTAACGGCTCTGAGAGTTCTTCTACCTCAATATTATCTTCTGACTAGAAGATGACTCGAGAAAGAACTAGAGTGTTCCTCTCTAGCTCTGTGAAAGTACCAAGCCTGTCCTGAACACTAATGCCCCCAAGCGGAGGATCAATGTCCGATGCGTCGGCTACCACGGGCTGAAAACCGCTAGTAGCATTGCCTCTGTGCCTTCTAGGAGAAGGCTCTAAACTTGGTGGTGAAAGAACACAAAGTCTTCGAGACCATCTAGGCGATCAGTCAACCACTTTGAATTTTTTATTAAGATCTAATTAAAGACTCAAGAAAAAATGAAAGCTAGGACAATTAAGAGCACAGAGCACACACTAAAAAAGTCCATAAAAGATATCAACCAGTCAAACAACATTCAAGTATTTCCACTTCAGTTGATAAGCACCAGACACCAAAATAAAAGAAAGTGAATTAGGGGCCTTTCGAAGATAGTCTGGGATAATGGCAGCCCAGGCCTACCAGCGAAGGTATCAGAGGAAGTTATGCTGACCTCCAAACAATAGCCTATGCCTATGCAAGCCCCCAAGTTTCGCAAGGGTGCCCTCCAGAAGTACTACTGAGAGTGATACAACATTGACCTCAGGTGCTATGGGATTCCCCTCCCTAGCCACCTGTGTAGATCCCTAGGATAAGAAACTAAGGTTACCAACTCATGTTAGAAGCTAGGCAGAATAGTCTTGAGGTAAGATCTGACAAGTAGGAGAGGGGATATCTCTCTTCCTTATTTTCAAAAACCCTCAAGCTTAACTCCTAGATCCGAAGCTTTCCTAGTATCCCTAACGCTATTGGATTTGCACTCTTTATTTAGACTTCTGAGTTTGACAGTTTAAAGTGGCCTTGGAGAGTTTTCTCTCCACTTGCCTAATCCAAGGCCCTAAATATCCTAAAACTTGTTGGTGTGTCCAAATTGACAATACAAAAAAGTTCTAGTATATTTTAGTTAGCGCTTGTTTTTTAAATTGGATGTTCTTAAGTCAAGGGATAAACAGAAGTGAAACTTGTGGTGTTTTTCGACGCAAAAGAAATTAATAAAAACCAAACTATATGCAAATGCACTTGTTTCATTCTTCGATGAAATAAATTTCTACCAAGTTCTAAGGAACCTCTAAGAAAGCAATAAATTTCTCTTTTCTTTTCTTTCAACAAGCTTCACACTCACAAAAACTAACAAAAAATATGGATTCCCTAAAAGATGCACAAACTATCCTAATGCAATGAGTATATGCTGATGAAAAAAACATAAGATTACACTAAACCAAAGAATGAAAGTAAATTTTTTATCGCTTGTAATTAGCCACTTTAGATGTTTAGATAGAATATAAGTTCCTAATGCTCATTTTCGTCCAAACACTAAAAGCAAATCTCAAGACAAACAAAATGCACTTTCACTCGCAAAAAGAAACCAAATCAAAACAAGGAAAAAAAAAGCAAAAACCAAGTTTTTAAGAAGTTTTTTTTTCACAAAAGCAAAAACAACTTTTCGAAAGCACTCCAAATACTATTGAAAACTTTGAGACTAAAAAATAGGCAACAAAAACACTTTGCAAGTTATCAACTCAAAATGGGCGAAAACTCAACAAAATAGGTGTTTCAAGATGCTCTTAACGACCAAAAAGTAGCAAAAAGAGCTTGGTGACAATGATCAAAGACCAAGAAAGACAACTTTCAAAATCGTCACTCAACAACTTTCAAAAAGAGAGAAAAGCAAATGGCCACAAGATGTAGTTTTGACACAAATCAAGAAGATCACAAAGATAAAGTTTGTCACAAAGATTGAAACCAATATTTCTGCTCTGGAAGACCAAAGCAGCCATGATTCTCAGAAAGAAATCTTGTGTGCTCAAACACAAATGATGACACCTGCAACAAAACAAAACAAGGCCAAAACTTTCCACAACAGGAGAGAATTCGAAACCATTAACTTTAACTAAAACCAAAGACTAACAACAAAAAATGACTGCTCAAGAAATACTCAAACTAGCAAACAAATCTTCTGAAATAGAAAGACTTGAAGAAATATTGGAAAATTAGGGTATACGCGACTGTGTCAATACACAGTTGCATGTATACGCGATTTAGCTCAAAGAAACCTGCGTATACGTGGGTTCATATGGGGAAATTTGCATACATACGCTACTGTAACCTGACAAAACTGTGTATATGATAGTTCACAAGAAAAAACAAAAAAGAGGCCTGAAGAAACTGCTCGGGCTTAAAGTCTGAGTTCCTATAGGAACAGACAAATCAATTACAACAAGAAAACCAATGGCTGAGCCTTGATTGGCTTAAATTAAACCAAACTAGGAAGAACCATACTGTTGTCCCCAGTGGAGTTGCCAATTTTGTTGAGGGACAAAGTCCCCTAGGGTTTTGGGTCAACACCCTAGTAGAGCGGGGGTTACCTATAGTAAAAAACAAGCATTCCACACAGCCATGATACTTCAATAAGCAAACTATGCGAAGAGAGGTGCACCTAGGGGTCCTTTGTTTGGGTAGATCTAGCTAGGCCCCAAACCTTCTTGGAGTTCCTCTCGATCCTTTGAACTTGCAAAACAACCAATTCAAAGAAGCATAACAATATATGGAAAAAGTATCATATAGAAATCAACTTCATAACTTATTGAAACATGGTTAATCATACATTGAAACAATTATTCATATGTAAACCATAACAATAACACCATATGCATAAAGAATATTGATTTCGAGAATGAGGAAAATATTTCTTTATTGCAGATAACTAAAACAAAGCAAGGAATGATATCACCTTAATCTTCCTCTCGCTGGCTCCAAGTGGAACTGTCCTTCGGGTCCGTCCAATCCCAAGTATTCAAAAGGCTCCTTCCATGACTCACACAAAGATATGTCAACTAGTGAAATGACATCATAACTCAAGGAAACAAGGGTTTCCTGTAGTGGGGGAAGTGTTGGAAGCACATGGATCTTTAGACTTGATCAGGGATAATCTCATCAGAGTAATTCTCTCTCTTCTCTCCTCTCTAAGGCCTTCCCATTGAAGCCTTTTTATACTTCTCCCAAAGTAGTTTTTTAGTTGGAAATTCATTGGGAACAGTTGGGCCATGGGCACTAATAGGTAATCATTAGGTAAAACCCGCGATCTTCGCCCAAAATTAAGGAGATTTAATTTTTTTTAAGTGTTTTAAGACATATACGTGGGCTGGGTATACATTGACCCGTGTACACATGTGTTTAGCTCAGGGCAATGTTGCGTACAGGGAGTAAAACACTATTTTTTAAGTATTTGGACCAACTCTGGAAGGAGGGGTTGCCCTACGCCATAAATGCAGCATCAAAAATATCAACGGTGAGATTTGGAGCTATAACAACTTTGTGGGAGGTTTCTAAAATGACTTTCGCATCTAGCCCCCAACTGCTAAAAATAGATCCCTAAAATCTAGGGATGCTTTTTTCTTTTTTCTTTTTCGGTGAAAAATTGCCATGCATGCAAGGAAATATAGCATAGTCCTAGAGGGAACTAGTCAACCTGTGAGCATATGAAACAAACAGCAAGCCTTGGGATGACATCTGCGTAGTTTCTAGGCTGAGTGGCCCTCATCTCCCTCGATCTCAATGCAATTTTTGGACTAAAGCCAAGGCTGCTAGTTAGAACTACACAAATTATGAGAGCAAGCTCGATGATGGGCTTCTTTGTTCAATTTTCTTAGGGAAGGCAGCATGCCTGCTCTGCGTAATTTTAGAGAGTAGTGATGGCTACCAAGATACACTACACAATTCCAGAGAGCAAGGCTGTTTTCCCTCCACTTTCGTGCAATTCTACAAGTCAACACAATAACTAGTTGAAATCCAAGTCACGGGAGGTCAACTTGCAAGTGAAAGCCAACAAGTTAGCAAATAGAAGCTGATAAGCCCAATATACTCAATTGAAAGCATAATTACCTGGGTAGTGCAAAACATGCTGCGAAGGATGGTTGCTAGGGAGTCTCGAAAATGAAGCTAGGGAAAAAATTTGGAGGATGGTTGTAGTTGCTACAACATTGGCAATGTAGGAATTTACAGGGTAAGTTCCTCAGAAAGAACACCAAAAGGACACCGCTCACAACCAGATCACAGATCAATACACCAGTATTTTTGACGTGGTTAAAACCCTCAAAGAGGGAAACAGTCCACGGCCTGAGCCAACGCGGCCACTTCAGGCAATTTATTAATCAAAGAGTGAAAATTTACATAAGCTTCTCTCATGCACGGATTACCCTACAAATGACCCTCCATGCGCTTTAAATAGAATTCATGGACCAATCGGGTGTCAAGCCACGGATCAAGTGTCGGTAATACCGAGGAGAGAATGAACCATCGGATCACTACATATCGTGACCGTCGGATTGTAAGTTACAAAATGTACAACGGTAAAGAAACACACTTTACCTAACTCTATACTAGACCAAGTTGTACTTAACTATTTCCTATGTGTCGGAATATCCTAACATCCCCCCTTAAGAACAACTTGGGATAGGATTGAAGGATTTACAAATATGACACAATAGGAGAAGGAAGGAGGCACTAGAGGCTATCCCCCCTTAGTGACAACTTCCTGAACTCCAACCATAAATCGAAGTTTAGTGAACTTCGCCTCTGTGAGAGCCTTTGTGAAGATGTCTGCAACTTGATCATCTGTTGAACAATATTGCACTTCAAGAACATGGTCGTGAATGAGCTTTCTGATGAAGTGCATGTGCAGTTCAATGTGTTTGCTGCGCTGATGTTGGACTGGATCTTTGCATAGCTGAATGGCACTTTGATTATCACACCAAAGTGTAGTCGGATGCTGCTGCTCAAAGCCAAACTCTGACAAGATCTGATGAAGCCACAAGGCTTCCTTACTAGCTTCTACGGCACCACGATACTATGCTTCTGCTGATGAAAGAGAAATGGCACCCTGTTTCTTGCAAGCCCATGTAATAGGTCCTGAACCAAGAGTGAACACATAACCGGCAGTAGACTTCCGATCATCAGGGTCACCAGCCCAATCGGAATCAGTGAAACCAACCAATAGAGGAGATGCTTTGGCACTTAATGAATCCCAAACTGAACTGTACCTCGAACATAACGAAGTATTCTTTTACCTGCTTTCCAATGACTTTCACGGGGGTTTTGCACGAACCGAGCAACAAGGCCAACAACAAAGGAAAGGTCAGGACGAGTATGGGTTAGATACAAAAGTTTTCCTACAAGTTGACAGTATAAGGTAGCATCAACTTCAGGAGAAGTACAAGTGACTGAGAGTTTGACTCCAGACTGAAAGGGAGAAGGGGCTGGCTTACAGTCTTCCATGTGAAAATGACGAAGAATATCACAAGCATACTTGGACTGGGAAAGGGAAATACCCTCCTTGGATTGCAAGACTTGAAGAGCGAGAAAATAGTGTAAGTGTCCTAAGTCTGTCATTTCAAATTTCTTTTTAAGGCTGGACTTCACATGGTTTATAAGGTTGGGATCACTACCAGTGAGGATAAGATAATCAACATAAAGAACAAGGATGATAAGAGACTTGCCCACTCTTTTGGTGTAGACAGTATTGTCAGAATGACACCTAGAAAAGCCAGATTCTAAAAGAAAGCTATCCATTTTGGCATACCAAGCTCGAGGAGCTTGCTTGAGACCATAAAGGGATTTCTTAAGTCGACAAACAAGGCTGGAGTCTGTTTGTATGAAGCCAATGGGCTGTTCCATATAGATTTCTTCATGCAAGTCCCCATGCAAGAAGGCAGATTTAACATCCATCTGATGGACTTCCCATTTGAAAGAGGCAGCAAGGGAAAGAACAAGGCGGATAGAGTTCATTTTGGCAACAAAGGAGAAGGTTTCAGTGTAGTCAATGCCTTCAACCTGTGAAAAGCCCTTAGCAACAAGACGAGCTTTATGTTTATCAACTTTCCCATCTGGTCCATACTTGGTTCTGTAAACCCATTTGCATCTAACAAGTTTTCGTCCCTTTGGTAAAGGAACAAGATCCCATGTATCATTTGCCAATAATGAATGATATTCTTCATTCATAGCTGCTTCCCAATCTGGATGGCCTGAAGCTTCTGCAAAGGTGTCAGGATCATAATTTACTGGAGCTTGAGCCAGTAAAGAAGAGGCTCTCTTGAACTGAGAACGTGTGCGTCGCTGATCTGTAGGATCACCAACAAGATCACCTGCTGCATCTCGAGTAGCACGAACCCATTTTGGAAGCTCAGGAGCTGAAGGAGGATCCTGAGATGGTGGGGGAGGATTGTCATCCTCACTTTCATCATCTGAAGAAGAAATGTTTTCAAAAGTAGAAGAGATAGGGAGAGGTGGCACAACCGCCAGACTAGGCTCGCAAGCCGATATATTTTCATCAAATTTTACATCTCTTCTAATGATAACATTTTTGGACTTAAATGGAATAAGTCTATAGCCTTTGACATCTTCAGAATATCCAACAAAAGTACATTTTTCACTCTTAGGTTCTAAAGCTTTATGCTTTTCATCTGGAATATGGGCCCACGCTTCACTTCCAAAAACACGAAAGTGACTTACATCTGGTTTGATTGAGCTCCATGCTTCTTCTGGAGTGATATTCTTTAAAGCCTTAGTAGGAGTGCGATTTATTATGTAATTTGCACAGTTAATTGCTTCTGCCCAAAAACTAAGACCAAGTCCTTTAGATTGTAGCATGCAATTAGCCATTTCCTTTAAGGTGCGATTCTTCCTTTCAGCTACACCATTTTGTTGTGGAGTATATGGAACAGTATGTTGCATTTGAATTCCATTCTTAGTGCAATAGTTGATGAATGTGTTTTTAACATATTCTCCGCCATTATCAGATCTTAACTTAAGAATTTGATGTCCAGATTGTTTTTCAACAAAGGCCTTGAAGGCCAAAAAAGTGTTAAATACTTCACTCTTGAGTTTTAAGAAGTATACCCAAGTGCGTCTGGAGAAATCATCAATGAAAGTTAAGAAATACTTGCAATCAGAGAATGACACAACTGGAAGTGGACCACATAAATCACTATGCACAAGCTGTAAAGGGGCTGAGGCGTGCCAAGAGGCACGTTTTTCAAAACTGTTTCGATGATGTTTTCCAAGTACACATCCGGAACAAACACCATCTCTGCAAGATACCATAGGAAGACCTGTCACCATATTTTCTTTACATAGATGCTGAAGGGAGCGATAGTTTAAGTGACCAAATCGCTCATGCCAAAGTTTGCTCACTTCATCGTTATGAGCAACAAATACTGAGGGAAGATTTGATGACCCAAAGTTGTGAAACTTATACAACCTTGTAGAATCATCAGCAATGCCAGTAGCCAAAATCTGTTTAGGATCTTTTAAGTCCTTGATTACAACATCATGAGGTGAAAATTCAACGATTTTACCTTCACCTGAATGAGTTATCTGATATACAGATAGAAGGTTGCAGGATAAGGTTGGAACACATAATACATCATTAAACTGACCATTGTCTAGATGAACAGTTCCAGTCCCTACAACATTAAGAGATCTATCATCACCAACATATATATTTTTGGTGTTACAATCATTTAAAGAAGAAAACATGGCTTTGTTTTTGGCCATGTGATAAGAAGCTCCAGAATCAATGAGCCACTCATGAGAATGAGAAGAAGAAGATACATTTAATGCATAGCCAGACCGAGATGCTTGACAACCACATGCAGAAAGTGCCATTCCTGAAGATGAAGTTGAAGTTGAAGATTGCCCCAAATGGATGTTATGCTTCTTCATTGCTGCTTCCAAGGCTTCCATCTTTTTAAAGCATTTTGATTCTAAGTGGCCATCTCGATTAGAAAAATTGCAATGTCTATCAGTCTTCTTCCCTTTGTTTTTATTTGTCTTATCATTTTGTTGAAATGATTTTTCATTTTGGGGCTGAAATTGCTTAGGACCCTTGTTTGGTTTAGGACCATTCTTTTTAGGATATGACTTCTTAGGATTCTTTGAATTTGGTTGCTGCTGGGCGGCTAACGCTTTCTTGGAAGAGTTTCCAAGATTAAGAAGACCAAGGTGTAAGAGTTTTTCTTGTTCTCTTATTAAACAATCACAAAAAGAGTCAAAGGAAGGGGGCTTGTAGTCTTTTCCTTGAGAAATGAAGGCTTCTCTTGTAGAATGGAAGGTGGAAACAAATACAGAGTAGGCTGGTCCCAACTTAGTAAGGATGGAATAAATAAGCTTACTATCTTCTTTCTTAACCTTAACACCTTCCAAAAGATATCTAAGGGTCTTGAACTTAGACAAGAAATCTTCAATGCAAGAAAAATTATTAGGGTCCAATGTAAGCAACTCATTTTCAAGTTGATGGGCTCTAATTTCATTTTTAATCCCAAAAACTTTATTGATTTGTTCCATTGCTTCATGAGGAGTTTCAAGTTCTGCAATATGGAATCTAAGATCTGGAGAGATAGACATCCCTATCAAACCACGTGCTTGATCTTGTCTATTTTCCCATTTAGCAGCCTTGTCTTCATCTTTCGGTTTCTTTTCTTGGCCTGTGGCTATTCGGTAGAGACCTTTACTTCTAAGTAAATCCTCCATGTAGGACAACCATTGGAAGTAGTTGGTGCTGTCAAGGGTAACTTGGTATTGACCTTCCATTTCAACAGAAACTGAAGCTAAAGATGCTAAAAGTAAGTGTTCCAATGGATATATCTCGAAAAATTAGGCTGGTTTAAAAAAAACGGCTCTGAAAAAGGCTTCCGGATGAAGAAGTTATGGCTTTTTGAAAAAAAGTTGTTGAAGTTGCCGACGAAGTGCGGGAATGTGCGGAAATGAAAAAGTCCGCCCCCACAAAATGGAGACTTGAACCCAAGACCTCTACTCTCTTAAAATAGCTTTGAACCAATTGATCTATACAAAAAATTTGAGAGAGAGAGAGAGAGAGAGAGGGGGGGGGGGGGTGCTTTGGGTTGCGTGCTTGCTTTGAGAAAGCTCTTTTTCCCTACAAAACAAAAAACACAAAACCCAACACGGACATGCAAAGAAAACGAACCTTATGGCTCGAAGTTAGCTTTACCCAAAAAAACTAAATATTTTCAAAAATGAACCTTGCGGCTCAAAGTTAGCTTTAGCCGAAAAACTAAATATTTTTCTCAATGTTTCTGATTTTCCGAGATCACACTAAGGTGCAGGGAAAAGAGCATACGCATGAGAAAAATCCTTCCTTTCTGTTTCTGATTTGCCCAGATCGCACAGAGTCGCAGGGCAAAGAGCATACGCAGAAATGAAAGGTATAGATCCGGTTAAAAAAAAGCTAAATAAACCGAAATCGAAATAAGCAGAGAGAAAATAACAGTAAACTGCAAATAAACACTGTATACCTCCAGATCTTAAAAATGACGCAGCTAGGGCTACCGGAAACCTTTTCGTGTGAAACGAAAGGGGTTCCTCACTGGAACAGATGCTCCAAACACAACAGAGCAGTCCTCTCGGCCCGAAAGCAGTCAGAAACAGCAGATCTAGGAAACGGCAGTCGGATGCAGTTCTACCGGCTTCAGATTTGGATCACCAACGGACGCGGCCCTCAAATAGCTCTGATACCATGTAGGAATTTACAGGGTAAGTTCCTTAGAAAGAACACCAAAAGGACACCGCTCACAACCAGATCACAGATCAATACACCAGTATTTTTGACGTGGTTAAAACCCTCAAAGAGGGAAACAGTCCACGGCCTGAGCCAACGCGGCCAGTTCAGGCAATTTATTAATCAAAGAATGAAAATTTACATAAGCTTCTCTCATGCACGGATTACCCTACAAATGACCCTCCATGCGCTTTAAATAGAATTCATGGACCAATCGGGTGTCAAGCCACGGATCAAGTGTCGGTAATACCGAGGAGAGAATGAACCGTCACATCACTACATATCGTGACCGTCGGATTGTAAGTTACAAAATGTACAACGGTAAAGAAACACACTTTACCTAACTCTATACCTAACTCTATACTAGACCAAGTTGTACTTAACTATTTCCTATGTGTCGGAATATCCTAACAGGAAACACACTGGTAGAGCTCCATCTCTCTCAATGGACCTTGTTTCATGAAAAACAAGTCTAACTCCTTCAGAAGTATTATTTGATTCTTTGATCATCGTGGTTTCCACACTAGCTTGAGTTAAAGATGTAGCACCTGCCCTGCTCTTGGTCGATCAACAAAAATTCCAAGCCAAGTCAAATTAGTTGTTTCGATTAGAGATGAGGGGTATATTGGTGCACAAGTAATGTGTTTGTTAAAGTTTAAGTTTCATTTCTGGTATTGCTCTGCTGCGAGCAGGCCTAGACAGTACATTGGTGAAGTCATGCATTTACACAAGCATCACTCTGCTGCCAACGAGCTTGATCATTACCCTAGCAGAGTTACTTGCATCACCTCTTTGCTCAAGAAGCCTTTCTATTCTTTCACCTTATTCATTTTTCTTTTTTTTTCATTTTTTCATTTTTTCAAAGATGTGTGCATAAACACTTATTTATTTTAGAGGCAAAATAGGGATCCTGATTTATTGAGAGAATAAGAGGTTGTTCCTTCAGAGAAGTATGTCTTATATACCTCTGACATACTTGTTAAGGTTTTCCCCCTCACCTTACTCTACTTGAATAAGCTGACAAGGGTTAACCCAAAACAAACGACTATAACAGGTGGTACTAGTTAGAGCGCAAGTGTTGTGTTTTCACCAAGATTCACTTCGAACGTAATGTAATTTCCATTGGTGTATTATTAACTAAAGATACACAGTTCTTCATAAAGAGAGAGGATGATAGATAACCAAGTGTTGATAGATGTAGAAGTCCTCTTGTACTTTACCCTGCTTGCCTTAAGAGTTTGTCAGGGTTTCATACAAAACTAACCTACAGATGTAAACAAGAAAACAAAACAATAAATCAAAGAGCATAAGAAAACTAGAAAGAGGATAAAGTAAGAAAATCAGGAAAGAAAGCAAGCAAAAAAACAAATAAATAAATCAAACATGCACGCAAGAAAACAAGACATAGAGCAAACACTACTCCTACACTTAAGCTAATGGTGCATGGGTCTAATCACGTAAAGCGATATTTCCAATGTAGCCATCGACACATTGGTTGACCCATGTTAGTGAAGGCATCGTTCGCGAAAAGGACAATCAAGTGAACCATCAAACATGAAAGATATAACAATGAAGATGAAAACATTCCAAGTTTGAATGCGTCCACAGAAAAGAAAAGAGTGAAAGGAAAGGGCAAGCATTTTGTAGACTTAACATGGTGCCATCACACGCTACATGCAGATGATAAGCATGCACACTCTCTTGATTATGACAGACAAGAAAACATGAGAAAGAGAGACAATTTACACCTTGCAAGAGTGCTTGCTATGTATGATTCCTCCAATGCATGAATGACAGGATCATGTGATTCAGTTGGAGGAAGCGAAGTATGTGTATTGGATTGATCTTTAATGCATACATATGAGTGATGAGGAGCCTTAGGTGTTTCAACAATTTCCTGATCGGAAGTGAAACTAACCTTAGGACAGTGAGCGCCTGACATAACCATCAGCTTAGGTTGAAGTGCCTCGACAACCTACAAGATTTCTACTTCATCGACAAATAGATCATCATAAATGGGTGAATTTGAAAGATCAACAACAATTGAATCAACATTATGATCAAATATAGGAGTAAAGAGATCACGACAACTATGATCGGAAAAATCAATGATTTCATCGGCATCCTCATGGTCAGATGAATCATAAAGAAGGGTATATGAGAAGCAAGAATGTTTACCCTTTGTGTTCCTAAAAACAGTAGATGAAAAATAGAGTGGATTCTCAATGAAATATTTGTCCTCTCCACTATCAAATGATGGATTGACATCTGGTGTGTTTTGTAAATGATCGAAAGTAGATGCATTTGGGGATAAATTTTCACAATGAAAATCAGAAATAATAGAATCACCAATGGTGTCAGGAAAAGCAGAGGAGGCACCACTACAGGGAAAATTTTAAGAACCCCCCCTAAATTTACATGTATAATAAATGGGCGAATCTCCATGGTATATAGGAAAACTGGAAGGTGATTTTATCAATAATATGATATGTATATATAATTTTCTGGCGAATCTCTCACCAGGCATGGCAAATATTTTACTCAATTATAAAATCTTGTATTTATTGAATACACAAATGAAATCATTGCATTTCTTTAAAATATCTTTTGAAATCAAAATTAGCAAAATTACATATCAATAACCTAGTGGGTGTAGGATAAAATTCACCCGTGCCATTCACAAAAAGCATGAGAAAAAACCTAATACTAAATATAAAACCAAGAAAAATTCAAATTCATCACTTCTAGGGACCTCGTAACCACCCTGCCATTACACAAGTATGTTCCTGTTTGCAATTATAAAAATTACCCAAATTACAATCTGTTTACTCCAGCATATGTGGAAAGTTATAGAAGGATGACTAGTGCAATAAATCCATTCCTTCTAGCCCTAGATTTGTTTCAGTTTAAAACAAAAGTATACAAATAAACTTGTCGAATGTCTATGCTTTAACCATTCACCTTAAGATGTTTTTACAATATAATTTCCTAAGTCTATTTAATATCTTCATTATCATAAAAACCAACCTATATCCATCTTAACTCCACATCTACCACTCTTAGGGGGATGCAATCTATTTATCCCTCTGAGCACATGGTAGACCCAGAATTAAGATGGATCTAAGATGATAGAATTTCCCCTTTAAATAGTCTATGCTCACATGAATACCATGGTATTACCATGGGTCAATACCATGGGTTATCATAAACCTAGAGCTTAAAAATTACTATTAGTAATTTATAAAAATTAATAAAATTAATAGTTGATTTTTATTTTATTTTTTATTTAACCAAGCTAAAATGTTTAACATACATTAAATTACAACATCCATTTTTACTCTTGATCGGATCAAATATTTTTTCACTCTATGCTAGTTTGCATATCATGATATTTGATACCTCTCGGGGGTTAGTAGATCCAGAGTAAAGATGGATCTATGCCGGTTTAATTCCCCCATTTAAATAGGCTACATTCAAGGTGAATACCATGGGTCAATACCATGTGCCATTTTGGTGAATACCATGGGTCAATACCATGTGCCATTTTTATTTTTATTAATACTAATATTAGGGTTAATAATGTTCTTTTGCATGGTATTAATAATAATCTAGTCCATGGTATTTGTCCCATAGTATTTTGCCCATAGGTTTCACCTAAATATAACGCATTTTTTGAGTGTTTGTAAATATAAGGTGACTTATGGAGTAAATATAAAAAATGTTTTATTTGTTTACCATACCTCTTGTTTATTTATATTTTTATTAATTTACCATACCTCTTTTACAAACATGGTATTTGGCCCATAGGATTCACTTAAATAAAACCTCTTTCTTGAGCCTTCATAAATAGAACGAGGGTTATGGACTAAATATAAAAAGAGGTTTTATTTATTTACCATGCATCTAGTTTATTTATATTTTTATTTATTTACCATACCTTTTGAGTAAGTATAAAAAGACGTTTTACTTATTTACCATACCTCCACTTTACTTATATTTTTATTTGTTTACACCCTTGCATGTATATAAGGTGACTTATGGAGTAAATATAGAAAATGTTTTATTTATTTACCATACCTCTCATTTATTTGTATTTTTATTAATTTACCATACCTCTTTTATAAATATGGTATTTGGGCCTTTCGCCCATAGGATTCACTTAAATAAAACCTATTCTTGAAAATGGGTGAATGGAAGGTTGTAACTCCTAATTTCAAGGGCTAAATTTACCTTTTTTACCCTCTCCCTTAAAATAAGGTGGTCTATTTGAGGTGATTTGTAAAAATGTACTATGATACAAATATTTGCCCACTAAAAATTTAAAACCCCTTAATTTCGCCAAAGAGTGAACATTTGCCCCTAAAATTTTCTATGCACCACTAGTACAAAATGGCTAATTAGTTACTGAAAAAAAACTAAAATTTGCATATAAATGACCATTTTTCAGTTGGTGACCAATGGTAGCTAATTTACAATATCTTATAATGCGACCAACTTTTAGTCGTTTTTAACTTAGTCATTAATTGGTTCTCAATTTTATCATCTAGTAGTATATTTAGTCATAAATTTAGTCATTGATTTAGTCATTAATTGTCATAATTAATGACCAAATATACAACAAAATGTATTACTATATGATGACCATATAAAACCAATTAGTGACCAAAGAAATATGACAAAAATGTTGGTCGTGTTATAAGATACTGTAAATTAGCTAGTAATAGTCATATATATGCAAAATTTAGTCATCACTTGAAACAAATTAATGACCAAAGAAATATGACTAAATTTCGGTCGTCTTATAAGATACTGTAAATTAACTACTAATAGTCATACATATGCAAAATTTAGTCATTGCTTGAAAGAATTAATGACCAAAGAAATATGACTAAATTCTGGTAGTGTTATAAGATACTATAAATTAACTATTAATAGTTGTGTATATGCAAAATTTAGCCTTCATTTGTAATCACAAATTTATCATTTGTAGTAGTCATATATTTTTTCTTGGTAGTTTCATATTCATTATATAAACAACTAATTTAGTAGTTTATATTCATTTCATTTACTTTCATTAATAATCATTATAAATGACTAATTTGGTCATATATTCATTTTACATCTGCTTATCATTAATCAATATAAACTACTAATTCAATATTTTTAAATTGATTTTATGCGTTCATTATTAGGCAACATAAATTAATTAATATGACTTTGCGACTAAATTAAAAAATGTCATACAAAGTTACATATGTTAATTACAATACTAAACAATATCAAGTGCAACTATAAATAATTTTAGGCTCAATAATTATATTATATTGAATGTTAAGTATTACAATATGAGTTTCCTACTTAATATTGGTTGGACTACAATTTACACATTCAATATTGTTTCATCACTTCAAAACATTATCATTGTGTTTCCAAGGCATTGCAAGTGAATTCACCAACTCTGAAGACATGATCATCAGTCTCTATGTGTGTGTCTTATGCGGGATATTAGCTCTAAGGGTATCACTAGACCAATTTTCTTCTCTCTCTCTTTTTGCATTTGTCACTCCAGTGTTATTGTTCTCCTCTTTCTTTAATTCCTACTTCTTACCATCAATGTTGAGTTCCTTTTCTGAAAACAAAATAAGATACAATGTAGAGTATAAGACATGAAAAACGATGAACACTAGACTATAAATGATTTATACGACATATACCTCAACATTAGCAATGTCAAAGCCATTTCCCCATAAAAGAAAGAAACTTGAACAAGTTTCCTTTAGTTGGGCGATAATGGCCACTATGTGGCCAGATGACCTGTATAAACATAGAAAATAAAATGTTATCATAGAAAATAACACCTTAGTAACTTAGTATTCAACCTTCAGGGAAAGCTTAGGCACAATCATGTCAACTAAGTTACATGCTAAAAAGATCAAGTTGTAAATAACTTGTGAAAACAAATAATCTGAGGTGTAATGTCTAATCCTTGTCATTTTATTCGCAACAACATTTCATTCTCTAATGCATGAACTTGGTCAAGTATATAAACAACTTGTGCTCAAATAAAAACATGAAATTAAACTTTTCTAATAGTCATGAAAATATTTTAACACAAAACAACTAAAAGGATTTTAATCAATTAAGTGTAATACTAATTTCTTCTTCAAGCTTTGGTTGTTGTTTAAATGGACATGATACCAAGTATTTTCAATTTCATAGTTAAAAGACAAAACAAAATCAAAAGAAACATTCAAAATACAATCAAACAATGAAGAGAGGATATCATGGAATGGACATTGCAATTATAAAAAAATTGTTTACCTGTCCATTGATGTCTTGTCTGGCATTCCTAAAATTCTTGCTTGCCCAAAATAACCATGAGGTGAAATTATCACAACATTAAAAACCGTAGGAATCCCTACTAGAAACTCGAACAATTTTTCTTTAGTTGGGAAATAGTGACCACCATGTGGCTAGATGAATTGTATAAAGAAAGTAAATAAAACATCACCATAGAAAAGAAAACCTTAGGAACTTAGTATTCAACCTTTAGGGAAAATCTTAGGCATAATCATGAAAACTAAGTTACACATTTTAAGGGCCAAGTGGCAAATTAACATACCATATTTCCAGTTCTCCATTTTTTATTGCACCAAACTGACTAACATCTAATCCAAAAAGCCAATAATTTTCATTATAGTGGATCAAGAAAGTTTCTACAAGCAACTTATTAAGAAGCACCTTCTCCATTCTCCACTCAAGAGGAAAATTAAATGCCCAGTAAATATGAAAATCCCCTTTTCGGCTACTCTCAGGAATCATGTATATCTACATATACAAAACAACAGTGTAAGAGGAAAGTGTGTAGAAAAAATATCTATAAAATTGAAATAGATGACAATGATGACATAATGAGAAAAAGGAATGAAAATTATGAAACCTGATTTATTTGCATAAGGAAAAAGTCAAATAGAAATAAAAAACAAATCTCAAGATTTACACAAGAAAAATGGCACCCTTATTACAATTTTTTTCATTCTAGTGCTCCTAAACATCATCAAGTTGTTGTTACTAAAAAGTGTTTCTATTTTAAAGTGTATCTTGAAGAGGATGATAAAGGGAGAAATCCACATGATTTCAAACTAACATTTAAAACAAGCAAGAAAATAATGTTGATCTTTGATGCAGGTGCATTCAGCCCAAGGGAAATCATTGTAAATAGTAGACATAGGGGGTCATGCATTTTTGGAATTAGTTTCCTAAGTTCCAAGTCAGTTTAATATCTAGGCTTTTAAGTGTGATTTAATTAGATGTTCTCAAAATAAATAAATGAGAACATAGGAACTAGGGAGAGCTTTTAGGCATAAAAGGAATGGATGTGGACCATAAGTGGTAAGGAGGCTTTTCTATTTTAAAATGGGGAAAGATGGAATAAAGCCTCAAGAGGCTTTTTGTCATATGTATGTATTGCATGTAGAGCTTTAGAGCTTTTATTTGAGTGATTTAGGGAAAGGATGGGATTAGTAATCCAATCCCAGTTCTATATAACCATATGTAAGCCTACGGGCAGAGGAGGAGGCCACTAGTGTTGATAATCAGGCCTGTGAGAGAGGGAGGCCTTGCATAATTGAATATTAGGCCTGTGTGTCTGTGCATGTGTGTGAGCGAGACCGAGGAGTCTCGGATGTAACCCTGCTTTTACATTAATATATATTTTGAGTTAATTCCTGTCTGTGTCAATTATGTTGAAGAATATTTCATGGATGTATGAATTATTATGAATTCGTAGGCTCTGCAGGTTGCAGACAAAATTCTGCAGGACACAGAGGAATGAAGTGTTTAAGAGGAATCACTGCCAAGTGAAAGGCAGAACAACCTTGGAGGAGGAGTTGCAGCGATTCAGAAGAATCGAAGTGGAGCATTGAATCCATTAAAACTCTATGAGAAGGACAAAGATTAAAGGAGAGCAAAGAGTTTAAGCCCAGAAGGAAGAGCGCGCGGCGAAGGAACAGAACACCAAAATCTTTTGAGAAGCAAATCATGAGAATTACAAAGAAGTGAAGTTAAAGCCTTCTGAGAAGAGAAGAGAACTGAAGCTCATTTTCTTTATATCGGTGCGCGTAAGCTTTTGAATGTTGTTTTACAGAGTTCTATGAATAACTCTGTTTACACAGAGAATTCGCAATAATTCCTTAAGCGGAACACTATTTCGGATTTGAAACTTTATTAGATTGGTTCATGTTATATCGGGTCCGACCCAAACATTGCATCGGAGAAGTGTAAGAGGAGTGGCTGCCTTTGGAACTGGTGAAGCGCGAGCTCCGACATTTCGGAGCCGAAGTATTATATAAAGGGGCAGAAGGAGGTGTCGGGTCCGCAAAACCCATCTCATCACCAACCGGAGAGGCACGATAACTATTACCGAACCCGCCGATATTCCGGACCTGAAATCGTTATAGGAAGGAATGTAAAGAGGTGTCGGGTCCACAAGAGTGATCGCATCGCAAACTTGGAGGCGCACCAAGTATTGATGTTTTAGGAATTGCCGATGGCGATATGCAACTATCGCATCGGAGGAAAGGAAGGGGAGTTAAGGGATTGTTGCAATGGCCGAATAGGTGGACTCGCCGATATTTATAGAGGTGGCCGTATAAAATTTGAAATCCATATATGTGGACTAGAGCGGGATTTACATGGTTTCCCGTGTATTTGTATTATGTGTGGCCACGGGGTTTTAAGACTTAACACATATATTGTAATGCTTGCGATGGTTATTTAGGCTCCGATAAAGGGATGGCTTGATTTTAATGTAAGTCCATGATTTATAAAAGGCTTAAAGCCTAGAATACTTCCGATAAGGCTTTGTGGGCCATAACCCACAGGCCCAGGTTCGAAATTTATATATGAAAGGGGATTTTGGAAAATTCCCAAGATCTCTTTTCATCAATCTTTCTAGGTTCCAAAAACATTCTTTCAATATTAACAACCTTCTTTACAAAGCAAATATCCATTAACCAAAATCCCAAGGAATACATTTTTTCTTTCACCGCATCACAATTTTGTTCCATAAAAGTTTACCAATTAATCCTAATGTCACTCAAAATTTTCACAAAACCATTTACTAAACAAATTGTCTCATTTATATTTTACAAGATGAAGTTTGAAAAGTGCAAATTGATTTTGATTTGGATTTGGTGAGACTTAGAGCTTGAACATAATTCTGTGTTTATTACACACCCATGTTCTCATCATGGCTTATGAGGTTCATGCCAACCACTTTGAGAACTCTATATTGCAATCACCATGACTTGGGACTTTTCCATGATCACAATGGGGAGGGTGAGTGGTAAAACCCTATTAGTTGACCTATACATACCCTAAGGAGAGTACAAGTCCTACCCATTTAGGTATTGGCTCATTGAGCATGTAAATATCAATAAAATAGAAGAGAAAATGTGGACAAAGGTTGTAAGAAATGCATGTATTAATAAGAATCTTATACTTAAAGTGAGATCATAATTATATAGAAGTTACCTAGATTTCAAGAAGTCAACTTTTAGTTCTAATTAAACAAGAACCCCAATGAAACATCCTTCACTTCCAAACATATGTTTACGAAATCACATTAATAAGATATATATTTCCTCACCTACCTATCATTGTGAAAAACATAAGGATAAGAAATATGAAACTCTTCATCTAAAGTAATGCCTAAATGTTTCGAAGTGGCTCTTGATTAATGTTTTTTCCACACCAATGTCTCTTGACATTGTGATAGCATTCTTTGTCTCAAGGAATAGGTACAAAACATCTCCCTATACATCAACACCATATGAACCAATTTTATGTTGAACAAGCTAACTACCATATTAAGTAATTTGATTGAAAAAATTCAATCCTAAGCTAACTATCTAGAAACCATATAACAACTTGTAGTTTCAGTATTCTACCATAATGTTGGCATTATGAGACAAGTGTTGTCCTTGATGGCAAACTACACTGATGACAAATCAGAATGCAGAAGGTCAGCAACAAGGAATTGATGATCAGACTATAAGAAGAAGAGAAAATTCATATACGCAGGGTCATCAAGCCCAAGTCGCGTGTATATGCAGGTTGGCTTCATTAAAAGCGCGTGTATGTGGAAAACTCATTTTGGTCCGTGGCGGTTATTCCTTGGAAGTTGTGCCTATGGTTTTGGACCTCGGTGTCTCGACGGACGTGTTGATCCCTATTTTTGAAGCTGTTGGTATTGGATTTCTATGGTTTTGGCTCTTGGTATTGAACAAGGCCTAAGGCTATATAAGGAGAAGAAGATCATTAGGCAAAAGTATCTAAAAAAGTCTTGAATATCTGATAAAGTATTAGATCCAGTATGCAGGTTATTGGTTGATGATGTATTGCTTGATCTGAGCTAAGGAGAGATCTCATCTGTTGACGGAGAACAAGATCTAAGGAGAGATCAGGATCAAATGGTTTGAAATGAACTATCTTTATATGGTTGATTATGCGTATTTCTAGATCTACATACTGATGCAATGTTATGTTCTGGGTATAACTGAAATCTGGTACAGCTGCAAGTTATGAAAAATTATTTTTAGATCTGTACGCAGGTTGTCTTCGGTAAAACCGCGTGTATACGCGGGTTTCCTTCATTGTAGTAGCATATATCTTTTGGAGCTTGATTTTTGGGTTGCAGCTGGATCTGACTGTTATTGCAGAGTTCTGTAGTCTGCTCTGTGTTCTGGTGACTGGGTTTGACAGGGTATCAGTGGTTCAGTGATTCAGAGATTGTTGATGCAAGTATTGGTTGTTTTGTAATCTGCTATGAAAGTTGAATGAATTGTGGTCTTCAGATTGTAATGTTGTGCTTCAGGAATATCCAGTCTGAAAATGTATGAAAAGTGGTACCTGAAGGAAAGAAGATTGTAGGCCTGCACCTACGTACTAGTATCTTAGCTAGTACAAGAGCAAAGGGGATTGGAGCTCCCTTCCAAGGAAGTTTGGAGAACGAGAGAGGGTTGTAGCCCTCTGCAGGTTGTAGCCTGCGTACTGGTATAAGGCTGCACCAGTACAAAAGATTGTAAACTGAAGCTCTTATTAAAGAAAGATAGAGACAACTTGCAGCAGGTGGTTTTCACCCACATTGGGTTTCCACCTTATATCATGGTGTTCATGTGTGTGGCTTTTGTGTGATAATCTGTTATACTGCATCTGTTTACTTTTAATATGGTTAATAATGTCCTGATGCATTTACTGAAGATAAACTAACTGAATCATAAGTTTTCTGGTTATACGCTGGTTTCCTTAGACACAGTAGCGTGTACACGCTGGTTCACTTAACTGAAGTCGCGTATATGTTTCATAGTATTTGAAAAGTTTTATTGATCTGATAATACTGATTCACCCCCCCTCTCAGTATTATTTCCAACAATTGGTATCAGAGCAGGTCCTTCAGAGAAGCTTGATCGCTTGAAGGAAGATCATTCATCATGAGCAACTACGAGAAAGAAGCATCAATCAGGCCACCGGTTTTTGATGGGACAAACTTCAATTATTGGAAGGTAAGTGTTACTGCCTATCTTCAATCTCTTGGTACAGAAGTTTGGGACATCGTAGAGACAGGCTACACTTTTCCTTCAGCTACTCCTACAGATCTAGCCGAGAAAAAGAAGTATGAAACAAATGCGAAAGCAGTCAGTACTCTATTAGGATGTATATCCCAATCGGAATTCATGAAGGTAATGCACTATAAATCCGCAAAAGAAATATGGGACAAAATTATCACGAGCTATGAAGGAGACGAATAGGTAAAGCGTGCTAAACTTCAAACTCTCAGGATTAAGTATGAGACTCTCAGAACGTATAATGATGAAAGTGTGGCTAACTATTTCCTTAGGGTAGATGAGATTGTTAATTGCATGAAAAATTTGGGTGAAGAAATAAGAGAGGCGATTGTGGTTGAAAAGGTTCTAAGATCATTGTCCCCCAAATTTGAATCTAAAGTGTCTGCAATAGAAGAAAAGGAAAATCTACGAATTCTTACTATGTCTCAGCTTCACGGAATTCTAACTGCTTATGAAATGAGAAAAGGAGGTCCATCAGACAGAAGAGAGGCTGCTTTCAAGGCTTCAGGCAAAGAAGATTATTATGAGACAAGTCACATGCCAGAAGATGAAGAAGAAGAATCAAATTTCGTCAGAAATCTTCAAAGGGGTTCTGGAAGGTTCAGAGGTAAGTTACCTTTTAAATGTTTTGCTTGTGGAAGAGTAGGTCATTATGCTGCCAAATGTCCTCACAAAGATAATAATGACAAGGGAAAGGAACCTGCTAGATGGAACAAGAAACATAGTGCAAATAAGAAAAGCTACTACACTCATGAAGATAGTGATGGTCTATCAAACAGTGATGAAGATGAACGAGGTAATGAATATAAGTTGTTAATGGCATTTGAAGATGATGATTATATGGATGCTGTAAATGTGGATGACCTTTATGATGAAATTACTGGACTCAAGAGATGTATAGAAGAAAAGAATATGATTATTGATACTCTACAATTTCAAATTGATGAAAAGGAAAAACATCTTGAAAAATTGGAATGTGAGATTGTTTGTCTTAGAAAGGAGATTGAGAAAACAAAAGCGATTAATCTTAAATTTATTAAAGGATCTGAAACCTTGGATGAGATTATCAATGTGCAGCGATCTCCTCTGATCAAGACGGGTCTTGGATATAATGGAGAAACATCTCAAGCATCTACCTCTAAAAGCTATCTTGATGTAGCAAGGAGAAGCGAGCAAAGGCCAAATAAAAGTCATCAGGTGAATCAGGGATAGTTTACCTCAAATAAAGACCATCAAGAAACTCGGGGACAAACTGCCTTAAGGACAAACAAAAGCCACAATCAGCCTCAGGTAAAATCTTCCCAATTTGCTCCAAGAATGAATGTGAATAGAAGCTACAATCGGTTGGATGATAGATCTGATTATCGCAGAAGTTTCTTCAATGGCCAATGCTTTTTTTGCCATAACTTCGGTCACAAAGCAGCTCAATGTGTTGCCTACAAGACAATCATGACTAGAGAAGCTCAAAAGAAAGGGAGAATGACTGGAATCATGAAAAGGACTTATAACAACTTTTCAGTTCTTGAAAATGAAGTTGAATGCTCTATTTGTAATAACTTTGGTCATGAAGACTCTGAATGCAGGAGCAGGTTCCAGAAGACAACTCAGAAGGAACAAACCTCAAATGTCAGAACATGGAGAATAAAGGAACCACAACCAGAAAGATGTGGGATAGCCTTTTATGCAGAAGGTCAAGAAAGTCTATGGTACATTGACAGTGGATGTTCGAAGCATATGACAGGGGACAAAGAAAAACTTGAGTCATATACCGCATTAGAAAAGGGGAAGAAAGTTTCTTTTGGAAACGACATCTTTGCAACCATAAAAGGAAAAGGTGTTGCTCCATTAAAAGAGAAGGTCAAAGCTGGAAATGTTTTGTATGTTGATGGATTGAAGCATAATCTTCTGAGTGTCAGTCAGATGTGTGATCGAAGAACAGAGGTAATATTCAGATCAAATGGATGTTGTGTTCGTGACCTTGATATAGGTAAAACAGTGATCAAAGGAAGAAGGACTCCAAATAATCTATACATATTTGAAGAAGGACCACAACAATGCTATTTGAGCAAGGATGATGAACACTGGCTATGGCATCGGAGGTTGGGGCATCTAATCTTTTCACAAATAAGGAAAGCATGCAAATATCAGGCAGTTCGTGGTCTTCCAAATATCAAAATTCCAGACAACACTATATGCAAATCTTGTCAGTTTGGAAAGCAAACCAGAACTAATTTTCCAGAGAAGGAAGGATCAGCTAGCATGCCTCTTGAGTTAGTACATACAGATACATGTGGTCCATTCAGAAAAAGAACACCTCGAGGAGAAGAATACTTGATATTATTCATTGACGATTTCTCCAGGTTTGTCTGGTTAGGGCTTATGAAGCACAAAGATGAAGCATTCGAAAAATTCAAATCCTTCAAAGCTTTGGTTGAAAATGAATCAGGACACAAAATTAAGTGCCTCAGATCTGACAGAGGTGGGGAGTTTACCTCAAACGAATTCTTCGATTTCTGTGAAGAAAATGGGATAAGAAGAGAATTCTCTACAGCTAGAACTCCTCAGCAAAATGGGGTTGTGGAAAGAATGAACAGAACAATTCAACAAATGGCTCGTGCTATGCTTGATGAATCAGGTACTCCCGCAACTTTCTGGGGTGAGGCTGCACATGCTGCGGTTATTATTCTTAACAAAACAAATGTCCGAGTAAACAGCACTCAAACACCTCATGAGCTCTGGAGTGGTGAGACTCCTTCGGTGAAGCATTTCAAAATCTTTGGGAGCAAATGTTATATTAAGAATACTGATGAGCAACTTGGAAAACTTGAACCAAGAGCAGATGAAGGCATTCTTCTTGGTTATTCTCCACATAGCAAAGCATACAAGTGCTACAACAAAAGACTTGGCAGAATTGTTTATAGCATTGATGTAGTGGTCGATGAGAAGGGATATATTCCTAGGCAAGTTCATCATGAAGACATTGAAGAAGATGAAGGCTACCCTCAAAGGCAGAGTGATGAAGAAGAAGAACCTCAAGAAGAACCTCAAGAAGAAGAAGAGCATCAAGAAGAACCAGAGGAGCAGACAAGAATAGAAGAGAAGACTCCATCCAGATATGTTCAAAAGAATCATCCAGAATCTCAGATTGTGGGGTAGAAAGAAGCAGGAATACAAACAAGAAGAAGAATTGCAGAAGCTTCAAGCTATTTGGCATTACTCTCTTCCACTGAACCACAAAATGTGAAAGAGGCATGCAAAGATGAATGTTGGGTCAAAGCAATGGATGAAGAACTTGAGCAGATCGAAAAGAACAATACTTGGGAATTGGTTCCTAGACCAAAAGATAAAAATGTCATAGGGACTAAATGGGTCTTCAAAAATAAATTGAATGAAAATGGAGAAGTAATTAGAAACAAGGCCAGACTTGTTTGTAAAGGATATGCGCAGCAAGAAGGAATAGATTTTGAAGAGACCTTTGCTCCCGTTGCAAGACTTGAGGCCATCCGAATGTTCCTTGCTCTCTCAAGCTTTCAAAACTTCAAGGTTTTTCAAATGGACGTGAAATCAGCCTTTCTGAATGGAGACTTAGAAGAAGAAGTATATATTGAGCAGCCAGATGGTTTCATTCTTGGGAATGATCCAAACCTTGTATGCAGATTGAAAAAGGCTCTCTATGGTCTCAAACAAGCTCCAAGGGCTTGGTACTATCGGTTGGACAAATATCTTCACCAACAAGGTTTTTCAAAAGGATCAGCAGATAGCAATCTCTATATGAAAGTTGAAAATAACAAATTGCTAATACTTGTTGTGTATGTAGATGATATTATCTTTGGCAGTAATGAAGAGGCTATGAGTCAAAACTTTGCCTCTGTTATGCAGAAAGAATTTGAAATGTCATTACTTGGCGAATTGACGTACTTTCTTGGATTGCAAATCCAACAAAATGAAGGAGGTATTTGCTTGTCTCAAACCAAGTACCTCAAGAAGATCTTGAAGAAGTATGGCATGGAAGATTCAAAGCCAGTTTGTACCCCCATGGTTACAGGATGCAGCCTCAGTGCAAATGATGAATCAGCAGCAGTTCACCAACCAACTTATAGATCCATGATTGGGAGTTTGCTTTATTTGACAGGTACCCGACTAGATATTATGCATGCAGTAGGAATTGTTGGAAGATTTCAAGCCAACCCAAAGGAAACTCATCTTCAGGCAGTCAAAAGAATCTTCAAGTATCTTCAAGGGACCCAAAACTATGGCTTATGGTATCCTAGAGATACAGATCTCACTCTTCATGCTTACACAGATGCAGATTGGGCCGGAAGTGTGGATGATAGGAAAAGCACAAGTGGTGGTGCTTTCTTCATGGGTTCCAGATTAGTATCTTGGTTCAGCAAGAAACAGAGTTCGATTGCCTTATCCACAACTGAAGCAGAATATGTGGCTGTGGCATCTTGTTGCACACAACTTCTTTGGATGATGCAGACCTTGCAGGATTTTCAAATCACTTGCACTCCACCAGTCTCTATCTTATGTGATAATACAAGTGCAATCAGCATTTCAAAGAATCCAGTCATGCACTCAAAGACCAAGCACATACCAATCAAGTACCATTTTCTTCGGGAACAAGTGCTTGAGCAAAAGGTCAAGTTGGAGTATGTTCCTTCTAAGGAACAAGTTGCTGATATTCTCACAAAACCACTGCCCAGGGAAACTTTTGAATATCTTAGACAAAAGCTGGGAGTTGTTGATGCTTCATCCTGCTGTTGAAGCTTGTCTGTTCTATAGAAAATTTGGTATACGCCAGTTACGTAAGGGATATCCGCGTATATACGCCGATTTATACTGGGAAAGTCGCGTGTATGGTGTACGCGTGTTGCAGAAAGCATATCCGCATGCATACGCTGTTTTATGCAGGAGAAGTCGCGTATATGGAGTTCTGAACAGCAAGGGTAGACTCCGGTTGGAGAAGGTCTGAGATGGGTATGCCAGAATTCTTCAGGCACAGTTTCAGGGGGTGCAGCAGGCACAGGTTCAGGGGGAGCAGCTTAAAGTCTCATAAAGCATTGTTGGCTTTTAGATGCTTTTGGTTCTAGTACACAACTGTTGTTGGTTTCAGGAGAAGGAGCTCAGAAAGAAATCTTGGTTGCTGATCTAAAAGATGTGTATCAGATGCTGCTTGTGACTTTCATAAGTCTTGGTCTAGATTTGTTGTCTCTATGTCATGTATCTCTTCTGTGATATCTCTTTTATGGTGTCAAGGTCATGTAACGGCCTATGTTGGTTTCCCCACTATGCCTGGGATGAATGATGTAATATAATTGGTTGTTTCTGATGTATCCCCTCTTGGTTGGGAGTATGGATGAGTCTTTTGGTGATAGGAAGGTCCTTTATGATGTATAAGTCTTGGTTCGTTTGAAGAACATCTTTTGCAGATCTTGCCTACAATCAGGGGGAGCATGTTCAGCACAGCAGAGCAGAGAGATCAGCATGTACTCAGGGGGAGCACAGCCCTTTGCCCTTGATGACAAAGGGGGAGAATGATTCTAAGGATCTTGGAGTTGCCATCAAGTCCAAAGGGGGAGATTGTTGGCATTATGAGACAAGTGTTGTCCTTGATGGCAAACTACACTGATGACAAATCAGAATGCAGAAGGTCAGCAGCAAGGAATTGATGATCAGACTATAAGAAGAAGAGAAAATTCATATACGTAGGGTCATCAAGCCCAAGTCGCGTGTACACGCAGGTTGGCTTCATTAAAAGCGCGTGTATGTGGAAAACTCATTTTGGTCTGTGGCGGTTATTCCTTGGAAGTTGTGCCTATGGTTTTGGACCTTGGTGTCTCGACGGACGTGTTGATCCCTAGTTTTGAAGCTGTTGGTATTGGATTTCTATGGTTTTGGCTCTTGGTATTGAACAAGGCCTAAGGCTATATAAGGAGAAGAAGATCATTAGGCAAAAGTATCTGAAAAAGTCTTGAATATCTGATAAAGTATTAGATCCAGTATGTAGGTTATTGGTTGATGATGTATTGCTTGATCTGAGCTAAGGAGAGATCTCATCTGTTGACGAAGAACAAGATCTAAGGAGATATCGGGATCAAATGGTTTGAAATGAACTATCTTTATATGGTTGATTATGCGTATTTCTAGATCTACATACTGACGCAATGTTATGTTCTGGGTATAACTGAAATCTGGTACAGCTGCAAGTTATGAAAAATTATTTTTAGATCTGTACGCAGGTTGTCTTCGGTAAAACCGCGTGTATACGCGGGTTTCCTTCATTGTAGTAGCGTATATCTTTTGGAGCTTGATTTTTGGATTGCAGCTGGATCTGACTGTTATTGCAGAGTTCTGTAGTCTGCTCTGTGTTCTGGTGACTGGGTTTGACAGGGTATCAGTGGTTCAGTGATTCAGAGATTGTTGATGCAAGTATTGGTTGTTTTGTAATCTGCTATGAAAGTTGAATGAATTGTGGTCTTCAGATTGTAATGTTGTGCTTCAGGAATATCCAGTCTGAAAATGTATGAAAAGTGGTACCTGAAGGAAAGAAGATTGTAGGCCTGCACCTACGTACTAGTATCTTAGCTAGTACAAGAGCAAAGGGGGTTGGAGCTCCCTTCCAAGGAAGTTTGGAGAACGAGAGAGGGTTGTAGCCCTCTGCAGGTTGTAGCCTGCGTACTGGTATAAGGCTGCACCAGTACAAAAGATTGTAAACTGAAGCTCTTATTAAAGAAAGATAGAGACAACTTGCAGCAGGTGGTTTTCACCCACATTGTGTTTCCACCTTATATCATGGTGTTCATGTGTGTGGCTTTTGTGTGATAATCTGTTATACTGCATCTGTTTACTTTTAATATGGTTAATAATGTCCCGATGCATTTACTGAAGATAAACTAACTGAATCATAAGTTTTCTGGTTATACGCTGGTTTCCTTAGACACAGTAGCGTGTACACGCTGGTTCACTTAACTGAAGTCGCGTATATGTTTCATAGTATTTGAAAAGTTTTATTGATCTGATAATACTGATTCACCCCCCCTCTCAGTATTATTTCCAACACATAACTCACCAAACAGACAAATAGCAAAGCATCGAAACATGGTCCACCATTATGAACCAATCCATTAAACTTCAAGAAATATAAAGAATAAATAATTTGAACATTTTCACAAAGCATCAAAGCTTGATCCTACATACTATATTGAGATGTGATTCCATTTATTGAAGGTCTTATGTGAAAATGGAAAACTCAGAAAACAAGATGGCAGTTATAATATCACCCAAGATACAATTTGCATATCCTTTATAACTTTAGAAAAATGAATGCATGGGAACAACGGGACAAACAAACAACTTAAATGGAAAAGCATAGAAACATGGTCCACCACTATCCCAATCCATCAAACTCCAAGAAATATAAAGAATAAATAATTGGTTCATTTTCACAAAGCCTCAAAGTTTGATCCTACATATTGTATTGAGGTGTGCTTCCATTTATTGAATGTCTTATGTGAAAATGGAAAACTCAGAAAATAAGATGGCAATTTTAATAGAACTCGAGATACAATTCCATATCCCTTTTATTATACTTTATAACTTTGAAAAAATGAATGAATGGAAAATAAAGGGGTAAGGGAGATGTGAGGTAAATTAGTAACTAAAGCAATTTTTCATGGTGAAACCAAGGAGAAAATAAAGGGAGGAAAGAAAAATGTTGTCAACTTTCAAATGATAAATGGGAAAAGGGGGCAAATGTATAATTTTTTAAGAAATTAATACACTGCATAAAATCCTACAGCTTGTGAACAAATTGGGTTGTTTTCCATCGCGTTTCAGGGATAGGTGCGAGGGGAAGGGTTTCAAGGATGAATAGAAGTTAACCCCAAATTTCAATGGGACAACCAAAAAAAATTTAATTTTTGTTTTTTAAAGAAATATAAAATTTAAAAACAATGATTCTAGAACATAGTTCTATAATATAAGTCAATAAAAGTAACTACCTTAGATAATAGATCTAATATAACTCAATAAAAATAACAAGTCTTAGATAATAGATCTTAAATATCTTGTCTAAATAGATATTATAACCCTCCCAAAAGAAAGAGTTGATATAGGATACACAAACCTACCAAACATGGGAGCCAAAACTATGAAGGAAATTAGCCCTCATTACGAAAACATACTACATAGTATTCAGGCATGCAATGCATAGATAACCTTTGTCCAAATTTGAATGTAGAACAACTTGGTGAATTTTTTTATTTGAGAATTGGAACCAAATGGGAACTAGTTTTGATAGTGGGTATTCAAATGTCATAAAAAGCATCCCAATAGATCTCGCAAAACTCCCTGTTTTTGGAAAGAATCAGCTAGAGGATCTGGGATAAGTCCCAAACCATCATAAGACGTCTCCCAAACATCCCATTTTCTAAAAAAAACATTTAGACAATGTGGGAGAGGATCACACATTCTTAGAGGAAAATCCAGAGGATGCATCCCAAAAGTAGGGACAAGTCCCCCTATGCAACATCGTCCTCAGTGCATAACCGACATGATACACTATAAAGTGATCTAAGAGAGTGACACACTAACATATTAACTCATGACCAAGTGTATAAATTGACCTATATATCCACAAGTAGAATGTATGTAAGGAAATTATGAAATCATTCCACAAATGCATGGAAGATAGGCTATCAACCAAGGCCAAAACCTCTCCCACTTGAGAGGAAAAACCAAACAAATTCTTCTTCTTATAGAGATTCCAATTGACGAATACCAAGACCAAGAACCTTAACCTATTTTCCTCTCCAAGACCAAGACACAAGTTCATCTTCACCCTTCTACTCCTTCCTTTGTCTCGACTCCTCTTCCACTTCGACCTCCTTCTGCTTCAAACCTTTGGCCTCCTTGAATTAGGTCTCCAATCCTAATTCAAAAACCCTAACTTGTACACAAGACCTCTTCTTATGTCTTGATTTCCTTCGCTTGGGATGGAGTCTCCTTCTAGCTTGACTCAACCTCCCTTATGCCTTGAACTGCTTCCAACTCGACTGCCTAAGAGGACTATAATTCCTCTCGGTTCTTTCTGCAACAAAAGTCATCTTCTTTCTTCGCACGTATGTCTCAAAAAAGATTCAAAAAACAGATCCAAATAATACCACAAACCTCACTCTCCCTTTGCTTCACTTCATTGGTTATAGGACTGTCTTTCTTGACCCTTTTCTGATCTTCACACCACTTGTTGACTTCAGAACTTGACCAAAAAGTGCTTACTCTGAAATGAGGCCGAGTGGCCTATTTATATTTGTTTGCCATCATAATAAGCTAACATGATTGCAAGTTGGGCTGACGTGTCATTTGGAGAGGTATTATTATCGTTCTTGAAATCGACTTGAAGGGAGATGTTGTGTGCTTGTCAGGGAGGGATTTCATACTTATCTAATGACTCACACACAATGTAACATGCCCAAGAAGGGTTCTTCATACATGACAGACTCAAATTTTCTGAGTCTGTCATTACGTTCTTCATTCATATTCTATCTAATTTGTCCTGATGATGGACCCCCTTTGGGGTTTGAAACGTCGACAGAATGAACACCAAACTGTGGATAATCCGGATCATGCCACTGCAAAAAACTACCACAGAAGCTTAAAATCTAATATGTCAATTTTGTTTTGAGTAGCTTTTGGAATAGTAGGTTATGTAAGTTATAAGAGTTGAAAGGGTTAGGAAGGTTAAGTTAAAAGGATTATGTAGTTTACATAAGTTACATATATTGATATGCTACGATAGAATAGAAAATTGGGTGTGATATTGGGTTAGCAGGAAAGGTGGGTTAGTGAATTGGAAGATTAGGTAGGTTAGTGGGGTAAATTAACACTTAATTGGGTTAGTTAGGTTAATGTTGTAGATTAGGGGTTAATAAGTAGATTAGGTGGTGAGTGAGTTTCAAAAATTAGGTAGGTAAGGTGAGTTGGTGGGGTCACATTTGTTGAATAAGGAATAGGTTGTGGAGTAGATTATGTATGTTAGATTTTGACATTTTGTATTAAAGTAGGTTAGTGGATAAGTAGATCTCAATTACGTGCATTGTCGACTTATTATTTACAAATTCCTAATTCTATTTAACACTTATAACCAAAGCATTGTCATTAGTAATATGTGATGATAGTCTTATTTTCTTGTGATCATTGTGAACCATTCTATTGCACAACGCTCTCTAGTAGGTATTCTATAGCTCAATCTCTCCTTTAATTAAATTTCTTGTGTTGCAAGCAACTCGATTTCTCCTTGATTGAATCTGATGTTGTAGTACCTACCACTCGATTATTCCTTTGATTGGGTCACTAAGTAGATCATATTTATGGGTGCTCTATTAAAGCACTATGTAAAAGCATCTTGATGTGCATTATTATATAATTTTATTCCATTATAAATGGATTGTTCTTTTACGGGTTCTCTTTTAAAACACTATGTAAAAGTATCTTGATGTGCATTATTATATAATTTTATTCCATTATAAATGAATTGTTTTTTTCTTTAATAAACAACCTCATTGAGGCTTAGACTCATTGCTGAAAACATAAACATAATAACCTGGTCAAGGCTTAGACTCATTGCGGAAAGCATAAACATAATAGAATAAAAATAAAAGAGTCATTAAAACCGGTCGTTACCCAGAGAGCTTTAACTAATACTTCATAAAGCAATCAATTAGATGCACGAGTCCCTATGTGGACAAGTGAATCTGTAAGGCTAATCAGAAGTGCCCTATGTGTGCAAGGAATCATCAAAGACAACGACCACTACTTCAACTATCAAGGACAAATACTTTTTTAAAATAAAAAATGTCATGATAAAAGGAAACCACACTCGAAATTCTAAAATTTTAAAAATATAAGGCACCAAATTTATACAGAATTGTATACTAAGTGTTATAGACATATTTGGGCACTGCAACCCCAATCTTATATGTCGATAAACCAAGGGCTCTTTAACCCATAAAAGTGTTGTTTCATACCCTAAAGGATCATGGTCAACTGGTTACATCATTCCCCAAAAGTTCCACTTGAAAAACCACTCAGAACTGGCCAAAACTGGACCATACTGACTGTCCCACTGTCAAGGTGCGATGCATACTGACTTCTACACTAGCCAGGTGCAATTCATACTAAAGAGGCCTTCTGTGGGGTGCGACGAGCAAGGATGGACAAATGTTAGAGATAGTTTGCTAAGTGGATGCTCATGGAATCTTCCAGAAACTTCTCCTATGGCACTTGCCTCTCTCAATTTTCCCAGGGATGAGTACGAGATCCAAGAAATCTCCAAGTGGAACCAAGAACTACAAGTGGAATGAAACTAATAAAAAACCTAGAGATGACTCACACCCTTGCAGACATCTATAAATGGATCCCTCATCTGAGAGATCTAGAGGCTAGAATTTTGTAATTTGTAAGGAAGTGCTAGTAGTTTGTCTTTGAGAAAGGGCATTGTATTGTTGGGTGATCTTGCTTTTGATGAGGTGAAGATGGATTTGATGCTGGGAGGATGATGCCGGATTAGACAACTGGGTTGTAATTCTCCCTTCTACTATTAATAAAGTTCTTTGAGCTTTCCTCCATACAATCGTGTATTTGTGAATGCCATTGTATGTTCAATGTATTTCTGATTCTGCATTGTTTATGATATAATAGATCGAGATTCTTTGATGGTGTTTTGTTACTTTGTCTCTACAGATATTCACGAAGCGGGATAAGTAGGAGAAGAGGTGCAAGATCTATCAAAGGAGAGAGGAATCAAGCAAGGAGTCAAGAAAAAGATCCAGCTTGGTCCCTTTGCTTCCCTCTTATCTATCATACATAAGGGAAATCGAAAATTGCTTTGATTGTTTGTTTCTAGGATAGCTATCAATCCTAGTGGGGCTAGCAGATCAAAAAGACACTAGTTTTCCTAGAAACAAAATGGTGACTCCACTGGGGACCAAATAGTTTGTTTGTTTGCTGTTGATTTTTGGTTTTATAAACTATAGATGGAGCTTGAAGTTAGCTAGATAGCCTTCGAACCGCTTTTTCTCTGCAATTGCGAAGTAGATGAATGTTGCTTCAGTCAATCTCTGGTTTAGTTTATGATTTGACTTACCAACATCCTAGATGCCCTGTTGGTAGCTCAATAACCTCCCAAGATCATACCCTTGTGCTTTGTTCTTTGCTGTTCATAATAGTTCAGCCTAAATCACTGAACTCAGCTGCAAATTTGAGCAAAAACCCACCTCAGTTTCATTCCCTGGGCCATCGCACTATCTATCACTAGAAGCTAGTATGCATCACACCTCCCATGTGTATCAGGTGAGATGCATCCCTATTTCTGTGAAGCATAGGTGCGATGACTGAGTAATCCTATTTCTTTCCTTGAAATTTGGGTTTTTCGTCCTTGTTTTCAGCTCTCTTTAGTTGTTTTGCTGCTTATGAACAATATCTCATTCTTGAAGCCTCCTTGCTTTACATAGTTCAGCCTCCATTGGTTAGGATTAGTAAATGCTTTTATGTGTTTTTCCATTATTTACAATCCTTAGTCAAAAAGTTGTTTAAATCGAACTGTTGTTTTGGTGCAAAAAAGTGTCGTAACTGTCCTTTTGTATCAAAAAGTGAAGTGTCATTGAGTCTTATTTCTTTGGATAGTCGATTGAACTTTTTGTCATGTATTTGATTTGATTTTTTGATATTTGAAGTGTCAAAAAAATCTTCTATTCGAAATTGAAAAGTACCATTTAAGTCTTCCCTTCATTTTGAAAAAGAAATTGTTGAAATGTCGCTTTGAAGAAAAAATTTCAGATCTATACTCAGTTTTCTTTTTTGGCATTTCTTACATTAAGGGAAAGAAAAAAAATACATGCATTTGCATTTGCATTTAGATTGTGTGTGAAAAATAATTTAGGAAAAATGCATTTAGTGTGTTCTCTTTGCTCTCTGTTTAAAAGAATCATAATCTTCTTTCCTTAGTAGCTAGGATTTTCATTGCTAAAAAATAAACAACGATTGTTTATCATTTTAGATTGCATATTTAGGAATTTTACATATACATCATGCGGTGAACCTTGAAAGGAAAACTTCTAAGAAAGATGAAATCTAAAATAAATTTCAACGAACTTAACAACGCTTTGGAACATAACGCAACACATCTAGAGGTCTAGGTTAGAGACGTATTCCGGCGTCATAAAATCTAGTAACTATCACTTTCATCGAAGGTTGGGTGATTCCTCCTTTTTTATACGACAAGTGCTAGCATGGACTTGTGCTCCCCGTACCGTTGAGTATATATTGGGAGACCATAATATGCTGATATCCTTTATCCATAAGAAGCCTTGTCTGTCGCCCTATCGATCACAATGCACTGAACACAACATTTGGGAAGATTGTCTGCCGTACATAAGTCCTTGGTAATTTCTTTGTAATTTATCACCAAGGTGTATTTTGTAGTTTTATGATTGGTTTGGTAATCACCCTGTCTAAATTTCCAGAGTAATCACTTTCGTTCCTTTTTGACTCCTTAAAAGAAATGGTCCATCTGAGCACTTCTCACTTCAGGCTCATTAAAAATCGAAGTGGACTAGAGTCATCTTTAGCTTTTTCTCAACTCTTAAAATTTGAAAAAGAAAAGTTGTGTCAAAGCGTCATTAAAATTTATCTAAATTCGAAGTAACATCCCTGTTCCTTCATTGATCTTAGGTTGATTTAATGGAGTCTACCAATCATGGAATCCCTCTTGAGGGGATTCCTAGCCATTTTACATCTTGGGGAAATATTGGTGCACCTCATATGGTCACATTATCTCTGCGAGGCCTCACTATTGGTTTGCCAGTGTGGCTATTCTCAACCTTAGTGGTTCAAAATAATGTGATTCCTCATCAATCAAATCGGCATCCAGTTGATACTGAAGTTGACCCTTCACCTTCCTCTTCATTTATTTCTCCCTCCCCTTCTTCATCTTTGCTTGGTGAAAATAGTGATGCTAGTAACCAAGTGCCTGAGAAGAAGAAGAAAGGAAAGGAGAAGAAAAAGAAGAAGTCGGTTAAGCAAGGGGGCAACCGTGAATCAACTGGTGAAAATACGCACACTAAATCTCCAAAATATCCTTGTCTAATTTGCGAAGGAGACCATTTTCATTGAGATTGTCCTTGCATTCCATGGATCTTGAGAGAATGGTCTCCCCATTCACACCATACGGTGTCATCAACGTTTGGTGATCATGTTGATAGTATGCCATCAACTAGTGAAAATGAAATTCCTGGACAGAAAGGAAAGGTCAGAACTCCATGTGAAATATGTGAAGGGGACCATTGTCTTCCCCATTGTCCTTTTCTAGATGAGGCCAAAAGAGTCTTGCATAACCGTCTTGCTTCACCGCAGTGACTTCCACTTAGATACAAGAAACCTTCCCCTAGTCCTTTACTAGTTGAAAATCTGACTGACTTAACTGAACCGTTGGTCAAAACACCTATCATTGAAAGTAAATCTTCTGAGTCCACCCCAGACCAAAGTCAATAGGTTAAGATGACAGTCGATGCAGTCTTGCCTTCAGAAGATCCACCATCAGATGATATCATTCCCAAAGAGAGTGAGAATGATACTATTCAAATTCTTTTTGTCACTTTAGTGTCCGATGAACTTGGGGGAAATCCACCCGCTCCTTCACAACAGGAAGAGAATCCCCCAGTTCCCGCTACTCAGGGGGTTATTTTACCAGTTTATTTGGTACCCCCTCCAAGCAGTCTAATCATTTCCCTTGATTGGAATCGATTAGCAAGATCTTGCCTTCCTTATAATATACCATTCTGAATCATAGTACAAGTTTACAAAATGATCATCTCTGGAACTATCATAGATGAAGGGGCTTTAGTGAGTATCCTTTCCTCAACTGCTTGGAAAGCACTTGGTTTGCCAATGCTTTTGCCTGGTAAACAAAATTTGTCAGGCTTTAACAAAGGAACCAGTCGACCGTTAGGGATCCTTCCTAAGTTTCTGATAACTTTGAGAAGGAAGACCGTTCAATTGAATGTAATGGTGGTCCAAGGACCGTTAGATTACAATCTACTTCTTGGACGTGACAATGTTTATAGCATGGAGGCTATTGTTTCCACACTCTTTCGAGTGATGTGTTTCCCGCATGAAGGCAAAATTGTCCAGCTTAATGACCAGCTTTCATTTCTAGATTCAAACACAGTGCCAAACCAAACATCATCCCTAAATGGTCTATTTGAGTCAAGTATGACTCTTCAACCTTCATTCCATCAACCTAATTACCACGGGTAGTCCAGTGAATGTAACGAAGCTTAGGGGGCATGCACCCTTGTCTATTTTGCGGACAAAACCAGATGTAGAGATAAGTTTCCCTGTAGGTTATGTGATCAGTCTAGGTGACCTTTCACCTTTGTCTATTTGGCGGACAAAGTGTAGGAAGTGGTTTTTCTAAGTATTGATAGAAAATCATCTTGCTTAACCAAAATAAGTTTCCATATGGTTACTGAAGACTTTTTTTTTATGCTGGGGGCATGAAAACCTTTTTATGCAAGCAAAAACGACCAATTTCATTTTTTATCTTTTTAGATCTTTAGCTTTCTAGTATTTCAACTTTTTAGGTTAGGTGATTGGTCTAACACACCATTCACATTCGTTTATTTTGCGGGCGAGGTAAAGGAAGGGTTTTGTCTAAACAAGTTGATGAAACCATCCTACCTAACCTCAATAGTTCTTTAGCTTTAATATTCTTTCTAGCCTTGTAGTTTGGTCATTGCTAGCTTGCATGAAAAGGCTACCGAGCATACTCTCCGCAAGGTTTGAGCTCGTCGCTAAAAAATGAACCCGTAGTCAAATGAGCAATGTTATCATATGGTTCAAGATCGTTAAAAAATAAACCTACCACTGAGCATATGTTCCCCCAGAGTTCAAGCTCGTTAAAAAATGAACCCACCTTCGGTAAATAACCTTTCTGATTGCCACTACATCAGCGTTTTGAGCCTTGGTCATGTTCCTACCATCACCCCCATTCTTTTGGCCAATCATTATGCTTCCACATGATTGTTTACCCTTTTGAGGAACATCTACAATGAGTGGTCTTGTTAGCCACCCTCTTCACATCACCATGTTTTGAGAAGTTCCAAGATTACCTGGAACCAGTTACTACCCCAGATACCATTCGTTCCTCAAAAAACGAGTCCACTTTAAACCCTTTTTAGACTCGTTAAATATGAAAATATTGTCAAGCAGTTGGCCTCTCCAGCTCGCTAAAGTGATTAGAAGTGCCATCCCTCCTATGTATTTTAAACTTTTCAGACCTAAGGGATTATCTCATAAAAAAAAGTTCGAGCACTTGTCCTTTTCGGCTCACTAAAGTGATCAAAAAGTCATCCCTTTTGTACTATTTTAATGTTTTTCGAACTTAAGGGATTATGCTATGAAAAATAACTACTAGAGTTCTATTTTCATCCCTTTTCAAACTATCTAAACATGAAAATGACTGAGTTATCATTGTCATTAAACTCGTTAAAACAATAGCGACAAACTTGTCCACACAGACAAGAATGAGTTTCACTATCGCTAGACTCACTAAAACATAGCGACAGGTTTGCCCGAAGGGAAAATTATAGAACAAGCATATGTTATCCTCCTCAAGATTGACAAAAATAAAGAGGTACTAGTCAGCAATGACTGGGGAAAAAGGGAAGAAAACTTGAATAATTTTATGGTAGCAAGTCACTCTTGAACATGACACTTTCACTCCATCACCATGATTGAATCGGGTTGGGTCATTCCGTTCACCAGTCATATCGCCATTGGTCCTCCATACCATCCATATTTTAGGGTTAACGCTACCAATCCATCTTAGTGTCACTGATATGTTCAAGAGAAGTCATTTAAAGAATTCACCATCTAGTTGATGTCTCATCCACTACAATACCTTCACCCTCCATTTTTCATGACCGTCATTCCTGAACCTTGTATCATCATATCATTTTCACCTCCAAAAAATTATTTGCTCCATTTCGCGTCGTAGATGTGGGATACATTAAGGCCCTCCTACAATGGGTCACTTCTTGTCGACATCAGCTCATTATCCAGGAAGTTGACTTAGAAACAACCCTTTCAGTATTTTGAGGCTTGCATGCCTCAATGGCATGTTTCTCACTTCCGGTGACAGGTTTACATCAATGGCCTTTGACCAAAAGATTTTGCATGGTGTTCGACATCAGATCATATATTCACACCATGTGAATTGTACTATAGTACCTTGAGGTTCATTATCATTATCGGTGATTCCTCTCACTCCTGTTAACAACTCACATTATTGGCTGGTAATCAGGCGATGTCTTTCCATGTTCAACTTCAGGACATCTTTTCACATGGATCAACTTGTACATCAGGTGAAGATTGAATGAGTTTTGAAGACCCTGGATCTAGTTTCATCCATCCGAGCTGTGATATATTCAGGGTTATAAAGACATCAAATGTACACAAAAGCTGCACAGATAGTCATCTAAGCCAGGGAAGATGACTCTTCATATGAAGAATCACCAGTCTGCAACTGCAGACAATTATCTATCCTATGTACATGAAAATGAATTTATAAAGCTGAGCATGGGAATGCCCGCCTCAGCTAGATCATGAAAATAATATGATGATGATGTATTGTATTGTATCTTATACAGGTCACCTTCCAATTCAAATACCTCAGATCCTCATGTTAAAGCATTTCACCTGACATCAAAAGATTTACGACTTCATGCTTTAGGGGGCCACTATTATAGACATATTTGGGCACTACAACCCCAATCTTATATTTCGATAAACCAAAGGCTCTTTAACCCCTAAAAGTGTTGTTTCATACCCTAAAGGATCATGGTCAACTGATTACATCATTCCCCAAAAGTTCCACCTAAAAAGCCACTTAGAACTAGACAAAACTGGACCATATTGACTGCCCCACTGTCAAGGTGCGATGCATACTGACTTCTACACTAGCTAGGTGTGATGCATACTAAAGAGGCCTTCTATGGGGTGATGAATGAGGATGGAAAAATGTCAGAGACAGTTTGCTAAGTGGATGCTCATGGAATCTTCTAGAAACTTCTCCTATGACACTTGATTCTCTAAATTCACCCAGGGATGAGTAAGAGATCCAAGAAATCTCCAAGTGGAACCAAGAACTACAATTGGAATGACACTAATCAAAAAACCATAGATGACTCACACCCTTGCAGACATCTATAAATGGATACCTCCTCTGAGAGATCTAGAGGCTGGAATTTTGTAATTTGTAAGGAAACGCTGATATTTTGTCTTTGAGAAAGGGCATTGTATTGTTGGGTGATCTTGCTTTTCATGAGGTTAAGAGGGCTTTGATGCTGGGAGGATGATGTTGGATTAGATAGCTGGGTTGTAATTCTCCCTTCTACTATTAATAAATTTCTTTGAGTTTTCCTCCATACAATCGTGTCTTTGTGAATGTTGTTATTTGTGAATGCCATTGTATGTTCAATGTATTTATGATTCTGCATTGTTTATGATATAATAGATCGAGATGCTTTTATGGTGTTTTGTTACTTTGTCTCTACAGATATTCACTGAGCGGGATAAGTAGGAGAAGAGGTGCAAGCTCTATCAAAGGAGAGAGGAATCAAGCAAGGAGTTAAGCAGAAGATCTAGGTTGCTCCCTTCGCTTCTCTCTTATCTATCATACATAAAGGAAATCACAAATTGCTTTGATTGTTTGTTTCTAGGATAGCTACCAATCCTAGTGGGACTAGCAGATCAAAAAGACACTAGTTTTCCTGGAAACACTAAGATCTCATTCCAAGACATCGCAAAATTGTGAAAATTGTTTGAAGACACTAGATACAGTTTAGTTTAATGGTCCAAATTTTAGTATGTACCTGCATTTCCACATGATAATTTCGACATGATAATAAAGGATATTCATATCAAAACATATCAACCATTACATTTCTAAGAGAACCACTACCTTTTGGACACCTCGATTGACATACGAATAATGGTATATTCGCAAGGGAATAGTGGTATGATGAGACTTATATCCTACTGCAAACAAATGTAGCACAATAGAGGAGAGACTAGGAAGCATTGCTATTCAGAAACTCTTCATGTGGCCATTTCACCTAACCTGTGATTTTCACCAATTCACCTTACCCAAAACCTCCCTTCTACGAATTCTCTCTCTGGTGTTATGGTTAGATACTACAAAAGTGAGAAAATTGATAAGAAATTAAAAAGATAAAAGGAAAACCTGGTTATGTGGATGATCATTGGAGGGACAAAGCACTGCAACTTTCTTGTAATATTTTGCAGCAATGGTCCAGTGATGATTGTTGGGATTTCGCACAACATAGAGCTCTTTATATCTTTCCAAATCCCCCAAATATGTGAACAATCGATGGCAGGAAACTGCGTAGTGGTTTAAACCATCTGTGGACTTGATGCACCTAGACACCTCCCTCGGTGAAGGGGTAGGGGGGGCTCATAATTTATCCCGAATTTAAGAATAATCCCATGGAGATAACCGCAAGCCTCGTCTAAAAATCCCTCAAATGAATTCATAACCCACGATAGACTATCTTTGTGGAGGTTTCCTCTGTCAGTCCTATTGTTGTTGGGAGATGTAGAAATATTTCACATTTTGGTGCAGATCTCTTCAATTCCTCTATAGTGAAGCCTCTAGAGGGTCTGTTCAACTTCTGCAGCGTAAGCGTGTGCAGAGGTATCTGATGTGAGAATGAGGGCTTCGTAGCTGTCCTTGAGGCTAACATGGATGCCTCTAATAGCTAGGTCCAATGATTCTCTGCTCTTTATCAATTGGGAAAGCTTCTTCTCCATATTGACAATCCTCTGTAATTGTGTCTGCAATCCCTGTTCGAATCCCAAGACCGATTGACATTGTTGGTGATTTCATTTGGGCAAAAGCATTTCTCTCCCTCTTGAAATGTCGCTGCTCCTTCTTACATGCTTTGCTTTGCCTAGTTCATATTCATGTCGCCTGCCCAGGCAGTTAGTATTTCAGACTTCTAATGCTTTCTCTGAGAGCTTCCCTTGACCTCCGCGTTGGCCTAGTAAAGGGAATTCTTTCCATCTTTTCGTTACTGACCTAGTGTTCATTCCTCCTCTTGTAGCTTTGGCCTTTCTTGATATTACCTATCGAAGCCCTATGTGACTTACCTACAGCCAGGGATATTGACGAAGGTGCTATATTGGTGGTGTAGGGATCCATTGGGATTTACATGTTAATGATCTGTAAGGAAAATGGTTACTTTAAAATATGTAGCTAAAATGACGTTGCAGATCAATGACATACAATATGATTTGAAGTTCTCTTTGCGTTCCATTTTTCGAATCGAACCCGAGACCAGAGGATGTAGTTTTTCCCGAAGGTTAAGCCGATGTAAGAGATCAAATTTCTACTCTCATGAATGTTAACTTGAATTCAATATTGATGGCAATCTATATGATATAAAATGCAAGTACTTAAGTATGAGAGATTTAAATCACATTAGGGCACTTTGGCTGGGATTAGCAAAGCGTTTGGGTAAACAAAATGAAATTAATAATTGGGTCATTATAATGATTTAAAAAATGTATAATTATTGTTTATTTTTTAACCTAAAAATGTTGTGATTTATGAACATAATGATAGAATGTTAAGTTTTCTTAAATTATTTATTTATATTATTTTTTTATTTTAGGGCACTTTGGGCCAGACGAGAAAATTTTTTGGGTAAAAAAAATGAAATTAATAATTGCGTCATTATAATGATTTAAAAATTGTATATAATTATTGTTTATTTTTTAACCTAAAAATGTGGTGATTTATGAATATAATGATAGAATGTTAAGTTTTCTTAAATTATTTATTTATATTGGTTTTTATTTTAGGGAACTTTGGGTGGGATGAGCAAAGTTTTTGGGTAAAAAAATATGAAATTAATAATTGGGTCATTATAATGATTTAAAAATTGTATATAATTATTGTTTATTTTTTAACCTAAAAATGATGTGATTTATGAATATAATGATAGAACGTTAAGTTTTGTTAAATTATTTATTTATATTGGTTTTTATTTTAGGGCACTTTGGGTGGGACAAGCAAATTTTTTGGGTAAAAAAATATGAAATTAATAATTGGGTCATTATAATGATTTAAAAATTGTACATAATTATTGTTTATTTTTTAACCTAAAAATGCAGTGATTTATGAACATAATGATAGAATGTTAAGTTTGCTTAAATTATTTATTTATATTGGTTTTTATTTTAGGGAACTTTCGGCAGGATGAGCAAAGTTTTTGGGTAAAAAATATGAAATTAATAATTGGGTCATTAGAATGATTTAAAAATTGTATATAATTATTGTTAATTTTTTAACCTAAAAATGCAGTGATTTATGAACATAATGATAGAATTTTAATTTTTCTTAAATTATTTATTTATATTATTTTTTATTAAATAAAAATTAATATCATTTTTTTATTTTCTCGTGTAGGGTGTTTATCGAGGATAATATGACTGAGAGCTTCCAGCCTCCTGATTGTCCTACCATTTAAAATCATGATGGAGGAAAAATTATTAGAGTTTAATGTTAAGCATGTTATTTAGCCATCAAGGATCACCAAGGTCCATTTTGTCACCTTCTTCCTACTCTCTACAATGACTCTCATTGCATTCAGACATCATGTCACTAGTGGTGGGTGCAGTTCGGTATTTGGAATGCATATTACTAAACAATTATGGCATGTTATGAGTGTGTTACCTGAAATCAATGGCAAGCTCTTCCTCAAGTGCATGCTTAGGGTAAGTTATCTATTATATCTTTGGCTCCCCTCTAGCTTTTGCATGTTTTATTTCTTTTTCACTCTACTTCTTCCTCCTCCCTTCTCTCTTAATCCTCTATTTTTCAACATGATCATCCTTGTTCCTCTTTGATTCTATTTTAACTTAATCCCACTCTCAACTCCGTCATGCTCTTTCACTGCTCTATTGGAGTGCTCCTCTACTCCCTTTTTATGTTTGTGTGAGTATTTTCCAGTCTGTTGGCCTTGGCCCTCCTTTCTGACCTTGTCCTTCTTCCCCCATTCCTTCCTACTAGTAGCCATAATGCCTCGTCATGGCTGCAACTCCTCTAAACTTGGTGGTAGTAGCAGAGCGCAACCTCCCCACACTAAGGCCCAAGCCAATGTAAAGGCCTATGATAATCAATATTGGGAGTGTACCGCATGGTCTACTTAGGATGAAATAGATATAACAGAGTAAGAAGTTTAGTTGGAGCATAAGTTCTTGTCTAACATTGAGGTGGTGGAAAGTGTAAGACAACGTGAAAAATAATAGATACAATATTTTATTCTCACTTACATTTGATTTTATTTGTATTTGAGAAACTAACATACTTTTACATGTTTTTGGTTGTGATATTACGTGGTATTTACTACAATAATAATCTAAGGTTACATTTTTATGTAATAATTTTTCTGTTAAAGTTTATGGACAAAAAATGTGAGATGTTGGAAGGAAACAAGTTCTTTTAACTTGGTTGTATTGAAAACATTTAGGTGTTCTTGAATATTATGTGGGTGAAAACAAAATAGAGAATATAGTAAATGGATTTAATAGTTAAAAACAAGTGTTAGTTTCTTAAAATTCATATGTCAAATTTGGAAGGAGTAGGATACATATCCTTCTTTAGGTTAAATATATTCAAATTGTTGCGTGAATGGGGTTGTAATTAGACCCTATGTTTTCATCTTGAGAAAATGGAGTTCTCTCCTAGTCACTCGCATATTTTAGGTTGTTATAAGCAAATTAGGTGTTTTTCCTTAAGATGTGAACATTTCATTTTAAGCAGTGTGATAATGAGGTTTCAAAGAGGCATTAAAAGAGGGAATGAACATGCACATTCAAGATGCTAGTGTTATGTTCTGCATTAGGCATGAGTGCACATCTAAGAAGACTCTAACAAGGGTTGAAGAGTTTGAATACTTAGAGATGTTGGAGGGTTGTAGTCACAATTAGAGGTTTAGACAAGTAATTTAAGCACCATGAGAATTTGTGAAGCAAATTTAAGACATTTGATGAGTTGCACGAAGGAAATTTGGTAGTGGTACTAAGTGAAAATTCATTTATCGAAGTTCATACCCTCTCCTTGGCACTACCAATTTGCAAGATGAATAAGAAATGTGAAATAGATGTGCAACCCACTAAATAAGTTGGCAAGGTTGTTGCAACATATATAGGTGGTCATCTTTTGTTGCAAAATGCGGTGTTGGCCCACTCCCATTTTCTATAATCTGTCAACCTTTGAGTTTAATTCCCTATAAATATGATCAAATTATATAACCCTTAATATTATAATAAGCTCCATAATTCTAATCATCCTCTGATCCAATAAAGAAGTGTATAAGGAAGTATAACCTTTCATTCAATCTATAATAGCCTTTGAATCCCCTATCACTTGCAAGTTTAGATTGTTGAAGTGACAATTAAAATGGCTAACATAAATGACTAATTCGTATTATTGTAGTTCTTGTTATGTAGTTATATTTTTGTTCCTCGACTAAATTAGTCATTCACGTTAGTCATTTTTAGTAGTATCACTTATTAGCTAGTCGTATATTTTAACTTGGGACTAAATTAGTCATTTATGTTACTCATTTTTTGTTTGGTCTCTCAATATTGCTATTTTTTGGTAGTATTTCACTTGGAAAAGTTGTGGTGACTAAATTTTTTAGTCACCTGGTCACTAATTTCACCATTTTCTACTAGTGCACCGATAGAAGGAGTTCATCCTTCACCGCAAGTTCATGTTCAAATTCCCAATCATACTCATCATAAATGACAAAGCGGTTTGGTTTTGAAACACCAACTCCATCGATAGCTTGATCCTCATTCACAATAAGTGTGGAGTCCAAAATGGAAGAACACACGACAATACAATCCAAAGGATCAGCAGAACACAGGGACAGAGGTTGAGGTAACATGTTCATATGACAACCCATGGGCTTCCCAACCAAATCTACATAGAAATTGAGAGTAGTGAGGGTGGGAGGATGTGATAGTTGAACAGACTTATGTGCGTGCTCTCCCACATCACTTTGTAAGGGTAGAGTTGTTTGATGAAAGGAAGGTAGACAACCACCTATGACAGCGACTGTGTCTACTTGTGATTATGCAGCTCCATCACCGAGGTATGCTGAGTGATGTTTGAGATTTTTCTTCACTTTTGGACAGATTGATTTAATATAGACATCTTCATATCTTTCCCAAATATTTTGGAACTTCATATTACTTTTTAGAGCTTCAAGAAAAACTTGATGGAAGTGATCCCAAAATTCTGGTAGATATTCATGCAGTAACTTCTTTTTTTGTAGCATATTTTTATCAAGTTCTTCAGGATCAAAATGGTGAAAAAAGGTTCTATTTGACCATTGAACTATTTGAATGGGTGCATAGAGTTATTAGGCAGTATGCTACACCATAGCAATGGGTGGTCGTGAAGCATGTGTGCGAGCAGTGTAAAAACCTTTGTTTCATTAAAACCTTCCATGTTCTCCATGAGTGCATGGAAGTCATCTAAGTGCTCAGGCTAGGCCACTTCACCTTCACCATCGTACATGATTTCTAAAAAGTCATCTCGTAACTCCCTCTCGACATCAAACATATGTCCATTGGACAAACATTTTGGAGCATGAAATGTAACTTACTCCATGATAGATGTGTGAAGATTCAAAAATAGATTGTGAGGACTCATCTTGTCATCTAGCCCTCCTTATAGCACCAGAAATGTTGACAGTGTTGCACCCGCCAACATGTCAGGGGATCTCCCCAGTAAGAAGTCCCAACTAGACCTCATATCGTTTGGAGTATGAGTCCCAACAGTGTGTAGTACGGTATCTCCTTGACTACAGTTGCACGTAGAGGTAAATAGGATGTTCTTGTTGGAAGCAATGGTGTGACCTTGCAACAAGTCTCAGAAGATGCATGAAAGGCTCTAACACACGGAAAGGGAGAAAAATGTGCCCCTTAGAAGCTTGTGATAGCACAAAACTTGAAAGGGAACACATGAGCTGAAAGACATCGTGAAATGGTAAGAAGGATAGTCGACAATCCAAAGTGACGAGTTAAACCAACAACACGCTTCGATAAGATTAATACAAACACCTACATAATAGTCCATACATACATTCGTAAGTTACAACTATATACATTGTTAGAGTAACCAGAATAGTTGAAATACAGTAACAATACATGCATGAAACATGTTGGCTTTGTTATATTAAAAGAGTGAAAGATCCAATCATACATACAACCATGACAACCACTAGCCCCAATAGTGGAATATTACAGTAATTGCCGCCTGCTATCAAGGAGATGTACTCTCTCTACACTTTGGAGAAGCCAAGGCATGCTACAATACACTCCAAGCTTTCTCTAAGTTATACCTATCAAAATCTTGGCTCCCAAAAGCCTGTACCATGAGTTATGAGGTTCTATATATAGCAAAGAGTGGGGTCACCATTAACATTCCCCTCTGTGACTCTTCAACTACTCTCATGACTATTCAACTTACACATCACTATTTACATTCTACTATTGACACTGTGTCTTTCACTTTAAAACATATTTACAATACAATGTGCACATGTACCCATGTGAGACAAAAATGGGCTTGAGTAAGCCATACAAGATATCACTGAGACTCGAACAATTGTGTGAATACTAACTCGTCGACATCCTCTTGGTGATCAATGGTGGAAAACTGATGCCAAGCTTGGTAGTCTATTATCATGCCCACGTACTCTATGGTGACATCCATCTAAAAGCAAACGCTTGCCTCCATAGATTCTGGGTACAGTGATTTGGGACCTTACTCCAACTAGTCATATAGCATGCACATCATGGTGTTGAGTGCAGCTAGACCAACGACATATTGGTGCATAGTGTTTGCGCTCATATGCAAATCTGCACTGGTGGCAATGCACATCAACTACTCGAAGTACATGTCCAGCTCCAGTCAGACTTGGTTCTTTTCTTTCACCTTAGCGAGTGTGCCAATGGATGGGATCACCTGGATGCGCACAATTAAATCCATGCTCCTGAACACTCGTGAATGTGAAGCTTGTAAGTTGGTGATGAGTCATGGGAGTTCCTCATAGTTCTAGATCTGACTTCGGATGCATGCCTTCAGCTCCACTGGCTTTGGCTTCATCATATTTGGAAAACATAGTGGGGCTCCCTTGTACCTCATTGTCAATATCTGCATGTGATCGACAACAGTGTGTATGTCAGTCAAGATGCATGCTCTCCTAGCACAACGTTGTTGCCAACCATTAAGATGGAAAGCAAAATTATGCACAATGACAAACTTCAAGTACAACTTTCACATGACTGTCTTGAGAGATGATACTTCATCAAGTATCACTTTCTTCAACTATGATCTGGTGGATGTTGGAGCCTTCTCCTCTCCCTACTTGGCCGCTTACAACTCCTTAGCGATGCAGTCGTTCTCAGCCATTAAGAATATCACACTTGAGCTGGTGGCTTCAGTATATGCCTTTGTAACATTGGCCAATGCAGCTGGATGTCTACGCACATTGGACATGACCACTCGTTCTCCAAAATGCGTCAGAGATGCATAGACATTTGGAGTGGGTACTCTGTGTGACTGCACAACTCTATGTTGTGACTTGTCAAAGGATATGTTGTGCATATCTGCTTCTGGCTTGTCCTTAAGGGTTTAAGTGTCTCCTTGATCACTTGGGACTTGCTCTGCTCCCGAATCTGGCAAAGTTGGTGGAGTGAGCTCTGGGCCTTTGGGTATGAGATCTATATCTTGATCCTGCTCTAGTTGAACCAAATCTATGTCAATCTGCTCCAACATCTCTTCAATCTCTTGAGAAAAGTCCCGCTCCTACGACTACTCATCCTGTTTGCTATCTGCTAGATATTCTGATGAGTCAATAACCTGTATTTGCGTAGTTGCATCAATGTGTACATATTGCGCTTCCTTCTATTCCTATTCCTGTTGCACCCCCTTCAACTTCTTCTCTTCCTCCTCTAGTTTCTGCTTCTCCCTCTGTCTTTGCCCAATCCCTCTGTTGCACTATCACTTCTTTTCTTCAATATTCAATGATGCTCTTAATACAAGTGGATCTTCCTTGAACTTGCATATTTGCTCTTCCTCTGAATTATCGTCAGCTTTCATCTTGTCTTTGTCATGCGTAGACCTGCTACCCTTTGCTACTCCTAATGTTGCTGCTCTCTGAGATGTTGTTGCCTTGTGCATTACTAACCATTCTACGACCACTCTGACTGCTTCATTGAGCCTTGAGGAGTTGTAGAAATATCTCCATCAGTCTTCCTTAGGCCAATGATATGCCCCATGGATCCAAGAATGATCCACTCTCACACAATGGTCCGCCACTAAGTGATGTAGGTCATATGGATTGAAAGTTCTCATGCCAAAGGCGAATCTCTTGAATTCTTTTGTCTCAGCCTTAACATGCTTGAGACTCTGGATCTCATATAACCCGATTTGCAAAGGAAGAGCAGACCAAGGTGCCTTCTTCTTCCTGTACAGTGTCACTGACAACCCTATCAAGATGTGGTATGCAACGTCTTGCATGACCAGATTGTCCAGGGAAAACTTAGGTAACACATACGGAGCCTTCTTTGAGATGTACACTTGGATGAAGTGCCAAGGGGTGAGACATACCAATCTGCTTTGTTTACCAATGCTTCCATCATTGCCTGTGACATGTAAGACGGATATTGCTTAAAGATCATCCTGTACACTAGGGTGACGAAGTGGTCTCATAGTTGTAGTATAACTCCACAGAAGCTACACTCAAAGAAAAACCTCCAATATATGTGTACATAGGTTTTTGAAGGTGTCTGTGCCCAAACCAAGCGAGGGAACTGCTGACGGGCATAGATTGGATCAAGAATATAGGCAGAAATGTAGAGCTTTGCTTTCTTACCCTTGGGCAGATGTGGGGAATCTGTTACTTCCTTTCAACTATAGATCCAACTTATCAGACCAATTGAAAGGACTTCCTTCATTTTCCAGCTCATCCAACACAATCACCCAACTCTGCGGGAAGGTTTCCGTACTCTCTTGGCAATATAAGCAACATGCGAAGATGACCAAGAACTAATAAGCCTTTCATAATTTCTTTGTCCTATATACTTGGTTGGGTGTTGTCCTAAAATTAGACGACCCTCTCACCTAGATCTTCAAGATGTCTCTTGAGTTTTCACTACTAGTGGCATTGGTGAAGAGTGTATCCATTTTGTTGACCAGCCGCGACAAGTGTTACATCTCCTGAAAGTTCTCTGCCCTGAAGGTAGTAATTTTTGTTCCATTGACACTGCTTAGTACCATTATATTTGGTTTAGTATGTGAGACAATCCAATGGATCATGTTCGCTCATGGAAATGCAAGATACCTGCATGCAACCTGGTACAATCCAAACTTGTGTATGTTTACATAGAATCTGCAGTGCTCCAGATTCTCCTCAAAGGTGCCTAAGGAGATTTCATTGATGTCCTACCATTTGATCTTGGTCTCCTTTTATATGAAAAAATTAGTATCTTCATAGATGGGAAACCTCATAGACACTTGCTTGACCACATCTCCAGTTGCGCTCTCAATGGTGTCCTTTGACCCTACTCTCTTGGAAGCCATTGTACCTGTACTACTAAGAGAATGATGAACACCTATGATACTTGGAGATAGAGAAACACTCATGGCAAGCACAACATCAGTTGAAAACCAAAAAAAACTTGAGGAATGACATGCAACACACCTGGGTGACTAACTAGGAAATTTATGCAATTTTCTTTGGGAGATGCCAGGAGAGCGACCTCCAAAACTGTGCAGAGCACAATCCAGACTGATAGTGAGCTGAATAACTATTGAAATTGCATAGAGAATAGTCCAACCTAGCTTGCCGAGGATTGTAACTATGCAATGCACAGTTTCAGTCAGCATGACTGCAACCCAAGAAATTTGCACTACGCAATCCCAGGGGCCAACTAAGGCACTGCTTCTAAAAATTATGTAGAGCACATCTTGGGAAGGGAGTATGAGGCAAGCTCTGTGAAATTTATGGGAGTAAGGCAAGGCCTTCAATCCCATAAATGCACAGTGCAAGCCAGGCAAGGCAAGGTTCGAGCCAAGGTAGCTTAGACCCACAGACAGGCGACTGAAAATAGTAAGGATTGAATTCATGTGTGAAGTTGGGTGTAGACATGAGTGAATGAACATGCATGAAATTAGTAAGTGCAGGATTCAGTAAGATGAGAAAATAGCTAAGTGTGTGAAGCGAGTTGCCATAATGATGACTGTGGATACATAAACAGTGACATGCATGCGACAACAAGGAAATGCAATGCACACCTTGAAATGATGCTTCTACAAGCTAACATGCACTAAAATGACAACAACTGTTCAATAAAACCAAGAAAAAAACACTCACACAAACCAAAATACAAAAAGTGACAGAATAATAGCAAAATACATGAAAAGTGGACTTGGAAAAAGCTGCAATGAGTGTGTCAAAGTTTCCTAGATGTGTTGGGAATGCTAGATCTCCAAGATCGAAGTGAAGAATGAGCTCTGAACCATCGAATAAATAGTTTTGAAAAGATTGCATTTTATGATGCCCATGCCACAATTCTAGGAAAAAGTGACACTTAGCAGGAGGTTTCTAAAATGACTTTGGCATGGAACCCCCAACTGCTAAAAATAGATCCCTAAAATCTAGTGTCAGGCGGAAAGAGTCGATAGTGCGGACACAAATCAACCTCCCTAGGAGCCTAAGACTCTCTAGTGACAAACAAGACAAACAAGAGCGATCCTTCTCTAAACATGCATTTACTATATAAGAAATCAAGTGTTTAGATCCTACCTGTAGTCCAACGCTGTTGTAGTAGTCCAGCCTCGCCGATCCGGATGAGCTCCTCCTTCACTTTGAAACCTGCGTTCACTAACAATCAAACAATTAAATAGCACTTGATAATCTCATAAAATAAAACATATTTAACACATAGACCAAGGAGTACATGAAACAACTCATAAATAACAAGTTATTGAGAAGAATGGACTCATTTGCATTAATAGGAAACAAAAGGAACAATTACAACCTGAGCCTTGGTGTTGTGCAAGTCCCTCCCAGGGTCCATCAAGAGTTCTCCTTTACTTTGACAAAGCTCACCCACTTCCAAATAGAACAAGCAAAGATGGTAATCTCTCCTCACAAGCTTCTAAATGGGAGTCCTAATTCCTGCAACATCTACCCTTAGAAATGTTTAGCTTTCAACCTCTCCTCCTTCTGGCCCAATGCCTGTATTTATAGTGCTCTAGAGGAAGTTATTCAGGTCCACCATCAATGGGATGATCCCCTCTTTGGATGGGATAGCTCCCTTATTGATGGGATAAGTTCCTCTTTGGTAGGGGTACATGAACCATCTGGAGGCCCTCAATACACGTCGAACAACCTTCTAGAATGCTCTAGAAATGACCACAAGTAACTTTTTAAAGATGAAACTTGCGCATTTTGACCTTTACAGGGGGACGCACCTGCCCTTTTACATACAGAGCGTACAAGTACGCAGCTTTTGTGAACATTGGGTGCGTACCCGCAGGTAAGGTTGAGAGAACCTGCGTACCCAGAGATAAATACATTTATAAAGACTTTCTCTCTTTTTGGAGTTTGACATGAAGAGCAGAGGCTTAAGACTTGCCCAGGAGGATAGCATGACTGTTGATAGAGCCATACTAACTGTAAATAGTCATGGTGACATTTTTTAGTGTAACAGATTGCCCCCTAAAGTGCGAAGCCTGTAGTAGATTAGGGTTTTGTAAATCTAGGAAGGGTGAAGCGCTTTATCATTTCAAGGATTATCTCGTGGAGAGCCTGGTTAGAACCTGCAATTTTCAACACAAAATACATGTATAAGATTATATCATCACTGAGGTAGGCATTCCCATACTCAGATCAAAACTTTAATTAACAGACTAACTACTCTGATACAGGAATGATCTTGTAGTACATCATAATCATAGACTTTTGTAGACACAGTATGGGCGCAGCCATCTGTTTATGATTAGTCTACTTAGATAATGAATACAAAACTCCTCGCAGCCTGGATGGTGGAAACTAGATCCAGGGTCTTTATTTCTACTTCCCGAATTGGTACGATTCTAGCCATGCGAATAAATGAGTTGATGTCGAACATGGTAGAAACCACTTGATTACCAGTCGATGATGTAAACTGTTAACAAGTGTGAGAGAGGCCACCAGTAATGTCAATGGTTCTCAAAGTACCCAGTACAATCCATGAGATGTGAATGAATGAGTTGATGTCGAACATTTCACGGAATCCTTCGATCGAAAGTCGATGATGTAAACTGACGTCAAAGGCGAGAAACCTGCCATTGATGCATGCAGACTTCAAGGTACTGACGATTTCTAAGTCATCTTTCTAGATAATGTGTTGATGTCGATAGAAAGCGACCTGTTGCAGGCAAGCCCACAACACGAAATCATAGCTCAAGTTGAAGAAATGTTGCTGTAAGGACTGACTCAGGGATGGTCAAATGGATGACAAGTATTTTGCAGATGAAAGTTTTGCTTGCAGACCTCTTGAACACATAACGACACAACAGATGGCTTGGTGATAAACGACTCAAAGTTAATCCCCGGAACCCGGCTGAAGACTTTCAATGTGGTTTGATCAACTGTGAGGTAAAGGATTTCCCAACCCAGGTGAATGAAAAGTGTCGTGTCCAAGAGTGGTAATAAAGTTTCTTCTGAGACAAAGGATAACAAATAGGCTCATTCTTCTCTCTTTTCCCCCACCATTTTTGGCAAGTACCTCTTTATTTTTAACAAGCTTGAGGAGGATAACATATGCTTGATTATAAGCTCATCCTTCGGATGAGTCCAACCTAGTTTTGATTCGAACCCTAGGAAGGAGTGGTTCGTTCCTGTTTGTAATTGAACAGGTCCTTTACTGTGAAATTTTAACGAGCCCAGTATAGGAGAAACTCGGCGTTTTTCAATTTTAGAGAGTCTGAAAAACTTAAGAAGACTCCAGGGTTGAACTTTCTCGTAAAGTTGTGTCTCCCAAGCCCGAAAAAGTATAAAATAATACTTGAGAGAACCGCTTGATCTTGCGACCAAGGAGTACTTTCATGATTAGTGCCTCTGACCTGAAAAGTAAAAAGCGATCAAGGACACGTCGTTTTATTTCCAGTATCGAGTTTGAAACGACAAAAACCCGGCAATCTCTTCCTGTTTTTACGGTCAGAAAAGGGCTATAAGGGGACCGTCTTTTAATTCCGTTTTAAAGAGTGTAAAAGAAACGCTCGGCAATCTTTTCATGTTTTAGGAGTCAGAAAAGGGCTTAAAAGATGACTCTGAAGTTTCACTTTTTCGTAAGTTTTAACGAGTTCGAAAAAGGGATAAAAATGTACTCATGGTTTTCATTTTTTCGTAAGTTTTAATGAGTTCGAAAAAATGATAAAAATGTACTCATATGGCCGACTTTCAATTTTATTTACGAGCAAGAAAAGGCGGAAAGAACTCGGCATTTTCATTTGTTTTACGAGAGTGAAAGATAGCAAAATAATCTCGGGATTTTCATGAGTTTAACGAGTCTTGAAAATAACTGAAATTGACTCGAGATAGGTTTCATTTTTACAAAAGCTTGAAACAGAGAAAAACTATGCTTCAGAGTAGTTTCATTTTTACACAAGCTTGAAACAGAGATAAAACTGTGCTTGATGCCCCCTAAGCATAATTGCTAGAGTGCATGCCCCCCTAGCTTCATTTCATTCAACCAGTTGGATGAAATGAAGGTTGATTTACGAGATCATTTGAAAAACTCAACCTAAAACTGTAAGAAAATTATGCAAAACACTGAAATAACTAACCTGAATATACAACTTAACATTTATGAGATCTAGTCAAACTCTCGACTCAAGTAGAGGAGGATTTGTTTCATTTTTTAACGAGCTTGACACAGGAAAAGAACTATGCTCGGATCCAGTTTCATGTTTACGCAAGCTTGAAACGAAAAACTATGCTTGTTATAAGTTCGCATGCCCCCAGCACAATGACGCCAATCAAGGTACATGCCTCCCAAGCTTCATTGCATTCAATGAGGTGGATGGAATGAAGCTTTACTTTCGAAATCTTGGAAAGACTTTCATTTTTTAACGAGGTTGACAAAGGAAAAGAACTATCCTCAAAACCCTTGTTTCATTTTTTAAACGAGCTTGACACAAGATAAGGAACTATGCTCATAACTACTCTCTACAATATACCTAACAAAAACTCTACTCTAAAAACCTTGATTCATTTTTTAACGAGCTTGACACAAGACAAGGAACTATGCTCTAAAATCCTTGATTCATTTTTTAATGAGCTTGACACAAGACAAGGAACTATGCTCATGACTACTCTCTACAATCTACCTACTTAACCTACCCTTGTTTCATTTTTTAACGAGCTTGACACAAGACAAGGAACTATGCTCAAGACTCCTTGTTTCATTTTTTAACGAGCTTGACACAAGACAAGGAACTATGCTCCAGAAGTTCGCATGCCCCCAGCATAATGATGCAAAGCGAGGTACATGCCCCCCAGGCTTCATTGTATTCAACCAGATGGATGGAATGAAGGTTTACTTTCAATATTTAACTTGAAAAGGGAGTTGTTTCATTTTTAAGGAGGTTGACACAAGAAAAGAACTATCCTCATACTTGATTCATTTTTTAACGAGGTTGACTCAGTAACAGGAACTATCCTCAAAAACCTACTTCCTACAATCGACCTACATATCCTAAAATCTACCTGATTCATTTTTTAATGAGGTTGACTCAGTAAAAGAACTATCCTCATACTAGCCTGTTTCATTTTTTAACGAGTTTGATACAGGGAAAAACTATCCTCGTACACACTGATTCATTTTTTAACGAGGTTGACTCAGTAACAGGAACTTTCCTCGCAGCACCTTGTTTCATTTTTTAACGAGGTTGGCACAGGAAATGGAACTATCCTCGCAGCACCCTATTTCATTTTTTAACGAGGTTGGCACAGGAAACGAAACTATCCTCATACCTGATTCTTTTTTTTTAACGAGGTTGACTCAGTAACAGGAACTATCCTCAAACCTGATTCATTTTTTAACGAGGTTGACTCAGTAACAGGAACTATCCTCAAAACCTACTTTCTACAATCTACCTATATATCCTAAAATCTAGCTGATTCATTTTTAAATGAGGTTGACTCAGTAAAAGAACTATCCTCATGCTAGCCTGTTTCATTTCTTAACGAGGTTGATACAGGAAAAAACTATCCTCGTACACACTGATTCATTTTTTAACGAGGTTGACACAGTAAAAGGAACTTTCCTCACACACACTAATTCATTTTTTAATGAGGTTGACACAGTAAAAGGAACTTTCCTCGTAGCACCCTGTTTCATTTTTTAACGAGGTTGGCACAGGAAACGGAACTATCCTCGCAGCACCCTGTTTCATTTTTTAACGAGGTTGGCACAGGAAACGGAACTATCCTCACACTCACTGATTCATTTTTTAACGAGGTCGACACAGTAAAAGGAACTTTCCTCGTGACATTGATCATGGCTTCCAACTGGAAGAAAGACATGTCAATGGACACACCTTGATCATGGCTTCCAAGAGGTCTTCATCAGAAGGAAGAATAGTTCTCTGGAAGGAACACATGTCAAGGGACTCAAAAGGGATAAGAACATCGTGTTCAAGTAATCCCATAGAGTTTTCCATGTCAATTACCGGATCTAAATCAACAGTGAGAGGCTCACTTACATCGGTAACTGAAAACATGGGACCAGTTGCCACATAATTAACCCGTGGCAGGGTAGATACCACTTTAGAATCAGGAACATTTAGGGGTGGCATATTATTGGTAGTTGAGACAGGACTAGGGAACGAAAGCTGATCGACGGTCACAATACTGCCATTGTGAGGGAAAGACATCACGCGAAAGAGTGTCGATACGACAGCTTTCATTGCATAAACATAGTCTCGCCCAAGGAGTAAATTGAAATCCAAGGGACCTCGAACTACCATAAGATCAATACAGACAGTTTTACCTTCCAAGGTAATAGAGAACTTAGGAAGGATCCCTAAAGGTTCACTAATGGTTCTGTTAAAAGCTTTCAGATTCTGCGTAATAGGCGCAAGCTGAGGGGAACCCAAAGCTTTCCAAACAGTTGAGGATAATATACTAACAGAAGCACCTTCATCTACCTGTGTACGATGTATGTCCCTACCACCAGCCTTGACAATGATTTGGAAAGGGATGGAGGAAGGAAGATGAGGCTCTGTCAATCTGTTCCAATCAAAGGAAAAGACCTCAGTACTTGGAGGGGGTTTTGTAGAAACAAGTGAAATGCCCCCCGGCATAGAAGAATCTGATGTAACAAGAAGAACATCAGTGGTATGAAATTTACTCTCGAAAGGGAGAGTGTGATCGACCGAATGTGAAATTGAATCGACCACTTGATCAACTAATGGATCATCAACCTGAGTGACATGAGTTTCACTCTCCAATGGAAGAGTGTGATCGACTGTACTTGAATTTAGATCAATCACTCCGTCAGTTGACGGTAGGTTGGGAGAAAGTTTACGGTAACCAGTTGGAAATTCTTGCTGTGGAACAGTAAGGTTTTCCAACAATGTTGAGGCTTCATCCATGTGAGGGCAAATGTGAGTTTGATGACTCCCTTTGCATAACTTACAAGGAAACCTAACTTTACCCTTTTTCCCAGGAACCTGACTATCACTGGTTGATGGATCAACGGAAAGTTGATGAGATTTTTCTGACCATACTTCCAAGACCTTTGGAATACCAGGACAATTGACAAGGAAGTGGTCACCCTTACAAAGCCTGCAAGGGTATTTGGGTTTACGATGCATGTCGGAGTTTTCCTCAACACAACTAACACTTACAGCCATGGTTGGTTGGTTGACTTCTTTCTTGTCTTGCTTCTTCTTCTTCTTCTTCTTCTTCCCTTTCTTCTTCTTCTTAGCCTCCTGGTTACTAGCATCAAGGCTTTTACCAGGCGAAGAGGAAGAAATGGAGGAAGAAAAATTAGGCGAAGAAGGTAAAGGGTCAACAGAAGGTTGGTGATGTTGAGATGGTGAACTCTGTTGAGGTGAAGCATCCGGTTGAGATGGAACAATTGGAGTATTTTGGGCCAACGAAGTTGAAAATAACCATATCGGTAATCCTATTGTAAATCCAGGTAATGACAAAGTAGCCATATAAGGAGGACCAACATTTCCAAAGTAAGGAAAAGTACTAGGATTCTCGTTAGGAGGGGTTCCTAGGTTGGTAAATTCCGGAACATTTGCCATTATATCCAACTTCAGTGAATTTTATTAACGATTTTTTAAAACTAAAATTAACAATTCACAATTCACACCTAACAATTAAAATTCACAATTCACACCTATGGTCTCTAAAAGTAAAAAAAAACAAATTAACACGCGCTATCAAATCTAGGAGTCAAACCATACACAAACAGTAACCTTCCGGACCGAAGACACTAGTTGGGGATGAAATCCAACATCGCCGAATTCAGTACAGAAGTGGTGGGTGGAACAGTTACCCCGACAACCTGCTTAATGAATAGACTGGACCAAGTTCCTCCACTTTAACCGTCTCGAGTGAAGTGAACCCCCCAGAAAATCCAAGTGAGTCTAGCCGACGTCTGCTCCAGGTACAGTGGGATCTTCCCTCCACCGTCACCTTCGGTAGAACCCTAAAGATAATGGTCACTAAGGTCACCAACAGCAACAAATACACCTGGGGGAACAGTCTACGACCCGATAGCACGCAAGGGCAGAGTAACAAGCTCAATCCCCTTGCCGGCTCCTTGACAATAATCCAAGGTTTACCGACAAGTGACCCCAGGCTCCTCGACAATAATCCGAGGTTTACCGTTTGTAGTACGTGCGTATCTGGCGTCTTTCCCAATGAAGGAGGATTGATCCCCTCACTGGTTCGGACACGGTCTCGTGCTTCTCCTTTAAGAGGAGCTTTCCCAGAGCATAAATGTAACTATTGGATTTATCCTACCACAAGATGAGCTACTTGTTTGGTTTTTCTGTCTTGGAGAGTTAATTACTCTCCTACTCCAAGACACTAGCCTGATCTATGTTGGTGTTTCAGAGCCCTAGAAATGTAAAAATTACTAGATAAATTTTAATTAAGCGCTGTGTTATTAAGGCTGTTATTACTCAAATGGGTAAATGGATACGAAACCAATGGTGTTATGACCCGACTCAAAACTGAATGCAATCGAATATGATAATGTAACCCTTTCAATTCGATGAATCCTAACTAAAGTAGGGAGAGAGTTCCCATTCACTTCCAATCATGCAAAAAATTGATCACTAAGAGAAAATATAACAAATTCTCTAATGCACTAATTTCATGAAGAAAAACTAATGCAAATCAATTCCAAATCGTTTTTTTTATTTTTATTTTTGTGTAAATTCAAATCAAAGAAAGCTGATCTAAATCTACGATTGATTTTTCAGAATGTAAACTATGCAATTGTAATCTATGCACAATTCACTTGAAAAGTATGCAAATGTAATCTATGCACATTTTTCATTCATATTCTGAAAATGAGAATTCTATTTATGAAAATGTGATCTATGCAAGAGAATTCTCAAACACAAGACGATTCTAATGTGATCTAAGAACCAATCAAGTGCAAGTCGAGAAAATTGGGTGAGAGTTCCAAAGATCAAAAAAATAAAAACACTCAAAGGCGATTAACACTCATACACAATTTAGCCCCCCCCGGCGAATGAGGGGGAAATTTTTTTGCAAAAACAGAAGCAAAAAGATGCAAAATTGTGAAAAGACTGAGACAAACCTCCAAGTAATGACCAAAGGAAATCAAATTAAGAATTTCTCAACAAGAGACTCAAAACACCCAATTGATGAAAGCTTAAAGCAGGAATGCTAATGAAATTAGCCAAGATGAAGATTTATGGCAGAAAACCAGTGGATCTGGGCAGAAAAAACAAATTAAAAACTAAATCTAAAGAGCAAAAAGCAAAAATTGAAATTTTCTCAAAATTGACAGGGGTACGCAGGTCATTTGTTCACACAGGCGCGGGTACGCACTGTGCACAAAGACGCAGTGCGTACAAGTACGCACTGTGTCAAACTCAGAGACTGCGTACTACTGGCAAAGCTAAGAAAAATAAAAACTAAATTGACTCTAAGCTAACCCACCCAAATACACAGCTAGACAGCCAAAAACCAGAAAACAAATAACTTTTCTCAGATCAAAAGTTCATACAAAGGAAGAAACATTCACATCAATGGATTCCCCAGTGGAGTCGCCATTTTGTCAGGCGGAAAGAGTCGATAGTGCGGACACAAATCAACCTCCCTAGGAGCCTAAGACTCTCTAGTGACAAACAAGACAAACAAGAGCGATCCTTCTCTAAACATGCATTTACTATATAAGAAATCAAGTGTTTAGATCCTACCTGTAGTCCAACGCTGTTGTAGTAGTCCAGCCTCGCCGATCCGGATGAGCTCCTCCTTCACTTTGAAACCTGCATTCACTAACAATCAAACGATTAAATAGCACTTGATAATCTCATAAAATAAAACATATTTAACACATAGACCAAGGAGTACATGAAACAACTCATAAATAACAAGTTATTGAGAAGAATGGACTCATTTGCATTAATAGGAAACAAAAGGAACAATTACAACCTGAGCCTTGGTGTTGTGCAAGTCCCTCCCAGGGTCCATCAAGAGTTCTCCTTTACTTTGACAAAGCTCACCCACTTCCAAATAGAACAAGCAAAGATGGTAATCTCTCCTCACAAGCTTCTAAATGGGAGTCCTAATTCCTGCAGCATCTACCCTTAGAAATGTTTAGCTTTCAACCTCTCCTCCTTCTGGCCCAATGCCTATATTTATAGTGCTCTAGAGGAAGTTATTCAGGTCCACCATCAATGGGATGATCCCCTCTTTGGATGGGATAGCTCCCTTATTGATGGGATAAGTTCCTCTTTGGTAGGGGTACATGAACCATCTGGAGGCGCTCAATACACGTCGAACAACCTTCTAGAATGCTCTAGAAATGACCACAAGTAACTTTTTAAAGATGAAACTTGCGCATTTTGACCTTTACAGGGGGACGCACCTGCCCCTTTACATACAGAGCGTACAAGTACGCAGCTTTTGTGAACATTGGGTGCGTACCCGCAGGTAAGGTTGAGAGAACCTGCGTACCTAGAGATAAATACATTTATAAAGACTTTCTCTCTTTTTGGAGTTTGACATGAAGAGCAGAGGCTTAAGACTTGCCTAGGAGGATAGCATGACTGTTGATAGAGCCATACTAACTGTAAATAGTCATGGTGACATTTTTTAGTGTAACATCTAGGGATGTTTTTTTTTCCTTTTCTTGCCCGGAAATTTTTTTCCATGCACACAAGGAAATATTACACATCCCTAGAGACAATCGATCAACCTGTGAGAACATGCAATAGACAACAAGCCTTGGGATGACTTCTATGTAGTTTCTGGGCTGAGTCGCTCTGGTTTCCCTTCAAGCTTTGCACAATTTTTGGACTGAAGCCAAGGTTGCCAGTCAGAACTGTGCAAATTATGAGAGCAAGCCCGATGATGGGCTACTCCACGCAATTTTCTTGGGGAAGGCAACCTGCCTTATTTATGCAATTTTTGGACTGAAGCGAAGGTTTCGAGTCAAAACTGCACAAACTTTGAGAGCAAGCCCAGTAATGGGCTGCTCTATGCAATTTTCTTGGGGAGGGAATCCTGCCTACTCTAAGCAATTTTGGAGAGCAGTGCTGGCTGTCAGCATACACTACATAATTGTGGAGAGCAAGGTTGGTTTCCCTCTAGTTTTGCACAATTCTCCAAGTCAGCACAAGAACCGGTTGAAATCCAAGTCATTGGAGGTCATCTTGTAGGTGAAAGGCAAACAAGTTAGCGAACAAAACTTGATAAGCCAAATAAGCTCAATGGAAATCATAAGTACCTGGGCAGTGCAAAACATGCTACTAAGGATGGTTGGTAGGGAAGCTCCAAATAGAAGCTAAGGAAAATTTTTGGAGGATTGTTGTAGCCGCTACAAGAGTAGGATAGAAGCTTTAATGGTCCTATTTTATTATAATTGTACCCTTTGTCTCCTATATATACACTAAGGAGACCTAGTCTTAGTATCATAAAATCTTGTTATATACAATTTATTCATTTAAAATGAGGTTTCTCTTTTGAATATGATTGTAAATATTGGTTTATTATTGTCTCTATGGTGGAAGGTTCATAACATTTGGTATTAGAGCTCATGATCTTAGGGTTTTGCTACTTCAAATATGCCAAGGTGGAATTTTTTCTAGAACTTGTTTTCTAGGAGGTTTCATATGGTGTAACTTCGATCATATCGAAGATAAATTACAAAAAGAATCTAACTCAAATTTTGTTTCTTAGTTATTTGTATTTTTAGATATATATTTTTAAGGAATTTAAGGTTCCTAAATGCTCCTAAAATCAATTACAAGCAAGTCAATTTGGTTTTTTTCTTTAATTTTTTTTCTATGATGTCTTAGATGATGAAAGTTGGATTATATTGAGGAGAAACTTTGGGGAACATCTAGTTCAAATTTCAGATCCTTGTTCTCTATAATTTGGAGATATTCTCTAAGAAAGTTAGTGTTTTTGAATGCCTGTGGAATTAATTTCAAACAAGCATGTTTGGAATTTTCACTTTATTTTTTTCTATTATGTTTCAAACTGTGAAATTTGGACTATATTGACGAGAAACCTTGGCAGACATTTTAATTGAATTTTGGATATAAACTTTGTGGAATGTGGGGCTTTTCAAGGATATCCAAATTAGTTTCAAAGAGTTTAAATTGTTATTTTTGCTAAACCTTTTTTCTAGGTCTTTCTCAGAAATATTGAAGGTTATAATGAGACATATAAAAGTATCTCAACCATAGATTTCATAATTATATTTGAAGAATAGGGCACTTGACATGGTATACAAGTTTACTTGTTAGAAGTGGTTGAAAATAAGAAAGTTTTAGAAAATTTATTATAACTTTCACTTGGTGCATCAAATTATAGTGAAACCTATGGAATTGTAGAGAATAAATATCAAAGTATTACATGCCAAATTTTCATATTCATAGGGGCTCAAATATAAGTGATATATTAAGAAAACATTCACTCATCCAAATACTCTACAAATTAAGGTGTTAAGTGAAAATAAATTACAAGTGGCCTATATTTTGATTAGAAGATCCATTTTTTTAGGTGAATAGAGATTCTGATAAAGATGACTATTATTATTGTTTTCTCACAAAGATTCAAAGAAATATCCAAATGTTACTACACCAATTAAAACTCCTAAAGGCTCATCTAGGACTTATGAAGAAAGTGAGTACTTAGAATTTATGTTCCCTAATTAGAGAAGAGAGTCAATGAAATGGATGATTGTATGTTGAAAAGTGTGGATTTATCAAGTTCTTAAAAAAACATAAAATATAAATGATGGATGAAATGGAAAAGAAGGCGAATGAAATAAGGAAAAAATGAAAAATTTCAAGGAATATATACAAAAATTATTCAAGGAAGAATTAAAAGTATTAAAAAAAATTCCATTAAAATTTCTCCCTAAAAGAGATGTGGAGATCCAAGGATATCATGAACATAAAGAGACGTATTTTCTTGAGACATGGTCCTAGATGGAGAGTATGACATCACAATTGGCAAGCACAAATATTGGATCATAGAACCATACTAATGATTTTTCAATCCATGATCTACATCATCAATACTTCAAGTAAACACAAACAACTACTAAATTCAAAAGATTTATATGAGTAACTGTGATGTCAATTATCCTATAACATAGATATTTCATATGGATAAATACTTTGATCTACACCAAGTTGCATCTTTAAAAGATGTTTTTATTGCATCCATGCTTATAGAACAATACCAACATGCATGATATAATGGCTTTGTTAAAAGAAAATATATTTTGTCATATCTTGGTCCATATTTACTAATGAATTGATAACATATTATCAGGATATTAAGAGAAATAGATACTTTATTCAAATATTAAGTCTTCGAAAAAAAGTCCAGTTACAAAGCGAAATTTCGAAAGTAAGTCGCAGAGGAGAGAATATTTTAGAAGATAATTTGTTAGTCCTATTTATTGGAACTTTAAAGGAAATAATCCAACATGAGGTGTGTATAATTTGTTGAAAATTGTACCTAGGTTCAATCTTCATAATTATCTTTGTAATTGCATCAATATATATTCCATAAAAAAAAAAAAAAAAAAAAAACAACAACAAACAAAAAACAAAAACAAAAAATAAATTTATTATTATCATTATTTTTTTAGTAGAAACATGTTCTTCATGCTTCTAGGGTTTATTGAGTCAAGAAGAAATTTTGTCATGTATCAAAGCCCCATTTGGACAATTCAAAGAAAATTAAAAATATTATTTTTGAGCCATAAAAGACTCATTTTTTTTCCCACAATACCAAGTTGGTCTCGTCTTATCAAGTTGACCTTGAAGAGGCCCTATTCGACCTCCTTGATGACTATAAAAGGAGGATACTTCCATCTCATTTTCTCACTCACTCACACAAGTTCAATCGTTGAACAAGAGAGAAGAAAAGAAGTGTGAAGGCCAATGAAGAAAGAGAAATCCATGGAAGGAAGAAGAATTCAAATTTTTGGTTTCTTTTTCCACACATGCAAAGTTGTTGGCATTACTTTGTGAGTTATATGCTAACAATTTGTTTTTGCAAAGGTGTTGGGGAAAATTTGTTCTTTGAAGGTGTTTGGGCAAGTCTTTTTTGTGAAGGTTATTGGAAAACTCTACGAAGTTGCAAGTCTGAAAATTCTGACTTGAAGAAGTTTGACCAACTGCGATTCTTGTGGACTTGGTTTGCTTAGAGTATATGAAGGAGGGCTGATTTGGTTCTTTGTGGAGTTCTTGGTCTTTGGCCTTGGATGTCTAACATTTATTTGATTCTATAACAAGAGAAGTTATTTGGGTTTTCCTCCTTGTGGGGTTTTTCCTTAGCTTCAAGCCTACAGCTTGTGTTCTTTGTTCTTGTGATTTTCATGCATTTTATGTTTTGGTAATTTCTTGACAAAGAAGACATAATAAAGTAATAAAAGTCAAATGCCACTCGCAAGTAATTATCAAGTAAGAGGAATTAGTCCTAATTTAGAATCATATTGGTTTCTCGACATGGTATCAATGCTAAGGTGAAGGAAGTTTGAAGATAATATCCTTTTCAGCACTTTTATTGGAAGACACTCTTCAAGAAATTACCTTTCCTCTCTCTCCTTCTCCAATAGTAAGCTATATGAATTAAGGCCTAAAGTCTCTTAGGGGTCTCCTTAAAAATATCAAAGGTTTAATCATCAAGTTCATCTCCAAGCTATCTAAAGATTTCATATATGGAAGTCCCTTTTCCACTCTTATAGGTACTTTTGAGGATGATAGTATATGGGTAATTGACAGTGGAGACTCAAGGCATATCACAAGGGAATGTGGAGAACTCCAAAATTTATGAAAGGAATCTCTTCCCATTTAGTTGAGCTTGGAGACAACAGGAGATGCTCAGTAAAAGTAACTGGATCTAATTCTCTGGACTTGGAAACTAGTGGAAACATTCATCTCAACAATATACTCTATGTACCAGGTTTGAAAAATAACTTTTTCTCTATTTCTTGCTTATAAGGTAAAGGTGTCAGGGTATCATTCATTGATGGCAAAGTTATTATATGTGGTAAGGGATGCAATACTGAAAATTGTAAGACTATTTGGATTCATGAGGGGAGTCTGTATAAACCTCTAGCAACTCTTCCTCAAACTCTACTACATTTAGATATCAACCCTTGTGAATTATTGCATAGAAATTATAGTGACCATCATTATAAGATATATCCGTCATTGAATCATATGGTTAATGGTATTATCAAATTGAAAGAAGTGCATGAAGGAGTCTGTTATCACAATAAACACTTCACATTTTAAATATTTTAGAAAATGTTGATAATTACAGTGTCAACATTTAAAACTGTAATAAACATGGAAAATTTTCTGATAGCAAGGCTGTCAGAGTTTTTTGAAATCTGATATGGTCTTGTGAAAGAAATTGCTAACAACAAGGGTAGCACGATTTTTTGGTTTGGCTAATAGGCCAATTGTCAGTGCCAAAATGAGTTTTCAAATTTAAAAGGTGGTGACTATGCTGACCACATCAACATCAACGATTTTGTTTGAATGTGTCTCCATTGTTTTCGAAGGGGTAAAGTACAGGGTTAAATCATGTTTTATCCACCGTAATGAATAAAAGGGTCATGTAATACGTTCTGTCATATGATGCGAATAGTATTCGAAATCATAACCATGAAGTGATTTGATCTTTCACTTCCCTTATGTTACCTCGACTGTATCGTAAACTGCCTCACCTATTTACCTCGACCATTATGTCAAGTCTCCTCAATTTTTCCTATAAGTAGTTATTTGGTGATTAATCCAGGATTTTTCACACTCGGCATTTATAGATATTTTCGTTGCAGGGTTTCAGGATCAAATTCCAGGGATAACATACATTGAAATGAGAAAAGGGGGTAAGCTAGGCCAGACCAAGTCCAAGAGGTCAGATCTGTTTGACATCTACCCTGATCTTCGCTATTTGTTTCAGTAACAAAGGTGCAACAAATTTCTATACCAGTGTTCTGACTACCGCGACTTGATGGCTCAGTATTTTGTGCAAGGGTTCGATAGGAATCGTGTGGAGGTGGGAGGTCTGTTCTTCAAAGTTACAGAGCAGACCATCATTGAGTCCATGAGCTTAAATATGGATGGTGAGAAGGTATTTCACAGTCATGTTTTAGAATGAATCAATGTTCGCTTATTCTTCAAAGAAGAACACAAAGGGTAGAATTAGAGGGCTAGAGTTTGAAGGGAGTTACGACAGGACCAATGGCATGTCCCCCTATACCTTTTTCAACAATATTTACCTGCGAAGGTTGGTATAATAGAGTGAAATTGTATCACTTTTATTTTCTAGCTCATCTAAATGGACAAATCATAATTAATCTATGCTTTTAGTTGTTAGAGAGTTTGATACATATCATTGTTGGATACAGAGTCCGAGTTAGTCCTCACTCTCATTACATATACCATAAGGTAATAATTAAATTGGTGATAGAGAGCCAAATAGTTAAATTAGGGAGAACATGGAATCATTTCCTTTTTTGTGGAGGTTTTCAACCTCAACCCATCAGGAAAAAAAAGGACCACAAAATACCGGAAAGGTGAAGAAAATAGGAGGCCAGGCTCCTGTTGAACCCCTACCAGTCACCAAAACCCTTGGGACCCCATCTAGCTCATCTAGTCCAAAGATCCCTTAGGTGTATCAGAGAAAGAGTGATCGACTTCATACAGTAGAGCCTACATACCTAGAGAACCTAGAAGTTGGCATTGACTCTTCCCATACTTAGGTCATACCATCATAAGTTTCACCTTCAAAGACAACTAAACCAAAAACTCCAAAGGAGAAAGAACCAGAGGACTTGAAGGGCAAGGATTCAAAGAAAGAAAAAATAGAAGAGGGGCCTTCACCTAGTGTATTCAAGTAGGGAAACAGACATACCATACCAACTAACAAACTAAGATATAAGATTAAAATCAAAAGTAACCTAGAGTTGGTCAAAGAGGTAATCAATGTTGATGATATGCCCCTTAAGGACTTAATTATTAACATAAAGAAGAAACCTACAAACTCTAGGAAGAGTTGAAATAGAGAAACTATGAAAAGAGTACCCATGGAGACAAGGCAGAGTGAAAAAAGGTGGTTGGATGAGGTAGATGTGTTGCTTGAAGCTACTAGTACTCTCAGCTAGGATGTCAGGGTATTAAGACTTAGAGTTTTCTTACCTATCGAATGAAAACACAGTTTCCACCTTATCATTGACAATAAGCTTAGCAGCTTTTAAATACGTAACATAATAGTCACTAGAACTGGAAATATTGTTGTTAGCATTTTTTAAATGCTTGACATGACCATCGTTAGCTATTTTGAACTAAAAATTATGAATACCAGTAATAAGAAAATGCTATAGGAGAAAGATTCACAGTCTTCTTGTCAACAATTTTGGGGCAAGCGAGAAATGTTGACATGTCTGTTGTCAACAATATCTAAACAGGTGGAAAGGATGACGTCCCAGTTGTCAGCGAAAACTATGAACAGAAAACCAATGACACTCACATTTTGATTATCAACGTATTTTCCAGCATAACTTAAGGAAAACAAGATGAACAAAGGAGCAATTTTGATAGAGTTTGCATAGGGACCTGTTTTTCCAAGAAGAAGGTTGAGCTATAGTTTAGGGACCTATTCTACTTTTAAGGGAGATAGTTGACTAGATATTTCATTTTGCCTAGACATAACCATATTTTCCTATAATTATTCTAGGAAAGACATAATATTTTTAAGTTTATCTTTTGCATACATGAACTTGAATGGTATTTAAAATAACTCAGTTTTTGTAATTGTGTGATGACTATTATTATGCAAGTCGTTATGTAAGCCTTATATAAGAAATTTATGAATAATGAAATAGGGTTGGAAATTATTGGGAAAACACTTGCAGTCTAAATATATTTGAGCAATATTGAATGCATTTACAGGGTTTAATGAGAATTTAGTAGGAAATTCATATGTTACATCTCCTTCTCTGTATTTATCTGTTATATAATTATTTTCGTCCATGTCTAAGAATGTTAGTTTATGATATTGGATTTCATTAATGCTCCTCTCTTAAATTATCAGTCATTAATATTTGTTACTCTCACCATTTATAAACTTTGTTTTCTTCCAGTCCTCCTTTCTTCTAAATCTCCCAAGCAGTCAAAAGACTTGTTGATTTCGTGCTTTGTACAAATCGCTCATTAGATTTATGATCTAATTTGTCTAATATCTAGAATCTATGCCCAACGGTAGGTTTTGAAGATCACAAAACCAATTTATTCCTAAATCTAAAATCTAGCCACTTGAACTCAATTATAGAGAACCTTGTATTATAGTGATCATAGGGTAGTTGAGTTTTGTGGAGAGATCCCTCTTCGAGTTGGAGGGATGACTTCAGCCTAAAAGAGGTTCTGAGGTTACCTTAGGGTTTTTCCCTATAGTCATGGTTTTCCGTGAGTGATAACATTTTGGCGTCGTTGCTTGGGAATGAGAAGAATATTTTTTGCTCAACTATTTTATTGCTGAAGATTAGATCTCTTAGGGCAAACAAAGATTTATATATGAGTTTGGCTGCAAGATGTTTGCTCTCGAGACTCCACACTATGAATTGAAGGTTTTTTACTGATGGAGTTCTATCTCATACTGGCATTCATACTTGGAGGAAGCCAGATCCAAATCCACCTCAAATTTTTTCAAGCCTAGAAAAGTTGTTTAGGAAAAAGAATCCCAAGGAAACATGTACTGTTGATTTAGAAAGATCTTTCTCTCTACCTGCAAAGCTTAAAACTTTTGAAGACTTAGTGTTAGATATTAAATTTAAAAGTAACTTACTTAGATCTAAGTCTGAGAGTAATTTGTCAGAAACTGTTTTAGATCCAACAGATCTTAAGACCTTTACCCCTGTGCCCTCTATCCCGAACCTACAACTTTTACCCTAAGATTTTGAAATATGGTCCCACATTCTGAAATTGGAACAAAAGGTCTAGGAACTTCAAGAAGTCAATGCTAAATCTCCATCTTTTCTTTATTTTATCCCATCTTTATTAATCCCAACTACTCAATCATCCTCTAGGGGTTTTCAACGGTTCATTCCACCAACTGTTCTTCCATCAATCTCAATACCTGTAACTTCTATTTTCCTTATCCCTACTGTTAGTACAAGTTCACATCATAGGCCTATGGCTGCCCGATATGCACCTTTGAATCTACCGACATAGGTTCATGATCTCCAATAGAATTATGGACAACGTCTTATTCAGTTTGATGGAACTAGATATTATATCGCTCAACATCATCTAGACAAAACAATGTAAAATTTGAAACGAGAATTGATACGATTACCTCTTTTTCTAAGGTAGCAAAAGAATCAATCGATTTTCAAAAATATTGATTTGGAATACATCTTTTTTTTTAATTATATGTTTGACACTTTAAATTTTTTTATGTATCAAATATGAATATTGTTCTTAAAATGCTGGTGATTTTCATGTGGATTTTGAAAAAATTCCGCATAAGCATTCAACATGCTTTTTAAGACATTTTTGACACTTCACATTTTCTTATGTCCTTAGCATGCACAATTTTTTTTTAAATGTTGATTATTTAACAACTTTTAAAGTTGTCTTATTTCTCTTCTTGTTTTTCGTTGTAGCATGTTAGTTTTTAAAGGGTTTCCCAAACAAGTATTTTTTTGGTTTTCTTTGCCATGTTTTTTTATAATGAGTTTTTTAAATTTTTTTACGAAGTTAAAAAAAATATTAACATTAAAAATATATTTAAAAATATATATATATATATATATATATATATAGATATATATATATATATATATAAATATATATATATATATATATATAGATATATATATATATCTATATATATATATAAAACACAGAAAAAACAAAAAACAAAAAACAAAAAACATAAAAATAAAAATAAAAAATAAATGAACAAAATATAAAAACATTGCAAAAAAACAAATATAAAAACATTCCAAAAAAAAAACAAATATAAAACCATGGCAAAAAAAAGAAACACAAATATAAAAATATACACAAAAAGGTCCAAAAAATAAATCTAACATAACAAAAGAAAAAAAAATGAACTAAAAAATAAAACATTAAAGGAAAAAAACAAAAGGGTAAAAAGACTATGAAAAACAAAAAAAATATTAAAAAATCAATGAAAAAAATAATATAAAGTTAAGCCAAAAATGAGAAAATTGAAATAATTTTAAATAATTAGAAAAAAAAACAAAAAACCATTCAAATTAAATTTAAAAATTAAAAAACATAACTAAAAAACTAAACATATAAAAGACAAAAAACACTACTAAAAGACACAAAAAAGAAACATAATTAAAAAAATTAAAAAAAACATAAAAAAAAATTAAAAATATAATTAAAAAAATATTATAAACATTTTAATTAAAAAATTCAAAAAATGGCCTCTAGCCTTGGCAGGCCTATTCCAAGAATCAACCTGGGCCAAAGGCGGATTCTTAGAATCGGCCTGCCAAGCCCTGGCCCGCTTGGTACCCAACAACCAAGTGGCCATGGGCTGGCTAGCTGATTCTAGAAATCGGTCGCCTAGCCCAACACTGCTTGGCCATTGGGTTGGGTGGCCTTGGCAATTCTGTGCAAAGCCTCCAAGGCCACCCAAGCCAACAACCAAGTGGCCTTAGGATGGCTAGTCGATCCCGAAAATCAGTTGACTAGCCAAGGGCTGCTGGGATAGGTGACACACATTTGCCAAGGCCACCCAACCAGCGACTGAGCGACCCTGAGTTGGGCGGTCGGTTTTCAGCTAGCCAGCCCAGGGCTACTCAGCCACTGGGTTGGATGACTGAGTGGCCCTGGGCTAGTCAGGTGAGAACTGGCTGGCCAACCTAGTGACCGAGCAGCCCTGGGTTAGCCAACCGATTCTCGGTTGGACAACCTAGGGCCACTCGGTCGCTGGGATGTACGAACTTGGTAGTTGCGTGCAAATGCCGAGGCCGCCCAGCCCAACGACCAAGCGGCTCTGGGCTAGCAAGCTGAGAACCAACCGACTAGCCCAGGGTCACTCAGTTGTTGAGTTAGGCGACCTTGGTGACTCTGCACACAAATGCCAAGGCCGTAGAGCCCAAATGCTGAGTGGCCCTGGGCTGGCAAACAAATTTCCAGAATCGGTCGGTGAGCCCAGGGTCGCTTGGCCGCCCAACCTAGTGGGGCAAAGATTGGTAGACTGATTCCGAGAATCGGCTGACCTGCTAAGGCCACCCAACCCAATAGGCCAAAGTTTGGCAGACCGAATCCGAGAATCGGCCTTGGCCCCAGGCCGATTCTTGAAATTGGCTTGCCAAGCCCAAACACCATTTTTTTGCAATTTTGTTTATTAAAATGTTTATAATTTTTTATTTTTATTTTTAAGTTATGTTGTTTCTTTATGTTTTTAATTTTTTTTGTGTTTTTTAGTTGTGTTTTTTGTTTTTAATATATTCAAGGTTTTTATTTATGTTTTGTTTTTTGTTTTTTTTTTTTTTTATTTAATTTGAATGGTTTTTTGTTTTTTTTCTTTTTTCTTTTAATTTATTTAAGATAATTTCAATTCATATTTTTTTTTTTGTATACCTGTTTAGTTTTTAATAGTTTTTCTACAATTTTTTTTGGTTTAACGTTTTATCTTTTAAGTTATTTTTTGCTTTTTGTTATGTTTGATCTATTTTTTTGCCTTTTTATATATATTTTTACAGTTGCTTTTTTTTTCCATGTTTTTATATTTGCTTTTTGTTGCTATGTTTTCTAATTTTTATATGTTTTAATAAATATTGCTACATACTTGTAATTATGTTTTTTAATTTTTCGTGTTTTTCTTTTTGTTTTTATTTTTTTCAAAGATTATTTTTTTGTTTTTACTTTTTTGCCATGTTTTTTTTTGTTTTTAATGTTTTAATGTATAATTTTGATTTAGTAATTATTGTTTTTTAACTTTTGTGTGTGTGTGTGTGTTTTCAATGTTTTAATTTGTGTGTTCTTTTATATTTTCCATTTTATTATTTTATTTTTCCCTACAGGGTCTGTGTCGATCCTCGACTAGTAACCCAATCTCATTATGTCTCAATTTGATTGTTGATTTTAAAGTTTTTGTTATGAATGATAGAGTTCACCCTCAAAATGTGTCAATTTGATGTTTGGTATTTAAGTGTGCATTAAAATGGGTATGCAAATTTGATGGTTGACTTCTAAATTTTTGTTAGCATCTGTCAAGTTGTCATAGGCTAAGATTTTAAAGTCGTCATATTTTTAACATTTAAAAAAATATTACTACTTGTATAATGAATATTTTATTCATGTGTTCATTTTTAAATGGTTTTTAATCATAAATATTTTCCATAATGTATCATTGAAAAATTGTCAAAATTTTAAAATTTTCCGACATTCCAATATTCCAGCATCAACATTTTTCATTCTAACGTTGTTGTTCATGTTTTTAGGGGTTTTTGGGATAGAGTTCTCATTTTGAGTTTATAATTCCTGTTTCAATGTTTATATTGTTACAAACTCAATGATTTCATAGATCTAGAAGAAGTGGACCATGAGTACATATACTTGAAGCTATTTTCATAGAGTTTGTCTCGTGAGGTAAATAAATGGTTCAGATCTTTACCTACAGCTAGTATTATTAAGTTCCAGTAGTTTGAACAGTTGTTTCTAACCAAATAGAAAGTGAAGAAAAACCCATTGAAGATTTTAGCCGAGTATAATGCCTTCAAAAGAAACCCAGGAGAAACTGTACAAGAATTCACAGTTAGATTTAATAAGACTTATAATTCTATTCTGCCTGAAATCAAACCCCCTCTTAGTTTAGATTTGTTACACTATCCTGATTGTTTTGATGCTAAGTTGGATTATTAGCTCCATGAAGGAAATCATGCTACTTTTCAACAAATGTAGAGTAATGCAATTGGAGTGGAGACCAATTTATTGGCAAAGAAGGAAAATGTGAAGGTTGAGATAAGAGTAGGTTTTAAAGAAGAGTCATCTTCATCCCCTAACTTCAAATTTGATATGATGCTGAAAACTATGGAGAAAATGGTGGATAAGTTTACCCCTCCCCTAGGTGAGAATCAACCTCAAGCCTAACATCCAAGTTTTAGGGGGCCCCAGGGTGCTCAAGATCGTCCTAGAGATCAGAAATCTCCTGAAGAATAGTAACTAGTTGTTCAACCTCCTTTTCCAGAATAATTTGTAGATTAGGATATTAATGAAGAAGAAGACTATCAGATTAGGTGATTCAATGATAAAGAGACCCAACTTTTTTCCACCAAAGAAGAACATGACCTTTCTGCGGGATGCTAAGGAGAAAAGGAAAATGTTCATCTTAGTGATTCTGTTTTTTTATCAACAGGGATATAATAATGCGGTGGCAGATTTTCAAAGGTAGTACAACCTAAGAAATCAAAATGTTCCTATCAAATCTTTGCCACAAAAGACAACAACTGAACAACAAGCTGAACCTAGATAGATATGTTGAGGAGGCGAGAGGAGCCAAATAAGGACAATATGAAAGAAGCAAGAGAGGAGACCAAAGATGTTGAAAAATTACAGTCATCATTTATTCTGGAGTCTAAAATTAGTAAGTTGAAAGTGTCCATTCATTTTGTTGAACTTTTAAGAAATGATAAATATAGGAAAATAATTTATACTATTATTAAAAATTCAAAAATTGATGATGTACCCCAGAATTTGTGTTTGGCCCACATGTCACAAGTACAAAGGATGATGTACCCCATTTTTATGTAAGTATAAATGTGCATGATGTGATTATTCACAATGCCATGTTAGACTCTGAAGCCTCACATAACGTCAAGCCTAATTCAGTAATGGACCATCTAGGAATCAAAATTACTAGACCATACAAATATTTGTTTTCTTTTGATTCGAAAAAGGTAAAATGCTTAGGGATGATTAATGATTTAGTTGTCACCTTAGCTTAGATTCTTACTAAAAATGTTTTGATGGATATAACAGTAACAGACATCCTTGCCAGATTTGGCATGTTCTTATCCTGATCTTGGGGAGCAATATTGGGAGGAACTTTATAGATGGGCATGTCTTATGCTTCTATATTATTGTTTGGTGAAATGAAAAGACTCAATCAAGAAGTTCAAATGGCCTATATGGTGAGCAACAAAACACAACTGGATAACCATCCAATATATGTAGTAGACACAGAGCTAGGGTCACAAATATTCTTCAATGATGGTTGTTTGGAGGGTGAAACATCAACAACAAACGAAACTGACATTCAACAAGAACAGATTCAGATTTTTGTAGGTGAGATCTAGAAATTATATTTTTATGGATCCATGTGTGAAAAAGTTTTAGGAGTGGGAGTGTGGATTTTTCCACCAGACTGTATAAGTGCTTCCATGTCTTCTGAAATTGATTAGGAAAGGAGTTCCTAAGTACATAGCACAATCAAGCCCCATGACTAATGGAGCATGAACTTGAATTCCTTCAGATTGAGAAATGAAGACATCTATTATAGCTTCTTCCATTGTCTTGATTTATCCACTTGCAGTAACAATTCCTGAACACTTTGTCTTTTGTCTTTCAGGATAGGGAATTACAGTGCCACTTCCTATGTTCAATCTTGAACCTGTATCAATTAGAACCTTCCTCCAGTCTATGGAAGAACCAATTCTAATTTTCATTTTTACACAGTGCATTGCATCTACATTCATTGCATTCATTCCTAATCCAAATCTAGGATCTTCAAATTCTTCATCTGGAATTTCAAAGTCTTCAGATTTGAAAATCCCTTTCATTGGATCATGATATGGATCAGGCTATCTTTCTGGTTCTTTCTGTTCTGTCTGTGAAGATTCTCCTTTTGTGGGTTGTGCATGTAAAGAATGTATATTGTGCCCCTGATGTGCTTCAATGCATAGCCTTCTATTCTCTCTGACTTATTTTCTGAGATCTTTGATAGCTTGACTAATTGCAGGAAGTGTTTGAGGAAGATCATCTTCAATTGTTTGTTGTCTAAATTGTCTTGTTAGACCATCAACTAAAAATAAGGTTGCAGAAGGAATATAGCTATGTTGATGATTTATCTGTGTCTTTTGCTCTTCTTGATATTGCTGTCACTTGGACTGTTGAAGATGTGTCATCAGAAATCCTTTATACATTTCTTTAAGTTTTGGATCATCAACATTAACCATTTGTGTAAAATAATTTCTAGAAAGCTCATCATGATCTAAGCTTTCATTTGATAGTGGTCTGAACGTCCTGATTGCATTACATTTGCAAATGTTAGGATCACTGCATTCACATAATTCTTGAAAACATTCATTACAGTGTGGATCTTTGCAATATTCAACTTCAGAATATTCTTCTTCATAAACAACATGTATCTGGTCATTTAGATCATAATAATTTTCTGAATCTGTTAATTGCTCACAGCTAGAAGGGAGATCAATAATATTTACCTTGCCAGATTTATTCTTATAGCTAAATTGTTTCTTCTTACCACATTGTTGTTTGTCTTTTTTCAATTTTGGACAATTTGGAGCAATATGTCCTGTTTCATTGCAATGGAAGAAAAATATTTGCTTCTGTTTTGGCCTTTGATGAAACTGGCGTGTTTTTTTGTATTCTCTGGGAGGCCTTCTATGAATGATTTTTTTGTTTTCTGCAGATATAAAGGTTTGCTTAGAGTAAGCTTTCTTTTTAGAGCGATGACGATCATATCCCCCTAAACTTTTAGAGCCTTGTAAATGCCATTGTTTACATAGTTGTTGATATCCAGGTGGTTTAGTGGAGCCGGTGGCAGCTCGAGCAACTTTCATCTGAGAGCAGAGTTCAACAATGACAGCTTTAATAGCTTGTCTTATAACACAAATTTATAGGCACCAATCTTTCTAGGAAGCTTATTCAAAATGGCAGTAGTTAACCAATTTGGTAAAGAAGCAATGAAGATTTCTTTCCATTTGGGATCTAGAATCATGTCAGAAGAAAGAGTATGTAGACAATGGAGATATTCCATAAAATATTCATCAAAATGCTGCATATTAGTAAGCTTCATGGATATAAATGTGACTGCAGCAAGTTCATTATTGATCTAAGGATAACCACAAAAATTGACAAGAATACCATGCATTAGGCAACCAATCATGTTATTCACAGGCAATGATGTCTGTGGATCCATATATGTAGTATTATCTGGGTTCATTACCACAGATGTTTCCCAAGAAGTAATGAGGACATGATCATAATAAATTTCTGTTTTAAGCCAAGAATCAAGGAGTCCTTCAAACCCACTGATGATTTTCCTCGTTGCATTTATTGGAGAAGTGTCATCTGCTAAATATGTGTGGTAGCAGACCAACATGGAACTCAATGTAGATAGTATTTCTGCTTCAGAACAATTGTCAATATCCCATGAATATGTGGAAGAGGAAGACCAATCTTTATGATATTCTGATTTCATGACATCCCTTTTATCAGGAGTAGGTGACCAAGAAGAATTCCAAGAAATTGTATCAGTAACTTTATGTATAGTTGTGTCTTTGGGTTCTTCTTCATCAGAAAATGAAATTAGATCATGAATGTCTTTCACAAGAAACTCTAAACCTTCTAGAGTAGGAGGAGCAGAGGTCGCTGCTTCAAATTTGTTGAGTAATGTATTAGAACTAGAAGGCTTATTGGGATCATCTCCTGCTTTCAACCACTCAGAAACTGTCATTTTATGTCCAGGGCATGAAGAGTTTAGACTGGAAAACATGCCAGGATTAGCCATAGGAGCATCAATAAAGGTAGTTTCTAGTTTAGGAAAAATGATATCACCAGGGTTCTTCATTTTTGATTGAAGAGTAGTAGGAACAACATGGAAAGGCAATTGATCTTGAGGATCTGAGAAATAAGTAGTAGCTAAAGTAGGATCAATAGTGTTTTTCCTTTTCAAACTTTCAACAGAAGTTGAGACAACCCAAACTTGTTTCTTTAATACTTCAAGTGATATTTTTAAGCTTGTCATCATATATTGATTCTTATTTGCTACTGAATGTAATAATCCATTTGGAATTATCATTAATCCCCTTTTCTAAAACATCAATAGTTTTAGCAATATGCAAATCATTTGATCCAAGAGTTTTTATTCCATCTAGTAATTGATCTCTGGTAAAATCTACCTTTTGAAGAATTTTTTCAATTATTTCTTGGAGCATTTTATTTTCTCTGGCTGCATATTGATGATTTATTTCTAGATTTTTAATCAAACTATCTAGAGAAAGATTGGTCCAGTTTGTTGCTGCAACTGATTCCCTGTTCAAAAGATGAGACTGGTCAGACTGAAGTGTAAGTAACTTAAAAATCTTATCATCTTGTCTGATAACAAGATTTTTCCAAGGAGGAATTGCTATCTCAGTGCTAAGAATAGTGCCATCTATTAATTCCCATTTGTGTTATGGCGCTTCTGTCTGTAAGGCTGACCCTTGTATCATATTCACTCTAAGGGTTTGACAGATGTGTTCTAACAAAAGTTGCCCTTTCATCTTGACAGACTGTAAATGTTTCCGAACATTTGACTTTTGCAACATATTTTTATATTTATCATCTATGTGAGGGATGATAAGAGGTCCAGGAATTTCAATTGGATTTTCCTTAATAATTTTTTTTATATCTTCACAAGATAGATTCTTGAACCTTTTAACTAAAGCCATTTCTTCTTCATTTGTACTTGGATAATAGAATTCATCAAAAGATATCCATTGGTTATTCTATTCCATCCAAGATTTCCAATTTTCATTGTTGACTTTGTTGATTGTTGACCTATCCTTCTTTGAATAGGTTTTCATTTCTTCACAATATCTATACTCTTGCTGATGAGTATACAGATCCCAGTTAAACATTTTCTCATACCATTCATTTGAGGGATAATAAGGACTTATTCCTTTGTATATATTAAGAAATTGAATGATTTCTTTATCAGAAGGAAGATGTATTTTACTAGGAATCTTATTCCTAGGATCCAATCTATAGCTAGGGATTTGTTCTAGACATCCTAAGCCTTTTGTAGCCGATTTTCCTACTGATTGAAGCAAAATTTCTTCATGAGCTGAAAAATGAGTACACTTTGTATATTCCTGTGTTTGATTTCCAGAACTTGGAACAAAACAAATCATGTTTATTCTTCTTCTGTCTTTATCCTGTTCTTCTTTTTCATGGGGTTTTGGAAGAGTAGGATTTTGCTGACAAAAGTTAGGAGAACAATGAGGATGATTACATACAGATGGTTGTGGAAATTGTGGAATTTGGAATGCTGATTGGATATTAATTGTTCTATGAGGAATAATATTTGAATGCTGAGACTAAAGAGTTTGTGCAATCATATTTGATAACATATGCATGAAGTTGGGATCACAAGTAAGATCATATGAAGGACTTGGTTATCCTTTAGGAATAGATGCAGTAGAGGACATTTCTGGTCTTGCTGCGATTTCAAATTTTACAGGGTTTTGTATAACAGGAGGAGGAGGAGGTCCACCATGCTTAGACTATGCACACTCTAATCGAGGAAAGAAATGAGTTCGAACAAGGCCATTATCTTCTCGAATAGAAGTTTGAGCAGTGATAGGCTATGGACAGGGAGAAGTACGAATAGAAGCCCAATTTGTGACCCATTCTATTGGTGGTTTAAGATGTCGACGAGATATCATTTGAGGAGCAACAAGATTTAAGCCATAGTGATGAGTGATTAAAGTAGTGAACTCAGAGGTTTCAGAAACTTGTTGGACAACAAAAGGAGTGGTATTCTTATAAAATTTGATGACACATCACCAATGAATAACAAAATTATTGCTATTATCTTCAAAATAAGCATATGCATGTGTTTGGATGCTAAGGATTAGAGCATTGATGGCATTAGGATCATCTAAGGAAATAAAAAAATCACGAACATAGGACCAAGAAATTGGATTGTAGGCTAGTTTTCCTTGACATCCTCTAATTAAGGCTTTATGAAAACTTTTCCATCGGTGATCAAAAGCAAAAGAGAAAACGACAACATCTTGAACTTTTCTATGTAGTGGCTGAATTCCAATTTGGATATGACCAAAATGAGAAAAATTGAGACCAGCTTTTAGTGCAGCTGTAAACTCAGATTGCTTCAAAATGTTCATTGTTTGAAGTAGACGATTATTATTGGAGGTTTGTAGAATTTCTTCTTTAACCTTATATCTCAAGTATTGTATAGTGTCTAATAATCCCAGATTTGTATAGACGTCTTTGGGGTCTATTTTCGGTAAAGACCAAGAAACAGAGTTACTCTTTTCATTTAATAATGTAATAGATTTATCATGGACGACAGTGTGAAAACCAAATTGTATTTTTTCATTACATTCTCTTTCTTCTTCTTCTCTAAGAATTTCATGAAAACTTTTATCAGTAAATTCATGAAGAGAACTTCGTGCTGGAGAAAAATTATCCATAACCAATACTTTCTAACAACAGGAAGAAAGCGAAAGTACTTTCAACCTCGCTTTGATACCACAAATGTTCCACCATTCTTTAAACCATCCAGGTGTGGGGTCTTGTTCTTCAATTTGCGTAACTTTCATCCCATGATATCTAAAAGAAAATTGCAGATTATAGAAAAATGAGTTAGTTTTTATTTTCAAAACACATACCTGTATGCTAGGCTTTCTCTTGTCATTCATGATCTTCAGAATTCATTGGTATTGCTTTTGATCTTCTGAGTTTTCCATCAAATTGCTTTTTCAAAGGAAATTCTACTTCATGTTTATGAATATGCGAAAAGGCATTTGGATCTTCAGAACAACAAGATTTTAGTTTCTGAGAGATCTCACTTATTTCTTTTTCAAATTTTCCTTTTAGAAGATTTTCATCAATCTTGAGCATTTCTTTCTTCTTCTCCATCTTTGCCAAGGTATTCTATAACCTGTCAATTCTGCTCAATCTATTAGGAGAATTGGAATGAATAAGAGGATAGAAATAATCTATACCTTTGAAGAGAAGAAAATATCCCCATTTCTGTGATTTTTCACCATAAGTGCTTCCATGTCTTCTGAAATTTCTCAGGAAAGGAGTTCCTAAGTACATAACACAATCAAGCCCTGTGACTAATGGAGCATGAACTTGAATTCCTTTAGATTGAGAAATGAAGACATCTATTATAGCTTCTTCCGTTGTCTTGATTTCTCCACTTGCAGTAACAACTCCTTGCCACTTTGTCTTTTGTCTTTGAGGATAGGGAATTACAGTGCCACTTAATATGTTCAATCTTGAACATGTATCAATTAGAACCTTCCACCATTCTATGGAAGAACCAATTCTGACTTTCATTTTTACACAGTACATTACATCTGCATTCATTACATTCATTCCTAATCCAAATCTATGATCTTCAAATTCTTCATCTAGAATTTCAAAGTCTTCAAATTTGAAAATCCCTTTCATTGCATCATGATATGGATCAAGCTATCTTTCTAGTTCTTTTTGTTCTGTTTGTGAAAATTCTTCTTTTGTGGGTTGTGCATGTAAAGAATGTATATTGTGTCCCTGATGTGCTTCAATTCATAGCCTTCTATTCTCTCTGACTTCTTTTCTCAGATCTTTGATAGCTTGACTAATTGCAGGAAGTGTTTGAGGAAGATCATCTTCAATTGTTTGTTGTTTGAATTGTCTTGTTAGACCATCAACTGAAAATAAGGTTGTGGAAGGAATATAGCTATGTTGATGATTTATCTGTGTGTTTTTCTCTTCTTGATATTGCTGTGACTTAGACTGTTGAAGATGGGTCCTCAAAAATCCTTTATACATTTCTTTATGTTTTGGATCATTAACATTAACCATTTGTGTAAAATAATTTCTAGAAAGCTCATCATGATCTAGGCTTTCATTTGATAGTGGTCTGAACATCCTGACTGCATTACATTTGCAAATGTTAGGATCATTGCATTCACAGAATTCTTGGAAACATTCATTACAGTGTGGATCTTTGCAATATTCAACTTTAGAATCTTCTTCTTCATAAACAACATGTATCTGGTCATTTAGATCATAAATAATTTTATGAATCTGTTAATTCTTCACAGCTAGAAGGGAGATCAATAATATTTACCTTGCCTGATTTATTCTTATAGCTAAATTGTTTCTTCTTACCAGATTGTTGTTTGTCTTTTTTCACTTTTGGACAATTTGGAGCAATATGTCCTTTTTCATTGCAATGGAAGCAAAATGTTTTCTTCTGTTTTGGCCTTTGATGAAACTGACATGTTTTTTTGTATTCTCTGGGAGGCCTTCTATGAATTATTTTTTTGTTTTTTGTGGATCTAAAAGCTTTCTTAGAGTAAGCTTTCTTTTTAAAGTGATAACAATCATATCCCCCTAAACTTTTAGAGCCATGTAAATGCCATTGTTTACATAGTTGTTGATAGCCATGTGATTTAGTGGAGCTAGTGGCAGCTTGAGGAACTTTCATCTAAGAGTAGAGTTCAACAATGACAACTTTAATAGCTTGTGTTATAACACCAAATTTATAGCCACCAATCTTTCTAGGAAGCTTATTCAAAATGGTAGTAGTTACCTAATGTGGTAAAGAAGCAATGAAGATTCCTTTCCATTTTGGATCTAGAATCATGTTAGAAGAAACAGTATGCAGACGATGGAGATATTCCATAAAATATTCATCAAAATGATGCATATTAGTGAAATTCATGGATGTAAGTGTGACTGCAGCACGTTCATTATTGATAAGAGGATAACCAAAAAAATTGACAAGAATGCCATGCATTAGGAAACCAATCATGTTATTCATAGGTAATGAAGTATGTGGATCCATATATGTAGTATTATTTGGATTCATTACCACAGATGTTTCCCAAGAAGGAATGAGGACATGATCATAATGAATTTCTTCTTTAAGCGAAGAATCAAGGAGTCCTTCGAATCCACTGATGATTTTCCTGGTTGCATTTATTGGACAAATGTCATTTGCTAAACATGTGCAGTAGTAGACCAACATGGAACTCAATGTAGACAATATTTCTGCTTCAGAACAATTGTCAATATTCCATGAATATGTTGAAGAAGCAGACCAATCTTTATGATATTCTGATTTCATGACATCCATTTTATCAGGAGCAGGTGACCAAGAAGATTTCCAAGAACTTCTATCAGTAACTTTATGTACAGTTGTATCTTTGGGTTCTTCTTCATCAGAAAATGAAATTAGATCAGGAATGTCTTATGCTATTTTAAAATTTTCTTTAATGGGAGGAGAAAAATTATTCACAAGAAAATCTAAATCTTCTAGAGTAGGAGGAGCAGAGGGTGCTGTTTCAAATTTGTTGAGTACTGTATCAAAACTGGAAGGCTTATCAAGATTATCTCCTAATTTCAACGACTCAGAAACTATCATTTTATGTCCAGGGCTTGAATAGTTTAGACTAGAAAACATGCCAGGATTAGCCATAGGAGCATAAACAAAGGTAGTTTTTGGTTTAGGAAAAATGATATCACCAGGATTCTTCATTTTTTATTGAAGAGTAGTAGGAACAACATGGAAAGGAAATTGATCTTGAGGATCTGAGAAATAGGTAGTAGCATTAAAAGTAGCATCAGGAGTGTTTTTGTTTTTCAGACTTTCAACAGAGGTAGAGACAACCCAAACTTGTTTCTTTACTACTTCAAGTGATGTTTTTAAGCTTGTCATCATATATTGATTCTTATCTACTACTGAATGTACTTTTCTAATCTATTTGGAATTATCATTAATCCATCTTCCTAAAACATCAATAGTTTTAGCAATATGAAAATCATTTGATCCAAGTGTTTTTATTCCATCTAGTAACTGATCTCTGCTAAAATATACCTTTTGAAGAATTTTTTCAATTATTTCTTGGAGCATTTTATTTTCTCTGGCTGCATATTGATGATTTATTTCTAGATGTTTAATCAAACTATCTAGAGCAAGATTTGTCCATTTTGTTGTTGCAACTGATTCCCTATCTTTAAGATGAGACTAGTCAGACTGAAGTGGAAGTATCTTAAAAATCTTATCATTTTGTCCGATAACAAGACTTTTCCAAGGAGGAATTGCTGTCTCCGTGCTAAGAATAGTGCCATCTATTAATTCCCATTTGTGTTGTGTCACTTCTGTCTATAAGCCTGACCCTTGCATCATATTCACTCTAAGGGTTTGACATATGTGTTCTAACGAAAGCTGCCCTTTCATCTTGACAGACTGTAAATTTTTCTGAACATTTGATTTTTGCAACATATTTTTATATTCATCATCTATGTGAGGGATGATAAGAGGTCCACGAATTTCAACTGGATTTTCCTTAATCTTTGTTTTTATATCTTCACAAGATAGATTCTTGAGCTTTTTAACCAAAACCATTTCTACTTCATTTGTACATAGATAAGAGAATTCATAAAAAGAAACCCATTGGTTATTTTGTTCCATCCAAGCTTTCCAATTTTCATTGTTGACTTTGTTGACTGTTGACCTATCTTTCTTTGAATAGGTTTTCCTTTCTTCACAATATCTATACTCTTGTTGATGAGAATACAGATCCCAGTTAAACATTTTCTTATACCATTCATTTGAGGGATCATAAGGACTTATTCCTTTGTATATCTTAAGAAATTGAATGCTTTCTTCATCAGAAGGAAGTTGTATTTTACTAGGAATATTATTCCTAGAATCCAATCTGTAGCTAGGGATTTCTTCTGAATATCCTAAGCCTTTTGTAGCAGATTTTTGTATTGATTGAAGCAAAATTTCTTCAGGCACTGAAAAATGAGTACACTTTGTATATTCGTGTGTTTGGTTTCCAGAACTTGGAACAAAACGAATCATGTTTATTCTTCTTTTGTCTTTATCCTGTTCTTCTTTTTCATGGGGTTTTGGAAGACTAAGAGTTCGCTGACAAAAGTTAGGAAAACAACGAGGATGATTACATATAGATTGTTGTGGAAATTGTGGAATTTGGAATACTGATTGCATATTAATTGTTGTAGGAGGAACAATATTTGACTGCCGAGATTGAAGAGTTTGTGCAATCATACTTGATAACATACGCATGATGTTTGGATTAGAAGTAAGATCATATGAAGGACTTGGTGATCCTTCAGGAATAGATGCAATAGAGGACATTTGTGGTCTTACTACGATTTCAGATTTTAGAGGGTTTTGTATAACAAGAGGAGGAGGAGGTCCACCATGCTCAGACTGTGCACACTCTGATTGGGGAAAGAAACAAGTTTGAACAAGGCCATTATCTTCTCGAATAGAACTTTGAGGAGTGATAGGCTATGGACAGGGGGAAGTATGAATAGAAGCCCAATTTGTGACCCATTCTGTTGGTGGTTTAAGATCTCGATGAGATATCATTTGAGGAGCAAGAAGATTTAAGCCATAATGATGAGTGATTATTGTAGTGAACTCAAAGGTTTCAGAAACTTGTTGGACAACAAAAGGAGCAGTCTTCTTATAAAATTTGACGACACATCGCCAATGAATAGCAACATTATTGCTATTATCTTGAAAATCATCATATCCATGTGTTTGGATGCCAAGCATTAGAGCATTGATTGAATTAGGATCATCTACAGAAATAAAAAAATCAGTAGCACAGGACCAAGAAATTGGACCGTAGGCTAATGTTCCTTGACATCCTCCAATTAAAGGTTTATGAAAAGTTTTCCATTGGCGATCAAAAACACAAGAGAAGACAACAACATCTTGACCTTTTCTATATAGTTGCTGAATTCCAATTTGGATATGACCAAAATGAGCAAAATTGAGACCAACTTTTAGTGCAACTGTAAACTCAGATTGCTTCAAAATGTTCATTGTTTGAAGCAGATGATTATTATTGGAGGTTTGTAGAATTTCTTCTTTAACCTTATATCTCCAGTATTGTATAGCGTCTAATAATCCCAGATTTCTATAGACATCTTTGGGGTCTATTTTTGGTAAAGACCAAGAACAAGACTTACTATGTTCATTTAATAATGTAATAGATTTATCATGGATGACAATGTGAAAACCATATTCTATTTTTTCATTACATTCTCTTTCTTCTTCTTCTCTAAGAATTTCATTAAATTTTTTATCACTAAATTCATGAAGAGAACTTCTTGTTGGAGAAAAATTATCCATAACCAATACTTTCTAACAACAGGAAGAAAGTGGAAATACTTTCAACCTCACTTTGATACCATAATGTTCGACCATTCTTTAAACCATTCAAGTGTGGGGTCTTGTTCTTCAATTTTTGTAACTTGCATCACATGATATCTAAAAGAAAACTGCACATTATAGAAAAGTGAGTTAGTTTTATTTTCAAAACACATACCTATATACTAGGATTTCTCTTGGCATTCATGATCTTCAGAGTTCATTGATATTGCTTTTGATCTTCTGAGTTTTCCATGAAATTCCTTTTTCAAAGGCAATTCTACTTCATGTTTATGAATATGCCAAAAGGCATTTGGATCTTCAGAACAACAAGATTTTAGTTTTTGAGAGATCTCACTTATTTCTTTTTCAAATTTTCCTTTCATAAGATTTTCATCAATCTTGAGAATTTCTTTCTTCTTCTCCATCTTTGCCAAGGTATTCTGTAACCTGTCAATTCTGGTCAATCTATTAGGAGAATTGGAATGAATAAAAGGATAGAAATAATCTATACCTTTGAAGAGAAGAAAATATCCCCATTTCTGTGATTTTTCATCATAAGTGCTTCGATGTCTTCTGAAATTGCTTAGGAAAGGAGTTCCTAAGTACATAGCTCAATCAAGCCCTATGACTAATGGAGCATGAACTTGAATTCCTTCAAATTTTGAAACGAAGACATCTATTATAGCTTCATCCCTTGTATTGATTTGTCCACTTGCAGTAATAACTCCTTGACACTTTGTCTTTTGCCTTTGAGGATAGGGAACTACAGTGTCGCTTACTATGTTCAATCTTGAACCTGTATCAATTAGAACCTTCCACCATTTTATGGAAGAACCAATTCTGATTTTCATTTTTACACAGTACATTACATCTACGTTCATTGCATTCATTCCTAATCCAGATCTAGGATCTTCAAACTCTTCATCTGGAATTTCAAAGTCTTCAGATTTGAAAATCCCTTTCATTGGATCATGATATGGATTAGGCTATCTTTTTGGTTCTTTTTGTTCTGTCTGTTAAGATTCTCCTTTTGTGGGTTGTGCATGTAAAGAATGTATATTGTGCCCCTAATGTGCTTCAATGCATAGCCTTCTATTCTCTCTGACTTCTTTTATGAGATCTTTGATAGATTAACTAATTACAGGAAGTGTTTGAGGAAGATCATCTTCAATTGTTTGTTGTCTAAATTGTCTTGTTAGACCATCAAATGAAAATAAGGCTATAGAAGGAATATAGCTATGTTGATGATTTATCTGTGCCTTTTGCTATTCTTGATATTGATGTGACTTGGACTATTGAAGATGTGTCATCATCAATCCTTTATACATTTCTTTATGTTTTGGATCATCAACGTTAACCATTTGTGTAAAATAATTTCTAGAAATCTCATCATGATCTAAGCTTTTATTTGATAGTGGTCTGAACATCCTGACTGCATTACATTTGCAAATGTTAGGATCACTACATTCACTGAGTTCTTGAAAACATTCATTACAGTGTCGATCTTTGCAATATTCAACTTCAGAATCTTCTTCTTCATAAACAACATGTATCTGGTCATTTAGATCATAATAATTTTTTGAATATGTTAAATCTTCACAACTAGAAGGGAGATCAATAATATTAACCTTGCGAGATTTATTTTTATAGCTAAATTGTTTCTTCTTACTAGATTGTTGTTTGTCTCTTTTCACTTTTGGACAATTTGGAGCAATATGTCCTTTTTCATTGCAATGGAAGCAAAATATTTTCTTATGTTTTGGCCTTTGATGAAACTGGTGTTTTTTTGTATTCTCTGGGAGGCCTTTTATGAATGATTTTTTTGTTTTCTGCAAATCTAAAAGTTTGCTTAGAGATAGCTTTCTTTTTAGAGCAACGACGATCATATCCCCCTAAACTTTTAGAGCCATGTAAATGCCATTGTTTACATAGTTTTTGATAGCCATGTGGTTTAGTGGAGCTGGTGGCAGCTCGAGCAACTTTCATCTAAGAGCAGAGTTCAACAATGATAGCTTTAATAACTTGTCTTATAACACCAAATTTGTAGGCACCAATTTTTCCAGGAAGCTTATTCAAAATGGCAGTAGTTACCTAATTCATTAAAGAAGCAATGAAGATTTCTTTCCATTTGGGATCTAGAATCATGTCAAAAGAAAGAGTATGTGGAAGATGGAGATATTCCATAGAATATTCATCAAAATGCTACATATTAGTAAGCTTCATGGATGTAAGTGTGACTATAGCAAGTTCATTATTGATCTGAGGATAACGACAAAAATTGACAAGAATGCCATGCATTAGGCAACTAATCATGTTATTCACAGGTAATGAAGTTTGTGGATCCATATATGTAGTATTATTTGGGTTCATTACCACAGATGTTTCCCAAGAAGGAATAAGGACAGGATCATAATGAATTTCTACTTTAAGCCAAGAAATAAGCAGTCCTTTGAATCCACTGATGATTTTCCTGGTTGCAGTTATTGTAGAAATGTCATATGCTAAATATGTGTGGTAGCAAACCAACGTGGAACTCAATGTAGACAGTATTTCTGCTTCAGAACAATTGTCAATATTCCATCAATATGTGAAAGAAGCAGACCAATCTTTATGATATTCTGATTTCATAACATCCCTTTTATCAGGAGTAGGTGACCAAGAAGAATTCCAAGAACTTCTATCAGTAACTTTATGTACAGTTGTATCTTTGGGTTCTTCTTCATCAGAAAATAAAATTAGATTAGGAATGTCTTTCGCTATATGAAAATTTTTATTATCAGGAGGAGAAAAAATATTCACAAGAAACTCCAAATATTCTACAGTCGGAGGAGCAGAGGACACTGCTTCAAATTTGTTGAGTTCTGTATCAGAACTGGAAGGCTTATCAGGATCATCCCCTGATTTCAACCACTCAGAAACTATCATTTTATGTCCAGGGCTTGAAGAGTTTAGACTAGAAAACATGCCAGGATTAGCCATAGGAGCATAAACAAAGGTAGTTTCTGGTTTAGTGAAAATGATATCACCAAGATTCTTCATTTTTGATTGAAGAGTAGTAGGAACAACATGGAAAGGAAATTGATCTTGAGGATCTAAGAAATAAGTAGTAGCTTTAAAAGTAGGATCAGGAGTGTCTTTCTTTTTCAGACTTTCAATAGAGGTAGAGACAACCCAAGCTTGTTTCTTTACTACTTGAAGTGACGTTTTTAAGCTTGTCATCATATCCTGATTCTTATCTGCTATTGAATGTAATTTTCCAATCCATTTGGAATTATCATTAATCCCTATTTCTAAAACATCGGTAGTTTTAGCCATATGCAAATCATTTGATCCAAGAGATTTTATTCCATCTAGGAATTGATCTCTGGGAAAATCTACCTTTTGAAGAATTTTTTCAATTATTTATTGGAGGATTTTATTTTCTCTAGTTGCATGATGATTTATTTCTAGATGTTTAATCAAAATATCTAGAGCAAGATTTGTCCAGTTTGTTGCTGAAACTGATTCCATATCTTTAAGATGAGACTGATTAGATTGAAGTGGAATTAACTTAAAAATCTTATCATCTTGTCTGATAACAAGATTTTTCCAAGGAGGAATTGTTGTCTTAGTGCTAAGAATAGTACCATCTATTAATTCCCATTTGTGTTGTGTCATTTATATCTATAAGGCTGACCCTTGCATCATATTCACTCTAAGGGTTTGACAAATGTGTTCTAACAAAAGCTGCCCTTGGGTAATAGAATTCATAAAAAGAAATCCATTGGTTATTTTATTCCGTCCAAGCTTTTCAATTTTCATTGTTGACTTTGTTGATTGTTGACCTATCTTTCTTTTGAATAGGTCTTCATTTCTTCGCAATATCTATACTCTTGCTGATGAGTATACAGATCCCAGTTAAAAATTTTCTTATACCATTCATTTGAGGGATCATAAGGACTTATTCCTTTGTATATCTTAAGAAATTGAATGCTTTCTTCATCAAGGAAGTTGTATTTTACTAGGAATGTTATTCCTAGGATCCAATTTGTAGCTGGGGATTTCTTCCAGATATCCTAAGCCTTTTGTAGCAGATTTTCCTACTGATTGAAGCAAAATTTCATCATGAGCCGAAATATGAGTACACTTTGTATATTCCCGTGTTTGATTTCCAGGACTTGGAACAAAACGAATCATGTTTATTCTTCTTCTGTCTTTATCTTGTTCTTCTTTTTCATGGGGTTTTGGAAGACTAGGAGTTTGCTGACAAAAGTTAGGAGAAGAATGAGGATGATTACATACAGATGGTTGTGGAAATTGTGAATTTTGAGTGATGATTGCATATTAATTGTTATAGGAGGAACAATATTTGAATGCTGAGACTGTAGAGTTTGTGCAATCATATCTGATTACATATGCATGAAGTTTGGATCAAAAGTAAGATCATATGAAGGACTTGGTGATCCTTTTGGAGTAGATTCAATAGAGGACATTTGTGGTCTTAGTATGATTTCAGATTTTACAGGGTTTTGTATAACAAGAGGAGGAGGAGGTCCACCATGTTGGAAATAATACGGAGAGGGGGGGTGAATCTGTATTATCAAATCAAATATTTTCTTTTTCAAACCCAGATGATATACGCTACTTCAGTTAGATAAAACTGCATATATACACAACTACACAGAAGGAAACCCGCATATGCAATGCAAACTTATAATTTAGTTTATTGTACTGATGTTGATCATTAATCTGTGTATTAGGATCTAATAAACAGTAACTAGAAATAGTAAAACAGATCTGAAGACAATCACACACACAAGAACACAAGATATAAGGTGGAAACCCAATGTGGGTGAAAACCACCTGCTACAATTCGTCTCTCTCTTCTTTTAATTAGAAACTTCTTTTTACAATGTACTGGTGCAGTCCTTTACCAGTACGCAGGCTGCAACCTGCAGAGAGATACAACCATCTCTCGTTCTCCAGCTTCTCCTGGAAGGGAGCTACAACCCCCTTAGCTCTTGCACTAACCAAGATACTAGTACGTAGGTGTTGGCCTACAGAAGGCTACAACCTTCTCTTTTTTTCAGGGACCACGTTTCATAAATTTTCAGACTGTATCCACATCAATCAAACATCAAGAATTTCTCCATAAATGAATCACCTTTTCACCAATCAAAACTGAAACAAAAAAAAAAACACTTCTCTGTCAACTGTACCCAGAACAGAGTAACTGTAACCACACACCAATTCTGAACCCAGAACACTGCGGCAATAAACAGGAGCAGCTAGATCACAACTCAAAACATATACACTACTTCAATAACCTGAAACTTGAGTGCATACGCCTATGCGTTTGGAGAAACCTACGTATACGTTGTTTTCATTCACTGAACCAGCATGTATACGCACCTTCGCTTCACTGAACCTGCGTACAGATCTATAAAAGATAATTCACTCTTTCAAATATTTAGACACTGATTAACCCAATTATCAGATTTATAGATCAAGCATGCGCCACATGTAATAGATCAAAATCATGCAAAGATATTATCATTCAAGTCAAAAGATTATGACCCATCAATAGAACTTATCCTTCTTTGCGCTAAGGTTCCTCCTTCATTCAGATCCAGATTTGCACCATGACCCAAATTGCTAATATTTCAGATCTAGCACTTTATTAGATATTCAATTAATTCTGATGTCCTTTTTCCAAATGATCTCCTTCCTCTTTTATAGTCTTAGGCCTTTCACAATACCATGGTCCAAAACCATAATAAAACAATACCTTGGACCCAATACTTGGGGTCAACACTTTTGACGAGATACCATGGTCCAAAACCATATGTTCAAATACCAAGGACTAACTACCACAGACCAAGGTTAAGTTTTCCAACATATACACGCTTTTCCTTGCGTGAAAGTGCGTGTATACGCATACGCGCCTTTGTAATGTCTAACCCTCGTGTATACGCGTCTTCGTCTAGATTAACCTGCGTATATGTCTTTTCCTTCATTCTGAAGGACTGAACTGAGATCTGTTACCAAAGAGAGTTGCCATCAAGGACAACACCTGTGCCATAGCTCCAAACCTGTGCCATAATGCAAACAATCTCCCCCTTTGGACTTGATGGCAACCCCAAGATCCTCAAAGTCATTCTCCCCCTTTATCATCAAGGGCAAAGGGTTGTGCTCCCCCTGAGTACATGCTGAAATCTCTACCCTGCTGTGCTGACCATGCTCCCCCTGATTGTAGGCAAGATCTGCAAAAAGATGTTCTTCAAGAAGAACGATGACTTATACATTATAAAAGACCTTCTTGTCACCAAAAGACTTAATAAATACATCCATCACCCAACCAAGTGGGGATCATCCACCCAACCAAGTGGGGATACATCAGAAATTTACATATGACTTCCAAGTACATTACATCTTCGTCCCAGTCATAGTGGGGAAACCAAAATAGGCCGTTACATGACCTTGACAACATAAAAGAGATACATGACATAGAGACGAACAAAACTTATGAAAGTCACCAATAACTGATAGCAGCAACATCTTTCAATCACCATTTAGATCAGCAACCATTATTTCCTTCTGTTCTCCTTCTGCATTTGTTCCACCTGAAACCAACAACAGCTATGAACTAGAACCAAAAGCTTCTAAGATAATGCCAACAATGCATCATTAGAAGTGTATTTTCTCCCCCTGAATCTGTGCCGGATGGTCTCTGTCAAACCCATATCAGAATATCTTCAACCAGAGCCTGTCCATACTGATATCCATCAAACCTCCATATACACGACTGTCTCTGCAAAAACTTGCGTATGTACGCAGATCCTCCTCAGGCAACTCGCGTACACCCATTTTTCTCTGAAACAGACAAGATTTAACAGCAAGATGATGCATCAACTACCCCCAGCTTCTGTCTGAGGTATTCAAAAGTTTTCCTGGGCAGTGGTTTAGTGAGAATATCAGCAACTTGTTCCTTAGAAGGAACATACTCCAATTTGACCTTTCGTTCCAACACTTGTTCCCAGAGAAAGTGATACTTGATCGGTATGTGCTTGGTCTTTGAGTGCATGACTGGGTTCTTTGAAATGTTGATTGCACTTGTATTATGACATAAGATGGAGATAGGTGGTGTACAAGTGATTTGAAAATCCTGCAAGGTTTGCATCATCCAAAGGAGTTGAGTGCAGCAAGATGCAGCAGCCACATATTTTGCTTCAGCTGTAGATAAAGCAATCGAACTCTGTTTCTTGCTGAACCAAGATACTAATCTGGAACGCATAGAGAATGCACTACCACTTGTGCTCTTCCTGTCATTGTTATAGATCCAAATCTCACTCTTATGGTTTGTGATGCTGTACTCATGGCCTAGGGCAACCCCTCCTTCCAGACCTGGTCCTAAAATTTAAAAAACAGTGTTTTATCCCTTATACGCGACATTGCCCTGAGTTAAACGTGTGTATACGCGGGTATGTGTATAGCCAACCTGCGTGTATGTATTAAAACAATTAAAAAAATATAAAACTCCTTATTTTCAGGCGGAGATCACGGGTTTTACCTATTGATCATCTGTTAGTGCCCGCGGCCCAACTGTTCCCAACCAACTCCTAACTAAAAAACTACTTTGGAGATGGTATAAAAAGACCTCAAAGGGAAGGCCTCAAGGAGGAGAGAAGAGAGAGAAAGGTTATTATGCTGAGATTTTTCCCTTGACCAGGTCTGAAGTCCCTTGTGCGTTCTGTACTTCCCCCATTTTGTACAGGAAACCTTTGTTTCCTTGTGTGTTGATGTTTATCCACCATTTATGACATCATGGAGAGAGTCATGGAAGGAGTTTTGTTAGAGGCTTGAGGCTGGAACGGATCTTGAAGGAAGCTTTGCTTGGAGCCTGCTGAAGGTGACTCAGGTGAAAATATTCCTTTTTATGTACTTTATTTGTCTATAATAAAAGAAACACATGTCTTGGTTCCCGAAATGAATCTTCTTTATGTTAATGATATTCATGTTTAGAATTCATATGTAAATGGTTGTTTGGATTTCATAACTAACTACCTTTCTTTATAACATGAAGATGGTTTCTTTATAAGTTTTTGTCCATGTACTGCTCTATTCTTTGAATTGGTTGTTTTGCAAGACAAAAGAGAAGAAGGGAACTCCAAGAAGGGTTTGGACCCTAAAGGCCTTCTCAAACGTAGGACCAAAGGTATGTACTCTTATCATAGAATTTTCTTATAATAGCATAATGGCTGTATGAATGTATGTTTCTTTGAATAGACAACTTTCAGTCTACTAGGGTTTCAACCCAAAAAGCCCTAGGGGAACATTTCCCTCTACCAGAATTGGCGACTCCACTGGGGACAACACTCTTGTTGTTCCTAGTTTTGAGTGCTTTTCAAGCCAATAAGGGCTCAGCTGCCTTGTCTGCTTGCTGTTACTGTCTGGTCTGTTTTTGAACTTTAAGTTTTGCCAGTTTCTTCAGTTTGTCTTTTTTATTTTTCTTGAAGCTTTTCATATACGTTGTTTTTCTTAGATACAGAAGTGTATATACGCTTGTTTCTTTGAGTGAACCCGCATATACGCAGGTTTCCTCAAACACAGTCGCGTATACACGCAATCTGTACATAAGTACAGTCGCTTATATATTGCAATTTTCAAGGTTTATAAATCTTTTTAGTCTCTGAAGGTTTGTCTGGTGGTTTGAGTCAGTCTGAAATAGTTATTTTGCAGTATCAGTTATTTCTTTTACAGCGAGCATCTTGTTCTGGATTCTCTCTGATTATAAGGAGTATTGGTCTTGATTTTTGTTGATTGCAAGCGTCATCATTTTTGCTAAAACATGCAAGATTTCTTGCTAGGAATCTTGGCTGCTCTGTTTCATCAGGGTAGGAAGATTGAATTCAATCTTTGTGTTAATCTTGCTTTTGGGTGACTTTTTGTTTGCTTGACAAAACCACTTTGTGACCATCCACTTCTTTGTTTCATGGAAGTTGTTGATTGACACTTTCTTGGAATTTGTCTTTTTGATCTTTTGGTTTTCATTGCCAAAGCTTTCATTGCTGCTTTTGATTGTTAAGAGCGATTTCAAACACATTTATTTTTGTTGAGTTTTCATCCATTGTGTGGTGTTGATTCGCAAAAGTGTTCAATTGCCTATTCTTCAATCACAAGTTTCATTGTTGTTGAGAGCATTTTTTGAAAAGACTTTTTCGTTTGTTGCTTTGAATAAAATCTTTTGAAAATCTTAGTTTTGCTTTCTTAAACTTGCTTTTCATTTGGTTTCCTTTTGGTAAGTGAAAGTGCTTTATGTTTGTCTTAGAACTTGTTTTTAGTGTTTAGATTTGCATCCCCTTTTTAGGCATATATAGCTTTGCTAGCTTTTGTGAGTGTGAAGTGTGTATTAATGAAAAGAACAGAAAAATTTGTTTTATTAGAAGTACCTCTGAACCCTATAGAAATTTCTCTTCATCGAAAAACGAAAAAGTGCATGTGCATGTAGTTAAGTTTTTATTAATTTCTTTTGCGTCAAAAAAAAACATCACTAGTTTCACTTCCGTTACCTTGTGACTTAAAGAACAGCCTAATAAAATCAAGCGCTAACTAAAATTCACTAGAACTTTTTGTTTTAGTCAGTTACACCAACAAGATTAGGATTTTAGGGCCTTGGATTAGGCGAGTGGAGAGTTAACTCTCCAAGGCCATATAAATGTCAAACGTAGGAGTCTGAATAATGAGAGAAAATCTAATAGCATTAGGAAGACCAGGAAAGCTCCGGGTCTATGAAGACAGGGAAGAGAGATACCCCCTCTCCTACTTGTCCGAACTTACCTCACGACTGTTCCGCCTGGCTTCTGCGACGAGTTGGTATCCATAGTTGCTGCTCCTAGGGAACTACACAGGTGGCTACGGAGGGGAATCCCATGGCACCTGAGGTTGACGTTGCATCACTCTCGACAGTACTACTGGAGGGCACGCTTGTGAAGCTTGGGGGCTTGCACCGACGCAGGCTATTGTTAGGAGGTCAGTGTAACTTCCTCTGATACCTTCGCTGATAGGACTGGGCCCTCATCATCCCAGACTATCTTCGGAAGGCCCCTTATTTCACTTTCTCGTATTTTGGTGTCTGGTCCTAATCACCTGGAGCGAAAATACTTGGAAGTTGTTTGACTAGCTGTATCTTTAGGGACTTTATAGTGTGTGCTCTATGCTCCTAGTTGGCCTAGCTTTCAATTTTTTGAGTCTTTAGTTAGATCATAACAAAAAATTCAAAGTGGCTGACCGATCTCCTAGACGGTCTCGAAGACTTCGTGGTCTTTCGTCACCAAGTTTAGAGCCTTCTCCTAGAAGGCGCAAAGGCAATACTACCGGTTGGTTCCGTCCCACGCCGGTTGATGCATCGGGGATTGATCCTCCTCTCGAGGGCATTAGCACCAAAGCAAGGCCTGGCACTTCTGCACAAGAGAGGGACACTCCAGTCCTTTCTCGAGTTCTCTTTCAAGCGGAGAATAACATAGAGGTAGAAGAACTTTCAGAGTCGTTAGCGGCTCAAAATTCTCCACTACCATCTAGTCATCCAGACGTACTGCAATACGTTAGGACTCCGACGCATAGACCGTCAAGTCCAGGTTACGCTACACGCTTACCATCGATGACCACTACTGGAAGCATGGCTTCTACAAGTGCTACGACTATGCAAACCCCAACATCGGTGCAAGGGGGGGGAACCATTTCCATCTCCTCTGTTTCCTTGTTTGGATCTTTTGCTAGCACATCTTTAGTTGGGTCTACCTCCATTCCGTCCACGAGTGGAAATGCCCAAACCAATGCTTTTGGTACTGGATTCTTCCCATTTGGCACCCACTCACAGGGTATTCCATCGGTTCCGTTTAGTGCTGCTACGTCCATGATGGGCGGATCAGCTTCATTGCAGGGTTTTCCTTTCGGAAGTGGTCATATACGACATTCCAACCCGACGGTAGGATCCATGCTTTTTTCTTCTGTAGGACAAAGCAGCAATCCTTTCCAAGGTTGGAATAACCCTGGGGTTAGTAGCGCGGGAACCGGGAATCCGTTTATCGGCCAACAAGTGAATAGGCCGTACTCCACGGTTAGTTCGTTCCAAAGTATTCCTCCCCTAGCTTCGGCTTGGAATCCATATCAGGGGTTATCAACTCCTTACAATCCTTTAGGAGGAAACTTTGCTGGTTATGGAGGCTATACGGCCGGAGTTGGTCAAACTCCAAATTTTGCTGGACCACAAGGCTTGCCTTTTGGTTTAGTCGGTTCTACTGGTTACTTCGGGCAGCCTGGTGCCTCCCAAATTCCAGGACAATCTTTTCAGAACTTTGGGAGTTCTGCCCAGTCTGGGTGGAATCCCCAAGGTCCTCCTAGGCTTCAACATTAAACTTGCCAGATCTCACTAAGTTAATAAATGACCCAAACAAGTACAATCCGGCCTGGCCTCCGGTCCCAACCAAACTCCCTTCGGACATTCCAAAATTCGAAGGGAAGAGTGGTGAGGACCCAGGTGACCATGTAACCACATTCCATTTGTGGTGCTCATCTAACTCCCTTATCGATGACTCGATTAGGTTGAGACTCTTTCAACGCACCTTGATTGGTAATGCAGCCAAATGGTATATAGAGTTGCTAGGGGGTAGCTTTACATCGTTCGCTGACTTAGCAAATATTTTCTTAAATCATTTCCAGTTGCCTGTCCGCTATGACGCCAGAACTGAACTTCTGGCCACCTTTCGTCAGGATAAGGCAACCCACATTTCTGACCATATTCAGGTATGGAGACGGAGAAAGAGCCTCATTAAAGCCGAAATCCCTCCGGAGTACTGTCTCGAGTGGTTTTTGAAGTTGTTACAACCCGAGATCTCCAAGGATGTCTCCATGTCTGGAGTCTATTCTGAGGAGCAATCCATTTTTAGGGCCCAACAATTAGAATTGATCTACTCTCAGTCTGGGATCCTACAAAAATACTATCCAGATGCTCGTGGATCTACGGTTGACGTAGCTAAGTCGAAGCCAGGTCCGCACGCGGATGGTATCGTTGGGTCAGTAGACACAACTACAGTGAACTTGTTGAATCAATTGCAGCAGTTGTCCTTGCAAGTTGCTTCTAACAACCAAGTCACATCGTCTAATCCCCCCACTTCCCAAACTTCTTCAATAAATGCCGTCCAATCTGATAACCCCAAAGGAAATCAAAATTCCAATGGGAAAAAGAAAGGACGAGGTAAGAAAAAGAACCAGGAAGGGAAGCCTGATGCAAATAAATCCGGCAACAACGCTAGTGGTGGTAGAAATGAGTCGAGAAAGAAAGTCAAGTTTCCATGCAAATTGTGCAGTGGAGACCATCTAACTCATCTCTGCCCTAAGATTGAAGACGCTCAGCGCTTGTTAGGACAGCAAGGGACTTCTAGTTCTCAAGCTGTGTTAACCAACATGTTTCCCCAAGGGCAACAACTTCTTGCTGGCACGAATTCAAACCCTGGAACCTCCGCCGGGGGCAATCAGGAAGGGGAAAAATCGTCAAATGTTTTCATGATGGGTTCTAACGTCCATGTGGCTACTTGGTCACGTGATTATGGTGAAGCCGAAACTTCCAAGGACAAGACTGTTCCCGAAGTACTGACCTTCATATTGAGCGACCCCATGTCGAGACTATACCATGGATACCGAAAGGTTCCGCTAAACGCGCGACGATTAATCCTAATGCTAGGGCCGCCCAGAATTACTCCATTGTGGAGGATCTGGCTCAGAGTCCATGCGCCATGTCCACTTTAGAGGTTCTCCATTCGTGTCCAGCTCAGAGAAGTGCTTTACTCTCCGCGATTGGAGCAGCCGATCCAGCTAACTCTTTAGTGCTCACTTTTGACATGTTAAATGTCAAAAACCGACTCCCTCATCATATGGCTTTCCAAATAAAATCTACATACCGAAAAATCAATATTTTTCGCACCGTGATAGATGAAGGAGCTTCGACATGCGTCATGTCGATGTCATGCTGGAAGGCTATTGGATCACCTTCGACTGTTCCTTCACCCACCATCTTGACTGCATTTGATGCTCATTCTCATAAGCCGCATGGGATTATCCCGATCTTTCCTATATGTGTTGGGGGAAAGGTCGTCAATATTGAAGTAGAGGTCGTAGACGCTAACCTAGACTATAATCTCCTATTAGGAAGGAACTGGGTATACGAGATGGATGCCATTGTTTCGACTCTGTTTCGTGTCATTTGCTTTCCTCATGAGGGGAAAATCATTAAGGTTGATCAATTGGACTATTGTCCAGTCGATCCTCAAGCAAGCTCTGACTCTACTGTCCCTTTAGTGGATAACCCTCGCCCGCCGACTGAGAATTTAGGAGTATGGATGTATTCCTCATTGATGGGTACATTTGATCTTCCCTCTCCTTTCACTAAAATCAATGCTATTTCATCATCTAAGGAGTCTCCTCGAGAAGAGTTCTTTCGAACTCGTTATTTTTCAGACCCTTGGACCTTGCCTTCACCTACGACCACAATAGTTGAAGGACAAGTAAATGGAATGGCATTCCCTATATCTGCAGCTGAGCTTAGATATCAGTCTATCGTAGACTCTGCAGACAACCATTCTACTCTTTTTTCCAAAGAGGAGTTAGATGGTCATGTGGCCCCAGCTTGGAGCCTTGATTCTACCTCTGCCTTGGACTGCTTAGATTCGGTTTTACCTTCTGAAGAAGCAATCCTCGAAGTAATGATGGGTATAGATCGACCTTGGGAAGACTTCCACCATCGTTCATACTTTCTTCCTCCATTGCAGGATGTAGAATCTAGATTCTCCGAGCTCCTCACTAGTGATGTTTGTACAGTGTCAAACCCTTTGGCTCCAGCACACATTCGTGCCGAAGGCGATATGTCGGTTATTTCAAAAACAATACCTATAAACATCTCTAGGGACCCTAGCGTCATCGAGAATATCTTCATCGGAATTAAGTGTTCCCCTGAAGAAATTCAAATCTACACCGACCTTTTCAAGAAATATCGTGATGTATTTGCTTAGTCTTATGAAGAAATGCCTGGCATTGATCCTTCTATAGTTCAACATGAGATCAAGATGTATGAAAACGCGAAACCAGTTCGTCAAAGGCTTCAACCGGTTAACCCTAGGAAAGCAGTAGCTATCAAAGCTGAGGTTGAGAAGCTGCTAAGGGCGGGTTTTATATACCCTGTTCCTCTTACTGATTGGGTTTCTAATCCAGTCCCTGTGGACAAAAAGCAAGGAACAATCCGCGTATGCATCGATTTTAGGGACCTAAACAAGGCTTGTTCGAAAGATAACTACCCCACGCCATTCATTGATCAGATTATTGACGAGTGTGCGGGTAATGAAATTTTTTCCTTCATGGATGGTTTTTTGGGTTATAATCAAATTTCTATCCATCCTGAAGATCAACATAAGACAACTTTTATATGTCCCTGGGGTACCTTTGCATATAGAAAGATGCCTTTTGGTCTTAAAAATGCTGGAGCCACTTTTCAGCGGGCCATGTCATATGCTTTCCACGACATCAAACATGTCATCGAGGCATACTTGGATGATCTTGCTGCTCGTTCTCAAAAGGGAACTGATCATCCTAGTCATCTTCGATTGGTTTTTGAACGATGTCATTTTTATAAAATCCGGTTGAATCCCAACAAGTGCGTTTTCGCGGTTACGTCCGGTCGGTTGTTAGGGTTCATCGTGTCCAATGAAGGGATTCGGGTTGATCCCTTCAAGGTTGAGGCAATAATTCAGTTGCCTCCCCCGTCCTTTATTCGACAACTTCAAAGTCTTCAAGGGAAGGCTAATTTCTTAAGGCGGTTTATAGCAAACTATGCCGAAATCACTAAAGGGTTTATGCGTTTGCTACGGAAAGGAGTTCCATTTGTGTGGGATGACTTTGCGCAGCGGTCGTTTGATGCTTTGAAAAAGGCATTAGTCTCCACCCCGCTTTTGAGTCCACCAGATTATGGTAGAGACTTCCTTTTATATCTCGCTGCAGCAGAATCAACCATTGGTATGGTTCTCATTCAGGAAGACGATGGTCTCGCCGAGCATGTGATTTATTATTTGAGTCGACGCTTAATAGGTCCTGAACTCCGCTATTCGCGGGTTGAGAAGTCGGCCTTGGTAGCTGTTCACGCTGTCGAGAGGCTCCGTCATTATATCCTGCTACGAAAAACTTTTGTCTTAGCGGCAGTCAATCCATTTCAATTTGTCCTCAGTAGGCGAGTGATTGGGGGCAAATATAATAGATGGATAGTCATTTTGCAAGAATTCGATCTCGAGTTCTTGTCTGCCAAGTCTAAGAAATCCATGGTTTTCGCGGAGCTAATTTCTGAGCTTCCTTGTGGAGAGGATACAGTTTATGAGGAAAGCTTTCCCGACGAACATTTATTCCTCGCCTCTTCACTCGACCCTTGGTATGGAGATATCATTGTCTATCTCCAGACTTCGAAGTTTCCCTCTACTTTCTCCAAGGATGAACGTCGAAAATTACGTCACCTGGCTAAAAACTATGTTATCATTGGTGACACATTATACCATCGAGGGGTTGATTCCATCCTTCGGCGTTGTTTAACCTTAGAGGAAGCAGAGTCTGTGCTCAATGACTGCCACAGTGGAGCTTGTGGTGGTCATCTATCAGGGCTTGCTACAGCCCAACACATCTTACGTGCCGGCTATTTTTGGCCTTCACTCTTTAAGGACTGTGTGGAAGTGGTCAAACGCTGTCACCCGTGTAAAATTTTTACTCGCAAGATGTGCGCGCATCCAGCTCCCCTTTTTCCCGTTGTCACCGTCGGTCCCTTTACTAAGTGGGGTATTGATTTTACAACTTGTAATCTGCCTTCAACGGCGAATCACAAGTACATTATCGTGGCTGTAGACTACTTTACGAAGTGGGCTGAGGCCATGCCTACTTATAAGAACGATAGTGACACGGCAGCTTTGTTTCTTTTCAATCAGGTTATCTCAAGATTTGGTATCCCAAGAGAGATTGTCACTGACCATGGCAGTCATTTCCAGAATCAACTGATGTCCGAATTAGCTCTTAAATTAGGTTTCCTCCAGGAGCATTCGTCCCCTTATTATCCTCAGGCCAATGGACAGGTCGAGGCAGTAAATAAAACTCTTAAGACGATACTCCAACGGACAACCGATAAAAATCGGTCCAATTGGCACATTATGTTGTATTCGGCTCTTTGGGCATACCGAACCTCCGTCAAAATGGCTACTGGTTTTACTCCTTTTCAGTTGGTTTATGGGATGGAATCTATCTTTCCGGTTGAATGTGAAATTCCATCTCTTAAGTTGGCTGTTGAGCTTCTTCCTGAGACTTCGAGTCTCGAAGAGTGCCTAGTTCACTTGGAACATCTCGATGAGCAGCGTCGAGATGCCGCCACGATGAATGAGGCCCATAAGAAAAGGGTTAAAACCCAATATGATAAGTCTGTCCGTCCTCGAGTCTTTTCTGAAGGCGACCTTGTCTTGGTCTATGACCAAGATAAAGATGCCTTGGGGGCAGGCAAATTTAAGCCTATGTGGTACGGTCCTTTCATTATTAAACGAGTTTTAGAAAAAGGGTCGTATGAGTTAATCGACTTTGGAGGAAACAAGCTGGCGGAGCCCTGAAACGGGCTCTACCTAAAGAAGTACTTTGCTTAGTTTTGGTCAGGCAATGGCTTCTTTGTATTTTATGTATATTTGTACATATTTTGTCAAGAGTTTTTCTGATATCAGCACTTTTTGGTCTGTTGTGGCAGGTGTTGATGGATGATTTGGTCTATTTTGGGTTCGCCGATGGTGCTAGTCGGCACACTCGGAATCTTGCTTCCGCCGCTTGGGTACTCTATTATCCAACTGGTCAATTGATGGCATCAAGAGGCGTGTGCATCGGTCCTGCTTCAAAAATATGGCCGAGTATACTACTGTTATTAATTTATTATCCGAGGCAATCTCTCATGGGATCGACTCGTTGGTAGTATATCTTGATTCTCAATTGATAGTGTCTCAATTAAATAAGATTTATCGGGTACGGGATCCATCTTTATATCGCCAGTATTTAAGGGTGAGGTTGTTGCAAAGATCGTTTATTTATATTAATTATTTGCACATTCCAAGGTCTCATAATTGGTTAGCTGATTCTATCGCTAATCAGGCATTAGACTGGCACATCAATCATTCATCATAATAAAATCAAGCATCAAAAAGTCAAACTGTATATATATATATCGTAAAATGTCTCGAGTGTACATATGTGTGTCCAAAAAATATACAAAATTGGGACTCAAATGCCCATAATCATGTCCGGCATATCTAATGCCTCGGCTCAGGATGAGCGTCTAAGTAAGTCACTATGGCATTGGCCACATGCCGAAAAATGTGAACCCAGTCACGTGGCATGCCAACCACATGACGTTGCATATCCTCAGGAAGGTCCTCTATGACGGCCATCGGTACTCGGTAGCTCAATCTTGCCAAGTGTCACTGGACGTTGTTTAGAGTCCGTTCTGTATCAGCAACCGCCTCTTCGGCTCCTCGGCCGCGCCGTCCATGCCGCGGGAATCCATCTGGTCGTACAGGCCCGATGTCTAGAACATGATCATCATATCAGTCATTTGAATCTAATCAAAAATATTTTTCAAAATTCATCATTATATTTGAAAAATCCAAAAAAAATCATAAAATCAAAAAATCTTACCGATCTCGCCCCATGCTGCATTCGGTGGTAACACTAGATTAGGATCTCCTCGGAAATCCAGCCCAGCATAGGGGTAGTCATCCACGACGATGATCTGTTGATCCCACCAGGTGAAGAAGTCATCGTCAAAGGCAGTCCTTGGGACCTCCCCACCCCCCAGACGTTTCATCAGATCAGCCCACCGGCCCATGCGTGGATCGCGTGGGGTACTGATGGAAACTGCTACCCTGGGGTGGAGTGCGGGAACTTTCTCGAAAAAGAAAGTACACAAGATGCTACCATATCCAAAGCTTTTAGTCTGACCCCTCCTGATAGAAGTGAGCTGGCTCTTCATGATGGCCAGAAGAGGAGTACACCAGTCGAACACAGTAGTGAGACAATCAACTGCCACGCTCATGTTTTGCCGTGACGCCTGATGCAAAGAGGATGATCCGTTCACTCGAGCCACGGCAAACAAGATTATCCTAAGTGATAAACTCGCCACATGAGTGATGGAAATCTGGCTCCCAACCTTCTTGGGATGTCCTGGGTAGTATATCTGTAAATAGCCCTCTATCGAAAGGCCACTCCGTGTCCTACCCCGGGACTGTACTACCTCTCCCCTTCGAGAAAGGCCCGTGATAAAATAGATATCCTCCACTTCTACACTGAGCGGCATCTGATCGATCATAAAAGCTTCCTCACCGACATCCCAATAATCAATGAGCATCTCAAGCAGACGCGTGTTCGCTTTCATATTTGGCAATTTGAAAAATTTAAGCAAACCGCATCCCCGTAGGGCATCTAATGCTTCTGGACTGTTCATAACTTCATTGTCTACCGCTGTGTGCTCTCTTTCATGCCACGTGACAGGCATCCTGAGAAAAAATCGATTTAAGACCATTAGTTTTTGTTTAAAAATGGTTCGTGGCGTATATGGGGGTCCCTGTGCACACAGTCGTGTATAGGGCCTGCGTGTACGTGGGTTCAATATTATCAACCCACGTATACGCCACGAGGAAATTTTGGACAAAAGTTCAACGGTGAAACATCAACCAAAAATCTTAAAACCTGTCACAATCAATTGCAAGCTAAGTATAAGAGTTACCTGGAGGTTTTCGACAAATTTGAACGGTTGAATCTGGCTGTGGGAAGTTTGCTCCTTTTGCTCCAAATCCTTTGCTCTCAAACTCAAATGGTAAAAATGGTGAGTCCAAAATGATTTTTATAAGTTTTGAAAATGCAAATTTTTTTCAAAATTTTATTTTGTTTGGCCTCATGTGACTTTTAACTTGGGAGCTTGGAATGTCGAGATTGGTCTATTTTTTAGGACATTTTGGACGATTTTCAGTTTCGAGGCGGTTCCATGACTACTGACCCATCATGGCAGGTATCGTGTTCTCACTGGCATATAGGTTAGGGACACCATTTTTCCGTTGCATTATGCATACTAGCCTCCATTTGACCGATACATCTGCCATAGGGTCGATCCCATCGTGTTATGGTTCTTAAGCCATCTTCACTCGCCGATTCTTTAAATCATGACACGATGGTAGAGCCATCCTTTACATGGGCATCCTAGTTAGCACCTCACTAACATTTGTTGCCCATGCTGCTCCGATTTGAGTAGGCTTGGGAGTCATCTGTAGTTCCTCCATGACTTATGCGTTGAAGACTCATTCGTCTTAGCTTCTCCGCTTTGTTCTGGCCTTATACCCTAGAGGCTCCTTTGTGTTGAGTTGTACTACTTCATTGCATGTTGACCACTTGCACCTTTTGGCCTAGAGCCGGCTTCACTTGGACTCATGTTTAAGCCAACTTTTGACCATGTCGTTTGCAAAATCAACCTTGCATACCTTTGACTTCTACAGCTTGACACACCTTGACCCGTGGAAGGAACATACCTTTGAGTGTCACTGACTAGTTTTCACCTCCCTGCATTGAGCATAGGAACGTTCCTTTCCCAGGAACTAGATCATCTATTTCACTGACACTCATTCTTTCCACTGTACCATAGCATTCTTTTATTCATTTTCCAGCTTAACAGAAAAAGACAAAAACATTAAATATTCCAAAAAGAGCGGGAACGGGACATTATTTCCATTTATTGTTGGCAGCTAGAGTTAGTTGTGTCGCCCTTGAACAAAGCACTCAAAACAAAGTCTCCTCCGTATGGGTGGGATTTAGTTTGACTTAGGTACGCCATAACCTTGTTATTGAGTCAGTTCTCCCCGATTGGTTATCTCTTCCAATCATATGGAGGGTTCGTTCGTGCCTCCTGCATAGCGAACTTATACAGAGTCATCATATGCTGCCACATAGTCACATTGAGTCGTGCTTTTGTTCAAGGGAAGTTAGCCTGAGTCGGCCTCTCTGTGGTGTCTCTTGACTCATTTTTCAGTTGGCCATCCCTGGTTGTCAGTATCATGTCTATCATCACATTAGTTATATTGGTCCTTTACTCGTGCCGGTTTGAGAAGGTCCCCATTGACTTCTTGCTGGCGGGTCTTGTCCTAATCGACGACGACACATTGCTCTGAGGACAGGCCTAGAGCTGCACCCTGGCCCTATTTTCATTATTGATAGGTTACCTTGTGCTCAGCATCGATTAGTATCATGGGTCTTTGACTGAGTGGTTTCCCTTGTGTTCGACATCAGCTTACATATCACACATTGGGATTTGTGCAGTACCTTGGTTTCCATTTGACCCTATTGGTGGATACCTCGCCTCTGTGTCAGCTTTCATTATTGGTTGGTTCAGAGGGTTTCTGTCGTGCGCTAGCCACATCTTATGTACGTCGGAAACGTACTTCGGTTGGGTTACTACATCTTTTTCGTCCGATTCCTTCCACATTATTGGCCTACGGGTTACACTCACGCTAGATTGATGAAGGATGCCTTAATGCCTTCCTTCTAGCGGATCTTTCCCTATCAACTTCGACTCATTGCTTTGGGGCAAAGATCTAGAGTCCATTTGGCAGTACCTTGGGGTTTGTAGTCATTAGTGGCAGATCCTTCACTATCGACAGTGGGAAACCATCATTTTCTCCTGATCGATAGATTCTTACAGGTGTTCGACTCCAGCTCATCTATTCACACTTGTTAGATTGTACTGGGTACCTTGACACTCATTATCATTATCGGTGAGTAGTCTCACATTTGTTAACAGTATACATTAATGACTGGTAATCAAACGATTTCTCACATGGTCGACTTCAGATCATTTATTCCCATGGTGTAGAAATGTACCACGGCGGTCGGTGAAGACCTCAGGTTGTATCAGCATTCATTGGTTCACTTGACAGTTGCTCCTGTTGCTGCTAGTTGATACCACTCCACTTTATATGTTGCAGTTAGTCATGGTGACATTCTATATGCTGGCACCTGAGTTTGCAGTGTAGTACCATCCCATTCCATCATGTTCAGTTGGTACCTTTTGGGGATCAGTCTTTGATATCAGTGATCCGTTGCATCCTTCAGCATCATTGACAGTCTTATATGTGATATTCAGATATGTACTTGTTCATTATGATCAGATGATCCATTATGTATCTTTCAGTCATTTATACTTTTATACTTAGTGGATCCGCTTGTACCTGATATGCGGACATGATTTACTTTTTCTGAGCATGGGTATGCCCACCTCAGACAGTGTTTCTTTCTGATCTCCTTTGTTGGCTTGGCAGGCTGAATTCTGGTGAAGTCCTCCTCGGTTTTTGACAGACTTCCTTTCCATGTACTCGCGTAATATATTTCGGCCATCATGTACCCCTTCTGACCTCATATATTAGGGGGCATCTGTTATAGCTCCAAATCTCACTCTTATGGTTCGTGATGCTGTACTCATGGCCTAGGGCAACCCCTCCTTCCAGACCTGGTCCTAAAATTTAAAAAGCAGTGTTTTATCCCTTATACGCGACATTGCCCTGAGTTAAACGCGTGTATACGTGGGTATGTGTATAGCCAACCCACGTGTATGTATTAAAACACTTAAAAAAATATAAAACTCCTTATTTTCGGGCTGAGATCGCGGGTTTTACTTGCTGATCACCTTTTAGTGCCCGTGGCCCAACTGTTCCCAACCAACTCCTAACTAAAAAAATACTTTGGAGATGGTATAAAAAGACCTCAAAGGGAAGGCCTAAAGGAGGAGAGAAGAGAGAGAAAGGTTATTATGCTGAGATTTTTCCCTTGACCAGGTCTGAAGTCCCTTGTGCCTTTTGCACTTCCGCCATTTTGTACAGGAAACCTTTGTTTCCTTGTGTGTTGATGTTTATCCACCATTTATGACATCATGGAGAGAGTCATGGAAGGAGTTTTGTTAGAGGCTTGAGGGTGGAATGGATCCGGAAGGAAGCTTTGCTTGGAGCTTGCTGAAGGTGACTCAAGTGAAAATATTCCTTTTTGTGTACTTTATTTGTCTATAATAAAAGAAACACATGTCTTGGTTCCCGAAATGAATCTTCTTTATGTTAATGATATTCATGTTTAGAATTCATATGTAAATGGTTGTTTGGATTTCATAACTAACTACCTTTCTTTATAACATGAAGATGGTTTCTTTATAAGCTTTTGTCCATGTACTGCTGTATTCTTTGAATTGCTTTTTTTGCAGGACAAAAGAGAAGAAGGGAACTCCAAGAAGGGTTTGGACCCTAAAGGCCTTCTCAAACGTAGTACCAAAGGTACGTACCCTTATCATAGAATTTGCTTATAATAGCATAATGGTTGTATGAATGTATGTTTCTTTGAATAGACAACTTTCAGTCTGCTAGGGTTTCAACCCAAAAAGCCCTAGGGGAACATTTCCCTCTACTAGTCATCCATGCTTCTGGCCCAATCTGCATCTGTATAAGCATGAAGTGTGAGATCTTTATCTCTAGGATACCATAAGCCATAGTTTTGAGTTCCTTGAAGGTACTTGAAGATTCTCTTAACTGCCTGAAGATGAGTTCCCTTAGGATTTGGTTGAAATATTCCAACTATTCCCACTGCATGCATGATGTCTGGTCGGGTACCTGTCAAATAAATTAGACTTCCAATCATGGATCTATAGGTTGGTTGATGCACTGCTGCTGATTCATCATTTGCACTGAGGCTGCATTCGGTAACCATAGGGGTACATACTGGTTTTGAATCTTCCATACCATACTTCTTCAAAATCGGCTTGAGGTACTTAGTTTGAGACAAAAAGGTACCGCCTTCATGTTGTTGGATTTGTAGACCAAGAAAATATGTCAGCTCTCCAAGTAATGACATTTCGAATTCTTTCTGCATCACCAAGGAAAAGTTTTGACTCATAGTTTCTTCATTGCTGCCAAAGATAATGTCATCTACATACACAACAAGTATTAGTAATTTGTCATTTTCAATTTTTATATAAAGATTACTATCTGTTGATGATAGAGGGAATTACTCCCCTAGGGCTTTTTGGGTTGAAACCCTAGTAGACTGAAAGTTATCTATTCAAAGAAACATACATTCATACAGCCATTATGCTATAGTAAGTAAATTCTATGATAAGGGTACGTACGTTTGGTCCTACGTTTGAGAAGGCCTTTAGGGTCCAAACCTTTCTTGGAGTTCCCTTCTTCTATTTGTCCTACAAAACAACCAATTCAAAGAACACAGCAGTACATGGACAAAACTTATAAAGAAACCATCTTCATGTTATAAAGAAAGGTAGTTAGTTATGAAATCCAAACAACCATTTACATATGAATTCTAAACATGACTATCATTAACATAAAGAAGATTCATTTCGGGAACCAAGACATGTGTTTCTTTTATTATAGACAAATAAAGTACATAAAAAGGAATATGTTCACCTGAATCACCTTCAGCAGGCTCCAAGCAAAGCTTCCTTCCAGATCCGTTCCAGCCTCAAGCCTCTAACAAAACTCCTTCCATGACTCTCTCCATGATGTCATAAATGGTGGACGAACATCAACACACAAGGAAACAAAGATTTCCTATACAAAATGGGGGAAGTGCAGAAGGCACAAGGGACTTCAGACCTGGTCAAGGGAAAAATCTCAGCATAATAACCTTTCTCTCTATTCTCTCCCCTTTAGGCCTTCCCTTTGAGGTCATTTTATACCATCTCCAAAGTAGTTTTTTAGTTAGGAGTTGGTTGGGAACAGTTGGGCCATGGGCACTAACATGTGATCAGCAGGTAAAACCCGTGATCTCTGCCCGAAAATGAGGAGTTTTATATTTTTTTAAGTGTTTTAATACATACACGTGGGTTGGCTATACACATACCCGCGTATACACGCGTTTAACTCAGGGCAATGTCGCGTATAAGGGATAAAATACTGTTTTTTAAATTTTAGGACCAGGGCTGGAAGGAGGGGTTGCCCTAGGCCATGAGTACAACATCACAAACCATAAGAGTGAGATTTGGAGCTATAACAGCTGATCCCTTTGAAAAACCTTGTTGATGGAGATATTTGTCCAAACAATAGTACCAAGCCCTTGGAGCTTGTTTAAGACCATAAAGAGCCCTTTTTAGTCTACATACAAGATTGGGATCATTCCCAAGAATGAAACCATCTGGTTGCTCAATGTACACATCTTCTTCTAAGTCTCCATTTAGAAAGGCTGATTTCACATCCATTTGAAATACCTTGAATTTCTGAAAGCTTGAGAGAGCAAGGAACATTTGGATGGCCTCAAGTCTAGCAACGGGAGAAAAAGTTTCTTCAAACTCTATTCCTTCTTGTTGAGCATACCCTTTACAAACAAGTTTGGCCTTGTTTCTAATCACTTCCCCATTTTCATTCAACTTGTTTTTAAAGATTCATTTTGTCACTATGACATTCTTATCTTTTGGTCTAGGAACCAACTCCCAAGTGTTATTCTTTTCGATCTACTCAAGTTCTTCATCCATTGCCTTGACCCAACATTCATCTTTGCATGCCTCTTTTACATTTTGTGGTTCAGTGGAGGAGAGCTGTTGGAAATAATACTAAGAGGGGGGGTGAATCAGTATTATCAAGCCAAATATTCCCTTTTAAAAATCAGAGGATATACGCTACTTCAGTTAGTAAAACCCGTGTATATACACAACTATGTAGAAGGAAACCCGCGTACACAATGAAAACTTATGATTTACTTTATCTTTCAGATGTTGATTATTAATCTGTGTATCTGAGTGAAATAAATAGTAACCAGACCAGTAAAACAGAATAGAAGACAGTCACACACAAGAACACAAGATATAAGGTGGAAACCCAATGTGGGTGAAAACCACCTGCTGCAATTTGTCTTTATCTTTCTTTAATTAGAAACTTCCTTTTACAATGTACTGGTGAAGTCCTTTACCAGTACGCAGGCTACAACCTACAGAGAGCTACAACCCTCTCTCGTTTTCCAGCTTCTCCTGGAAGGGAGCTACAACCCCCTTAGCTCTTGTACTAGCCAAGATACTAGTACGTAGGTGCTGGCCTACTGAAGGCTACAACCTTCTCTTTCTTCCAGGGACCATGTTTCATAAATTTTTAGACTGGATCCATGAACATCAATCAATCATCAAGTATATCTGCATCAAACAATCTCCTTTTCGCCAAATAGCACTGAATCAAGTAAACACTTCTCTGACAGTTGTACCTAGAACACAGTAACAGTAACCACACACCAAATTCTGAACCCAGAATATTGCAGCAATAAGAAGAGGCATCTAGATAATAATTTAAAAGATATACGCTACTTCAACAACCTGGAACCTGCATGCATACGCTCCTGTGTTTGGCCCAACCTATGTATACACCGTTTTCATTCACTGAACCAGCGTGTATACGCTCTTTCACTTCACTGAACCTTCGTACAGATCTATAAAGGATAATTCATTCTTTCAAATATTCAGACACTAATTAACCCATATTTTCAGATTTATAGATCAAATATGTGCCTCATATAACAGATCAAAATCATACAAAGATACTATTATTCAAGCTTAAAGATTATGAACCATCAATAGAACTTGTCCTTCTTTATGTGCTAAGGTTCCTCCTTCATTCAGATCCAGATCTGCATCATAACCCCAATAAAAAATATTTCAGATCTAGCACTTATTAGATATTCAATTCACTCAAATTAATTGCCTTGCCAAATGATCTCCTTCCTCTTTTATAGTCTTAGGCCTTTCACAATACCACGGTCCAAAAACATAATAACACAATACCATGAACCCAATACTTGGGGTCAACACTTTTGGATGCAATACCACGGACCAAAACCATAGGATAAAAAACTATCGGACTAATACCATGAGCCAACCATGAAAGTGCGTGAGCTTTTCTCTTCATGAAAGGAACTTTTCTCTGCATGAAAGTGCGTGAACTTTTCTCTATATGAAAGAAACTTTTCTCTACATGAAAGTGCGTGAACTTTTCTCTACATGAAAGAAACTTTTCTCTACATGAAAGTGCATGAACTTTTCTATATATTAAAGAAACTTTTCTCTGCATGAAAGTGCGTGAACATTTCTCTACATGAAAGAAACTTTTATCTTCATGAAAGTGCGTGAACTTTTCTCTACACGAAAGAAAATTTTATCTTCATGAAAGTGCGTGAACTTTGTTGCACTATAATTCATCATCTGAGATGAGTTGCCATCAAGTACAACATATGTATCATAATGCCAACAATCTCCCCCATTGGACTTGATGGCAACAACAACCAATCACTCTCCCCGTTTGTCGTCAAGGGCAAAGGGCAGACCAAGATAATCTCTTTCCTAGATAAAATTTCCGCTGCCCATACTCCCCCTGAGTACTTGCTGAAATCTCTGAATGAGCTCCCCCTTTGTATATGCCAAGGTGTACCACTCTGTCCATGCTTCCTCTGAGTACATGCTGAAGTCTCTGCTCTGTTGAAGTGTGATGTTCATGCTCCCCCTGACTATAAGCAAGGTCTGCAAAAAGATGTTTTACAAGAAGAACGATGACTTATACATCATAAAAGACCTTCCTATCACCAAAAGACGCAATACATACATCCGTCACCCAACCAAGTGGGGATCATCCACCCAACCAATTGGGGATACATCAGAGAATTATATGTGACAACCAAATACATTGCATCTTCATCCCAGGCATAGTGGGGAACCAAAAATAGGCCGTTACATGACCTTGACACCATAAAAGAGATACATGACATAGAGACGAAATATCTAGAGCAAGGCTTATGAAAGTCACAATAACTGATAGGAGCAACATCTGTCAATCACCATTCAGATCAGCAACCCTGATTTCCTTCTGTTCTCCCTCTACATTTGTTCCACCTGAATCCAACAACAGTTGTGAACTAGAACCAAAAGCTTCTGAGATAATGCCAACAATGCATCATTAGAAGTTTATCTGCTCCCCTTGAACCTATGCCAGATGGTCTCTGTTAGACCCATACCAGATTATTTTCAACAAGAGCCTATCCCTACTGATATCCATCAAACCTCCATATACGCGATTGTCTCTACACAAACCTGCGTATGTACGTGGATCCTCCTTAGGCAACTCGCATACCCCTATTTTTCTCTGAAACAGACAAGATTTAATAGCAAGATGATGTATCAACTACACCCAGCTTCTATCTGAGGTATTCAAATGTCTCCCTAGGCAGTGGTTTGGTGAGAATATCAACAACTTGTTCCTTAGAAGGAACATACTCCAACTTGACCTTTTGTTCCAACACTTGTTCCCGGAGAAAGTGATACTTGATTGGTATGTGCTTGGTTTTTGAATGCATGACTGGGTTCTTTGAAATGCTGATTGCACTTGTATTATCACATAAGATGGAGATAGGTGGTGTACAAGTGATTTGAAAGTCCTGCAAGGTTTTCATCATCCAAAGAAGTTGAGTGCAACAAGATGCAGCAGCCACATATTCCGCTTCAGCTGTAGATAAAGCAATCGAACTCTGTTTCTTGCTGAACCAAGATACTAATCTGGAACCCATAAAGAATGCTCCACCACTTGTTCTCTTTTTTTCATCCACACTTCCAGCCCAATCTGCATCTGTATAAGCATGTAGAGTGAGATTTGTATCTCTAGGATACCATAAGCCATAGTTTTGAGTTCCTTGAAGATACTTGAAAATTCTTTTTACTGCCTGAAGATGGGTTTCTTTAGGATTTGCCTGAAATCTTCCAACTATTCCCACTGCATGCATGATGTCTGGTCGAGTACCTATCAAATAAAGAAGACTTCCAATCATGGATCTATAGTTTGGTTGATGCACTGCTGCAGATTCATCATTTGCACTGAGGCTGCATCCTGTAACCATAGGGGTACACACTGGTTTTGAATCTTCCATGCCATATTTATTCAAGATCTGCTTGAGATACTTGGTTTGAGACAAAAAGATACTGCCTTCATTTTGTTGAATTTGCAATCCAAGAAAGTATGTTAGTTCTCCAAGCAAAGACATTTCGAATTCTTTCTGCATCACCAAGGCAAACTTTGACTCATAGCTTCTTCATTGCTGCTGAAGATAATATCATCTACATACACAACAAGTATTAGCAATTTGTCATTTTGAATTTTTATATAAAGATTGTTATCTGCTGATCCTTTTGAGAATCCTTGTTGATGAAGATATTTGTCCAAATGGTAGTACCAAGCCCTTGGAGCCTGTTTAAGACCATAGAGAGCCTTTTTTAGTCTGCATACAAGATTTGGATCATTCCCAAGAACGAAACCATCTGGTTGCTAAATGTACACTTCTTCTTCTAAGTCTCCATTCAGAAAGGCTGATTTCACGTCCATTTGAAATACTTTGAACTTCTGAAAGCTTGAGAGAGCAAGGAACATTCGGATGGCCTCTAGTCTAGCAATGGGAGCAAAGGTTTCTTCAAAGTCTATTCCTTCTTGTCGAGCATACCCTTTACAAACAAGTCTGGCCTTGTTTCGAATCACTTCTCCATTTTCATTCAACTTATTTTTAAAGATCCATTTTTTCCCTATGACATTCTTCTCTTTTGGTCTAGGAAGCAACTCCCAAGTGTTGTTCTTTTCGATCTGCTCAAGTTCTTCATCCATTGCCTTGACCCAGCATTCATCTTTGCATGCCTCTTTTACATTTTGTGGCTCAGTGGAGGAGAGAAAAGCCAAATAGCTTGAGGCTTCTGCAATTGTTCTTCTTGTTTGTATACCTGCCTCTTTCTGCCCCAAAATTCGAGATTCTGGATGATTCTTCTGAACATACCTGGATGGAGTCTTCTCTTCTATCCTTATCTGTTCCTCTAGTGCCTCTTGAGCTTCTTATTCATCATCAGTCTGATTTTGAGAGTAGTCTTCATCCTCTTCGATATTTTCATAATTTACTTGCCTAGGAATATATCCTTTTTCATCAACCACTACATCAATGTTGTCAACAGTTCTTCCAAGTCTTTTATTGTAACACTTATATGCTTTCTGGCCCACGGGGCTTTGGATTGACAGTGAATGGGTGCGTTGTTAAGGCACTCCTTGCGATAGGTCACCAGTTCAAATCCCCTGTGGGTACTTAGGTTAGTCTTAACTAGGAAAAAAAACAATTATATGCTTTGCTGTGGGGAGAATAACCAAGGAGAATGCCTTCATCTGCTCTAGGTTCAAGTTTGCCAAGCTGTTCATCATTATTCTTAATATAGCATTTGCTTCCAAAAATTTTGAAATGCTTTACCGAAGGAGTCTCACCATACCAGAGCTCATGAGAAGTTTGAGTGATGTTCACTCGGACATTTGTTTTGTTGAGAATAACAACCGCAGCAAGTACAGCTTCACCCCAGAAGGTTGCAGGAGTTCCAGACTCATCAAGCATAGCACGAGCCATTTGTTGGACCATTTTGTTCATCCTTTCCACCACTCCATTTTGTTGAGGAGTCCTAGATGTAGAGAATTCCCTTCTTATTCCATGTTCTTCACAAAAATAAAAAAAAATCATTTGAGGTAAAATCCCCACCTCTATCGGACATGAGGCACTTAATTTTGTGATCTGATTCGTTTTCAGCCAAGGCTTTGAAGGATCTGAATTTTTCGAATGCTTCATCTTTATGCTTCATAAGTCCTAACCAAACCATCTTGGAGAAGTCGTCAATGAATAATATAAAGTATTCTTCTCCTCGAGGTGACCTTGTCCAAAATGGACCACATACATCTGTATGGACTAGCTTAAGAGGCCTGCTAGCTGATCCTTCCTTCTCAGGGAAGTTAGTTCTGGTTTTCTTACCAAACTGACATGATTTGCATATTGTGTTGTCTGGAATTTTGATATCTCGAAGACCACGAACTGCCTGGTATTTGCATGCTTTCCTTATTTGTGAAAAGCTTAGATGCCCCAACCTCTAGTGCCATAACCAGTGTTCATCATCCTTGCTCAAATAGCACTGTTGTTGTCCTTCTTCAAATAGGTATAAATTATTCGGAGTTCTTCTACCTTTGATCACTGTTTTTCCTGTATCAAGATCACGAACACTACATCCATTTGATTGAAATATTACCTCGGTTCCTTGATCGCACATCTGACTGACACTCAGTAGATTATGCTTCAAGCCATCAACATACAAGACATTTCCATCTTTGACCTTTTCTTTCAACTGAGCAGTGCCTCTTCCTTTTATGACTGCAGGGGTATCATTTCCAAAAGAAACTTTCTTTCCCTTTTCTAAAACACTATATGATTCAAGTTTTTCTTTATCACCTGTCATATGCTTTGAACATCCACTGTCAATGTACCATAGATTTTCCTGTCCTTCTGCATAAAAAGCTATCCCACATCTTTTTGGTTGTGGTTCCTTTATTCTCCATGTTCTGGTTCTTGAGGCTTGTTCCTTTGTCTGCTGAAACCTGCTCCTGCATTCAGAATCTTCATGACCGAAGTTATTACAGATAGAACATTCAGTTTCATTTTCAAGGGCTGAAAAGTTGTTATAGGTTCTTTTCGTAATCCCAATCATACTTCTTTGTTTTTGAGCTTCTCTAGTCATGATTCTTTTATAGGCAACACATTGAGCTGCTTTGTGACCAAAGTTATGGCAAGAGAAACATTGGCCATTGAAGAAACTTCTGCAATTATCAAATCTACCAGCCAAATGATTGTAGTTTCTATTGTCATCCATTCTTGAAGCAAATTGAGAAGTTTTTACCTGTGGCTGGTTGTAGCTTTTGTTCACCCTTAAGATGGATTGCCCCTGATTTACCTGGTAGTCTTTGTTTATTCTTGATGTAACTCGTCCCTGTTTTACCTGGTGATCTCCATTGGGCTTCTGCTCATTCCTCCTTGTTGCATCAAGATAACTCTTTGAGGTGGATGCTTGAGATGCTCCTCCATTATACCCCAGACATGTCTTGATTAGTGGAGAACGCTGTACATTGATAATCTCATCCAGAGTTTCAGATCCTTTAACAAATTTAAGATTAAGAGCCTTTGTTTTCTCAATTTCTTTTCTAAGGCCAATAATTTCACATTCTAACTTCTCAAGAAATTTTTATTTTTCATCAAGTTGGAATTGCAGAGTATCAATGATCATATCTTTTTCTTCTAAACATGTTTTGACTCTATAAATCTCTTCATAAAAACCATCTACATCTATAGCATCCATGTAATCATCATCTTCAAAAGCCATTAAAAGTTTATAATCATTACCTCGTTCATCTTCGTCACTATTCGATAGGCCATCACTGTCTTCATGAGTGTAGTAACTTTTCTTAGTTGCATTATGTTTCTTGTTCCATCTAACATGTTCCTTCCCTTTGTCAATCTTATCCTTATGAGGACACTTGGCAGCATAATGACCGACTCTTCCACAAGCAAAGCATTTGAAAGGTAACTTACCTCGGAATCTTCTAGCACCCCGTTGAAGATTCTTGACAAAATTTGATTCTTCTTCTTCTTCTGACATGTGTCCTGACTCATAGTAGTCTCCTTTGCTTGAAGCCTTGAAAGCAGCTTCTCTCCTGTCCGGTGGTCCTCCTTTCCTCATTTCATAAGCAGTTAGAATCCTGTGCAGCTGTGACATGGTAAGGTTTCGTAGATTCTCTTTTTCTTCTATTGCAGAAACTTTAGATTCAAACCTAGGGGACAAAAATCTTAGTTCAACCACAACAACCTCTTTTATTTCTTCACCCAAGTTTTTCATACAATTAACAATCTCATCTACACGAAGGAAATAGTTAGCCACACTTTCATCATTGTGCATTCTGAGATTTTCATACTGAATTCTGAGGGTTTGAAGTTTTGCTCATTTTACCTGTTCATCTCCTTCATAGCTCAGAACAATCTTGTCCCATATTTCCTTTGCGGATTTATACTGCATAACCTTGACGAATTCTGATTGAGATAGACATCCTAACAGGGTATTGACTGCCTTTGCATTTGTTTCATATTTCTTCTTCTCAGCTGGATCTGTAGGAGTTGCCGATGGAAAAGTGTACCCTGTATCGATGATATCCCAGACTTCTGTACCAAGAGATTGAAGATAGGCAGTAACTCTTACCTTCCAATATACGAATTTTTTCCCATCAAAAATCAGTGGCCTGATAGATGCTTCTCCCTTGTAGTTGCTCATGATGATGGATCTTCCTCCAAGTGATCAAGCTTCTTCAAAAGGACCTGCTCTGATACCAATTGTTGGAAATAATATTGAGAGGGGCGGTGAATCAGTATTATCAAGCCAAATATTCCCTTTTAAAAATCAGAGGATATACGCTACTTCAGTTAGTAAAACCCCTGTATATACGCAGCTATGTAGAAGGAAACCCGCGTATACAATGCAAACTTATGATTTACTTTATCTTTCAGATGTTGATTATTAATCTGTGTATCTGAGTGAAATAAACAGTAACCAGACCAGTAAAACAGAACAGAAGACAGTCACACAAAAGAACACAAGATATAAGGTGGAAACCCAATGTGGGTGAAAACCACCTGCTGTAATTCGTCTCTATCTTTCTTTAGTTAGAAACTTCCTTTTACAATGTACTGGTGCAGTCCTTTACCAGTACGCAGGCTACAACCTGCAGAGAGCCACAACCCTCTCGCATTTTCCAGCTTCTCCTGGAAGGGAGCTACAACCCCCTTAGCTCTTGTACTAGCCAAGATACTAGTACGTAGGTGTTGGCCTACTAAAGGCTACAACCTTCTCTTTCTTCCAGGGACCACATTTCATAAATTTTTAGACTGGATCCATGAACATCAATCAATCATCAAGTATATCTGCATCAAACAATATCCTTTTCCCCAAATAGCACTGAATCAAGTAAACACTTCTCTGACAGCTGTACCCAGAACACAGTAACAGTAACCACACACCAAATTCTGAACCCAAAATACTGCAGCAATAAACAAAGGCAGGTAGATCATAACTTAAAAGATATACGCTACTTCAACAACCTGAAACCTGCGTGCATACGCTCCTGTGTTTGGACCAACCTGCATATACGCCGTTTTCATTCACTGAACCAGTGTGTATACGCTCTTTCACTTCACTGAACCTACGTACAGATCTATAAAGGATAATTCATTCTTTCAAATATTCAGACACTAATTAACCCAGATTGTCAGATTTATAGATCAAGCATGCACCTCATATAACAGATCAAAATCATACAAAGATACTATTATTCAAGCTTAAAGATTATGACCCATCAATAGAATTTATCCTTCTTTATGCACTAAGGTTCCTCCTTCATTCAGATCTAGATCTGCACCATAACCCCAATCACAAATATTTCAAATCTAGCACTTATTAGATATTCAATTCATTTAGATTAATTGCCTTGCCAAATGATCTCCTTCCTCTTTTATAGTCTTAGGCCTTTCACAATACCACGGTCCAAAACCATAATAACACAATACCATGAACCCAATACTTGGGGTCAACACTTTTGGATACAATACCACGGACCAAAACCATAGGATCAAAAACTGTCGGACTAATACCATGAGCCAACCATGAAAGTGTGTGAATTTTTCTCTTCATGAAAGGAACTTTTCTCTGCATGAAAGTGCGTGAACTTTTCTCTATATGAAAGAAACTTTTCTCTGCATGAAAGTGCGTGAACTTTTCTCTACATGAAAGAAACTTTTCTCTACATTAAAGTGCGTGAACTTTTCTCTATATGAAAGAAACTTTTCTTTGCATGAAAGTGCGTGAACCTTTCTCTACATGAAAGAAACTTTTATCTTCATGAAAATGCGTGAACTTTTGTCTACATGAAAGAAACTTTTATCTTCATGAAAGTGTGTGAACTTTGCTACACTATAATTTATCATCTGAGATGAGTTGCCATCAAGTACAACATATGTATCATAATGCCAACAAGAGCAATGCCAAATAGCTTGAGGCTTCTGCAATTGTTCTTCTTGTTTGTATACCTGCCTCTTTCTGCCCCAAAATTTGAGATTCTGGATGATTCTTCTGAACGTACCTAGATGGAGTCTTCTCTTCTATCCTTATCTATTCCTCTGGTTCCTCTTGAGGTTCTTCTTCATCATCAGTCTGATTTGAAGGATGGTCTTCATCATCTTCGATATTTTCATAATTTACTTGCCTAGGAATGTTTTCTTCCTCATCAACCACTACATCAATGCTGTCAACTATTCTTCCAAGTCTTTTGTTGTAACACTTATATGCTTTGCTGTGAGGAGAATAACCAAGGAGAATGCCTTCATCTGCTCTAGGTTCAAACTTGCCAAGATGTTCATCATTATTCTTAATATAGCATTTGCTTCCAAAGATTTTGAAATGTTTTACCAAAGGAGTCTCACCATACCAGAGTTCATGAGGAGTTTGAGTGCTGTTCACCCGGACATTTGTTTTGTTGAGAATAACAACTGCAACAAATGTAGCTTAACCCCAGAAGGTTGCGGGAGTTCCAGACTCATCAAGCATAGCACGAGCCATTTGTTGAACTGTTCTGCTCATCATTTCCACTACTCCATTTTGTTGAGGAGTCCTAGCTGTAGAGAATTCCCTTCTTATTCCATGTTCTTCACAAAAATCGAAAAATTCATTTGAGGTAAACTCCCCACCTCTATCAGACCTGAGGCACTTAATTTTGTGAACTAATTCGTTTTCAACCAAGGCTTTGAAAGATTTGAATTTTTCGAAAGCTTCATCTTTGTGCTTCATAAGTCCTATCCAAACCATCCTGGAGAAGTCGTCAATGAATAATATAAAGTATTCTTCTCCTCTAGGTGACCTTTTCCTAGATGGACCACATACATCTGTATGGACTAGTTCAAGACGCCTGCTAGCTGATCCTTCCTTCTTAGGGAAGTTAGTTCTGGTTTGCTTACCAAACTGACATGATTTGCATATTGTATTGTCTGGAATTCGGATGTCTGGAAGACCACGAACTTCCTGGTATTTGCATGCTTTCCTTATCTGTGAAAAGCTTAGATGCCCCAACCTTCGGTGCCATAACCAATGTTCATCATTCTTGCTCAAATAGCATTGTTGTTGTCCTTCTTCAAATATGTATAAATTATTTGGAGTTCTTGTGCCTTTGATCACCGTTTTTCCTATATCAAGATCACGAACACTACATCCATTTGATCGAAATATTACCTCAGTTCGTTGATCGCACATCTGACTAACACTCAGTAGATTATGCTTCAAGCCATCAACATATAAAACATTTCTAGCCTTGACTTTTTCTTTCAACTGAACAGTGCCTTTTCCTTTTATGACTGCAGGGGTATCATTTCCAAAAGAAACTTTCTTTCCCTCTTCTAAAGCACTATATGATTGAAATTTTTCTTTATCACCTATCATATGCTTCGAACATCCACTGTCGATGTACCATTGATTTTCCTATCCTTTTGCATATAAAGCTATCGCACATCTTTCTGGGTGCGGTTCCTTCATTCTCCATGTTCTATTTGAGGTTTGTTCCTTCTGAGTTGTCTTCTGAAACCTGCTCCTACATTCAGAATCTTCATGACCGAAGTTATTGCAAATAGAACATTTAATTTCACTTTCAAGGGCTGAAAAGTTGTTATAGGTCCTTTTCGTGATTCCAGTCATACTTCTTTGTTTTTGGGCTTCTCTAGTCATGATTGTCTTATAGGCAACACATTGAGCTGCTTTGTGACCAAAGTTATGGCAAGAGAAACATTGACCATTGAATAAACTCCTCCGCTTATCAAATCTATCAACGAACCAATTGTAGTTTCTACTGACATCCATTCTTGAGGTAAATTGGTAAGATTTTACCTGTGGCTGGTTGTGGCTTCTGTTTGTCCTTAAGGTAGATTGCCCCCTATTTTCTTGATAGTCTTTGTTCATTCTTGAGGTAAAGTGTCCCTGATTTACCTGATGATTTCTATTAGGCCTTTGCTCTCTCCTCCTTGCTGCATCAAGATAAATTTTGGAGGTGGATGCTTGAGATGCTTCTCCATTATATCCTAGACTTGTCTTGATTAGTGGAGAACGCTGCACATTGATAATCTCATCCAGAGTTTCAGATCATTTAACAAATTTAAGATTAAGAGCTTTTGTTTTCTCAATCTCTTTTCTAAGACCAACAATTTCACATTCCAATTTTTCATGATGTTTTTCCCTTTCAACCAGTTGACATTGCAGAGAATCAATAATCACATTTTTCTCTTCTAAACAAATTTTGAGATTAGAAATCTCTTCATAAAGACCTTCTTCATCTATAGCATCCATGTAATCATCATCTTCAAAAGCCATTAAAAGTTTATAATTATTACCTTGTTCATCTTCGTCACTATTTGAAAGTCCATCACTGTCTTCATGAGTGTAATAGCTTTCCTTATTTGCATTCTGTTTCTTGTTCCGTCTAACAGGTTCCTTCCCCTTGTCAATCTTATCCTTATGAGGACATTTGGCAGCATAGTGACCGACTCTTCCACAGGTAAACCATTTGAAAGTAACTTACCTTGGAATCGTCCAGCACCCTGTTGAAGGTTTTTGACAAAATTTTATTCTTCTTCTTCTTCTGACACATGTCCAGACTCATAGTAATCTTCTTTTCCTGAAGCGTTGAAGGCAACTTCTCTCCTAACTGATGGTCCTCCTTTCCTCATTTAATAAGCAGTCAGAATTCCGTGCAGCTCTGACATGGTAAGGTTTCGTAGATTCTCTTTTTCTTCTATTGCAGAAACTTTAGATTCAAACCTAGGGGACAAAGATCTTAGAACATTTTCAACCACAACAGCCTCTTTTATTTCTTCACCCAAAATTTTCATACAACTAACAATCTCATCTACACGAAGGAAATAGTTAGCCACACTTTCATCATTATGCATTCTAAGATTTTCATACTGAATTCTGAGGGTTTGAAGTTTTGCTCGTTTTACCTGTTCATCTCCTTCATAGCTCAGAACAATCTTGTCCCATATTTCTTTTGTAGATTTATACTGCATAACCTTCACGAATTCTGATTGGGATAGACATCCTAATAGAGTATTGACTGAGTTTGCATTTGTTTCATATTTCTTCTTCTCAACTGGATCTATAGGAGTTGCTGATGGAAAAGTGTACCCTGTATCTATGATATCCCAGACTTCTGTTCCAAGAGATTGAAGATAGGTAGTAACTCTTACCTTCCAATATACGAAGTTTCTCCCATCAAAAATTGGTGGCCTGATAGATGCTTCTCTCTCGTAGTTGCTCATGATGATGGATCTACCTTCAAACGATCAAGCTTCTTTAGAAGGACCTCCTCTGATACCAATTGTTGGAAATAATACTGAGAGGGGGGGTGAATTAGTATTATCAAGTCAAATATTTTCTTTTTCAAACCCAGATCGTATATGCTACTTTAGTTAGATAAAACTGCGTATATACGCAACTATAGAGAAGGAAACCCGCGTATGCAATGCAAACTTATAATTTAGTTTATCTTACTGATGTTGATCATTAATCTATGTATTAGGATCTAATAAACAGTAACGAGAAACAGTAAAACAGATTTGAAGACAATCACACACACAAGAACACAAGATATAAGGTGGAAACCCAATGTGGGTGAAAACCACCTGCTGCAATTCGTCTCTCTCTTCTTTTAATTAGAAACTTCTTTTTACAATGTACTGGTGGAGTCCTTTACCAGTACGCAGGCTGCAACCTTCAAAGAGCTACAACCCTCTCTCGTTCTCCAGCTTCTCCTGGAAGGGAGCTACAACCCCCTTAGCTCTTGCACTAGCCAAGATACTAGTACATAGGTGCTGGCCTACAGAAGGCTACAACCTTCTCTTTTTTTCAGGGACCATGTTTCATAAATTTTCAGACTGGATCCACATCAATCAAACATCAAGAATTTCTGCATCAGTCAATCACCTTTTCACCAATCAAAACTGAAACAAAAAAAACACTTCTCTGTCAGCAGTACATAGAACAGAGTAACTGTAACCACACACCAATTCTGAACCCAGAACACTGCGGCAATAAACAGGAGCAGCTAGATCACAACTCAAAACATATACGCTACTTCAATAACCTGAAACCTATGTGCATACGCCTCTGCATTTGGAGAAACCTGTGTATACGTTGTTTTCATTCACTGAACCAGCGTGTATACGCACCTTCGCTTCACTGAACCTGCGTACAGATCTATAAAAGATAATTCACTCTTTCAAATATTCAGACACTGATTAACCCAGATTATCAGATTTATAGATCAAGCATGCACCACATGTAATAGATCAAAATCATGCAAAGATATTATCATTCAAGTCAAAAGATTATGACCCATCAATAGAACTTATCCTTCTTTGCGCTAAGGTTCCTCCTTCATTCAGATCCAGATCTACACCATGACCCCAATCACTAATATTTCAGATCTAGCACTTTATTAGATATTCAATTAATTCTGATGTCCCTTTGCAAAATGATCTCCTTCCTCATTTATAGTCTTAGGCTTTTCACAATACCACGGTCCAAAACCATAATAAAGCAATACCTTGGACCCAATACTTGGGGTCAACACTTCTGACGAGATACCATGGTCCAAAACCATAGGTTCAAATACCAAGGACTAACTACCACGGACCAAGGGTAATTTTTCCAACATATACGCGCTTTTCCTTGCGTGAAAGTGCGTGTATAGGCATACGTGCCTTTGTAACATCTAACCCGTGTGTATACGCGTCTTTGTCTAGATTAACCTACGTATATGTCTTTTCCTTCATTCTGAAGGCCTGAACAGAGATCTGTTACCAAAGAGAGTTTCCATCAAGGAGAACACCTGTGCCATAGCTCCAAACCTGTGTCATAATGCCAACACACCATGCTCAGACTGTGCACACTCTGATTGGGGAAAGAAATGAGTTAGAACAAGGACATTATCTTCTCGAATAGAAGTTTGAGCAATGATAGGTTGTGGACAGGGAGAAGTATGAATAGAAGCCCCATTTGTGACCCATTCTGTTGGTGGTTCAAGATCTCGACAAGATATCATTTGAGGAGCAACAAGATTTAAGCCATAGTGATGAGTGATTAGCGTAGTGAACTCAGAGGTTTCAGTACCTGTTAGACAACAGAAGGAGTGTTATTCTTATAAAATTTGATGACACATCGCCAATGGATAACAACATTATTGCTATTATCTTCAAAATCATTATATACATGCATTTGGATGCCGAGAATGAGAGCATTTATGGCATTAGGATCATCTAAGGAAATAGAAAAATCAAGAACACAGGACCAAGAAATTGGACCATAGGCTAATGTTCCTTGACATCCTCCAATTAAAGATTTATTAAACGTTTTCCATTGGCGATCAAAACCACAAGAGAAGACAACAATGTCCTGACCTTTTTATGTAGTGGCTGAATTCCAATTTGGATATGACCAGAATGAGCAAAATTGAAACCAGCTTTTAGTGCAGCTGTAAGCTCAGATTGCTTCAAAATGTTCATTGTTTGAAGCAAACAATTATTACTGGAGGTTTGTAGAATTTCTTCTTTAACCTTATATCTCCAGTATTGTATAGTGTTTGATAATCTTAGATTCGTATAGACATCTTTGGGGTCTATTTTTGGTAAAAACCATGAACCAGACTTACTTTGTTCATTTAATAATGTAATAGACTTATCGTGGATGACAGTGTGAAAACTAGATTGTATTTTTTCATTACATTCTCTTTCTTCTTCTTCTCTAAGAATTTCATCAAAACTTTGATCGCTAAATTCATGAAGAGAACTTCATGCTGGAGAAAAATTATCCATAACCAATACTTTCTAACAACAGGAAGAAAGCGGAAATACTTTCAACCTTGCTTTGATACCATAAATGTTCCACCATTCTTTAAACCATTCAGGTGTGGGGCCTTGTTCTTCAATGTGTGTAACTTGCATCCCATGATATCTAAAACAAAATTGCACAATATAGAAAAATGAGTTAGTTTTATTTTCAAAACACATACTTGTATACCAGGCTTTCTCTTGGTGTTCATGATCTTCAGAATTCATTGGTATTGCTTTTGATGTTCTGATTTTTCCATGAAATTCCTTTTTCAAAGGCAATTCTACTTCATGTTTATGAATATGCCAATAGGCATTTGGATCTTCAGAACAAAAAGATTTTAGTTTCTGAGAGATCTCACTTATTTCTTTTTCAAATTTTCCTTTCAGAAGATTTTCATCAATCTTGAGCATTTCTTTCTTCTTCCCCATTTCTGTGATTTATCATCATAAGTGCTTCCATGTCTTTTGAAATTCCTCAGGAAAGGAGTTCTTAAGTACATAGCACAATTAAGCCCTGTGACTAATGGAGCATGAACTTGAATTCCTTCAAATTGAGAAACGAAGACATATATTATGGCTTCTTCCATTGTCTTGATTTCTCCACTTGCAATAACAACTCCTTGACACTTTGTCTTTTGTCTTTGAGGATAGGGAATTACAGTGTCGCTTACTATGTTCAATCTTGAACCTATGTCAATTAGAAACTTCCACCAATCTATGGAAGAACCAATTATGATTTTCATTTTTACATAGTACATTACATCTGCATTCATTGCATTCATTCCTAATCTAGATCTAGGATCTTCAAATTCTTCATCTGGAATTTCAAAGTCTATAGATTTGAAAATCCCTTTCATTGGATCATGATATGGATTAGGCTGTTTTTCTGGTTCTTTCTATTTTGTCTGTGAAGATTCTCCTTTTGTGGGTTGTGCATGTAAAGAATGTATATTGTGCCCTTGATGTGCTTCAATGCATAGCCTTCTATTCTCTCTGACTTCTTTTCTAAGATCTTTAATAGCTTGAATAATTGCAGGAAGTGTTTGAGGAAGATCATCTTCAATTGTTTGTTGTTTGAATTGTCTTGTTAGATCATGAACTGAAAATAAGGCTGTAGAAGGAATATAGCTATGTTGATGATTTATCTGTGTCTTTTGTTGTTGTTGATATTGTTGTGACTTGGACTATTGAAGATGGGTCATCAACAATGCTTTATACATTTCTTTAAGTTTTGGATCATCAACATTAACCGTTTGTGTAAAATAATTTCTAGAAAGCTCATCATGATCTAAGCTTTCATTTGATAGTGGTATGAACATCCTGACTGCATTACATTTGCAAATTTTAGGATCACTGCATTCAAAGAGTTCTTTAAAACATTCATTATAGTGTGGATCTTTGCAATATTCAACTTCAGAATCTTCTTCTTCATAAACAACATGTATCTAGTCATTTAGATCATAATAATTTTCTGAATCTTTTAATTCTTCATAGCTAGAAGGGAGATCAATAATATTTACCTTGCTAGATTTATTCTTATAGCTAAATTGTTTCTTCTTAGCAGATCGTTGTTTGTTTTTTTTCACTTTTGGACACTTTGGAGCAATATGTCCTTTTTCATTGCAATGGAAGCAAAATATTTGCTTTTGTTTTGGCCTTTGATGAAACTGGCATGTTTTCTTGTATTCTCTGCGAGGCCTTCTATGAATGATTTTCTTTTTTGTTTTCTGCAGTTCTAAAAGTTTGCTTAGAGTAAGCTTTCTTTTTAGAGTGATGACGATCATATCCCCCTAAACTTTTAGATCCCTGTAAATGCCGTTGTTTACATAGTTGTTGATAGCCATGTGGTTTAGTGGAGTTGGTGGCAGCTTGAGCAACTTTCATCTGAGATCAGAGTTCAAAAATGACAACTTTAATAGCTTGTCTCATAACACCAAATTTATAGGCACCAATCTTTCCACGAAGCTTATTCCAAATGGCAGTAGTTACCCAATTTGGTAAAGAAGCAATAAAGATTTATTTCCATTTGGGATCTAGAATCATGTCAGAAGAAAGAGTATGCAGGCAATGGAGATATTCCATAAAATATTCATCAAAATGCTGCATATTAGTAAGATTCATGGTTGTAACTGTGACTGTAGCAAGTTCATTATTGATATGAGGATAACCACAAAAATTGACAAGAATGCCATGCAGTAGGCAACCAATTATGTTATTCACAAGTAATGAAGTCTGCGGATCCATATATGTAGTATTATCTGGGTTCATTACCACAGATGTTTCCCAAGAAGGAATGAGGACAGGATCATAATGAATTTATGTTTTAAGCCAAGAATCAAGGAGTCTTTCGAATCCACTGATGATTTTCCTTGTTGCATTTATTGGAGAAATGTCATCTAATAAATATGTGTGGTAGCAGACCAACATGGAACTCAATATAGACAGTATTTCTTCTTCAGAACAATTGTCAATATTCCATGAATATGTGGAAGAAGCAGAAGAATCTTTATGATATTCTGATTTCATGACATCCCTTTTATTAGGAGCAGGTGACCAAGAAGAATTCAAAGAACTTCTACCAGTAGCTTTATGTACAATTGTTTCTTTGGGTTCTTCTTCATCAGAAAATGAAATCAGATCAGGAATATCTTTTGCTATCTAAAAATTTTCTTTATCAGGAGGAGAAAAACTATTCACAAGAAACTCTAAATCCTCTAGAGTAGGAGGAGCAGAGGGTGCTGATTCAAATTTGTTGAGTACTGTATCAGAACTAGAAGGCTTCTTAGGATCATCTGCTAATTTCAACAACTCAGAAGATGTCATTTTATTTCTAGAGCTTGAAGAGTTTAGACTGGAAAACATGCCAGGATTAGCCATAGGAGCATAAACAAAGGTATTTTATGGTTTAGGAAAAATGACATCTCCAGGATTCTTCATTTTTTATTAAAGAGTAGTAGGAACAACATGGAAAGGAAATTGATCTTGAGTGTCTGAGAAATAAGTAGTAGCTTTAAAAGTAGGATCAGGAGTTTTTTCCTTTTTTCAAACTTTCAATAGAAGTAGAGACAACCCAAACATGTTTCTTTACTACTTCAAGTGATGTTTTTAAGCTTGTCATCACATCTTGATTCTTATCTGCTACTGAATGTAGTTTTCCAATCCATTTAGAATTATCATTAATCCCTCTTTCTAAAACATCAATAGTTTTAGCAATATGCAAATCATTTGATCCAAGAGTTTTTATTCCATCTAGCAATTGATCTCTGGTAAAATCTAGATTTTGAAGAATTTTTTCAATTATTTCTTGGAGCATTTTATTTTCTCTGGCTGCATATTGATGATTTATTTCTAGATGTTTAATCAAACTATCTAGAGAAAGGTTTGTCCAGTTTGTTGCTGCAATCAATTCCCTGTCTTTAAGATGAGACTGGTGAGACCGAACTGGAAGTAACTTAAAAATCTTATCATATTGTATAATAACAAGACTTTTCCATGGAGGAATTGTTGTCTCAGTGCTGAGAATAGTGCCATCTATTAATTCCCATTTGCGTTGTGGCACTTCTATCTGTAAGGCTAACCCTTGCATCATATTCACTCTAAGGGTTTGACAGATGTGTTCTAACAAAAGCTGCCCTTTCATCTTGACAGACTGTAAATGTTTCGAAACATTTGATTTTTGCAACATATTTTTATATTTATCATCTATGTGAGGGAATGATAAGATGTCCAAGAATTTCAACTGGAATTTCCCTAATATTTGTTTTTATATCTTCACAAGACAGATTCTTGAACTTTTTAACCAAAGCCATTTCTACTTCATTTGTACTTGGATAATAGAATTCATAAGAAGAAATCCATTCGCTATTCTGTTCCATCCAACCTTACCAATTTTCATTGTTGACTTTATTGATTGTTGACCTATCTTTCTTTGAATAGGTTTTCATTTCTTCACAGTATCTATACTCTTGCTGATGAGTATACATATCCTGGTTAAACATTTTGTTATACCATTCATTTGAGGGATCATAAGGACTTATTCCTTTGTATATCTTATGAAATTGAATGCTTTCTTCATCAGAAGGAAGTTGTATTTTAATAGGAATCTTATTCCTAGGATCCAATCTGTAGCTGGGGATTTCTTCCGGATATCCTAAGCCTTTTGTAACAGATTTTCCTACTGATTGAAGCAAAATTTCTTCATGAGCTGAAAAATGAGTACACTTTGTATATTCCTGTGTTTGATTTCCAGAACTTGGAACAAAACGAATCATGTTTATTCTTCTTCTATCTTTATCTTGTTCTTCTTTTTCATGGGGTTTTGGAAGACTAGGAGTTTGCTGACAAAAGTTAGGAGAACAATGAGGATGATTACATACAGATGGTTGTGGAAATTGTGGAATTTGGAATGCTGATTGCATATTAATTGTTCTAAGAGGAACAATATTTGAATGCTGAGACTGAAGAGTTTATGCAAACATATTTGATAACATATGCATGAAGTTTGGATTAGAACTAAGATCATATGAAGGACTTGGTGATCCTTCAGGAATAAGTGTAATAGAGGACATTTGTGGTCTTACTACGATTTCAGATTTTACAGGGTTTTGTATAACAAGAGGAGGAGAAGCTCCACCATGCTCAGACTGTGCACACTCTGATTCGGGAAAGAAATGAGTTCGAATAAGGCCATTATCTTCTCGAATAGAAGTTTGAGTAGTGATAGGCTGTGGGCAGGGAGAACTATGAATAGAAGCTCAATTTTTCACCCATTCTGTTGGCTGTTTAAGATTTTGACGAGATATCATTTGAGGAGCAACAAGATTTAAGCCATTGTCATGAGTGATTAGAGTAGTGAACTTAGAGGTTTCAGAAACCTGTTGGACAACAAAAGGAGTGGTTTTCTTATAAAATTTGATCACACATTTCCAATGAATAACAACATTACTGCTATTATCTTCAAAATCATCATATCCATGTGTTTGGATGTCGAGCATTAGAGCATGGATGACATTAGGATCATTTAAGGAAATAGAAAAATCAAGAACACAGGACCAAGGAAATGGACTATAGGCTAATGTTCCTTGACATCCTCCAATTAAAGATTTATGAAAAGTTTTCCATCGGTGATCAAAAATACAAGAGAAGAAAATCACATCTTGACCTTTTCTATGTAGTGGCCGAATTTGAATTTGGATATGACCAAAATGAGAAAAATTGAGACCAACTTTTAGTGCAGCTGTAAACTCAGATTGCTTCAGAATGCTCATTGTTTGAACCAGACGATTATTACTGGAGGTTTGTAGAATTTCTTCTTTAACCTTATATATCCAGTATTGTATAGTGTCTAATAATCCCAAATTTGTATAGACATCTTTGGGGTCCATTTTTGGTAAAGACAAAGAACCAGACTTACTCTGTTCATTTAATAATGTAATAGATTTATCATGGACGATAGTGTGAAAACCAGATTGTAACTTTTCATTAGATTCTCTTTCTTCTTCTTTTTTAAGAATTTCATCAAAACTTTTATCACTAAATTCATGAAGAGAACTTTGTGCTGGAGAAAAATTATCCATAAACAATACTTCTAACAACAGGAACAAAGTAGAAATACTTTCAACCTCGCTTTGATACCATAAATGTTACACCATTCTTTAAACCATTCAGGTGTGCGGTCTTGTTCTTCAATTTGTGTAAGATGCATCCCATGATATCTAAAAGAAAACTGCACATTATAGAAAAATGAGTTACTTTTATTTTCAAAACAAATACTTGTATACCAGGCTTTCTATTGGTGTTCATGATCTTCAGAATTCATCGATATTTCTTTTAATCTTCTGAGTTTCACATGAAATTCCTTTTTCAAAGGCAATTCTACTTCATGTTTATGAATATGCCAAAAGGCATTTGGATTTTTAGAACAACAAGATTTTAGTTTCTGAGAGATCTCACTTATTTATTTTTCAAATCTTCCTTTCAGAAGATTTTCATCAGTCTTGAGCATTTCTTTCTTATTCTCCATCTTTGCCAAGGTATTCTGTAACCTATCAATTTTGCTCAATCTATTAGGAGAATTGGAATGAATAAAAGGATAGAAATAATCTATACCTTTGAAGAGAAGAAAATATCCCCATTTCTGTGATTTTTCATCATTAGTGCTTCTATGTCTTCTAAAATTGCTCAGGAAAGGAGTTCCTAAGTACATAGCATAATCAAGCCCTATGACTAATGGAGACGGAAGTTGAATTCGTTTAGATTGAGAAACGAAGACATCTATTATAGCTTCTTCCATTGTCTTGCTTTCTCCACTTGCAGTAACAACTCCTTGACACTTTGCCTTTTGTCTTTAAGGATAGGGAATTATAGTGCCGCTTACTATGTTCAATCTTGAACCTGTATAAATTAGAAACTTCCACCATTCTATGGAAGAACCAATTCTGATTTTCATTTTTACATAGTACATTACATCTGCGTTCATTGCATTCATTCCTAATCCAGATCTAGGATCTTCAAATTCTTCATCTGGAATTTCAAAGTCCTCATATTTGAAAATCCATTTCATTGGATCATGATATGGATCAAGCTGTCTTTCTAGTTCTTCCTGTTCTGTCTGTGAAGATTCTCCTTTTGTGGGTTATGCATGTAAAGAATGTATTTTGTGCCCCTATTGTGCTTCAATGCATAGCCTTCTATTCTCTCTGAATTCTCTTCTGAGATCTTTGATAGCTTGAATAATTGCAGGAAGTTTTTGAGGAAGATCCTCTTCAATTGTTTGTTGTCTGAATTGTCTTGTTAAACCATCAACTGAAAATAAGACTACAAAAGGAATATAGCTATGTTGATGATTTATCTGTGTCTTTTGTTGTTCTTGATATTGCTGTGACTTGGACTATTGAAGATGGGTCATCAGCAATCCTTTATGCATTTTTTTAAGATTTGGATCATCAACATTAACCATTCACGTAAAATAATTTCTAGAAAGCTCATCATGATCTAAGCTTTCATTTGATAGTGGTCTGAACATCTTGACTGCATTACATTTGCAAATATCAGGATCATTCCATTCACAAAGTTCTTGAAAACATTCATTACAGTGTGGATCTTTGCAATATTCAACTTTAGAATCTTCTTCTTCATAAACATGTATCTAGTCATTTAGATCATAATAATTTTTTGAATCTGTTAATTATTCACAGCTAGAAGGGAGATCAATAATATTTACCTTTCTAGATTTATTCTTATAGCTAAATTGGTTCTTCTTACCAGATTGTTGTTTGTCTTTTTTCACTTTTGGACAATTTGGAGCAATATGTCCTTTTTCATTGCAATGGAAGAAAAATATTTTCTTCTATTTTGGCCTTTGATGAAACTGGAGTGTTTTTTTGTATTATCTGGGAGGCCTTCTATGAATGATTTTTTTGTTTTCTATGGATCTAAAAGTTTGCTTAGAGTAAGCTTTCTTTTTAGACCGATGACAATAATATCCTCCTAAACTTTTAGAGCCATGTAAATGCCATTGTTTACATAGTTGTTGATAGCCATGTGGTTTAGTGGAGCTGGTGGCAGCTCGAGCAACTTTCATATGAGAGTATAGTTCAACAATGACAACTTTAATAGCTTGTCTTATAACACCAAATTTATAGGCACCAATCTTTACAGGAATCTTATTCAAAATGGCAGTAATTACCCAATTTCGTAAAAAATAAATGAATATTTCTTTCCATTCGGGATCTAGAATCATGTCAGAAGAAACAGTATGCAGACGATGGAGATATTTCATAAAATATTCATCAAAATGTTGCATATTAGTAAGCTTCATGGATGTAAGTGTGACTACAGCAAGTTCATTATTGATCTGATGATAACCACAAAAATTGGCAAGAATATCATGCATTAGGCAACCAATCATGTTATTCACAGGTAAAGAAGTCTGTCGAACCATATATGTAGTATTATCTATGTTCATTACCACAGATGTTTCCCAAGAAGCAATGAGGATGGGATCATAATGAATTTTTGCTTTAAGCTAAGAATCAAGGAGTCCTTCGAATCCACTAATGATTTTCCTAGTTGCATTTATTGGAGAAATGTCATCTGCTAAATGTGTGTGGTAGCAGACCAACATGGAACTCAATGTAGACAGTATTTCTGCTTTAGAACAATTATCATTATTCCATGAATATGTGGAAGAAGTAGACCAGTCTTTACGATATTCTAATTTCATGACATCCCTTTTATCAGGAGCAGGTGACCAAGAAGAATTCCAAGAACTTCTATCAGTAACTTTAAGTACAGTTCTATCTTTGACTTCTTCTTCATCAGAAAATGAAATCAGATCAGGAATGTCTTTTGCTAACTAAAAATTTTCTTTATCAGGAGGAGAAAAATTATTCACAAGAAACTCTAAATCTTCTAGAGTAGGAGGAGCAGAGGGCGCTGCTTCAAATTTGTTGAGTACTATATCAGAACTAGAAGTCTTATTAGGATCATCTCCTAATTTCAGCCACTCAGAAACTGGCATTTTATGTCCAGGGCTTGAAGAGTTTAGATTGGAAAACATTCTAGGATTAGCCATAGGAGCATAAACAAAGGTAGTTTCTGATTTAGGAAAAATGATATCACCAGGATTCTTCATTTTTGATTGAAGAGTAGTAGGAACAACATGGAAAGGAAATTGATCTTAAGGATCTGAGAAATAAGTAGTAGCTTTAAAAGTAGGATCAGGAGTGTTTTTCTTTTTCATACTTTCAATAGAAGTAGAGACAATTGAAACTTGTTTCTTTACTACTTCAAGTACATCTTTAAGCTTGTCATCATATCTTGATTCTTATCTACTACTGAATGTACTTTTCCAATCCATTTGGAATTATCATTAATCCTGTTTCTAAAACATCAATAGTTTTAGCAATATGCAAATCATTTGATCCAAGAGTTTTTATTCCATCTAGTAATTGATCTTTGCTAAAATCTACCTTTTGAAGAATTTTTTCAATTATTTCTTGGAGCATTTTATTTTCTCTGGCTGCATATTGATGGTTTATTTCTAGATGTTTAATCAAACTATCTAGAGCAAGATTTGTCCATTTTTTTGCTGCAACTGATTCCCTGTCTTTAAGATGAGACTGGTTAGACTGAAGTGGAAGTAACTTAAAAATCTTATCATCTTATCTGATAACAATATTTTTCCAAGGAGGAATTACTGACTCAGTGCTAAGAGTAGTGCCATCTATTAATTTCCATTTGTGTTGTGGCACTTCTGTCTGTAAGGCTGACCCTTGAATCATATTCACTCTAAGGGTTCGACAGATGTGTTCTAACAAAAGCTGCCCTTTCATCTTGATAGACTCTAAATGTTTTGTAACATTTAATTTTTGCAACATATTTTTATATTTATCATCTATGTGAGGGATGATAAGAGGTCCAGGAATTTCAACTGGATTTTCGTTAATCTTTGTTCTTATATCTTCACAAGATAGATTCTTGAACTTTTTAACCAAAGCCATTTCTACTTCATTTGTACTTGGATAACAGAATTCATCAAAAGAAATCCATTGATTATTCTGTTCCATCCAACCTTTCCAATTTTCATTGTTGACTTTGTTGATTGTTGACCTATCTTTCTTTGAATAGGTTTTCATTTCTTCACAATATCTATACTCTTGCCGATGAGTATACAGATGCCAATTAAACATTTCCTTATACCATTCATTTGAGGGATCATAAGGACTTATTCCTTTGTATATCTTAAGAAATTGAATGCTTTCTTCATCAGAAGGAAGCTTTATTCTACTAGGAAACTTATTCCTAGGATCTAACCTGTAGCTAGGGATTTCTTTTGGATATCCTAAACCTTTTGTAGCAGATTTTCCTACTAATTGAAGAAAAATTTCTTCATGAGCTGAAAAATGAGTAAACTTTGTATATTCCTGTGTTTGATTTCCAGAACTTGGAACAAAATGAATCACGTTTATTCTTCTTCTGTCTTTATCCCGTTCTTCTTTTTCATGGGGTTTTGGAAGACTAGGAGTTTGCTGACAAAGGTTAGGAGAACACTGAGGATGATTACATACAGATGGTTATTGAAATTGTGGAATTCGGAATGTTGATTGCATATTAATTGTTCTAAGAAGAACAATATTTGAATGCTGAGACTGAAGAGTTTTTGCAATCATATTTGATAACCTATGCATGAAGTTTGGCTCAGAAGTAAGATCATATGAAAGACTTGTGATCCTTCAGGAATAGATGCAATAGAGGACATTTGTGGTCTTACTGCGATTTCAGATTTTACACGGTATTGTATAACAAGAGGAGGAGGAGGTCCACCATTCTCAGATTGTGCACACTCTGATTGGGGAAAGAAATGAATTCGAACAAGGCCATTATCTTCTCGAATAGAAGTTTGAGTAGTGATAGGCTATGGACAGGGAGAGGTATGAATAGAAGCCCAATTTGTGACCCATTTTGTTTGGTGGTTTAAGATCTCAACGAGATATCATTTGAGAAGAAACTAGATTTAATCCATAGTCATGAGTGATTAGAGTAGTGAACTCAGAGGTTTCAGAAACTTGTTGGACAATAGAAGGAGTGGTATTCTTATAAAATTTGATGATACATTGCCAATGAATAGTAACATTATTGCTATTAACTTCAAAATCCCCATATCCATGTGTTTGGATGCCGAGCATTAGAGCATTGATGACATTAGGATCACCTGAGGAAATAGAAAGATCAGGAACACAGGACCAAGAAATTGGACAGTAGGCTAATGTTACTTGACATCCTCCAATTAAAGCTTTATGGAAAGTTTTCCATCGGCGATCAAAAACACAAGAGAATATAGCAACGTCTTGACCTTTTCTATGTAGTGGCTGAATTCCAATTTGGATATGACCAAAATGAGCAAAACTGATACTAGCTTTTAGTGCAGTTGTAAACTCATATTTCTTCAAAATGTTCATTGTTTGAAGCAAATGATTATTACTGGAGATTTGTAGAATTTCTTCTTTAACCTTATATCTCGGTATTGTATAGTTTCTAATAATCCCAGATTTGTATAGACATCTTTGGGGTCTATTTTTGTTAAATACCAAGAACCAGACTTACTCTATTCATTTAATAATGTAATAGATGTTGTGTGTGGAGCATGATTGTTCAGAGGTCTTTGTCTCAGCCGGATGTATTACCCAGGAAGTTTGTACACCCCTCCACGTGGGAGGGTGCGGGGGGGACTTGTCCCCCCCGCGGGGGTCCGAGGGGGCCGATTCCCCCCGGCTGGGGGGTCTGGGGGCCAGCGGTCCCCGGCGGGGGCTTGGGGGCAGCGTCCCTGAAGCTAAAAATAAATGTAAAATTGCCTTGTAAAAGTATAGTAATTTCTAGTCAA